>OX244276.1:11807500-13304166 GCA_945867215.1 Epinotia demarniana | reverse complement strand
TACTCTTCAAAAATAACTTTTGAACGCAATGCTTCATCGCATTTTCCTATATAGGTAAAAAAAGCTTAGAGAAGTAATAGTTTATTCCGCGCACTGTGTGCTGAATGAAAAATGTAAGCGCAATTTTTAAATGTCATGTAAACCTAACAGTAACGTTTTATTTTGAAGGTGGCAAGGAATATATCTGTTAAATTCTGAATTCTTGCGAATTGGCAGTGCAAATACTTACTTTGTAACTGTCCCCAGTTCGCCGGCTCGGTAGCAATTTGTCATATACACATTAACTGGCATACATGTACTCGTGACTCGTGATTTAGAAGGAAATTGTTGAAAATTAAACAAGGTAACATTAACGGACCGCATCATGTGCTAAAAGCAATGAGTTAACGGAATACTAAAATGTATTATATTGTATTCAACAAGACATTTAACAGCTTACACAGAAATATAAATTTGTTATGCCTGTCCTTTGTATTTTCCATAGATATTTACAGCACCTATAAAATTTTTGCTATTATTTCTCAACAATAGGCAACTGAAGTCATCAAGTACCTAACCATCCGTCGTGATGGGAAATAATAAACCAACCACCACGTTCTATACGTATGCGCTTTTTTCAGGGTGCGTATTATGCTATATACTATAAAAACGCGTACAATGATTTCGCTCGCTTTAAAGGCATTTTGTACAGATAAGCAAGAGTAATGGCCAAATAGGCTTTCTGAGGAACGTGTGAAAAATGGATTGAGAATAGGAGTGAAAATAACTTATTGCTTACGTCATGGTATTTTATCTTGGGACTGGTTACTTTTGTCTAACCGCATAAAGTGTAGGTACTAATATGAAAATACTAGCTTCTGCCCGCGACTCCGTCCGCGTGGAACTCGTTTATATCACAGCTCCATACAAACTTTTACCTCCCCATTTCACCCCCTTAGGGGATGATTTCGGGGATAAAAAATATTCTATGTCCCTCTCCATCCTCTTCAACTATCTCCGCTTAAAAATCACGTCAATTCGTCGCTCCGTTTTGCCGTCACAGACGGACAAACAAACACACACATACACTTTCCCATTTATAATATTATTAAGTAAGTATGGATATCTTGCTGCTGTATGAAATGTAATACGCATTCAATTGTTTAGTATCCATGAATTTTAAGGTTGATCAATAAGCCATGCTTTTATTGAAAGCTAGTCTAGTAACAGAATAATTGGGGTCGAAATAATTCAGAATGGCCTTTAATGAAAGTACTAGTATTTTGAAAAAGTGCTTCCGAATATATAAATAACAGACACTTGCAAAAGTTATCCGAAAATTTCTGTGAATTCTATACACCTTGAATATTTAACAGGAATAGATAATAGATAGCCATAAAACACGACACTTTATTTAAAGTCCTATATAAAACAAAATGTTATCGATAGACATCCTCCTCACGTAAAACGAAATGTTACAACATTTTATGACATAAGTACTTCTCAAAAATCCGCTCGACCGTTAGGCAATTCTACGAAATCGGAATTATTCAAAACACATAACGTTTGAAAATCTTACGTGTCGCGCAGCAGTCCGTCATATCTACGTGTCCGTGGGTTGCGATCGCGCGGCTTCATTTATATTCTGGATTCAGTCCACGGCTTAGATCTAGCGAGCACTGGGTGGTACCAACTTATTACTAGGAATAAAGTCACTAAAACTATCGTGGGTGTTTAATTCCACTTCCTTTAAATTCTCTAAAACTATGGGTACGGAGATGAGTAAGAAACTTAATTTACAGTACATGGTGCTACTTTCCCGCACTAGTGTGGAAAAGAGCACTTTCCGTGCATGTGTTGAAACTTAAATGAGCCATATGTACAGTAAAACGTTGTACGATACACGCGCGAATAGGTAATTCGCAACTCGTGTCGATTTAAAACACTCCCTTCGGTCGTGTTTTAATTTATCACCACTCGTTGCGAATTTCCTATTTTCGGCACTTGTATCGTAAATAACTATTTTTGGCTACGCTGCGGTCAATGACCTCTCGTTCCTACATAGAAAGTAACTACGTACTAAGTACAAATATTATATGGTAACTACATCAGAAAAATCTATCATCCCCATATAGATAAATCTGTCAGGCTGACGGCAAACATGCACTGGCCATCAATAAAAAGAAACATACATTTTCACGATCGTGTTTTGTTTTCCCTGACGAGTTTTCGCTTGATATTGTGCTACTGCGCTGTAATTAGTAATTCCTATAAAACTTGAAATGAAGTTTCCATTCATTGGCTTTTAACTTGTAAATACTAGTTTTTATTAGTACGTTTTATTAGTTCGTGTAAATACTTACATTCGTTCCTGTAAACATTGTACCTACATACTTGTATTGAACTACAACTGCTGCATTCGCAGGTATTTATTGCGTTAAAAAAATTCTCATTCTGCATCTATATATATATTCTTGTTAATTAAATCCAGTCCAAGCATCATTTACCCGTCACTGGCTTAGACCAAATGAGGCTGGGATACTACTGAATCTGTCTAAAGCATATGGAATGCTTGCAGCCTTTCTTCTTGGCTATATTTCAATTGACTGCCCGCGACCTTGTACATAATTTCATCTGCGCCGCCGTGAAAACTGTTTGGAAGGACACTGTACCTCTAGTAAGGGGGAACTCCACCATACCCTCCAGATACGGACCTCCTCACCATCATTCAGGTCAGTGACTTGGTTTACCCACTTTTGTATATTTATATTGTTTGTCTTTTGTCTACATTACGTTGTATGAACACTTTATACACTCACACACTTTTTACATTCACTGCCAGTAGTCGCTACGCGCTACGCTCGTAGCCGATCCCGTGGTTTTTCTTCGTAAGGAGCGGAAAGCGACTACGGCATAGGCACCCGCTAGGTGGGTTCCTGGTAGTGAAAGTGTTTACATTTCTCTATTATCGTAGACAACCTGAAATATGCTTGACTTACGATAATTACCATCAACTTCTGCTTTCTTTCGACGTGATATTTATTATAATGATGATCGTAACGTGGAGATCTTACTCCATAAAAGCTTTATGACAAGCATGTAAAGACAATATGCGCATTCGTTTCGCGTTGGCATACCGGATTTGGTTAACAATAGAATTATATCGACGATGGATGCGCTCGTTCGGTTTAATCCGCTTAATAAGTTTATGTCGAATGAGTGGGCACGAGTACCTAATTGCTGGCAGTAAATTCATCCCATCTAGAAATCGGTGATCATAAATTTTGATCGAGTACCAACTTGATTGCTATGATTTAAATAACGACTGTAGGTATGCTCGGTTGGAATACTTGGAATGTTTGTTTAGTTTGCAATATGTGACAAATTGAATTGTAATAAAATTTTATAACCTTGATGTTATTAACGTGTTGACACTTATTTGATAGTAGCCTCCTTGAAAGGTTTTTAATCTTTCCTTTAATTGAATAATACTCTTTGACATCTTAACTAGGAAATTCCTGTACTAAATCTATTCTACTTCTGTGTCACAATATTATTCTGACCGCAGTAAGAACACAGACATCTGTCTGCACGCCTCCTTGTGATTCATTGAATTTCTTGTACCTACTAAACTAAGTACGTACGACTCCTTTCTGTAGTAGTTGTTGACCTCCTTCCTTCACCAATACCGCCCCTTTTAGCGACAAGGTCAATGCAGATGATAGTTCTAATGTCACGGCAAATCGACTAATATGCAAATTAGTCGATTTTTTAGTTATGCGTCACCTTTATCAGGGCCACGGATTGTACCAGTTAATAGAGTCAATGTTCTAATAATAGTCTAATTAGGCATTCTTTTACAGTGAAACATGGATGAAGTATCTATGTCTATGTGACTTATTAGGTTATTATTATTACCTAAATTATTATCAACACAATGTTATTTAATATTGATTTGGCATAAACAGTAGCAGTGTCAAGTATTATACCATGGTCCTACGTAAAAAATATGCTAACAATTAAAAAGATATCTCAAAAATCATATTACGTTTTCGATCGCTTAATCGGGTAATTATTCAAATACCTACTACTACTTAAGTGTATACAACCTGGCAACCGTACTGTCTTTTCCAAGATCTCACGGTTCTAAATACTGATTTGCCATACGATAAATAAACTTACGTGTACGAATATTGCTATAAACTGTTAACTGACTAACACTCTTTATACAACAGTACTAATACCTATTGTTTAAATATTGTAGGTATAAGTAAGCATTGTAACATTGAATTCGGATTATCGGTTTTGTTTCATTTATTACCTACTCGAATATGCTCGTGAATGCTCAAACTTAGCTTGTCGGTCACTCTTTTCATTCATTCATTCATCGACCTCGCACGAGCGCAGTACACCAATAACGTGATCAAAATATTTCTGTTGCATTCAGACGAGTCACACGACTTGCATTGAAAGCATTTCGAGGTGCTTTCATCGAGTAAGAATGTCGTTTACTTAATATAAATGTTTGCAGTAAAATGAACATAATTGCGCATGCTGAGGAAATTTCTAAACTCAAGAAACGTAGGTCAGCTAGCTGCCATCAGATGTCAGATGTCAGAGACCAAGTTTCACACAAATAATTAAGTATCGATATCTATTAATTGTATCGCCGGCTAGTACCCATAACTCAAGCATTATGGGGCTCACAATGGGGCTAGTTCGAATTGTGTACATTTCAACCCGATTCTATTGCCACGGTGTCGAAGTGGATGTTCTGATATTTTGAGAACCCTGAAGAGTATTGATATAATTGAAAGCGATTGTACACTAATAATTTGTAGACGCGATACTTACTGACTAGGTTGTTCAGAACAATGTTTATTAAATATTATACTTGATAGAAACCCTGTTAATACAATTGCTTTTTTTTATACATACGTGTACACTTGTGTACACATAGTGCGTGTAATACATACCTATACAAGGGATACGGGTAGTTTAAATGCGGGCTATTCATACTCGCAAGTACTTATTCGTCCTCTGCTACTAGTTAGTTACTCATAGCATTTTATATAAGAAACATCCTCTATCAAAATCTTTCCTGAATCAAAGTAATCTCATTGTTTGCACACTGTGACTATTAAGAGATATTGTTAATTGGTAGAAATCAAATAATTATTTCACGCAATCTGGTTTTATTCCGTTATTTTGGTTGTTAGTGAGGCTATCGATTATTGGTTTGCGATAAAAGATTGGGTGTGCGATCTTTTGCGATACTTGGCCAGCGTAGAAAAGATACATCGCGGTACTTTAATCCACCTGAAGCAAGGTTTTATCGCTTTTATTTATGAATTTGAAAATTGCATTCTTAAGATGCATTTCTCAATTATATATTACTGAAACCAAAACAAGTGACGCATTATGCATTAATAATTTTCACTTATTGATATGAACGATAATCATACGAAAAAATTGCAAATTTCAACATTCTTCTTAACAATTTAATACTCCAATTTCGAACATCTAAACGAACTAAAATAGATAATAGTTGTTTACCTTTACCTAACGTGTTTGCCGGAAACCGTTTTGGCTGTTCATAGTGAAAGAAAAACCACTAACGCTTTGTGCAAATGAATATGCTTTGTGCACTCAAACTAAAACTGTTTAGTTTATTTACAACGTACTTATGGGACGGAGCGCTCGGGTTGATCATGTTATTTTGTATTATATTTAGCAGAAATGTTGAACAGTTTGTTCAAAACTTCCTAAATGTGAAACAGTTGGGCGATGGAATTCAATTGTATTAGTAACACGGCTGAATGCATTTGAAAGTTCCATAAAATATTTAATGTGGCTGAAACAACGAGCGGAGCACAAGTGGGGAATAAATGGAACTTAGACGGTGGCTATAGCATCGAGCATTTACAGCACTATTATAGGTTTTTGTATATCGTGATATATTTTGACAGCATTTGTTGTTTAATCAGAATGTTTATGTTTATGTTTAACTTTTTTTTGATTTAGCATTTCTCAGCGTGAAATTATTTCAGGTCTCTCAGTTGTTTTATTGTATATCAAATACATCTAAATAAAAAAAATACAAGCAAAAGAAAATCAACTGATTCTCTAGATTATTCATACAGATTTGTCACTGTGAAAAAAGTAAATCAACTGATACTGCAGATTATCCTAACAGATTTGTCACTCTGAATTCATTTCGATTTATTAAACATGAACTGTGTCAGTATTCATAAGGTAGGGTTTTCATTAATTCGTTATCAGGCGAGTCTTCAAAGGCAGATTGTAGTGTCAATATTTTAGCGCCCGCCTCTACCTGTTTCCTAACTAGATTTGGCTGACGATTGAAGCAAACATAGTTACATAAAAAAATGACTGGAGCTTCAGCGATTCCCCCTTTAGGCCTAAATCACACAGCCTGCGGTGGCGGTCAATAGTAAATTTCACAGTTAATGACAGGTTTACTATGGTCCGCAGCGACCGGGCCGCGCCAGTGTGATGTGGGCTTTATTCAATTGCAGAAAAACGTTTAGAGGTTAAAGCGTTCAAAAGCAAAGAGTTCACAAACGTTCGAGGGACATAAAAGCACTGAAATTCAAAAAAGTCGAATTAAGACCTTTCTGTAGGTAACCGGATGAAAAGTGACTGGTTATGTTCCATGTCCCGTCAGAATTGTGTGACTACGTGGCCAATTAAACCACTACTGCTGATATAGTCTTTTTACTTGAATCTACTCCTTGATTCAAATAGAAATTCTACAGATAAACATTTTAAAGTCCGTTGCTTTTTTTTACCCGACTGCCGAAGGAGAGGAGGGTTATTAAAGATGAGCTATCAGTTACGATATGGTGAAGTAAAACTTTGAGCTACACTATCATCACCCCTGATCTCGAGCATAAGAAAGGGGTCCACTAACAAAGTGGAAAGATAAACGTGATATCTCTAGTAGCTGTGGACGTATTTAATTAAAACTTTGTCTCTATACACGCCATTAAGCTCCAAGAGCGCGGACAAAATGTTCCTGTACAAGTACAGTTAGCTCTATACATAGTAGAATCGTACATATGGAAATTAAAATATATGTTCATTTATTGCACCTAGAATACTAAATAGCATATTAATTTATTTATTATTCGGGAAACCAACAGCTACAATAAAGAACATAACATTTAAGGCATACCTTGTCAATATAGACAATGTTGTCTTTATATTTTTCTCTGTACCTACCGCAGTAGTCAAAAGTCGAGAATACCTGTTTGACATCTACATTTAACGCCTATTTTTGCGTCGAAGGTAGGTACTTATATATATTGATGTAAACAATTAAAAGCTGACTTTAAATAAAATCGACGTGGCGTACTAAACTAACTCTCCAGCATACCTACATATTTTCTGTGTTATCAATTTAAAGCAGTTAGCGACTTTGTTATTATTACCTAATACAAATGTAGACTTCTAAATCTAGGTATAAATGAAAGTACTATTTCAAGCAATATCTTAAAGTGGTAAACCGCAGTAATAATACACATAATAACGCTTTTCATTGGTTCCCTCCGGAACAATAGCAACCGGCCGGGTAATTTGCTTGTAGAATAAAAGTAGGATCTGGTTCGGGGCGGTTTGTCTGAATAAGGTGCGATTTAGTATTCAATACTGCTCGTATATTACTAGCCATCAGGACCAAAGCGATAGTTTACCAAGCATGCGTTCTGAGCATACTCTTGTACGGTGCCGAAACCTGGACGACGTATGCAAAGCAAGAGCGACGACTTAACACTTTTCACATGCGTTGTCTACGTAACATCTTAGGCATCACTTGGAAGGACAAAGTGACGAATTAGAGGGTTCTTGACATAGCACAGCTGCCTAGTCTGACCGCTCTTCTCAAACAGAGACGCTTGCGGTGGCTGGGGCATGTGTACCGGATGGAACCATCTAGAATACCTCGTCGTGTTTTGCTTGGTGCATGTAGCAAACGCCAAGGGAAGCGTTGGGAGACCGATGTTGCGTTTTAAGGACTGCGCTAAGCGAGACATGGCTACTTTTAACATTGACTGGAAGGCCTGGGAAAAGCTTGCCGACGACAGATTTCAATGGCGCAAACGCGTTGTGGACGGTAGAGCTTTGTGCGGTGGAACCTGGTTCGAGACACTAGTCAATAGAAGGTTGCGCAGACAACAGACCGGGGCCAGAGACCCTGGCATGAACTTTGTTTGCCAGAAATGTGGAAGACCATGCCGGTCTCGTATCGTCAATGTGTCTTCTCAGCAATGCTCAAATCGTCTGAAATAGACGTAAAGGCCTATGATGATGATTACTATATAGCTACTTTAGTTTCTATTCGTTAGACAACTTAAGTAGTTTATGATTTCCTCTCACAAAACTGATTTTCACTGCTAGTTAGCGACGTGAAAATATGAGATGAGTGCCTACAGTGCGTCCCGCATAAAAGTGCATAAACGAATAGGGGTGACACTATGGGTGGGTTACACCATATCGTCTGAAATCGTAAGCAGTGTTCGTTAAAATCTGAATCCATGGAATGTTTGATAAGTTTCTATAGGATGACAGCTCCCGGCGCCATATTTAACGTTGGTTGATCAACAGCAAGTCCGCCCTAAGATGTCACTATCAAATCTTGTTCAATATAATTTATTTATATCTTGGGTTCGAACCTCCTCAGGGTACAATGGTGATGTTGCTACTTAATTTATAAACACTATCTCAATAACAAAGTTCTTACATTACCTAAACGCGATGAAAAGAAAACGTGTTTTTTTATCTTTATTTATTAGCAAAAGGGGTTTTGTCACGCAGTGACTATGATGCCATCCCCATGGGTGAGATCAATGTACATTAGGTATAATATAATCTATATTAGAGGTAATTACTTATTCTAAATTGATAGGTTTATAACGAGTATAGTTTGCATAACATTTTGGCCTCATCTGACAACGGCGAAGCCATAGTGCTATTACAACCTTAACATTAAACTTATTAGCCTACATTCCTTAACATTAGATTTGGCATCTCATATCGTTGGGCCTCGCTGCGAACACAGTCTATCAACACATGTTGGACGTCTTCCACTACATCGCACTCAGGGAAAACGTGATTTTCGTTTCATAAATAGTACTATTGCTACAAAATACACTGATTTATAATTACGTAAGATATAGAAATGAGTTAAGGACTGTTTAACCTAATTAATTTTGCGTTAAAATGAATAGCTTTGGAAAGGGTTAGAAATGAAATAGATTAAAGGGTAAGAGAGTGTTGCTAACAACTGACTTTAATCAAGTTAATATATTTAATTAAATCATGTGCTGCAGGCGAATAACGACCGCCATAAATAAACTTTGTTGCACGAAACTACAGCGAGAGCTTCGACACATTGTGACCGAACCGAGTGCATTTTCAAAAGCAGACTTTTTATAGCACTACCTAGAATGGTTATTCTCAGATTTTATTAAATTAAACGAAATTCCCCTGGATGGAGATTTCAGGAATTCGGAACGGAAGGAAAATTACATTCTATTCCATTACACAAAACGAGGTAATTTGGTTTGGGCAAGAGGTTTTAATGTATCTTTTAATTTAACGTATATTTAAATGAAAGCATGCAATTGACGTTTCATATTCTTATTTCTTCGGAAAATAAGCTTTGAGTTTGCATGCTTCAGGTGTGATATGGCACAATTTACTTAGTTAACTGGCACAATTTAAAAGTTACTACTACTGTCTATACAAATGTTATTTGGAGCCTTCTGGAAGGCAGCTTGACCTTTGTAAAGCAAAGGTAGACGCGTATGGGTATATATTATGCAGAAACAAAGCTGCGGGGCGCAGCGAGCGAAAAAAGAAAGTCGATACAAAAATATGAAACGTTCATGTAATATTGAGCTCGGAACTTGTAGAGAACATTGCTAAATCGTGCCTGCTTAAGCGGCTGTGTGCTTTTGCTTCGTTCTATTTCTATATATGGTGTATGGACGACAACATCAACACGCGACGGCAGAGCTACGCATCGCGTCATACGAAGATTATACGTAAGAGAAATATGTGATTATTTATAAAGACTTAGATTGTTTAGAGTAAATAAAGAACCCAGTAGTTAGAATCCCCATAGTAATTATGTACATAAAACACCCTCTCATAGCATTCATTTGATATTGTAAACATTAAAGTAAAATCCCAGTACAAATTGTATTAGAAAGAGAGAGGAGATGTTGCCTATGCGCGAGCGCAGCGCGGACTGGCCGCCATGGAGGGGAGGGGTGTATAGCGCCAACATGACCGTAACGAGAGCCGCGGCCACCGAGCCTGAATTAGAATTTAGTACGGCGCATTTTCACTTTACAATTAATATGTTTACATTTATACCTTTACAACGGCTCATCGTATCAGAATGATTTATATATTGTTAGAAAGCTTATTAAAAGTTCTATTAAATGTTTAAACTTACAAATAAGTAAACTCAGTAGGTTCAGCGCAAATGATGAATAAGTGTTAAGAAAGGGACCGAATTACGGTTTGCCCGATTTCCATGTACGATTATTCAGATAAGAAAATATTTACGAACCCTACTGTACTTATAAGATCTCAAGCCATATTAGAACTTTGTAAATCAGCTTAGTCTTCCACCCATTAATATGTATAACATTCCAATAACATCTTGCAATGTAAATTAGTCAAGTCAAAGTGGGCGTAACCTTTATTGTCTCACTCAGCACGTCTTGCTCACCCACTAGCAGGTATAAATAGCAGGTACGGCCCGGAGCAAATCAGTGTCAAACGGAGCCTCCTGGAAGTCACAACAAGAAGAAGAAAAACTACAAAGTAATAGGAAGTTAGGGACTTGAAATCAAGTCACTTAGGGCAGTGATAGGGCAGTTAGGGAAAAGTAAATAAAAAGTCTATTTCTCGTTATTCCTTCTTTTATTTTGGTAACATCGATTACCCAAAGTGTCTGAGGACACGGGCGAAGCCCAAACACACCATTCGGGCGCCGAGTGGTAGTACGCGCTGTCCGTACACATAGGGCGGAGCTCGTCCGTCGCCGACTTGTGTCACGGAGCGTGGTCGACGCACTGTCCGAGCACATAGGGGCGGAGCTCGTCCGTCGCCGACTTGTGTCTCGGCACTAGGTCATTCTTAGGTGACTGTGAGGGGCGAGCATTGCCGCGGCCGGTAGCGCGCGCGCTCACTCGCCCAGCCGACGCCGCCGAGAGCGGACGTCGCTCACAGTCGTTTTGGTCCTTCGAACCGGATCCGCTGGATCCAGATTGTGTTTGACGTACCAACGGGACGTCAGAAGTTTTCAGGGCACCAGGTTACGGGCCCATTTGTACCGCCTAGGAGGCATTCGCGCAAGTCAGAGCGCATGTGTTTGAAAATTCGTGTGAATTATTAGAAGAATTGTTGTGAACTATGTACGAGATAGCCGCCATGAGTACGGCATATGAGAGTAATATGTGGAATAAATATACCCCGATGTCGGAATCCAGGAGGAGGCCCACACTCAACGCGACATCGGGCCGCGACAGATGCATAAGAAGGAAATTATGTAATACAGAGACAGCCGCCGCGCAAGCACGCCCGTGGGGCAACTACGCCGACACACGGCGAGAAGGGTTCGACGAGCCATCAACAAAAGTGACTGCGAGATATTTCGAAGCCCTTCTAGATTTCGAAAAGAGCGAACATTTAGCCGAGATATTGGAGGCAGAATACAGGAAACGAGCAGAGTTCGAGCTACAACAGCAACTATGTGATATAGAGAGTGAAGAATTGGCCGAGGTATTGGAGGCGGAATTCAGGAAGCAAGTAGAATTCAAACTACAACATAAACTATGTGATATGCGAAAGGAACTCAATAGACAGCGTGCCTTGGCAAAAAGGTTCCGAGAAGAGTCCGAGTGTTTAATAAGGGACGAACATTCAAGCGGCGGCACCATAGCAAAACGGATAGAATCTGAACAAAATAAACACTCAAGCACAAGCAAAATTACGAGGCCTCAGCAAAGGGAGGCCAATTATGATAACGGCCAGTCACATAGGCACCTACAGACCGCAGGTTGCGGTGCCACATCAACGGGACTCGTCGACACGCGCGCAAATTCGACGCCCACGGTGCCGAGCAGCACCGAAGACATCTCCATGTCAACGACCATGGCGTCAGGGGACGCCATGGCCCACCTCATCAATGAACCAGCCGACGATCGCCCGTGGTTGGTTGCGGTCATCAACGCTACTAAGCCGACCCGCTGTCGCCCGCGGCGCCGCAGAACTAAAGCATCGAAATACGCCGGCGCCACATTACCCTCCATCTCAGAGGAAGACTTTCCTACCGCGGCGCCTGAGCACGCCGCGGTCACTGCCACTATACCGACCTGCGGTCGCCCACGGTCGGTCACGCCGGTCAAGATATCGACCCCCGGACCAGCGGGGTCGATCACAAATACAGCGCCCGAGTACGCTGGCGTCACTATGCCCTCCGACCCGGAGGGAGCCACTCCTACCAGGGCTAGCGAGCCCACACCGACCCCCGGACCAGCGGGGTCGAATTTGACTACAGCTAAAGTAAACTCCGCACGCAACGAGGCTGCAAGGGCCAGTACGCCCACATTAACCTCCGGACCAGAGAGGTTAATCTTATCCGCGGCGCCTGAATACGCCGCGGTCTCCGAGCCTGCAGGGGCTAGAACGCCCATCATCCAATCAACTCGAGGGCGCAAGCGGCGCCTCGACTACCCACCGGCCCTCCGACCACTGGACGTGTCGCGAGAGGCGGCGACTAAGCGTGTCGCCTACATAACTTACTGCAGGAGCCAGCGACCGGCACCATCTGCCGGCCATTCATGCACAGCGCCCGAGAGCGCCACTGGCAGCGAGTCTGCCGCCACTGCCGTCACTACAAGCGGCGTGACATCGTCGGTGCGACGGCGCAAACGGCGCCTCGCCGACCCATCGGCCCTCCGACCAACACATACGTCGCGAGAGGCCGCGACTAAAAACGTCAAAAAGAGCAGCGGGAACCCACAGCCGGCACAGCTTGCCGGCATCTTCAAGCCACCACCGGAGCCACCGGAGCCTCCAGACAATACGGCGCCTAGAGGGCCCGTCTATTATCGCCGGAAGAAAGTGAAAATTAAAATCGGCGATCGCCAGGTCATCGCCGACCCGCCGGCCTACGTCATGGTACATACCTAGTGTTAAAGACAATTAGTGAAAAAAGAAAAACAACAATAATTATAACAATATGAAAGTAGGCCACGTTAAAAGAGCAACCAGTGGCAGTGATTATGTGAATCAGTGAAAGTGACTAAGTGATAACACCGTTGCAACCAATAGTGCGAGGCTTCGCCTCACACTAAAGGGGGAGAATTATGGACGACAACATCAACACGCGACGGCAGAGCTACGCATCGCGTCATACGAAGATTATACGTAAGAGAAATATGTGATTATTTATAAAGACTTAGATTGTTTAGAGTAAATAAAGAACCCAGTAGTTAGAATCCCCATAGTAATTATGTACATAAAACACCCTCTCATAGCATTCATTTGATATTGTAAACATTAAAGTAAAATCCCAGTACAAATTGTATTAGAAAGAGAGAGGAGATGTTGCCTATGCGCGAGCGCAGCGCGGACTGGCCGCCATGGAGGGGAGGGGTGTATAGCGCCAACATGACCGTAACGAGAGCCGCGGCCACCGAGCCTGAATTAGAATTTAGTACGGCGCATTTTCACTTTACAATTAATATGTTTACATTTATACCTTTACAACGGCTCATCGTATCAGAATGATTTATATATTGTTAGAAAGCTTATTAAAAGTTCTATTAAATGTTTAAACTTACAAATAAGTAAACTCAGTAGGTTCAGCGCAAATGATGAATAAGTGTTAAGAAAGGGACCGAATTACGGTTTGCCCGATTTCCATGTACGATTATTCAGATAAGAAAATATTTACGAACCCTACTGTACTTATAAGATCTCAAGCCATATTAGAACTTTGTAAATCAGCTTAGTCTTCCACCCATTAATATGTATAACATTCCAATAACATCTTGCAATGTAAATTAGTCAAGTCAAAGTGGGCGTAACCTTTATTGTCTCACTCAGCACGTCTTGCTCACCCACTAGCAGGTATAAATAGCAGGTACGGCCCGGAGCAAATCAGTGTCAAACGGAGCCTCCTGGAAGTCACAACAAGAAGAAGAAAAACTACAAAGTAATAGGAAGTTAGGGACTTGAAATCAAGTCACTTAGGGCAGTGATAGGGCAGTTAGGGAAAAGTAAATAAAAAGTCTATTTCTCGTTATTCCTTCTTTTATTTTGGTAACATCGATTACCCAAAGTGTCTGAGGACACGGGCGAAGCCCAAACACACCATTCGGGCGCCGAGTGGTAGTACGCGCTGTCCGTACACATAGGGCGGAGCTCGTCCGTCGCCGACTTGTGTCACGGAGCGTGGTCGACGCACTGTCCGAGCACATAGGGGCGGAGCTCGTCCGTCGCCGACTTGTGTCTGCACTAGGTCATTCTTAGGTGACTGTGAGGGGCGAGCATTGCCGCGGCCGGTAGCGCGCGCGCTCACTCGCCCAGCCGACGCCGCCGAGAGCGGACGTCGCTCACAGGTGAATAGGCTATGTTGGCTATATATATATATGACTATCATTATACGGTATAAGTCCCGATGGATGTGATCTTTCGAAGCTCAACTAAGTTCTCCTTCAGCTTAGTATTGATTATAGGGATTTTTAATACTCGACGCTCTGCAAATGTTAAATATTCGTACATATTGTATAAAAAGGTTTTCGAAGATCAATCGACTAGATACTCGCAGTTCTTCTTAGAATTGACTGGAGCGCAGATTAAACTGTAACTTTTGTGGGCTATTCTCTTAGGCTGTTGTCATAACGCAGGACTGAAAAGTTGTACAATGTTGAGCTAAATAAGGAAGAATAAAATCATTCGCCACAACCATAGGCAGGAACCTCTATGCCAGAGATGTGCCTATATTTTAATGTTTTTAATTCCTACCTAATGTTATTTTACTGTTTTAATTATATTTTTGTCTGTTTATTTCACCAACAGACTACAATCACCTAACTTACATAGTTTTATAGATAGTTACTTACCTCATATAGATGTAATTAAAATAAGATTAAAAATTACGTAAATATCTTAAACGAAAATTAAATGCAAGAAAATCTTTATTCATTTGCTACCCAAATCGTCGTTAGAATTATTAAATTATAATGTTCCTCGTACCTTATTACTCGTATATTATCTTTTACTTACCTAGAGAAGGCGGCGTGTATTCAAATTAGTTTCCTAGAAATTCCTCAACTCACGATCCCCGTTTAAAGATACTAGAGGACTAGCACAGCTAGCACGATACGTTTTATCGTTATGTTTTACGCAGACGTTTCAGTAATTTTCGTACTAGGGCCTCTGTGGTCATACCGCGTACGTAATTCACTACTTATTTTGCGTTTTTATTTAGTTTCTTATACGTATGACCTAGGACGACGACATACCTACTATTATATTAGGTATCAGCGCGGCTCTGCCCGCGTACCTATTAGGTACAGAGAACCCATGCTTAGTAGTCGGCATAAAGTAGAAGCCTATATGTCTGTCCTGAACATCCATTCAAAATATTGGTGACCAAAACAATCTAAATCGGATGAGTAGCTCGGGAGATTATGCCTTACATACAAACGTGCAAAGCTACCGTCTCACAGACTTTTTATCTTTATACTATTAGTACAGTTCGTATACTTAGATTGCAGTATATGGAGAGTATATGGAGATACATGTACTGTACGAGTAATTAGCATTAATTGTTCTTCTCGATTGAACTATGTAGTAAGATTATGCAATATTCTAGAATGGCACTTCGTTGCAATTAATAGCTTGTCCATGTCCATAGGACGTACTATATTCAGTTTCTCTGGCGTCAGTGTAATTTTCCTTGCATAAACAAAGTGACTAGGTATTATTATTCCATTCAAGCTGACATCTCTCGATATTGCAAAAAATGTAGTGTGATTTACTGCTCTATTTATTCATTTGTTCGTGTGTTAAATGGACTGAGGCCCTACTACGAAATGAAATAGTATATTACTGCAGAGAGCAGTAAGTAAGCCATTCTGCACGAGTATGATTTAGCCGGCCGAGCCGAAGACGAGGTCCGGCTATGATACGAGGCCAGGATGGCACTTATGGTCCAAGCACGTATTGTGCTTTTCTCAAAAAGAATGGTAATAAACTCAATTGAACTTCATTTTATGCATTTTTACATCGTGCAATACGGTCACGTCAACCTCTATGGTACCTCCTTTTTTTTAAGACAACTTGTTTAACCTCACCGCTCATCCCTATTTGTATCTTGACGCCGGGATCCGTCATAATATAGGCTAATGTGACATAAATAAATAAATAAATGAAATGTTATTATAAACAGCCTAGAAACTACATTCACACTGTGAGGCTCGTATTCAAAACACTTACAGACAACTCGCCTCACTTGAACAAAACAAGAAAAGTCTGATATCCGATTTCACTTAGTTGTTTGGAATCTGTAGGTCAATTAACACAAACTAGGGACTGATAAGATAGTTCAAGTCAGTTCGTGAATCGCATTGCTGGGATCGGGTTCGAGCATAGGTCGAATAAATCGATTTAGGTCCAAATAGCAATAATCGAAGGCGAGCCGTCAGTACCGGATATGAATAGTTGAATAACTTGCAGTTGGAAATCAAGGGGATTAGGGCGATTTTTACTACATGCGGAGATTAAGCTGCTACGATCTGCGGCGGGCCACTACGAGCGTAGCTTAGCATTGAAAGAGTTAAGATAGGTAGCTAATTCCACCTTTTGCGCATGAAAATTTACTAAAGAAGTGGTTGAGGACCAAATTCTTGGCCAGTAGTTAGCCTAGCTAATTGGTAGTAGTTAAAAAGTTCCGTTGTGAGACGAAAATTAGCCATAGTTACAATTCTATGGTTAATTTCCAAACTCAAACTCAATGTCATGTCAAAACGGAACTTTTTAACTAGGTACTACCAATTAACCACGCTAACTACTGGCCAAGAATTTGGTCCTCACCCAAGTAGGTAATATACAAGGTGCATGTTTTTCATGAACCTTGAAGAAAATATATTCATATAAGGGCAGAAGAATCGAATCGTAACGATTATACAAATACTGTAAGCAAAAAAAAAATTCATTTTGATGGTAGCGTCAACCCTAATTCATCTTTGCAACTGTTAATGTTTACCATGACTTACTTAATTCTCGATAATTTGTCAATTTCACCGTTACTTCTACAAGGTTCAAGCATAATTCGACTTTCCGGTGACAGTAATTCCTTTCATCCCTTAATTAAAAGGTGGTTTACCAGTTATGGCATTGACCTTCATCGGTTAGGTCATTGACCTTATTCTCCGTTAGAGTTGTAATATGCAGATTTTTGTACAAAAGTTGATGTACTGTAACTTGGAAACGGTCAGAAATATTAACATAGTTTATTTGGAAAATTTTAAGCGCTAAAGTTAAACTATCCTCAAGACCCATGGACTTTCCTGCTGCGGGAAAGTCTATCGTTCCGGTCCACGCTGTATAAGGCATGTAATGGGAGTTATGAATCGTGTGCATTACGTTTTAATAATTAGGTAATTGTAAACGCATTATACGAGGAACTTTTAAATGATTGAATACCTATATCGTTGTTATGTACTATATAAATTTTGCTAGTATTTTGGCGTTTATTGTGACAAAGTAATACAATGAAAAATTGAATGAGTACTAAAATATTGTGACTTTTGACCCCTAAAAAAACGTCAACCTGGCAAAACTATTCATATTCATACATCATACATACATTCACGCCTTTATCCCTAAAAGGGGTAGGCAGAGCACATGAAACTTATGTTCCATCGCCACTTTTAGCATAAATGTGGGTATGAAAAAGATTCACAAATTGTGATATTGGAGTGACAGGTTGCTAGTCCATCGCCCACAACACACTTTAACCCTGCTCCCTTAGTCGACTTTTACGACACCCACGGGAAGAAAGGGGGTGATGAAATTCTAACCCGACACCACACGGGGATTCATATTCAACAATTGAATTAAGTACATTATATTTATTATAAGTAGGTATTACCTTATAAGTGTACCTGTATAGAATAGCAGTTACAACAACAAAACTAAAGTAAAGTCAGCTCTCGCGCAACTACGATTTGACAAATCAATTGATCGTGGCAGAATAATGAGTCACATCGCAGAGGTGCCGTCATCGTGTCCCATCACAACACTTACGACCTACAGGATGACACGCCAGCATGACGTCCAAAACTAGACAAAATGGCTGTAGACCATCTGTCCAATCTCAGGCCGAGAAAAAAAGATAGACGGAGCATGACGAAAAACTCAGTTAAGCCAGTTTTAAACCAAGCCAAAAAAAATTCGCACACGCTTACACACACATATGCAACCAAAATTGCACAAAACTCTTTAGCACGGGTCGCAAACTCGCAGTGATGTCAAGATCACCTATTTCGAGTTTTGTGCAATTTAAGCTTGGTTGAAAACCGGCCTCACTATGTTGTTCCTAATGCTCTGTCTGTCTTTTCTCTTGGTCTGAGCTATCAAAAATCGGTTCTGTTACACAGTGGACTTGCGACGTTAGTACTATTATTAAATCTGTGGCTTCGACAAAATGCGTACTAATGTCTGATATTGAAGAAAGTGACACAGGTAAAAAACATAATATATTTATTATAAGTATTATTTCACGCCTATTCCAACGTTACAAAATCATCTCATTTATGTTTGTCCATAGGTAGGTTATAAACAGGTAAAGTTTAGTATGTACTGGGTAGTGTCTGGAAAAATCATCCGATTTCAAACATAATTTCACCAGAATATATATAGGTACAACGTGTTAAAAATAATGCAAAACCGTTTAAGGGCATAACATGCATCGTGTTCTGATACGAAAAAAGTGTTATGCCCTTAAACGGTTTAGCGTTATTTTTTTGTGTAATACGCAGACGAACCCGCGTGTGTAGTTAGTTTCTAATAAATTTGGTACTAAAACTGAAGGTTGCTCGCACGCTCGACATCCATTTTTGCCAGCATTCCGTGAAAATTGACGGTCATCATACACTGCATTTTCCGCAAGAGCCATTTTACCGTCGCTGTAAAATCAACACGTTTACAGAATTACGATAATAGCTCCCCTTTATGATGCTCAGCGCGCAGATGCGCAATTAATGTTCAGTTCGAAATATCGGAAATCAAGTACTTTTCCGCTATTTTTACAGTCAATCCACTACGATGTTTAGAACTAATTAAAATTTAACGGTGTTCCAGCAGGTACGACTAATTAAAACTTGTGGCGCTTTCAGTTGAATATAGCCTGTAATGTTTTATAAGAGATGCGGGTAGTCTATAAAGCAATTAAGGTCAGATATTAAACGTTTAATTTGATTGGATTGAGCGTTTAGCGACTGACGATCCGACTATTATATCAAGAGCACAATCGTTATTGTTAGTCTAAATTTCTTTTGCAATAAATCATTGAATGATTCACTACGCCCGTATTCAGCGCAGTGTTTACAAAACATTCCTTTCTCATACGGCGTTGTATCAAACAATGTTGATAAACCGTCGTATTTCTTTGGATTTTGTGCACCTATTGAGGCGTTCTTGCATATCGCAGGTAGCCATGCTATTACAACCAAGTTTGTCTGTCCAATGTCTTCTACCACGTTTGCGTACAATGCTTTATTAGTACATTACGTAACTAGGGCGGTGAATTCGTGAATGCCTCAGATCGCAGGTGTTTGTGGCCCGAACCGAAGGTGAGGGCCATAAATATGCGCTCTGGGACTTTACGAATTACCGCCCGTGTTGAGTACAAAATTTTACGTCTTCACCTGGCCACAGTGCGAGTTTTCCCGTACGCGCAGCGTGCAGTAAAACTTGCATTATAGCCAGGTGTGACGTAATAGTTATTTACGATACAAGTGCCGAAAATAGGAAATTACCTATTCGCACGTGTATTGTACAACGTTTTACTGTACTTATGGCTCTTTAAAGTTTCGACATATGCACGAAAAGTGCTCTTTTCCGCACTAGTGCGGGAAAGTAACTCCATATGTACTGTAAAATATAATATAACATTATTTTAACATAACGTATCACATTGATCACTGATATGCAGTGACACTGAGATAGAACCTAAATGCAGCTTTAGCGATTTCCGTCGGCTTCTATGGGGCAGGTATCGACGAGAATGACATTAAAACTATTATTCTCCATACTTGGTGATTTTGTAAACCAGACGCTTTGTTCAGCGCTGCGTTACAATCACCATTTAGGCATTTATATTTTCATCCTTAAAATGTGCATCAACTAAACCAGACTTTCGGAATCTCAGCTCACTTTGTATTGGACGTGAAGGTGAAAGGGTGGTCGATATTAATATTTGGGTACGTTATCAAACCGATTCGTTGTCCAACACAGTTAATTAATTTCAGATTTCATGCGAACCGTTCCTGTTTTCCGACTCGTTACATAATGAATATGAATGATCGAAAGGTCGAGCTATCCATCGGTGTTAGCGTTTTTTATTATTCCTTTGGATTGTTTGAAATTTAAAATAAAGAAGTTCCTGGCAATAAAATCATTTTTGGTACAAGCTTATATTGCCGACTGTACTTTTCTGTATACCATCATAAACTACTCATTAAGACGATTCTAACGAGCCCAAATTCAACAGAGTTACGTCAGTTAATTATACTGAATTCCCATTGCCACCTTCTGTCTCCATCATCAGATCAACCCGATGGTACCATAATATTGAATTGTCATCCAAACTATACTTACACCCAAAATTTCAGCTCAATCCGTCACCGGGAAGTGGGTCAAATTTAACTTGCAAGATTTGATTACAGACAGACAGACAACGGGACAGGGGAAAGTAAATAAAAGCTTGTAATAAGCAATGATAAGCGAATTAATGACGTTGAAACAGTACACATTTTTGCATGGTTAATATGTGCTATAACTATGTGTCCATTTGCAGTAATTTCTCATCCTTATTCCTTATGCCAAATGGTTAAAACGTTGAAAATCCAATATTAATTATACTTCGCCTTTCAAATGCACAATTCGAGGTTATAATGATAAACACTAGATATTATCTATACTAGATGTTATCGCGTACCGCCCGGTATTGAATCTTCTAAAAAAATCTTAGTAGGTATCACAGTAACATAATCTATGCTATGCGTAGTAGTAGGTATAATATCACAGTAACATAATCTATGCTATGCGTAGCGTTGTGCTGCAAAACTTATACATACTAACATAACGACTATTACCTTTAAGTATTACACGGCTCGCGTTCAAAAATATTCGATCCAGCGCAGCGGTATCGGGCGTGATTCTACTTTTGAATACCTTGCGTACGTCGAAATCAATTTTCGCTGTATACAGGTGTGACGGTGACATGAATGCGCAATCATCTATCAAATGGCACCCAGACGCGGAACTCGAGTGTTATTGCACGACTTAGCTCGAGCCAGATGCGACTTGAGGCTGAGGCTTACAAGTATAGTCGAGGCCACAACTTCTTTAATTATTATGTATCTGTGTATTTTAAACCTAACTGTTGTTTATGGGCGAGGCACAGAGTGCGTGGTTGTTGGGGAGTCTGCGGAAAAACCAGGGGAAAACTCCGAAACAACCACCCAAGTAGGTTTGCACTGGAAACCCTTTATGGATTTTATACGTACTCAGCACTATCTCCGTGCACATAAGACTTGGGCATAAGTATTTATGCTGCTGCTTGACACCATTTTTGAAGAATCCTAGAATATTTTAAGTTTTAATTAATTTCCATTTTTTTTCTTGCGTATTTCAAATAAAGGTAATGTAGGACAATTCAATTTCAAAATACTTAAATAACATGATTTAAAAAATGTAATACATATACAGTTAATTCATTTAATATCGCAAATAAAACAGTAAGTACTTGAGATATGGGCATTGGAAGAGATTTTCGCCTATTCCACTTTACACTTACCATTATTAAAAACTAGCTTTTGCCCGCGACTTCGTCCGCGTGGAACTCGTTTAAATCATTACTCCATACAAGCTTTCTCTCCACCTTTTCACCCCTATGGGTGATGAGTTTTGGGATAAAAACTATTCCTTGCCCTTCCCCGGAATTAAAAGTATCTCTATACCAAAATTGCATCGCAATCGGTTCAGCGGTTTAAGCATAAAAAGGTAACAGACAGACAGAGTTACTCTCGCAATTATGATATTAGTTCAGAGGTCGGCGGGGGTGAGCTATTTTAACGTCATTAATGTCATGTAGTTGTGTCTTGTAGATATAACTATGGATAAGGTGTATCTATAAAGAAATATTAAAAGAAGACTAAATTGAAATGATTAAATATAAAATGAAAATGCATTTCAAGACGAGCTTAAATTCTAGTTGAAACTGTTTTCCCACTTTAACGGAAAGCTGTGCAAAATAGATTAATCACATTCCGTAGAATTTAATTTGTAAAATTTGTAGAATTTCATTTGTTTTGATGGCTACGTAAAGCTCGTAGCAGAAAGGCAGCCTAAATAAAATCATTTCATTTATTAATAATTACACATGGGGCATTTACCATTGAATAACAAGGTATGTCCATGTTATGCAAAAACTGAAAACAGCTCACCACCAGCTCATAAAACGAACGGGTCCTGCGCCTGCGTTACATGACTTTTTAGATTAGCTTACTCTGAACGCTTTTTTTTAACCTATAATGTTTCATCTTCTTCCATTCATGGGCAGCTGAGATCCTTCGTGACCGAACAAGGTTTGAAATGATACTGGCTGATTCTTTTTTTTTATTCAGAGATTTATTATAGTAGATGAGATGAATTTGTGAAATTATGATCGCCGTAATTGTAGTCGATATCGGCACAAGTCATCCCGCGGTCTTGCTGGACAATAAACTGTATCAATGCTTGTATTTTGTTGCGGACGTATGGCACCATAAAATATCATATTGCGATCTATCCAATCTATTCCTATTATATTTTGTATTATTGTGTTCGGAAATGTCGAAGCGTAAAACGTGGGAAATCTAGTGTGACAAATTAGTTGATGAAATAAACAAGTGATCAATGATTTAATCTTCGAAAATGAGGTCAAGAAAATTTTTAGTAAGCTTTTCTATATTAGGGACGGGTGAGGTGTGGTTAAAGCAAGTTACAGAATAGCATAGCTGCTCACATGTAGCTTGGCTAACTGCTACAATTGCGCCAGCTAGGCTCAAGTGTAAAAGCGTGATGCACTCACAGACACACTTTACAAAGGGATAGTTTATTTATTTAATAATCAGTATATAAAATACATTAAATTTACCGGGATCTCACAACTTCGTCAGTGTACAGTACAGTGATAACTAATTTATAAATAATAAGAGATACGTTATTTATTTCAAACTCAATCAAAACTTACAATGTCAACTTTGGTAGTTTGGTTTTCAAGGTGACCTACTTTTCAGGACTCGTTTTACTGCTTATTAAATTATGAAAGTGTCCTTCTTAGCTAGTGGTAGAATATCTGTTTAGAACTTGGGCGAAGCGAAGTTTTAAGGTTTCTCACTGGAATAGTTCCAACACTGGAACAGTTTCGGTTACATTTGTGAGTTGAATGAGAACTACACGACCGGTTTCAAACAAAATGTTGCAAATGTAACCAGCGTGGTTAGTACAAGACGGCGCGTGGCTTGTCTCGCGTTGTGATAATATATCCGTCTCTTTCTAAGTATTCTAATTACGAAGAGACGGATCACGCTCACACGCCGTCTTGTGCTAACCGTGCTGAGCGAGTAATTTAGAGAAGGAAATTAATGAATTGGGGAAGGAAAAGGAATTCAGAGTTACAAAGGACTCCACTGCGTGTGCGTGACCACTGTGGTTACATTTGTAATTTTGTATCAAGCCACACGAAACTGACCGCGGCACGCACCGCAATTATACTTCTAAGAGACGTATGCTAGTATGAAAGTCTTATTGATATACGACATTTTGGCATAAAACAGCGAGTGGTCGTGAAAAGCTCGCTTTAAAAAATTGTTTATTGTTTCATTTGCGATATGATGATGAGTTAACTTAAAAAAAAAACTATAATACTGAAGTCTAACGCAGCGTCTCATTAAATGTTCTATTTAAGTAGATACTTCTCACTTATTTTGTATAATGAGACTTTTACAAGATTGAACTCTGTTGCTTAGAATTTTGAGTTCTGTTAAACAAATGTGAAGGTCCTGATTTTCCTGCAATGTTAAAATTGCTACGTAACTAGGCGATAATCTTCAGACGAATTAAGATAGAATATTCAATTGCTTTTATTAAAGTCACGACAAATGTAGGCTTAGTACAGACGAAGACAGTCATGTAAACGTTCGCCTATGAATAAAGCATTTATCGTGAATGTCAATATACAAATAGGAAAGACACATAAATAATACCTGCCTTTGGCACCTTTATCGAAAACGAAGAATCGACAAAGAGGCACGGAAACCCATTTCTAGTAATCCCACTACTATAGTGGCTCTGTGACCAGCAGAAAAAGCGAGCCTGTATTCAAAGAAAAAAGTATTTTTTTTGAATTCCCGAAAAGTGAATCGAGTGCCCAGAAAATGCGAGTGAAAATTCAAATACATTATAATTGTAAAATTAAACGAACTTACCTGAAGTGAAGTTCTATTTCAATTTTACGAATTTCACCATCATGGAATACTATGCAGCAGCATGGAATGTTGCGCTTGACTTCACAATTTATAAAGCACATCAAAAACTTGAACGCGTCCATTCCTCGTGATGTGTTTATGTCGCTCCTCTATATTCACTATCAGTTTAAAGCCAAAACACGAACAACCTTAAACAAAGCTTGGGCAAACACTTGTTTTTGGGGAAAGGGTGGGTTGTTCCATGATGGTGAAATTCGTAAAATTGAAATAGAACTTCACTTCAGGTAAGTTCGTTTAATTTTACAATTTTACTCTTTCACCATCATGGAATACTATGCAGATGTTTAAAGCCAAGGTTGTGAGTGTATGTAAAATAAACAGTTATATGTACAGGAATTTAAAAACATGTTTATTCAAATAATAAAGGAAAAAACAATTCAAGGATAGACTGAAACAATAATCAACTTCGAATAATCATCTTATGAATTAACAAACATTTAGCAGTTCTCTAGAACAGCGTAACTAAAGTTATTATCTTGTAACAATGGTCTATTATAATACTGGGCAAATACAGCTGAATTTGGTCCCCATCCGGCACATTTTCTTATGACCTCTATAGTTACACCTGCTCGAAAGGCTGCAGAAGTGGACGAGTGTCTAGTACTATGAGCAGAGTACACATTGGTATCCACCCCACCTTCATGTAGGGTACACTTTATCCATCGCCCTATGCTTTGGGATGAGGCTTTTTTATATGGTCTTTTATAAGTTAGGATAAGATTTGGTATGTTATTTCTTTCATCTTTAGTCGCATTGATATAAGATATAATAGTTCTTACTGGACAGATCTCAGGCTTAGCATTGTAATAAGGTAATCTTAAGACAGGTTGCTCAGTTCCAGGTCTTGAAGTCTTAATAATATCTGTTATGTGTATGGTTATGTCTACATTATTAAGGATTATATTATCTAACTTAATCAATGATAGAGTTTGTATTCTATGACCTGTCGTAAGCGCTAGTAGTGTTACTAGTTTACGAGTTAAATTCTCAATTCCTAGCGTTTCGTTGGGAAACCATTGTGAGAGCATACTTAGTATAATACTAGGGTCCCATGTAGTACTGTACTTGGGTGTCATAGGCTTAATCTTAAAAACCCCTTTAAAGAATCTTTTAAGGCTGTCGTCTGACCCTATTTTGGGATCTATTAGTAAGGACAATGCTGATCTGAAGCTGTTTAATGTTCCATAAGAAGCACCCAGAATAAAGCGATCTGTCAGGAAAGTCAAAATATTTGGAACTGAGCACAAGTAAGGATCTAGGTTATGCTTATTGCAGAAGGTCCACCATAATTTAAGTCCGGTATTATATTGTTTTAAAGTATTTGTCGATAAGGATGAGATCATTATATCAAGAGATGATTGCGGGACATTTCTTTTCTTTAGGCCTTCGCAGAGAGCAGTCCTGCAGCCAGGGTAAGCGTTTGGTGCATAGGATGAGGTTCCCTGAAATTTGACAATAATAATGTTTTATTTGGTTGAAATAATATTGGTTGTGTAACCAATAATGAGTTAAACAAGGGGAACCATGGTTGGCTGGTCCAATATGGGACAACTAAAATACCCGTAGCCTTGTCATTCCTTATTTTATGCAAGGCTTTCAGTACCAAGTTAAAAGGGGGGAATGCGTAAAAAAATAGTCCTGACCAGTTCATTGTAAAAGCATCAATTCCAAATGAATCTGGGTCTTTTTTCCAACTGATAAATTGTTCACATTTGTTGTTCAATCGTGAAGCAAATAGGTCAATATCTGGATCACCGAAAGTGTCAACTATTTTTTGGAATGCTTTGTGAGATAATTCCCATTCTATGTTTGATTTGCGTGATTCATAGTCAGCATATATATTTTCCTTAGTATTGATATAAGACGCGAAAATGAAAATATTTCTCTGTTCACACCACTGCCAAATGTCGCGCGTGATACTGTTTAAATGAGGGTATTGGACTCCTCCTAATCTGTTTATATATGATATGGCAGTGGTGCTATCAATTCTTATTAGAATCTCGCAATTTTGGTATTTATTTGCTAAGCATTTAAGCCCAAAATATGCAGCTTTTAATTCCAAGTAATTTATATGATATTTTTGTTCATCTAAAGTCCATGACCCCGACACCTTATTATCATTACTGACCCCCCCCCACCCGGAACGGGAGGCGTCTGTAAAAAGCTCTAGGGAGTAATTTTGCTGTCTAATAGGGTTACCGGGACTGTCTAGCTTGTGGAGCCACCAATCTATATCTGGTTGTATACTCTTTGAGATTTTCATTGAGGCATCATAATTTTCGTTATGTAAATTCAGAGCCAGGAATCTTTCCCTTTCTAGCAGTTTTGTGTATAGGATACCGTATTTCATTCCCGGGCATGCCGAATTTAGAAGACCTAGTAGCTGAGCAAATTCTCTTATTTTACATACTTTTTTACTTTTAAAGAGCAGTAGGGATTTTTTGAGAATATCAACCTTATTTGGTGGTAGGGACAGTGTCATATTGGTAGAATTTAGCAAGAATCCTAAATATTTACATTGTTTGCTAGGCTTAAGACAACTTTTTTCTTGGTTAATGGTGAATCCTAGGGATTCTAGAAGTTCACAAATAGTCTGCACATTTTTTTGGCAGGTAGCATAGCTGTCACTAATACATATGATGTCATCTAGATATATAGAGATTGTAATATTACGTTCTCTGAGGTATGATACTACTGGCTTTAGTATTTTAGTAAAGACATATGGGGCGGTACATAATCCATATGGGAGTACATTAAAGGAATATAGCTTTCCTTGAAAGGTGAATCTCAGAAACTTTCTATCCTCCTCAGATATTCTAACCGAGAAATATGCTTCTTTTAAATCGATTGTTGCCATATAACAATCTTGATTTATGAGTTTACATACAGTACGGATATCTTCCATTTTAAAGTGTTCTGTTTTAATAAATTTGTTAAGACTTTGTAAATTTAGGATGAATCTAAAGGTTCCATTTTGTTTCGGTGTGAGAAATATTGAGGAGAGATATTGATCATTTTGGGAATCGCATTCAGAGATTGCACCTATGTCTAGTAATTTCTGTATTTCCTTTTTCAAATTCTTTGTTTCATCTTTAGAATGTTTTCTGGATTCAATTTCACATCTCACAGGTATTGAGTCTGTGAATGGGATTTTATAACCTAAAATCCAAGAAAGTATAGTTTTGTCATTTGTTAAGCACTGCCAGTTATTATAAAAGTAGAAGATTCTACCTGTCTGTACCTCGCTAGTTAACGACGACGCGTTGGGCGTGGTTGGTGCTTGTAGTTCCAGTTCTTCTTGGTCTGGTTCTTCGGCCCGCCTCTGGGTCTGTTGTCCTGATGAGGTGATCGCTGAGACGGGCTTTTCCAGTTTAAATTCTTTGTTTGTGGTGTAAATTTTACAGGTGGTTTCTTAGGAATATTAATTTTTAGTTGAGAACTAGATCTCTCTACTGCTTTTGCTGTCTTAAGGCGTTCGCCTAGATTTTCTCCAAATAAATATGTACCAATCGGTACATCTATGACAGCCTGTTTCACACAATTTTGGAGTGAAGTCAGGATGAAATGTCTTCGTGTGAGTGCATCGTAATGGTTCATGTTGCATAAGACCTTTCCTGAATCATTGATGCTTTCAATTAATTTAATGCTATTAATATTGCCCTTCATAACCTCTGTTAGCATGGCTCCGAGACATGAGAGGACTTTACCTGTTAGATTCTGGCGATATTCAAACTTCTTGTCTCGCTTCAAAACATTTTCCGAGATTGCCGCTACAATCTCTGTGTTTAGTTTAGGGGCTGTGGCCATAGGGAAGTTACCTGGTGTTTGATACTTCTTAAGCAGTGTTGTCAGGGTCTCTTTCTTTATACCGTTAATAATCATATGTGTCCATCTGTCAGCAATCTCCTTTCGGATGTCCTTCCCTTTCTCCTCTTGCTCAATGCCTTCTTCCCCCAGTGCTAACAGGAACTCTTCGGGTAAAGCCTCTGTAATTTAGCATTAAAATAATTTTTAGATAAAAACTATAATGGCAATAATATTATGGAAATGTCTGTTTAGTGTATATCTCAAGATAGAGAATAATTTAGGTATTTCTATAATTCAAACCAGGGTCTCTGTCTGCCCTCTTGTGACAGCTCTATAAAATATGGACCATATTATGGTGAATTTTTAGTGAACATGAACCGTTTGTGTGCTAAAGACACTATGCATCGGGGTCTCTGTCTGTCCTCTCGTGACAGCTCTATAAAAGTATGGACCATTATTGTTGTGAAATATTTAAAAACACACTTGTTCTGTTTGCCCTCGCGTGACAACTCTAAAAATGTTGGTGAACATCATAAAGACAGTATTACATAACCCACCTGATTCTAAATTGCTGCACTCAGGTTGTAATTCTGTGCCTGGCGATTCTAAATTGCTGCCACCAGGTTGGAGTTCTATGGCTGCGGGCTCTGACTCAGGTTCAGATGTAGCCTCTGCAGTCAATTGTTCAGCAGTAAGTTCAGAAGTAAGTGAACGATCCTGATGTTGTTGCTGGCAAGGAAGCGGTTGTGATGGAGTGACGCTCATGTCTGTCATCTTCGCCAATTTTCTCCTTTTCTTGGATATTCTAGCCTCCAGTTCTCTTATCTTCTCTTCCATTTCCACGCGATCTTCTTTTCTCTTCGTTTTTCCCATAGCTCGACGATTTATATGATCACTTTTCACTTCTAGATAACTTTTAGCCCGATTGGATCGAAAGAGTCGTTAGAAAGAAAATTTTCAAGTGTTTGAGAAAGAGCGCGGAAACACCGGTTAAATAAAAAATAAAGGTTTCATAGACAAGAATCTATCTTGTCCCGACACTTTTACGCGCGACTAAAACAGTCGAAAAGTAAATAAATAATATAACCTATAATATTAGGTACTGAAATACTTAAGCATCACTTATAACACATGTTCAACATATTAAAAACATCGAAGAAACATACCTGTTGGGTCGCTAGCATTATTATTTACTTAAACATCAACAAAACAAACCGGCTATCGAAGTTGGCGTTGACAGCTATTCTTACCGATCTTGTAGTTTTCCAGCGTATGTATTATTTTAAACGCATTATGCACAAAATAGGATGTCTTGTATCCCATTTTCTTTGATAAATCCGCGATAAAATCTGGATTTTGAGACAAAAATAAAGGAACGACGTGAAGTCTTTTTGGCACAAAAAACCATAGTGAATATAGAGGAGCGACATAAACACATCACGAGGAATGGACGCGTTCAAGTTTTTGATGTGCTTTATAAATTGTGAAGTCAAGCGCAACATTCCATGCTGCTGCATAGTATTCCATGATGGTGAAAGAGTAAAATTAAAATAAACTCAAATTTCACTGTTCTTTTTTGCGTGCTGGGCGGCTAGAGGAATACTATATCCACCCACTTGCTTGTGGCAACCACAGTTGCTAATTTCGCAGACCCCTAGACTGATGGTGGAAACTGTGGTCGCTAATGTACGGGCTGCTTTGATAATGAAAATTTAGAAGCAGTTTAAGCTACCTTTTATGAAATCGGAAATCAAGTGAGCAGTTATAATTAACGAACCTGCTCACAACATTTCACGAGAATCGGTTGAGAAATGCGACCTGTACAGTAGAATAGCCGAACAGCGGGATATCGGGACAGCGGGACATGCGCTTATGAATTCGGCTGATATGATGGTGATGATGAGGTTACACGTATGGCGTTTTCAACAGGCGAATTTGCCTGATGAATAGGCCCTCTGTTAGATATGAGAATCTAGGTCATGGTGGCGTCTCTTCTCTTTAAAATGTCAGTGATATTTAAAAAAAAACAGGTCTAAGTAAACACAATCCTTTACGTGGTCAGATGGTATCTATCGAGACGGAGCCAATCGGCCGGAAGCTGAAGCTGTCACCTCGGGCGCTGGCCGATAGACAACGCGATTTGCTCTGTGAAACGGAAGTCATAATAAACTATAATGGATTCCGAGCGGTTCTTAGAATATATATTGTGCTAAATCGTTCTAAATGTTGTTGCGGAAATCGGGTCTCGGCGCCCGCGTCTTACAAAGAACGGAGGCGCCGACGCGGGATAAAATTTACAACAGTTTATTTTAATTGTAATTGCCATACGGTAAATAAATTGTACGTTTGGTGCAACCCGCCCTTAACCTCTTTATTACACAGCTTTATCTAACTTATGTAAACAAAAATTTGTGTGATGGAAGGCCAACGATAATCATGTAAATGTGCCCGTGGGGCTTATTTGCAGAATAAATAATTGATTTCACAGAACATGTATTTCTATTTATTATCTAGACTTATACTCTAAACTTAAAAATTTCAGGTTACTGTCATTTGCTTCCAAAATGAAAAACCGGTGAATTTTTGGAAAGTCAACTACTTAACTGTAAAACCAAACCGAATAAAAACGACAATAAATCTATGACTACTATTTGAACTACTAATACCGTGTGAAGACTAACATTATATGAATATAAATTGCCACACTTGGACCAATCCCAACCAAGTTTCACCGTTACCGCAATTTTAATTTACTTAATTACATACTCTAAAACATAAATTCTAACACACGATGCAATGAATCCGGTAAAACTACGTCATTGGTGGTGAGGCGTTGGTAGTAATGGAATATTTATGTAGAAGGGCCAATCAAACATTTTTTGTTACTCGTTGCCATGGTTACGTGTCCGGGGTCACTATATAACTATAATTATATGGGGTTAAAATCCACGAAACACGTGTTAAAAACATGTGTTTCGTGGATTATGGACCCCCGACGCAAAGAGAGGGATGTTATAAGTTTAAATGTCTGTCTGTGTATCTGTGTATCTGTCTGTGGTATCGTAGCTCCCAAACGGATGGACCGATTTGAATGCGGTTTTTTTGTGCCATTGATAATTTTATCCCGAATGTTCTTTGCTATGTTTCATGAAAATCTGTTCAGCCGTTTTTGAGATATTGGACTTTGAAATGAAAATGTCGGGGGTTTCTCAACTTTTCTAAGTTGTAGTTATCTCATATTGAATAGTCAGTGTGGCAAGGAACCTGTTAAGCCTGAAACGCACTGGCGCGGCCTGCGGTGTCGGTCAACAGTACCTACACTTGTCATTAACTGTCAAGTTTACCTTTATGATTAAATAAGTAGTCAGTCAGCCGCAAAAGTAGCTACGTGGTAGGTACTACACACGACTCTAAAATCAAGAGAATAAAGACAGTGTAGTGCAGACAATTTGAGCGTATTAATTTGCTGCTGCAGTCAGCAGCAAATTAATGCCCATACTTGGGGGACGATTTGAGACATCCATTAAGCGCTCTAATTTGATTTCAACGTGTTTCAACCGCGTGTTCATATGTACCGGTCTACGTTAGCTCGACGACTGTGTAAGCGGACGTGTGGAATGGAACACATTGAAATTAAATTGCAATGCATAAATTGTATGTTTCAAAGTCTCCCTAAAGCTTTAAATTTTTCAGTACCTAGATATTAGATTATTAAAGTGGATGATCATCATCCTCCTAGCGTTATTCCCGGTTGTGCCCCGCCCTTAAAGGAGCCCAGGGTCCGCTTTGACACCTAATCCCAAGATTTGGCATAGGCACTAGTTTTACGAAAGCGACTGCCATCTGACCTTTCAACCCAGAGGGAAAACTAGACCTTATTGGGATCAGACCGGTTTCCTCACGATGTTTTCCTTCACCGAAAAGCTAACGGTAAATATTCCGTACATTAGTTCCGAAAAACTCATTGGTACGAGCCGGGATTCGAACCCACGACCGCCGCTTGACAGCCGCATGCCTGAACCACTAGGCTACCGTAGCTCTAGCGCATAGTTAAAGTGGATGATAATCTTTAAAATTCGTAAAGTGATGAATGAAAGCAATTAACCCGTTATTATTTAACACAACGATTAGCGAGTCAGCGTAATTGTGTAGCATCGGAATAGTTAACAAGCTTGCCGCTTTAAGGAGTTTGCGATGTTAAGTTATTTAGCAATCGCGAATTATGGGCGTAACGAGCTCTTTGTGAGGCCGCGGCATGGACACAGCGCTTGAAGAGTTAGTAGATCCGAATATATTACTTACTAGCTGTACCTGCGACTTCGTTTGCATGTTAATGTAGGAGTTCACGCATTTCTTCTCTTGGAAATAGGACACATGCAGTTCTAATTTTAACCTATCATGTAAAACTTTCAATAAACCTATATATTTTAGTTAAAATGACGTTAAAACCTGTCACTCTGATATTTAAATTAATAAGAAAGGGACAAAACACGTGTTATTTATCAGAGGTATTTTAAGTTTTATGAATAATGGGGTAAAAGTTTAGTAGATGTCTGTGGCAATAGATCTAACAGGTAGGATACACGCTGCAGTATTAAATGTTTATTGATCTTCTTTTCTACTTATTTTTAACACTGTGTTATGTTATATTATAAAAACGTGATGGATGACTGAAATGATCTTGAGTTCTTGAGTCACTCCGACTCTCAGGTAAATATGTGTTTAGGAATTAATAATAGATAATCCTTTCGAGTTCCCATTGACCGGTAAGTGTTTACGTGGAACAAAAGATCTCTTTTTAATTTGACAACAGACGGTCAATTTATATTTTTCAAACTATACCTAACCACTAGGTAAGTTCTACAACTATAACGCGAGTCCGAGTCCCTTTCTAATAAAGGAAATTATTAAAAATGTTAAAGCAATTTGTTTATTTTTTCATATTGCAATGTTTCAGATTGCACTATCACATTCTGGCAAATCTTGTGTATGTTCCCGCCCTTGCCAACATAATAATGTGTGTTGCAGGCTTTATGATAAAAGTATTTTCCTGTATGTTGGCCAATTTCTGTCTCTATATTGGCTGAATGTCAGCTTGAAGCCGCCTTAAGGCACAGCCACACGGGCGCGGCCTGCGGTGGCGGACAATATTAAATTTGACAGCGGCGGACAAGTTTACTATTGTCCGCCGCAGCCAGGCCGCGCCAGTGTGATGCAGGCCCAATACTGACGCGCTTCATAATTAATGTTTATAAAAGGCCCGTTCTATACTGATTTCATACATACTGTTTATTGCTGATAAATATAAATACTGACAAACCAGCGCGGCTATCACAATACGGAGCGCGAGCTCTATCGATTTTTCTCCAACTATCCGTCTCTCTCTTATCAGATAACTTAGAAAGAGACATATAGTGCGAGAAAAATCGAGAGAGCTCGCGCGCCGTCTTGTGATAGGCGTGCAGTATCGTTAAATTAAATACTCAGCGTGTGACCGGTGTGATTCAATCTTGCAGAAACTCAAATAGACTTTGGCTGAACGCAAGAACAGCGCTATCGCCATGCCATTAAAAAAAAGGAAGAGATTCAGACTTTTGACGTTTGACGTTATTTTGTTGAAATTTGTTGATACATTTATTGAAATTACGCCTCAATGCGAATTTATCGCTTGTAAGTTTCCATATCAGAATCGATTATTTTTTTACGCTTAAAAATTTCATATGCGTTTTGTGAAGGTCTATCATCACAACACCGGATCGAAATGATTAATATTCGATAGTTATGGCAAGCGCGCCATTTTGACGTCACTGACAGTTGACAGATATGGCGGCTAAACGATTTCAAGTAGAAGAAATTAATAATTTAATGAGGTCAAATGTTTCCGAAAATTAATTAATCGTCGCAGTCGGATAAAAACTATCCTAAACGGAAGCTAGAGTAATAATGTGCTTATGAAAAAAGTTACATATTTTTCCGTTCATGGGAATCTGAAATCATCGGGGGACACAAAAATGGTTAGTTTGATACTGGCTGATTCTTTTTTTAATTTAGAGATTTATTATAAGTGAGAGATTAAATTACCATGCCTACGAACGAGGCGTTCCTATTCGTCCTGTACGATTCCCACCGAACGGGCCGGGCCGGGTTGCCTGGTGCGTGCGCGAGCTCCGGCGGCAGCCGAACGCGTTTTAATAGCGGCAAAAGCCGGACGGAGCCTGGCCGGCCGGAGTCATATGTGACGACAGCCGACCACAACCATCCACGTCCGCGAGGAGCCGACCGACCGCTAGGACATTCAAATATGAAATTTTACGTCTATATTAAAGCTTCAAATTCCTTTGGCAACTTGTAAAAAGCGCTAGGCGCGCTCCGGCCCGGCGCGGTTGGTGAGAATCGTACATTACGCATTGTACGCGCGTCAGTTAGATTTAAATATGTTTTTTTATATGAAGAAAAGTGCTAGGTGCTACTAAGCTACGGTAGCCCAGTGGTTCAGGCATGCGGCTGTCAAACGGCGGTCGTGGGTTCGAATCCCGGCTCGTACCAATGAGTTTTTCGGAACTTATGTACGGAATATGATTTCATATTTACCGTTAGCTTTTCGGTGAAGGAAAAACATCGTGAGGAAACCTGCATACATCTGCGAAGAAATTCAAAGGTGTATGTGAAATCCCCAATCCGCACTGGGCCAGCGTGGGGACTACTGCCCATTCCCTCTCATACATGACAGGAGGCCTGTGCCCAGCAGTGGGACGTATATAGGCTGATGATGATGATATGAAGAAAAGGACAGTTGGATCTACCTAACGCGCGTTCAAAACGTTATGTGATTGCCCCTCTGGGTTCAATCAAATGCCGGTAAGGGTAAATATTTGTGTGATGAGCATGTATATTTGTTTCCGAATCTTCAATGTTTTCTATTGTATTTATGTATCTTCGTCTAGTAACTATAACACCAGCTTTATTGAGCTTATTATGGGGCTAGTTCGATCCGTGGAAGATTGTCCAAAATTGTGTGACAAAAATAAAATAGTACATTTTACAACTAGTGTGAAAAGAATGTCTTTTTACCACTAGTATCGAGGTATCTTGCCACGAGCTGAAAGCGAGTGGCAAGACTCGGTACGAGTGGTAAAAGACATTTCACACGTGTTGTAAACGACGTTTTTTGATACAATTGCGAAAAATAATAAATTAATATATCATTGCGATAAAATATGCTTGCTTCGAAGTTATTTTTGAACGAACCCATACATTACAAATGACACTGACAGTGACAACATACTATTGGAATCAGCGCCATCGGCTAAAAAATAAATAAAAAAGCCAAGTAAAAAATCTAATATAAAATTCCTGCGTTTCGAAAGAATAGAAGTAAAAAGCACTAGTTCGAGAAATTGAGCTTCTCGTACGCTACGCAGCCACAAAAAGTACCACTTTTTGAGCAACTGTGTTAAAAATATAATACTTATACCTATTCCTTACCTACCTTATTCTTACACTAATTAAGACGTGTACCAGTCGGTATTTGGCTACCTTGGCTGCTACTAACTATATGACGCTGAGTGTACCGTCATTGCTGGATTAGCTTATTTGTCCAGTTCTGCTAACATCACGGTAGTAGTGCTGCTTTTTGAACAATCGTTAGGATGTACACCTACGTAAAAGTCGTAATTGGTAAATCCTAACATTAATTCGCCTTTTGCAAATTATACTAAGTGTCGACTATTGTTTTTTTTTCCTGAAACTGAAAGCTTTGCAAAAGTCAGACGACTGAAGTAGGAATTCTCTTTAACAAATCTCAATAAATGTACCAAATATATAATTCAAGAGCAGCATATCTTCACAATTAGAATTACACATGACTGCTACAATACCTACTTACACATTGTACATATAGATATTCTTCGTATACAGTTATATTTCGTGTAAATCCGCCTACCTACTGTATTGAATTTGTTGCGCCATTTGGAGCGTAATCTTTACTGATTCACTGTAATACAGTTGAATCAAGGAGGAAGCTTCCTCATAAATTAATACTAAATATAACCTACCACTGGTTAAACAAATGATTAACTAATTTTATATTACGTTTTCTCAAAGGAGATAAAATGTATAATACATAAATATAAGTAACTACATGTGGTTATAAATAGAAAAATACCCAATGACAATTATAATAAGGAATAATTCGGGGAGTACCGTTGGATTGAAGTACATTCTTATTTGGTCAAAGAAAAACCGTCAATAAAAAGCCTTCATCATTGTAAAAAGTTGATGTTTAAATTCAATGAGCCAAAGGTAACGCGCATTTAAAGCTACAAACGAGCATGTAACGGCATTGCACCGTACAAAGCACGTTCCACATTGCCTGCCTTGCAAATGGATTGATTCGATAGTGCGCCGGTATTACTTCCATTTCTCTGCTATTGTCTGATGCCATATGAGGAATAATAACAATGAATGTCCGGTGCCAATTTTATTTTACACTGGTTGTTAGTTTTTATGAGAGAAGAGTCATTCAGCTCGTGATTTCGTATAATTTTCATCTAGTCACATGCGCAGATCAATTTCAACACATTGGTTTTAAAATCTACTGTTAGGTATAGCACTTACTTAAATAGTTTTTCTCAAGTTTTTTGAAATGTGCAACAAAATGCCAGGTCTCTTCTGTATGTTTAGAGTGTGGTTTTTTGCAACTGTTATTTGGTTAAGGACCAAATTCTTTGCCAGCTTTTTAAACTCATTCAATGAAATTTCCTATGAAAGTTTTCCGTTGTCGAAAATTCACCATACCATTCTATGGTTTATTTTTGTGTCACAATGGAACTTTTTTCACCTCTTCAGTTTGTATGGCTAACTACTGGCCAAGAATTTGGTACTTACCCATAATCGAGTATAACGCCCGGTTTTTGGGGTTCCGGAGCCAACATCGCAAAAACGGAACCCTTCTAGTTTTACATCATATCACAACCAAGCTGACAAAATGGTAGTTTTACTTTTTTTCTACACGTAAAGTGGGGATGTTTCTTTTGTCGTTAAACATAATGGTTGTGGGGTATCGTTGGATAGCTTGTTTAAAAATATTGTGAGTTTTTAAAAACATTTTTCAACTTAGTGGTCCGTTTGTGTAATATTGGGCTTTAAAGCTCAAACTTTTGTTAGAGTCATTTACTTGGCGCATGTCGATGTAACAAATACAGACAGACTACTACGGAACCCTACACTGCGCGTGGCCCGACACGCACATGGCTTTTTAGAGATGACGACGTTTTTTTAAAGATGCGTTAACCAAACAAGCACATTTTGGTAGCCGGTTGAATAAATAATATATACATTCCGGCCAATGATGGTTGCGCTTAAAGAAATCATCTCTCACTTATAATATCTCTCATATCTCTCACTTATAATAAATCTCTAATTTGAAAATGGAATCAGCCAGTATCAAACTAAGCATTTACGTGTCCCGCCCGAATGATCTCGGCTTCCCATGAACGGAAAAACATGTAGATTTTTTCATAAGTACATTATTACTCTAGCTTCCGTTTAGGATAGTTTTTATCCAACTGCGACAGTTAATTAATTTTCGGAAACATTTGACCTCATTAAATTATTCAGTTCTTCTGCTTGAAATCATAGCCATATCCGTCAACTGTCAGTGACGTCAAAATGGCGGACTTGCCATATCTAACTAACAGTAATAATTCCGATCCGGTGTTGTGATAGACCTTCACAAAACGCATATTAAATTCTTAAGCATAAAAAAATAATCGATTCTGATATGGAAACTTATACGCGCTAAATTCGTATTGAGGCGTAATTTCAATAAATGTATCAACAAATTTCAACAAAATAACGTCAAAAGTCTGACTCTTCCTTTTTTTTAAATGGCATGGCCTAGCGTTGTCTCGCATTCAGCCAAAAGGTCTAGGTTTATGAGTTTCTGCAAGATTACACACTGAGTATTTGTCACGATACTTAACGGCTATCACAAGATGCCTCTCTCTATTTTTCTCGAACTATCCGTCTCTCTCGTAATAGACAACTTAGAAAGAGACGTATAGTGCGAGAAAAATCGAGAGAGCTCGCGCGCCGTCTTGTGATAGCCGTGCTGGTTTGTCAGTATTTATATTTATCAGCAATAAACAGTAAAACTATATTAAATCAGTAAAGAACGGGCCCCTTTTTTTAAAAACATTAATTATCAAGCGCGTCAGTAGGTATTAAGGCGGTATTTTACTTGGTACTTCGCGCCTTCAAGTTGACATTCAGCCTATATAGAGACACAGGAATCGGCCAACATAGGTACAGACAAAACTTTTATCATAAAGCCTGCAATACACATTCCTTAAGTTGACAATGGCGGGAACATACAGAAGATCGGCAGAATGTGATAGTGCGATCTGATACATTGCAATATCAAAAAATACACACAACATAACATATTACTTTAATATTTTTAATAATTACATTAATTACCTTTAATAGAAAGGGACTCGGACTCGCGTTATGGTTCTAGAACTTAGTTAGTGGTTTGGTATAGCTTGGAAAATATAAATTCAGACGTTTAAAAAGAGATCTTTTGTTCCGCGTAAACACTTACCGGTCAATGGGTACCTACTCCGGGTACTCGAAAGGATTATTAAATCTATTTATTAATTCTATACACATCTTTACCTGAGAGTCGGAGTGACTCAAGATGATTTCAGTCATCACGTTTGTATTTATTTAATATAAAACAGTGTTATATTATAAATATGTAGAGAAGAATATATATAAACATTTAATGCTGCAGCCTGTGTCCTACCAGTTGGATCTATAGCCACAAACATCTACTAAACTATTACCCCATAAAACGAGTTTTGTCCCTTTCTTACTAATTTAAACATCAAAGAAAAGAATTTTAACGGCATTTTAGCTAAAATAGGTTCGTTCAACGTTTTAATTGAAAGGTTAAATTAGAACTGCATGTATCCTATGTCCAAAATAAGAAATTCGTTAACTCCCACCACATTACCATGCAAACGAAGTCGCAGGTACAGCTAGTTCCAAATAAGTCACTACGAGTGGCTACGCATGCTTGTAATTACTAAAGCAACACTTTTCTGTTATCCTGGTTCCAAATGACATAAGTTCATAGAAAATTGTTTGACACACGATACGTTTTTATATTGAGTGCTTCCGCAGCGTAGACCACGGTCCGCTGGGCAATATGATCGGGCGTGGAGCAAATTGACACTGACAAAGAACGATAAAAATGCGGTAAATATAGTGTAAACTATAAAATTTTATCGGTTTATCCTGTTTGAATGTAAGGCTCCCGAGACTATTGTACCTATAATATATGTAATCATGTTTAAACAGACTTCCTTATTACTTTTGTAAGTGACTAATATATAAAAAGTGCGAATTAGGTACATTGATACAACTATGATAGTGGCTCTGTGAACTGTAGAACACGTGAGCGTTGTTTTTTTTTTTTTCAAAGAAATGATTCGACAAAATAGAACTGAATTACGAACCTGCTCATAAACTTTTCACAAGAATCGGTTGTGAAATGCGACCTGTAGAGGAGAACAGCCGGACAGAGGGACATCCGGACTTACAGAATTTTGACCGAAGTTGAAACGGAGAAGTTCCTTCGCTTCGCTCGCCCGTTCTACTACAAAATGCTCCCAGGCCTCAGAAAATCGTAGCGGTATTTCTGCTTTCCTGTCTCTACATTCCAAAATGACAATGACAGCGACATAACATGAACAAACATGACTTGAGGGGACACGACACATTTTGTAAGTAGAACCGCCAAGTAATTTAGTTGGGCACTCTGCTCGAACAAATTGTCGTAAATGTGGCCACGCTGGACAAAAGTACCAATTTTTTTTCAGGCACTTTTTAGGTCCATAGCTTTGTTTTTGATTATACGTACCTATGTTATTTAGAAGTCGAGATATTAATGGTATACGTATAATTCATCGAATCAACTCAGATTAAAATAATTTTGTTCACCGATAAAGTGAGACTATATATAATACGAAATCGTACACTAAGTAAATAATATACAGAGTAAAAAGTAGAAAATTCAGTCAGTATCATTGCCTAACTCCACCTACACATCTTTTAGCAAATAATTATACAACTTTCAAGAGAAAGGTGGCGTGCTGAATCAATAATTGTCGCTAAAATACGAACGGGCATGATGGTAAATGTTACTATTAATTCTCATTCATGACCATGACGTAATATATTTATATGGTGTTATGTCATAGGGTTTATTTAGTACAGAGTTGGAACAGCTCGCTGATACCGAATTCGCACCACCAAGCGAGGAAGTGGCGTTAGGAATTGGGTTCTGCTCATACGGTTGCAGCAATGTCTGCTCTCATCTATTCGACCGATATTTTACGTTCACTTTTTATTTCATATTACGTATTTTTAAGTTCAGCATTTTATGACCTATCACTTACATAACGATAAAACGAATCTTGCGCAACAAACATTTGCTTTGAAATCTTAAACAATCACGTCTAATAACGGAAGAAGTGAATGCACTCACCTGAAACTACTGCACGGATGTATAACCCAATGGCCGGCCGCCTTCTGCCTGATGCGCTCCTTCATGAGGGCCTTCTTGGAGCCGAAGAGTTTCATGGCGAGTTTGTTGTCGGTGGGCTGGAAGAGGGCCTGCAGCTGGTTCCGCAGGAAGCCCTGTTTGGCGTCGGACACCGGTGGGGCGGGCTCCACTGGCGTGCCGTACAGGGACACATCGTCCAAACCACCGAAGTGGACTTTGCCGGTGCCGCTGCCCTGCTTTAGGGCCATATCGGCGTCGCCTGGAAACAAAACGAGACGTCAGTCTTTTGTTAAATTATACGAGTACCCATTGTGGTGGGCAACCCCGGGGGTATGAAATAGTTGCATGACCTTTAGCAATCCAATTCCTGCTTGTATTAAAGCAAAATTTCGGGATTTGTCGTACATCGTTTTCCATTTTTAGAGATGTTTAGATACTTATTGTATACGTGGGTAAAGTATGGAGGAGCCCAAATTGTGGTAGTTATATATACCTAGTTATCATGGTATATTGTACAAAACCTGTTAAATTAAATGGGAAAAATATCATCACACCTCCACAGACTCTAGATGGAGCAGCTACGGGATGTCTATTTGTCTTTAATTAACAAACAAATCAAATAATGAGGCTCTTCTTTCCGGTTGTTCTAGGTAAGGTGGTTGAACTGCAAAGAGATTTCGTCTTCAGCTAGGTAATTAATGTTGTCTCTAGTACGTGCAGTTTGCATTAACAACTTGCAGCTTATCATTTATCAAACATTGCATTATTGCTAAGTTCACTAATAATATTTTATTACAAACTTAACAATTTTATTACAGCCCAAGTTTTTTTTTAGAGACAAGTTCAAGTCAGTTCTTGTCATCATAAAATTCATTCGTTTCGGAAATGAATTAAGTGAGCATGTTTTAACAAAGGCCGAGGTCACTAACTTATCAACCGGCAATATATAGTTCAGCCGTCCCAAAATATATGGATGTGTGGACATTCATCGCTCACAATAACGCTCGATGGAGCCGATGTTATTGTTCTTTCCACTGCATACGCTTCCACGGTACTGTTTAATGTAAAACGTTTCCTGTTTATAGTGTGAAATAACGCCCGTACTTCACGCTTACACAATACTTTACTACTTGAAGTAATTTCCATCGCGAAATAATTAAGATTGAGGTGACTTGGGCATAGTTCCAACAATGACACATTTTTATTTTCCATTTCTATCTTCACGTAAGTATTACGTTTTTATTATGTTTTATTGGTGAAGCACACAAAAATATACAACTACAAGCAGTTCCCTATGTATTTTCAACTCGGGTCTTACGTACAAGTATTAGTGTAGTGTATATTATTTATAGATGAGATGCTGGACGTAAAAGTTTGAAAAAGGTGGTTCGAAAACCGTACCAGTCTAGCCTATTTAATTGTGTAACATAACCGCGGAATGCCAAGCAGCTGCATATTAAGATGAGGATGACACATCATATTTCTATGAAAACTCGGTCGAATGTAAGATACTGTTGTGTTCTTCGATTTTATACACTTCAAACTGTATTAGAACAAAAGTTTTGAAGCAAAGCAAGCCAACAAGTAGCAAGAATTATGGGGCATGTTGAGCATGTTCATTACAGCTGATAAAACAAACGATTAAACAATGAGCCAATGGCACTTCATTGATTCAGATGGCGTCAACGACGTAAGTGGAGACGGCCAATCAACTGACTCAGTGTGTGCCACCGTTCCAGATACAAAATCGTCGCAGTCATGCGACTAATCTTGTCTTCACGAACTAATCTGTACATGTAATATCAAGTCCAGAAACATCTATATTTTATATTTAAGGATCCATTAAAACCGGGTCACAAGACTCGTAGTTGATAAATTGTCTGAGCTCAACGAACATTACAAAGCTCGTCTTGTTTACCCGACCAATATATATCATCAATATATTTCTCTTCCCAAGAAACAGCTGCTACAAAAGATATTAATTTATCTGCCGAGTTTCACTGGAACTTTAATTAAATGTCATATTCCATTCGAAATTCAATTATCAGCCGAAAGAACCATGTTTAAAGCATATTCGAATTAAACTTTAACAAAGCAGCTGTAGTAGCTCTAGTTAGATTCTAAAACTTTAAAAAATTGGTCAGTAGTTTTTAAGATCAGAATTGTTATGTTCGTTTATAGTTTGTTGATTGGCAATAACCTTAAACTTTGTGACTGGACCGTAAACGGCGGCCACGAGACACGGACACGTGAGCTCCATGCCATCCACCTCCGCACCAATTAAAAGCTTCCAACGATTCACTTAAGCCTATAAGACACATGGACTCATTTGTCGAGGGACATGGCATTATGTAAAAGAAACATTCAGAGTATATTCGTACAAAAAATGCTGTGACACTCATATATATTATATGATACCATGTGCCTTGAAAAGGATACCTACTATATGTATTACGCTATTAAATATATATATATTTTCATTTCAGAACAAGTAGACTGATTAATGAGTGATCCTGGTCTTCTCTGGTTCAGTAATAGGCCATTCACTCATGCATTGATGACACCTAGATCGTAATTGTCAGGGAATACAGATGACGGGAGTGAGTTCCATTCCTTAACAATTCGCATTATGAATGACAAGGACAACTCGCTTATAGTCGAAAATAAGGATGACGATCATAATATATAATGTCTAGGATTACTTTGGGTTTGTTCCGGAGAACGGCTAATTCTGAAAATTAAGGTCGAAATGAATAGACATCATTAGAAACATCGAAATTATAATAGGGCGATCGGATCATCAGTTGCTGCAGCTTTTTGGGAATTAACAAACTAATCGGAATTACCTAAAACGAACCTTGAAGTTTGACAAACACTTTGAGTAGGGAACTACATTTTCTCATATACATGACCGACATAAATATTAACACAGGTTACTTATGATACATTTTCTAAGACTCACATCGAGCACTATCTTAAATATCCGCGTGTTGCGGTTGATCTCACCGAAATCCTTGGTGGGATTTCCATTAATATGTATGTGGTATTTTATTAGTCATTGTTTTCTTCGAATACTATATTACTTACCTCTTGGCATTGTGAAGGTTGTTTTAGTATCCGGAAAAACGATCGATGTGGTGAGGTTAGTGATTACTGGTGTAATCGGGTGGCACGTTCCCCATGCAGGTTCGAGTCGAGCACATCACAGCACAACAAACACAGAGGAACACAAATGCCACAAAGTTAGCTTCCAAATTGAGTGTAGATCCTACACTTCTCACTTACCTAAGTAGAATTCAAGGATATTGTATTCTTATAACCAATATTAGTTAATTTTGGCTTTGTTTTCGGCTGGAACAGATTATTTTGAAGGCATTTGATGTATGATCAATCCTTGCTAAAATAAAAATTTAATTTATGTCCATACTTAATGATGGAATATGGATGAAGTAAATGGTTAGTATTTGCATAAGATTTGTACGCAAAGTGTACCTATTATCTTTGCCATACTTTAATATTTTTTATCGACCTCTCAAAAATTGGTAGTACGTTATCCTACGTGGCTAATATGTATAAAACAGATTATGTAAGCGTAGTGCTGACACTTCAGCTAACAAAGTTAACCCCTCATAACCAGCTAAGGTGTAATTTGGCGACAATCGTAGGTGCAAATGGTTTCTTAGAATAGAACGAGAACAAGACTGAGTCAATTACGAGCCAATTGAGACAAAAGGATAATGTTTGGCTGCGGTGTCAAGGACGACGTTATTTCTTCAATTGAAAATAAAATTGACATGCGAGTTTTTTTTTAACAATACGACAGCCTCATGGTATAAGCATACAACGACGCTTCGAACTCCAGAAGAATCACAAGCTTGTTAATGCTGTATTGTTTTGAAGAAGGCGCTGTGGTGACAGCTGGAGACAAATGCAGGACTCTCAACACAGCGCCTACTCGGGACCTCTGGCGAGTAAGGACTCACCACCAGGAATACAACACATGCCTAGGTATTGGAAATCCTATATGTTGTGTACCCAAAACCCTGTTTGGCTATTAGCTACTTATGCATTATAGAGCCTATACTTATTAACAAAATTGGACCCTACTCGTATATTCCTACCAGGAAGTGGTATTGGTAATTAATACAAATTAGAATATGCCTTAGAAGCGATGGAGATGTGGTGTTGGAGGCGAATGGAGAAAGTTTGCTGCAGAGAGAGGGTAACCAATGAAGAAGAGCTGAATAGAGTGAGGCAAACCAGGCTAATGAGAAACTTAGAAAATAGAAGAGGGAAGATGATAGGGCACCTCATACGAGATGAGAACTTCATACTCAATATAATTGAAGGTAAGATAGAGGGGAAGCGACGAAGAGGGAGAGAAAAAACTACATAGAGCAACCGACAAGAGCTTAGCTCTCAAATAAGAAGAAGAGAGATATTATGTATAATGGTATTGCTAGTTAGGTCGTATCGAGATGTCAAAGCGATTGCCTGCGATCGGAGTAGATGGAGGGCCTACTTTGAGCTACACCGATAAGAGCTTAGCTCTTGAATAAGAAGAAGAGAGATAATATGTATAATGATATTGCTAGCGTACATGGTGTAACGTGTATGTGAAGAATTCATATTCATTTATATTATTTAAAACTTAATTTTAATTATGACTAAAATATCTTCATTACTCATAGGAAGTTGATACAAAGTCATTGGATCAAAGTGTCTTGTCAGGAAAACCTGCGCAATGACTGTGGAATTTCGAATACGGATTTTAAATTTGAAAATTGGAATATTATTAATTATAAAAGTAGCCAGTAGGTTGGTGTGTAACGTTCCGATACACGCATCGTTACAATAATATGTATAATGATATTGCTAGCGTACATGGTGTAACGTGTATGTGAAGAATTCATATTCATTTATATTATTTAACCCTTAATTATGACTAAAATATCTTCATTACTCATAGGAAGTTGATACAAAGTCATTAGTGAGTTCAAACCAGGACCATATTGATAGCCTCGGTATATCTGTTTTCGTTGTATTATGCCTACCAAGGCGGTATTTTATACATATAAAAATATAACAAACATGTTTATAAACTTCAAACTATTAATCTTTCTAGTATCTTTAAACATTTCAGTTATTTACTTCGTATGTCATAGGTCATCTTACGTCATACTTTCACGTGTGGTATAGTTATATGTTATTCTCGTACCTAGCATTTACAGTACCAAGATAAAACTTTGTTATTCACATATTTAAATGTATCCTTTCTTCTCGAAAGTAGCAAATATGATCGTATAGGTCTTCATAATCGCGTCGGCGATTTTCAGTACTAATTAGGAAGAATTAATTTGTTTTATTCTAATCAATTAAGTAAGCCTTGTCTTCTAGGCATAAATCTCTTATAGTATCGCAGATAGGAAAAGAAAAAGTTAGTAGCGAGCCGGTTATCCCCCCACGAGCGAGTTTATATATATAGTCACTAGCTTCTGCCCGCGACTCCGTCCGCGTGGAACTAGTTAATATCGCAGCTCCATACAAACTTCCACCCCCCATTTTAGGGAACTGGGGGGACTAAAGAGACAAAAGTAGCCCATGTCACTCTCCATCCCCTCAACTATCTCCACTTAATTTTTTTTTTTTGAACCTGACTTGCTATAATAGGACGGACCCAATATAGCGGGCTTAAAAAATCAGGTCAATTCGTCGCTCCGTTTTGCCGTGAAAGACGGACAAACAAACACACACTTACACTTTCCCATTTATAATATTAAAGTAAGTATGGATTGATACTATAGGTATTTAAAGCATGTGGGTAGTCTACAAAACCGTTCATTATTTTCTAATTGGGTTTTTTATTAAAACTCTAGAAATCTTGTTACTTTTACCAAAACGCTTGACAAGTTAGATAGGTATGTATATACCTACATAATTGAGTACTGAGTAGTCCGTCTTAATTAAATATCTAACTTGTCAATGTATCGTAGAATTCATACTTAGTCACTTCACAGCTTACAAATAGTTATTATCTAATAAGTATTTTTTAATTATAGATTTGTGACTTAAGAGTTGTGTTAGATACTTTTATACTTGCTGATCATAAACATATTCCTAGGTCTGAGAGTAATAGAAGTTAAGGCCTGTATTCACTTTGATTAGTGCGAGTGCGAGTGATTAGTGCAGGTGCTTAGTGACGATGTGTGGACAGCGACTGATTAGTGCAAGTGATTAGTTGGCTGTGCAGTAAAGTGAATAGAAGCGTGTTCTATTTTTTTGCGAGTGGACTGCGAGTAGCCACGTCCCGCGCGCCCTCCCTTCCCCCTCACTCGCAGCGTGCCTGCCACTAAACACCTGCACTGCACTCGCAGTGAATTGGACACTACTCGCACTACACACCTACACTCCCACTAATCACCTGCACTCGCAGTGAATTGGACACTACTCGCACTACACACCTACACTCCCACTAATCACCTGCACTCGCAGTGAATTGGACACTACTCGCACTACACACCTACACTCCCACTAATCACCTGCACTCGCAGTGAATTGGACACTACTCGCACTACACACCTACACTCCCACTAATCACCTGCACTCGCAGTGAATTGGACACTACTCGCACTACACACCTACACTCCCACTAATCACCTGCACTCGCAGTGAATTGGACACTACTCGCACTACACACCTACACTCCCACTAATCACCTGCACTCGCAGTGAATTGGACACTACTCGCACTACACACCTACACTCCCACTAATCACCTGCACTCGCAGTGAATTGGACACTACTCGCACTACACACCTACACTCCCACTAATCACCTGCACTCGCAGTGAATTGGACACTACTCGCACTACACACCTACACTCCCACTAATCACCTGCACTCGCAGTGAATTGGACACTACTCGCACTACACACCTACACTCCCACTAATCACCTGCACTCGCAGTGAATTGGACACTACTCGCACTACACACCTACACTCCCACTAATCACCTGCACTCGCAGTGAATTGGACACTACTCGCACTACACACCTACACTCCCACTAATCACCTGCACTCGCAGTGAATTGGACACTACTCGCACTACACACCTACACTCGCACTAATCACTCGCACTCGCACTAATCAAAGTGAAACCAGGCCTTTAGGATGACCCTCTCGTCACATGGGTATCCTAAGAGGCGACTATGGAAATAGGATAGATTCTTGTTGTGGGCGATGCGCTGGCAACCTATCACATCACAAGGCGATTCACACATTACCACATTTTTCCATCTTTAAACCTACAATAGCGGAAGTAGCATTGAACAGCCAAATTTTTAGCTCTGCTTGCTCCTTTTGGGAATAGAGGTGTGAGTTTATGCATGTATCCCTAAGTGCCTCAGTAATTAATAATATAACGAGTTCATTTTTATGAACATTATCATTTATCAGAGATCAACGAGGTACATGCGTATTGAAAATATGTGTGTGGCAATATGTGTAAGATAATTTTGATATACTTAAGTTTACACTGAATACTAATGAACATAAGGGGTAAATTGCTTTGACTGCAAATTTTTAGGTATATGCATCGTCTGTTATTTTTGTAAGCATTAGTTATTATATCCACCCAGGTCAAATCGTAAATGACATCCAGTCTGAGTAAAATAACATACCTAATTAGATGTTAACTAAATACCAGTAGCAATGGTTTCACAAATAAACAGATAACTACATATACGTATACGATTCTGTTTTAATTTGAGCATGTTGTTTTACGTAGCTTCTTTAGTTAGGTTCCACTAATTAAGCGAAACAGTTTTAAGCGCTTACTTATTAATTGTTTTTCATTAAAACCATAAAACACACTTAATAATCAAATTCCATAAAATCCTAACAACGGCATTAAAATAAAATACCGAATTAGTGCCAGTTTCCTCGAATGTATGATTACACTTGCCACTTCAGTAGGCAGTGAAGTTAAGAGGTAAAACTACCAACATAAATATCGGAAGGAGTAGCTAACTTATTGTTCGTTTAGAATCTATTTAACCTGTGTCTATTTTTGTCGGAGTAACGCCAAGGAGAAGTAGAAAGTGGTTTCTAGAAAAAGGTGCGTCGAATATAATGCCATGACTAAGACAGCGATATTGAGCTTAACTAAAAACAAATGAACGCGTTTATTGCAGCTACATCATACATCATGTACATTTGCAACCATAACAAAATCAATCATTCAATGTAGGTAGGTACCTACTTATGTTGGCATTCTTTTAATATGATTATTGCCTACCTATCATGTTATAAATATATCGAGTAATAAAATACGTTTCACACATTAAATGACTTGGGGCATGTTATAGGTTATCGGCTAAACATTGGCTGCAAAGACATGATCAGAAAAAACGTCCCTTATATTCTAACCAATAAGTCTTACTCACTTTCGCGGCTAGCAAATCCACATGTATACTTCCTCAACTTGTGGAACAAGTAGTCGATGAACCTCGCACAACACATTATGAACGTTTTTAATTTTAATGATTTGCGGAGTAGAACGGAACTGTGTCGGTCATTTTGTCACACGGGTATTGCGCGGGCGACGCGGCGAGTGCGGGCGAAAGGCGCGCGCCACCGAACGACGCCCATGCCACTATGCAATTGCTTGATTGAGCTTGCCGGACGGACTCCGGCGCCCCCAAAATAAATACACTCCAAGCTTATGCGATACACCATACGGTAAACATATGCAGCCCGCGTGCCGGCCGCGACTGGCCGTGCCTACAACACACCATGCACTGATATTTTTCCCGCAACGAGGAGCAATTAATGTCAATGACTGACGAAACAGATATAAAGCAGATAGATCACCGCTATTACTCAAAGTCAATAATTACTTGTGTCGTTACTACCTACAGTTCGGCTGTGGTCGGTTGATGATACAAGGGCCGTTAGAAGTTAGCAACTCGGCCAAGCTGATGATGTTGTCACACCTATATATAATTGAAACGTAAGAGGAGGAATGTAAATCAACTAACGAGGAAATTAGGGGTAGGTACCTACAATACGAAATCAAAACAAACACAACATACGTGCATAGCCCAGACCGACTCAGGCAAGACTTTCGAAAATAAACCGTACTGTATCTAAGGTTCAAATCCGTTTAGGAGGTACCATGCCACAGAAAGTGCACATGTAGACCTTATCATTATAACACCCCTAGTTCACGACCGGGTTAAAAATGTAACTTAGTAGATAGGAACAGTCAGTATCAAATGGGTCGCAAAAATATTACCTACTGTAATTTAATTTATTGTAACTATTTTACCTTCTATTAAGTATATTAAAGGCATTAATTAGTTATTATTATTGGCATTAAGGTATTAATGATTATGCAAAGAGCACACGCAACAAACAGAACTAGGAAGCAGGTAAACAATGCACAACTTAACACCAATATGTTCAGTTGAATGCAATAACAATCACTTGATCTATTCAAAGACAGACTTCAGGTTATGGGCCTGCCTTCTTGAGTATTACGTGGCACAACTCGTCGATCATTTTATAATTAACATAGGTACCTAGTACCCTTTTGCAGATGTAGATATGCGTGTCTTCTGTATTTCCGTGGTTATGAACTGCAGTGGTCATAATTAGGATCGTTATAATTGATTGGGTTACGAAAATATGAATGACAGTTTCCTAGATGAAGATATGAATAACAGTTTCCTAGAATTTACTTCCTGTTTAATAGTAGATTCAACAAGGGTCTAAAGTAAGCCATATTACCACGAGATGAATATTTTCCCGAACGAAGTGAGGGGAAATAGTTCGAGGGGTAATAATATGGCTTTTAGACCAGAGTTATACACTCTACTTTTCACTTCGAATGCGAGAAAATAGTAAAAGCAAAGATTATCCATCCACAATCAACAATTATACCAAGGCGAAAAGATTGTTCAATTGGGCGCCATTCTTTTTAATGAACTGCTTTGACACAGATATAAAATATTGACACCACGAAAATAAACGCCTCTGACCGCCTTATAGCGGCGTCTAAACGGCCGAGCGCGGCGGACAGCATACGCGGGGCATACGATAAGGCGAGATAGACAGCAATCTATCCCGCTCAATCTTCATAGTTTATGTCATGTATGCAGTCAACCACGCTTGTATGTTTAGACGGAGCTATAGTCAGTCAGAGGCGTTTATTTTTTTAATTATTGTGGATTAGGGAATAAAAAACACCCAATGTTTGAATTGAATTCTGTTTCCTGATTGGTCGATTTTAATGTCTAGCTGTATACTGGTTGGTAGATAATAGCAAATACTAATGTTTTTTTTAAAGAGTTGTGATTGGTGGATGTAATATTGAACTGTTCTGAGTGGTCAAATTAAAATGTTTTATAAATCATAAACATGTATACATATTTTCCCTAGGGGCTAAATGTACTACTTTAGCCCCGATTGCCAAGTCTAATATGACACACTTTTTGAGCATGAGAAGTGAAAAAATATTTTGCATAAATGTGCATCTCATGTAAAAAGTTGTGTATTTGGAAATATTATAGATTTGACTAGTAGAAAGTGTAATAAAACGGCATGGTAAATTGAAGCGTCTTAGACGTCAATTTTTTCACATCCAAGCTTTGAGCGAATATTTTATACAAAAAGCTTAACAACAATGAGTTTCTTAATTGCCGACTGTATTTTGTATACCGTAAACAACTGCTCATTAATTGAGACGATTCTAACGAGCCCAACCTCAACGGGGTTACGTCGGTTAAGTACCTACTGAATTCCCATGGCCACCTTCTGTCTCCATGATCAGATCAGCTCGATGGTACCATAATATCGAATTGTCATCCAAGCTATACCTTTACCCAAAACTTCAGCTCAATCGATATATTGGCTTCAAAATTCAGTTGCAAGATTCCACCCGGACAAAGATCATCATCATCATCATCATATCAGCCGAAAGACGTCCACTGCTGGACATAGGCCTCCCCCAAAGAGTGCCAAAGTGACCGATCCCGCGCCACCCGCATCCAGCGGACTTCCGCAACCTTTACCAGGTCATCAGTCCACCTTGTCGGGGGCCTACCCACGCTGCGCCTTCCGGTACGTGGTCGCCACTCAAGAACCTTTCCGCCCCAACGGCCATCGGTTCTACGTGCTATGTGCCCCGCCCACTGCCACTTAAGTTTAGCGATCCGGAGGGCTATATCGGTTACCTTGGTTCTGCTGCGGATAGCCTCATTTCTGATGCGGTCACGCAGAGAAACTCCCAACATGGCCCTCTCCATTGCCCTTTGGGTGACTTTGAGCCTTCTTATGAGGCCCATTCCGTTCCATATGTTATGAGGTTCAGTGCCATATGTCATCACTGGCAACACACACTGGTCAAAGACTTTCGTCTTGAGACACTGCGGAATATTGGATGAAAAGATTTGCCGTAGCTTCCCGAACGCTGCCCAGCCGAGTCGGATTCGACGATTGACCTCTTTCTCGAAGTTGGACCTACCTAACTGGATCGTCTGTCCTAGGTATACATAATCGTCTACAACTTCGAGCGTAAAGTGTCCGATTGCAATGGGAGTTGGTACTACATGGGCATTTGACATGATCTTCGTCTTATCCATGTTCATTCTTAGACCAACTCGCTCGGATGCTTTACTGAGGTCATCGAGCATCGTACTTAAGTCCTCCATGGTCTCAGCCAAGACTACTATATCGTCAGCAAACCGAAGGTGAGTGATGTACTCGCCGTTGATGCTGATGCCTAGCCTTCTCCAGTCCAGAGTCTTGAAAACGTCCTCCAGTGCAGCGGTGAACAGTTTTGGAGAAATAACATCTCCTTGCCTGACTCCCCGCTGCAGCGGAATAGGTTTCGAGTTCTGGTCCTGGAGTCGGACTGACATAGTGGCGCTCTCGTACAAACACTTCTCGGACAAAGATACATAAATAAAAAATAAAAAGCTTTTATTTACAGACATTAGTTTGTTTTACAGCTACCTTTCTAGTTCTACATTTCTACAATGATACATTGCAAGTTAAATCATCATATCAGCCGAAAGACGTCCAATGCTGGACATAGGCCTCCCCCAAAGAGTGCCAAAGTGACCGATCCCGCGCCACCCGCATCCAGCGGACTCCCGCAACCTTGACCAGGTCATCAGTCCACCTTGTCGGGGGCCTACCCACGCTGCGCCTTCCGGTACGTGGTCGCCACTCGAGAACCTTTCCACCCCAATGGCCATCGCTTCTACGTGCTATGTGCCCCGCCCACTGCCACTTAAGTTTAGCGATCCGGAGGGCTATATCGGTTACCTTGGTTCTGCTGCGGATAGTCTCATTTCTGATGCGATCACGCAGAGAAACTCCCAACATGGCCCTCTCCATTGCCCTTTGGGTGACTTTGAGCCTTCTTATGAGGCCCATAGTAAGCGACCACGTTTCAGTGCCATATGTCATCACTGGCAACACACACTGGTCAAAGACTTTCGTCTTGAGACACTGCGGAATATTGGACGAAAAGATTTGCCGTAGCTTCCCGAACGCTGCCCAGCCGAGTCGTATTCGACGATTGCCCTCTTTCTCGAAGTTGGACCTACCTAACTGGATCGTCTGTCCTAGGTATACATAATCGTCTACAACTTCGAGCGTAAAGTGTCCGATTGTAATGGGAGTTGGTACTACATGGGTATTTGACATGATCTTCGTCTTATCCATGTTCATTCTTAGACCAACTCGCTCGGATGCTTTACTGAGGTCATCGAGCATCGTACTTAAGTCCTGGTCCATGGTCTCAGCCAAGATTACTATATCGTCAGCAAACCGAAGGTGAGGTGGATGTACTCGCCGTTGATGCTGATGCGTAGCCTTCTCCAGGCCAGAGTCTTGAAAACGTCCTCCAGTGCAGCGGTGAACAGTTTTGGAGAAATAACATCAAGTTAAATGAAAGGTTGTAAAAAGAAATAGGTACTTTTCATAATAGGTATAATTATGGGGTACCCTTCACTTAAATCGTTGAATACATTCTACGTAAGTACCTAAATAGGTAAACGTCGCAAGCAAAAGAATATGTAAAAATGGTGTGTATGTATGGTGGAATCGTTTCGTGCGTCATTTTGATGTGTAGCGTATTAAAAAGTATGGCAAGTTAATTGTTTGTTATTGGCAGTAACAATGCGACAAGAGAAGCTGCGTTTACGCACAGGCGACATGCTGCGCAACATGCCGCGTTTCAGCAGCCGGCCATAGTGTACTACCTATTACTTATTCTGTCCCATAGTCGCCCGAGAGCTCACGCGCCGCGTTGCTTCGCATGTCGTCTGTACGCAGAACGCAGCCTTATCGTCAGTTGTTTCCAGAGTAAAATTTCGTACCTAACTCTTGCAAGGCGAGTTTTCTTATAATCAGTTGTCTAACCCGCAGACAACTAAATACCGGACCGGAGGCGCAAACCAGCCTCCCCTATGGTGGGCGATTTTCCCATAAACCGATTGTAAAATCATCCCGAGGAATCACCCTGAGGAAGCTATGCTCAACCGTGTAGAAGAACGCAGCCACAATAAGTAATATAGTTAATAACATTACCTACTACTTGGTCTGCGCAGGTATGTGGTGTTGTGTGTGGGTGGTGATTAAGGTCTCCTAGCCTCCTAGGGTGCGCTGTTTTATAGACGGCAGGAGACCTGCATTCCTGCCTGCCAGCACAACGAATCCTCGAATCACAAAGGGCCATGTGATTCTTTCGGAGTCGCAAATGTGGTTTGCTTACTATCAGGCAGATGCTTATTTAGTATAGATTTAGATACCTTTCCTTTTTTGTATAGTAGGTAATGGTCTTGGTAATGCTCAAAGATTTATGCGAATAATTCGCATGTGGCGATTGGTATCGGAGACTTAAAATACCTAATGCCCGAGGAAATGTAGCTGTACGTTCTTGTAAAAATAAATCGTAGGTACTCAAGGAGGAAAAAAGCCAGGAGGCCAACGATTGCGTCGCGAGGTTGAAATATAAAATTGTCCAATATGCAATATACGAGTAGGTATGTAAGTGAGTCAGTCGTGTTTAGTGAACAAACACTAAGTTGGATCCTGTGTGTCGTGATTACGTCGCAGAGTGTCACGTGTCGCTCTAGCTAGACCCATGTTAGCTTAGATTTTGCTGGTTTTCTATAAGTAGGTAAGTACCTACGATTCGTACCCTCGATTCTTTAGTACCTATAGGTCGTAAGTATAGGTACTTACCTACTTACGACCTATAGGTACTAGACAGTCGATGTTCATGCTAATAAGTAGGTAAGTACCTACATAATGTGAAAGTAACTATGCCCGTCTGTACGCTTGTTATGTTTTCACACTGTAACATACAGCAACACTTTCAATCAGAGCCATAGGATATTTTTTCCGAAGATCACTCTTTTCTGGATGATTTAGTTTTAGATGAAAGATGCGGCCGAACCAACAGGCATTAGCTTTTGTTTTCATAATTTTAATGGACATTCCAAGGCGTGAATGTTTGTTAGTGGTTAAGGGTTAGTATAAAATATTCTTTATTGTCATAATCCTACACAACAGATACTCATCTACATAATATCTACGAAGTCTGCATACTTATATGTTATAACTGTTATAAGGTTATTGTCTTATCCCACTGATTTATGTAACAAGTGAGATAATACAAACTAGACAGCGAAGTCGAATAATAGATTTAAATTTTGTTACATAGTTTTAATTTTGAAACATTGGGATTTAATTAGATATTTGCGAGTGCTAATCAAAAGTAGTCAGCTCCATTCGATGGCAAAATACTTACCTACTATGAAATCCAATAAATAAATTAATACTTAATAGAGGAAGTTTCTTCCATGACAAGATATGTTTATGAAACAAAATTAAACGTCTCCGTGACTTTCGTGAGGCGATACCGATACAGATGAACGTGTGCCATAAGTCGGCGTCATTTCTTAAATGCTGAGATCTAATTATACGGCTAGTAGGCTGCTAATGGCAGGCTTAAACTAATTGTAGGCCATTAGTGACGTAGGTACAATGATGCACCCATACGATGCGACGGCGACGGTTTGTAAGAAAAGTAAGTACCTACTTACCTACCTATTGACAAAATCTGCTTTAGGGCATAGCAAGACCCAAGTAATAAAAGGCGCGCGAGTTAAGAGTCCGCAGTAAGCTCGATTCTCCATACAAACGTAGTTACGCTCTCATTTTAAAACTACGTGTTGGATTGTAACGAAACTTTGCATGTTCAATGAAATGAGGTATATCTATGTCCGAAATTAGTTTACGTAGCTTCAGATACCATAATAAAAAAAATACAGCGAATTTAAGTTTTTCATACAAAACTAGTTTTTGCTGTATTTACTTTGTTTTATAAATTGGAACCATATAAACTAATTACAGACATAGATATACCTCATGTCATTGTATATGCAAAGTTTCGTCACAATCCAACATGTAGTTTTAAAATGAGAGCGTAACTACATTTGTATGGGAAGGTGAAATTCGGCCGAGCTTCCTGCGGCCTCTTAAGCTATTTACCATACCAACCATTTCTTATTCATTGTTAATGCCAATTGATCTATGTAACTCTAAAGCCGGGCTTAATAAAGTTCCGTTAGACTAAGTTTACTCAGTTCGTTTCGACATTAGTTTTTTTCAAGATTTTATTCTTCTGTTTTGCCGGATTCTTTTGATTTATATACCCATGCTGAATTACAGTTTGATAGTAGTAATGGTTACTGAGCTAAGCCGAAGACGGACGGACGGACGGACGGCCAGACGGACATGGTGAAACTGTAAGGGTTCCTGTTGACTACGGAACCGTAAAAATTATCAAAACTATCATTTTCGAAGAAATATATAGGATGTGCCATAAATGACATAATGCAAGTTATTCTGATAAATTTAGGGAGGTGTAAATATAAATGTTTGCGTATTGTGCAACTGAATGGGCTCCATTACTTGACATTGGATTGTCAATGACCAAGCAAACATGCATGGCACGCGGATCGCCTTATCTCGAAGGTATCAAATGAAACGCACCCTTATTGGTAACAACGACATAAGTGCACAAATCACTGAGTCACATTAAGCCTTTTTAAAAAAGTGAAGTTAGGCTGGGTCGCCGTCTCATGGGCCCACCGGTGGTGACACACAATTGTCTGACCTTAGATAACTTGCGATAAGTCTTAGGCTCCATAACGCGATATTTATGATTATCTTTAAGTGTCATTGGTGTCCAGGAAGGTTTATTTTTGGATTCGGTTTAAAGGTCAATGCGGAAGTGACCTATCTCAAACGACCCTAAATGTAAAATGCGAAGACCGGCATTCCTCAATGTTTTTTACTCGAACGGTTCAAACAAGTATGGGGCCCGACTGATGGCCAATAGTCGCCCTTACCAGGGTGGCTAGCTCAACTGACGCCAAGCCGCGACGCGAGTCGAGAAAGATCTACCCTCCTTTTTCTAATTTGCACGGTGCGAGTGAGACAGGATGCGCTCAGTCGCGCGCGAAGCAACTTGTCAGCAAGTTGTGCTACAGTTGCTAGACGTACAGGAGCGGTTCACTCTGTGATTTCGTCGCTGCTACAAGTACATGCCAGCCGGCCGTATTTAGACGGTCTATCAGTGGTTGCCGCGCGCTACTACGAAGCACATGCGTTTGCGCTCTGCATCGTCATTGGCCTCGTAAAGACCTATGCCTAAACTAAAGAAAGCTGAGTAACTTACTGCATCGCAGCGGGTTGAGAGAATAACGAAAAAAACATCGGGACATTCGTTTTTTTCGCTGCCATCGGGTCGGTCGGAGAAGGAAATGTTGGTATTGCAGAAGGTAAATACTCGATATCTATATAAATATATACTACTAGCTGCCCGGCCCGGCTTAGCACGGATTACCCGTTTTCCCGTAGGAATGCAGCATTTTCCCGCGGTAAAAAGTAGCCTATGTTCTCATCAGGGATAATGTCGGCTTCTATTGGTAATTTTTGTTTTCAAATCGGTTCAGTAGTTTCGGAGCCTATTCAATACAAACAAACAATCAAATCTTTCCTCTTTATAATATTAGTGTAGATGTAGATTAGTGTAGATACACCCAAAGTAGCTAGGTAAATTACTACGTACTTAAAGAAGAAGGGCTGAACGTTTCTGAGGTATATTCTTAACATACTTTCAAAGATTTTAACAGCTAGGTATTCAAATTTATTATTATTTTATATAGGTACCTATTTTAGTTTGAATTAAAAGATAACATAACCTCACATTGTTAACGCTCAATTTAAAATTTTGACAATGAATGAAGAGCTATAATTGCTAAAAATTACGTAGGGAATTACTGGTACAGAATGAGTTATAGTTATGGTATATATTATAGGCCTCCCGCAGTACTGGACGTCTTTCGGCTGATATGATGATCTTGATGATGATAGGTATTTGAATGGGTTAAAGTCGGGTATATCTCTTGAGGTAGATAAGGTCATGCACAGACATATGTATCGATTTAAACCTCTCATAAATATACTGAAACCTTAATCCGCTGCCATTGAGCGATGTTGACATATTAATGAGTATGTTGTATGCACCCATATTTTTACACCTGACTGTACTATAGATTGAAGCTACATATATTGAAGATCAAGCTAATCGATTGCAGCAGGGGTAATACGTAGCTCAATGAAGGTAATTTCTAACAAACTAAATAAGTACCTAATCTTATTGACTCTAAAGACTTAAATACATTATTGACGAGACTAAGAGAATTCACTTAAAACTTACCGCCAGTGCCAGTGGCGAAGTTAGGCAGTGTTTTTATTATTCAGTGAAGTTGAATTGGGATGGAAGCTTCGCAGCCTTGCGTACGAGTGGCCGTGGCCTTTAACACTGTAAATTATAACATGAGAATGTATATCGACATATATTTTGGCAATGTGATTTATAAACGTTTCTGAGTAAATTAATGGACGTTGTCAGAGGCGATGTGGGCTAACGCCTTGTCAAGGGCATGGCCAATTCTTATCCAAGTATAAAATAAGTTCCAAGTGCCCGAAAGGAAAATCGGAAGCGATTATTTAATATCGCAAGCCGACCGTCACACGTGAATTCGGTAAAAAATAATGAGTGTCCCCGCATCCTTCTAAAATTAATAAGTGCACCAAAAAAAGTACGTACTTTAAAAAAAGGTGATAAAAAATGTGATAGATTTTCTGACATATTGATGATTTCGCGACATTAATATTCCATGCCCTTCATTAGACGGACGGGGACGTAGACAAAAGGTTGAATAATTGTATATTTTCAGAATTAAGTTTTTTAAACGGCGAGAGCATAGTGATTCTAATCTGATATTTGTAACACTAATATGTTAGGTAAGTACCTAGTTATGTATTTAAATATTTTACAAATGAAACATGAATTATAAAGCTCCTAAGAGTTAGATAAATCTAACGAATCCTTACTCGCGTATCAATACGTAGGTACCCTTGTGTTGTACAAAGAAGTAAGTTCACAACTAACCAGAGCCGATCTTGATCTCGGAATTGTATCACCCGTTTAAATATTCAGGGTAAAGGACACGGTCGCAGAATTAGGGCAGCAGGTACTGTGCTTGCATTGGCAAGGTCGTGCGCCGGGGAGTTTCCGCGGCCTTATTCTGAATGGGAAACGTTAACGTCATCGGTCACAAACGGAAACGAGATTAGAATAGGGAAGTTTCGGAATTACCGCTCGGCCACGACTTTGGTCTTAAGCGACCTGCGACCAGCGTTTTATCTGTTCATTGCGCGTGATCCCAACTAACCACAGTGCGTTGCGCATCTCGACCGCGCAATGAACAGATAAAACGCTGGTCGCAGGTCGCTTAAGACCAAAGTCGTGGCCGAGCGGTGAGGCCAGCTGTGATCGCCAGAGTTCCCGAGGATGCTTTGTGTTGAGAGCGCGGGCATTTGTTCCTTCTGCTGTCAACACGGCGAATCCTCACACATATCAAGAAGGGTCGGCAACGCCCTTGTACTCCTTTGGAGTTGCAAGCGTCTATAGGCTGCGGTGTGCGCTTACCATCAGGCGGGCCGTACGCTTGTTTGCCACCGTCGTATAAAAAAAACGAGGGTACCTAACGTATCCATGCGATTCGCTTTTATATTGATCAACTAATATGATGGAATGAAGTTGACGGATTTCATACGCGAATTCAGATGTTTTGTGGGTGTGATAGCATTGGGTCGATGTAATCACGCCCTTATGCGGAATTTTAAAGCTACAGTTGGAACACTGAACTACGAGTAGGTTTGGATAGTATGTTTATAATTTATAATATTTCTGAAGATATCATGTATCTTAGACTAATAAGGAAGTTGTAGATTCATATTTTCTGAACTGTAAGTAAAAAACTAAAAACAAAAGATTACGTAAGATGTAAAGTACGAGTATGTATGTATACTGGCGAAAATCACGTTAACAATAACATTACTTCCTGAATATTTTTGGTTCCAACACTCTGACGTAGGTATTTAGGTACACCTAATAGGTAACGCAAATTGCAATATATCTTTCGTTTAGTTAAGTTCGAAATATTAAATAAAATGGACATTAGTAACTACCATCAGAAACGAATCGTAAACATTTCAAGTGCAGATGCTCTTTAAGTACAGGCTTAGGGTGAGTTGCAGCAAACCGTCTGTAATCGTAAGCGGTGTTCGTTAAAATCTAAATGTATGGAAAGTTTGACAACTTTCTATGAACTGACAGCTGTCAGCGCCATATTTAACGTTGATCGGTCTGTAATCGTAAGTCGGTGCAACCCGCCCTTATTAGCTATTAGCAATGTCAGCGGTTGTCACGCATAAGTCTGGACAATCCTAATGTAACCAAAAGAACAGAAACTCAACACAAATACAGTTCATCTATAGTGTGAAGTTTTAGTTGAAGTTGAAGTTTTAGAAGAACCACCGACTACCTCACCGTATACTCGTATAGCCGATAGCGATGGCAATTCAGATACCGAATTCGGCAGCTAATCGGTATGCTGTGCGGTGACCGCGGCCGCCCATTAGTTACGTTTAATAAGTTATGGAAATATCGGCTACATACGCCAACTTAATAAGAAGCAAATCACCTTAGACGTCGATAAATCTCTCCAAGTCATTTCGCGTAACTCTATCGGCAAGTACTTCAGGGCAATTTGACTATAAGTTAAACTGATGTGAATCTACGTAAAGGAAGCCGTGAAATTATTCATGTAAATGTGTTCATTGTTGATTGTTTATAATTAAGAACCCGAATAGCTACACTGTTACATATCTTTTGTTGTGTTTATTATATTTACCGCACTATCTCAGAAGTTGGGTTATGTTTTTCGAGCGCATGCATGTATTCGTATGTATGTGTTCGTATGTATGTATGTGTTCGTATGTATGTATGTGTTCGTATGTATGTATTCGTATGTATGTGGAAAAGAAAATACTATTTCGGGGACAGTCCAAACAGCTTGATGGGTTTTGACATTTAAGATGTCGTTTGATTCCCCTATAATCTTGTGAGTTTCATAGACATAGTATTATTTGAAAAAGCAGTTGGGTATTTAATTATTGGTTATTTATTTAAAATATTTTTTATTATGATTACCAGACATGGGAATTTAAAAATAATAATTAATAATATAATTTTTAAGGAAAAGATTTGATGACAGGTAGGGATTTCCTATATCGATAAACAGAATTATCGATGTTATTCCCAATTTCCCATATACTGAGTGTGTATTTTTTGCTAGTCTGTGTCTGTGTAGTGTGTGTAGACTGTAGACATGTACGTGAGTGCGAGTCCGACATAACCTCTGCGCTATCCCCGTGGCGCGGAGTTTATGTCGGATGGATGGAAGGATTTTCCTCCCATTAAAAAAAAGGTTGTACTTAGGCATAAAATTGCACTAAGAAATAGTTATTATTTTCTCTTTATTACACCTCTTCTGATTTGTTATTTTCAGTAAGTCTGAAATACTTACATCAGTGAAGAAAAAAGATAAGGAGTGAAGTTTCAAAAATCCTTTCAAAATAAAGCGGAAGGGAAGGAAGTTATTTTATTACCTACATTGTTTCATTTCATTCATCATTCATTATATTTAAGATTCAAAATCTTGTCGGTGGAGCAATTTCCATTCCTCTCTGTTCTCAGCTATTGTTTTGACCTCTTGATACGACGCGCCGTTTACTTTTTCTTTTATTTGGTCCATAAAAGATCTTCTTGGTCTCCCTCTCTTCCTCTTTCCCTCTATCTTCCCTTCTACTATGGTTTTCATAAAATCATCGTGTCGTAACAAGTGGCCCAACATCCTGCCTCTCCTGTTCTCAATGGTCTTCAACAACGTTCTTTTCTCTTTCACTCTCTCAAGCACCTCCTCATTCGTCTTCTTATCCTTCCAACTAATCCTCTCCATTCGCCTCCAGCACCACATTTCGAAGGCCTCCAATCGTTCTCTGTCACGCTGTGTCATTGTCCACGTTTCGCTTCCATACAACGCTATGCTCCAGATGTACACTTTTATAAGCCTCTTCCGAATATGGCCTGCTATTCTGGCTTTGAGCAGGCTCTTCTTGGCATTGAAAGCCTGCTTCGCCATGGCTATCCTCGCGATAATGTCTGGTGTACATCTGGAGTTATTAGTGATTATGCTTCCCAGATATTTAAATTTGTCGACTTGCTCTATTGTCCTGTTATTTAAAGTGATTGGTCTATAATTTGAGTGCCTTTTTGAGGTTACTAGCATTTTTGTTTTATTAATGTTTATTTTAAGTCCAAAATCTTCAAAAATTGCATTCATATCTGTAACTAATTCTTCTAACTGATTTGATGACTCTGCAAAAGCCGCAATGTCATCAGCAAAACGAATAAATTGAATTTTTTTCCCATTGAAATGAACCCCCCCTTTTCCGGACTCTATTAATTTTCTAATGGCACACTCTATGAACACATTAAAGATAAGAGGCGAAAGTGGACAACCCTGCCGAACTCCTTGCCGTATCTTCGCCTTTCTAGCTTCTTCTCCTATTTCAATTAAAGTTCTTTGATTTCTGTAGAGTTCAAAAATAATTCTTCGGTCTCTATAATCTAATCCAGCTTCCTTCAAGATTGTTTCATTTATATACTTCTAATAAAATTTTATATTTTAATACAAAACTCGACGCGATTACATGTATATATGTATATGGGAAAAGCATCGACACTAATTGAGTTTATGATATAGGAACACCCTACCTGTCATGCAATTTTGCCCTTCAAATGCCGATGTGTGATGATATAACTGATGTGAAATAGGCATCATTAACTCAGCGTTGTGAATCAAGAAACTATGCAGTAATCACTAAACATGGAACAATTATTTTACGTCATGTGCAATTTTTTTGATATTTAAGTAGTGAGGAACTGCTAGATTATACTTTAAGTAGCTACCTACTTAATTGTAACTCGAAGATTAAATCTGAATATATTTTCATAAATCTAGGAAAGTTTAGAATCATACACAATGACGTCATGCAGGTCATAACAGGGTTAATAAGACTTAAATGTTAAGAGTATTTTCGGCTTTCCTAATCTTTATGTTGTCAAAGTCATCATCAGGCACCAGCCTATGTATGTCCCACTGCTGGGCACAGGCCTCTCTTGAATAAGAGAGATTGATTTTGTTAATGTACCTACCAAATGTAATTTATTTTACGGCTGTATGTGAGTACCGAATTGTACAGATAGAGATTAGTGATAAAAGTTTTCCTGGTAGACTTTATGTCATTGATGTAAATTGGATTTCACCCGGCCGGTGGATTAGTTTACTCATATATATATGTCATGTAAACTTAGTAAAATGTCCAAGTACTAACTACCTTTAACGCATTAGTATGTAGGGATAAGGTATGTGGCTTAACATAGATATGGAATGGTTCCACAGGACATGGGGAAAAGAAACAATCAAAAACCAAATGGAAGGGGAGAGTACATAATATAATGATGATAGTGTGTATAGAGTAGTGATATAATAAGGAGTTCAGTTGGAGATAATATTGATACTGAGAGTGGTCATGCATCCGTTCTGTATTCCTTAGTATTCAGGATAGTATAGGATAAGATTTAAGGTGTAATTTGTTTCAACAAACTGATGGGTGAAAGTTCCATAATTTGTTATTATGAGCATATTTTGTGTCTTACTTTTGTCTAAGAGGTGTATAGATAAGCAACTGATCTTAATGACTGATCACCAGTGCTATTAGCAGATGTCTATTGATATAGTACCAATAGTTACATGTAATTGGTGGTTCCGAGTGTAGTTTGTGAAACATATTGTAAATTTTGATGTAGCTACAAAGACTTGTTGTGTACAAATATCATTAGGATGATTTCTCTGTAATACAATAGTAGGGTAATGTATTAAGAGTCCGAGACCTGAATAGCTCTAATGCAGATTCTGGTTTTGTATTGTTCTTTCACATGTTCAATTTGATTACTGCTTTAAATCCTTTAATTTGTTAAAAAGGAAGAGATGTAACGTATTAATAAACGCGCTAGTTATGCTGGCAACACCGACTACTCTCTGGTTGACAGCCGATCTGTGCAGGTGGCATATCATAGCGGAATATATAAATATTGTATTTCTGTAATGACCCTATTAAATACAAAGCATATATTACATACAGAAACCTGTGAGTAAATAACTATACGCTACAGGATCCATGAGGAATTGAGGGAACTCCTCAATTTTATTAGGCACGCGTGCAGTAATTTAGGTATTTTCGATTATATCTCATGTATTTACATCCGGAAATCATAAATTTGGTGGCGAGGAATTGATGATGAAGACCACAGATGACTTATCAAATTCCTCAATTATGTACTTAAAAGTGCAAAAGTACGTCACAGGTTCTGATAAGATTCCGTTGAAATCGGAACTAATGAAGTGCCATTGGTGATGATCTTGAGGAATCGACGGAAGTCCTCAAATATTATCGGCCCACATACAGCGTTTCTTTTTTTTTAATTAACGCATTAATTTGCTCATATCAGTTCATGCGGAAATCAGTTCATGTGGAAATGTTCTCGTGGCTTAGCAGAGTACTAAATTGAAGTCGGTTAAAACTTTCTTTTTAAAGTAAATTATTATTAAAAACAGTCCATTATGCTGTAAAAACTTTAGCCAAAATAGTTTCAATTTAGATAATTTAGAAATCCTTCGTGAAAAGCCATGTATTGGTTGGTACCTTGATAAATATCGAACCAAGTTGGGTTTTCTAAACCTACAAAATAATTTAGGTTTAGTATTAAAGTTATGTTAGCAGATAGCACGCAAGAGGGGGCAATATTTTATTAGCCAATACGTTTAAGGCCTCCACCCACCGAACGCGTGTCGTGCGCGGCGCGTGTGCTGCGCGGCACCCGCGCATATTGTAAAGCATTGAAACTACACTTCAAACACACATCTAACGCGGTCCGAACGCGGGCCCGCGGCAAGTTACAACTCGTTGTTTCGTGGAAAAAGCTAATGTCTGATCATAAGGTTGGTTTTGATTGAACCAAATAGAGTTGATATACGACGACGTAGGTAAGGTAAGTCCGTCTTCCCTCGGGCTACGCTGGATTCAGACATGTTAATCTGTCTGCTTGGAATTCTAAATTTGACTGGCGTTGGTTTCTCAGAACCATTGGGAGGGATCCTGTTGTTTTACCAAACTTATTTTGGTCAAATTTCATTACCCAAACAAATTTTAGCAACTATATTGTTTGCCAATGCAAACTTTGGCACAATTTTAATACGAATATTTTCATTACGTCAAATTTTCATTCAGCAAAATATTATTACGAAAAATTACATTATGACATGTGGTCTTTTAGCAAATGCTTTAATAAGGCAAAAAAACATTAGACAATAAACATTTCGTCAAGTTAATGATATGGCAAACTATAAATAGACAAAACTCACAATTGTTTGGGTTATATGACATTTTACCAAAATGCTATTAAAAAAACGGCACGGTTCCTTAAATAAAATAATGCACGGTTAAGTAGGTCGGTAGGCAAAGGCGTTAAATTAGGTTAGGGCAGCCAAAAAAGGGGGGCTCGGGGGGAAAAGCCTCCTAGCAGTAAAAAAACAAACAATCGTAACTATTGTAGTATTTGGTAGGTTAGGTTAGGGTTAGCTTGTGTCCCTTAGAGCGGAAATAGGCACCCCGCGAAGCGGGGTGACGTCGACACGCTGGCGGTTAGGTCAGAATTGCGACCTCTACACAAATTAATTTTCCCTACCCACATAACAAAAAAAGTTGTTATTTTATTGTGTATCTTATACACCATTGAAATAAAGATGCAAATGATTTGTCATTGAAGAGTTCCTCTGCTGATTAACCGACGGAATAGAAATGGTCAATTAAATATTGACGATACAAATCATTTGCCTTATTTTGTTTTGGTTAAAACATATTATGCCAAATAACATATTTGACTGAATGAAATTTGGTCAAAGTACCAGTTGGTAAACGAGATATTGCCTTAACATGAATATGCCAAACATAAGGTTTGCGTAAGAATTATTTGTCGAGTGTTAATTTGGCAAACGATTATTTGGCAAATGAAATTCTACGAAAAATGTTTTGGGAAGTGATAATTTGTCAAATTTTTTTTGGTAAAACAAAGGTAACCCCCATTGGGAGTTTCGATAGGTGTTTATATTTTATCGTAACATAGTAAGTAAAAGTCCAATATCTCAAAAACGGCTGAACAGATTTTCATGAAACATGGCTAAGAACACTCGGGATAAAATTATCTATGACACAAAAAACCGCATTCAAATCAGTCCATCCGTTAGGGAGCTACGCTATCACAGACAGATACACAGACACACAGACACGTTAAACTTATAACACCCCTCTTTTTGCGTCGGGGGTTAAAAATAGTAAGTAAAAAAATTGTAAGCAAACCCGATAATGATGACTTTGCAATTTCAATCTTAAGCCCTAACAATAGAGCTGAACAACAGGTATCCAATATTAGGCATTTAGATGTATGGACATCTAAATGCCTAATATTGGACACCTGTTGTTCATAGGATTGGAGGTGTGGTGCATGCCAACATTGGGACGTTTGGTTTACATATCCTCCTATGCACAAAAGAACAACTTAGGTATCGTACAAAAGGCGGGCTTAATGACGTAAACATTCTCTACCAGTCAACTTTTGGGAAAAGCATGCAAATTGTTGCGCAACTTCAGATATAAACACACAGTGGGTAAATAACAACAATGGACAAATAAATAAAAATACACAAATAAAATACATAAAAATATATATAACTTACTCGTACATGTATACAGACGAAAAGAAGGAAGAGAAACACTAACCCCTTATTCATAAAAATTTAAATGGCTCTGCTAAATAAAATGTGCTTTGTCCCTTTCTTACGAACACAAATGTCGAAGTAACAGATAAGGACAAAGTAATTTTAACGCCATTTTAGTTAAAACAGGCACAAACAGGTACGTTTGTGAATACGGCCGATGAATTTATTTATTTATTTATTTATTTATTTATTTATTTATACAAATTAACACTAACAGTTAGACCTTACGTGCTAATTTATAGTTTGTACATTTCATTTACATTCATTAACAATTAAACATTTCATTGAGTATAATAACATTGCTTCATTAAATATAATTAATTAAATAGATGAATTACATACAAATCTACGGCTCTCTTAGCAAACAACTTGGCGTAAAGACTTTTTATGCCGCGTTCACATGCTCGCGTTCAAAGCGACATTCACTGGCGCGGGCACGGGCGCGGGCGTGTGAGCAGCCTGAATGTGCGCGCGCCCGTGCGCGCGCCCGTGCCCGCGCCCGTGAATGTCGCCGATCGGTCGGGACGACTGTCGGTTTTTGGACAAAGATCAAAGGGTGAATGTGCTCGTGCTTGTGTAGCTGTTCACACGGTCGCGTGCGAAATTGACAGTTAGCTACATCAGACTGTTAACAACATCGTCGAATCAAATCATCGTGTTTTCTTTTCTAATGAAAATAGTTCAAACCCAAAGCAGTATATAGCCCCCACGAGATCTATATCTGCGAAATTTCCCATTTTTGCAGTTGCACTGACAGTGACACTGACAAGCACTTGACAAGCACGCCCGGTTGCCCGCGAGCGTGTGAACAGCTTGCTTGGCCCGCAGAAGTGCACGGGCTGCTTGCCGATCAGCATGCCAAGCAGCTTGCCAGCCTGCACGCCGTGCATGTGAACGCACCATTAAAGGCCTCCACCCACCGGACGCGTGTCGTGCGCGGCGCGTGTGCTGCGCGGCACACGCGCAAGTTGTAAAGCATGGAAACTACAATTCAAACACACATCGAATGTGTTTTGAAGGCGGGCCCGCGCGGCGCTAAAGATACAACTCGGCAGCGCGGCCGCGTGTCGTGCGCGTTGCGTGAGCTGCGCGGGCCCGCGCTGCTAAGTATGATAGACATATTAAATGTGTTGGTAGTGCGAGAGATATGACGCGCGGGCCCGCGCGGGCCCGCGTGGCACACGCGCAGCACACGCGCAGCACCCGCGCTGCACACGCGCGGCAGCGTGATGGAGATAGTAAGATACATATTAAATGTGTTGGTAGTGAGAGAGATATGACGCACGGGCCCGCGCGGCACACGCGCAGCACACGCGCAGCACACGCGCAGCACACGCGCAGCACCCGCGCGGCACACGCGCAGCAGCCGCGCTGCACACGCGTTGCTATACGCCGCCCGCTTCCGGTGTGAATATACCGCTTCATACGCGCCCGACACGCGCAGCACACGCGCGGCACACGCGCGGCACACGCGCGGCACACGCGTCCGGTGGGTGGAGGCCTTAAACGCGAATCTGGTCGGAGACGGTCTGATTTTAACGGGTAGACCGTTCCAGTATGACGGACCTTTATTAAGCTGCCAAGGTCATCTAATCTAATATCAACTAATGTACAAACTGACGGTAGCGTCCATACAAACCTAACGGGAAAACCGATCCATTTAATGTCGCTTACAGTCATTTCAAAATGTTTAGCAATTTTCCTCGAGCAATTATTTCCCGACCGTGCATAGTCAATAGTCGCTGATCGGACGTTTAAAATTCGCAACGTTCGCCACCCGGCCACAGAGGTTTAGTGATTGACCACCCGTTTTGACTCACTTCACTATTCGCGTCTAGCATAACATGACCTCCAGATTCGTAATGAGAGGAAGTCAGGCTTATACTAGTTTTCCTGAGGCGAGTGGTTAGTAAGCTTTGTGAATAGGTACTAGCCCAGGTTGGCCGTCGGAGTTGGTGCCACAAGATCAATAGTTTCTTGTTTCCAAACTTATCGCCTTTGTTTCCTGACCTTATGCTACGCCATTGCGGTGTCTACACCTAAATCAAAAACATATTATAACTTGTTAGCCTAGAACCTAATTAGTAATGTTTGTATTATTAACACAGACATGTTCTGTTTAGATAACGAAGAGATTTATAGCTACGTTAGAGTCAAGATAATTGCAATAATAACATTTGTAACATTTCCATTCGTAATAGTTTTGAATAATTTACTTCGATGCGCCCACGCCAAGCCAGATGGGTTTCAATAGGCGAGCGAAATTAAAAACATAGAGGATAAAAATGCTAGGTTCATAAACTTGTAATAAATAAAACACTAGAACGAAAAGAAAACCAAACTCCAATTAAACTGGATGCAAGAAATACCTAGAGCATACGCGAGGAGAATAAAGCGTTGAAGAACCTTACCAAAAAATTACAAAGACTTCTCCCTAGGAAGATCGCCTAGCCACGAAAACAGGAAAATTAAATACTGGCTGCCGGTCAACTCTCCCAGTGACTGTGTTTGTTACACTCTGTTTTGTTGTGCAGTGAGCAGTGTATCTTGGTTGAGTTTATGTAAATAATTAATGGTGTGTCTGTGTCTACAGTTAAAAACAGTGGTATCAGTGAAGACAATGTTTAGTGTGTAGTGACCAAATTCAAAGTAATAGTGACTGTGTTTGTTACACTCTGTTTTGTTGTGCAGTGAGCAGTGTTAATATCTTGGTTGAGTTTATGTAAATAATTAATGTTGTGTCTGTGTCTACAGTTGAAAACAGTGGTATCAGTGAAGACAATGTTTAGTGTGTAGTGACCAAATTCAAAGTAATAGTGTTTATATCACGCATACTCTTGCCAAGCAGCAAGTCCACACATGGATACGTACTTACTGGAAAATACAAGGTGTCGTTGCTGCGAGTCATATCATAACCTCATGACAACATGACAATACAACCACAGAAGCAAACAACTAAAGATACTTTGCACGAGAAATCGACGCAATGGAAGAAACTGACTGCGAATAAGAGGAACAGGTAGAATGATCGCCTGAATCTAGAACTGATCGGCGAGAACACCTGGTCTTCAACACAAGAAGACTTTATATAAAGCGACGTGCATCATTTCACCAACGCTCATCCCCCGACGAACTAGCCTTTCTCTCCTCTTTTCCAATATTGGCTTAAGGCTGCATAGCCGGTCGATTGTGGCCGACTGGTTGCGGCTGGTCGGTCTTCCCTTCCCATTCCTTTCCCAAATTTGCGCCCCCTGGTATATCCGGCTAGTCCGGGTCAGGCTTGCTTCCTGGCTGGGTGTGGTGCCTATGTTCATGTTCATGTTCATGTTCATGTAATAGTTTTGGATAATTTACATCCGTTTCATGTTTTTTATAAGTATACCTGATAAAAGTTAATAACCTTTTTAGATAAGCAACTTACTAGTATTATTCCAGAGTACTTATTACAGGATATAACATTACAATGTAGCTAATGTGGATTATTTAATTAAGTCCATTAATTTCTATGCCTCGTAAATTGTTGTGTAAGTATAGGTACATGGTGGTGTTATTTATTTTGGTGTTAGTTATACCGCACGCTGCGCGTACGGTAAAACTCGCATTGTAGCCAGGTGGAGACGTAAAATTGTGTACACACCACGCGGGCAGTAAAAAATAAGGCCCTCTATCGCATATTTGGGTCAATTTTTGAACAAGACGTTTTTTCGACATTTGTATGGTTTTTTTTATTTTTTGGAATATTAGATTCGTACCGACAGCGAGAGGTAGGGGTAATAAAAAGAAAAAATATGGTACATGAGGCACCACTGTGCTTCTAATGGTTAGCTAGATATTGATGCTTTAAAATCACCGTGCCATACCAATGTCGTCAGCGCCATACAAATGTCGACAGCGCTATACAAAAGTCGATATAATGCCAAACAAATGTCGATTCTGCCATATAAATGTCGATAGCGGCATAAAAATGTCGACGAGTGCCATCAAAATGTCGATTTTGCCATACAATTGTTGAAACAGCTTAAAATATTTTTACAACAAAAAAACTCACTATTTCGATATAGTATCGACGGTTTATGGTTTATGATGGTCGTTATATTGTACTATTACTTATTCTGTGATTATATTCCAAAATATTAAAAATCACTTAGATTTTGTTTTGAATCGACATGTGTATGCCACGTTCGACATTTGTACGACCAAAAAAGCCGTACAAATGTCGCCATACAAATGTCAACATGAATGTTTTTTGGCGATCCTTCCTACACTATTCAATTGAATTCACTAATTAGTTAAACACGAAACTCTTACCCCATATTGCTAACCTTTGTTATAAAAGACACATTTTTATTTCAATCGTATATTAATAAATTAACGCCCATACAAATGTCGTGATAGCCGTACGAAAATACATCGTATCAAGAAAACCCGTTTCCTCCTTCGAAAATACCGACACTCGTCCACACCCGTTGCTGGTTTAAGCTAACCTGTCTATCGTATCGTAAAGTAAATGTAACGGTGGGATAATAAAAAAACAGATTTTAAGGGTTTTGAGCTTGAGTCCTAATAAATGGGTCGCGCGTGGGACAACTACAAAAATACTTCACAGGTTTTAATTATTCACGCATTAAATTTGCAAGATAATATATTAATGAATACGCTTATAAATCTTCTTTATAACAGTACAAGTTGTTTATATATACGTTGCCGTAGTCCATAGTTATGAATTTTTGTTTGAGCAAAACCGCAACTGGGACACGCAAAAAAGCGGTAGATTTCGCTGTTTTACGATTCCAAATACATTTTTTTTTCAGAATCAATGAATATTTAAGGTATTGTTATATATATTTTAAATACTTTATAACACACGGAATACAAATATATATGAATCAATACTCCATGTTAATCTGACTTGAAATTATGGCCGTGGGACAGCAAAAACAGCTCGTTTGAAAATTGACCCATTTACAACCGTCGCCTGCGGCATATAATGATCTTTAATTGGTATCCTGCCGTTTCGGCAAAATATTTTCCGCCAAATTTCACTTCCCACAAAACTTATGGCAGTAGTTTCATTTCCCAAACGAACAAATAGCACATTTTTCTTTCGCATTTTGTTCATTTGGTCAAAATATCATCTATAGAAATAGAAATAGAAATAGTTTATTCGTGACACATATACATAACTAAACAAATAAAAAAAAATCAAATAAAACATCAATATTATTAGTGTCACGAAACGGCCGCAACTCAGCATTGTTGCTAGCGTAGCCAGCGCTGGTCTTCCGTTGCGACCATTCGGTGAAAAGTGCACGGCGATAACGACCCGGTTACACGCACGGATCACAATCACAATTACATAAATCCTTACATAACGTACAACTTTAAAAAAAAAAAAAAAACAAAGAGAAAGAATAAAAAAAGAGAGAAATAAACAAAAGTAATCAAAAACTTAACACAAATTAGTGCGTACAGGTCCTTATTTCACTACCTTACGACCTGTGCTGTGACGATTGAGCAGAAACAAAACGCCATGACAGTATTGTCTGTGCTGTGGCCATGTTGTTTATGTTTTGTCACAGAGATTAATTGGGTCAAGGACTTTTAAATATTAACATAAGTTTAACGCACATTTTAGCTTTCTTTGCTATTTAACTAACTCTAGTATCTGGCATAATTTTGCTTTGTCAAGTGTTATTAAGACAAAAGTTTATTAAGCAAACACTTTGTTTGGGCTAATATTATTTTCCAAACAAAACATTTGCTCATATTTTCATTTCGCACACTTCACATACATAACTTTGGCAAATATTTGAAAAACTATTTTTTGGTGTAATTTTATTTCATAACCAGATCATTCCAATTTTTATTATTTCATAGAATAACTGTTCAGGGAATATTATTTGGCAGATGATTCATTTTGTATGAATTTTAAATGTCAGAATAACAAAACAACGAATTTCATATGTTTGAAATTTTATAACGTAACATTACAAAAACAAACAACAACTGATTAGGGGTTTAACTAGAAAGCGGGCCCGGGGGGCGTGGCCCCCCGCAGCAAAAAAAAACAAGCTAACGTAAGAATTGTATTATAAGTAGGTTAGGTTAGGGTTCACTTGTGTCCCTCAGAGCGGAAATAGACACCCCGCGAAGCGGGGTGACGTCGACATGCTGGTGGTTAGGTTAGGTTTAAATTATTGCCATGGATCTTTATCCATGGCATTCGCACTGTTGTTGTTGGCGTACACCGTTGTGTATGCCAACTATGTTAATTTTAAATAATAGTCCTTGTAATAATTTGTATGTTAATTACAAAACTACCCGCTTAGCAAAATATGTAATCTCACTCAAATAAATTTCGTATGCACTACACAATTAGGATGTAAATCGTAAGCCATGCAATAATTTGGAAAACGAATGTTATGCCAAATAATACGTTTGACCAAATTAAACTTGACTATATAAAACTTTGCCAAACAATAATTTGCGAAGAAATATTTTGCCATAGGAGATAATGCAAAGTGATAAAATGCGAAACAATAATTTGACTAGTGATTTGAAGTTTTGGGAAGTGACACTGGGAAATATTTTTTGCCCATACAATAGAGAACCTCTTTAATTAGGTACTTAATTTTGACTTCTAATTAGTTGCAATTTCCTCGCAGTAGGCGTGAAAAGCACCATGTAAGTCACCTTCGGCTCGGAACTGGAACCCACTCGTCCATCTGCCTACCTACTTTCTAGCCTTTACAACAATGTAGGTACTATACATATTTTGCACGACAGCTTTCTATTTTTTTTTCATTGTTAAAGGTTGTCATTATGACTAAGTAATGGTTTTACCATTATTCCTTAAACTTCTTTTTTTCGTAAACGATGCTAGTTTTGTTTTACCACGTGGCTGCAAACTGTTAACAGTGCTGTTGTACTTGTTCGGTGGAATGGACCATAAAAGTTTATATTCCAGAACAGTCAGGTAAACGTCCGGCACTAAATCATGATAACGACATAAGTCCCGAGCAATTCATCATACCGTGTATAATACTCGCGGAACTTTACTTTCGCATTTTGGACACATGTATCCAGTAAAACAGGTGTGTGCATACAAACATATATATCATCACGCCTATTTCCTTGAGAGGAAGGCAGAGATCACGGACTTCCATTTATATCCACAAACCCGATACACAGAAACATTTCATTCAGACCACTGCCACTCCAGTTATTTGATATTCTACGCACTAATTATAGAACAAATGAAACTACTATTTGGTGTTTAAATAGGCACAATTTCACACGCCGCAGGCAATTAAAGTTTATCATTATACTTTTCTCAGCTGTAATTCCCAAGTTTCAAAATTATTTACCCCAAAACAAATAGATAAAAAGAAATTCATTTCTGAATATCAATACAATTTTGAATATCAAATACCGATTCGTGGCTGTTGGGATTTGCAATATCACCCTAGCTTTGGGATTTGATATTTCCAAGTGATCTAAACTTATTTTGTAGGTATTTTTCGGATCTGCGAAATTGATGTAGGCCCTTCACTGAAGGATGGGGCAGTCTCACACCCGTATTTGTCAAATGCCTACCAGCTGACCTTTATTTAACTTGTGATACCCAGTACGCTTACCATGAGTTTGACAATGACGGCTTACGCTAACGAGTATCGAGTTTTCTATCTATGCATCCCGCTCGTACTGTCAAAGTGCAATAGCAATAGAGATGCACAGATAGAAAACTTGATACTCGTTAGCGTAAGCCGTCATTGTCAAACTCATGGTAAGCGTACAGAACCCTGAAGGTTCCTTGATATTGTTACAATGCGTGATTACTCGAATGTTGACCAAAGGAATTTTATAGTGATAATAAAGCTTGGCAGTGTTTTCAGGGTGCGATTTATAAGAAATATTTACTTTATCAGGAGTAGCAACTCGACTTCAGTTAATGATTTAACTTCTACGATAAACCATTCAGTTATTAATTGCTGGATGTCGAACTAGTGCACAGTAATCATAAAACAGAAGTTTAATGTTATGAATACCAACCAACTAAGTAATTGTATTACCAATATAAATGTTTCAGACATTTAGCCATCTGTTTTCGCAGGTTGCTAAATTCGTGTCAGTAGGTACTTAGGTAAAGTACAAAAAGAACTATATCGAGGTCTTTTCATTAATTTTGATTCGTTTCTTTAGAACAGAAGGTAACTAGAACATTGTGGCACCGAGATCTAAACAATCCTTCCATCTCAAAAAACACTGCGTCAAGCCTCTTTTTAATAGCATTGCCTTTGTTGTTGCTTAATCCTGTTTATGTTTAGCATATGATACCCAGGGTATTTGTATCTTTTCAATTTGACCACAGATCGACATAACAATAGGTGTTATATTCGAGTGTCGAATTAAAGTTTAAAGATTTGCCCGAGCTCGCAGTTTTGGGTGTGAAGGCGGAGTCATTATGTTGCAAATCGCTTGACAGTCGTGGAGAATTAGGAGTGATAGGTTTCGTTCCGTGGCGCGGTGTTGACGCCAGTTGCCGTCCGACTCATTGTTTGCGCTTTACGCTTAACACGTACGAGTAAAGCTCATTGTGCTGGGCCTTGATCTTGCTGGCAATGTCAGTTGACACGGGAGTCCAGAAGTTTCGATTGGAATAACAGATTTAGCAAAATTGGTAACCCTTCTTAATGAGACGTTCCAAACCTATTATTATATACCTACCTATGTATCGCGTGCCGTAGAAATACATTTTTCTTTTAAGTAAAATCACGTAGAGTGGCCTCACCTTCGCTTTGCTGACGATATAGTAGTCTTGGCTGAGATCATGGATGACTTAAGTATGATGCTCGATGACCTCAGTAAAGCTTCCGAGCGAGTTGGTCTAAGAATGAATATGGAGGAGACGAAGATCATGTAAAATGCCCATGTCGTACCAACTCCCATTACAATCGGACACTTTACGCTCGAAGTTGTAGACGATTATATAAACCTAGGACAGACGATCCAGTTAGGTAGGTCCAACTTCGAGAAAGAGGTCAATCGTCGAATCCGACTCGGCTGGGCAGCGTTCGGGAAGCTACGGCAAATTTTTTCGTCCAATATTCCGCAGTGTCTCAAGACGAAAGTCTTTGACCAGTGTGTGTTGCCAGTGATGACATATGGCACTGAAACGTGGTTGCTTACTATGGGCGTGATAAGAAAACTCAAAGTCACCCAAAGGGCAATGGAGAGGGCCATGTTGGGAGTTTCTCTGCGTGATCGCAACAGAAATGAGGCTATCCGCAGCAGAACCAAGGTAACCGATATAGCCCTCCGAATCGCTAAACTTAAGTGGCACTGGGCAGGGCACATAGCACGTAGAACCGATGGCCGTTGGGGCGGAAAGGTTTTCGAGTGGCGACCGCGTACCGGAAGGCGCGGCGTAGGTAATAGGCCCCCCGACAAGGTGGACTGATGACCTGCGGGCGTAGCACGGTTGCCATTTTATCACTTATCGTTTTGGATAAGGCATCCGTCACTCTCGCACTCGCATACTTGTCAGAGCGTGATGGACGTCTTTACCACAACGATAAGTGATAAAATGGCAACCATGCTACGGCCTCTGGTAAAGGTTTCGGGAGTCCACTGGATGCGGGTGGCGCAGGACCGGTCACTTTGGCACTCTTTGGGGGAGGCCTATGTCCAGCAGTGGACGTCTTTCGGCTGATATGATGATGATGATGATAAAGTAGAGTGGATCTCAATTAGAGTTGTTTCTAGGAAATATCTTAGAAATGTATAAATAGTCGTAATTAATTATTTATCTACGCACATATCATTAGTGCTCCAAAATGCGTTCAGAAACCGTAGGAAATAACCAGCATTACTACAACCGATTTTACTATGAGAACTTTCTTGTCTGTGGTAGTAGGTAAAATTTTTGATAAATTTGTATCGTTATGAGTTTAAATTTGGAACAGCTGTCAAAACTCAAGTGGATACTAGAATAGAGACCCTATTCTAGTATCCATAGATATAAAAACAGTTATCGATACGAAACGTCAATTCAGTACGTTTTTTAATACAAACCGTACGACATTTGATCTCGAGTGATATCAGTATAGGGACTTCATTAGTTTGTCTATGATTAAAAAAAAAACCATACGTCATGACGGATGATCGAATTGCCGCCATTGCTGGTGTCATTTTATTGTTGGTTTTTTGCTGTTACTTACTACTACTTATGATATGTGTAGTGTATGCAACTGTACATAATTAGGCCCTAAAACACTCGTGTGATCCTATTATGAAACTCGCTGCCGCTCGTTTCATAAAACCGCACACTCGTATTTTAAGGCCTCTCATTATGGATCAGTCGCATAAACTACTAATTATGACAGATTTTTGTTTTATCCCATTTATAAATAATATAAATGGGTAGAATCGGATTTTCCGTGCAAATTGAATTTCATTTGTTAAAATGTTTGTTTTTTTTGTGTTTTCTCTCATACTTTTTTGGAGATCCCTCCACTCTGTACGCATGGTCGCAGGCACGTCCCGAAGGGACGCGCCCGGAAAAGTTAAAATGTATTTTTAAGCTTGATTTCATGTTGTTGTTAAATATTCATAAATAACTTACTAGTTTAAAAAGTTGTATTTAATTGTCGACAAAAGCATTTAAGTACCCGTATTGTCTTAGTCTACCGTACGCATTTTACTTCACACTTTAGGTCAGTATCTGAAATAATTTGATTCGTTTATAAAAGCTATATATAAATCGTACCTAAAGCTGCGAGCGGACATGCGCGCGAGTAGACATGTTCTTTGAAAGGGGCACGAGGCCGTAACCGTGAAAACATTTATTATTAAGTAGGTATTACTTAATTTACGATTATACAATACCTATTTACGTATATTACATCTTGGTGGGTACGATGCGGCATCTTCTCACTAAGAGCTATTTTATATGTTAGCAAGTCTGAAATTACCTATTTGACTAGAATTGCTTCCGAATATTGGCATATTGGCCTATAAAAGGAGTCTGTTAATATTGAGACTTTTAAGATTAAGTACTTTTTAAAGTCAATTTCTTTAAGTTTAATCAGTCATTCAATATCATACTACGTGGGTTGACAGGACATCGTGTGATTGGCCTCACTCAACACATTTGCTAACAGTTGAATGAAATAGGTAAGGTTTTGTTTCTTTGATCTTTCGTGCTTTAAAAACATTCATAGCTCATAACGTACATGGTAATATTATTTTAAAACATATTGTATTGCGTCGTCGAATAGAAGGTCACAGTAATTTTAATGTTACACTAATCTTACTACCTACTTACGTGCCTATATAACAAATTTGAAATTTTGTAGGTATATTTTTGTACTATGTACATATGTATGTTACTCAATAACTGAACTCTGAATGGATTTGGAAGACATTTGGAACAGTTGATAATCTGTATTTAAATATAATACCTACTTTGGATAACGTCGAATTGGAAATGGAAGTTCATGTGGACGACAATTACGCGTAGAAGCTATTGTCCTATATATTTGAAATCTACGAGTATTTAAAAATAGTTCTTGATTTGCATACCTAATTCCGTTTTTAAAACGTAAACGATCAAGTCGTGATCAAGTAGAATTGCTGTTAATTACCTGAATCAGTTTGCCATTTTTTTAAAAACTGTTTTGGATAATAGGTATACATATATTATAGAAGGTTGGGCGTGAATAGGAGATAAATGACTAAATAGGCAGATATAACTTAGTATGAAACTACTTTATGAGATGTTGAAAAACACGAACTGAGTTTATCCTTGGATAGACAAAAATCCAAATGGATACTAACCGATGATGTAATATAAAAAATACAACCGAATTGAGAACCTCCTCCTTTTTTTAAGTCTGTTAAAACACACGTTGTCTTTACGAAATTTCGTGTTTAAAAATGGCCACCAATATTGACAGCTGACATACGTTTAGGTTTGGTTTAGGTAAACGTTTCCATTGACGACGCTAAACTGAGGCTCTGAACTGCCTGCGGAAAAGGATAGAAAATCGTATACATATTTTTAGATTAGATCGTATCTAATACCCAAAGGGGATATCATTTAAAATGCACAAAGCGTGTATTGTTTGTCTTCAAGCGATGTATCATGTAGTCCTATGATGAGCACGGATGTTATATTTTATTTGTATACCTACACTAGCTATAAGTTGCGCTGGTTACTGTACTTAAATAAGACTCCATTGCCTTTCAACAGTTCCAACGTCACGTTATTTAGTTATTTCGCGAACTAAAACGCCGCGTGAGGCGCAGACTTATTTACACAACAGATTGAGTAGCTCCATGCAAAACTTTATAGTATATGTACGCGGAGTTACAAGAAAAGTTGTTGTTGTTTAAATGGTTTCAGTATCATCAACGAAGAGCCAGTAAATCGTGAATCGGGCTCAGATGAAATACATTTTGTTATTGTAATGAGCATAGTTAAACTCATACTATCTAGCATTCTCTTTACAGTAGGTACAACTTTCACCGACGTTTTACAAATTATTCAAGACAAGCATTTCACTTGCCTAATAGTAGTTTCTATTAAGTACTTATTCAGGCAACTTACAAAACAGGTTTTCGATAAAGCATTTATTATTTAGTCTTCTTTGCGGTGCCTTTGGCGTAATCAGCTCAAATACCTTTCATCAGCCCGGTCAGCACAAGCCGGCGGGTGAGCTCTCTCGAGCTCTCTTGCACTATCCGTCTGTCTCTTATTAGAAAATTTAAGGCGCGGTTGCGGGTCGGGCGCGGGCCCGCGCAAGTAGTAAAACATTGAAACTACACTTCAAACACACATCGAACGCGGGCCCGCGGCGCTAAGTTACGCCTCGGGCAGCGCGGGCGCGGGTCAGGTGCGGCGCGGGTCGGGCGTTTGATGTCTCTCTCACTACCAACGCATTTAATATCTTTAGTTATCTCTATCTCTATCACAGCCGCTCGTCTCCGGTGTATACCGCTTCAACCGCGACCGACTCGCACCGCGCCGCGCACGACCCGCGTTCGATACAAATACAAATACAAATACAAATTATTTATTCTGCAAATAGGCCACAAGGGCACTTTTACATGTCAAACGGTAGTTTACAATAAAAATAATAATCATACAATAAAAGATTATAATCTAACACAATAATAATTTAAAATTTGCACATTAACGACTGATATAACAACACACTAAATGTCACAAAGTAAATGAAAACAAAACAAAATACGACCATTACATTCGATTAGAATAAGGTCTGTGCATTAACAGAAAGTTAATGATATTAATTCAGTATTCCAGAGATGTATAAGGTCTCTGAGCGTCCAAATACAATCAATAATTATTCAATGTTCGTAGAGATGTATACGGTCTCTAAGCGTCAAAACAAAACAATAAAAAAAAGGAATATTAATGTAATATTGTCAGTGATGTACATGGTCAATAACAATAAAACGTGTCAAGATCGGAATGATGTCTCTCGTCAATACGATAATAATAAAATAACACTAAGTAGTATTTAAGAAGTTGGGTACTATGCCCTTGCAAGCATGAACAGTCCGGACTCCACAAACAGCACCCGATCACGAGTATGACGCATATCTCAGCCATCGCCTCCCTCAACCATATGTTAGGGAAGGTGGCGACCCGATCAACGACGCCACCGTAAGCAAAGCCCTTTAAGCGAGCATGACATATTCAAGCCACCGGACAATGTTAAAAAGCAAAGATTAATAAGCGACTTGCTCGGCGAGAAACAGCATTACGTGCTCTCTTCTTACATAAAATGGAACAATTATTTCAGGTAGATACTTATAATGTGTATTTAGGTATATTCCTAATAGAATTAGCCTACTACTGGCTTAAAGGCATTTTTGTCGTTTAAGAAATCGTTGACAGTATAATACGCCTTGCTTAGCAAATTACTTTTAACATGAGACTTAAATTGACTGAACGGTAAATTAACAATTTCGGTGGGTATTTTATTATGAAAACGTATGCAGTTCCCCACGAACGACGTGCTAACCTTGCGGAGACGACTGGCCTTCACTGCGATCTTGTTTTTACTTCTGGTGTTGAAGTCGTGGATATCGCTGTTGAGTTTGAACTCGTGAAGGTTTTTTCGCACATACATGATATTCTCAAGAATGTATTGGCATGCTACAGTAAGAATGTTTGCCTCCTTAAATTTGTACCTGAGAGATTCTCGAGCTTTTAGTTCGTATATGGAACGTACAGCGCGTTTCTGTAGCACGAATATGGTCTGGATATCAGCTGCTTTCCCCCACAACAGGATTCCGTAGGACATAACACTGTGGAAGTAACTGTAGTACACCAGCCTGGCGGTCTCAACGTTTGTTAACTGTCTTATGCGTCTTACTGCATAGGCTGCCGAACTAAGTTTTCCGGCTAGGGCGGTGATATGTGCCTGCCATTGTAGTTTTGAGTCCAAGGTGATACCTAAAAACACTGTTCTATCTTCAATTTCCAGTTCATCACCCTTTAATTTGATCTTGGTATTGTTTACCTGCTTGACATTAGGTAAAGTGATTCTGATACACTTTGTTTTCTTGGAATTTAGCAGTAAATTATTTGCTGTAAACCATTTCACAACAGTGTTGAGTGCATCATTAATATCATCGAAGTTTTCCTCTTTCCTGTCTACCTTGAAGATAAGCGACGTGTCGTCTGCGAATAACACTATATCATGTTTATCTTGCAACATATTTGGTAGGTCATTGATGTAAATCAGAAACAGAAACGGACCCAGAATCGAGCCTTGGGGAACACCAAGAGCAACAGTTGTCCCTGCTGATTGGGTCCCATTGATGTGTGGAGGCCTTAAGAAAGAGACTGAAAGTGCGAGACAGAGCTCGCGCGCCGTCTTGTGCTAACCGTGCTGTTCCGATTCCGACACATTTGTCGAGGAACCCAAAATACTGACAGCAATGCTTCAAATTTGCCGTAGATGCTGCCTAGTCGAGTCGCGCGCGATTTAGCGTCTCATGTCTCGCTCGCACTGTGTAAATATGAAAGGAGAGGGTAGATGTCGTCTCGCGTCGCGTCGTGGCGTCAGTTGTGCTAACCCCGTTGACCCTACCACGGCTGTTATTAGGAACGCGCTTATGCGCCTCGACTCACCCGTCACGCCTTATGAAACTAGACTTCTGGTTATGCTTTGTTACTACGAATCACTGTGTCAAGATATATTTGTACATACGCTTCAAGAGGACGTCGCCTCCGTTGGCCGACAAATGGACACCGAGCGTAACCTGGGCCTGAGCGACGAAAATGCGACGTCACTGGGGTATTCTAGTAATGGACAGGCGACATCAAAGATGAGTAAGTACATTTTTTGCATTATCACAATAATGCAAAAGTTGTAAGCAAATAATAATAAGATAAGATATCTTTGACGTCGACTTAGGGTACAGGACCTGTTAAGCTTTTAGGTATCACCTCGTTTTTATAGATTCAAATATCTATAATATACCCACTAACTATTTACTGCAAGTATGAAAAAAAGACCGGGTTGCACTCCGGGAGTGCCGGCAGAAGTGAAAATTAGAATAATTTTAATTTTTCCCACCCCTTAAAAATCTTAAAAATCCGCGTATTGAAGCGCAACTCTCGCTTTTTGTATTCCGGCAATTGGCAACACTAAATCCTACAATCACGTGACTCCTGTCGCGAGTTTAACAAATTTTCCCCATCCCAAAAAGTGCACAGCACCGCTAAAGAAGTTTTCACTTGGAAGAACACCTTCTGGCAAGATGAAGAAACAACGAAATAGTAATGGGGCATGGGTTTGGGATACTGAGTCACATATTGTCTGCATTAAAGAACGGCCCGCCAGGGCCACTAGCAAACCGATCCCACTTTTTCTTACGGAACCGTAAGGGAGACAGATTAAGCGAAAACATGCGTGTTTTGCAGCTTGGGAACAGATGTGGTCGGGTCTATACTGTCGTTTGTTTTTGTTCCTGTAGAGGTAGTTGCCCAAGGTCCCTACTAAGAAACACTTTGATAAACTCGAAGAACTAAGTAGGTATGTGACCCCCCAAAACTTTAGAATTATGAATATTATGATAGATGTCAAAGAAATTATGAGTAGGTATATATTGTATAAGAGATGGTCAAAATGATATAAATAACATAATGTCGTTTTTACCACGACACAAGGTCGAGACATTAATATTTATTACACCCACACAATTAGAACTTTACAGAGTCGAATAAATATCATTCAGAGTTTTCAAATCTCAAGTCAATCCCTTTTCAAATCCTACTGACGGAAGAAATACAAGTTAAACTTATCTATTAGTACCTACTTAATCTTACCTGTATGATAATAATTGGGCATTAATTAGTAGGTAAGTACCTACACAATATTGCGCATCTACACAATATCCGACTTAGTTTAATATCTCATAAAAAGTTTCATACAGGTACTTTAAAAAAAACTTACTTGGAGAGTACCTCGCTCTGGTTGTTACGCATTTTTTTCCGGCCCGACTCAACCCGTTCAACCGTTTGTCGAGTGAGACACTTAAACTCTTAAAGTAAACCATGATCGCACCGTGTCATTCATTCATTGGTCTCGAAACCTCGCGTCGGTAGACAAACAACTATCGACACTATCGACAGATGCGGCATGTTTGTCTCGGAAGGAAACTAATACTGAGCCGCAATTACAACCTGTCTTAATTTTATAGGCAATCAGCGATATGCAATAACTTAGAGTACGTTAGTGGACAAACACGTGCCTCAGATTTATTCGAAACCACGATTAGCATTGCTGATTTAAGCCGCCACTGGATATCTGGAACGCATCTCTGAATTCATAATCTGAATATTGGGAGCAAGCCTTATATTACAGAGCAATTCTGGGAGAATATTTCAATTCTGGAAATAATGTCAATTGTTTTTGTTCATGAGCGCAATTTTGTGTGATGTGGTAACTAATTTAAAAAAATATCCCGGAAATGCGTGGAAAATTCATAGAAAACAAACGTTAATGTGCTATTGTTATCATTTATAATTCAACATTTTCCGGTTTGGAATGTACATGATAAGCAAATCAGCAGGTGGTTAACTAAGTATTCACGGTTTGATCTCAAAACACTTGTATTATGAAAGCAAATGTCTCATTAGCTTTGTGAAAGATTACCATCACTCTCAGCCTACTAAGGCTGCTGGACATATCCTACTCTTATGGCCTATAGGGAACGTGCGTTAGTCTTCGCAGTGAGGCAGTGCTGACTGAAGACATCATAAAATTTTTGAATTTTTAAATATTTGTACGCATTCGCGTAAATTATCGTCATGTACGACGCCCATTACAATCGCAGGACAAACAGTTACAAATTCATCATTCATAATGATAGGTATTAGTTACCAGGCAGCATTCACGAAGCGAAATCAGAGGATGTTTGTCATTTTACTATTAGCATAACCGCGGGCCACTCATTATCAGATTCGGTCAAATCTACATCGAGCGTGGTTAGCGCACGTGCTCGAAAATAAATTGAATTGGACCTAGATTGCGTTAGCAAAACGGCAATTTGATTGTCCGCGTCCAATTCGCAGGTCATGCTTTTTCAACTCAGTTTGATGAGTCAGAATTATCACAATAGTTTGGACTGATCAACTAAAATATTTAACATAAAATAAAAATTCTAGATTTTGACAAAATGTATCGCAGTTCCACTACATTTGGGATAGTAAAGGAAATCCCATAAAAATATTCCATTTAATACAGAGGTCAAGTCAGACTACCACCGTAAAAAGTTGTGAGATATTTCGTAGAGCCAAGTCTCAGGCAATATCATTATTAATCTTAATTTGCTTGCTAGACCCTAGAGTTTCCATGCTCGGTCTTTATACAATGCCTGCTTGGTTACTGAAAATTCAGGCTTCTAGTTTATCCAAAACGAAGTTATAGGGGTCGAAAATGCCCTGAACTGCTTCGATAAAAGGATGGTACGGCCGTGCCACTGTTTTGCTCGACTTGGCGGAGGCACTGCCGTGCCCCAAGATTATGGTTACGAATACAAGACGATTAGAATATTATTGATAATTTCATATAAAATAATTTGAAAAGAGCAATAATAAAATAAACAAACAAAAAAGATTATATGGAAGAGGATGGATTTCTCCATTATATATACACATTAAAAAGATTACCTGGCTGGAGTACCGTCATTTGTTTATGATTTTCCATCAGTCGCGGGATTCTTATCTAATTGTTTTTCTTATTTTTTTATTCATTTCGTAAGTAACGATATTGATCAATGAAATAACAGATGGCTCCCACGCACGGTTAGGTCACAAAATTAAACAAACGCGATTTCGACCTTTCCGTGTTTACAGAGAAAGATAAATATTCAGATTTTTTAGATCAACGCGTTATAGGGAAATAGAGAATTTTAGCGTTTGCGTGTATTTTGAGACAATGTACCTAGCAGAAGAATGACAAAAATGCATGGAAACAGGTCAGGCGGCAGAGTGAAATATCTCGGTGTTTATTTTGGTAAACTGTTGCATAGTGTTGGTGACAGATATAATATAACGAATCAAAACACTCGTATATAGGTACCTAGTTAATTTTTTTTTAAACAGTATAAAAGAATTGCAGGTTGCGGCTACAATTTTTACCTAAATATGGTGCAAACAGGTCCAAATATATAGGCACGGGCGGGAGCTGTAAAAGGTCCCGTAGATACAATGATTTATTAAGAACGCTTTAACTAACTCTAAATTGGAGTCAACCGGCCCTCAATGGAACCAGAATCAGAAAAGTATTTACGTACGGACATGTACCGATACTAAAAAAAAAACATTTTACGAGTGTACATTATTATAATTAAGTAGGACTTGGTCACGCAATTTGAGTAGGTTTTATTAAATCTTTTGTTCCCTAACAGACGTATCTTTCTCCTTTTTTTTCTAATTACGTTAGTTTAACGCAATGTAAAAATATACGGTATTTTGTCGTTACACGTAGGTAAAATAATACTCGTATGCATATTATATAGTCAATTTATTTTACTTACCTCCACCAGTCGAATTAGACGGTCTGTTCTGTGAATAGTGGCATAAGACTGGCCTGCGAACCAACAGATATAGAATATTTGGCCATCGCTGTTGTTTAATATCACTGACATAAAGACAGATACTTACATGAAATAAGGGATATATATGCCTCATTTATTATAACCATAATATGGTATAATTTTCATGTTACATAAATATGAATTACCTAGTATAATATGTAGTCTTCAAGCTATGTATTCATTTCAATATAAAAAAAACTAAATGTATGGCAGATACATAATTAATTCACAATCGTCCAATGGTAAGCACGGATGTTATAATTTTATTGTATACACTAGTTACAATTTGCGCTGCGTACTGTACTAAAATAAGACTCCATTGCCTTTCAACAGTTCCAACAATCACGTTATTTAGTTATTTCGCGAACTAAAACGCCGCGTCAGGCGCAGCCTTATTTACACAAGAGATTGAGTAGCTCCAGGCAAAACTGTATAGTACTTATACTCGTATGTCCGCGGAGTTACAAGAAAAGTTGTAAAAATGGTTTCAGTATCATCAACGAAGAGCCAGTAAATCGTGACTCGGGCTCACTAACTAGTTAAACGGTCATTATGATCACTGTTAAATCTTGAAAAACATTCCACACTCACGGGCAATAATTTTTTGCAAGTTATAGTGCGCCGTATTTTTGCGTAAGTAGTATTTGTGCTGAATTGTGGCCCCTTCTCTTTTCTTCTTCGTTCTAGTTTTCAAATGTTCATAACTAGCTATATTATAAAGATCAGCGTTTTCAATTGAGATTCTGGTCCTACTAATTTAATCCAGCATACTCAAGTAGGTATTGGTTACATCCAATTAACATTGCGGCGATATTAGTTGTGTCACGTGACGGACGGCATACGACGATTAATTCATATTTATCGAACAAATTAACTATGTATATAACTCGACCAAGTGACATTACACACTATCTCATTACTTACGTAATTGGACACAATTATAGTTTACATGCGTTATAGACATTGATTCACAAGGCAACGGTTACTTCTGGATAAAGAGTTACCTCTATGCCTCTAGGTACCTACTGATATTTTTCATTTTCTAAATCATATATACTAACATTACCTAAATTAAATGAAAACTAAGTTAAAAAAAGCCCTCGAGTCATTGTGCCGAGGATGCTGGCAATATTTCCTCGCTGAATTGCAATGCTGATGCGTTGCGCGAGAAAGCCGCCAGCTCTTCGGTCACCAGTTACGTCAACCAGAGGTTTCGCGGATTCCGCGAATAACTTTTGCGCACTGGGACCCCACGGATCGAGGGTCTCGAGTAGTCTCGACGCAAAATGGTACAAAGTTGTACACTCTGCCGAGGCCTCTATACTTAAATGCGTTACAGATTTTCGGCGTTTTCCGCCGCTGCACCCGTTTTGGGAAGTAAGTAGTCCGTTGGAGGTGGGACGGTGCCAGGGTGTCTACACAGGTGGCGTCCCACACAAGCATCCACCCTAAACTCCATGGAACCAGAGACACTCTATCAGGTCTTTTGCCATCATCTCTGACAATGCCAGGCGGCTCAAGAAGAGCAGGCACATTGATGGTGGCAAGAGACCGGCGGATTATGTCATTAAGAGTCGCATGCCTTGAAAAGTGGCCTGCACTCTTTTGACAACATAGTCCGTGGTGACCCAGTCGGCCCACATCCGTGCCACAAGGCCATATATGTGGAGTGCATACTGTGACCCCAAGCCGTAGACCAGTCGCCAGACGAAAGGAGGTTGGATCCCGAAAGGTACCGGTATTTGGAGAAGGATGGGCATTCTGCCAGTGACCAACCTCTCTGGCTCCGATCGTCAAAAGCCTTGCGTGATCTGGTCCTGCGCGAAGCATAAGGAAACGCCAAATTGTTTTTTGTTTGCCGAAATCATTAAACTTGAGGGATAATGACGGTCAAAAGATTCCTTATTTTTAGAAGAGCAGGGCTCGCGTGGCTCGGGGTCTATTCGAGATTGTGATGGGGGACGCTTAGATAAGTTACCATGGTGTAAAACTGGCCATTGCCGGATGCTCCAACAAGCCGAATAGAGCAGCGCCGCGCCCAAATCGGTCTATGAATGTCCAAACTGTAGCGTTTCAATAGTTCCATCCAAACGGAGCGGGACGCGCCAACCACCGTCCGAATGGAATGGTCGAACGTTCAAACATCAAAATCAAATTCAACGTCTTTCCATTTGTCGCCGAGACAAATGGCGCGCTAGTGAATGTCAAAACAACACGTACGACGAAGGAACAGCTACATACGAGTACGTGTCGCGCCCTTCAATTTGCTCAAAATATTACGTCCATCCATTTGGATGCATCCATTTGGCGCCGAGACGTATGAATTTCCAGCTTTACCAACAATTATTTTTCCCCAATTGCATTATTATTCGCGTTTTCCCCCATTTTATTATTTTGCCAACCGTCCATATTCCCAACAGTTAGTTGCATTTTTCCCCCTGCGCGTGTTTCCCTATTTGATTGATTTATCAATACGTCGTTGATAGTATATTTAACAAATACATACGAGCGCAAAAGTTTCGGGTCGCCACCACCATAAATCGTAACACTTTGAAACCAAATTCACCTAGCTAAAAGAAATAAATTGAACCTTACAGACACATTTAATAATCCTTAATTACACGTATAAAAACTTATTGGTTGATTACATAAGTTATAAACATAATGATCACTTTTTTTCGAATTAAAACTTCGAATATACGCAACTGTCTCTGCTTTTGTTTTTGTTCTAATACTTTATTCCCGGAAAACCGAAAAATTCTGTCTCTCGCTTAGATTTACCCGAAAGGCAGATTTTTAAAATTTAGTATAGAATATCCGGGATTTATTTTGTTTGATTTTACTGGATAAATATCAGAAATTCCTTTGTACCATTACAATGCTAGTTGGTGGGTAACAATTTAAGAAGCTGGACTAATTAGGTTAAACATATTTAATCTAGCGCTTTGTTCACACTAACTATGAGTTAGGACGGTAGCCGTAGTTGCAAGCGGACTTTAACGATTGTCAATCGAAGATGGAAAGCGATCGACAGTTCCTCAAGTGAGATGCAGGTATTTACATAAACTATTTGTCCTCCGTGTTCCCGAAACTTACCTCTGTAATTTACAACTACGGCAGAGCCGAAAGGAAAGGGATGTTTTAGCAGTCTAATTAAATGTGTACCATGTAATTTTGATGAATGAGTTAAGTAATTGATTCGAAGTTATGCTCCGGTGACATAGGTAATATACCTACCTAGAGTATGAAGAAAAACGTCATTCTGTTCGTTTTCCCTACTTGGTATAAAAAAAGAACATTTTATGGTTGTATATACTTATAAATATATATTTCCACAATAATACCTACGCTTTAATTCTAGACTTGAATAAACAATTTGTTTGGTGGATGTTGTTAATAGACATGCATCACATCACACACACATCATCAGCCTATATACGTCCCACTGCTGGGCACAGGCCTCCTCTCATGTATAGACATGCATACAAAAGATAATTTAAAACACCGAAATGTAATATACAACGTGTAACAAAAATAACGCAAAACCCTTTAAGGGCATTAACGGTATCGTGATCTGATAAGAAAAAATGTAAGAGATTCTTTTTGGGACGCGTTTTTTTACATTTGTATGGAGCGTTGGCCGACTGGGGTGACCTGCTCCATACAAAAGTAGAAAAAATATCCCGGCAAAAAAATATTCTCTAAGTTGTTTCTTATCCTATATTCTTATAGAACACGATAACCGTTATGCCCTTAAACGGTTTCGTTATTTTTGTTACACGTTGTATAACATGCAATGATTTGGGCTAAGTAAAACTATAGTGATAAAAGTTTTTATCTAGTCTAGACAAACCAACATCGACATCACTAAGTTTTCCTATTTTACAATCTTTGTTTAGACAATAATATTGAGTTGTGAGAACCAGTAACTCTCCGATGATAAGATTCATGACACTGGTTCGATAATGTCAGTGCCTACTAGTTACTGCCTAGTTTAGCCATCTTGTAATAGGGGATGACAAATATTTGCTTCCCGTATTTGGGTCTACTATTCTATATAAGTTGCAGTGATATGTAGAGTTTCGTTAATTGTAAGATGAAAAATACAATTTAAGTACAGCGGAGGGTCACGCCATGAAAAAGCTTGCAAAAGACTGACCTGCTCAATTGATATTCAGGCATTTGATGATTCTGGACTTCATGTTTCAATATAAATAACACTATTGCTTTTTTTTAGGTACAGAATGTATGCTACATTTATTACTTATTTATCCATATCGTCATAGTATCTTTAACCCAGAATGCATGGGCTTTTTTACTATTTAGTTTTTAGTAAAATGTGATACACGCGTAGCTACATTTCGAAATTTGAACTTCGTAAAAAAAGCTTAGCATGTAGATTCTTGATAGATACTTATGAGTCTATTTTACACATTTATGTTCGAAAATAAAGTTACATATTATAAAGCATTTCAGTAACCGATTTGTACCAGAAAGTCACGGTTAATTCCTACACGAGCATAACAATAAACACAAAATCTCAACAATTGACATCTGCCCGTGTCGACATTTGAATACTCTCTGTATTTATTTATATTTTTCGTGAAGAACAAAATGCAGTGATGTCATTTTAGCATAATGAAGGCGATGTCGACACTAACTTGCTGAATTTTCCCATTAATGGTTACCTTGCAAGAGTTTGTAGTATGTTTTGGCAGTGCTCTGTATCATTGGCCCTACTTGGCACCGACGAAATGAGTACTACTAACTTAACCCAGTTTGCGCCTAGCAAGCTTTTATTATCACGTGTTAATGAATAATTATCACTAATCCCAAATACAACATGTTGTAGTTAAAATAATAAATTACATGCGATAACGTAATACCAATTTATGAGTATTATCTAAAAGTTAAACTGATGATTAAGTTGATTAGCATGATCTTAAAATTGTTTCAGTAGGTATGTTAGAAAACTAGCTACCTAAAAAAGTTCCAGTATGTTAGAAATAACAGTAAAACTGTCCCACATGAATTCTAAGCCATCAGAGTATCTCTAATTCAATGTTCATAGCAAAATTATTGTTAGACTCATCAGACGAGCTAAGCTCTTCAAACATTAAAACAACACTGATTAAATAAACTACGAACGTGACGATGATCTGTTTCCATTGTGAGATATGCACTAAGTTATCACTGCACTAGTTTTTCGGTTTGGCGGGTTCGCGCGGGCGAGCTTGAGCTTAGTACCCGGCGCGTGGGGCGGCCAGCGACATGTCATCACGCTCGGCAGGGCGGCGGAGGACTGCACGTCGCTAGGCGCCGAAGCGGTGCGCGCGTTGCTCGCCATCATGATAATCTTTTTCGGATTGCCATTTTTTTAAGCCTGGTATATGAAGCAGTGGGATACAACAGGCTTCAGCAGGCTTTTGGCTCTTTTTCTTTCCTAATATGCGGTCGTACCTACTTATCATCGATTAAAACATTGCCATGGATCTCTCCACGTTTTTGATGACTGTACGAGTAGATACCAATACGAGATCAGCATGATCTTACTTATAAAGACATATTCATGCACAGAACTAGACGTTTTTACCCGTCATACTAACTGAAGCTTTCTTCGGTGAAGGAAAACATAGTGAGGGAACCGGTCTAATTCCAATATTAAGGTCTAGTTACCCCTCCGGGTTGGAAGGTCAGGTGGCAGTCACTTTCGTAATCTTGGGATTAGGTGTCAAAGCGGACCCGGGCTCCTTTAGCGCACAACCGGGAATAACGCTAGGACTATGATGACTAACTGAACTGACGTTCATTTCACCGATGTAGCGGATGATCTTCGTGACAAAAAGTATTCTATGCACTATTTCGGGACTTAAACTTCATACCAAATTTTATCTGAATCGGTTAAAGCTTGGAAAAGTAAACAACTGACAGGGGTAAGTATATTCGTTTTATAATATTAGTATGAATACGAAGTTGAAATGAGTTTAAAATGTTCTTTTTAAGTCAATAAGTTATCGTTTCTTATAATGCATTATATTAACACTGATTACTATAGCTAATTATAACTCCATTGTTTGATTGCCTGTATTATATGTTGCTATGTACTGATTATCAATAATTTTGTCGTATAATAAACGTTGATGTAGGTAGCACCTACGTATTACGTTCGCCGATGTGAACGAGCAGTTCTTTTGAGGAAATACTGACAAGTGGCTCGTTCCCTCCCGTGATCGCATTGCTAACAGCTTGATGTAATGTTCCTGTTGCCCAAATTTACCTTCTTTACGAACACTTGACTACGCAAATTACCTCCCTAAACTCAACGGAACTCTTTTTCCGCCCGCGATAACTGTAATTGGATTAGAAGATTTTGCATAGCTGCTAGTGCTGATCCTGAACTGCGCAATGCTTAGGATGATAGGTATAGCCCTTCCACACCATATTATTAATAATTATTATGCAATATTTTGCAAAGATTTAGCAGATTTAGACCTTGTTTGTCCAAATTAGAATAAAAGGCTTAACCTGAAGTTATAAATCATATTCTTATTTAATAATCTTGGACAAAACTCTACTGTTTATTGGTCGTATGGACACTTAGCGTAGATTAGATCTATGTTTTTATTACAGAATAACGCTTAGTCTGGCATACTAGTGTTAATATGCCATTCTAGCAGCGTTAAACATTTATTTATTTGCCAAAAGAAATGTGTGCGAGCCTTAAGTGGAGTAGGACGTTTAGAATCATGTAGACCACTCTTTAAGAAGTTTAACCTTTTAACCCTCACCGGTTTGTATATCTGGGAGGCTGGCACATTTGTATGGTCCAATCCAAATTTATACTCGATTGTGAAAACTAACTCTAAACTTAGAATAAGAGATCCAGCAAAATTAATAGCTCCACAGTGTAAAAGTGCTCTCCAGAGAAATAATTGTCATGCAATGTGTATAAAGACATTTAATCACATACCACTAGTAATAAGACAATTGCCGACATTAACCAAATTTAGAAAAGAATTATTTATATGGTTGAAAGAAAAATGAATTTTTTGAAAGTAATTAATAACATTTAATGAAATAATGATTTGACATTAATTAATTGATATCTAATGTATTGTAGGTTTAAATTGAATGTAATAAGTTTGTGACAACATAATTTTTGCATGCTGGAATAAGCTAAGTGTGTTGGACAACTTCACATCTTGACATCTCATGTGAGCTTTATATAACCGCACTTAAAGCAAATAAATCAGATTTCATTTCATTTCATTTCATTTCATTTCATACTATTTAGACTTAATTATCTGATGCATGAATAAAAAAGTTGGTCAAATTCACCCTTAGGCCAGTAGAAAGAAAAGACCTTAAGCCCTGTTTCCAGAACTCTTTCGGAACGTTCAATTTAGAAGTTTTTTTGATAAGCGACACTTCTTTTTAAGTACTAAAAGCTTATACAAGTCTATCACGCTACGGTCATATTTCCTGGCTCTTGCATAATTACTTCAAGGACTCAATTCCCAGGCTTAATAGATGACGTAAGAGGATGTATTTGTTCGATCCGAGGTTGGAGTAATTACCACAGGGCCCACGGGAGTCTTTCGCCAGTACTAAAGTACCTAGTCTGGTCGACGTCTGCCTTTCTAAAACTCAGTTTAGGTAAGTGGTTTATCTAGTCGAATGCAAAAAAGATTGACATTTAAGTAATCGGAAGCTAACGACATCTTTTATTACCTTCAGGGTGGTCATTTCCATATTTTACAGTACTGACTTTCTATTAATGTGGAAAGTGTTTGGAAATCTGAAAACAAAGCAGTTTTGTTCAAGCTTGCACAAGATAAACAAGTATCTGCTACCAATGGTGGAATGAAACCCTCTGTCTTCCCCTACACTAAACAGCAATTGAGCTAAGGGTCGTATTCCACTTGTCCAAGATCTTTGTCCTAAATGCATTGCGCTCACTCACTCCTTAAGGAAAATGTGAGACGCAAATACACATTGGACAAGGATCTTGAACAAGTGGAATACCACCCTCACACATTAATACTCGATGGCAGGTAAGCAGAAAAACGATTATTGCATGCCCGCGGTACCCGCACGGAAACTTACAATTGTTATTCAATGTGTTCTCTTTTAAGCCCACCTATGGGTTTATAATAAATACATATAACTGGGAAGTGCTTCATTACATTCTTGATATATATAAAGCGTTTACGCTGGCAAGGTTTAGCGGTCTATAAAAAGATTACTCACCAGGAACTGTATTGTCACGGCTTTTGTGGTCACCAGATCATAGAGGTTAGTTGCCATTATTAAAAGCCATATAACCGCCATTGTTACACATTTTATAGCTTTTGATAGCAGTTATTTTATTATTAGTTCTTAACTTCTCTCATCCATGTGAATTACACGGGAGTTTGAGTTTGAAATATTCGCTTCCCGAGCATTTCGTTTATTTTAATCAACTTTTTTGTATTAACAAAAAGTCAATAGGATATCCTTATCCTCTTGACTTTCCTGTCTAGATAATTTTGAGCGTATTATTTTGCGTAGGTATATCAGCTGTTGACTGCACCAGACCTGCGAAAGTGGTCCATGTTTCAGCTGCCTTGACTGTAGGCAGTTACGATGGAGAAAGCTGAAACACGTACCTTTTATTCTCATCTTGTCAGGTGACCAGACCGAAAAAGTAAGTGTGCTATTGTATTACCTACTTACTGCTCGAGCAGCCTCAATTATTCAATTTCAGTTGTAGCCTATCTTAACTACTACTCTATCCCAACCCAACTATCTTAAATTATATCAAACGACAAGCGCACTTGGTTAAAATATTCACCTTGACATCAACATTCAGGCCCGGGTTGAATATACAAATTTAACAAGGCTCGTGCAAATATCTATGGATCTCGTGTCCGGGTCAAGTTGGAAATATTCAACAGATGGTCAAAGAGAGGGAAAATATAATGCTTGTCATGGAATGATGGCCATTGAGTATACGGAAAACGAGAAATAAGACAAATATAGAGTTAAACGATGAAAGTATAAATATAGTTCATTGTAGCTTTCGTAAGCAGAGTTTCTTCCAATTAAACGTTTTTGACAAATAATTGTTACCAAGTCTATCGATGGCATTTTCCGAAGGACACGAATACTTTTAATTATTTATAATTTAGACGACCGGTTAGCACATAGTGGGTAATTGTCGCTGTCGAAGCTGAAGGTCTTGGGTTCCAATCCCGGTAAGAGCAAGTATTTGTGTGATGAGCATGAACATTTGTTTCCGAGTCTTGGACGTTTTCTGAGTATTAGGAACATTTCGTGCACGAGTCCGACTCGCACTTGGCCGGTTTTTTTATATCCCGTCATTGCCTATAATTATTAACCAATAACACAAGCCTTATTGAGCTAACTAGGGGGCTTGTTCGATTTATGTAAAATTGCCCCTAATATTTATTTATTTGTGATTCAAATTCAACCGTGCATATAAGCAATGTATTTGTGTTATCGTATTATGTACATATATTGAAGTTTAAAATGAATGGCAAGAGAAATTTACATTTACCTCTCGCTGGTCAATCATAGCCATAGAGAATACATAGATTTACTCAGTTTGGGTGTCTCTAAACAAAAATTAAAGTTGAAATACATACAAAAAAAGCTTTGTATATTCGTTGCCATACCGTGTTCGAAAACACCGGAAGATCTTTCTAAATGATTCAGTTGCATGCGACCTTGCAATTTTTGGCACGCGCTGAATGCTGAGAATCGAAAATTTATTGCGGAGTCTTTGCCGATGATGCATTTCAGAGAAGAACGCTTTTTACAAATCCTTGTGGTTTATCCAATAATATTTTCCGCCAATTATCTAATGCAATCTTTGTTATTGCACACTAGTGCGAATGTAGCGTCTTTCAGTTGAACAGACATGATATCATGCAGGTTCCAATTCCAATATCCTACGGAAATAGGATGACTAATAAAAGTATATGTCCCTTACGGGTGATATTATTGGTGGTATTTTGATGATCATAATTCATAATCCATTCGCGGTCAGCAGGATCCATGGCGTTATTTTTAGTCGTGTCGTATAATGTGTTCTAAAGAAACAAAAGATTAAACACACGACAAAACTACGAAAAAACATGGGACTAACATCTCGCTTGAAATGGGTTTGCACGAAAACCGGAGCGCCGGGCACAATTCGGCGGCGACTGCAAATTTAATATCGGCACGGCTAATTGTAGCAGGAAATGGGTTTCATATCCGTTGAGCACCAAACTATGTAGATACAGAACACTCCGTCGACCTTTGCACATGTAACTAGTGTAAATAATGTGATTCCAAAGTGAATAAGACGTTCCGTAATATGTTTGTTAGAAGTTTCAAATTCATCATTTATTTCTTGCGTTACGTATCGACTAAAACACAATCTTTGAAAACTTCTAGGTCAGTCTCTTGTTTGCACTTTGCGTTTGTCCAAACACCGTATATCACAATTAACAAAAACACTCATGATCATGTAAATAGCGCAATGGATCAGTGAATTTAATTAAAATCCTAACAAGGATAGGATTGTCTGTCCCTGTTCATTTGGGTTTGTCTCCTCACTCTTAATATTTTGTTTGCCGGCGCCATGTTGTAGGCATTAGATGTTCAGAAATAAAATTGGGTTCCAACTCACGACTAAGGTCAGGCGCGGGACACTCCGCGATTTACGTTCATCGCTACAAGTACATGCCGGTGCCCCAACGTTGAGGAACCGGCATGTACTTGTAGCGATGACGACGACGTCAGAGGGCCATAAATCTTAAGGCGCCGTAGGTTCATGGTCTTCTCTCCCTCTCACTGAGCATAAGCGTGAGCGAGATGGAAGTGCGTGCTCGGAAGCGCGGAAATCATGTTTTTTAATTTTAATTTTTTGGCCGTTTAAATAAATAAAAAAGTAAACACTGATTTCCCTCAAACATGATATTGCCGATTTTTAGAAGCCATTTTAATATTTTTAGCTTTTGTTCGTAATTTGTAACAAATATTTTAAGTGTATTTTAGACCCTTTTAGACCTATGTTCGTGTTTTTTTTCTATCAAGCGAAAAATGCGTAATCATGTTTCTAAACACTGATTTCCCTGCAGAAAAGCCTCAAGATTACTATTCGTATTTTTTTTTAAACCATATTATTATAAACAGACGCATTATATTGTTTCAAAAACACTGTTCGCTTAACTTCGCTGAACCTACGGCGCCTTAATGTTTTGGCTGAGATCAAAGGAGTGTCCCTTCTGTACTCGTACTATTATCTATTCTGTGCTAAGGTGCACAGTTTGTACGCGGGAATTAAATTATTAAGTATGCTTCCTATTTTGATTTTAGAACCTCACTTAGTGTGAATGCCATTGAGCGTCTGCAGTTAATTATTTACTTTATAAAGTATGTTGCACTCAATATTATCTATGCCAGATTAAACATTGCTAGTTACTAATATATTTCATAAGAGCTGATTTTTAGCAGTGTACATGTACATAACGTGTCTTTCCCACAAAGTTTCACAACATTTAGATAGATAGATAGATAGATAAAACGTTTATTTGTTTGCTACAATCACACAGAAACAGAAACAACATCGTACAAAAACAAAATTATAAAAAATATTCGATACACAATATGAAACAGAGTAGACATACAATTACATACCAAAAAAAAACAACATACAATTGCTGTGTGAGTTGCAGCAAAACAAAAGGGCTCATGGCTCAGTTGTAATACGCTTCGCTCTTTCGAGAGAAGCACTGATATTCTGCCTGAGCCCGAGACATAAGTTCAGTATCACAACATACAAAAAAAATAAAAATAACTAAATCAAAAGTGTACTAAAAAGAAAAAAAATATATATTCATAGCATTCTTCCATTCATGCCAGGTGAATTTGTCTTGTGACAGAGTCGTGCTAGCGAGGACGAGAGGTGCTAGGTTTTGGAGAATTTTCTATACGCTTACTGTGTAATTCCTGGTTTACATTATGATACTACGATTCCCGGTTGAAGGACGTTACATTTTAGTTTTTACAACTTTCGCATAATGTACTTGAAAACCATCAATGTAGTTTTACGAACGTTTTATTTTGTTTATGATTCATTATGCAGCAATGTTTTTGCTGATCCGTACTGAATGTGGCGAGTACCTACGTATAGTTAAAATTATAAAAGCTGTCCGTTAAGCACTTGAAAGCTTATCTTGAGAACAATGGCACTGATTCCTATTATATAAGCCCACCGCAAATCCTCCGACCAGATAAAAATTAAGCAAGTAACAATACACTGTCACTGTCATGTCACATTGTGTCGATATTTTATACCCACACTTATGCTAAAGGTGGTACCTACTGGAACACAAGTTTCATCTGCTCTGCCTGTCTCTTTTAGGGATAAACGTGAGCGTGAGTATGTATACATGTACGTACCTACACCACAAGATCGATTGGTGTAATATTATCCGATTATATTAATATATCTGTATTATTAATATTACTAACAGGTCTAAAGTTTGTGAGTGTACATAACTTTGTTCGGGTGTCTTTGTCAGTAGGAGTTAAGCTCCGGAACTACTTATCCGATTTCATAAATACCAGCAGTGTATTTCATAAGCCTTCAGTATTGACATTTATGTACTAACTAGCTTCTGCCCGCGACTCCGACCGCGTGGAACTCGTTTATATCGTAGCGCGATTCAAACTTTCATCCCCCATTTCACACACACGTCATAACATATAAGAGGCAAACTTATCCCTATAGGGGAAATGTTACTAAATAAAAATTTTAATGTAAGTAAGTCTCATTAAAAATTGTTAGATTTAAGTAAATAGGTTACTATAAAACATGAGCGTTTCTCGCCATCAAACGTCACAGTTTGGCGAGTTTGTATAGAAGGTATAAAATGTAAATTCCTTTGTTTTTGAATAAATAAATAAAAAATACCCCCTCAGGGGGTGATGTCCGAGATTCAAACAATCTCCATACCTTTCATCTCAATTGGTTCAGCGGTTTAAGCGTGAAGAGGTAACAGACAGACAGACGTACTTTCGCATTAATAATATTAGTATGGATTGGCTACTCTGCCGCGGCTTCCCTTGCGTTCTCTGTAATACGGGGGCGGAGCCGCGCGAGCTACTATTATAGCCTATTGAACGGGCGAGCGAAGCGAATGAATTTCTCCGCTCTAGCTTGGGCAAAAATTATTTCGTATGTCCAGCTTTTCTTATCTAAAGGTCGCATTTCTCAACCAATTGTGTGGAAATTTTGTGAGTAGGTTCGATTATTTAAATGTATTTTTTTGTCCATTCAGTGTTTGGAAATTAGAAACAAAAAAATTGTCAGTCCGAAGAAACTCGCGAGGTTTACAGCTCACAGAGCATACTTTCAACGAACCGAACCCGCCTAGCGGGGGCCTAGGCAGGAATCACTTTCCGCTACACACTGAGAAACAAACGGGATCAGCTACGAGCGTAGCGCGTAGTGATTCTTGACATTGAATGAGTTAACACTTTCACTGCCGAACCCGCCTATAGCTACACACGGAGAGACCCACGGTTTCGGCAACGAGCGTAGCGATTCTTGACTTTGAATGAGTTAACACTTTCACTGCCGAACCCGCCTATAGCTACACACGGAGAGACCCACGGTTTCGGCAACGAGCGTAGCGATTCTTGACTTTGAATGAGTTAACACTTTCAGTGCCGAACCCGCCTAGGGGGCGCCTACGCCTTAGTCACTTTCCGCTACACACGGAGAGAACCCACGGGATCGATCGGGATCGTATGTACTTTAGAAGGGGTTTTAATGAAATCGACCACTGAAGCGTAGTATTACCAACTTTTCCCGTAATTGTTATCAATTCACAACGTGCTACGCCGTGTAGAAGGCACACACACAGAGAGTTCAAAGTTATTTTCAGTTTGAGATACTGCAATTTGGAAGCAGGAGTAAATGAGGAGCAGAGGCAGGAGTACATTATTGCAGGTCCCAGGGGCGGCAAGTCATTTTTGATCATGGCCGAAAATGATTGAATGCCTGCATAATTACAGATTGAATACATGATGAGTTGATGACACACCGAACTAGGCATGCCCCCTATTTCACCAACTTGACAATTGTCACCTGACACTGACAATTACCATACTTTGCTTGTTCTAGAAGTTAAGGTGGTCGCTAAGTTACTTGTGGATCCAGCAATGTACGGAGAATTGTAGTTGTCAGGTGACAATTGTCAAGTTGGTGAAATAGGGGCCTGGAGTGTTCCCGTATGACAAATGCTGCTGGGGCACAAAACCAGAAAATATTCAGATGTATCTCAGATTATTTTATTAACAATTCATACTTTACTTTAAATATTTGATATTAATCATCTTATTCATTTCCCTAAATTAGCTTTATCCTCTGTTTTGATGTTGATATTGCAACTAATAGCGTTGTATAACATTGATTGGAACTGGTAAGCTGCAGTTGTAACCCAGTGGTGAGCGAGTTAACAATTAAGTTTTTATTCAAACCATCCCTTTACGTACTTGACGGTTATTCGTGGTATAATTTTACGGGTCGGCCCTTAAGGACTTTAGCCGGCGCAGTTTGCACGGAGTGGGTGGACGCCTATTGAAAAAGTGTATGAGCTAACTAAACCGGGACGGGTGCATGGAGTGGGTACCGCCCGTTCCGTGCACCCGCGGCAGCTAGCGTCGGCCCTAAGGATCATGACGAGTCGATGACAATAAGTCCATTAGGCAAAAAATACATTAACAAATGTGATGGTATGCTGTAGATCAACGTGCACATGTGTCACTCGCTTTTGTCTGCTCCAGCAAACACCCGTTGCGAGCAGAATCATGACGTATGATACTCTTGGCAAACTGCATCAGCTATTGCTATAGTCTCAGACTCATCGAATAGACTCATCAGCAGGCATTCGTGGGCCAGCAAGTGTGGCAGATCAGCAGACCAACCTTTTGAAAAGCAGCGGAGGGGAGAAATAAGGGCGAGACTCACTGAGAAGGACCATCTCACCTTTAAGATTACGAGGAAGCTGATGCATCATTGGTATTGTCTTTTTTGACAAACACTGTCAGATATGGCTGGAGAGCCTAGACTTACCGAGCTGTAACATTTTATCTTCAAGGGCGATGTCGAGTGAGCTCATGCAGCGATGGTATTGTCTTTGGGAAGGCGGACCCGTTTCCCGGCAAGCAGTGTCAGATATTTAAGACGTACCGAGCAGTAACGTCTCGTCGTCGAGGGCGGTGACGAGCGAGTCGGTGCAGCAGGTGTTGGTGTTGTCGATGGAAATGCGCACGGAGTTGCAGTCGGCCGGCGAGTGCGGTAGCTGCTCGGCCGACTGCGCCGCCACCCGCCCGTTGGCGAGCCGCAGCGAAGCCGTCCGCCCGCCCGTGCCTGTCGCCGCGCCGCCTCCACCATCCTCGCATCTGGAACAACAAAAACAATCATAAATGATTATGCAAATAAAAAGTGACATGTAAGCCGAAACACCACATCAAATTCAGATATTGTGTAGGTTCTGTCATTTTAATATACAAATACAAATAATTTATTTCTTAAAAACATAGCCTATTACAATTATGCTGACCCCCACACTAGGCATTGCCTGTCCCGAGGGGGATAAATATAGGTACTAATACGGTTAACTTAATAAATTTAACGGCTACTGGCAACAAGTACCTACCTATAAAAAGTACCTACCGACGGGGAGACATTGATAAAAGGGGCGATTGTGACAATGTTTTCGTTAGTTCTTTTTACGTGAATGGATCAAATTATCTCCTTATAATGCTTCTTAATCTTCTAATAAGTTGAATTGTGTCAGAGTTGCCCTATTTTCCTTAAGTCATCCAGGTGTACGTCGGTTCATTCGGTCTATGTATCGGTCGGTTTATGTAGGTATATCTTAACTATGAATGAATAAAATAACTAAAACTAATTAGGTATTTGAAACTAAGACACAAAAGCAAGCACAATTATTGCGATGATAGGTTTTTTCGTGAAAAGACGTGAGTGAAGTGGTTTGAGCTCTGAACGAGCTCTCTAACGGGTCTGGAAAGAAGCCTCATTATTTGCCTCGCAAAGGGTACGGCTATTTTTGTCGCTAACTACTGCCTAAATGTCATTGTTTTAGTACAAAAGAATATGCCCGGGTAGCTGTAGCTCCATGGCTGCATGTAAATCATTGGGATTATGTTATGTCCGTACATTTTAATGGCGACAGATGTCACACGTACTAGTATGGTGCAAAAATTGACAGTCAGAGAGTCACCACAACTTCTTGCGAAGTTTCCATGCACGCGCTAATGCTATCTTAAGTTTGAGGTCAAAATATAAATATACCTCTATTATCATCAATTAAGATTTGTCAAGTATTAGGCCAGTATGAAGTGCTGGCAAAGTTAATACTCCAGGCAAAATACGGTTTTGAAAAACATTAATTTATAATAGCGTTTTTTTTGTTGATTTCATTATAAAATGTTATTCTAAGATGCTTTATTCAAGAATCCGGCAAACTTTCCACCCGGAAGTAATTAAGTAGATTTAAATAAAACATGCGTTGTCTTTTTCTGTATGATTTATCTTGAATATTATAAAGCAAATGTAAATGAACCAAATTAATATTTTTTCTGACTTTTCTGTAGCTTCTTAATTTATAATTTTTTTGATGTCTGAAATTTTGTCGGATTCTGTCGCTGGATGACTATTTAATTGATAATAAATCCGTTACACAGAAAAAATAAGCTATTATAAATTATTTCCAAAATTGACATTTTTTCCATACAAGTTGTCAGTTCATTGCCTGGACTATAACTCATCCTGACTCATTTGAATTTATTTTGATTAGGTAAGTCACTTGCGATGTCACACCCAACTTAATATAATTAATATGTATGTATTAATTAAGTATTGATTTGTTTGTCGCCTAATCCAACCGCTTCTCTATTAACTATTAGTTTATTACTTGATCTCTGATAACGAAAAATTGCGAAACATCTAAGGAAGGCGAAATTATTGTAGAATATGAAAGACAAAAATTTAACGCATGAATATATTAATGAATTATACAAACCTTGAAATAATAATCACCACATTTTGTCACGCTAGTTAGAGTACTTCCCCAGCCTTAATTTATGCGACAGCACTTAACTGTCACATCAGGTTGTGCGTAATATTTCAAGTGAAACAATTAACCAAACAATACGATAGGTTTTGATCTTTTTCAACAAGGACTACATGACTATAAATAAACGCGTCGATGGTAGGAAAGATACTAATTACTTATCTGAGATTTGTTAAGCTTTATTTCTATTACCCGACTGCCGAAGGAGGAGGGTTATGTTTTTTCGAGCGTATCTATGTATGCGACTATTTTAAACGACGAATTATTAAGCTATAGATTTCGATTTAGAAACCTTTATATCATAAAGAAAACTTAAAGTTATCGTTATTAAGCATACTTAGTTATATCATCAGAAATATATGTAGATGGACTGCGCTCGTAGTTGGTTTATGACAGTTTGCTATCTGGTGAGTACCTATATGTCTATTTTATAACATCGTGGAAATGTTAAGTACTATCGTCAAATTTTGCATTTGGTTGTTAATGTATTACCAGATTCTGTGGATATATGGGCATATTAAATTTCATATTATTGCGGAAATGTCAATGTCACTCGGAGCAAGCTGTGATCGAAAGGAAGCGACGTCAAAACTAAAGAACCTAATGATAGCTAAGATGTTTCCTCCAGGATTTCATGATAGTCGAGATGTAACTACTCACGACAAGCCCTCAAGCGTGCGGAATCGTATAAAGAAGCCACTTTGGCTCACGCATGTCACGTTTGACGTACCTAACCCTATCAATTGTCTCAACTTTCTCATCGCAACTTCTGCTGAGTATGCAAAATGTACCCGCGAGTGCTTTCTAGTCCTTCAGTATTCAAACAACAAATCGTTCAAGCCATTTTCTTAAGATTCTGGATCTAAAGCCCTTTCTAACCACTTTTGATGGTGAAGGACTATAATAGACTGCTAAAGGAGATTTGTATCGTTTACCACGGCCCTCTTAAAACTTTGGTACCACGCGATAAATATAAAGTGATTGGGTGACGTCGATTGGCTATCTCTAATATAGGTTAGTGGCTGATTCACTGTTATTATTTGGAAGCACACAGTGAAGATGCCTTGCCCAACAGTAAGCCGCTTACGACGTGCAACAGAGGATAGGAAAACAACGATCTACTTGAGTTAGATTATTTTGAGGCCAGTTAATCTGTGATATCAGAGTAGAATTATTATTTTTAGGTTACGATATACCTTTTCAGATTATATGTGGGCAGTCGAGTTCATCAATATATGTACTTACATTCCCAATAGTGCAAAAATATCTATTCAACCGTGTTCACATGTTTTTGATCACTTTTTCTGTGCACATATTTTCGAAAGCAATTTGAATAAATCTTTTTATATACTCGTACTTGCATTCCGCTTCCGATCGTTAACATAGCTTTAACATCGCTGAAGCCATTTCAGTCATAAATCCAATCGGCATCTTCGCGAATATAAAAAGGCTATTCCTAACAAAATACCCCACGATTTAATGTCACGGTTAAAATGTAATTTTCTGAGAGGGTTCGAGGGATAAAATAAGCTATTACGAGAATCTGTGCCGGAGTTTATATATTGACAACTCAGTAGGTAAATTTGAAATCTTTGAATCGGTACGAGGTTGCGGAATACTTAGCTGTTTTTTTTATTTGCTACATTTAGTGTACTACCAGGGGGCTTGCAGTGGGTGGGGCGCGGCGCGTTAATAACCTAGCGGTCGCGGAACCTCAGGTTCCAAGTCAGTCGAGGGCCGGCACCGCGCGAGCGAGCACACGTGCGTGTTGAGACATGCCGCCGCCGCCGACTTGAACGCAACGAACGAACGTAACAACGTGTTATTTTACAATTATAAGTAACATAATTTTTTAAAACATGTTAAAATCAACAAACCGCCACAGCTGCTCAGTTTATGGCTGTTTAAAAAATTCCCAAAAGGACGTTGGATTATCTTTTTTTAATCTGCCCGCAAATTGTGAACGATAAGTTTATTTTTTTACTAGGTACCTAATTTAAGGTACCTACTTTACATTATGAAGATGTTAGGTACAGTACAATGTACAAAAACAATACAAATGCATGTTACTTATTATTACCTATACTTTTAACGGGATTTACTTCAAAATGAAAGACTGGTTTGAATATATATTTTACAATGCACTTGCTCTGAAAGTGCGCCTTTCAACAACCTGGGTCAACATGAACACAGAAAGCCCTCCATGCTGTCCTTAAAACTTCAAAAGTTACATTGAATTAGTTAATAGAGAAGTGGCAGATCAATTTTATTTATGTGAGGTGTTATTCATAATGACGCTGACATACATTGTATGTGAAGTAAGCATGTACTAAATTAATATCGGTTCACTTTACTCAAGCGACACCTGGTGAGCATTTTTTGCCTTCGTTGATGTATTCTTGGCGTGACAGCCCTAGCGCTACACGTGCTGTGTGTGAATGAATACAAGTTATACGATAGACAGAGATGCACAGAGTAGGCACGTTTCTTATGCCTAAACGTCGTTTTTGCTAGGAAGTGCAATTTCTGTACTTGTACTATTACTTATTCTGTGGTACTACTACATGTTTATATCGGTGCCTGTTAATAACAAGTCTGTTAATAACGGTGCCTTCTATTATCTTGACGTAAACGAGCGATTTGAATATAATAAATATAAGAACAATTATAATTATTAATTACACATGTTTTCTAAAGTCATACATAGCATTCAAATAATTATAAACGCGCAGTTAACGTGACAGTAATCTGTTTTCACTATCGTTGTCCTGTACGCTTACCATGAGTTTGACAATTACGGCTTACGCTAACGAGTATCGAGTTTACTATCTGTGCATCCCGCTCGTACTGTCAAAGTGCAATAGAGATGCACAGATAGAAAACTCGATACTCGTTAGCGTAAGCCGTCATTGTCAAACTCATGGTAAGCGTACTGAAAATGTTTCATGTGAATTGAGTTGTAATCTAGTAGGTGAATAACGAACATTTGTTGCAAATCTTTATTGTATAACTTCTTAACTGTTTGTAATAAAGTTCTTAATCATTTAGAAAACAGCCTCGCACGATTCAGTGACAGGAATTCCACTTAGTGACGGAGGATAGAGTTACATGTTGTATACATGATCAAATGATCATGATCGTGATTTAAACACCGACTTAAACTTCACCACTTTGCCCAATTGCCACTAGACAGAAAAATCGAGAGGAATATAATATACAGGGTGTCCCAAGAAGTAGTGATATACTGAAGCTGGGAGGTAGAGGACCTAGGGTCTAACGGTCAATTGACATAATATTCATATTATATAACGTTTTTTTCTATAACACTCAAATTGACTAATTTCATTTCCTATAACATACATACTATATAACGATCGTTACACATTGCATATTTTCGTATAAGGATTATAATACAGAAAATTAGGTTAGGGCAGCCAAAAAAAGGGGATCGCCCCCCGCAGTAAAATTCAATAAATAATCTTTAAAAAAAAAAGAAGACATTTATTCACTACACAAAAGACACAGAGACAAAGGGAGCAGAAACAATACAGTTGACACATAATGTGTTTGTCTTCGCGGCAGTGAATCTCTCTCAGCATTATGCCGAGCTGTAGGTGTCAGACAGACATCTACAGCGCTGGTTTTCAGACAGCATCATATAATGTGACCCACGGAACGCAACACAACATACTGCCGATACAAACGTATACACAAATAAATAAATAATAAATACAACACACTCTTAACAGTGGTATTATTTGTAGGTTATGTTAGGGTTGTGTCCCTTTGAGCGGAAATAGGTTGGCGGTGAGGTTAGGTTATAATAATTGGCGTGTTTGACTACAAAAAAATATTCAATTTCAATCTTTCAATTCCTTAGATTTTATGAATATTATACGCATTAATCGATATATCCATGGATATTATATCTATATATACTTACTAGTTATACTTTACGAAAATATATATTTTGACTTTAGTCAGTGAGCGTATATATTATGACCGTTATATGATAAGTTGTTATACCTCGTATTACTTACCCAATATTATATCCAGTAATAATAGAGTTACTCGACCGTTGGAGCACGATGGAAATACTATAGCGTTAACCAAGTGCTTTTCAAGGAAAGCGATTTCCCGCGATTCCGCCCCGACGGTTCCCAGGTTTCTCGCAATATTTCCACGAACTAAATTCAGTTCCCAAACTCACGGTCCTGTAGCTCACATTACCCACTCCGCCCATATAGCAGCTTTACGGCATCGACTGAAAATCATCCTTCATAGAGGTACGTTGCCTCTTTATGTTATACTTATAGCGATATGTGACATTAAAACTTCTCCTTTACTTTGTAAATCTTAGCGCAATAATGTCATGTAACTGCGATATTATAACCGTTTCGCCCGTCCAACCTGCCGAGGCGAGTCCGACACGCACTTGTTACTATATTATATTATCCAAACAATCATATTTATGGAGTCTCCAGGCCTGGTGATAAATTACAAATGTTTCACATTGAAATGTGATGTCTATGTGTTTCAGGCATTCGTTCTTATACGTAAGTTTATTATGTCATATTGAACTCTTGGCATCTGCATTAATTCGCCAATAAGATTAAGAGCTTTAACAGCCATGCAAACATAAGCGGCTTCTTAATTTAGCCGCTTTCATTCTGATTACTCCGCTGATTACCGCAATTGTCAGCGGTTTCATCCGTGTAAAATGGATTTAATTTCACTTAAAATGAACCGGAATTGTGCGGCGAATCTTCAACTAATTGGTTAAACGCGGCTATTGTAGTATATCAAGTACAATTTCAGGGGCATTTAGTGTGGAATGTGTTTGCTTTGGGTCTCCCGGGATGAGCACTGTCGGTGTGCATGACGTATGGCTGCCGCTCTCCCCCTAACGATGGAGGCTTGATACCGGGAATTCTCTTTGCGCTATCACCAGCTCAAACGGACCCCCCTCAAGACTCCTACAACACCGCACCCGCGTCCGAACAAGGATAGTTAGATTAGAAGCCTCGAGATCAAACATAAATGGGCGCTCACAAATGGACGTTTCCACAAATGGACGTTTGTATAAATTGTATAATATGTTTTGCACTGAACTGCGGTTTCGTTGGTAGGCGTGTCGCAATTGTTTTTTATCTGCAGTAAATTTTTAATTGGAAATGGAATAAAATGCCAGTCGGCGGAATTTGGGAAGCTAATTTGCTTTGCTCTCGACTTGCGAAAAGTCAGTTAATGTCGTTTGCTTTTTACATGCAAAATGGGGTAAACATTACGGGAAACTCAATATAGTCCGTTTGGGGGCTCACAATCTTAATCTACCAATTAGGGTTATGCGCCTTCATTGCGAGGTAATGTTATTTTAGTTCTGGACATCTTTCGATTGATAATTCTCAAGCTTTGATATGTTTAGTTTACGGGGGCGAAAAATAGATCTAGCTAGGTCTGGATAAACAGTTTTCTCTATTTTCACCCGAGCAGAGCTCGGGCGCCCGCATGATTTATGTTCCTGTGTCCCCTAGATGGGGCAGAGGTCGCCCGCATACTACTTATTGATAGATGAATAAGGTTATGTGTTGTGCTAGATTTAGATTTATTTATTACACGATAAAACACAATATATGTAAATTTGCATAAAATATCAAGATTAAAAGAATTTCTACCATGTTCGTCAATTATAATAATAAAAACTTAATGAGAGCTATGTGTAGGATTAGTATGATAATACTAAAGGTACTTACTTAGTTTTGTACAAAGCTGTAACGTTATGTAAATGTGCAAACCGTGTTTTTATAACAATGTTAACTCTATGCATTCTTTGGTTTAGGCGTAAAAAATAATCTATACGAAACTTATAGTATTTTTTATATTTCGTTACGGCATTCAGTTACATATTAGTAGTAAGTAACGAAATTGACGTGCGCCAAACTTGTTAATAATTTGTGACTTTATCAGACAAAACCTGTACTTACAAAACAGCCAGGGAGGCTCGTGGGTCGCTTGTAACCGACCGCTTCTCTAGACGAGCAAACTGTTTTCTAACAAGGGCACGTTTCTGCAGTAAAATTCGTCAATAACTATAACTACAAACTTGGAAACGTGGTGGCAACGTCACAGCGGAAAGGGCATTTTCGATCAATTTTCGATCCTTAAATGTTGTCAAAAATACGCTGTTAATCCTTTGGGTACGATCTGAGCACCGTGTATGCAAAGGTACTGAATAAAAAGTCAGATAGGTAGAGTAACAAAAAAATTAAATCAAAATGGGTAGTGCTAAAAATACACCGTGTTAAGCAAAGAAGAGTTACGTAACTGAAAAAACGAGTGAGTGAACGGCCGAGCGCACGTTGTTACGTATTTGTAGCACACATGCACACAGCCTCTCGATCTCAATTACCAATAAGATCGCTTCAGATGTCTGGCTAACGGCTCTCGGGACCACCAAATGTACAGCCGGTGCCATTTGAATTAGATGAACAATCAATACTTTGTTTATATGAACTAGTTTTCGTTGGATAATTTATACTAATGCATGATTTTTTACTATCTTCGACGCTGGGAGCGAATTGTTGAAGAAAACCTTTACATTTTATAATTTTTAGCTATAGTTGAACGGTTCAACAGCAGCGTTCTAAGGAGTCTTAGTTATGCACTTGCTTTTTATATTGACCTACCTTCTGTGACATATAATTACATTCGTACCGATATGATACACAGAGAAATAATGGAATGGAAAAATAAACCATCTTCGTCTGTAGCCCCCAACATCCTATCAGGGGGTTAATTTTACCATTATATTATTTCTCTCCGTATCATATCTTTTAAAATATGATCGGGGTAACTTCCTCGTTAAAAATAACATGTAACAAAAAAAAATATTATATTAATTTGTTTCGTTAAGAAGTATAATTCCATTCGTATTAAATTATCAATTTGTTTTGTGATAGTTGAACTTTGTGTCAATATTCATAGTCTTGTTTTACAAATTCCAACGTAATTACGGTTTAGCTTCGTTAAATATCAACCGACGAAGTTGCCTTCATTACACAGCTGAAATCCTAATGAGGGGATATTAATTGCGTGTTATGAAGATCGATGCGTCGGCCTGAACCCAGCGTTTGGGGTTGGATCATTATGAGATTATAATAATTTGGTACACTATTATTTTTGGCGTGCACCATAGGTGAGATTAGAGGTTAAAAAATATTATTATAAAGGTAATCACTAAAGGAAAACTTCGAAAATCTTTAATTTTAATATGAGTATATATTTTGGTTGAGATTATACTCGTATTCAATGTGGACGATTTTTTATACAACTGTACTTAATTGGCATTTGAATCTTCTACCTTGGCCGGTACAGCTGTAATTTGTTTATTGCATCCATGGTTTACATTTTGGTCTCAATAGTACAGGAAAACTCACATGTAAAAGAACCCTGGCGGCCATACTTTTTATATGGCCGCCAGGGCTCTTTTTACGTGTGTCGACCTGTAAAGTAGGTTTCTCATGAACCCTGGTCGGGCACAGCAATCGAAAGTCTTAAGTCTAGCTTAATTATGCATTCATATTTTATAATCGAAATATTTTGGATAGAATAAAAATTACAAATGTCAAATATTGGCATATATTAATAGTTGCTTTTATAATGGAATACTTTGATGCAATTTGGCCAAATCTGTTTATCCAATTATTAACAAGTTTCATAAATATGGTGTTGTTAAACTGGTACATGATTGGTTTTTAAAAAAATACACAGGTTTTGTAAAACTGACCTGAATTATATTAAACATTGGATAGTTAATAGAAACGTACAGTTTTCGATTCTGAGTTCTAAAATTCTAACGATTTCCAAATAAAAATATTATTTGACAGTATAACAGTAAGGTACTAGTAGGTATATGGCATGGGCACTCCATGTCAAAGTGACATGGCTTAAAATCGAATAAACAAAAACCTTCGTTCGTATTTAACCCATATTGCTTTGACAGAGTGCCCATGCCATATACTAGTACAGCGTCGGGCACTCAGACGTTTACCTTATATAGTGAAAAGAACTTTTTCACAGCCATGTGAACTTGAAGATTCTGACAGGAATAAACTTTTCTCTCGTTCTCTGTAAATTCGTTTTTAAATTCACACTTAAAATGTTCCGCGATGATGATCAGTGTCCTTTCATCACCGCAAGAAATTCATAAAAAAGTCTATTGCAAAATTTTTGGTGCGGACAGATTGTGTTCAGATAATAATGATTGAAAGAAATTTTCTTTTCCGCCTCCATGACTTTTAATCCACCTCATTTCTAATCATTTAAGTTTTTGTCCTGGGCTCCGGATCCCAATCACGTTTCAATGAGTTTCACTCCACGTGAGCCGTCCTAACGTATCAGAACAAACTCGCGAGAAATATTCAGTTGAAATGTTCATTTGAAAGAGATGACGCGAATCGAGAACATGTTCATTGAAATGGGCCGTGCTTCCGTTAATTCTCACTCAAAAGTCGGTCGGTAATCGGAAAACCTATGTATAACATCGTATATAATATACCTACGCCGACGAGCAAATCGAGTAAACGAATTACATCAAGCTTTCACGAATACATATATGAATTAAATTTTTCTCAACGGTGCGATAAGATGAAAAGCTGAGTGAAAGAAGATTAAGACTGCTAGGTACTGAAAATGTTGGAGGGAGACCTAAGCGAATGTTCCTAGATCAATAATAAAATATGACGGTCTATAAAGGGCCAGGTGAAGACCCTAAACTAAACCATTACCAGGCGCGGGACACTCCGCGATTTACGTTCATCGCTACAAGTACATGCCGGTGCTCCAACGTTGGGGTACCGGCATGGATGTACCTTTAGTGGATGTACTTGTAGCGATGAACGTCGACGTCGTCGTCGACGACGTCAGAGGGCCATAAAGCTAAATGTTTTGGCTGAGAAAAAAAGCGCCTTTTGTAAAGATCAAAGGAGTGTCCCTTCTGTACTTGTATCTATTCTGTGCCATTACGGACTTAAATATGAAAGGCGGAGAATTGATGAAGCGAAAGGTGTACATGCAGGATGAGTATCTTGTTAAAAGGTGTGTTAACTGCCTACTCCTATGGGAAATAAGCTGATGAGATTATGATATCCCATAGTTTAAGGGCTCTTTAGAACCCTCTCAATGAGTAGTTGCTGACTGAGCAAAACATGATCATTTGGCAAGAATTGCTTGCCTCAAAAAACAACGTGTTGAAGAACACTTCTTTATGGTTTTTGTTGGATTGGCAGCTAACAATTAAAAATGAACTCCTCGCTGGTGTCGGGGTAACTTTAGGACAAATAACGCAAGATTCATAAGCAGTGATCGGAATTAGGTGAGCAAAAATACCTATACTTCGCGAGAGGACATAATATAGAGTGGATACAACCGGATAAAAATATTATTATTTTTTGGAATCCGGGTATCCGATATATTATTTTCGATATTTTCGCCAATCTGACTAGCACTGACAATGAATAGGAATACACAGATTAATTAATAATATATTTCACATTTTCGGATTTCTTATAATTTTAACTTCATGGCAAGAATGTAACCATTTTTACTACAAACTTTACAAAATTTCTATAAGGAAAAGAATGGATGTTCAACATTACGGCTAGTATTCGCAGTGCCCGGATAAACATCGAATACCCGGAATCCAAAATAATAATAATATTTCTATCCGGTTGTGTCCACTCTATATTATGTCCTCTCGCGAAGAATAGGTATTTTAGCTCACCTAATTCCGATCACTGTTCATAAGGCATAAGTGGTTGGAACTGGTAGAAACTAGAGAGAAACCATCTGTTTTTAAATTTTAATGTGTAACGCAATTATTTTATCAACACAGAATATTTGTAATGAGTCGATGAAATACGAGTATAGTGAAATGAAAAGTATAAAGCCTGTATCACATTGGCGCGGTCTGCAACAAAATAATTACTGACTTGTTTACTGTTGACCGCCATCCCAGGCCGCGCCAGTTTGTAAGAGGCTTTATGGTTCCTAGCAGATTAAAAGTCAATTCTGACATCTTCCTACCTTACAATGAAACTGACGTCATTAAAAAATATCGTATAATTCTTACTCATAAAATTCCTTTCCCATGTCACTACTTATAGGTTAACTGCAAAATATTTGTAGAATTAAGCTACTCATTATTTATTTATTTATTATTTATTTAATAAGTACAATTTTTTTGATACAAAAGATTAAAACATAGCCCCACAAAACTGTAGTAACAGTTTGACTGTGGGAACGGCAGAATGAATATGAATATGTAACGAACCCTATACCTATGTATACGAGCCATAGGACATATTTTTGAGTAGGTAAGGTGTATGATTTTAACACTGTTTTTTTCGAACATAAAGTGTCATAATTTGGCTGGCACGTCGACTGGTTGATCAAACATATAAAGAAATGGCCTCGTCATGACAGGGTCATATTCACTAATTATAAATCTCGCAGTGCCCTATCATAAATAAAATTGTGCAAGACTTATAACCGTTACGAGTCTAAAGGTAGGTTGGCGTGCGTAAACCGACGTTTTATAAAGTTTCGACAAGCGAGGAAGCTATACTTTACTAATTGTACTTGTTAAGAATATGGACCTAGTTGCGACATGCAACTTGTGTTTACTTGTGCATAAAGTATGTATGGAACAACCCAGTATTTGAGTTGTAGCGCACTTATTTAAATTTTTCATGAACCTCATGTTTGGACACAGACATGTTATGTTATGTAAACGGGTCATAAAACTTCAAAATGTTAAATGGGGTAGGTTAACAGTAGACGCAACAGCAGTGCAGCCTTCTAGTAAAAAAACCACGATGAAGATAAATGCGCGCACAGAGACTACAACCATTATTTCGGTCAATAGCAACGGTTTTATTAGGCAAGCCCGAGAGTTTCTACGCGTACCTATTAAAAGCCTATCTACATATAGGTACGTTTTTCTAATTTATACGCTTTATTCAATAGGTACGTAAAAATCAGTTTTGCGCGTGAAAGAGCATTAATGAACATCTTCAAACTTCTGCGTTAGTCTCCGGGTACGTACAGACGTACACTGTACAGTCACCGGCATCAATATCTGCCGAAACAAAGCCGACAAAAATATCTGACGTGTCCTTATGGCATTAGACATAGAGTCGTGTCAGATATTCATGCGTGCTATGTTGTGGCAGATCTTATTGCTGGTGACTGTACGCGTACCTATGTAAAATCCAAGCCGAACCCATAGTGAACAGTTAGGTAATATTATTGTCAACAACATCAGTTATGTCCGTCTGCCGGGCACAGGCCTTTAGTGGACAAAAGGACTAAGAATGGCAACTCAATAAGGGGTGGTTGGGGGCGTCACGTAGGTACATTTCTTTCAAATACCACTTTTAAATTTCGTTAATGAACTAACTATGCATGTAGGAAGGTAGTCCCAAAAAAAGTCCGATCCGTATCTACTTACCTACCGCAATTAAATCCTACTTGTATCCGTAGGTATAACATTTCGAATTCGAAAGCGCGAAACGTTTAACCTAATCGCTGGAAGTGCTAAACATCCATCTACCCCGATTAATGAACGGAATCAAACAGCTTTCACCTTGGTAAGTTAAAATTGTACTGCTATACATATATAACTAACATGTACATAGATATTATCTAACCCTAGATATTCAGGTAGGCCGACTTCGACACGCGACCTCGTACGGGTCAGGGTCGATGGCACTTTATGGAAGTATCTGATGATACAGTTGCCTTTTGCGAAGGCTCACGTGACTGCATTGTTACATGGCCCACCAACCCCCAAACTGTAGGTATACCTACTGAGATGAGATGACATAAGTACTCGTAGTTTTACCAATTAAATTTCATACATCTCATATTTCATGTATTTTCATAGGGCTCCTTTGACATGTTTGTTAGGTACCTGCAAGGCCCCTGGCGCAGTCATGCAGTTCGAGTTTGCTCTTGAAGTAGATAGTATTTTAATTTAATTGGTAGGTTTCTAGATAATATCTGTAATGTGTACAGAGAGCGAAACAAGCGAATACGCGAATGGAATTCAAAGCCGAGTGATACTTTTGGAAACCGTAGAATGGGGTTGGCCGGTCGAAGGTATTTGCAGATGGCGCCAGCATAGGTTTTACCGTCAGTCCTACCAAAACTGTCAAATTCTTGTTTTTTTTCCGGAATCTCCTTGTTTAGAATCAAGCCGTTTAAGCCAAATCCCATAGAAAAAGGCTAGTGATTAGGTAAAACCTATGACGGCGCCATCTAGTCAAACAATTGACAGTTGCCAACCCCATTATAGGTATACTTAATTCATATACGAGTATGATGGTGTCTTCATAAAAATTGGTCTTCTAATAATATTATTATGAACCTGTTTATTTATTTTCATTTCAATTGGTTCTAAATTTGAATTCTGTGAATGAGTATCACAATAAAAGATTTTATAAAAACGTAAAGAAGCGCCACCTAGCGGTGAGTAGTGACACCAAGTTTGGTTTCGACATAAGCGCCCTCTATGACCCTGCGCTGCTACTAGGTGAAAAAGAAAACTGCGCCTGAAACTGAAACATCCGAACCTTTGGCGCTACTGTCGCACATAGTTTACGCGGGGAGAACCTAAAGTTACCAACGGAATTCTTCACAGGCGCTTGCCCGTAAAAATACTATGATAGCACAAAATAATTAATCGTAGTAAAAGAGGCGGATACTGTCTACCAATCAAACTTTGTGTAAAGCAGATTTATTCTAAATTAGCTGTGCCTGCGACTTCGTTTGCATGGTAATGTGTTGGGAGTTAACGCATTTCTTCTTTTGGACACATGCAGTTCTAATTTTAGCTAAAATGCCGTTCAAATTCGTTTGTATCTTATCTGTCACTCTGATATTTAAATTAGTAAGAAAGGGACAAAACTCGTTTCATTTAACAGAGGTATTTTAAGTTTTATGAATAAGGGGGTAAAAGTTTGGTTCATCTATGAGTCGTGTGTTACTATAAATAAATGATTTCTATTCTTCTTAGTAGATGTTTGTGGCAATAGATTCAACAGGTAGGACACAGACTGCAGCATTAAATGTTTATTGATCTTCTGCTCTACATATTTTGAACACTGTTTTTAACCCCATGACAATGTTGGCCAATTTCTGTGTCTCTCTATACTCTCTAAATTGGCTGAATGTCAACTTGAAGGCGCGAAGTACGAAGTTATAATTTATATAATACCGCCTTAATTAATACTGTCGCCAATGATATCGAAAGTAAAGATACGCCTGTCCGAACAATATTCGCTTGACATACTGTGACACACTGTGACAGCTGAAGACTAAGGCACGGTGGCCCGCAATTGCTAGTTGTTGGCCACCGTATTGGATGACTTACTCGTGCGCGTTGATCTTTACGAATCTATGACTGACGCGCTTGATAATTAATGTTTATAAAAGGCCCGTTCTATACTGATTTAATACAATATTGTTTATTGCTGATAACATCATCATAACAAACCAGCGCGGCTATCACAAAACGGCGCGCGAGCTCTCTCGATTTTTCTCCAACTATCCGTCTCTCTCTTATTAGACAACTTAGAAAGAAACGTATAGTGCGAGAAAAATCGAGAGAGCTCGCGCGTCGTCTTGTGATGTCTTGTGATAGCAGTATCGTGACTATGGAATACTCAGCGTGTAATCAATCTTGCAGAAACTCAAATAGACTTTATGCCTGAACGCGAGAACAGCGCTATGCCATGCCATTTAAAAAAAGGAAGAGAGACAGACTTTTGACGTTTGACGTTATTTTGTCGAAATTTGTTGATACATTTATTGAAATTACGCCTCAATACAAATTTAGCGCATATAAGTTTCCATATCAGAATCGATTATTTTTGTACGCTTTAGAATTTAATATGCGTTTTGTGAAGGTATAGGTACCACAGAAATGAATAATTAAATAAGGTCAAATGTTTCCGCAAATTAAATAATCGTCGCAGTCGGATAAAAACTATCCTAAACGGGAAGCTAGAGTAATAATGTGCTTATAAAAAAAGTTACATGTTTTTCCGTTCATGGAAACCTGAGATCATTCGGGACAAAAATGGTTGGTTTGATACTAGCTGATTCTTTTTTTAATTTAGAGATTTATTATAAGTGAGAGATGAGAGATAATTGAACTGTTACCCGGTGTCGTACGCAAATTATGTGACGAATAGGTAGTTACTTTGTGTGAATTCCGAGATGTAGGTTGTTGTTTTTAGTAGATAAGATAAAAATAAGTTTGTTTATAAGATATCAAGGAGAAAGTACATAGGTACATATAAGCCATGTTCTATTACGAGTACATTCAATTCAGATTCATATTGTTGCGCTTCAACAAGCGCCCTACCATTTGCCAACCCTATATTTGTTGTGTTCTCAAGTTATATCATGTGTAACATAAATTGCAGGAGCCATTGTATCCTCCGAATGGGAATTGGAAACTTCGCGAATCGCGATGTCCCGCCTGATTCAATAACTGTGTAGTGTTGCGCTCCTTACGAAGTTGTGGCGTACTTTTATAATTGCTTGTCAGACTTAATTAAAAGTTTTTCGTGGAGTTCTTTATTCATAAAATATAACGTGATTGCTTATTTCAACATATAAATTATAATTGTATAATGATATAAATAATAATAGCTCATTGCTGGGTAAGTGGCATGGCTGATGGGGGTGCTGATTGGTCGAAAGTGATATTTTTTTAAACTACTTTAGTCGATTTACTATCACATACACAAATAATTCGATTGTAATTATAATGGTATTATACACTTTAAAAAAAATACGAAGCGCGAATTTATCATGACAGTGAGCTGTCCCCCAAACTTTTTTTAAGGCAAAACCCCTCATTACAGTAACATGGAGAAGTATTTAGATTAGCTGACCTATTTATTTTAATCAAGGATATAATCGATAAAAACTATAACACATCCCACAAATCTGCTACGCGTTCGAGCTAAACATGTAAGTTTATCACTTTGGTTGTGTGGTGACAAAAAATATGGATATGCTACGTATGTTTACGTTCTATTTCATCTGATATTTTTAATTTTAATTCCTTTTAATTCGAGTTTAACCCCACTTTTTCTCATTTCGTCGTTGTCACTTCGGTTAATTCGGCGAAACCTTGAGTCAAACACTTTTACCTAAGTAAAAAATATCACCGAGGATGATTTTTTTTTAATAAGTAGAAGGGTTCTGTATATGTTTTATTTTATTTTAACTATCATTTCGGTGAGTGTACACATCACATCGGTGAAAATTTGTCCATTTCAGCACGGCTATCACGAGACGGCGCACTAGCTCTCTCGATTTTTCTCGCACTAACGGTCTCTCTCTTATTAGAACACTTAGAACAAGAGGTATAGTGCGAGAAAAATCGAGAATATGTCGCGGCCGTCTCCTGATAGACGTGCTGTTTCATTAATATGATTTCAGCGAGATTTTGACTGACAGAATTATCACATCGGTGATGGGTTTTAATCATTTTAGTAAAAACTTAAAGTCGAATATCTCCATAACTGTTTATGGTAAACGAAATATTTGAATCTAAAGATTTTCACCGAAGTGATAAAAAAATGAGGTTTGTTGAAATTCACCTCGCTGCAGAAGCAGAGAGAGCTTAACGTCAGCGAGACCCAGAAAAATAAATGTTGAAACCGACTCCTCATACTTGTTGACACTGATTTGGCACTGAAATAAATGATGAAAGTAATACGAAATATTTTTGTGTGCGACAAGCTACGTTTACACTTTTACCGCGATTGTTCCTGGAATCCATGTTTTACGTACTCGTTCTATTAAATTTACGATTTTTTGAAGGCGAAAGATATGAGTTCATTCTATTTTCATCAAGTGAAGGGCCTATTGTATATTTGAGGGGTTTTACTTCCCTGCAACCTCCTTCAGTATTTTATGTCTACTAACAATGCACAAATGTAGGCCTCCACAAAACAAACTGTGTTAAAGACAAACGCCCTATGTAATAGATTACGAGCATGGAGTAATGAGTGTATTGTGATTGTAGTTAAGAAAAAAGTGGCCATGTGCGTGTCGGGCCACGCACAGGGTAGGGTTCCGTAGTTGCCCGTCTGTCACAGAATGCGGACTTAAAAGGGGCTTTTGGGGTTTTTATTATAGCTTACCCTCGTAAATAATCGTAAATATGATTATTTTTATAACACACCAATTTATAGGGTCGTTTCGCCGGTTTTTTCTATTGAAGATAATGTGCCATGAAAAAGCAACTCTACCGTCCACGGTAAAATGTTCATATTCCAATGACAATGTATTGTATATGCACCCGAAATTAAGTGCATTTCTTACCAATTAACTAGTTATCAGTAAGAAAAAGATCAGTAGAAAACTGTAATTCGGCATGGGTATATAAACCAATCACGCCGACAAAACAGTGGAATAAAATCTTGAAAATGTTTTTTTTAGGGTACCTCCCCTACATGTAAATATGGTGATGTATTTTTTTTCTCGTTAAACCTATAGAGTGGTGTATCGTTGGATAGCTTGTTCAAAAATATTATGGGTTTTCTACAACTATTTTTCAACTCAGTTATGCGTTTGCGAGATGGGAATGGAATGGGATTTAAAGCCCTAATTTTTGTTCGAGTCATGTCCCCCCCCTGCCGGCTAAATTGCTGTACTACTGGGGACGTGAAAAAATTCGTGGCAGTAGCACTATAGTGAATTTAAAAGGAAAACTATCGCACAGTTAAGTAGACATAACTAGTTAAGCCGAAGACGGACAGACAGGCAGACAGACAGACGGACGGACATGGCGAAACTATAAGGGTTGTTGACTACGGAACCCTAAAAACTGAACTACCTAATATTATAAGTGCGAAAGTAACCCTGTCTGTCGGTTACCTTTTAGGTACGCTTAAACCATTTAACCGATTTAGAAGGTACCGAGATAGATTTTAACCCTGCAGGGGTGAAAAGGGCATTGGAAGTTTAATGGAAATATGGAAATTACGCTGTCAGATTTTTGCTAACCGTAGAGTCATGCACATTGCACGTGTATACGGGGTGGGAGAATGGGTAATTGGACCTTCATAGTTTACGACGTGGTTTACGCACCTCCCCGGCCTCGCCAGCGCCACGCACGACGCATTGAGCTTAATATCTTTCTTATTATAAATATCCTATGCCGGGCAAAATAAATACACCACTAAAAATAAGAGCGACAATGTGTTGATGGGTTTTCGGAGGTTAAGTTATCGCCTTTTCCTGTTCTGTTTGGAAAGTTATGAGGTTTACTTTGCACTCAAACTCAAAATAATCTTTATAGGCCAAGCAACAAGCACTTTTGAATCTTTAGTTACAAAAATTGTTTAGAACATGTTATTCATTCTATTATTATTCCCGAAATATATTTTGATTAAATATACAGGATGTTACAAAAATACCCCTAAAGCCGAAAGGAGGTTAGAAGGTGCCAAATAGATGATAGATAAGTATTACGAAATCGTATTTGACACCATATTTTTTCTTCTTTCTTGTTAAGATTTTGTTAAAATAATCTATGACAATTCAGTTTGATTGAGGTGACATATCATTAGGGTTGGCACTTTTTTCGGTTAAATAAATATTTTCTTTTTCATGGAGAATTATGTAACAAGTTGTATATAAGGTACAAAAATAATTAATAATAATTTCACAATAAGCTCGTCACAACATAAAAAATACTAGTCTGTATAGCATGGGCCCTGATGAACTTAACTAGGGCCCGCACTCACCGCGAGCAATCTAATTCTTCATGAATTCAAATAAAAATTTATTGTTAGCGACCACTTAGGACTTATTGACCATAGGGTACCTATGTCAAATATCGTGACAAGACCGCCTTCTGACAAGTAACAAGTCGAATAGCAGCCCAGTTAGGGAAAATTCAATATAATTTTACCCAGAATAAGTTCTTTAGTCCAAGATTCAAAACCAATTTATTCCAAGGTTTTACCTACGAACCTCCGTTAATACCCTGCGTGATATTTCTTTTTAAAACATTAGCTCCTTAAGTGATCAGATTCGCAGAAACGTCGGCTAAATATAGACGGGTCAATACGCGATACGCGGCGATCGCCGGCGGCGCGGCTTGTTCCGTAGCAAGGCTTCACGTCTCTTACTAGCAGGAACTATAAATCTTTAGATTACCTACTACACTTGTGGTAGTTTTGTATGTATGTATTTGAATACTTTATTGTATACAAGACACGGGTAAAATACGTACAAAAAAGGTTAAATCGGTACAAAGGCGAACTTATCCCTATAGGCTTCCAGTCAACCTTTGATCAATTGAGTTTTGTAAGTATGATCCTCGGTGATCGGTCTCGGTAACCGGAAATAATCAACTGATTTCAAAAATGATTTCACCAGTGCATAGAATGGGCCTGGGCTATCATTATTTTATCGCACTGTGTCCTCTGGTGGAGCCGAGGTGGAGTAAATTATAACGACTGACAAGATCAGGCAATGCCGCGAAAAGTACTTACTTAGTTAGTACAATGATACACTGAAAAATATTACATGCAACATAATGGTAATCTTGTGAATATTTCAAATTTAAATCTAGTCTTGTACTTATTATAAGAGTTTTTTGCAGCGGATTAAATTTCGTTATACAAGTGAGGCTATAGAAAATATACATATCTTTTAAGTAGCTACTCATAATACGCGCTTCGCCATCTGGTAAAACTGGGTGTCTACCATTTTATCGAAACGCATTACGTCGATTTACACTTCGCCGAATAATCATCAATTCATAGTTTTTTATTTCATCGAACCACTTTTCATCGTTACCTAATCGTATCGAATTTGTCTCGAATCGTAGCGTAACGATTCATCGAATTTACTTTTCATAGAATAGTCAGTTGTGTATAGTATTAATTTATCGAAATACGGTTCAATGTTGGTACGTTCCATATATTTTCGTTGCCACGATCATTATTTCATTTTTCTACCAAGCTGTTTACTTATAGGTCATTTCGTCTAAGTATATAATACCTAATGGATAAAATGGGTCCACATTGACTCATATACGCTCCATATACGATGTAGACGTAATATTAAAAAAACGGTTCTGGCGCTTCGCCGACCGCTGCCGCGGCACGCTCGCTGCGCTCGCTCGGCTCGCGCGCTATAGGATCACAGTTCGCCTAACACTCCTCCTCGCTTCGCTCGTCGTCGTACCTACACTGGCCTGCCTTAAAGTAGAATAGGAAGGTAATCCGATATCCAGAGGGAGAGGTGGGTAGGCTTAGAGCTATGTATACGTCCAAAGTCTCGGTTAAATGTACCTACCTACTCAGTTCGTTGAAAGGTAAATATTATCAAGTGACAAACACAGATGAAACGATTTTCTATGTAATAATAATTTTGGGAACTGAAACTTATGTCAAAACAAAATTATAGTAACGGCGTTTCGATGAACGACTATGTCGACGAACAAATAAAATATTGAAGTGAAATTCGATGAATTCATTTTTGTGTAAATGGTTTTTCGAGCAAATGTATGAGCGATCTAACGAAGTTCGATGAATGATTCCTGTGTGATGATGAAATTCTGCGAATAGTGTTATGGGATACGATAATCGATGAAACTATTTGCGGTAAAATGATGGATTCCCGGTAAAACTAGATATTGACAGTCTTTATATTGTTAGAACAACGATATTGCTGTAATGTAATTGATATTGCCCTAGTAGTGTGCTAGTCTGTGTTGTAACGTGTGTGGTGTGATTTTTACAATAATAGTATTTGGTGATCACTTAGTCGATAGATAGATATATATATATGATTCAGCTGGTTGTTTACGTAACGCATTGTACGTACGTTAGGTAGATCTAATTTTAAAATTTTATTTGGAAAAAGGACCGTTGGATCGTGCGAACGCGCGTTCTGAGGGGTAATCACGACCCTCCAGATCTAGAATCAAACATAAACAAATGACACACAAAGACGGTGTCGATCGTGTGGATACGTGGAAATTGACGATAGATGGTACCGACGACTGCTGACGAATCCTAGGTATACCTACTTATACGAGTAGGTATATATTTGCTCAATAATAACATTAATAACACAATCTAAATCTTCAGAGACGTTTTGTTTGAATTAAACATTATAACCAGATCGATGACAATATTTATTTCGCAGGAAATCGCAATCATCTCGCCTAATATCAACGTTTGAGTAGCATTATGGCGTCATTTATAGTATAGTTTAGTGATACTGTGCAAGCACACGCAATGTGATGTTTTGAGCGAAGCTGACAAGCATTTTACGGGGATATTGATTCAATGGTGTAAGTACATAAAGTACATGTTTGCTAAGCGTTTGACATTGTCCCCAACTTTTAATTTCTGGGAACAGAATCTAGTTTAGACGACCTTGATAATCATGGCGAATCCCATTATGCACCTATAAAAGTTTCAAGTTATTCTAGCAAGTCGTTTTAAAATGAGAACCAAACTACGTGTAACGAGTGTCCTGGCGACCCCTATAAAAGAAATTGCGGACTTGATGCCTCAATTTGTACTGTATTTATGCAATAAAACGAATAAGTACAAATCTAAGAACCTTATTCTACTAATTTGGTTGTATCCAGCCTAATTAGCACATTGCGAAAGAGACGGGAGGTAGGTACTCGGAACATCCAAGAATACGTTCGTTTACCAGGAGCCTCGCGAGCCCTTCTAATGAACCGAAACGGGTTTATTGTTCGGAATTGTACTGACCAATTTGGCTGAGATGAAGGGTTCACTTTAGGGATTTAAATATCAGGCATTCAATAATAATGTACTTATTACAGGTTAAAGTGTCCGTCCACCAGTGATGTGTGAAGCTGTGTTTTTATAAATTTAAAATCTAGCTGTCAGGCCACGGTCTGGACGCCAGCGGGCAGCGGAGCGATGAGCGGGCAGCGGAGTGTATGGGCAATCGTTCGCCGCCCCGCTGCCAGCAGCTAATCTTTGATAAGTTTTGATAGCTATGTTTATATGTTCCGAATCGAAAAATAAAGCTCACACTTAAAATATAACAATATTAAGTCACCTCAACCCATGTTCTTTTTAAAGACAATTTTGTGTATTTTATACATGAGGTTGATTGTATTCGGGGTGACATTAATTTTGGTTCATAAGTAGGCACCTATTTAATCATCAGCCTGTCTAGATTGTATGTAGAATATTTATGTATAGATAGCAGATTTTTAGCCGTAGGTACATTATGGGTAGGGGTCGGGATGCATAAAGTTTAAAGTCATATTTTTGATCGGCATGATTGTCGATTACACGGTCGATTACTTAGTGTGAGTCCCCACCTACGAGCATTGTGGTTCCAGTTTCGAGTCCCGGTAATGGACAATATTTTTGAGATCAGCTGATGAACAAGAATACACCTAAATCTTGGAAATATTGCATGTATTTAAGAATACTTTGCTTTGCAACCTCAAAAGTTAAAGCTGATCTTTGTTAGCTTCGCCTCACTAATTTACTAAAATATACCCATATTCCTGTAGTTTACATTAGGTACTGGTAGGTATCAACATTATGAACGTGACTCAGGTTATTTATGGACGCAATGTAATTTCATCGATTTACTGGCTATCACACAAGTTTTGGTTAGATGGCGTACAGGATACTAACTTTGCTGAAACACTTGCACAAAGCTACTACAAGCGGCGGTCGTGGGTATGAATCCCGGCTCGTACCAATTCGTTTTTCGAAACTTATTTACCATTAGTTTTTCGGTGAAGAAAAACATCGTGAGGGAACCGGTCTTATCCCAATGTCTAGTTTTTCCTATGGGTTGGAAGGTCAGATGGCAGTCGGTTTCGTAAAAACTAGTACCTATGCCAAATCTTAGCTTCAGGTGTCAAAGCGGACTCTTGGGCACAACCAGTAATAACGCTAGGAGGATTATGCTTGAAAGTACACAAATGAATCTATCTGACTTTACTAATCTCGTGCACGCTATAGCGATAAGCGTATTGTTGCGCAGAGTAAACTTCCTTTGCTGTTGTACATAGATTCATTTGAACTAAGAACGCGGTATATATAAATAAATAAATAAATATAAACGGACAATCTTACACAAATCGACCTAGTCCCATAGCAAGCTCAGTAAAGCTCGTGTTATGGGTACTAGACGACGATACATATAATAAATAGTATATATAAATACTTAAATACATAGAAAATATCCATGACTCAGAAACAAATATTCATGCTCATCACACAATTTTTTGCCCTTACCGGGATTCGAACCCAGGACCTCTTGCTTCGTAGGCAGGGTCACTACCAACTAGGCTAAAGTGGTCGTCAAAAATTATCAAATATATATCAATGCACAACAATAACACTACCTTTACAAATTAGTCTCTGTGATAAAATACTGCTCTGAAAAATATAATCGGCTACTACGCTACGGTCCTTCACAAAATACCATTTGAAAGTAGGTTAGTGAGACGTACGACTTTGTACTAGGGAATCAAAATAATTACGACCATACTTTACTTGGTATATTTGTTACCAATAACTTGTCTACCTACAGTCTATTAGGGTTAGCGGGCAACAAATGCCAGACACCAGGGCTTTCACCTTGGCGAGGCTATTTATAAACTCTTTTATAGTTCTATTACATCGGTTGGTAGCAATTTTACATCTATTTGGTCTCAATTCATTATTTTGAGAATAATTCAGTATAGAATTTACTTTGACTTAACCACGTTCTTCGATTTTGACAATCGCTTAATGGTTATACCCGCGGTTTGTTTATGGTAGGTACTATCTGTGTGCCAAATCCATACTAATATTATAAATGGGAAAGTGTATGTGTGTGTTTGTTTGTCCGTCTTTCACGGCAAAACGGACCGACGAATTGACGAGATTTTTTAAGTGGAGATAGTTGAAGGGATGGAGATAGTGACATATGATAGTTTTTATTCCCGAAATCATCCCCTTAGGGGGTGAAATGGGGGGGGGGGGAGGGTAAAGTTTGTATGGAGCTGTGATATAAACGAGTTCCACGCGGACGGAGTCATCAATCATTATTTTACCTTATCACTATATTAACCGTTACCTTTTGGGCAAAGGGAAACATCGTGAGGAAACCGGTCTAATCCCAATAAGGTCTTGTTTTCCCTCTGGGTTGGAAGGTCGGATGGCATCAGTTGCTTTCGTAATGGCCGCTCCACACAATGGACCATCCTGACCCATCATACAGGACGCGGATATGCGGTAGAACAAGACATAAATATGTCTTACTCCCTTTAACGTATATTTGCGTCCTGTACGATGGGTCAGGATGACCCATTGTGTGGAGCGGCCATCAAACTAATAAGAATAAGAATAAGAATGTGTTTATTGCGATCACCTTAAAATATGAAGCAAAAGAAAAAGTACATGAATCAAAAGAAAAAAAAAGAAAAATACAATCACATAACTTAAATCTAGTTAACATAGGCGTGGTGTGACAATGGGAGCCGATCTCAGCATGTGCTAGGCTTAAGAGTCCGCAGTAAGCTCGATTCTCCATACAAACGTAGTTACGCTCTCATTTTAAAACTACGTGTTGGATTGTAACGAAACTTTGCATGTTCAATGAAATGAGGTATATCTATGTCTGTAACTAGTTTATGTAGCTTCAGATACCATAATAAAAAAAAATACAGCAAATTTAAGTTTTTCATACAAAACTAGTTTTTGCTGTATTTCGTTTGTTTTATAAATTGGAACCATATAAACTAATTACAGACATAGATATACTTCATGTCATTGTATATGCAAAGTTTCGTCACAATCCAACCCGTAGTTTTAAAATGAGAGCGTAACTACGTTTGTATGGGAAGGTGAAATTCGGCCGAGCTTACTGCGGCCTCTTAAGTGCCCAGCGCTGGTTTTCAGATTGGTACCTCAGAAGAGAAGGACGGTCGCATTTGAAATTAAGTTCCGTATCCATAAAAATATTTTGCCATTTCTGCCACTATTTATAATTATTACTTTAAGGGCCTGTTTCACAATCTCCAGTTAAAACATATCCGTCAGATAAATGTTGACTGTCACTTTTCTTTTATATGACGGGAGAACAGATAGCAATAATTTTAACTGGCAGATAACTTTATCCGGCGATTGTGAAACAGGCCTTAAATATAACTAAATATAATGGAACAAATATAATGAAAATAAGAAATAAAAATAGACGCAATATATATTGATTTTATGTGTGTACGTGAGTATGAGTGTGCGTGTGTGTGGATGTGTATCTGCATTTTATATTCTCGCCATATGTTTTATTGTTGAGGGGGAGTAAAGCTTGCTTTGTACATTAAGTAAGTGTGTTTTTACTGACCGTTTGAATTTTTGGAGTGACATAGGCTCGCGCAAGGGCGGTAGTATGTCATTCCAGATTTTGGCAGAACTTAAAAGTCCCTCTAAAAATGCCGATTTGTGTAGGGGTACTGATAGCATGGTGTTTCGTCTCAGTTGCTTATTTTGCGTGTCTTTGACCCATTTAAACTTCTCGAACAGATAACGAGGTTTCTGAAATTATAAAATTTTCCGCATGTACAAAACTCTACGGTTTTTCATGTTCAGTAGTTTCTTGTCGTTAAGGAAAGGTGTAAGTAATATGCGCCCTTTTCGGAACTTCATAGCAAAAACGGACACACGCATTTTGTACACGTTGTATCGACTTTTTGGTTTTGGCTAGAATACTTGGTCCATATACAATGTCATTGTAGTTGAGTTGCGAAATCACTGACAAGTATTTACGAATACTGTAAAGCACCTTGAGTCGGTATCGCATCTCTCCGTCCAGGCTCATACCGAGGTTTTTTGCACATTCCACTTGAATGATTGGTTCAGACCCAACGGCAATTCTCGGGCTTTGGTTTTTAACTTTGTTACGTAGGTTTTTAGTTCCCATCACTATGAATTGCGATTTTGTAGCGTTCAAAACCAGATTATTACCAATGGACCATTCTGCTACTGTTTTCATTCCAGATTAGTGATTAATGATTAGATCATGTGGTGCGAAGGAATAGTAGATTAGTGTGTCATCTTCATACAAGTGCGCATGGCAATATTTCAGCCTTTTAGTTAGATCTGCCGTGTACAAGACAAAAAGCAACGGACTTAATATATTGTCTAATACCTATGCCAAATCTTGGGATAAGGTGTTAAAGCGGACCTCGGGCTCTTTTAGGGCACAACCGGGAATAACGCTAGAAGGATGATGATCTGGATAAAGAAATGACCGACCAACTAAAACACCTCTTCAAAATTCCGAAACTATGTTTACTAAACGCTTAACTCACAAACCAAAGGAAGGAGGAGGTTCCATTGTTTTACATGTAATAAATATTGTATTATACCTCTTATTTCTATCGCCATAAAGTTTTTATACGTGTGACATAGACGGCATTCGATTTCATCGTAGGCGCGTGCGGTACGTGGTATAATCACTAAATCAATATTGGGCCTGTTCACCAACTTATATGTGATAAAATAAAGAATCTTAAGCAACAGGAATAACGTCTCATTTGCCCAAATTGCAGTACTTACTACATATGTTTCGTCGCTTAAATAATAATTAGTGTTTTAATTTTATAATTGTAATTGTATGTATCTTTAAGGTATTTGTAACTATGGGCCTTAGTTGCCTGAAATAAATGGTTATGATTATTATTATAAAATGATGTCTTGATTTTGATACTTTTCAGCTTTTAACTAAACAAAAGCTTTCATAGTGAGTCAATTACCTAGAATATATAAATTTTAAATGAAAGGAAAAATTGAAAAATTTAATGCTCCGAGCCGGTTTCGAACCGGCGACCACAGGCATTCATGGCCCGTCGCTACTAACCAACTGAGCTATCGGAACAATCTGGTTCGGGCACCAAATCCTTCAATCAGTTCCTTCATACAACGCCTTAGGGAGGCGTATGTAGCGACATCTACCAGAAGACTTAGGCTTCTTAACGGCACCAACGTCTCAAATTATGTTGAGAAATCGTCAGTAACGATGCGCCACCCCATACTAAATTAATTATTGTTTTTTAAGCAGTAACGCTGCTAACGGAAATTATAAATTTTAAATGAAAGGAAAAATTTAATGCTCCGAGCCGGATTCGAACCAGCGACCACAGGCATTCATGGCCCGTCGCTGGCATGAATGCCGGTGTATTGAATCCTGAGCGTAGTGAGGGATACAAGTGTTTACGCCCGAGACGAAAATAATTTTGCTACCGAGTAACACATACTATTTTTCACACCGACTATGAGGAAATTTAAAAAAAGCTATTGTTAAAATATATCTAAATTATCTTAATTTTTATTAGGTACTAATTTTTAAATATTACGAAATATTTATAAATTTTTATACAACATTGTTATAGTTAAAACTTGAAATATGTTCGTTTTGAATCGACTACGATGAAATTACAATCGATTATTTTATTAACAACTGTGTTCAATTGGCACATTGCGTACAAATGTTCCAATGCCAATGTATAAATTAAAAAAGTAGCTTGAACAGAAAAGTAGTGTTTTGGTCCCTCTCGTCGTGAAGCAAAACTTACTTTTCCGAATGAAAGGTGTGAAAAAGTATGTTTATTATAAAAGTCTTTATGTTAGTGAGTATGAGTCATGTCATGTATGAGTACAAGTATCGTATTTTACTTTTATATTGACTGCTCCTCGGTATGGGGTTCTCCAAAAAAATATTATACAGATTTTTAAAGGATCTGAAGCGGCTATGCTCTTCAGTTTCCGTCCGGACAACGTTCGCTAATTTGCCACCTTCGCTGAATAAAAAAGATATTAACGAAAAGATTAATCGAAATGTAAAAAGGAAGGCTAGGTATATTTTTAATCAAAGCACGTTCCAGGGAGTATAACAAATTCTTGTTGAAATGAATTTTACGAAGGCTGCTGGGTTTATTTTATTTGTAATAAAAGTAACTTACATTTTATTTAGTAATTAACTTACATTTTACCACCACGTCGTAAAATCCAGCTGAAAAAATATAAAATTTGATCTTTTCTTCTTAAATTAAACACACTTTGCGAAGATATTTTAATAAATTCTGCAAATGAATTCACAACCAAAAACGATGAAAAATTCTTGGTCTACAAATTCTGTGAAGCACGAAGTACGAGTACAAGTCAATGGTTCGATCAAATATTTTTCACTTCTCATGCTCAAAAAGTCCATCATATTAGACTTGGCAAGCGGGGCTAAAGTAGTACATCTAGCGGCTTATTCCCAATTCTACAGATTTGCAATTGTACAGATTCCTAATTCTACAGATTCCCAGTTCTACGGATTCCCAATTCTTCAGATTCCCAATTCTACAGATTCCCAATTCTACAGATTCCCAATTCTACAGATTCCCAATTCTAAGGCAGGTCTGTGTAGGTACGACGAGCGAAGCGAGGAGGAGTGTTAGTTGTACTGCGACCCTACAGCGCGCGAGCCGAGCGAGCGAAGCGAGCGTGCCGCGGCAGCGGCCGGCGAAGCGCCAGAACCGATTTTTAGGGTTATTATCTGAAGTGCACGTAACCAGTAGAATTGGGAATCTGTAGAATTGGGAATCTGTAGAATTGGGAATCTGTAGAATTGGGAATCTGTAGAATTGGGAATCTGTAGAATTGGGAATCTGTAGAATTGAGAATCTGTAGAATTGGGAATCTGTACTGGAAATCTGTAGAATTGGGAATAAACGCATCTAGCCCCTAGGGAAAATATGTATACATATTTATGATTTATAAAACATTTTAATTTGACCACTCACAACTGTTCAATATTTCATCCACCAATCACAACTCTTTAAAAAAACATTAGTATTTGCTATCTACTAACCAGAATACAGCTAGACATTAAAATCGACCAATCAGGAAACAGAATTCAATTCAAACATTGGGTGTTTTTCAAGCGTGGTTAACTGCATACATGAGTCATGTACGCAGTTAACCACGCTTGAACGTTTGGATGGAGCTATAGTCGGTCAGAGGCGTTTATTTTTGTAATTATTGTAAATTAGGGAATGAAAAACTCCTAATGTTTGAATTGAATTCTGTTTCCTGATTGGCCGATTTTAATGTCTAACTGTATTCTGGTTAGTAGACAGCAAATACTAATGTTATTTTAAAGAGTTGTGATTGGTGGATGTAATTACATGACATAAGCTATGAAGATTTAGCGGGATAGACTACGCTGCTATTAGACGGTCAGAGGCGTTTATTCGTCTTGTGAATATTTTGTATCTGTGTCAAAACAGTTTATTAAAAAGAATGGCGCCAAATTGAACAATCTTTTCGCCTTGGTAGAATTGTTGATTGTGGATGGATAATCTTTGTTTTTACTATTTTCTCGCAGTCGAAGTGAAAAGTAGAGTGTATAACTCTGGTCTAAAAGCCATATTACCCCTCGAACTATTTCCCTTTGAATCCACTAAACACGTGTTTTTGATACTTATATCTAAAATGGTAATGGTAAATCCATTCCATGGTGGGGCATCTCCTATTGTCCAAACGTCCCAAAATAACTAAAGTAGGCAGATTTAAATGACGGTTCCATTGCGAATATTGAGATGCCAAATCAGACTCACTCCCCTTGAGTTCTTCCTAAAACTACAACCGTTCAATTTAAGGTATGTCACGCCAATATAAAAATTAATGCCTGTTTTATGCTGTTGTCCACGTGATGTGATCGGGGTCAGGTGGATAACGTGTGTATTACAAGCTACAAGGGGCTGCTTGATCTGCCAATCAGTAGTAAAGGTGTCATAAGACGTATCGAATAGACACATTTTATTACAACTTTCCGTGGATAGTGCTACGTACGTATCTACTCGAAACAGCGCCATCAAGCGCGTGCGAGTGAGACGGGCGCACTTGCCACCGCCAGCGCCATGCGCTCGGCAGAGTGCGTGTCCATTTCACTTTTTAATAATAACGAACATATTTATGTCATATCCTTATACATACCTCCTCGTTATAATAAACAAGATAGAGTATTAAAGTTCTTAGCTGAGTTACGTAATCTTTTAAACAGCCTACCTAGAAATTCAAAGGTCATAATTTGTGGCGATCTAAATATCAACTTATTAAACTGTCAGGATAACCGAGTTATAGCTTATGAAAATATCATGGCGGAATATGGCTTTTCAAGATGTATTAGAGATGTCACTCGGAGGGAGATTGTTACGGGAAATCTTGTAGAGTCGTGTTTAGATCACATATATGTTAGAGCACCATCGTCAGTTATAGACGCAGCAGTAATTACTCACAAGATTTCAGATCACTACTTAACTTCAGCTGCAATACAATGGAAACAGAGCCTAACGGAGGAGGGCGTGTGCGCGCGCGCTGCGGGTCCGCCAGGCGAGCCTGCGCCCGCGCAACCTGCTACTAGGCGCGTGCTTGATAATAGTTTAGTAAGGGAAAAGTTGTTAGAGACAGACTTCGACGAACTTTTAAATATGCAATGTCCAATCCAACTGTACGAAGCTTTCACTCTTTTGTTCAAAAATATTTATAAGGATTGTTATAAGTATATAGTTTTAAGTGATAATTCTTGTACTAGAAATAATTAGCATTGGATAAGTGATAATCTGAAAAAGATGATCTCAGAACGTGATAGGTTGTTTTTAGTATGGAGTAATGAACCAAAAAATATGTTAAAGAGGCTTAATTATACTAAGTATAGAAATAGGTGTAATAAAGCTACCATTAAAAGTAGGAATGATTATGACAAGCAAAGCATATTAAATTGCAATAGTAATATTAAGAGAGTCTGGGATAAAATTAATAGTCTATTAGGTAATAAAAAACCATCCTTAGATAGTTCCTTCCTTAGTAACATGGAAAAACAAGGTAGTATTAAAGATATTTGTGATAGGTTTGCATTCAGTTTTTCTGATGAGATTAAACAGATCAATCATACATGTAACGAAAAATGGTTAGATCGAAATAGTTATGTGAATAGGACGGACGTGTTTATAAGATGGCAACCTGTGCGTAGCAAGGATGTTGAGCGCGTCATTCGCCAAATGAATAAAAACAAAGCACCGGGGAGCGATCTTGTACGCATGTCCGACCTGAAGCTAGTCATACATAAGGTCAGTCCAGTCATAGCCCGGTTAATCAATTTATCAGTATCCCAACATAAATATCCTGACAAGTTAAAGGAATCCTTAGTCCGTCCAATCCATAAAAAAGGTGACTGCAAAGTATTATCCAATTATAGACCTATATCCATTCTCTCTAGCATTGACAAGGTGATCGAAAAAACTGTCATCAACCAAATAAATTCTTTTCTTCATAAAAATAACGTCCTTAGCGAAAGTCAGCATGGTTTCCAGAAAAATAAAAGCACCGCTACTCTTTTGTCCAGATTCACTGACGAAATAAATTCATACCTAGGAGATAAGAAGTTTGTTGTAGCCATATTCTACGATTTTAAAAAAGCATTCGACACCTTGGAAACCAACACGCTTTTAAATGGAATGGATGAATGTGGTGTGGGGCAGCCGCTGAACTGCTGGTTCCGGGACTACCTCACGCTGCGGGGTCCCCCAGGGCTCCGTGTGTGGACCCGTGTGCTACCTCATGCACGTAAATAGTTTGTGTGGAATACTGCGGCACTGTTCCGCCCACATGTTTGCTGACGATCTATGCACTCTACTAGCCGGAACCGATGTTACCGAGACATGTCGCTTGGTTCAGCAGGATATAGATGCGGTTGTGAAATGGTCCCATGATAATGGCATCATATTAAACACAGACAAAACAAAACTTCTTGTCATACAATCACCATATTTATCCATAGTAGAAACTCCGCCACTAATGTATACCCATAGCTTTAAATGTTTTCATAATAGTCTAAATAATTGTCAATGCAAACCAATTGAAAAGGTAGATTGTGTAACATATCTTGGTGTCAAGGTCGATGTTTCATTTTCCTGGCTCCAACATATTAGTTATATTTCCAGTAAATTAAGAATCCTTTTAGGAAAATTTTACCATCTAAGTTTGAAAGTTCCTAGTAACATAATGAAAAGTCTTTATTTTGCAATAGTAGATTCTATATTGAGCTATGCCCTTGACTGTTACGGACTCACATTTAAATCTTACATTGATAAACTGGAGGCATTGCAAACAAGATTTTTAAAACTATTAGTCAATAGCAAAACTAGAAAAAGTTGCAAGGGAGATTATTCAAAATTATTTAAAATTTGTAAAATCCTTCCAATTAGTTTAAAACATAATCTACTTGCAGTAAACAACCATGGCAGTCGGGTGCATAGTCCAATACTTATAGAGCATAAGCATGGCACTAGATCAGTGTCTGCGGGTAAGTATGAAGTACCTCGTGTAAATAACTATTTTGGAGATAGAATGTTAGCTAAACGAATTCCGTACCTACTAAACACCTTACCCGAAGACATTCGACACGAGCCACATAAGCGTAAATTTAAAAACTCATTAAAAAAGTACTTTCTCCATACACTTAGTGACAAATGACAACAAGCAAATTCCACGTAAATGTTTTAGCGCGACACTCTTTGTGAATACATTATGCAATTATATTAGATACATAGTTAAAATTATAGTGTAAAAAAATATATATTGTGATATGTAGTTCTTATAGAGACTCTTACCTGCAGACAAACTGTTAAAACAGTTTTGCAGGAAAATGTATTAGATTAAGTTTTGTATCCCATTGTTTAGTAATAATAATAAATAAATAAATAATAAAGTATGCTGCAGTCGCCGCGCGTGAAAATGTTCGATGGGCAAGCCGGAACAAAACAATTTATAAAAGAGTTTACAGTGTATAAATAAAGGCTTGCCTAAAAAGAAATTATAGGCAACCCTGTGGGAATCGGCTTGTATGGGCGCTTCGCCACTGGTATGCAGTCTAGTTATCGAAGTTATGGGTCGAAACTTTGCGCGACTAAGCGCTGAATTCTGGTACGAGCTTTTGACGTAGTGTAATTTTTAGGATTCCTTAGTCAAAAAGGAATCCTTAACGATGCCTTAAGGCGATGCCTTGATTTTTGAGTCGTAGGTACACGCCCCCTAGACAGAGGCATCAGCGTGTCTCTACACCTATGCCTTCCGCCCACGAGAAAAAGAGATGTAACACTCTTCGGGAATCGCTGTTTTGGACAAATTTCTATAAATACCTAACTTAGTGAAGTTTTATTAAAATTTCATAAAGTGAGATTTTAGATGAGATAAAATACTATAGTATTAACTTGATTGTGTCGTAAAATAATGAATCCTTTGAGTAGGCTGAGTAAAAAAAAGAAAAATACAGATCCAACTTTGGATTTTTTATCGAGGAAATTTTAAGCAATCATGTATAGATCAAATCAGATGAACAACCATTTAGTCAAGAATTATATATTTGTAAATCAGACCTTATTATTTCTTAATCTAGTCAGAACGGCGTTTCAAAGCACGCGATAATTTCCAATGGCGCCTTAATAATAAAATTAGGTAAATATTTACTGATATTTATGCCATAATTTTTTGCCGAATTTAGTGAGGGCTTTCCGTGAACTGGAGCCTTATTCAACGCGATGCAGTGACGGACGACGGAGACAGTTTACCTACTATTTCAAGCGTGCGCTCGTTCTGACAAACGACTGAGATACAAAACTGGGCCGGGATTGCATTTGTCTTAGTGTCAAATATTGATTTAAAAGATTTAAAGATCTTTATTGAACATAATGAACAAGTATACTAACTAACAAAACATTCGTAATCGGCGGCAGTACCTAGTCAAAGACTGAGTCGCAGCGATTACGCCCACCTCAGGACACAACAGACTTAAGTTCAACCATATTATTTAGACTAGTATTTACATGCTAACAGATGATGTTAAATCGATTTTCGAAATTTTTATTTTGCTACACCTTGAATTTGTTTTTTTTGCATGGACTAGGCGACCCATTCAGTAGGTTTATTCTCTCAAAGGAGCTCTACAAAGGCTACAAAACTCGTTTATACTGTGTTAAAAAAGCTGATTTCCTTTGTTTTTAATAGCATGAGAAGTTACCTTGAATGAAAATGTATAGTTAAAGCGGTAGTTATAGTTTTATTATATTCAATTAAATATTGCCAACCGGGAACCTATTTTACCGAAGCCAAAGAACTTTGATATTAAATAAGTTTGAAGCCTTGAAGACTTTCACGTAGAACAAAACAGCAAGAAATTATATCCGATTTCATATTGAAGTTTTTTAAGGGTAAAAGAAAATAAATTGAAAGAGTCGTATTACTTAGCACCTGAGTTGGTATTGTATAATAAATAATTTCCTTTTAAAACTTCAGTACTCTTCAAAGTCACATGAAAATTTACACATTTCCTTTCCACTATTACATCACAGAAAAAAATGCAAATCGCTGTAGGTATGTGGGCCGATAATATATGAGGAATTCCGTCGAAGGAAGGTGATTCTAAGACCTTAGGCACTTCATTAGTTGCTATTTCAACGGAAGCCATATTTGTGATATCCGGGTGTAAATACAGGAGTTATAAGTAATATAAAATACCGAAATTACTATATGCGTGCTTAATATATTTGAGGATTTCCCTCAATTCTTCATGGATCCCATCCAACTGGATTTTTTTAAAAGAACGTGACCAATCTGTAATCGTTATACTTAAAAACAAAAAAAAATACGAATCGGTTCATAAATTACAGAATTCTGAGGTAATAAATATTAATGAAATCAAAATGATAACAAAAATAATCATTTTTTTGAAGTCGAGGGGAACTGTTACTCGCGCCCGCAGGAGCTACCTACCACAATCCACAAGGCGGAACAAAGTATGCCATGCGATTAAATAAAAAATAATTATGAAGTCAGTTAAAAAGAACATTATTATGTATTTATGATTCAGCATCATCATCTGCCTATATAGGCTGCTGGGTACAAGTTGGCCAATGTTTGACTTTCGAGCCCTCGAACATTACATACGTTTGTAGTAAATAGCTATCAGAATTGTAGACTAAAATTTATATCGATAATTGAATACGAGAGTGAACGCACGGTTTTCAATTTTCAATCGCTATATCAATGACGCATTTCATCGTTTTTGTCTGCTTTCTAGTGAAATAGTCAAGCGCTCGAAAGTCAAAAATCGCCCTGCTAGCCTCCTCTAATGGATGAGAGGGAATATGGGCAGTAGTCCCCGCGCTGAATTTGGGTTGAGGTCTTCAGACACACTTTTGAATTTCTTCGCAGATGAATGCCGGTTATTATTATGCCGGTTAGGTTATTTCGAAAAAATATGCCAATGCTGGAAACGCCTTTTAATTGATGTAATCCGTCTTTCATGGCAAGGATGAAATAAATAAAAAATATCACGCTCTCCACGTTGGTACTGTTCACGTTGAAAATGTGTAGTATATGTCTTCATAGTATTAATGTTATTAACAATAGAAACCTGTATGTCCAGCAGGGTAAGACTACGAATCATAATATTAGACAACGAAATAGACTACATTTAAATGAAGTGCATTATATTCATTTTGACAAAAGTTTGAATAATAATCAGAGTGTACAATTTACTTCCTGACCTAAACAATCTTCCTGACATAAAAGTTCCTGACATAAATAATAAGATCCTTTGACAAAAAAGTAAAGGAGTATTTTCTGATCCGACCATTCTACTCAATCAAAGAATATTATGCAAGAATTTACGACAAATTTTCGCGGATTTTCGTTTATTGTTCCAATTATTTTTTGTTTTACTTTTTTCTGTATCCGTACGGACCTCGTAATTGCCTTATCATTATTATTATTTAAATTATAATCCGCCCGCGACTTCGTCTGCGTGGACCAGGGATAAAAACTATCCTCTAATTTAATTCACGCTATAAACTATATTCGTGCAAAATTTCATCCAAATCGGTTGAGCCGTTGAAGCGTGATTGAGTAACAAACATCCAAACATCTAAACATCCAAACATCCAAACTTTCGCATTTATAATATTAGTAGGATAGTAGGATTACTCTGCTTTTGTGACATTAATGTAAGTTAATAACATTTGTTAAATTGAATTTTGTATTTGCTTGTTAGTTTCATATGTGTGTTAAAACTATATTTGCATGCATTTATGTGTTTTATAGCAAATAAATGATTGATTATGATTACACTTTTGCACCTTATCCCACTCTGATAAGGCGAAGAATATGCTTATACGAGTAATCTCTTTGATATCGACAGTACTTTCTATTTTCTCGAAGATCAAAGCCTAAACGATCTATCTTTTCATGCTTTTGATAAATATAGACTTCCTTCCAAATTCGCCGAGAATTTTATTCGCCAGTTATACTAATCTACATCGTAAGAAAATACTTTTTGTCATAGAATTGAACAGGCCCGAGTTGGAACGGGGGCGTGCGACGTGCCCAGACTAGCAAAGAACATATCGCAAGACGCTGCTTATACTAACGGGTGTATTTTGATACAAAATTTAGGACAATAACGTCCTTTCAGAATTGAGATGGAGCTCTAGAAATGTATTCTGAGAAATTGTGTTTAGATATACATTGTGTTTAGGTAACATAGGTTACCTTACTCTGTTCCAAGAAGACTAAAAAGGGACAACGGAACTCAATCTAGACTAGATACGTAGGTACTACGTACTAGGTATAATATCCATACTCCATAATAAACTTAAACCGCTACACTGATTTAGATGGAGGTTGGTATAAAGATAGTTTGAGTCCCAGGGCATAGCATAGTTTTACTCTTGGAAATCACCCCCCAATGGAGTGAAATTGGGGGTAAAATTTTGTATGGAGCTACTATATAAACAAATTTCACGCGGACGGAGTCGCGGGCGGCGGCTATACTGGTTTTATATGTCTGTCTTGAAACAAAATTATGGCTGGAAACCTCAGGTTTGCCATTAACATAAATGTTGTCCTTATCGAAGTTTTTTTGTACAATTTATAACAAAAATTACTTATTTGGTACTTATACATAACTTTGCATACATCTGCGATAGATAGATAGCTCCAAACTACCTAACTCCAAATGTATGTGCTAAGCTTAAGACTACATTTAGCCTATGTTTTCATACAAATGCCCCCAGCTAAGCTACTAGTGCTATGTAAATATGTATCACATATGTAAACTTATGTGTGCCTTCGATGTAAAATCAACCTCTCACGAGGTTTAATGGGTAAGTTACACAAGCAAAACGTAATTATGATATGAAGTCGTCCAAATAATAGGTACAAATCAAGAAGTACTATAGCACAGTATTTGTAATTCCAGGCCGGGAGGCCCATAAAAGTGGAGCACGCTGTAATACAAATAAGTAATGCGATCACTTTGTTATGAAACTTTCCTTTGAAGGTCACGCCTCGTGTCATCCCGTTACGTTTTATTATAGCTGCTACTTATTCAATGACATTTAGTCTGCCGTTGTGGAAGTTCCATTTTTGTAATTGCTTGTTACCATTTAAACTTTGTACCAAATACCTACCTACCTACCTACCTATATTTGAAACTTAGCCGTATTTTTTTTACAAATTCTCAACATCCAATGAACATCGTAACTTAAACAAGAAAAGTGAGGCGCTACCACGAATATCGACACTCGAAGTTAGTATATATGCATGCCTGACACTCATAGTATTGTGTTTTGATTGCGATAGAGATGGAAACACTTCGAATTTCGTGGACTGTGGGCTGCAATTCCATTCGTCTTAGTTGACTGACGTAGATATGCTTAGGATATAGCTTTGGTTTCATGTCATGTCATTCAGATTTTTAAAGAAAGAGACATGAAAGTGGGAATATCGCTATCACATTTCGGTCGGCACCATTTTTAACGTTGTTTATTGGTCCTGCTAACCGTTAATTTAATTAGTATTTCGTGATTTCTAGCCTTTGTACTTCGTAGCCTGTTTTCTTGACTTAAAAAACAATCCACAAACATTTAAACAGAGCCTAGTAAATTGCGAAGACTGCTAAAGTCACAGGATCATTAAAGGGCATTCTAATGTGCCACAGTGCAATATACTTACAACGCCATCTAGTCATAATTTCGCCATTGACTGTCTATATAATCTATTAGCCTCTGTTATAAAACACATAATATTCATATTACACTATGCCATGTTGTCATATGTAAGGAATTTCATTAAGTACTTTATATATCGCGTATTAATATAGCGGTCCACAATTAAAATACTCCATGGTATAAGACTTCGTCATCCCTCGCCCTAGAGACTGAATGGGAGCAGACTTGAATTAATGATAGCATTTTCTAGAACATTAAATTCTCAACATAAATATGAAGAATATTACTAACGAATTTTTAACATAATTATTGCTTCCCGTGACCTAGTAGATGTCGGTGATGGTAAATAAGTACGCTCACGGACAAATAATACGGTTCGGTAAAATACTGTGATATTCCCAAAGAAAAAAGTAGATCAGATACAAATTACAAAGTTTATCCTTAGTTACTTCTGACAGTTTTTACCAATAAGCATATAACTTTTATTTAAATTATGTTATTTAAATCAATCATCAATATAGGCACAGATCAGGGCCTAAAGAAATAAATAAAATTCAAACTTGTCGCAAAGTATGCTCAATAAGGCTTGTGCTATATGGGTACCAGACAACGATATATTTAAAATATATCAATACTCGTACATAAATACATAGAAAACATCCAAGACTCAGAAATATATATATATATATATATTCATGCTACTGCACACAAATGCCCTTACCGGGATTTGAACTTAGGACCTTCAGCACCATAGGCAGCGTCACAACCCACTAGGTTAACTGGTCGTCAAGCCTAAGCGGGATAGTTTTCAATTGTATAGTTAATTAAGTTTTAAGATTATATTTAGTACCAGGACTATAAAATATTTTAAATATTTATATAAACTTCTACACTCACCTAAGTATACATAATCGTCCTAGCGTTATATGTTGTTGTGTATCATGTTGTATGGAAGGGCAGGTACTCGTTCAACAGAAAGAGACGCTGTATGTACGCGATGTGTGGCATCAACCGGACACCAGGGCCTAAAGTGCTATTATAACGTTCCATAATCAACTCTAAACGTTATTTTCCGTCTTGATGCTTTGTCCTCAGAATGAAAATACATGTAAGTTTTTGCATCTAGGTCAGAAAAAAAAAACCGATTCATTTCAACTGTAAAAATAGCTAATCTATCTATATATATAAATGCCTATGTCCTGACTGACTCACTCATCAACGCACAGCCGAAACTACTGAGACTAGAAACTTAAAATTTACACCTTGACTTCCTTTTATGACGTAGGCAACGGATAAGACGGGATTTTTGGAAATTCCATCCCTAAGGGGGTTAAATGGGGGTGCAAAGTTTGTATGGGGGAATCTTTTTTTTGAGCTAGAGACTTGAAACTTTGTAGAAAGATTACTAATTAGAATACAAAAAAAGCAATATCTGCATTTAAGAAAATTCTGCCCTCAAGAGGGTTAAATATGGGTGCAAAGTTTGTATGGAGGGAACTTTATTTTTTGAGCTAGAAACTTGAAACTTTGTAGAAACATTACTTATTAAAATACAAAAAAAGTAATTTCTGCGTTTTAGAAAATTCAACACAAAAAAAATGATTTCTGCGTTTAAGAAAATTCCACCCCTAAGGGGGTTAAATAGGGGTGCAGTATTTGTATGGCGGAAAAATTATTTTTTGAACTAGAGTTTTGTAACTTTAGGTTATTTTTATAACGTGGGCTAGGGACAAGAAAGGATTTTTGGAAATACCTCCCCTAAGGGGGTCAAATAGGGGGCAAAGTTTGTATGGGGGAATCTTTTTTTTTGAGCTAGAGACTTGAAACTTTGTAGAAAGATTACTAATTAGAATACAAAAAAAGCAATATCTGCATTTAAGAAAATTCCGCCCTCAAGAGGGTTAAATATGGGTGCAAAGTTTGTATGGAGGGAACTTTATTTTTTTAGCTAGAAACTTGAAACTTTGTAGAAACATTACTTATTAAAATACAAAAAAAGTAATTTCTGCGTTTTAGAAAATTCTACCTCTAAGGGCGTTAAATGATGGTGCAATATTTGTATGGGGGAAACATTATTTTGTAAACTAGACTTAAAACTTTGTAGAAAGATTACTTATAAAAATACAAAAAAAGCGATTTCAGGGTTTTAGAAAATTCCGCCCCTAAGGGGTTTGAATGGGGGTGCAATGTTTGTATGGGGGAAACATTATTTTTTGAACTAGAGACTTCAAACTCTGTAGAAAGATTACTAATTAGAATACAAAAAAAGTAATTTCTGCGTTTAAGAACATTCTACCCTTAAGAGGGTTAAATAGGAATGCAAAGAGGGAACTTTAATTTTTGAGCTAGAAACTAGAAACTTTGTAGAAAGATTACTTATTAGAATACAAAAAAGCAATATCTGCATTTAAGAAAGTTCTGCCCTCAAGAGGGTTAAATATGGGTGCAAAGTTTGTATGGAAGGAACTTTATTTTTTGAGCTAGAAACTTGAAACTTTGTAGAAACATTACTTATTAAAATACAAAAAAAGTAATTTCTGCGTTTTAGAAAATTTAACACAAAAAAATGATTTCTGCGTTTAAGAAAATTCCACCCCTAAGGGGGTTAAATAGGGGTGCAGTATTTGTATGGCGGAAAAAATATTTTTTGAACTAGAGTTTTGTAACTTTAGGTTATTTTTATAACGTGGGCTAGGGACAAGAAAGGATTTTTGGAAATACCTCCCCTAAGGGGGTCAAATAGGGGGCAAAGTTTGTATGGGGGAATCTTTTTTTTTGAGCTAGAGACTTGAAACTTTGTAGAAAGATTACTAATTAGAATACAAAAAAGCAATATCTGCATTTAAGAAAATTCCGCCCTCAAGAGGGTTAAATATGGGTGCAAAGTTTGTATGGAGGGAACTTTATTTTTTGAGCTAGAAACTTGAAACTTTGTAGAAATATTACTTATTAAAATACAAAAAAAGTAATTTCTGCGTTTTAGAAAATTCTACCTCTAAAGGCGTTAAATGATGGTGCAATATTTGTATGGGGAAACATTATTTTGTAAACTAGACTTGAAACTTTGTAGAAAGATTACTTATAAAAATACAAAAAAAGCGATTTCAGCGTTTTAGAAAATTCCGCCCCTAAGGGGTTTGAATGGGGGTGCAATGTTTGTATAGGGGAAACATTATTTTTTGAACTAGAGACTTCAAACTCTGTAGAAAGATTACTAATTAGAATACAAAAAAAGTAATTTCTGCGTTTAAGAACATTCTACCCTTAAGAGGGTTAAATAGGAATGCAAAGAGGGAACTTTAATTTTTGAGCTAGAAACTTGAAACTTTGTAGAAAGATTACTTATTAGAATACAAAAAAATGGCAGGCAGCGTTTTAGAAAATTCTACCTCGAAGGGGGTTAAATAGACATAGTTTGTATGAGGGAAACATTTTCTTTTGAGCTAGAAACTTGAAACTTTGTAGAAAGATTAAGGTTACGAGAAATTGAAAGAGCATTTAAAGCTCAAAAAAAATGCATAAGGGCATTAAGTGGTATTTCAGCTAGAGAGTCATGTAAGCCTGTTTTTAAAACGCTCAATATCCTCCCCTTGCCATGCATGTACATTATAATAAATAGATTTGCATGCCTACTTTTATAAGGTAATCACATTATATGGACATTATTTACCATACCATCTTTATACCTACATAATTTTAAGCAAATAAACAAATTTCACTTCATTTCATAAGATACAAAAAAGTAATATCAGCGTTTTAGAAAAGTCTACCCCTAAGGGGGTTAAATGGGGGTGCAATGTTTGTATGGGGGAAACATAATTTTTTGAACTAGAGACTTGAAACTTTGTAGAAAGTTAACTTACAAAAATTACTTAAAATACAAAAAAAGTAATTTCAGCTTTTAAGAAAATTCTATCCCAATGGGGGTTAAAAAAGGTTGAAGGTTTTGTACGGGGAACACTGGATTTTTTAAAGAGATGTACTCTTCATTAAACTGTCTTCATTTCTGTATTTCCAGTGCTGAGTTTAAGATTGTTTTAACAGCCTTACAATATTTCACTTATTTTTAATCTCACTCATAATACCTAAGATCCCCATTTTCTAGCTCGCAAATTCCCAAATCCATGCGTTGCTCTTTATCTTGCAGTCATTTTTGCCAAATATTAAAATTAGATTAAAGCATCAGGTAACTGACGGAATAAGCATGAAGCATTCTGCAAACAATTCCCGTAATCTGATGGAAAAAAACTTTGAAAATTCTTTTCACACCTTTCATTCGGAAAAGTAAGTTTTGATCCACGACGAGAGGGACCAAAACGCTACTTTTCTGTTCAAGCTACTTTTTTAATTTTTACATTGGCATTGGAACATTTGTACGCAATGTGCCAATTGAACACAGATGTTAATAAAATAATCGATTGTAATTTCATCGTAGTCGATTCAAAACGAACATATTTCAAGTTTTAACTACAACAATGTTGTATAAAAATTTATAAATATTTCGTAATATTTAAAAATTAGTAATAAAAATTGAGATAATTTAGATATATTTTAACAATAGCTTTTTTTAAATTTCCTCATAGTCGGTGTGAAAAATAGTGTCACTCGGTAGCAAAATTATTTTCGTCTCGGGCGTAAACACTTGTATCCCTCACTACGCTCAGGATCCTATGTTAGAATCCCTCGCTACGCTCAGGATTATATTGTAGGATCCCTCGCTACGTTCAGGATTCAATACACGACCCTCGCCGTAAATATACTATTTTGCTCCCTTGTGACACAAATAACTATTTCACACCTTTCATTCGGAAAAGTAAGTTTTGCTCCACGACGAGAGGGACCAAAACGCTACTTTTCTGTTGAAGCTACTTTTTTAATTTATACATTGGCATTGGAACATTTGTACGCAATGTGCCAATTGAACACAGATGTTAATAAAATAATCGATTGTAATTTCATCGTAGTCGATTCAAAACGAACATATTTCAAGTTTTAACTATAACAACGTTGTATAAAAATTTATAAATATTTCGTAATATTTAAAAATTAGTAATAAAAATTAAGATAATTTAGATATATTTTAACAATAGCTTTTTTTAAATTCCCTCATAGTCGGTGTGAAAAATAGTATGTGTCACTCGGTAGCAAAATTATTTTCGTCTCGGGCGTAAACACTTGTATCCCTCACTACGCTCAGGATCCTACTTTAGAATCCCTCGCTACGCTCAGGATTCTATTGTAGGATCCCTCGCTGCATTCAGGATACAATACACCGCCCTCGCCGTAAATATACTATTTTGCTCCCTTGTCACACCAATAACTATTAACAATCGCATATCAGTGTCTGCCACTGTTTGAAATGTAATATGTCTAGACTATTTTAACTAAGAATAAAATTCACTTACCTACCTATTTTATATCTTTGTCATCATCAAAAATCTACGCGGACGAAGTCGCGGGCGGCCGCTAGTATAATATATATGACTATGAATACCTATATTGAGGCTATTGTACATTACATAAGCGCACTAAAGTAACATAAGTACTGCTTGTCTTTATGGATTTGAAACTCGCATGGCCTTTAAACCGAATTTTATTTCCATGGGAACAAGTGCATAAGTATTATTTATGCGGTTGTGAACCTTTGAAAAGTATAACTCTTCAGGAAAGGAATATTGTGATGTTTTGATGCTAAAGTTGTTTATTGATTTTTATTTATGTCCATAGGTATACACCTATAATGGTAAAATAGCTGTTTGGTCTCTGAATTAAAACATTTACAGATGCATGTTCAAATAGAGAAATATTTCAAATAGGGATTCCCCCGTGTGGTGTCGGGTTAGAATTTCACCACCCCCTTTCTTCCCGTGGGTGTCGTAAAAGTCGACTAAGGGACCAGGGTTGAAGTGTGTTGTGGGCGATGGGATAGCAACCTATCACTGCAATATCACATTTAGTCCATCTTTTATACCCACATTTATGCTAAAAGTGGCGATGGAACATACGTTTCATGTGCTCTGCCTACCCCTTTTGGGAATAAAGGCGTGAATGTATGTATGTATGTATGTATTTAGAGATTCAGAAAATAACATCATAAAGCTTTGATTCAGCTATGTTTTCTAATAACCATAATTATTGCATTGAAAAGTTGTACAGAAAATGACCTCGGTTGCCGGTTGACAAATGTAGGTAAATTGACGATTATTGACACTAGAAACCCATACAGTTAGTGTCCCTATAGTAATGTTGGTTTAGTTACTGAAATTACGTCACACGCTATCTATCATTAAACACATACAATCACACATCTCCTACTGCAACACGATGGTTACGTTACGTAGTACACTGACATTAAGGGTATCGATTGCTCGACTAAAGGCGCGTCCTCACATTCGACAACGCAGCAGAAAATTTTATGTTCCTTCCCCTCTAGCCAATGTGGAGACGTACCATAACACTGAACTACTCATAAAATAAGCACATACAGGTAACATTGAATGGACGCTGTCGGTGGACAAAGCGCAAAATAAAACAACAATTGCGGGGAAACATTTATTGTGGTCGGCTCCAGCTGACGAGGCTTCATGGAATGGAAATATGAGAGAAGGAATTTAAAACGGAAAACTGAGCATCTGGCAAGCAGTGGAAAACAAACTTAATAAAGAGCGAACGAAAATAGAACCACGTAAAGTTGACTAGACTCGAGTCGCGGCTTATTTGCCTGGTTTTTGCTAGCCGCTCTTTGTTGCAAATAGGCGCATTTTGTGGTTTTGCTTTAAGTGAAATAGGTAGGTATGTGCTTTAGTGAGCAACCTTTTTTTCATTTCACTCTTTAAAATGAAAAGCTGTGCAGCATTGTTCACAGTAATTATTCTGACTCACAGTGTGATGATTTCAATGAGGTACTGCACTGTTTAACGTGCAAGTGGCTTTTAAATGTTATTTGCTTTAAATAACGAATAAGAGTAAAGTACAAGATATAGGATACATAGAAACAGAAGCTTGCAAGAGACAGAGAAGAGACATACAGGTGGTTGGAGTGTTCGTGGTCATTGGAGTTGTGCGCGGGCTGCGAGCCGGAGCGCCGCAGCCGCCAGATGGCGTGGCGCGCCGCCACCAGCCGCGCGAAGCCGTGCCGAGCCACTCTCGACGCCTACGCGCTCATGCTGCTCAACAAGTCCTCGGAACTGGCGCTCGCACCACGACCCGACAGGAAACCAGGAAAGGACCGTACAGGACAGATCAACAGGTAGGATCAAACTCCACTCAGCGACCAACGGCGGCTTGGACGCTGGCAACTCCGTTACATACACTATTGTGCGTTAATTTACTACACTACGACCAAAAAGCTGACCTAAAACGAATATCACAACCGAATATCACAATAAAGCAGGCAAGCAAAGCTTTGTGGACGGCGGCTTACGTAACTATAACTTATCTACGCGTGTAAAATGTGCAAAAATGTATCGATCACAGAAGAAAGCCTTAACACTATGAGGTTTTAATGCCCCTCGGGCGATGTTATGTAACGGAGCCGCGTTTGGTGTGGAGATTTGAATGGGTTCGGCGTAAGGGACATGCGCGCGGAATAGGGGCCGGGTGAGCACTGGCGGCCGGAGCTGCTCGCCGCGCCACTCCGCCGCCCCGCCTCCGCTACCTGACTCCTTTCAGTGACATAACCTCCGTCAGCTTTTCACATTCCTGCGATTCTCGACTCCATGGCAATCTTGCAAAACGGAGAGTTGAAAGTTCTTTAATAAAATCGCCTCAATAATTAGATAATCACGAAAGATTGACCAGTTTATGGAAACAGGGTCCCTAACAAACCTCTTCCTAATATTTATTATAATATTCTTCGTATGTCCAGTCCTTAATCGTGAGTAGCTGTAAATATTTATAAGTAAATAAATTATTTCTTGTATGGTTAGTAAGTTGTGGGTCATCAGTGATTTTTAGAACAGTGTACATCATGATGATTTAATTTACTGCCCTAGTGGCACAATGATAATGAGTTTTGCGTGCTCAATGTCCGGCATAAAATGCTCATCAATTGAGACTGTGGAATGTAACATAATTTAATGTTATGTTAATAATAAATAATATCGTTGGCAATGTTGCTTCTGCTTTTTCAAAAGACACAGTGTAGGTTCCTTCCTACTATTCGTATTATTTAAAGTGCGTAATGTCACGCAATTGGTTATTATTAGTTCATGATAACAAGTTGACATGGTTTTGTGCCTAGCATACTGTCTAGTCTACTTCAAATAATGAATGAACTCAACCGCCATCTAGCCCCGCGCGGTAGAATCACGATATCAGCAAGGTCTGTTGCAACTATTATTTTATCGTCGTATCTTTTATGGGGCACTTCAGGTAACGCCGTGACGGCCGAAACGGGGAACGAGGGTTAATCTGCAATATCGGAGGCTATACAAACAGTTAGCCTTCGATAGAAGGGCGGCTCGACCTTGAGCACTGCTCTTTTGTAACAGCACAAAAGAAAATGCCTTCTTTGTAGCCGACGGACAACAAACGTCTTAGTTGTATTATGTTTTGCAGACATTCTTTCATGTGAGTATTAGACGTCATTTGGCTACTTTAGCGATAGATGCTTAAAAATTGTGCGTTGGGCAATCAAACTAACTTTGTTGGTACCATATCATCCTCATGATTTATATTTATAACTATTGAAACGCTTTCTGTTATTTTAGTATTGATATATAATATAATTTTATTTTTATCACTAAAAATGAAATTTTTATGAAAAAAAAAAAAAAAAGTGTGTCAAATTAAGGCTGGTTTATAGCGAAATGATGTATTTACACACTTATAGGAATTTGATAGGCCCAAACTTAAATTATAAAGTACCTAAATTGCAAAGTTAACAGTTTCATTTCGCCAAGCTTTTTATACAACATTGCTACTCGACAACAGATGGCGCTACAGAACGAATACAGTGGCGTTCGGTCCTTACCCACACCGTGTCTATAGGTTAAATATAATATATCACCTGTTAGTTAGTTTATATACCATATTACCACTTAAATACCAGTGCAAAAGAGGAATAAATTACAGAAACAAATGAGTTTTACCTCTTTTGTAAACTGAAAAGACTGTTCACGTCACAAAACACTTTACCGTGCATTATGAACTTAACGTGCCGTACCTACCTATAAAGGTAGACTGCCTTCTTGTAGGAGTTTTGTTTTCATAATAAGAAAAGACGAGCTTTGCCGTGAAGATATAGATCGATTTTTAAATACATCCTACACCATAAATACTTTACGTTACCTACCTTTACCATCTTGGCTTGTCTACACTGGTACAGTCAAGTGCAAAAATATGTATCGATAACCTCTCATAAATAAGTAAAACCTTATTCCGCTGACATAAGAGTTATGAGACATATTTATGAGTAACACACTGAGTTTACACTTGACTGTATATGTACAATCACGACATGCTTTACCTACCTATGACGCTGTCGACTATTAAATTTGTAAGTTCGATGGACACGTGGGATTAAAAGACACACTACCCGCATGTCCCATTGGATGTGTACGAGTTGACTAAGCGTAATGTATCTTTCCAAATCTACCATTGTTTATTACGGTGGTTACAAAACAAGCGGGGAGCATTAATTTGGAAACCGCAGGGGACATCATTTATCCGTCCTATATTTAGGTTTCGCCCACGACTGTGCTCCGTCAATACAACAATAACTCCGTCATAGAGCTATTGTCTATCGGATACGCAAAGCATTTTCCGTATTTTTGGCTATGAAGTAAGTTAATATCGAAACATCATTTGATATTTAACAGGAGCTTTTCGGTGAAGAAAAATATCGTGAGGAAGACCAATCTCAATAAGGTATAGTTTGCCCTCTGGGTTGGCAGGTCAAGGTAGTGACTTTCATAAAACTAGTGCCTAACGCAAATCTTGGGATAAGGTGCCAAAGCGGACCCTGGACTCAATATACATTTGTGTAATACAACGGTGTCTTTATAGAGGGGTTGAAAAATACAAATATATAGGCTGTGTGAAGATACAGACAGCAGAGAAGAGGAAAGTGCTCTAAGGTGCTCGGTGGGTCTACACACACTATTAGTGTCCTAGATTATGCGTTGTAAAATTAAAATTCGGTCCTATAAGACTGTCATTACACCGGTCTAAATGAATGGTTGTGGTTCGTGGACCCCGTAATAAACAGCTCTATTCGATCCATCATTTTCACATCCAAATCGCAATTGAATACGGCACGTGTCACAATTGGGATCCCTTCGTTTCCTATATAGCTAAACTTATTATTTCGAATTTAGTCAGAATTGCAAGATTTTGGGCTTTTAAGTCCTAATTTTTGTTCGAGTCATGCGTGCCACACGAATCGAACAAAAATATGATAACCATACGTGCCTAACCATGGTATAAAGGCTCTCATTTTATCTATAATTAAACCTTAATCTCGGAATCTCTTAAATTTGCATTTTCTTTATCTGACATGGTGACATAGGTTAAGGATGCCATACCGGACTTCTCCCCCTCCCCCTTCCCCCCGCGCTCGTCAATCATCTCGTCTCCTGCCCCTGGCCTTCCTATTGTTTCCATTTCCACCTCCTGCTAAATTGATGCGTTTTCACAAAGAAAGGGTAACCATTGTAATACCTTCTTTCGAATCATCCTGGTTTTTGCAGACATGATTAATAAGGTTTTTAGATGGTATCAACATGATTTTAAAGTAATTTGTGACATCAATTTGAAGCTCCGATAATGCATGACTTTGAAGGCATCCAAAACGAAACAAAAATTAAAATTTCACGTAATTCTTTAACTTGTAATAATAACTATGAAATTAATCAATCGATGATATTATAATTTATACCTACTTTCTAATAAAATATTCAAGCTTCATACTGCTAAGAATAAAGCAATATATTGTAATTATAATACATTTAATAATTAAACCAATTAAAAGATTATCCCAATGCATTAACGAGGCCCGAAAGCTCCAATTCCACCGTGGAATGCTTGAGAGAGTTTCTAAATTAAAAATCCAATTATGCTACAAGTTAGACGTTAGCTGAATTCAAAATAACAATGTACCTAGAGACTTTTGTCGCAAATCATGTATTGCAGCATGTACCTAAACCGATGCATCTTTAAAAGCGAGTAATTCAATATAAAGCAGCAAAAGTTATGGGTAATATTTTTTATCAATTGCTCTAGGAAGCCAATTAGGTATTTTAAATATGTGTCTATATTGAGGTTTATCAATGCAGATGGGATTCGTGCCAAATTGCCTTATAATCCGATCATGAACATTATCAGAAGAAATAATCGCGTAGCGCGCAGCGCATCTTTTAATTTCATTCACAGTTGCAATCCCGTGTTTAATTAGCTCTATAAAAAGTTATCAACCTACTTAGTATGGATGACTGACTGACTGATGATAGGATGGACGACTTTCATGTTTTTAATATTAAGTAGTAGGTACATGTACTCAGGGCATTTTAACGTTTTTCTGCTTCGTCAGCCAGAAATGACAGGCTGAATTATAGATATTATAGCCTATTATAGTTAGATTGAGATGGGATGGAACAGTGGCAGCGAGCTAGGTACATAAATAAATTGTTATATCCTTACTACCATCCTTGGTTGAAAGGGAACATCAATCCCTTACAACCAAGGATGGTTGTAAGGATAGTCACGTCACAGTCCAGTCGTAGTCCAGTCAGTGCACGTTTGAAATCATGATGGGTTAGTTTAGGTATTTGATCCGCTAAGAGAACGTATGCTTGAAAAGTAACGTTTAGATGTACACATCTAACCGTTACTTAATTATGTACTTATTATGTACTATCTAAACAAATTACAATTTGTTTAGATAGTACATACTATGAGTTGAGAAGGTGCTCAGTTGTCTTTAATTTTATATTGAAATAGTATGTATCTTTGCTATCGTGCGTCAATTTAGCTAAGTTGTTCCTTTTGATTTAAAGTCCGCCTCTAGTGATTCGTTTGTAAGGATCCTCTTTAAAAGTTTTCCATAGTAGATTTCGTTGATTTATGTCATTAATAATAAACATCTTTACATATCCAATCATTCATGGTGGATTGAGCATTTTGCTTTAAGAGCGGCGCTACCCGGTGCCTTGAATAAATAACAAGCCGACGCCTTAAGCGTCGGATTAAACAGGGATTATTTTGACGAAATTCACCTTCAAGCTACTTATGTCTGATACTTCTAATTCTTTTAATCAAGCCTTCGTCCTAATAAGTGACGTATTAATTCTTAACGAGGCAAAATAGCTCGAACAACAAAGATCGTTCCGTTTTAGTTCACTAGTAATATTTGTGAAGTGTTTAATTTGATTGTATTATATAAAAAAATACTATAGGTAGATTTAATATCATAAGACTTTTTCTACTCAGTTAACTGCTATGCCCAAAAAGTGATCAACAATTTTGGTACAGGTCAATAAGGTCTCGGTATCGGTATTAATAACGCAAGTTATTCGTATCGTTTAATTTTTAATTATTAAATTATTTTTTCTTGTCTTGTGTACATATATAATGGGTGTAAATTATATTAATTTTGCTTCCTAAAAAGTTTTTTTTTTGTTCGCCGTAATCATGGTAATTTTTTAAATCAACGCAATTGCACAGATTTTATGAAGAGTTTCCATATCAAAGAATACGAAATAAAAGTTAAAGCGTTAGTCTAGATGATGGAGTCTGCAACTAATTGTATAGAATTTACGTCCCCCTGGTAATCTGAAAACTCTGCCAAACAGAAACCTCCTAAATTGGATTTCTGTTTTCTTACTTTTTAGCCGTACCAAAATTGGTCCAACGGAACACTTATGCGATTACTCCGAGGCTGTCCGTTTGTCACAGCCAGTTTTCTCGAAGACCGTTTGACACAGGAAGCTGAAATTTGGTAAAGATATAGAAATTTATTTTTCTTAGATCACCTCCTTTTAATTGCTATATTATGATTAACTTATCCAGGTCCCGGGGTCGAATCCCGGTAAGGGCATTTATTTGTGTGATGAGCACGAATATGTGTTCCTGAGTCATGGATGTTTTCTATGTATTTAAGTATTTATTTATCCATATAAGTATGTTTATCGTCGTCTAGTATCCATAGTACAAGCATTGCTTAATTTGGGACTAGGTCGATTTGTGTAAGATCTGATCTCTAATATTTATTAATTTATTTATTTATATCACTCCTTTAGTGTTTACAACCCATATTTTTTACTGATAACCAATAAAACCCACTATGAACTTAAGTGAGCTGTGTTTTTAAAATTTGATTTAGGAGTATATTTTCATAAATTGGATTTATCAAATTCTTATTTAAAAATCAATATTCAGTGGGTCGACCACGCAACGCATTGTACGCGCGTCAGCAAGATCTAAATAAAAAGCCTCTGCCGGAAAATCGACGGCAGAACCCGTCTTTTCAAATTCTTTAAAATCATTAATTATCCAGAGGGGAGTTCCTAACTTCCAATTTGTCATTATTGTCAGTATTTTCATTTAAGCGTAAACACGGACTACAAGCACTTCGTTGATTGGGATAAAAATAATGCGGAAAAAATGTCATTTCATATTTTATTTGTGTATTACTGTAGCTTGGGCAGTGCTACATTATGAATAATTAAAGGGCTCGCCTAATGGCCCACCCGCACTCGCGGGCGATTTGGCGAATACATGTGCTCCTGAAAGCTTATATTTTGCCAATATTTGGGCATTACTTAGTCATTTAGGGGATGAATATTTCAAATAAATATCAAACAGCTGTGAATATGGGACGTTCTGATTTCTGAGTTAATGTTTTGTTAAAAGCTTCTGTACGTACACCAACTAATGGTCAATTAATTATGTCAAAGAGCCATACGTTAATTTATGCCGGTTAACTCTTAGGCACTTGAATTATATATATGACAGACATAGTAGTGTGACTGGACCGATTCGGTCTGATTTTAATAGGTATCATAAACCGTTTTTTTTAATCGAAAGTTTTATTGTTGAGAGAATTTTGTAAGCATGTAGTTATCTGTTTAATTTTAGAAATAACGACAAAATACAAAACAGTTTTCATTTGAGCGTGCCTATTTAATAGACTGACTGTAAATGTAAATATTTTTTATCGGTTCTGCTCGTAAGTAATTTATTATAAAAATATATTAAATTATTTCCTCCGAAAATATTTTTCGGATTTTTCCGCAGTAAAGTCGTGTACACAGCGGCATAGACACAAGCGCTGGTATTCACAATGCTTACGACTACTGGCTCGACACGATCCAGTATAAGTCTGACCTGCGATTACGCGTAGTTGTTACGAATATCGCGGTCGATTTAACCTAGGGGTGAGTGGTGAGGTGTGTTGAGTCAAGTTGTTTATAGCATAGAAGGGTCGCAGTCCGTCAGTGCGAGGGCGCTCGTTTGAAGAGGCCGCGTAATTAGAAGACGCTGCAAACACTGGAGTGAAAGTAAAAGAACTGACACTCAATTTGTATGCGTAATGGAAAGGAAATTATGGGGTGTTTGAATGGGAGCGTTTGTTGTTTGCTTATGTAGGACACAGACACTGGCTGACCACTGCTTGTTGTCGTTTATAGTGTATGTATTTTTAGATTTGTTTGCAGATTACAGCTTTCCTTTTCTTATTGACTTGTACTTTGGGCCTAAGTTAACATTGCGTGGCCACTTAGGAACCGCAGCTATACTTTGTTAATTATTTATCTGATGCTTTGGATCGAAAATGTACGTACACAATTCTCGACTATTTCCCTACTGTATATAATTTTAGGTATGAAATTCCCTAAGGTGCGAAGTTTAATTGCTAGTTTTCAAGTATCCCGACGATGTCCAATTTTCCGATGCCGTATAGAGAGCGTTTCAAACTCCTACCGTGAGAAACAACACGTCTTGGAAGCAACAAACTTCTCTAAGAGCTGGTGAAGGTCCAAGTTCGTATAAGCCGGAAATCCCTTAAAGCCGTCAAAGTAATCTGTAAGACTTACAGCAAAGGTCCCGGAATGGGGCCAAATGAACGGGAGTAATCAGAATACCGTGTACGCTTTAAAACGATCCTTATATTTAATAGGCATCTCAGGGCTTTTTTGGTTTAAATGTATTCTTGTTAAAGAGGCACTGAAGAAGGAAATCGTTTGCTGTATTTTAAGACGCTGGTAGCAACGGAAACGAGGGTTTTGTTAGACACCGCGTATATCAAGTTCTATTTGAATAAGATACATGTAAATAAGTTTGTATGAATTTAAATCTTTTTCTCAATGGGCAGCTACGTTAATAATTACCGCTTAGCTACCTAAAAGGTGTACAACGTAACAGGCATGCACACACACACACACGTAGCATGGTAATATTGCAAAAAATAGAAGCAATAACTATAGCGAGTGTGGTATGAATGAAACCTGAGTCTTATTTTTTTATATGCTAGTTAAGAGGCCGCAGTAAGCTCGGCCGAATTTCACCTTCCCATACAAACGTAGTTACACTCTCATTTTAAAACTACATGTTGGATTGTGACGAAACTTTGCATATACAATGACGTAGGTATATCTATGTCTGTAATTAGTTTATATGGTTCCAATTTACAAAACAAAGTAAATACAGCAAAAACTAGTTTTGTATGAAAAACTTAAATTCGCTGTATTTTTTTATTATGGTATCTGAAGCTACGTAAACTAATTTCAGACATAGATATACCTCATTTCATTGAACATGCAAAGTTTCGTTACAATCCAACACGTAGTTTTAAAATGAGAGCGTAACTACGTTTGTATGGAGAATCGAGCTTACTGCGGACTCTTAATTAGCGGGTTTATACATATGCCATTCAAATCTGGATCTATTTTTATTCTTAAAATCTTTGAGCACTACAATATTTAAATGTATTTTGGTGTTAGTATATATTTTTAGTATTTTATGCAACTGTTGTATAAGTAGGGTCTTAAAACGTGAGTGTCGTGAGTTGCGATGCGAGCCTTGGCGAGCATCGCAATTAAAGACGCCACGAGCGTTTTAAGACCAAGTTATACACCGTTGCATACAATATTTTTTCTACGACTATTTTAAATAAATAGCATAATTTGACTTTTCAGGCAGTAAGTTTTCCGTTAGTTCTATTACTACTCACGCAATTTCATCAGCGGTGCAGTTATTTTCTTCTTCGTCCATTTTAAAAGGAACGTACACATTTTTCTTCACTTCACAAACACGAATAAAATCTTAAGAAGTTATTAATAACGAATAGTTATCATATTTGACATATTTCGTCTTTTAATTTTGAACTGGAACTTGGGTGGGAAATTGGGAACATGACACATTGACACCTCTTGTTTATGGTCTGTTTTGTTCTTAATTCAACTTGCCAGTACTGTCATATTAAGACCAAGGTTTTTCTTAAGTTGGCAGCAATGCCTTTAGTACAATAATTTATTTGAAGTAAATACATTCAGTGGTTTGTTAAGTTGGTAGTACCTAATGTATTTTATGTTTCGGCATGGCCCTCTAGATTAGTCGCGTCGCGGCCTACTCGATCGTGTCTAGTAGGCCGTGGCACAATGTAGCACTACCCAGGTTTAGAAGCGTATGGCTGCTAAGCGTATCGTTTTGGCGACAAAACAGCACGGTTGTGCCGTACTGTTATGGGGAATAGAGTATAGACTTTTCTGCAGACTTATTTTGTATGTCATATTAGTGTTCGGGACTATGTAAATGACAGATAAAAGTACAGGAGTAGAAAAAGTTATAAATAAGGCATAAAACACATGGGATATTACAGGCAACTAAACACAACCTTATTTGGTTAGTGCGATTTTGACCTTAAATAAAATCACATAAGCGTTCGAATTCAAATAACAAGTCAGGGGTGTTATATTCGCAATTCTTTCCTGGTTGTATTACCTAAACCAAGCTAAAATAACAATGTCAAAGAGTTGTTATACAAACTCATGGATATTATGTTGACAAGACTGTTTTAATACTAAATTAATAATTTACTTTAAAAACAAAGTTTTAACCGACTTCAATTTAGTACTCCGCTAAGCCACGAGAACATTTCCTATTTTTTTTTTACAATTTACCACATGAACTGATTTCCGATAGCAAATGCGTTGATTACCTACTATAGAAAAAAACCGAATCGCTGTATGTGGGCCGTTAATATTTGAGGACTTCCATCGATTCCCCAAGATGATCACCAATGGCACTTCATTAGTTCCTATTTCAACGGAATCTTATCAGAATCTGTGACGTACTTTTGCACTTTTAAGTACATAATTGAGGAATTCGATAAGTCATCTGTGGTCTTCATCATCAATTCCTCGCCGACAAATTTATGATTCCGGATGTAAATACACGAGTTATAACAGAAAATACCAAAATCACTACACGCGTGCCTAATAAAATTGAGGAGTCCCCTCAATTCTTCATGGATCCCATCATTTGAATTTTGAAAAAATGGGACCCACCTGGAAGTATATACAAACGAACAAAAAAAAATGTTCGAATCGGCCCATCAATGACGGAGTTCTGAGGTAACAAACATTGAAAAAAAAAAAAAAAAATACAGCCGAATTGAGAACCTCCTCCTTTTTTTTGAAGTCGGTTAAAAAGTTGTCTAATGCTACTTTTTTACCGCATAATACCTACTTACTTGAACTGTAATAGAAGCCATAGAACGCTGCCTCCCATATCTTGAATACTTTGAATAGGTTGTTTTCTATACCAGAGACCCCGGCGTGACGCAGACCAAATACTGTCCGTATTATGTTTAGCCACAATTTCCCGCCCCGTTACCTTATTAGCGAGGTAGTCAACAGATTTATTTGAGCAATTAGTTCGAAAACCTGTCTGGGTCGCTTATTAGCCGCACCCTGCCCCGAACTAAGTTTCCGGGATATATTAGTTATTAGCGTACGGTTCTAATGCAATTACCTGATTTAGCTTTACTCTGCGGATTGCTAAAGTGCTTCTTAATCTCGCGGGAAACGGGAAACCCCTTATTACTTGGGTATGATAGCCCTTATTACTTGGTGGCATCATTATAGACATCTTAACTCCAAGATAACGTAAAAGCTCTACGATTCCAACACCAAATTAACCCAAATATAAAATACATATATTTATATACGTTATTTGTTTCCTTAATTATAACTGTACGACTACTGAAAAACCGTACGTGCATACTAAGTAGTATGCCTGTAAATTGTTCTCTCTGCCGAATGGGTTCGACATATTTTAGTAAACTACCTTCTTACGACAATGTGCGATTTTCGGTGAGTCAATAACACAAGACAAATGTCATTTCACGAAAAATGGAGGAGGGATTGAGGAGATTAGAAAACATGTTTGATCTAAATATATCAGCACGGCTATCATGCGAGCTCTCTCGATTTTTCTCGAACTATCCATCTCTCTATACAAGATGTCTATACCTCGCGGCCGCGACATATTCTCGAGAAAAATCGAGAATATGTCGCGGCCGTCCCATGATAGACGTGCTACGCGAAAAAGAGCAATTTTTTAATAGAAATTTTATGCAAACGAAGCTCCAGGTACTACTCCTACAATTTGTAGACGACTGCATTATCGATTAGGTCCAAAAGTGTATACATCTCTTTGTCCTCGACTGTACTTATACCTGAGTTCGAATACATAAAACGAGTAAATATTTAGCATTCAAGTTCCTAATCAATAACGGTATTTTATCAATATACCTGTGAACTACACTTTAAAAGCAAAGTTGTCTGCAAAGTTAGCCGCCTACTGAAAAATACACGGGATTGCAACTAGCGACAGTAAGTTTATTTACTTAGGACTGGCCGCTTTTGGTGCTGAGGGGCGGCAAACTTAGCTAAATAGGTGTGGAAACAGCCGCTAGTAATGACTTACTTTATATCCCGGCACCAAAGTTACAAGTAAGTCACTTTTGAAAACTACTTAACCTACATGAAGACATGGAAAATGCCAACCGTTCTACTAGAAGTAAATTAGTACATTATAGTAAGTACCTATTAAATAAATGTAATGACTTGAATATTACGATAAAAATCAGTTTATTGTTAAAATAAGACACATAAAAAAATATAAAATCCATGAAGAACCTACATTAAAACTAAATTAAAAATTAAAAAATGAACTTAATACTATTACTATTCTTCTACACATACGAAATACCGTTGACAATAGTGCGCAAAAAACGGTAAAAATAGGCGTTAGCGTTAGGGTATTAATAACAGAAAATGTGTTTGTACAACAATAAGGATGCGAGTGGCACAGGGCCGGTCACTTTGGCACTCTTTGAGGGAGGCCTATGCCCAGCAGTGAACGACTTTCGGCTGATATGACAACAATAATAATTAAACGAATTGTTCGTGGCTTCGTAGAGTCTTGAGATCATAACATACTTGAAGTGCTCCTACAGATCACATGACTATAGAACATAATTTCACCCATATCTGGCACAATCTAAATTTAGCCCCGCCCAATCGGGCACAGTGGGGCAGGATCGAGCCACTCGAATCGGTGCTCACGGTTTCGGGTCGCGGCGGAAAATTCGAGAGTCATTTGTTTTGATCCCGAGCCCGCGATTTAAACTGAACGAGGCCTTTAATGAGGTCCCGTAACGATATTGGAGATAGTATATTTACTATCAGTATATTGAAGATAAATTATTATTGAGTCTGATCTATGTAGTTTAGGTACTAGTATAAATCGTTCAATTGTAAAAGACGTGTAAAAGAGTATCGGGCATGTATAAGTAAATATATGAATATTGGCTTGCTTCAGCTAACGCATAATAACCCATTTGAAAGTACGCATCACACAGGTAAATATGTTACATTTTAATCAAGTTTATAGTATTGTTCTACTTCCAAATAAAGTCTGAAATCAAATTATGGCGACAGGCAAACCGTTAAAAAGGTATTGATAACAATTGCGGAAAAAACCCAGTTCGCTCAGGTCTGGTTTTCCTTCCTTTTTCAACCTGCTCCTTTCCCGATGACAGCCTCGGCCCTTCACATGCGCAAATCAAAAAAGGCGTATGTGTCACTGAAACCCCCCTACGCGTTTGCAATCTTCGAAACTAGACCAGTAGATCTATTGAACGGCTGCTAAGCGCCCAAGGAGCCGAAAAGCACGAGTTAAACAAATATAACCTGTATACACACGAGATAAGCACGTCAACGCATGTCTATTTAAAATTGACGTTACATACTAAGCTGAATATAACCATCGCGGAGGGTATAAAATTTCGATTGCTTACATAATACCCGAAATCTCACTGAAGAGGACTGTAAGGGAATTTGTCGAGGGTTTGAGGAAACTGAGCTTACAACTCACATGTAGTAAAAGAGCTGTAGATGGTAACATATAGTACGTACTTTTTATATATACTTATAATCTATATTGATATTATAAAGAGGACATTGTAAAGAGGAGATTGTAAGTTTGTATGTAATGGGTAATCTCAGGAACTGCTTTTATCCGATTAAATCTTCTCAATATTCTTTCACTTGCGTGTAGGATGGACTCTGGAGGGATATAGGCTATATTAAGTTTGATTTTTGTACGTACTTAATAGGTAATCTGTATTTTTTTTCTTCCATATACTTACAGAAAGGACATAGCCTATGTTTTCTAAGTGGGTTTGCCTGTCTTATTCGAAATACTCGAGCCAAGCCACGCGGGCAGGTTTAATGCTCATTAGCCGTGACACCTTTTCGCTGGGTGCGCGATGACAGCGCCATCTAGTGGTTACAATTACGGCGGACTTTGAAATGACAAATGGCTGGCGGTCATTCCGAAGAGTAAGTAAAAAACTAATAATTTCAATGAAATGGCTTAATTTACTTTTATATTATTCGATCATGTTAATCTATTAGTAGTGTCGATTAGTAACGTTGACCCTTTTTATTTCCCGTCTAAAATGGCAAAATCAATAACTTTCACATAGTTCACATGGACCTTTTCATGTCTGTCTTCACGAGAAGTATGTTACGAAATAAACAAATTTAACCGAATAATAATAATGCAGCCTTTTTTGTATTTTCAGTTAAACATGGCCAAATTAATTACTAAAATTGGACTCTCCGCAAGCAAACACAACATCGTTTTCTAACCCCAAACTTCAATTAAAGGGAAACAATTGGTAAAAAATAGTATTAGTAATAAAGCAAACAATAAATTATAGTAACTTAACCATTTGAACGTGTTACTCCCTACAACCTATTACATAATATAATATTAAAAATGTTGCTTATTATTTCCTCTTGGCAGCGATTATCCATTTCATTCGTTGTTCTCGTTTCCAACTTGCTTGTGGAAATTTATAGAACTTGTTAGTACTGGTTTTGCCAATGTTTTTGCAATTAACTACGCAGCAGGTTTAGTGCCGCATATTTATTTAATTTTAGATGCCTTAATACGCTACTAAAACGTGACAGTTGGTCTGCCGAAAGTTCCTTTTTTGGCCACGGCGAGCGCTGCGATCGATTCGTGGTTCCCCCACCTCCCACTTCGCACCCAGCAAATAACATACAAAACTATAATTCACACTAAAGTACCGGAAGATCTAAAGGAGCGCCAGCTCTTGAGTTCGGCATTATGCTTTTACCTATTTTTATTATTTTATTCAATCTGAACTTTGATCAATTTTATTTTATCGTTCAAGTATAGCACTTTTTGTAAAATCGAGAATTAATGTTTTTCTTTCTATTTCATTATACGATTGTTTATGAATTACGAATATTTATGAAATAGTTTAATTTTCTTCTAGACAAAGTACTTAGATGTAGACCCGTATCCGGTTGAATTGAAAACTATGAAATCACTAACGTTACTAATTAGGATTATTATCAGAATCAGTATATCCTTTAGCACCTACTCAATCGTTTTGTATAGAAATGTCTGATGAAAATAATGACAAACAAAGCATTAAACACCTAAATAGGTAAGTGAAAGAAAGAAAGGTACCTAACGTGTATTGCCACACAAACATACAAAAACAAAATACATTTAGAGAAAAAAAAACAAGATTATTTGTGTGGCAAAAGGAAAGAATTCAGCATGTGCGGGTGCACAGCGCTGATTTTCAGTTCGTTCGCTTTTCACTCATGCCTCATTGACTAATTAAATAAATACGGTAAAGAAGAAATGGTACAAACGGGACTTATTCGCGAGGTTTCCCAACGTTTCGAATGTGTCACAACATCCTGGGTCGCGGGGCGAACTCAGAACTCCCTTTTAAATGAAATCAATACAAAAGAAGAACACTTAGAATGTATGGAAAAATACATTTCAACTACTACTTGTTTGAACAGAATGGTTAATTTTAATGCACTGAACTAAAAGAATAACAGGACTCCAGAATTAAATAAATATATTATACCTTTCAGCTTCTAACTGTTTAGTTATCAAAATAGGGTCAATTTGCTAACGTTGGTGGACAAGTTAGTTCATAGAGGCGGTAGAAGGTCATTCCAAATCTTGGATGCCCAGTAATTAAAAAAATAAAGTAGGTACAATATTTTAAGTCAAATTCTGTCAATAGGAGAAGAGCCCTTCTTTTGCTTATAAGAATGATAACTACAGCGGCATCAGAACGAATGGACGAATGTGAATAAGAAGGCTGTATTAAAAACGTTATTTATAGAGAGTCTTACACTGAAACGTGCTAAGCACCTACTTTTTATATTCGGTAGTAAAGATCTCGAATTAATCCGTGAACAACCCCATTAAACGGGTTGTTCTGGGTGTAGAATTCGACATCAAAGAGTTTCGTTCAGGCACTTTCGCTGCAGCCATTTCATTCGTAGGCGCTGCTTGAATAATGTAGACTGGTGCGTGCGGAGCTGTTCTGTGTCCATAGGACCGCTTTTAAACCAAATTATATTTATTTTCAATAATTTTTAATCCTCGTCATAAGTCCATGATCAAAAGTTTAATTAAAACTCAAACTCAGGCATTTTTGTTGAGCGATATAGCGTCTTTGAGGAGGATAAGATAGGTTTCAACTGATGACTTCCGTTACATACTAAAAAAATTAGGTACAACTACTATCAAAAAGTCAATGTTTTATAGTTTTCTGGGGGTCAACTACATAGCCGGAAGTGGAGGGATATATTATATATGTCGCAGTGTAATAGTATAATCCGCCATTTTACATAGTTAAAAAATTGCGCTGTTATGTAAATTAACAAAAACAGACGGATTATACTTTATATCTGTGATATATATATGTAGTTTCTATGTAATTTGCGAGCGAAGCCGCGCGGACATTTTGTGGTAAATATTGTTAAGGGGAAGTCCCGACAGCACAAGGGACCCCCTTTTCCCCCCGCGCCCCTTCTACTTGTCCTTGAATCGCTCGCGTTATTGGTTATCGAGATAGTACGAGTGTCGGGCACTAGGTGCCGTCCGGCGTTAAGGGATTTCCATATAATTGATATAATCTCGCTCAAAAAGCAACATCTATGTATCTATAATTATTATCACGAATACGGCCCCAAAACTGTAGTAGTTAAATCATTTTGCCTTTCGCCGTGTGATTGCGGGCCTTCGCCCCGTTGAGTTTGCGTGTCGCCGGTCGTTGTTTACATTCCATTTTATGTGTGTTTTGGTGTCCTAATAAGTTACAAGTACGGTCGCTTGCCCTGGAATACTAGGTCGATGCGATCTTGCCCCAAAGCTGTACCACTGCAGCTGATGGATTACAAGGTTCAATGTCACAATTTGTATGGGAAAATGACAGTTGTATTGTCCTCACGTACGTTTGATAAGTTACGTGATCATCCAATTGGTCTTTATCATAGATTGGTAAATACAATAAAAACATACCTATTGTGTTTATTTTCCAAGCATCCCTCACCGCGCATATAAATGTCTATGGGCATAATTTATGCATTGCAATTAGTATGACTAAAAATAATTATGATCTTCGATATAATGACTAAAACTTGTATGCTGATCAACGTTATGGCTAAACTAAATATGACATAATAGTACAGTTATAACAATGAAAGTATTATGCGCAGAATTATTAATGACAGAGACTTTTATGCGCAACAACTTTATGCGTAAAGTTGTATGGCTTTCGAAATTCTGACGAGAGTCATTATGCGACTAGGGACACCCCCTCAATAGTATTAAACGATCTAGTACTCTTATGTAATACTTACGCTTGATGGGCGGGGGGGTTAAAAAAGAAAATGATTTAGTGAATATAATTATATACGTATGTTATTTTACAAGGTGTCGAATGCTTCATTAAGTTCATTAATTATTACCCGAGTAGGTTTGAGTAGGTACTCAAAGTTACTAAGATGAATTGGCTGAATTAAAAAAGTCACATAAATTACAATTCCTAATTTGAGGTTGAGTGAACCTCCTAAACCTCCTCTAATACCTCCTCCTCTATGTACTTACAATATACTCTTGCTACCTCACATACTCACGCACGGGAATGCTTAAAAAGATAACAACGATTGTTTCGACAATATAGTGTGTTGAAATTTTCGCACGACCTACTTCTCACCGACATCGTCCTTCTTCGTCATTGTGGCACTCTTTGGGGAAGGCCTATGACCAGCAGTGGACGTGTTTCGGGTGATATGATGATGACCTACTTTTATATGGATTCAAGAAAACTACTTTACACAATAGGAATATTCACAAAAATATTCTACGTACGATAGAAAAAAAATGGTCATTTGTATGGAAATATATTGCTGTAATCAACGTGGCAAAATTAGGGTACCAAGTCAACACAATAAGGAACTAGACTGAAAGAAACTAGTAATCTATTCGTAATTCTTCAAATATAATGCTTTATTTATACGCTATGAAAATATCAAATGGAAGAATAGTTATTTACGATACAAGTGCCGAAAATAGGAAATTCGCAACGAGTGGTGATAAATTAAAACATGACCGAAGGGAGTGTTTTAAATCGACACGAGTTGCGAATTACCTATTCGCACGTGTATCGTACAACGTTTTACTGTACATATGGCTCTTTAAAGTTTCGACATAATATGCACGAAAAGTGCTCTTTTCCGCACTAGTGTGGGAAAGTAGCACCTTATGTACTGTAAAAATAATTCTAAAATACTTTTCCATAAGCTTCACTGGCGTATCATTCTCGGTGGCAGCCGCGCCGACCTCGCAATGAGTGTTCAAATAAGATTTGTTCTCCCCAACGTGAGTGTTATGATTTTTTTGCGCCACTTTTTATCAATGCATACGAATAGGTGTTCGGTTTTAGAGGCAAACAGACCCCCTAGCACACTAAGTTTTATGTTGGACATAAAACTTAGTGTACTAGGGGTCGGTGCGTTATGAACTTATGAATATTTTAACATGTATGCATTTAACGTGGCACGTTACAAGTAGAATGCGTTAAAGTACTTGAATACATTAAAAAAGAAGTTTATTATACCTGTCAACGATGGTTGCAATGCGTTGTTACTAATTAGAGCTAAGCGTAATTCAATATACTTAACAATAGCCTAAGAACCGGTCGTTTCAAATTTACGTCTGTTACAATTTCATTTTAAGGGCGTTTTAATAAAAGTTCTCTATGGGATCCGTGAAATTATTGATGCACTCCGCCCCGCCCGTGCTAATTGTCAACAGTCGAAAATAAGTCTAAAACTACAAGGAACTAATGCAGCAGAAAGTGATAAGTTTCTGCTCTAGTGCAGAATAGTAGTGTATTCCAATTAATCCTCGCCTTATAAGCATTATGCGGGAACTAATTTTAATAAATATCAATACTTACCCCGCCACTGACAAAGGCAAATAATTTTATTCTTACTAGTTAATGGAATTTATTTTATTAAATATAAAATAAGTTTATGTTGTAAATTCATTACTTTTATTTTAGCTAAAATTAGGGTCTATGACTAGGGTCTATGAGTTGGTGACAAATGGAATACACCCACAAAGCTTTTTTTAAACTTAAAGTTGTGCATGTCAGCTAAGGCAGAAATGCATACAGCCACTCTTCAATTAATACTAATAATAAATAGAAATAGTATGAAAATATTTGAATAGGCTATTTTCGTCTATCACAATTAAATTATGAAAGTATTTTATTCATATGTTTGGTTATAAAAACATGAGCAATATTTTTAATTTCAAAATTAAAATTGTAGTTGAACTATCTGTATGTCACGTGACCGAATTACACCATGTAACCGCGAGCGAGACAGATATTTGCCTCTTTCTTTGGGAAAGGTGAGATGGGACTATTCGGCTTGGATGAGGTCACGATAATGGCGGCTGCCGTTTTTGAATTGTATGCTTTGAATAAACATATTGTTCAATGTTTTTTTTTACGTTCCTCGTATTCGATATGAAAAGTAGAGTGTTTAAATCGGGTGAAAGTCACCAATTTCTGACTCGAACCATTGGCTCTCACTTCGTTCGAGTGCCAAAATACCACGTCAGAAATGGGTGCCTTTCAACCCTTGGTTAACAATCTACTATTCTCAAACGTGCAATGAAATGTTGACGTGACTTACTTCCAATTAGGTTCGGAAATACTACGTATCCGGTGCGATGAGTGAAGATGACATGTAAAGGAATTTCATAAAGCCTAACACAACTAGGCCTGTAAAGCAACCTTATTTTGTTTTAAAATGGGGGGGAGAGGGCGCGGCGGAGGGCGCGGGCCCAGAGCTGGCGGCGCGGCGGCGGCGGTGCAGGCGGTGCACTTCAGAAACGCATAATTTAGTAACCTACGAATAAAACAAATTGACTACTTTTTATTTTTATTTCATTGCAAGTTTGAGAAAAGAACTAAACAAATCTCGGTGAGAAACGGGGTTGCCGGCCGTGTATCCCTATCCTACTTCGCCTGCAACCCTTTGTTTCCCGGCCTATATAGTAATGTACTATTACTACTGAAAATTGGCTTCGTTGATGAAAAAAGGTGAAAAAATGTTATTCTAGTTATTTGGCAGGTTGGAAATGTGAGTAAAAATGCTTACACTGCATTTGCTTGAAAACGCTTCGCTGTTTTCTATTTAGTTTGTAGCTTTTTTCTCCTACCTACATCAATTTGATACCAAGAAACTTTTCTCCAGCGAGTTCTAATCGCCAATGGCTTGCACAAGTCACGTTGCAGTCGCAAAGTAAACATTACAGCGGGTCCGGGACTAATGAGCTCGAGTTTACAAATTAAAAGACAACTGACAATCGACATTTACGGGACGCATCTCGCGATGATGTAGTTAGCTACGGGTAATTATAATAATGTAACTATTTCATTACCTTTAAATGATGTCCGTGTATTTCTGGGTAAGATAATGTGAGATAACGTTGTAGCGTGATGTTTATAGTGTGTTAATTTTCTTAACAGCTTAGTGAGCCTAAGCTAGGAGGCTTAAGCAAGGAGCTATGGTAGCCTAGTGGTTCAGGCATGCGGCTGTCAAGCGGAGGTCGTGGGTTAAAATCCCGGCAAGTACCAATGAGTTTTTCGGAACTTATGTACGGAATATGATTTGATATTTACCATTAGCGTTTTGGTGAAGGTAAAACATTATGAGGAAACCTGCATACATCTGCGAAGAAATTCAAAGATGTATGTGAAGTCCCCAATCCGCACTGGGCCAGCGCGGGGACTACTGCCCGTTCCCTCTCATCCATGAGAGGAGGCCTCTGCTCAGCAGTGGGACGTATATAGGCTGATTTATTAATTTGCGGAAAATTGGCATAACTAGCAAGCGTGTGACATATTACTCTACACCTAGTTGTTGTAGCGATGACAACGGTGTTCGCTAACCTGCATCCGGGGAAATTATCATGTTATACAACGTGTAACAAAAATAACGCAAAACTGTTTAAGGGCATACAGGTACCTATCGAGTTCTGATAAGAAAAAACTAAGAGAAAAAAAAATACGTGATTTTTGTACATTTGTATGGAGCGTTGGCCGAGCAAGTCCATATTATACCCTTGAACGGTTATGCGTTATTTTTGTTACACGTTGTATAGGTATGTAGCCTTAGCTATACAATTCAAATGTAAAGTCAAGAGTATACTGTGATGAAAATATGCGTTCATTGCTCCTTTTACAGTAGATGAAGCACTCTGCGAAGTCTTACGATTGTTTAGTTTGAGTTTATCACGAACGCTAATTGGATTGGTGCTTTAGGTTAGGTGCTTTTAGCTTTTCTTAGTTGTTTCGGTTTTTCTCGAGCTATCAAAATTATCTTCAAGCTTTGATATAAGGCTTTCTTGTAAACGTGATTAAGAAATAAGCAAGATATGATAGTGATCCTATAGGTATAGGTCGGGGGTGGTTATATATTGCATGGTAAAATAACCCCTTATGACAGTTTTTTTATAATTAGATGTTCATTATTCATACAATAATAAAAGTATACTTGAAATATAAACATTAGGCGCCATATTACAATATGACTAGCGGTGTAAGATCAATGCTACGGAAATGTTAGAATATTACAGTCAGTTCTGCTACGAATAGGAGTAAACGAGTGTATAACTTCAGAAAACAGTGCTACGAAACTTAGCTGAAAATGCTACGGTGCCGTAGCGCGCGCTCATCGTTCTACGTACTCTAAAATACGTATCTTGAGTTTCCGTCTCTCAGATTTGTGTACGCGTAAAGGGAAGGGTCATATCGTCAGCATAATCAATATTAAGAATTAGTGTAATATAAACCTGTTAACATAGTGTAGTCTTGCTGTTGTGTAAAGTTTGAATAGGCAGTCATTATTTAACACATACATAACAAGCGTTTTAAATGCAAATGTAAATCTATGAAGTAAATCTATAGTTACTTAAACTTGCCTGAAAAGTTTGCGTACGATAACTAACATATTGCCTCGACTAAGTACTTGATTGTTGAAACACGTCTCAACAGCATAATACGAGTATTATTTCTGCTGCTGATATCAGCTATCTACGTTAGCTACGCAACAATAGCAACTTAAGCTAAGATTAACTAAGAATAGTGTTTATCCAATCCAATCATGCTCATCCGTATTAAACAATAATTACGCCGGAGTTATTGCGTAGGTTTGAAAATAAAAATGGCAGGACAATTGGCAAATGATTACATTTTCAGGCATATAGTTGCGCCATCTAGGATCGGTATAGAGACTTTACTGTCAGGGGGGGGGGGGGGGTAAAGGCGGGGGGAGGGAGGAGGGCGGTGTTTTTGCGAAATTAAAATTATTCAAGTTTTCACTTCTGCCGGCACTCCCGGAGTGCACCCAGGTCTTTTTTTACTGTAGCACGGGGCCCTGGGGGCAAGCAACTAAAAGCGCCAGCGCGTTGTTTTCCGCAGCACCTGGCTACGGCTCTAGCTTCTCCGACGTCATGCTGATTCAATTTATTCCTTGAAGAGCCTAACAGTCACTTTGAATCTTAACAGCCTACTTATAACGTAATTCTTACTTCCGTTGGTAATATATCCCTTTATAGTCGCAAATTTTATTTCGTACTGAGTCCTTCGGTTGTAACATTTGAAATTCAATTTCATTTTAGCAGTTATGTCACGAACACTTATTAGCGGGAACGTTTAAGCAATGTTGATTAAACCTTTTGAATTATCAACGGCTTAGTTCTACTAAATGTATTCATTGAATTGGAATCTTTTCCGTCCGCATATCTATTGCCACGAACGCAGATAAAACTGCCGCATAAAATATAGCATATCCATGCAGAAATTCCATTTACTCGTAGGTAATGTATAAGAGAATGTCTGGCGATCTGGACATTACCTTCCTATTCTTTACTGCATACGTGCAGAAGCTGAGGTGACTTACCTGAAACAAGACAATAAAATTACTTCGCAATACTTCAACACTGTGACTGGACTTTGGTGGACTGATGACCTGGTAAAGGTTGCGGGAGTCCACTGGATGCGGGTGGCGCAGGACCGGTCACTTTGGCACTCTTTGGGGGAGGCCTATGTCCAGCAGTGGACGTCTTTCGGCTGATATGATGATACTTCAACGTTATGATGTATTCACTGGAACTCGCGTTTTTTTTGTTTTATGTTTATATTGCCTTTTGTAGCAACAAATCTCAAACACAGGTCAAGATTGGCTTGGAAATATGCTTGTAGGTTCCGAACAAATGTGCAGACCTCCAAGTAAAGTTTTAGACTAAGTCTTCTTGCCATAGACTAGAAAAAAAATGTTAAAAATTTAAGAACTGTTTTTAATATATATTAATTAAACGTAAACAGTTAATATTATACAAAATAAAATTATTTTATAATACTCAGTTCACTTTATAACCGCTCTCTTTTTAGATTCCTACTTATATATTTTCAGATTTTATTCTTAATAGAAGCGGGAAGAACAAGCGATTGCGGAAGTAAGGTAAATAAATTTATCGCAATATGAAAGGGAAATTCCAGTTTCCAAGAACCGTCTCCCATTATAGGTAATTACTCCAACAATAGGCATGAACTCGCCCTTTTCTTATTATGAATCACCGAAATGGGTCTCATTTTGAACCTACCTATAAGCACCCCATATCATGAATGAAATTAACATAGCAATTTAGATCATTTTATGTACTTTTATGTATTTGCATTAGTTATATAAAAGAAACTGAGACGTTTTGTTTCGAACTCTTATTTGATTGATAATATTTTCACATTTATTTAGGGACAGTATTATTTACATTATGTTATATTATATTTAAAATAGTTATTTATGCTACAAGTCTGGAAAGTAGGTGATTTCCTGGCTCTTATATGTATGGCTCTTTAAAGTTTTGACATATGCACGGAAAGTGCTCTTTTCCGCACTAGTGCAGGAAAGTAGCACCATATGTACTGTAATAGTACATTACGTAACTAGGGCGGTGAATTAGTGAAAGCCCCAGATCGCAGGTGTTTGTGGCCCGAACCGAAGGTGAGGGCCATAAATATGCGCTCTGGGGCTTTACGAATTACCGCCCGTGTTGAGTACAAAATTTTGCGTCTTCATCTGGCCACAATGCGAGTTTTCCCGTACGCGCAGCGTGCAGTAAAACTCGCATTATGGCCAGGCGTGACGTAAAAATAATTAAAAGTACTAAGTAGTGCGGAAAAGTTGCACTTTCCGCACGATTTGTCAGCTTGGAAAACGCTCATTTCGAGCACATGATATTGTAAAAGTGCAAGTTTAGAAGTTCTCATAATCTCATAAACCATTCATAGCCGGCTCAAATACACCTAAATGATCTGGGTAGCCAACCACGTAAATTGCGATATTTTTAAATCAGAATTGGAAAATTCCTACCCTCATGCTTACTTTACTATGGAGACTTTTCACTGGTCCCAAGTCATTATTTAGTCAAATACATGTCCACGCTCCCCTTGGCTCTTTAGTGTGTCACTAAGTTCAGTAAGTGAAGACTCTCAGAGGTTTGAAGAGGCAACCCTTCCTCGTACCTATATTAAAAGAGGGTGCAAGAGCCCTTCTCTTCCTCCATAGCAATATTAATATGACTCAACTTGCGGAAACCACTCTCAAGGAACCGACAGTGGCGACAGTTTTAATGAAAAAGTCTTTGTGACATTTTTTGTACGATTAACATTCTTTTGTGTCGAGCGAATCCTGCGGTGGCAGGAATTGTTTTCGCTTTTAAGAGATTCGGTTATGTAAACCGGATGATCTCTCTGTTTGGGCTGATCTAAGATTGACTTCAGGTTCACGAGATTTTCTATGGCATTGATAAGATACCGCGTTAGACTGTGTTGTTATAACTTTAAACAAAATTCAGCTGTAGGCTGTCACATCCATTGCTAAAGCTTAATATATGTTTTTGAAGTGCAAACTTCTTTAGCGGCGCTGTGCACTTTTTGGGAAGGGGAAAAACTGTTAAACTCGCCACAGGTAGGAGAGTACCTAAGAGATCACGTGACCGTATATAGGTGAGATATTCGGGACGAGGCTTGGGGGCGGGGGGGGGGGGGGGGGAGCGGCGCTGTGCACGTCAAGACAGTCGTTGCTCGAAATTGAACCTTAATTGTAGTGCCTTACATTACAAAAAGCCAGTGCCAAAACATCCTTTGAACTATTTCGTGTGCAAACATTAACATCAATTTTGTCGTTAAAAACATACAGAATGGATTGCATAGCATGCAAGACTCCTATAACTAGTGATATTGAGCTTTTAAGGTGTGTCTGAGTTTTCACTTCTGCCGGCACTCCCGGTCGTTTTTAGGGTTCCGTACCTCAAAAGGAAAAAACGGAATCCTTAAAGTGATCCTTCACTTTGTTGTCCGTCTGTCTGTCTGTCAAGACCGTTTTTCTCAGGAACGCGTGTAGGTATCAAGCTGAAATTTATATCAAATGCTTAGGTTTATTGTTTCTTCGACCTGTGAAAAAATCAAACTTAAAAGTCAACCCAATCAAAAGATACAGTCGTTTATGCTGCAAATTAAAGAGTTTTTCGACACTCGCAAAACCTACGGGGTACTTCCCGTGAACTCCGAAACTTGAAATTTGGCACGAAGCAACTTCATATAGCACAGACAAAGGAAAAAATACGAAAAGTAGACATTTTTAGTAAAATCATACAAAAAAAAAATTAAAACCAAACTTTTATGTCAACGGAATCAAAAGAAATAGCAATTTAAGTCGCATATTTTGAAATTGAGTACTCGCAACAAACTCAAAACCTAAAGGGTACTTCCCGTTAGCACAGAAACTTGAAACTCGGCACGAAGAAACTTCCTATAGCACAGACAAAGGAAAAATTACGATAATGTAGACATTTTGGTAAAAACATACAAAAAACATTTTTTGAAATTTTAAACCTACTACCTTTTTCCTTGTAAACGCGTAGAGGTATTAAATTGAAATTCAAATTAAATACCTTTCAGCTGTAGCAAAATGAAAGTTTTATATCTACACAATCATAAGAAATAGCAATATAAGTTGCATAATTTAAAACTGAAAAAGTTGTATGTGAAGTCCCCAACCCGCACTAGTTTAGTTTAGTTTAGTTTAGTTTATTTTATCTCAGTATACAAATTTCACATAACACTTTACATTTGCTTATGCTACTCGTCATATAGTGATCGTTATAAATAGTCATAATAACTTAAAAATGTGGAATATTTAATAAACAATGTTCACCGTATATACAAAATATATAGCTGCATTTAAAATAATGTAATAATATTAATAGATGTTGCAAAGAATTAAAACTAACAATGTTGTACCTGGGTGCAGGTACCAATCATAATTTACAATGATGTCAAGTCAAAAACAAATAATAGCAATCAAAAATGAAAATAAATAACAGGTAATAAATACAGATAAATCAAAATCATTCAAAAAAGTTTTCAAATTGGTTCTCAATTTATTTAATAATTTTGATGTACTCGTCTACCGAGCCAGCCCTACCGAGCCAGCCCTAGGCCAGCGTGGGGACTACTGCCCGTTCCCTCTCATCCATTGGAGAAGGCCTGTGCCCAGCAAAGGGACGTATATAGGCTGATTCATATTATTATATAAGTATTATAGATAATCTCAAGGGTATCAAAACCTAAAGGTACTTTCCCGTGAACTCAGTTTTAAAAAAACACAATAAAAAGAAATAGCAATTTTTTTAAGTAATCCACTTATTTTGGCGTTCTCAATTACTCGCAAGGAAATCAAAGCCTAAAGGATGATTACTAAATTGATAAAGTGACCCTGTTTAATTTTATGCTCCCCCAGCTTTCCACATTGTAATGTTACGGATTCCATTTTCGTTTATCATTTAGTAATAAACATACTACAACTTTTGCTTGTTTGTACGGAACCCTCGGTGCGTGAGTCCGACTCGCACTTGGCCGGTTTTTTTAAGAAACGCTATTTTAGGTTCGTCTTTACTGTTGCGATGCTCAACCATTTATTTTTATTATATTACCTATAGCCTAATCATAAACAAGAATATTTCTGTCAACATTGAATTAAATAGTAATATTATAAATGGGAATGTGTATGTGTGTTTGTTTGTCCTTATTTCACGGCAAAACGGAGCGACCAATTCACGTAATTTTTTTAAGTGGAGATAGTTGAAGAGATGGAGAGTGACATAGGATAGTTTTTATCCCCGAAATCATCCCCTAAGGGGGTGAAATGGGGGGGTAAAAGTTAGTATGGATCTGCGATATTCCACGCGGACGGAGTCGCGGGCAGAAGCTAATATTACCTAATACATACATGTTTTACGAGATATAGCTGGTTAATCGCTCGAAGTTTAAAAACACCCGAATTTATATTCACGATATGCATCGTCAGTTTGGTGAGTAAGGAAATTTCTGATTATGTGCATGGTGGCACGAAATGTATGCAATGGACGTTTACCGCGCCGTTCGGTATTTGATCTCGCTTTAAAGGTCCGTCGGTGTGCATCCGGAGTAGGTACTCATTGGGCAATTCGTCTGATAGGTTATTGCCCAATTAAATAGAAATAGCTAATAAATATAAAGGACAATCGGGATAATACTAGTTAGGGGTACCGAAATATAATGATTTCAGTAAATCCTGTGTTGGGGATAGTTAACTAAAAAAACGTCCTACCTTACGGTGCAGCTCTTGCTCTACGTAAGAGTAGCTAGTAAAAGGTATTTCTGTTATGCTATTTTTCTACACTTGCACCTTGTTCTTCAATTGTAGGTATTCTTTATACAAATAATGCGTATGAGTAAACACGCGAATCCTCCATAAGTCTTTCAGCCTATTTATTAATTGTTTATCTTCTTCTCTTATGTCAATCCAACTTCTAGTTTGGTTATCGCTACGTTTTTTCATACACGTTACACGTTTAATGTCTAAGCTTAATCAGCTAACATCACTTGGTCGATTGCGTAACTCTCTGTATTGTTCGTCAGGTAAATCTAAATGTAACTTTTAGTATGGGAAAATTACAGTTGAGTTGTCCGAACGTACGTTCAAAAAGTTAAGTAAACACCCCCCCAGCTGCCATCGCTAATAGGAACTTTATCTTTGTGCCGATGGATATCGTACCTAATGTTCTTTTCACTAATGGGTACTTAAAGAACATTAGGTAATGACATGTGGTAATCCACATGTCATTACATCAAAGATTGCGTCATGTTAAATCAAGTGCTAGTAAATTAAAACAATGGCCCATGTCACCAAGCGGGATTATGTATAGTAGAAAACGTGTGTCTCCAATGACATGAGATTATTGAATAAGAAACAAAATAAAGTAGCTATACATTCAAGGTGGATTCACTGCCAACATTTTAGGGGCAAATCTGTAAGTCATAATGAATAAAAATTACCCACTATGGCACCAAACACGAAATCTAAAATCGCCTGGACCAGTTGGGTTCATGAGCTACCTACGCTTTCTGTTGCGTTGGACATTTATATATATGTTTTATATGGATAAATGTACTTAGTTTTAGTTTATCTCTGTATACCGATATACCTACTATACAAGCAACTTTAACTTATTCTCCATTTAAAGATCAGCCTTAGTCGACACCGAGCCAAAAATCTTCTCCAAGCTAAAAAAAAAACTACACTCGCCACCTTACCCCTTTTTCGCGGACCATTTAACTCTTCTTTATATGATCATATGGGCATATACTCAAATTCCTTTCTTTCCTAGTGTTACGTAGGACCTTCTGCGCGTAGGACGATATGGGTAGAGACACATGTTACCGCGTCGGGTTAACCGTTGGAAACGTGACGCGCCAACCCACCGCACCGTATTAGCCACAGCCGCGCGTCAGTACGCTACAACGGGCTTGAAAATAGTTGTCATTTTTTAATTCCTTGCAACATATTCTGTCATAAACGTTCAACAAACCTATTTTAGTTAATATGCCAGTCTTTATCGGTTACTTTGTCATTTGTGTTCGTAAGAAAATGAAAAATCACGTTTTATTTACCAGAAGCATTTTAAGTTCCATGAATAAGGGGGCATAACTGAGTTACGTTTCAAGCCACTAAGTGGCTGTAAAATTAGCCTTTAGGTTACACCTGTGTACTTTAGTACACAACTTATTTTGATCTTTTTCCGCATTTCGCGAGACGGGAGGGGTATAATAGCTGTCCTATCAATCTTGTGGTCCATATACAAACATATAAAAAAAACAATAAAATTGAAAGTTGTAACAAGTCATCCACATTATTAGAGAAATATCCGTGCTTACAAACTTTACCTTTTCATAATATTAGTATCATCATCATAAAATTAAGAGCCGGGCTCTTGTTGGTGGAGTAATCGCCGTTATTTTCTTCTCTCTGCCTCTGTTTTGAGCTCTTGATACATTGCATTAACTTTCTCTTTAGCTTTTTGCATAAACGCACGTCTTTGTCTTCCCCTGCCTCTCCTTCCTTCTATCATTCCTTTTATTACAGTTTATGTATTTTCATGTCGTATCAGGTGCCCTAACATATTAGTATAGATTACATTATTGTGAAACCGCGAAATGTCGAGTCAAATTCGCCTAAGAGGTATATAAATACATCACATCAGCAAATAACATGTTACTTGTTAATTCAAAAACGTAGGTATCTCTTATGTAGTAAACCCTGAATATACTAACTTATTCCATAGCATGGCAGGTCCAACCGCCGGCAGTGAGCAGATTTAACCACTACAGTCCAGCAAAATAAAAATTAAAAAAATATTATCTCAATTGCAGTGAAACTATGACGTAGCCTATTCTGGAACCGCGCCATGCAATACGCCGCGCCACTTATTCGCCACCCGTGTGCCATAACTTCACACCACGTTGTGTTCCTCCTAAGCTGTTAAGAAATAGTCAGCACGACAAGTAAGTAGGTACTAAATACAAATATACCTACATTTAAATACGTTTTATCATAAGTACATAACCTAGCCCACCGAACGGGTAGGTACCTACAATACAATACAATACAAATACTCTATTTTGCACACCTCACACAAATAAAGCAGTTAGAAACAGAAAAAATACAATAACATGTAGGTAGAGGTTCACAAGATGCGGTCTTATCGCTGAAGAGCGATCTCTTCCTGACAACCTTTGAGTATCGGAGAAAGAGATAAAACTAACCTACCATAAGATTTAACGTTTAACTTTGTACTGTGCCTGGAAATCTCTACAACGGAATTGACTTGAGATTACCGATAACCTAAAATTATTATTTAAACCTGTTATACGAAATCAACAATATAAATGTGTAAACACTATTGGCTGCTCAAGGCACGTCCTGTCAGCCCGGCTATTACGAGAGGGCGCGCGAGCTCTCTCGATTTTTCTCGCACTATCCGTCTCTATCTTATTAGAACACATAGAACAAGAGGTCTTATACCAATAGACGTGGTGACTATACATGAACACTAACGGCTATTGGGCTTCACAATATGTTAGTGTGTGTATTTCAGCCTTGTCTTCGCCTCAAGGTACCCAGGAATTAACAAGCCAGGCAATCTTCGGTTTCCGCGATTATTATTCACTTTAGGTTTTTCTCGCGACTTCATTCGCGTAGACTTAACCTATCGTAAGCTTGGGTACGGAACCGCGCTAAGCATTGGAGCGTAAAGTTATAAAACTCAAGGCCATCATTAGATTATCTTTTTATTTAGTAAGCAAGTATCTAGTTTGAATGATGGTCCACGTCGGTAGAAATACGAGTAGGTATGCTCCTTTGTGTTCTGCCGTAGCTTGGAGCGCTGCAGTGCAGGGGCCGTAGACAAGGTTACAATCGACAAGCGCTATAACGCCAATAGAAAATAATAAAATGTATGGGAATGACAGATGCCGACGAAACACTTTTCGTTGACATCTGTCATTCCATCTGTCATTGGATCTGACCTTGTCTAGGCCCCCAGATTTAATCACACCATTTGTCTTCATCGACGCAAGTATCAATCAGCTTGAAATATTCTAATGTTTCATATGTTATTTACTTTAAAATAAGTTAATTTCACGCCACCACTGGGATATGCGACGATAAAATTGAAAATCGAATCTTCAATTTTCTTTATTGTTTTTCCGTTAATTCCAATAATGTATTTTTTTATACTACGACGGTGGCAAAGAAGCGTACTTCCCGCCTGATGGTAAGCGGACACCGCAGCCTATAGACGCATGCAACTCCAAAGGAGTAGATAACATGGGCGTTGCCAACCCTTGATATTTTTGAGGATTCACCGTGTTGACAGCTGAAGAACAAATTCCCTCGCTCTGAACACAACGCATCCTCAGGAGCTCTGATGTAAATCTCTGAATCAGAACAAATATTAGGGGGACAACCAAAACACTCTCCAAATAACTTGAAAAGTTTAGTAGACATTTTGTGTTCGTGTAAATATCTCATTATCTTTTAAATATTTTACCATTCCTTTTAATATTAGGTATATGAACAGTTTTTAAGGAAAAAATATTAACTAGGGCAAGGCATTGGAAAAGCAATGAATGTCGTCGGAAGAGACCATTAGTTTTAAGGGTTGAAAAACTAACGTCTATATTTTATAACGATCCTGAAATGTACTTTTATTACTAGTAAATTTTAATTAAAAAGTGTTGTAAGTGTAAATTTCATTAAAAAAAACTTATTTCTGGTTTTTCATGACTGTCCAGAAAATATATTTAAAAACAATGTTAGGTATTTATTTCGGCTTTACAAATTTTCATCTCATCTCATGTTTTATCATCCTCAGTTCGTATTTAGTGTTTCTAGCTGCCATATTAGCTTAATGGCGAAAAGTATAACGCCGGCGAAATAAAATGCGTTCTTTCCTATACGGCGAAATAGGACGTATAAACACTATTCACTATACATTTGTTCACAGTAGTGGCGGAGCAGAATTCCCAGCTGCAATCGTCAATATTTGCCTAAATCTCTAAAGGCTCAGCCTAGATTCAGCAAATCGGTCGTCAAAAAACCTCATTACGGCTAACGGAAAGGTTTAAAAGGCAAGTGGCAAACACTCATGAAAGTTGAAGCCTCCGCATTCTGTTGCTCGAGTTGAGTAGCCGAGGACTCTTCTTTTACGAAATGAATTAACACCCGCAGTGCAAGCGGACGCCACAGAATGTTGCACTCACATAGTAGAGTGTGCCGTGAATACAAAGTGAATCGCATGTATATCAAATACTGGGGTACACTACATAAATACGAAAAACTAAATTCCGATAGTCGAAATCACGAATTTCATAATACCGATTTTCATAATTCCGAATGTTTTAAAACTCCTAATATAAGTATTCCGATTCTTCATAAATCCGATTTTCATAAATCCGAAATTTCAAAAGGTCTAACGGTTACAACTCCGATTATCAAAATTCCGAATTTCAATACCCCGAATAATCAGAAGTCCGACGGAATAATAATCCAAAATATCAAAAATCCGAATTCCGATTATTAAAATACCGATTTTCAAAAATCCGAATAACATTACACCGACCAATTATAAACCGAATAAACAAACATCCGAAAAATCTGAATTACGAATTCCTGTTACTAATTATTATCAAATTAATCATTAAAACAACGCCAACCGTCTAAGATCACTCCCGCAGCTAACACACACGAATTAAGTACCTAAGATCCGCATTTTAAACGGCTGGAGTGGAGAAACTGAATAGCAAATCACATGAATACACAATTAATCGACATCATTCATAAGGAACAAGTTAACTATTTATAGGAAGATGGGTAGATGGAAAACGAATTACAAGCATTTCCTATAAAAAAAATAAAAAAGAAGATAAAGAATAAGAAGATTATAAAAAAAATAGAATGTTCGGCGTATAAAGCCAGACTTACACGCCAATTATTTTAACCTAACCTAAACGCCAGCGGGTCGACGTCACCCCGCTTCGCGGGGTGCCTATTTCCGCTCTAAGGGACACAAGCTAACCCTAACCTAACCTACTAATAATACCATTGTTATGACTATTTCTTGTTTTTTTTTTACTGCGAGGGGCTTCGGAGAAAAGGCAGAACACTATTCTCTACGGGAAATAAAATCATATTTTCGGATTTTTTAATTTCCCGTGTAGTTACACGCGATAAGACCGCCTGTTGTCTACCATTGTTTATGTTTAATTTACCTCTATTTTTCTATTTTATTTTTACTATGTCTGGTGAACAATAAAGAATATTTGTATTGTAGTTTCAAAAATCCGAATTTCATAATTCCTAAGAAATAAAATTCCGAATATTGAAAACACGAAGTTCATTATCCCGAATATCAGATTTCCGAATTAGTAATGAAATTTCAGAAATTTGATCGGAGTACTGTTTTTCGGGCTAATGACACTTCGCGCTTCTGACTGTTCGGAGTTATAAAAATCGGAAAAACAAACTATCGACATTATGAAATTCGGTAAAATGAAATTCGTGTTTTTTAGTAATCATAATTATAAGTCTTAGGAATTATGAATTTCGGAGTTTTGAAAATGGGAAATAGCAAATTCGGAATTAAATATTTCGGAGTATTTGGGTGTTCCCCAAATACTGTAGGCTAGAAATCGGGATAAATAGCTACAAAGACAATATATTGACCCTTGTATGAAATAAAGATTTGATTAGTCACCAAACAAAATATGATTTACAGTCTTCTCTTTGAATTACTCGTCAAATTGAAGATTCACTTTCGATACCTAATTACAATATATGGTATACATGAACTTGACTGTCCATGTAATAAAATGTAGGTATATACATATACCTAACTGTACATGACGCTTTACACAATCCACATACATACACTTAACTTAAACAATGCGCTTGATATTAAAAGTAATTAATTTCGAAGCTGTACCAGTTCATTTTCACTAAGGATAATGGATTATTAAGGGCTTACAATTACGAGTACAATATACATATAGGTACCTAGCCTGGTACTACCTGGTACCGGCCTAGCAAGGTACATTTTTACAAGCTTTTATTTAACTTGCCCTGTTAGTATGGGACAAATCTTGCGAGTTAAATTTGACCCAGTTGCCGGTGACCGATTGATTGAGCTGAAATTTTGGTTGTAAGTATAGTTTGGATGACAATTCAATATTAGGGTACCATCGAGCTGATCTGATGGAGATAGAAGGTGGCCATGGGAATTCAGTACTTAACTGACGTAACCCAGTTGAGTTTGGGCTCGTTAGAATCGTCTCAATGAGTAGTTGATGGTATACAGAAAAGAACAGTCGGCAATAAAAGCTTGTACCTACAATGAAATTTTGACAGCAACTTATTATGTTATTTTTACTATTTTAAACCCTAAAAGTAGCAGTTACATTTTGATTTGCCATAAACATCTGGTAGCGTCCCACTGCTGGGCACAGGTGTACACCAGAGTTTGCTCGAGTTTGGTAATCCACGTAAACCTTATGAATTTCGTCGTTGACATACATCTCGGTTTCCTCACGATGTTTTTCTTCAACGAAAAGCTTGATACTACAAAGCCTCAAATGGGTGTCCTTGTAATAATACAAATAAACCATAATTAAATATAATCGTCATTTTAGAATACTAATAGCATAATAATAAGTCAACTAAGTATACAGATTCACTTTGTTTTGATTTCGATTCATGGACGTTTAATTGCAATGAATTTGATAGTGACTAGTGCTACTGCGTTTTGTTTGACAGCGTGGCTGACCACATTTTGATTTGAGCAGTGAATTTCACGGGTTCGGTTTGATTCTGACGTTTCACGCTGAATCCCTTGATTTAATTATAGACGACTGACTGAGTGTACTGAGCTTGTACAACAGTACTAGCTTTTGCCCGCGATTTCGTCCGCGCGGAAATCGATTATATCGTAATTCCATACAATCTTTCTCTCCCCTTTTTACCCCCTTAGGTGGTGAATTTTGGGATGAAAGCTATTCTTTTTGCTTCCATAATAATCATATACCTATAAAATATGTTTCAATTGTCTTTGCTTAGTACACAAATTATAGTGGGTAATTTCAGTAAGTACCAATTAATTACAGTACCTACTCAATTTTATCGTAAATATATTGATTTAATGTAGATATTTGTACCTGTAGATAATAATATAAGGTAATATATTATAAATAATATTTTCGTGTGTAACATCAAATTGTAATGAACAGCTTAATTTTGCAGAAGCTTTGCTGAAATTGTTCTTTGCATGATAATTTAGTTTTGGTGTTCGTCTGATATTGTTTGGCACAAGGCTTACCTTGCTTTAAATTGACTAGTTGTTTTTGTAAATTCTTTTACTTAGCAGCAAAAAGAAAAAATGCTACAGTGAGAGAGTATTACATTGATATAAAATTGCCTCAATTAGTATGAATACTTACGCTTTTAGATACACTTACAGTTACACCGGTAATTAATGTATAACATAAAACTAGTACTTATTCAACATTGAAGCTACAAACACTGATATAATGTAAAAAAAGAGTATACACAGGACACATTTATATAATGCATATCTCCGAGAAAGCCTAAGAATAAGCTCCACGATAACCCTTTATTCGAGTAAAATTCCGAGTTTTATGGAGCAGTGAAATAAAATTCAGTGCGTTTTATTCACCCAGGTTATATAAAAATGCAAGGAAAAGCTCTCGTTAACACTCGAAATGAACTGTGCAAAACGGTTGTAATGTGAACGTACCTACCAGTGCAATAATTAACATTGTTATAATAACGATAAATTAGATTGCACAATTCATGATGTATTTATACGCATGGTATAATGAGTTACCATCCTTGACGCCAAACCTTCATAAGATTACGGTTTAAGAAAAAAATACCTCTATCCTACACACATGAGAATTATGGTTAAAACTTCATTCACTTCACCATAAAAAAGATAAGATGATTCTTTGGTATATGCCAGGCCCAAAACTGAAATAAACTTGATGTGTTGAAAATACTTCGAGCGTTTGGGTTGAAACCGTTCGATTTGAAGGTTTATTGATCGTGATACTAACTATAGCTACGGGTACAATGGGTTTTAATCAACAAAGTGAATTGAATAGTTTAGTGGTTAGGAAAATGTCATAGCTTGCATTTTGGAGGAAGAAGCTTTTGTGGATTTACATGTAAAGTGTTAATCCTTTTTCATAGGCCAGATGAAATTCAATCGTATGTCAATGTCATAAATGCACGTGTCCTCTGGGTGGTGCTAAAGAGTAACAAACTTTAAAGGCGAAATAAAGTATGCCATACTATTAATCATAAAGAGTTTGACAGAGAAATACTATTCTCGATTGATATAATAAACATTAATAGGAAGTCAAAGGAAATGAAGGGTTGGCAACCTTTTAATCGAATTTCCATATTGATTCACTGTACATTATGCCGGCTGTGTACACTCTCAGCGAGACACCCCGAGACAGACCGAGAACGAGAGTGTACATGATGCTCTCGCCTTGTCTCGCCCTCTCGGGTCTCGCTTCGGTGCGCCTCGGTCGCGTGTCCGTTTTTGCGGACGAGTCAAAGGGTTGTTCCCACAGATATAGGAAATAAGGAGATCGGACATGCCGCGCGTATTGTATTGAATATGCCTCTCGCAAGTTCTTGAATTCGTGGTTTTATTTGAAATAAATAGTATTTATAGTATTTACATGTGAAAAGTGATCCATTGGTGTGGAAGTTAATTTAATCACTGCGATTTTTGCAAGTAATTATTGCACAACTCGGAATTTTAGCAAAATACTGAACTTTCTCGGTGGACAACGGACGGTAAATGTATGGCGGAGTATGCCCAATGAGCTGACATGTGCGACACAGCCGCCGGCGGCTTATCCGCTCTATAGTATTTCATGCTCTGAGGTTGTTCCGCTGTTCAAATGACGCAACGAGAGTGTACATGTTGTGCTCTCATCGAGAACTTCTCCCCCGGGAATCTCGGCGAGAGGTCCCAGCCGAGAGTGTACAGCCGGTATTAGAGTGTATTCGTAGTTATCGTATACAGTTAACGAGGACGTGGCGTGGAACCAAAACTTTGTTTTGAATACTCAAGACGTGCAGTAAAAAAGGGTTTTTTCTGCTCAGATATTTGATACTGTTGATATCGCAAAGACGTCACTCAATTTAAAAAGGCGAAACCACGTTATAATTAACCAGATATCGCTTCCAGTTGTAACCTCCCCACAAACGGGCGTTACACTTAAATTAAACATATGCCTTCCCATTAACCGAGCCTCCTTAACACGGGCCAAATTGGACGTGCTACAAAAACTCGTGTCACGATATAGCCGCATGGCCAGTAACTACATATATGATATTATCTCTTGGCTCGCTAGGGCTTGCAAATTAGTTGACACCTTCATAAGGTTATTGGTGTCTTTGGCATCCAAGTTTATGCGCCACCCAGACGTCCTCGAGAAGAAATTAAGCCCAACTGAACTGTGGTAAAACTATTGTTACCACATAGCTAAGATCTTCAAAGTTTGTGTCGAAAAACATATGATCTACCCAAATTATTATTTCTCTATGTAGTAGTAGTAGTAGTAGTAATATCAATGTTTCATTTTTCTGTTAATTTCTTATAGAATAGAATAGAATAACATTTATTCATGACAATAACACATACATGCACATAAATAATAAAAATAGAAAACAACAATGCTACGAAACGGTTCCATCTCAGTGTTGTGCTGGCCTGGTGGCCAGCGCTGGGCTTCCGATGGAACCATAATCGCGCCTCACTTGGCTATGCGATGTGGGCAAGGATAGCGCAAGCGCATGAACTACGACTTTAAAATAAAAGCTTTGCCTTTTTAGGGTTCCGTACCTCAAAAGGAGAAACGGAACCCTTATAGGATCACATAGTTGTCCGTCTGTCTGTCAAGGCCCTTTATCTCGGGAACCCGTGAAGGGTATCGAGTTGAAATGAATACCACATATTCAGGTACCTACTACAGTCCCATGAAACTGTGAAATAATCAAACTTCTAAGTAAACGTTAAAAAAGACTCTAAGTGAACGTAAGAAGAACGTAAAAGAAGAAGTAGAAAGAAGAAGAAAGAAAGAGATGCATTTCGACACTAAAGGGAATCAAAATTTATTAGGAACATTCCTTTGACCTTTAACTGCGAAATTAGGCAAATAATATCGTCTTATACGTACTATAACAAAAATACAGAGAAAAATCGGAAACTACACGTTTGTAATTTTCTACGGAACCCTCTGTCGTCGAGTCCGACTCGCACTTGTCCGGTTATTTAAAATGTACCTACTCACTGTAACATTTCTTGTCGTGCTATAAAAAAACGGTAATATTCCTCTTCTGGTGAAAAGAAAATAACCCACTTGACGTTGTCATCTATGTATCTCAGTAATTGGCAAAAAAACAAATTATGGCAATCGTAAACTATAAGTTGCGACCGCAAAGCTGAATTTCTCACCGAAAGTAGGCACTGAAACATTTCAAAAGTGGGCTGCACTCACTCTGCGGCGACAGCCCTAATCCTAGTAGTGTCCACTTGCATATTCAGTTATCGGGAGCGCGTTCCCATTGGCCGGGCGCCAAATTGGCCCACACTATGCACTATGCACACTGTACAACTACACAAACCTAGCGGGCTTACCAATTTATTTGTGATACGAATCAAGCCATAATAGGCTTTTATTCAACGCGCTAAGAACTGTGCTTCATAAAAGTCAAGTTGGTGTGCTAGTGCACTCGTACAAGCAACATAAGCGTTCAACGGCTGATAAACATGACATCGATTTCGTACGCGATACTCAAACAAAAGAAGGCTTTGTTGTGTAAATTATACGTTGAAATGAAAAAGGTTTTGATAGCGTGGAACTGAAAAGGTTCGGTTATTTCTCTTCGCGCCGGCTCTACTCCGACTTTTGACCTATTTTAATGAAGGCTGAATGAGAGGGAAACAATTGAGTGCTTGAATTTGTGAAAACTAGACCATAGTAGTGAGGAGGTGAGTTTGGTAGGAGTAATTAAAATTACTTTGGTTTGTGGTCTGTTGTTGAAGCTCGTGTGTTACCAAAATTTAACACAGGAATAAATAACCACCTTTTTTATGCATTTAAGTATCTACCACATCTGATGATAGGCGATGACCAAGTATAAGTTTATTGCTGACTGAATAATTTTGAACAAATCCATGAATATTGATTGACATAGGTAACTTTTTACTAAGTTAGATCAGATTACACAAGATCTGTCTAAGGCTTTTTAACTTTAGGGATTCATCAAGGTCCAATGTCCCGGGACCCGAGCCGCCTGGGCAGTTATTCGGAACGAAACTAGACCTCTATCTACGCTTATTTACCTACTACGAATCGGGGCGATAAGATATATTTGTAGGTGAACGGTGAGGTTAGGTTAAAACAAGTTAAAGCGGGGCAGCGATGGTCAAGGTGGGTGTAGTGGAGTAACGTTGCCGGACTTCACTATACCTAATAACGCGCGACACAGCAGGGCGCACGATGTAAATCCCTGGCTTTAAGCTTCCATTCAGTGTACTGTACCTACTAGTATAGTTATAGTAATACGTACTTACTTACAATGTTTTATTGGAATAAAATCGAAGTGAGAATGTCACGAAAGTAATATGAAAAATGCAATATCAAATTTTATGACACAGACCGGGATCCAGTATTCTGCAGTTGTGAGTTGCGATTGAATAGACATTTGTAGTTGGCGCGAACACCACACTTGGCAAGACTCGTCTAATATTCGTCATTCTTACGTGTCTGTTTAGTTCTGCCGGTCGATCACGTAACGCATGTGCAGTCAGCGTCATATAGTAAGTAGCAGCCAGAGTAACCAAATATTTCGTAACAACCCCTTATTCTTACAGTCATACATGATTCCCAGGAGCTTGATTTGATTCTCATTTCGGTCGTTTCTGTGATATCATTTCGCTTAAGGTCATTAAAAACGACGTCCACGTTTACGGACAACCGTAAGAAGTCGCTAAATCCTAAAAGTAATTATGGCTTTGTTAAACTAAGTATGTGTTCATATAGATGCAGGCGTGAGCGTTTCCTTCCTCACCTGACAGTTCGCGTCTCGCGTCGCTGCACGCTTCGCTTGACCATAAGGAATCCTGCCCTTTTGCAGCTTGCGGGCGGCGCCGGCGGTTAAAATTTAAATTCAGGTTGTAATTTTTTGCGTTTCGTACTCAACAAGGAACCCTTGTTGTTTCGCCATGTCCGTCCGTATTTCCGTCTGTCCGTCTTTGGCTATGCTCAGTAACCCTTACAACTAGAAAACTGAAATTCGGCATGGGTATATAAATTAATCACGCCGACCAAACGAAATAATAAAATGATGAAAAATAATTTGTTCAAAAACATGGGTTTTTAAAACCATTTTTATGCCGTAATTTTTGTTCCGGTTCGGAAGCTTGGTGGGAAGCGGGCGCCGCGCGAGTTATTGTGTTCTAATTACTTAGGTACTAGTACAACTGGATAAATGGCGATACATCTAGCATCTATCTTAGATTCATAGTGTATCCCGCATGTCGCCTCCTAATTAATATTAACCAATTAGAACGCAGCGACTTGATTATATCACCCTTAGTGGCCATGTCGCAACGTGTAGAACCAAAATGTAGGTATATTATTCAATTCGAATGACATAAACAACATTGGCTCTAGTTCTCGTGTAAGTGTAACTAAATGGAGAGTGACAGCATGGCTAAAGATGTAGCTGTTTGGTTCTGTAATAGCATATTCCCTCTTGTCTAAGATACTAGACTTGATTGAAAATTATAAATAATACAGATTCGAAAATAATTATTAGAAAGGTGTTAATACAATTTACCAGTTCTTGGTAAATTGACTATAGACAACATTCTGAAAAGATATTCCATGAGGCAGTACCTAATTTTCAAATGATCCATACATACTCATAAGTAGTGTTAAGTTACCTCTGTACGCTGTGATAACTGCTAACTGTATGCGACTCACCTGAAACAATAAAATAAATTGATTAGGTACTTTAAGAAACGTACATTACTTTATTGTCTTTCAACATACTTAACCGTCTACTCGTACTTCTAAATTAAAACGTGCCTTGGATATAGGTTTTGTAACATAATTAGGTACAGTCAAGTGTAATAATATAGTTGCATACAACTTCCTCATGAATATGTCCCATCGCTCGTAGTTATGTCAGCGGATTAAGGTTTCGACTCGATACATTATGAGAGGATTCAATCGATAAATGTTTTTGCACTTGACTGTACAGCACTAAATAACGCACAAAGGCATTATTTAGAAATAAAACTACATAATAAGTAAGTTCAATCTAATATACATATATACTAAACAAATTACTCATATGAACTTCTACGTGAATGTTCTCACAAGCTAAGCTATTTTTTGTATCCAATATCTTCAGCAATAATATATTTCGTATAATGAAACGTCTCTAATACAATAGCGCATAGGTATACCATCGCCCGGCTTTTGAAAAAAAAAAATGATGGCGGAAGGGAACAGCGGCGTAGCTCGTAGTTCAGAGTCATCGATACGAAGTACCTACACTCGTTAACGACGAGCTCATTAAGATTTCAGATAATGTTATTTTAGTAAGAATTGTCAGAACTGTATTTTTGCAGGAAGTTAGTTTATAGCCTGGATTAACATATAAGATTTTTATCCCGGGTCCACGCAGACAATTCGCGGAAGTATTATTATATATATATATAATTTGTTTATGTTATTTTTGGCGTTGCACTTGTATCCGTAATTTTATAGAATGCCTATTTAAAATTTTGTTCTGTGCTCTTGAGATGTTTGCTAGATAAATATTTACCTCTAGTGTGATTGTAGTTACCTATTTAATGTATATTGTTATTGAATAATAAATGATATGAAATTAAATTTGAATTAGCCCATCACTTCCATCTAATTAAGACTGCATTTTTTGAATAATGGGAAAGTATAGGTAATATACACTATCGAACGTTATCATTCAGCAGACAAATTCAGTCTATAACACGGATTCTACATGAAGTGACTTGAATGCGGCCGCCCAGACAGGCCACGCGTGAGAAATGCTACGGGCGGTTTTTCCGATGAAAGAAAAGCAATCTGTCCGTAGAAGCGCAATATTTGTTCGAGCTTGTTTCCAATATTAAATCGTCATCCTTAAAACTCATTTTAGCGCGGAGTTCGAACTCGGAGTGGACTCTTAGGCCTGACCGGATCATATTATAATTTGTATTTGATTTCTTTTGAATATAAGTTCACGGTTCTGGGGTTTTGTTAGTAATTAAATTACATGAATCGTTTTCGGGCGTGACTAATGCAATTAAATTGTGGTTAAGATTAGTGTTCTCGGTTGATAGCTAGCTACTACATACATCGATTGAGCACAAGCTGTTTGTATCTTCCAATGCTGTGTCCTGTAATAATAATTTAAAGTGCGTCAATTTTGAGATGTTTTGTAAATAAATTAAAGATTAAACTAGCAAACAAGGCATAGTTATTTATTCTGTCGATGAATTTCTTATCTGTGTTTTTAACTTACATTATTTATAAGATTATTTAACTCTTATTTAGTGATCCCGGTTAATAGTAAGGTAAGATTAAAATATATGTTTGTGCCTTTCAGGTCAAAGGTCACGAGTATTATTCGCCCGCAGTATATCACAATCAGCCCTCCCGACCTGCCACAATCACGAAACGCATATCCACAGTCAAAAGTCAACAGAGAGCAATTGAAAAATGTTATTGTTAAAAAATACGCGCATATTTTGCACAAAGCAGTCTCAAATCGTAGACAGCACGTTATTTATTCATACATAACTATGGCCCGAGGCTAAATTTGAGTCGTGTACTGGCGACTGTACGTCTATAAATATGTACACGTTTACGAACGTATGTCAGTGAAATAATGTTGAAAATGGGGTACGTATTTCATAGCTGGGGACCGATTTTTGACTTTCGAGCGCTAGACCCTTTCACTCGAAAACTGTCAAAAAATATGAAATGCTATTTTGAAATAGCGATAGAAAATTAAAAAACGAGTGGCATTGACCACTCGTATTCTATTCTAGTGGTAGAAAGTAAGAGTCTGCCATTTTGACACTAAAAACGTTATTTACTTTTGTTTGATTTTCGAGCGCTCGAAAGACAAAAATCGGTCCTCTGACCGTACCTACGCCGATTCCGTAACTTGATCTGCCCGTGCAACGTGGAGAGACTGTGACTGATCGACATAGTAGATATTTAGCACGTCTCCTTTTGTGACTTCCTCGAATATTTTGTTCCCAATCCGAATAAATTCGTTATTTCAGTGTATGACTAAAAGTGTTTGTATGCATACCTAGTTATACCAATATAGCCTATTTAAATATTATAAAAAGAAAAATACAAATACAGAAATCGAACTAAGCTCCATAAGGTTTTCATTATAGGTACTAGACGACGATATATTCAATATATATAAATACTTAAATACATATTTAGAAATCATCTTAGACTCAGAAACAAATATTCATGCTCGTCACACAAATATTTGCCTTTACTGGGATTCGAACCCACGACCTTCAGCTTCGAAGGCAGCGTCACAACCCACTAGGTCAACCGGTCAACGTAAATGGCAGCGTGTGCTTTTAGAAAACTTATGATTAATATCTATAGTACGAGTAATTAGGTAGGTGTATATAGCGGGCGTGTTAGTTCCAAAGAGCGAGCACCATAGTAAGATTTGAAAATGGCAGTTGTAACCACTTTGTTTCCGTACAAACATGTAACTAATCCCAAGTTAAATGCGTTGCGGCGAGCATCCAAGCCACTTGAGAACTGGAAATAGTTCTATGCAATCGTGATGTGCAGCATTTATCAGTTATTTTCATTGCGTTATATAATATAGTACGCTAGCTTCTGCCCGCGACTCCGTCCGCGTGGAACCAGTTTATATCGCAGCTCCATATGAACATTCACCGCTCATTTCATCCCCTAAAGAGATTTCCGGGATAAATACTATATATACTATGCCCCTCCTGAGACTCAAATTATCTCCATGCCAGATTTCATCCAATTCAGTTCAGCGGTTTAAGCGTGAAAAGGTAACAGACAGATTGACGCACTTTCGCATTTATAATATGGGAAATTATAAGTTCAATCGGTTGAGAAACGCGAACTGGGGTGACCACGTACCACTTTTCGAACGCGGGTCAATGTCAGTCAGTATAACAAAAATCGTATTTTCAGTGGGCAATAGTTAAGGGCTTATGCTTATATATAGTATGTTTCTATCGCATAGAATTATAGAAGAGGCGACGCCATTTATGCGGATTCAGAGTTCAACCAAAAATTAGGCTTTAGAGCCCTTAACTTTGGCAATGTCCACCGAAAAGACGCGCACCTAAATTTGACAATGACCCACGCACGTTAGTACAACTCCTCTTTTTTTCCCCTATAAAGTGACAGTTGGAACCTGACGTACGTACAATGCGTTACGTGATTTACCTGCTGTTGAGGGGAACAGCCGCACATCCGGACAGACATACGGAAGCATCTTGCCCAAGCTGAAACGAAGAACTTCTTTCGCTACGCTCACTCGTTTAGTTACTAAAAGCCGTGTATGCTGCCCTAGATTATCTTTATGCCCATAGAGCTGGTAGTACATATTCAATGAAATTAGTGTTCGTTCGCTAATTACGACCTTTTTGTCATTAGTCAGGCCGAATTCAGAGGCGACTGGCGCGTGCCAAAAGACGGATCGGTTCCGTTTCCCGTGGGGGTGATAACGACGCCCAGATTTTAATGTTGTTTTCATTTTAATAGCACTTTCATCTTTGTCCGGCCCCGTTATTCTGTAACATGTTTTAAGTTCACCTCAACGCTCACCCACAAAATATATCTTGATGCCGCGATTCGTAGTAATAACCAAGCGTAAGTAGAGGTCTAGTTTTGTAAAGTCAGTCGATTATGTTGTCATGTCGGGTGTTATACTTTAACAAAATGCAAAATAATACCCATATAAGCGGGTAAAATAAATAAGTAGGTAAATTAAAATTCTGTCGAAACATGATCGTCCTGTGCATTTAACTAAACAGTAGGTATAATAATAAATATTTGGGGAGAATCTTACACAAATCGAGCTAGTCCCAAACTAAGCAAAGCTTTACTATGGGTACTAGACGACGATATAAATACGTATTTAGATTTTCTGAACTGGACTGATCTTCTTATCTTCAGAACAATACCATTCATATCTAACAATGCGACTGTGTGGTCGGACGCGTGCTATTTTTTGCAAGAAAAAGGTTAGCGCCACATAAAATGTTCATTGTTTAATGAACTCTGTCGTCTTAATCCATAGATTCAAAATAGACTAAAAGATAAAAAAGACGTAGTTGAGATTTTCTGAACTGGACTGATCTTCTTATCTTCAGAACAATACCATTCATATCTAACAATGCGACTGTGTGGTCGGACGCGTGCTATTTTTTGCAAGAAAAAGGTTAGCGCCACATAAAATGTTCATTGTTTAATGAACTCTGTCGTCTTAATCCATAGATTCAAAATAGACTAAAAGATAAAAAAACCCGCTCCCAGCGACGCAGGTACACGGCGCTGTGTGTGGTATTTTATCTCGTAGCTAACTTGGAATCTATAGTAAAAGTAGATAGAGTTCATTATTCAATTAACGTTTTACGTGGCGGTAACATTTTTTTTTGCAAAATTGGCACGTGCTGAACGCAAACAAAGAGTATTCATGAGCTCAGTACAATGACCATTCATGAACTCAGTTTAAATAATTTAATCTATAATTAAATACTTAAATACATAGAAAACATCCATGACTAAGGAACAAATATTCATGGTCATAACACAAATTAATGCCATGCATACATAACTACATATATTTAGATATTAGTACCAATATACTCGTACGTATAGCACGACATTAACGTTTATTTAAATATCATGTGTTCAAGTGAAGTGACCGGTTAAGCGATAATTTAGAGGTGCCATAAGATAAACAAAGACGTCCTTTGAGTAACGACTGTGTATGTCATGAAATTAATGGGTGTATTTGCGTAGGTAGCAAAGTTGTTTTCCTAATTTACCTACTCCAAAAACTACGAACTTTGATAATATTTTATACTTCAGGGTATTTCCTAAGGATGAGTACTGTATTCGCTCTAAAAACATTAGTAACTAAAAAATTAGTAGTTTCAAAAGAGGTACTTACACCCACATACAGAAATTTTCAACTCAGTTCGTGTAAAATTTAAGCAAATTAAAATGGGGTGATATTACACCACACGCATTATCAAAAGATAGCGCAACGCAACTTGTAATGGTTGCATTTTGAAACACAACACATAAATGCCAACATCTTTTAATAGGCAGTTACCCAGATTACGATTTCTGAAATGCGATTAATGTTGCGACTATGGTGAACTTAGGACAATACATATGCCTGTAGGTTTCATTGGCTGTTACGTCATTTTATCAAGGACACGGTATTAGCCATGCTATTGCTATTCACAGCTTATCGGCTACCTTACCGCTCACCTCTAGTGTATCTTGACGCCGGGATTTGTAATAACAACGCATAATCGGAGGCCTGACTTATGCTGGTTTGTTTGAGGTGAGGAGAAGCTATGTAAATAACAGCTCGCAGGGATGGAATTAATGTAAGTACACGGGTGGGAGCACTTGGGCAGGGTGTCATTCCCGTTCGGTGTTTACTTAGCCGCAGCCACATCGTGTTTGCCGGCACCTACCACCTACCTACTAACTGCCGAGCAAACTTGCCGTTCTCTTCACACTAATATACGCTAACGTATTTTGATATGGGTTTTGCTCATTTTATTGGCGTGGTTTGGTTGTTTACTCACTCAAAAATAGACTTGGTGGGTTGGGTGGAGGTTGTTTAGACACGCGAAAGCGAATCATCCACACTTTTAGGCATTATCATGAATGGCTAAACCATTGGATATTTGTTGTCACAAACGTATTTAATTTAATTTTTTTACGGACAAAGTCAACATTATTTAAATAGTTGCGATAAGCGCGGTCATCTTATGTTATGAACAAAACAATTGTCACATTTATAGACTAGGTACAAATATTATAATTAGATATAGATTTCCTCGTAATTTGCGCAGTATTAATACCATGCGTGAAAGCGGGGCAGTGCTCTTGCATAATCTCGCTTTCTGCGCATCCCGCGCCGGTCAGGGTAACCTCTCGTATAGAGCGGATACACTACGGATGTAACACACACGACGCTGTCGGTGCGCGCATATGGCATATGCGAACCTCTTTACTAGAATTCAGTTCAACAAAGATATCTAAATGAGCTCTTTTTGAAAAGTTCGTTTTAAACACATTCATTTCAAGCATACCGCAAACAATATGACAGGGTGGTTTTTAATCAAGTTGTGACGGAAACCGATATAAACCACGAATAAAGGCGTCAATTTAAGCGATACTTAGACTTTTTGGGAGCGCCATAAGAGCTCTGGCAGGCGTCGTTTTATCGTGGTTTTGATATAGGTTAGCTGAATGGCCGCTGTTCTTCCACGGGATTACTGCGAAATTGCTATTGAGTCGATAGAGTTCAGCTCTGAATAGGTAAGTTGGATTTGGGACGCCTAATTGGATTAGTAGTCCTAGCGGTACGCCAAAATAAGCTGCAAATGCTGTTAAAAGCATGAAAATCGGAACGATTGATCGCTAGGCCATACGAATAGTAGCACGAAAAAAAAAACAAAAGAGAAGAGGAGTTATAACGTCATCTTTTTTTAGTATGGGAAAAAAGTTTTTTTTTTTTTTCTAAAACCTATCGTGTGTGGTATCTAATGAAAGGGCTTACGAAGCCGATTCTCAAAATATATCACATCATTATATTTCAGTTACCTGTTTTAAATTAAAATAAAAATCAATTTCAATACATACCAAGTTTGAATAGCCTCATATTCTCCACCTCAACCCCAAGAAAGCAATTTTGAAAATATGTACTTACATATTTTTTATATATTATTTAAAATATATTAACTGTGATAAAATCAAAATTAGTTGAAACACCTATAAAAAGTTCAGTTTTAGACACTGAGGATGATAAATATTAATGCGAGAGGAGTTTTCAATCACCCTCGTGAATTATATGCCATAAATAATGTTCTCTTTTTGAAACTTTAGTTTAGTTTGCTGTGGGCTAACATGTAACTGTACTGTCCTAAATAAACAGTTAAATTATTAGCTCTCTCTCCTACTCTCTTCTCCTCTCGCATCATTTTTGTATCCCGTGATGCGGGCTGAAAAACAGCGCTGTACAGCCGACAGGCTAGCAGCAAACGCTGAGCCCGAACCTATTTAACATAATTATTACGTAATTTTTTTATGATTGTGTTTTTTTGCGACAAAAAATCTTCTTTTATCTTTTATTTATAATTCCGACAAAATTATTCCGGCTTGAAGACATTATAAATTACTTCCTGAGCGGAACTAGGTAATTGTCTTGCTCATTGTATGGATTTTTTGTTGCATCTGAATGCTAATAAATCCGCAAAATGTAACAAATAAGGTAAAATTGTTATTATTGTTGTTACACACATATGACAAGTTTAATGAAGTTACCAGGGTCAAAAAATTACTTCCGTTTCTAGTACTTTTTGCTGCTGTACGCCTCGAACTATTTTCAATCACTATAATAGTGGGGCAGAGTGCTCGAACAAATCGTCGTAAATGTGGATACGCTGGACAAAAGCACCAATTTTTTTTCAGGCATGTTAGGTCCATAGCTTTAAGTTTTTGATAAGAACCAACTCCTCCGTGGACCATTTTTTTTGGCGGCCATGTTAATTTTAGTTAATTATTAATATCTCGAGTTCTAAGACACTTCACAAAGTTGATGTCTAAATAGACATATTTGGGGTCAAGGAATTCAACTAGATAAGTATTTTACCGATACTATAACACTTCATATAAATGTAAAACATCTTTTTCTTAGTTGGTTTAAGTTATGTTAAAAAATCAATTATTAACATTATTATATTTTTATTACTTGTTATTATAGAAGCTATAGTAATACATAATCTGTGGAAATTTCAAGTGTCTACATATTACGGATCTAGAGATATACGGATTGTTATGGGCGGGCAATAAAATTACGTTTCATGTATGAGAGCACTGTTTAAATTTATTTTTATTTTTATGAATGTATGTTAAAGCAGCAACAGAAAAACAAGTTCTGTGGAAATTTGAACAGTCTAGCGATTGCTGATACGCAGCCGGATGGACAGAGGAAGCTTAGGAACAGGGTTCGTTTGATAACGTTTTGGATCTCTACTCTAACAAATAACTAGTTGAATTCTTTGACCCCAAATATGTATATTTAGACACTAAGTTTGTTATTCTAGGATATTTAGAACTAGAGATATTAATGATATACGTATTATTCAAAATTACCGCCATAAAATTAAAGATGGCCGACGGAGGAGGTGGTTCCTATCAAAAACTTAAAGCTATGGACCTAAGTAAAAATTGGTCCTTTTGTCCAGCGTGTCCACATTTTCACCTGATACTGCCCTACTACTACGCTCGGGTAGTCATCTCGTGGTGATATGGCTTATTTAACACCCTTGCCATACAATCTAATATTCTTTGCAGCTGACGTCTAAGTCTGCGTGACATTATTGGAAAGAGGAGGGTAGATTCTCTCGTCTCGCGCCGCGCTACGGCGGACAACTGCCGCTAGGCCCGCTGTACGTGTTATCTCGTTTAGTAAAGGAATAATGTGAATGTCATGTAAGTACTTACATAGCAAATAGTTAGTCCGAACTCTAGCTTTAAATAACCCATTAATGGCTTTAGCACATAGAATATGAAACTCTGCGATAAAAACAAATAATTTGGAACTTTAAATAAAAAAAACAATGTATGAATAGTCCCCTAGGGCATAGGGGTATCTAAAAGCCAGTAAATCCGTTGTCATTATTTTCTAACACTGCAAGCATAATTTTCAACAAGCCCCCCAATCCACATGAATAATACGAGATTTTATGAATCGTAACGAGAAGATTTATGCGAAGGAATAAACACAAAGTTCTCCGCGCCCTACATATTGGGTTGGGGCTATAAATAATTCTCACGGCTTATAATTTTCTCTTATAATAAAACTTTTGTTTTCCAGATAATTCTTGCATTGTGATACCGCTGGAATTTAACTTTTTCCGTTACATATTATACTTCTATAAAGTTCGTGAAAATTTTCCTTTTGTAAGTACTGGCTATATTATTTAGATAGATAGTACCACTGTAAGAACGTACAATTTGTATTTTTTTTTTACAATAATTTAGTTTACATAATTACATACTAACCTCGTGTTCTAACTAGAGTTATTTTCACTTTCCTACTCGCTTTTCTCCTCCTCTTTACACCATCCTGGGCGTCTTCCTTTGTGAACCCGTTCGCTCATAATTTCTACGTATATTATAATATCAGTCAAAGCTTTGTTGTTCACCTAAAACAATTTACGGAAATTTCTAAACCCTATCCAATTCTAAGTTTAACATTTTGAAACAAATTTCAACACAGGCGGCATAAACAAACAAAAACGTCCCTAAACATTAATATGTTCACAAGTTCCGTATTAAATGTTAAATCGTTATTTATAAAATATTTTCCGGAATTAATTCCAGGACGTCGTGCGAGGTGAGCTCCCAATGGGACCGACCTTTCCATGGTATTTACGTAGCTTTGTGTAACAGTAAACGTAACAGGACGCTATGTATGATGCACTAGGAGGGGTTAACGAAAACAACGCATGTGAAAGTAAAACCAGTGGAAGAAGAGAGCAACGGTTGTCTAGCGATTAACAGTTGTCCGACAACTTAACAGCGCATCTAACCCGATAGTTACTATCAACTAAATATCAAACGAGGCTCTAGGGGGCGAGCAGCGACTATAGAAAGCGGACTTGGACTTAAATTAAAATCTATTTTGCTTGATGTAACTATGATATAACACTCACTGCTACGCAATCTTCACATTGACTATTGATAGCTATCAATTGGTAAGCCGACGTAAAAGAATCTAGAAAAATATAATTACGTATTGGACAATTATAAGTCAATAGTCTACTAATATCGAATATTTGTATACCACGGTATCACGGTAAGGATAACGGTTAGGGTTGTGTGGCGTATGTGTGGCGTAAAATCGGACCGCATTTTTGGGTAACGATGTGTGAACAATTTTGTAAATTCTTAAGAACCTTACTTAAAGTCATATCTTTCGGAGTAGGTTGCGTCAATTTTTGTAGAGTGATATAATATTTTTACTTTTCTGATTACCATCATCAACTATTAATTCAGAGGATTCTAACGAGCCCAAACTCAAAGGGGCTACGTCGGTTAAGTACTGAATTTGCATGGCCACCTTCTGTCTCTATCATCAAATCAGCTCGATGGTACCGTAATATTGTATTGTCATCCAAATTATACTTATACCTGCAACATTTTGTTAATATTTAAAATACCCATTTGGCCACTGAGTAAAACTGTGCCATAAAACGGTATGAATGAAACGTGGAAAATTAATTCAGATTTTGTCAATGGGCAAGTTTTTCGTGGTGGCGTACTATCCCAAACAACGCAGTGTATTATATCGGTACTCGCAAAATTCAAAATATCGAGTGAAGTTCGTTACAAACCTAGTTTTATAGAAACATGTCATAATAGGTACTTACTACATTATTTTTTGTTAACATTCTAATAAACTACTTTCTTCTTCAACTCTTTCAGGGCTCGGTAGCACTACACCGTAAAGCCAGCTATCCCATTGGGTCAACGTTGGCGCGTGAGGAGAATGCAGCTATGCGTTAGAGGAAGAGGCCTTTATTTCGTTCTCATTGGTTTGCATAGCTGCATCCTGCTCACGCGCCAACGTTGGCCCCACGTGTACAACCGGCAGTAGAGTATACATCGATATTAAGAACTCGCTAGTTAGGTTCCTTGCTGGAAGCGATTTTTCGGTACAAAGCGGAAAACCATGCTACCTATCTTCTACACGCATGGCGCTACAGCCAACATGACAGAGAAAGTGTGATGCCTGGTAGTAAAAAAGTATTGCGGATCAGCGTAAACACGCTTTTATAAAAATAAGTACGATTAATACTGACGGACGAATTATTGCTAAATCGGCTTCGCTGATGACTGGCGTACGCAATGAATGGCTCGAGCACGCCGGTGCTCATTCACACACGAGTACCCTTGATATAGAGCCCTGGATTGGTCCACGAAAGAGTAATATCGTGTTTCGTCAAGTGTAATAATTGTTATTTTGGAACTCGCACGCGTTTCAAAGCTTTATGTGTTTACGCGGAGGCTTTGGATGTAAATTCAACATAAGGCGCTGAAAGACTTAAGCAGTCATATGTAACAGAGCATTGCTGAGCACCGTTTATAAATTTGCCGAGCTGAACAATCGATGTAGCACAAAAAAATACATAAGTATTAAGTATACAATAAGAAGGTCTTTGAAAAAACATTGTAGGTACAGATGCCGTCAAACTTCTTGAACATTTGACCTTGCCTGCGCAAAGGCGAATTGTACCTGCGAGCTGCCCCCCCACTTCGTCCCGCATGTTCAAGAAGTTTGACGGCATCTGTATCTACTTTACCTCGTTCCATATAAGTAATATAAGTTTCATCGTTTTTCTAGGATATCAAAGGGAAAATACTGTTCTAGTTTTACTTATTGCGATCAATAAGTTCTTCTGAAGGTTGATTACGTAACACATTGTACGTACATTTTTCCATATAAAAAGTGACTAGATCTCTCTGACACGCGTACAATGCGTTACGTGATTGACCTGCTGGTATACATTCCTGCTTAGTCCAGTTACGGACTTAAGTAACAACGTACAAGCAAGCTAATGGGGTAGAGTAAATATTTAACGGGTGCTTTTCTAATTGACTCGTAACTCGCGTGCTTGTGTGTGAAGTGTTTGCATTACGATGTCGTTGTGTAAGCGTGTCGTGGCGAAAGATCCCATGAGGCTCGCAAAGAGTATTCTTGGTCCGACCGCTCGATTTGATCAGCAAGTAAAGGGTTTAGGAATGAGGGTTGTTTTCTAGCGATAGCTGTTCTCTATCGTCAAGAAAATCTACTAACAACTTTTAAAAGGTACACATTAAAACCTTGAGTAAACTTATCAGGCCTATCTCCAGAGCATTTTAATGAAGTAGACATACATACATAAATATTTACAATAATAAAGTCAATAAACCTACCTTAAAAATAATTCTCAACTAAAAGTATGCACCTATATGCGTTTTAAATGTTGCCTGAATTAAAAATGTCACCAGAACCCACTCCGAACCAGCTCCGAACCCTGACATTGACATACTTTTTTAAGTACTGTCTTTAACAATTTAACTGCAAAGCGTACTAATTGATACGATTAACTAGATACTACTCTAATAACCTAATTAGGCTGCAACCGACATCTTTTCACATTTGATTAATGGAAGCTCAATACAGGCCTCAATTAGATTTTCACGTTTACGCCGAAATTCATTAAAATATATCTTGTTTATACATTGCTAACTGAAACTTAGCTGTCTGGTATCATTAGCTGTATTTATATATTCATCAACCTCGATCCAAAATGCTTGAAATCTAAATTGCAAATCATTAGAATTCGCAATGCAACGAAAGCACCTGGGGTCCGAATTCGGAACGTGCTTGTGACGTACCTACTGCAGAGGGGTGATCATTGTAACTTTTCGAACGTACGTTAGGACAACTTTACTGTAATTTTCTCACACAAAAAGTGACTTACCTGACGCGCATACAATGGGGTAGGTACGTGATTGTTATGCTGATAAATGAATGTCCTGGCTCCTTCTAGCTAAGTATGTGTGAACACAATTAATACACAATAGATCGATTAAAATTAAATTTCAGGTGAATGTTTCGAGATTACCATGAATAATTTATATGTAAAATATGTATATCAAATACAATCTGAGACGGCAATAACATGAAAAACGCTCTTATTTTGTTGCTTTTGAGTGTTATATACAATGATAAGATTTCCCGGTGCAACACGCAGTGAATGAACATTATGTTAATATGGATATAGTCCGGGATTCCAGATAAATACTTTTTTGGAGTACAGTAATACTGATGATATTACATAAAATAAAATATAAAAATAAGAATCAGTAAACAAGAAACGTTCCTAGTGGTATTTCCTGCGATGAGAGAGGTCATGATCACTCCTTAGTAGGTTATATAGGTTTACACCCTGTCATATCCCGCCCAATTGCACGACGATTCAAAAACCTAGTAAGGCATGTTGACCACGCCAAAACCTAGCAAGTCTCAGACACTTAAAACTTAGGTTTTGAAATGGCTAAGGTGAGTTACTATTATTTAAACTGGTAATGTGATAGTTCTAATGGCACTTGCTAGGTTTCGAGGTATCTCAGTAATTATGACGATTTAAACAAAGATATGTTAAAATACAATCTTCATAAAAATGCCTCTTAGGTATTAGGTTTTGATATGGGGCAGCCGAAGCGGCCTTAAAACAAATATCATAATTCTACAAATACAAATATACGAGTATAATATCACATTCGCCTGTTTTTACTTTTTTGGGAACCGAAGCCTAACGTAACCCCAACTCAAAAATACTGGTGCCATAAATTATACATGCGTATCGGATTACTTATGTTTGGCAAATAATGTTTCCAAAAGTATGATATCGCAAACTATTCCCAAAATGTTATTTGGCAAAAACTCACTTGTCAAAACAACTTATCGCAATTTTACAGTTAGCTAATTTTTTTTTGGCAAGTGATTGTTTAGCAAATAATTACACACGGTAAAGGTTTTGTTTCCCATTTTTTTTGGCAAATGTATCGTTTGGAATAACATACTCATCCCAAAACATTGCATAGTATACGATGTATATCACAATTTGAATAGTGCATAGTATAATAATTACAATACTTATGTTTATATTTTATAAGTGGGTAGTTTTCTTATGCTTGCCTGTGACATGTGTGGGTAGTTTCCAATAACTATTGATTGCACATTCGTTTGATAGTGGCATTCCTTTAATTTTTTGTTGTTGTTATTGTGTGTTATCTCTTATACCTATGTATATGACAGTCATGCGGTTGTCCCTTTCTCTGGCCTTACGCTTCGTATTAGTACGGATGGATAGAGATTAGAACTCCTAACTCTTCTCTCATTATAATTGGACAGATAGACGGGTAAGTATTAAAAAAATCGGTTATGGTCGCAGTTCTTCCTAACACTCCTCCTCGCTTCGCTCGTCGTCGTACCTACACGGACCTGTCTTAGGCTACGTCCGCACAGACAGGCGGTTTGCTTATGTAATTTCTGCCATTTGTTCGTTTTATGCTTGAAATCCAATCTAATCCAATCCAATTTAAACCAAGTGTCATTGCTTCGGGGAACCGCTTAGTGAATACAAGCTAAGACAATGTATTTATTCGTAAATACATCCTAGGTACTCGTACTGTAGATATCATGTTAACAGCGTATCCAGCAGTTCTCACTTCACAGGGGCGCAGGTGATGTGGCATTACGTATTCAGCACGCGTCGACGTTGACTGATCGCCGGTAGATGCCAGCCCTGGCTTACAGAACGCATCGCTTGAGACATCGTGGGGTCGCAAGTCGATTAACGTGATGTCTACGTATTGGGGATTTCACTTCGTACTTTTGATAAAATAGCCTCATTTTGCTGAATAATTCACGTGGCTACGATTTGTAATCTCACGACAGCTAATGTTGGAATAATTTCGCCTTTGTTCTTAACATCTCCGTTTGTTAATCTCATGATATTTATTTAGTTCAGTAAAGAGTAACACTACCACTAATATGCAGATATAATTTATCGGGGTCGACATTAATAGGAATGCCTACCTGCGATTTTCCCATACAAACGCTCTCGACTGTTTCCTCTCTGGTTTTTGAACATAGAGCAATGAATTTTTCAAATAAGATCAATATCATCAATATCTATGCCGCTATGTTTTGCTTTTTTGGATAAGTATTTTTATTTTAGAGAAACTTACAGCGCCTTGAAAATTGCAAAAACGGCTTAATTGAATTGGCTGCCAAAAAAGGCGCAGTATAGGTACAAATATGACAACAAATATAAAAAAAATCAAAACATAGCGGCGTAGATTATTTCTCTTTCTTGCAGTTCCCAAAATTTTATAATCATTGGTTGCGTTTTGGAGGAGGAAACAGTCGAGAGCAAAACCTCGATTTTTGAGTATTTTGCGTGAGATTTTAAGTCCGAGCTGCAGTTGTCCTTATCGCACGAATTGGCAGACCCGCCCACAGCATTGCGACAGAAACATTGCGTCAAAAATTCGAGTTTTGAAAAGTTGCTCAACTAGGCATTGCTCTTAATTGCACCACGTCCGTAGGAATTACCCACCGCTACCCTACACGTGACCCCTGGGCAGCTATAAGTGCAACAACCTGGCAACCGTACTGTCTTTTCGAAGACCTCACGGTTGCCATACAATAAAAAAATAAATTAAAAGTTGTACTCTAATAAAAAATACAACAAATGGTGCAATTAAGAGCAATGCCTAGTTGAGCAACTTTTCAAAACTCGAATTTTTGACGCAATGTTTCTGTCGCAATGCTGTGGGCGGGTCTGCCAATTCGTGCGATAAGGACAACTGCAGCTCGGACTTAAAATCTCACAGTTCACAGTCTTTAGTTATGCACTACATCCGACTCAAGTTGCAACGCTGAGAACGCCTGACAGTCACTGTGGGATCAGACTGAAAATAACATCAAGTTTCAAGAAGGTCCGTTTAATTATTGGCTATCTTGTAGTGTGACTGATGATGATGTTTTATTTCCGTGTCATTCTTTATTCTAATATTTTGATGAAGAGGCAGATTTGAACATTCTTCACTACACAAACCACTATCCCAAAAAAGTAATGTCATATAGGCTGACAAGATCGTAATATAGCAATAGTAAGTCCGTAATCCCTGCCTGCCTCTCCGGGAAACAGGCGTGATTAACATATTTTCTGCCAGGACCCCGATGGGCGCTCTGTTAGTAGGCACTTTCCTCTTCTTAGCGGGAACATTGGTTACGAGTGTAGTTCTGCATTTGTGGGCAGCAAATGTGTTAATGTATATAAATAAAAAAAGACCGGGTTGCACTCCGGGAGTGCCGGCAGAAGTGAAAACTTGAATATTAACGTTGTGAAAAACAAAAAAATCCCCCTCACCCCTCTTGCCCTCTTGCTTCGTAGGCAGGGTCACTGACTACTAACTTGGCTCAAGCGGTCGTTAAATATATCGTCGTCTAGTACCTGTAACACAAGTCTTATGGGAGTAGGTAGTAAGCAAAGCTTTAACGTAATCCGAACTCTAAATGGTTTCATCAAAACCAAACGCTGTCGTGGTCGCTGGACATGAACACCTTGATCCATGTTCGAAGGTTCCAAATTCCATTCCGATTCATTAGAAACGCGTTCAAAAAAGGAACTCTGTGTCACATTGGTTGACACAATTAAATTAAGTAAAAGTAAATAGATATGCCTTTCGTGCCAATATTGTAAACTGCTTTAGTAGCTCCGTGCAAGTTTCACCCGGCGGTGAAACAACACCGAAGGGAGAGCTCCCGCTTCCATGGAATTGAGCTTGCAACGCTGTTAGTGTAAACAATACCGCAACGTTTCTCTCATCGCGCTCAAAACTTAGTCCGAACTTGCCGGAGCTTCAATCCATATTAATGTTATCAATAAGTAGTTCCACTCAGAACTTCGTATGAATTGCTATTCCATTTCAGTTTCCAGGGGGATTTTAGTTATTTTAATAATACGTGTACGAACTGTCATTTACACCTATAAAAAATGTCAGTTGAAAAGTGTATGATGCTGCTCGGATTATGAACCGTTAGCCTGCAGGTCGATCATACGTAACGCATTGTACGCACGTTAGGTAGATCTAATTGACAATATTTATATAGAAAAATGACAGTCTATCTAACGTGCGTTTAAAACGTTGGGTGATTACCCCTCTGTAGTTTTGGATAACATTTTAAGTTGTCTGTAGAATTCCTAATACCTCTAGTCAATAATAAGTAAAATTATATAATTCTAAACAGGAAAAATATACTGAAGATTTCACAAAAAAATATTGTTAAAAGTACACGTACATTTAACATTTAAAAATTGTTTATATTAAACAAGCACCTATTTAAACTATAGCCATTGTTATTCTAGTGTTCCTTTTTCCTTAATACAAATTCATTTACGCTTATAACAGTTATAACATGTTAGGTCAACTGGTAAGTTTTTTTTCTAAATACTGCATCAGGTGATGAGATTAATTATAAAAGAAGTAGCTCTGCTGTTGCATCAGAAAGCATACAACGCTAGCAGAACTACCGTAATGCGTTATTTCGTGTTTGTTTGTCTGTTTCTTACCTTTTCACGTTCAGGTGAACTGATTTACTTACTTATTTGGTCTGCAATTTTAAATTTCGTTTTTATCCCGGAATTCATTTTCTATGGCTATGGCGACAATGGGGATGGAAATTTGTACGAAACATGATTATCAAAATTGCCGCCAAAGGGAGGAAAAGTTGATATCCAGTCCAACATTTGGATAATTACCTAAAAATATATAAGCTATTTATTCTGATAATAGATAAGCAGTTTAAATATTAATATAGGTAATGACTAGTGAAACTGAAGCGGGGTCCTCCGCGTGACGGATCGCCTTCTAAATAGTGCCTCGACAGGTTAGAAAAATTTAGCTGACGAAACTCCCTTCATTACGCAGCGCGGGCGCGTCATACAGTGGAACAAAGGTTAACAATATTAAATTGAATACATAGGTGGTCGAACTTGTACAAATCAACGGATTCCCTAGCTGGTTTATACGTGCCTACACATAAAAATGTATACAGAAAATATCAAAGACTTCTCTAACTACTAACTACTAAGTAACTCATCACATAAAGCATCCAATCCAATCCATTATATGCATTCGCAGATCGGGAGAATGGGTAAGGCCGTTATTTCTTGTACCTGGTTAAGCAGTTAAAAATGACCACTTTTTAAACAATTCCAGTGTGTTACGCCAATTAGCCATATATTTATATGGATAGAAATAACGGCCTTACCCGAATATCGACTAACCAATTGGCTGAAAGTATGTGCCGATTTAAGCTTAATTAAAATTATCACCTTCAACGACGTCACAGGTTTTATTTTTGTTAAGATCTCTGAATTTAATCTTAACTTGTGGAATCCGTCTTAACATCCCAACTTTGGCTTTACTGTAGTTACTGAAAACTTGCTCAAAGTTAAGGAAATGTCGGTTCCCAAACAATGTTGAACTGACAGTTCAAAGAGACATCATTCGTCGCCCCGCCCACAAGTTCCCGTGCCACGACAAGGTGCCAATAAAATAAATTCTTGTCATTCGTTCCGCGGTGGCAGTTGAATAAGTCGTTAATATGCTTTATGGTAGGACGCTTCGTTTAATTTTTATTGTAACTGTTGAAATTGCAAATAGCTTTGAGTCACTGAAATGAAAATATACGAAGGTAAACGGCAACTCTTTAAATCTATTATATTTATTGCTAAGGGCGACTTAATCACGTATTATAATTAAATGTATTTGTCTAGTTCTTGGAGGTTACTTTTCGTAATGGATCTGTTACAACATTCTTGGTCGCGAGCAGACTTCATCGTAATACACAACAATTTTTTTAGGTTCCATTTCAGAACGCGTTTTTGACGCAGGTTTTGAAATCATAGCTTCCACTTGCGCATGAGAGTAGCCAAATGTGTGAGTGTGCGAAATGCATAATATATTAAGCATCGTCTGAAATCGAATCTAAAGTAATTATTTTGATGCAAAATTAAAGCTCAGCAACAAGGATCGTTCTATAGCCAGCTCGTTTAACACTCGTTAAGGTTTCCCTTAAATTATTATTTTACAAAAAATCCTTGATGAAGTCCATACGAGTATGTCCGAGATGTTTAGAACAAAGGCCAGTGTTCGATTTACAAGATGCGACGTAATCACACGATCCAACCTAGAGCAGTTCTCCCAAAACCAGATACCTACTTAGTGTTTTTATTTAACTCTGTAAGGAACATAATTTTACAAAGTTTACAAGAAAAGGACGTAAATTGCTCTGCCTTGTCACGGACGGCAAAGAACGAGGGTCGAAGGATGTAACACCAGCCCTCATCATCTGTCATCGTTCGTGCCCCTTGTGCCCCGTGACTATGGTTAAGAAGTCATATTTACCTAGGAAATGATATAAAGTGAAACGGTAATTCGCCTTTTGGTTTTAAGTATACCTACAGGTTGAAGTTTTTTTTATACATCTAATAATTAATGACTTAGATACTCGTTTTTAACTATTGCCAAGTTGATTGTCACTAGTTTATCTTATACCACGCATATATCCGTCACACGCTAACTTAAATCAATAGTCAACCGCGCAAATGAGCCGACACTTTAGCAAGCGGTTAATCCGATAAACGACTAGGTAATTCCCAACTTAATTGGCACCTATATGATTCGCTCGACGCCAACAAAGGCGTATTTACACGAGGGTAGGTACAACTTGAGTCGGCAAAGTGGAGTAGTGAGCGGTAAAATACAAATAAAACCGGCCATAAAGGAAGACCGCAGGATCGCTGGCCTCTTTATGAACTGCTTACTAACGGAAAGACGGGTAAACAAACTTTGGACATGCCAGATTACCAATCTTTATTCTTAAACGTGTCTATGAAACGTTGGTTTTAGATACAACTGCTAACAATATTATTCTAAATTAAATTACTTCCAGCTTTTACGTTACGTTTAATGTAAATAGTGCATTTACATTCGTAAAAATGTGTTATGCTTCCGTCGCAAGAATGTTGACCATTTTCATGTTTCCCAACAAAAAATATTTATACATTTTATTCGCCTAAAAGTAACTACCCGTTTCCTAGATCGGAGTGGTCAGTACCACTCGTTTATCAATTTTCTATCGCTATTTCAAAATAGCATTCATAATTTTTGTCAGTTTTCGTCTGAAAGAGTCGAGCGCTCGAAAGTCAAAAATCGGTCCTCTGATCGATCAATTTCAACGACTAAGCCCTTAAAAGGGATGACTGCCTTGAAGTTAAATTAAAGATTTTTGTAAAAATTTTGTAATAATTAACGAGACTTACGATTAGATAAATAAATAGTGACTCTCTCTCATCTTCGTGATTATCCCGGCTGGCTGCGCCAATACATATTTCTATTATTTTTAACTCATTAACTATATATCTTTTTATATATTAAATCACACATTATGAACGCATCCTATTACACACCATACCTGGCAACCTTTCCGCTTCCCCCACCCCTAACCTCAGTGCACAAAATATACCTGTCGCGCGCGCGCAAGCTCTTATTCAAAAAACCATTAAAAAACTCAAAAACGCTACAATTGTGCATACAAAACAAACTTCAGTGAAGTCATACAATAACAAGTGTTTACTGTGAAAGTTTAAATCGAAATTTCTTTCGTGTGTGCCCAAACACGAACCCAACACTGGATACCGGCCGGCGCCGCTTCTAGAGGTTTGTCCTGCCCCTCCAAGTCTTGGTCCTACGATCCTGATCCTCCCTCACATAAATACTCTAATTTCCAATCACTTATACTCAAATTTAAAATTATAAAACTATTATTTACGTAATTTATTTCATACAACCACGTTACGCACCGCCATTATACCAAACTTTATTTGTTCGCATCGCTCACAATATTACGTATTTTGCAGTAAATAATTCTCAACACTCAATTGTTATACCCTTTCTTTAAGTTAGTGCATATATTTCTAGTAGATCACTCATATTTCGAAAAAATATTGTAAATTAGTTTCGTCGCTTGCTCGCTATAATACCTACCTACCCGCCATTACTTTTTTACACCGCGCTCTCGTAATTCTCTTCTTTGTCATTTGAACTTTCAACTTTTTAACTTTAAATTGAATCTACGCATAACTAGTAAGTACTTAATTAATTTAAGTACCACCATGGTTGGTAATAACGGTAATAAAAAGGAAAGTCCAGCGGTCCTGATAGCTTTTTTGGAACAGAAAAAACAATGTTTGTTTCAAATAATCCAGGAGGTTTATAACTTAAGTCTAAAGGTTTCCGATGATGTTACACGCATACAGTTTCTAGCCAGGGCTCAATCTATCGACAAAACGCGTTCAGATTATGTTGACACTGTAGATCAACTTATGATTGAGAAAATCAAAGAAAACCCTGATGTTCAACCGAGTTACAGTATTCTCAATACATTTGATGAGTTATATTGTTTTGTTAAGCAGACGGAAACAACTCTGAGACAGGAACTTGAGGACAAAAAGAAAAATGAGAATTATAACACAAAATTGCCCCCCCTCAATCTTATAGGTTTTGATGGTACTCCTTCTAAATGGCCTATATTTTATGAAAATTTCCGCAGTGTTATACACATTAATACTCGCCTCACAAATGCTGAAAAGGTCCAGTACCTAATTGGCTGTCTCTCCGGCAGAGCACTCAATGTGTGCTCCGGAATCACCGCTACCTCAGAAAACTATGACATCATCTGGCAAGCTCTTCTAGCTAAATACCATGATACCAGGGTGCAAGCTTCTGGCTATCTAGATCAAATGTTACAACAAAGGCATGGGCAGTCAGCTGATAATATGCTTGACAACTTTTGCTTTGCTGAAGCAGCGTTGCAACGCTTAAAGATTGACAATTTGTCAGACTTCATGATAACTCATATTGCATTAAGCAAGCTAGAAAAACCTATGCTTGACTTATTTGAACAAGCTCATAGACATGTTAATATTCCCCAATTTTGTGACTTGAAGAAATTCCTAACAGAGCAGAGTAAACTCCAAGTACTCCACGCACCATCCCGCTCTCAAAGTAATAATAATACTCGCACTCAATTTACTAAACCCGCACCGCAAATAAACAAAACAAAATCGTTTTGTACGCAAGTTAATACTGCTCTTCAACCTCAGACTTCCTATAAGTCTGACAGATATGACACTAGCTATCAGTCCAGACCATGTAAAGTTTGTAATTCTCAACAAGCTCATCCACTGTTCAAGTGTGAATATTTTCTCAACCAAAACACTCAAGCGCGCAATGATATCGTACGTCAACATATGTTCTGTATCAATTGTTTAGGTTTTCACCATATAAATTCGTGTAAATCATCTAACAAATGCTCAATTTGCAGCCGTAAACATCACTCATTACTGCATTTCGATACTGGATATTCAAATGCATCCCAATTCCCGCGATCAGCTGATAACACTGATAATAGCAACTCGAATCGAGCCTCGCATTCGGCTGCGCCGCGATCCGCGAATGATTCCGCGCCGCCGCACCCTTCTCTCTCGCACTCGCCGGCGCAGTGCCCGCCTGCGGTGAGTACTGCTCGCGCGCACGGCGGATCGGCGCCACGCGCTCACACAAGTGATAACAACTTCGCGCTTTCTGTTACTGTTCCCGCGCGCACTTCAAATTGTGATACGACAGTATTATTGCCAACCGCGACTGTAAACGTATATAGCAATAATAAACAAAGCCAAATGCGTTTATTTCTTGATACGGGATCGATGAGTAACTTTGTTACAAAATCCTGTTGCGAGCGCTTAAATTTAAAGGTAACACCCGCGCCTTCTATCGTCAAAGGTATCGGTCAAGTCGAAAATCACTCTCTCGGAATAACGCAATTTAAAATAAACTCTCGCTTCGATTCGCGCTGTAACTATACAATATGCGCTCGAGTTATAGACACAATCACGGACTTTTTACCCAACGCGGAAGTGGATAGAACAGAATTAGTTCATCTACAACATTTGCCGATGGCTGACGACCATTATTACTCACCAGGTGAAATAGATTGTTTGATAGGCAATGAATTATTCCCGCTTTTACTCGGATCGAATAAATCGACCTCGCCGAACTCCTCGGTCGTAGGTATCGAAACTACTCTCGGATATGTCGCTATGGGAAAAGCCCAATGTTTTCCGCGCTCATTAAACGCTCATTCTCGCACTCTCGACGAACCCGTTACTCACTCGCACGGCTATGACAAGACGTTTTTTTGTCAAACGCAAGATAACTCACTCGATCAGTTAACGCAACGCTTTTGGGAAATAGAAAATGTCCCCGATAAAAAACATTTCAGTCCCGATGATGAGGCTTGTGAAAGAATATTCCAAGCAACTTACTCACGCGATGAGACCGGCAGATACACGGTTGATCTCCCGTTCAAACACTCACCTACCGAATTAGGTTCTTCTTATACTGCAGCGAAATACCGCCTGTTAAATCTAGAAAAGAAATTAGACTCCTCTGACTTGCGCGCTGATTATAACGCGACTATTCAAACATATATTGACCAAGGGTATTTAACCAAAATTCAAAACGATTTTCAAGACGCTCACGCGTATCACTTGCCGCATAGAGCCGTTTATCGTCCCGATAAAGAAACGTCAAAAACTCGAATAGTTCTGGACGCCGGTTGCAAAACCACGTCAGGCAAATCTTTAAATGATTTGCTTTATGTAGGGCCTATCCTACAAAATAACATCTTCGAATTGCTTGTCAATCTCCGCATGTTCTCAACCGCTATAACCGCAGACATCGAAAAGATGTATTTTCAAGTGAAACTCTCCCCAAATCATCACACGTTTCAAAGAATACTTTTTAGATTTGATCCCAGTTCACCAATCGACGTATATCAATTCAATAGAGTCTGTTTCGGCGTGTCCAGCTCGCCCTTTCTCGCCATGCGTGTCGTGCGTCAGCTCGCAGCGGACAGTCACGATTCGTACCCGCTCGCCGCTTATGAAGCCGAAAATCATATGTACGTAGATGATTATATCAGCTCCGTTGATGGTGTAGACACCGCTGAATATACGTATAAAGAAATGATCGCTATGTTTAAATCTGGAGGTTTCAATTTAGTAAAATGGATCTCGAATGATAATCAACTCATGTTGCGTATTCCGTCCGCACACAAAAGCCCGCTCGCTATCAAATTTGATGATGATCGTAACGCAGATACTAAAATCGTAGGGATGCAGTGGCAACCTGCTGATGACAATTTTCATTTTAAAATCAACATAGATTTCCCTGAAACTTGTACTAAACGCTCGATTCTTTCCGTCACCGCACGCTTATTTGACCCGCTCGGTCTCATTAGCCCTGTTGTCGCTTACATGAAACTCCTCATTCAAGAATGTTGGAAATTACAACTTTCTTGGGATGACGAGGTGCCCGACTTTATTATTTCCAAATGGAAACAATTCCACAAGGAACTTCCGCATTTGTCAGAAATAAAAATACCGCGTCATATTGGCATAACCTCTACAAATAGTATAATTTTAATCGGATTCGCGGATGCCAGTCAGCAATGTTACGGTGCTGCCGTCTACATCCGCGTCGCTACGGATGACAACGCGCCCGCACACTCTGTGAAATTACTCACCGCTAAATCTAAAGTCTCCACTCCTAATAAAACCCTCGCTCGCTTAGAACTCTGTGCCGCAGCGCTGCTTGCTAAGTTAATAACCTCGGTTCGCGATGTCCTGAATAAACGCTGTAAAATAAATAAAATATACGCATTCTCTGATTCCACGGTGACTCTTACCTGGATCCACTCGCCCGCTCATAGGTTTCATACTTTCGTAGCTAACCGTATCGCTCAAATAAACGAATACTTACCCGCATCCCACTGGTTTCACGTTCGTGGTGTACAGAACCCCGCAGATATTGTCTCTCGCCCTGTAACGCCGACAGGATTAGTAAATAACATGCTCTGGTTCCATGGTCCGCAGTGGCTGTCCGCTCCTGTTAACGTCTGGCCTGTAAAAGATTATATCATTAATCACAACGAAACGATAGAATTACAGGAAACTAAAACTACGTCGCTTCACGCACAAACTACATCTATAACTGATAATACTCACCCAATTCAAGATCTCGCCGATCGATGTTCGACGTGGATTAAGTTTATTCGCTCGCTCGTATACCTGCTTCGCTTTTCAAAATTACTTAAATCTCGAGGTGATATCACTCTTAATGATTTAGAGCATGCAGAACATTATGCGTTACGTCACGAACAAGCAAAACACTTTTGTCAGGAACTCGACGCGCTTAAAACTAATAAAATTTGCCCAAACAAATTGGTGTTAAAACTCCGCCCCTTTGTTGACGACAAAGGTCTCATAAGAGTAGGAGGCAGACTTACCCATTCTCAGTTGGATTTTAATCAAAAACATCCAATATTGATGTCGGCTAAAGGTAGAATAGCGACTCTCTTAGTAGATTATTACCATTCGTCAAATTTACACACCGGGCCCGCTTTAGTATTATCTCTGATTAGGCAGAAATACTGGATTCTCGCCGCTCGCAATTTGATTCGCCAAAGAATACACAAGTGTAACTCATGTTTTAAACTTAAACCGCTTTCTACTAATCCACCCATGGGTGACCTTCCGTCCATTAGGGTTTCTCAAGTTAAATCGTTCGTGCATACGGCCGTTGATTACGCCGGACCTTTTTACATTACGCACATACGCAAGCGAGGCATAAAAAGCCACAAGGCTTATATCTGCTTGTTTGTTTGTCTCACAACAAAAGCGCTCCACTTAGAGCTGGTCTCCGATCTGAGTGCGGATTTATTTCTTGCTGCGTTCAAACGCTTTATTTCACGAAGAGGTCCAGTCTCAATATTATATACCGACGGAGGTACCAATTTCATTGGTGCGAAACGCAAATTAAATGAAATTTACCCACTTATACAGTCCACTGATTATAATAACTACCTGAGTCATTGTCTCACACAACATAAAATTCAGTTTCAACACAGCCCGCCTTATGGCCCTCATTTTAACGGCTTGAGTGAGACTAATGTCAAATCGGTTAAGACTCACTTATTCAAATCTATCGGAAGTCAAATTCTCACATATGAAGAATTTTATACAATTTTGGTACAAATTGAAGGTTTGCTAAACAGCCGACCAATTTGTGTCCTGTCGTCGGATCCTTCTGATCCTACCGCATTATGTCCCAGTCACTTTCTAAACATTACTCCACTCAAATATCTACCTGCAGAAAATATTGACCCCGCTGGATCAGAAAATAGATTAACCCGCTATCAGCTTCTAAATAAAATTGTACAAAGTTACTGGAAACGCTGGAGTATGGAGTACCTTACTTCGCTCCAACAACGCGACAAATGGAATTCACCCTCCAAACCTGTGAGTGTGGGGACGGTCGTCATTATTAAGGATAATAATGCCCATCCTATGTTTTGGCCTCTCGCTGTTGTCTCGGAGGTTTTCCCCGGAAAAGATAATATAACTCGTGTTGCTAAAGTAAGATCTTCTTCAGGAACTTATATACGCCCTGTAACTCGGCTCTGTCCGTTACCTACTCAATAAACTAATTTTAATTGTATAAACTTAGTTCTTAAGAAAAGTAATTCAGATTAATTATAAATATTTTCATTTCAACCGCAATGTAGAGGAAACCTCTAGGCCCCCCGAAGTTGGCTGCGCCAATACATATTTCTATTATTTTTAACTCATTAACTATATATCTTTTTATATATTAAATCACACATTATGAACGCATCCTATTACACACCATACCTGGCAACCTTTCCGCTTCCCCCACCCCTAACCTCAGTGCACAAAATATACCTGTCGCGCGCGCGCAAGCTCTTATTCAAAAAACCATTAAAAAACTCAAAAACGCTACAATTGTGCATACAAAACAAACTTCAGTGAAGTCATACAATAACAAGTGTTTACTGTGAAAGTTTAAATCGAAATTTCTTTCGTGTGTGCCCAAACACGAACCCAACACTGGATACCGGCCGGCGCCGCTTCTAGAGGTTTGTCCTGCCCCTCCACCGGCTACATCCTCAGCTACATGCTTTGGAGCCGGAGGTGCACACCTTCCTTCACCTAATAGTGATTACTTATAAGCCCATCGGTATCACTTTACACGCCTAATAAGGTTTTTTTATTGACCGATACAAACTGCAATTCAATTATAAGAAAAGCAGGTGTGTTTTCCGACACGTCATCTCGGCTTATTAACGAGGAAACAATCCCGGTTCCTTCCACATCCGTACCAACGAACATAATTTTTCTTCATTCCAGCATCGCCATGCACATTTATCTTACTTTTTCCGTCTTTATCGCTCACGACACGCGCGCTTACGCGGTTCCTCATCTATCTCATTCACTCCAGTAAATGGAGGAGAAATTTCCACCTTTTTGCAAATTGAGGCTGGTTAAGGAATCCCGCGCTCTCAGATTATTAATTCTTGATGGAGATATTTTACTAAGGACACGGAGGAACATAGAGTTAATTTTATTTTATTTCAACTTATACCATTTCGATAAAATGAATCACAAAGACGTCGACAGACCATATCTAAAAGTAAGGCATTTCTCCCTCAAATACATTGTTTATGCGCGAAAGGAATAATATTTAATAATATTTTTTTCTGTGTAAGTATTGTATATACATATACATATGTATATACAAAATGATAACTAACATTAACAAAATGAAATTAAAACTAAGTTAAATCTAAAATAAAAAAGCGGCCAAGTACGTGTCGGACCACGCACAACGAAGGGTTCCGTGCCTATTAAAAAGGTCGTATCGTTACTGAAATCTTACGGCACATACGTCATTTTCGTTAAGGAAAGCCGCTTTTTAGATATATCTCGAAAACCTTTGAACCGATCTTGTTCAAAACAATTTTCGCTGAAAGAATTTAATAAGCCCTAACGTCCATGATTTTATTCATATTTTTAAAATACACGGCTCTATCGATTAGAGGGAGGGGGGGGACACAATTTTAGTGGCTTTCGGGGCGATGATCTCCGACTCTCTTCACTCAATCAGAAAAAATGCTGAGAAACCTTATATTTATTTTAAAAGGCATATCGATTGATGTGCCACACGTGGGCTTGCACTGGAAACTTTTTTTTGACTTTCAAGTAATGTATGGAGTGCACCCTAATTTTTTTTTTTTTATTTATTTATAAAACTATATAGCGGCTAACAAAATACACCTATCCTCAAAATTTGATTTAAATACTCCTTAGAGTTTTCGAGTAAAATGCCTGTGACATACGGACGGACAGACAGACAGACATGACGAATCCATAAGGGTTCCGTTTTTTGCCATTTGGCTACGGAACCCTAAAAAAGCCATCAAGGCATTGTACCGAGGATGCTGGCGGTATTTCCTCGCTGAATTGCAGTGCTGATGCGTTGCGCGAGAAAGCCGCCAGCTTATCGGGCACCAGTCGTTCTGCGATTTCCGCAAATAACTTTTGCATACTGGGACCCCAAGGGGCGAGGGTCTCGATGCTAAATGGAACAAAGTTGTACTCTCTGCCGAAGCCTCTATATTTAATGCTTTTCAGATTTTCGGCATTTTCCGCCGCTGCACTCACCTGGTGGTTGGAGGTTGGACAGTACCAGTATGTCTACACAGATAGCGTCCCCAACAAGCATCCGTCCCAAGCTCCACCAGACACTCTGACCAGAGACACTCTCTCTGGTCAGAGTGTCTGGTGGTCTTTTGCCATCATCTCTGACAATCTCAGGCGGCTCAAGAAAAGAAGGCACATTGATGGTGGCAGTTGAGAAGCGAAAGTAAGTAAATTAAAAATGACAACACCTAACAAAGATTTCTATCTTCTTCATAGTAGTGCCACCAAATGCCAGTGTGAGGAACGCAGCAATACATATACACCCTCCTCTCTCACTTCGTCACTGATTATCCCACTCCCTCCAACCTACCCTCAAATACATCAGAGGGGCTACCGCGAAGTGAAAACGAACTTCGTTCGAATATCTCCCTCTCTGTCGCACTTGCTAGTTCGAGCGACAAAGACGGAGATACACGAACGAAGTTCGTTTTCGTTTCGCGGTAGCCCCTCAGGTTCAAAGCGAAATGTTAATATATCACAAACAACTAAATTTGACTTGGCATTAGGGACTTCTAACTTAGGTCGGTGCATTTCAAAATGTCTAACCTGTTCCAGTCTCAGTACTTACCTACTTGACAAGTAGACAAGTGAAATGCAAGGAGCAATATTATATTGTTGTTGAACAAATAAATGAATTGATTGATTGATTGATTGAACAATTCGATTTAATAGGTCAGTAGGTCTGGCCATTTACATCACAACAAATAGTTTCAGTAAATGTAGGTACTATTATCTCCATAAGATGCGTTGGCCTTAATAGTAAGTAAATTACCTCATAAAAGAAATTTGCTGGAGGTAGTCACTTTGCATGATTGATGGTCTCTATTATGATCAAGTAACCCTTTGTAACTTACCACCTATAGAATATAGGTGGTAAGTGTTTAAGCAAGTAATTTACGCAGATTGTTCTTACACAAATGAAATCATATGATACTGATATTACACTATCATAGAAACAAATCTGTATGACAACTATGGACCTAAACGCAGAACTCCACGACCGAAACAGCAATTTACTTGACTTTCAATACAAGGATTAGTACAAATTACAAAGTGTGACGGGGGTTCTGCCTTTTCTCCGAATTTATTATGTCCGAATTTCACTTGCTAACCAACTTTTCGCCGATGATTCACCTTGACAACTAACTAATGGCAATTTTTTTTTATGACAACAGATTCATTTGGTAGAATTATTGTCAAGACGATTATTATAATGAATTAAAAAAATTGGCATACCTATCATTTGGCAAATCCTACAGTTGGACAAACAACTACTAACCGAATAACGATTTGTCAGTGCAACAGTTCCCTTTTCTTACATAAGCCAACTTTTTACTACAAAGAACAAGACCGCATAACATAGAGTTTTATTCAACGTGTTCTTATATAAGTTACAAGGAGGGAAGTGGGGATGGGGAGACAAAGCCAACCACAAAGAGGGTTCGGGGGCGAAGACCCTGTATTAAAAAACAACACACAATCGTAAAAGTGATATTATTTGTAGGTTAGGTTAGGGTTAGCTTGTGCCCCTTAGAGCGGAAATAGGCACGTCGACACGCTGGCGGTTAGGTAAGGTTTAGGTGAGGTTAAAATAATTGGCAGGTGTTTGTTTAAAAAGAAACACATGTACACCTACATACATACATTCCACCAAGCAACAGTCCAAAAGTAATGATGTAAACACTTATCTCCATTGATAATTCAGGTACCGTCATTGTCAAAAAAACAAGTGAGCGGTTGCGCTTACTCACTTTACATAGCTAAGTTACTAAATAAAACATCTGGTAAGTGTTATACCACGAAATGTATACAAGTCAAACTGACCCATTCTGCTACTCGAAAGGTGGCATTTTGAAAAGTGACTTTATGAAAAAAAGTCCAAGCATACATTTGGTAACCGTGAGGTTGGGAAATAAAACTAAACCTTTTGATAAGTTGACACTTAATCATTCGGCGAAATGACATAATGCGAAAAATTGGTTGCGATGTGATATTCGTACATAAAATTTTCGGAGATGATTTAGAGAACCAGTGTGACGTCATACTTTAACGTTTCGGCTGCCGCCAGCGAGGTTTTGAGTAGGTATTTATGTTCTTTAATATTGTAGTTGCTCCCATACAAACATTTCCCTCCAAAAACTTGTTCGATGGCATCATAAATAAATCTTAGGTCACAATCCTATTAAGAAAGCAATGCTATAGTGTTTATTTTGAAGTTAAGGAAAATCTACCACTTGTAAAGTATTGTGTTGTTTATCTGCATCAGAGTAGTTGTCAGTTAATGCGGTAGTTGAGTACACAAGTAATAAATTAGCCTTAAATAAACAATACGCACAAAACTCAAGAAAATACTAAGAAGCCACGCTTGACCTTATTGATTAAAAGAAAGAAATAAAGATCAATAAACATGGACGTTGTTGGCCATAGAAAATCGTGACGTCACTTGTTTTTATTTCTCTGCAAACTTCAAACGAAAGCGTTTTTAAAGTTTCATAAATAGTTTCTGATTATAGTATCAGTCAACATGCCTCTCATGCCTCTGATCTTCATAATTTTAGCGACATCCTCTGTTTTGACGTTAGATATTTTTTGCATAATTTCTAATTAAAATGAATGAATCGAAATACCCGACCACTATATAGTAACAAAATATTATAACCTATGTCACGACACCTCATATGTCGAAATACGTCAACCGACATGGGCTGCAGGGCGTGCCAAAGAACACACATACATATACATACATAGGATATACATATATTTACATACACACGCTCGAAAAAGATAACCTCTCCTCTCCTTCGGCAGTCGGGCAAAAGCAATGTTAGTGTTACGAAAAATACCGACATAAGACTGGAAATGCAGAAAAACAGTAGCCGACTCTGTAATGACCGATTTAATTATCCCCGCAGGCTTTACTGCGAGTCCGCCGCCCAAGTCTCGTAAAATACGGAGTAAAATCTGGCAATATTACCGAAAAACGTGTTTTAAATGGCTTATTAAAATGTTTTATTAATTTTTGTCTAATATTTTGTTCTAATTGTTGTCATATTTTGTATTGGTTTGCACAAATAGATGGCTAAAATATATCGTAATTCTGAAATATTTGCCGTGAATTTCAAACTAAAGGTTGCAGGTTCTAACCCCGGCTCCTACCACTGGGATTTTCAAATAAAAACTTGCGTACAAAATATCATTCGATATTTAAACAAGTGAATACAAAAGATTTTTCAAAAAACCCAACTGCTTATTTAAAATTTTATAGCCTATGTCACTCCCACGAATTAAGAGGAGTCTGTCTTCTCATATGTTGAAATCCGTCAAACGGTTTAGGTTGCAGGGCGTGCCAAAGAATATGCCACATACATATATATACATACATACCTACATACATACATGCGCTCGAAAAACATAACCCTCCTCTCCTTCGGGCAGTCGGGTAATAACAGTGGCTTTTCGGTAAAGGAAACCGGTCTGATCCCAATAAGGTCCAGTTTTCCCTCTGGGTCCCAACAAACCTCCCACGCTCAGATGGCTTTCGTAAAACTAGTGCCTACGCCAAATCTTGGAATTAGGTGACAAAACGGACCCTGGGCTCGTTTGTGCACAACCTGGAAAAAACGCTAGGGGGATAATGACATTAATGACTTCGCCAAATTTTGTTTCTTAATAAAATATTAAATGCATTCGTACATACTCGTACATATACTTACGGCGGTATCCTATTGGGGTAGAGAACGAATTGAGCACCAAATACTACGGTCCTTACAAACTTCTTCCGCTTCTATCTCATTCATACATCTCAATGCATGCGCGACGGATAAGGGAAATCTGAACTAGCCATTTTTTCTGTACCGCACAATTTTGGACAAGGATCCGACTCGCACATGACCGATTTTTTTAGTGTTCAAGATTTTCCTGTGGTTTATACATCCAATGTTTCTAGGCTTTATTTTGTTGCTTTTGGTCCAGCTACTGGAACATGCCATTCATTCGCTGTTTGAGCGAGTTATATTGACTGCACGAAAGTCGCTTAATTTATCATCCTCACGCACGGGTAGAAGGCAGGGCGGGAATGACGGACTAACCGCGGCAGAAGCCTTGAACTACCGTCTAAAAACCCATCGAGTGCCAGCTCCGTCTTAAGGGAGGGGCGCCGCGGGATCGCTATAACGCATTCGACCGCGTGCGTCCCGACAGGCGGCCCACAGGGTAGCGGGCCGCAGACATTAGATAAGCGCCAAATTAAAGCGCATTTAGTCCAGTGGGACCAATTTTGGCAGGGTATCCCCCGAACCCCGCACCGTCCTACTACGGTGGATGAGGCAGTAAATGTACGCGCATTTACCTGGCTCTGCCTCCCGTCCGTCGCCGCCGGAGCGGATCCGCGAGAGGAACATTCTCGCGTGCCCGCTCTGCGGCCTCCTTCTGCGACCTAACTGGGTCACTGAAGGAGGCCTTCGCCTTCCATGCATCCTCATTGTCGAGCATGGCACCTAGAACACCCGACAACGAGACGTGCGACCGCGTCACTGTCTCTAAATCAGTCCGTTGGGACCTCCAAGCTGTACATTCTTGTAAAGTGTGACGCGCCGTGTCCACGGGCGCACCACACTCATGGCAGCAAGGGGAAGATTCTCTCCCTATGTGATGCAGATACTTACCAAAGCAGCCATGTTTAGTAAGTATCTACACCATATGGAACGTCAGGGTTCCATGCTGCCTCTCAAGCCAGCGATCTAAATGAGGCATTACTGCTTCCACCGTTACTAAGCCGTAATCCGTGGACCCCAACTCTTCTTTCCACTGGCGGAGCGATTCGTTCTGGGCAGACACTCGAACGCGGTCCAACTCCTGCCGGTCAGGGAACTCCCCTGCCGCTCTTTTCCCAGCCCTATGTGGACCCTTTAACTCCAAAAGTTTATTCAACGTCGTTGTCGACATGATGTGTTCACATAAAAGTTATCAGACGTACCTTCGCTCACCACGTCATGTTTATGCGGCCATGTTTATGCGGAAATTAGATCAGATTATGATTGTTAATTTAACATTATGCTTGAGGGTTTATTTATGTTCATACTTACATGAACATACTCGCGTAGTTGAGAAAGTTTTCAACTCATTAACTCGTATTTTGTGAACAACGTCAAGTTTCTAACGGAGACCGGGCATATCTTGTTGATATTTGTAAGAGTTATGAGCGTCCAGCAAGTTGCATATTGTATTATTCCATATATTATGTGGGTATTAGCATTATAATACATTTTAGCTATTTGATACGCGTTTATAAATGACTACTTGCGCTTCTAAACAAAAACATAAAAATGTATATATATTTTTTCTTATGGTCTTCTGCACTTTTTACCATCAATGTTCCAATAAGTCCAAACATGTCGGGTATAAGTTATTATGTAGTTTAAGAAGTTATTATGACCACACTCAACTTCTCACCGAACTTACGTACATAAATATGCAAAATTTCAGCTCAATCGGATACCGACAAGTTGATGAAAAATGGTTTGCAAATTTTAAAGGACAGTTTACCTACGTACATACTTACAAGCAGTGGTCGCTTACTGTGGGCCTCTAAAGAAGGCTCAAAGTCACTCAAAGGGCTATGGAGAGGGCTATGCTGGGAGTTTCTTTGCGTGATCGCATCAGAAATGAGGCTATCCGCAGCAGAACCAAGGTAACCGATATAGCCCTGCGAATCGCTAAACTTGTGGCAGTGGGCACATAGAACGTAGAACCGATGGCCGTAGGGGCAGAAAGGTTCTCGAGTGGCGACCACGTACCGCAAGGCGCGGCGTGGGTAGGCCCTCCACAAGGTGGACTGATGACCTGGTAAAGGTCGCCGGACTCCGCTGGATACGGGTGGCGCAGGACCGGCCACTTTGGCACTCTTTGGGGGAGGCCTATGTCTTGCAGTGATGTAGGTGTTGCTTAAACAGTTGTCCCTTATCAATTTTATCATAGTACTTACCACGTCCAGAGCCAATTTGACTACAAATCTCATCGCAACTGAAACTTATTCAGTTACGATCTGACTACAGCGATTGATATTGGAAAACAAAATAGGCCGCTGCGCTGGCTTGTTTGAAAACAAAATACTGCTGAACAGCAAAATATACTTCTGGAGTAAAAAAATGATTATGAAGAGCGGATGTGCTGGAAAGTAAGAATGCGAACAATGTTGATAAAATATCCGGAGCGTAGAATCCAGTCTGTTTAGGGGTTTACCTATGATTTGGCACTTACGCCTAGGAAATAAGGTTCAAAATTGTTTCATGTTTTTAAGCGCGCCAGTACAAATAGCAGCCAAATAAACGGGCGGTCATTTGCACACGTACAAACAAGCCGACGTGATTTCAAATATCGTGTTCCGTTCAGTAACGTGGGTGTTTATATACAATTTTTATTTCATAAGCTTCCGAGTTAAAGAGCCTGATACTCTTTTATGGAGCAAAGCCATATAATCCATTTTTCCGTTTTTGAGGGATGACTGCTGGGATTATGTGATTTTTCTACCCGCTAAAAGCACTATAATCGCGCATACATACAACGTGTTTTTTTAACCGTCTTAGAGCCGAAGCCCCTGAAAGTATCCAAAAGGCACTAATCATTCGTAAAAAAAATTTTTTTCTTAGTTAAGTTTTTAGTAATAAAACGTAATTAAGTTTGAAAAAATATCTATGGCGCACGGAGCGAAGTTCATTCCCCCGGTTAGAGTTCGTACCTATCTACATAGGATGGCGGCTAGCGGACACTGCGGTCACTCAGCTGGATGATTAAAATTAATATTAATACAAAAAATATATATATTATGCATTTAAAAAAATCTTTAAAAAAATAAAAACTAAAAATAAACCTTTTTTTAAGTTCTTTGTAATGTATGCATTAACTGGGGTTCGGCTCTAAGACGGTTAAAAAAACACCGTGTATATTATCAGTCTTCTAGTCACCTAATTGACTCAGTTTGATTTTCTTTCAAGGACAAGACAATGTTTTAAAAAGCAAAGCAAGTAATTTTACATATAAACGCACAGCGTTAGTTTATAATCGGTTGTTACTACTGCAGAGTCTTTAAATTGTTATTTTCGCCTTCCAATTGACTTAGGCTTAGGTGTATACTAAATTAATAGGTCAGCCGCTAATTTCAAAAGCGTCTAATAAATACTTTTCAGGCGACCGTATATTGTGTAATTCAATACATATTTTAAGCTTCTAATAAGTGCCTCTTTTGCATCTGTTTTTACACGTTAGTATAAGTAATTGATGACTGAATCTACTTTAATTGAACATGAAATTTACTCAATATTGTCATCAAACTGGTCAATAATAGCTCTTATTTCATAAAGTGACCAATATTTTTATACTTTAGCATTTTTCTGTGTTCATTTACTAGTTAAAAGTGGCCCGCCAGCAAGTCGACGAAGGCCTGCTTTCGCGGGGCACCTACTTTCTGCTATGAGAGACACAATGTGATGGCTGTATAGGAACTTACATGAATATAAAATAAATAGTCTTGCTAAAAAATATCGACATTTAAAATCTTGGGGTTAGTTGCGACCTAATTCTAGGGTTAATCTAATTAAGTGATAGAACTCGTATCTCATTACGCAGACAACGCAATAAAAATATCCAGTTAAACGAAAAAATCCCTTCTACCTATTGCTTAATCGAAACTTTACACGCAATTAAAATCTTTCAGTTTCACCACAGCAACATTTCAAACATAATCTGCAACCGGCTTCAACAGCTGTGTCAATAGAAGTTGCTCGCAATCGCCAGGCAAGGGTTTTGAAGGCAACTATTACATATCATTCATGCATGCATTCATGTATCCATGAGTCAACAGGATTGTTGAATCATGCATGTGCCTAGGGATCATACCGGCATGTATTATTGATACAGTTATGTAGGTAACCCCTGTATTATGATTATTTTAAGGAATGCTAAGCAATGCAATGACGTGTAATTAGAGTAAACTAAATATAAATATGATTTGCTACGCCCTCTCAGGGCCTATATGAAACTCATGTACCTATTATAAGATCTGTACAACTATGGATTCAATAAATAAATAAATAAAACTGTCTAGTAGTATAAATAAATGATGCCTATAATATATTTGTTAATTTATTAGCTTTCGAACATCTAGTAGATCGTGGGCCCTCTCCCAATACACCTTCGTCACATGACAACATAATAAAATGCATAGCATAAAAAAATGGCCGGAAGTTGGAAAATCATTCACTTCCTGTCACAGTTTGTATATCGTGTATGTTATATGTCATGTGACAACAGTACGAGAGTTAATCGTAGGGAGAGCAAACCAAAGTCTGTCGTCCTGAATACTTGGCAGGCCTGTTGTCACATGACGTAACAAACCCTATAACCCGTATATCTACCCATACAATTTTTACCGGAAGTGAAGGATTTTCAAACTTTCAGCCAATATTTTTTTTATTTTGTTTCATGCTCAGCACAACTTTCTCGATCATGTTCTGATGTGACGTAGCATTGGAAGCAGGCCCACGGTTTATAGGTTACCTACACGTTAGTATGAAGAGCTGCAGTATTAACAGATGAGTTAGGTACTTGACCTAAAGCCTAACAGTCATTTATGTGGTAATGTAATATTCGTATGCTACTTTTGTAAAAAAACACAGTGTTTTCATAAAAATAGACAAAGAGAGACATGCATTTTACATTACAAAAATTTCTGTTTAGTTAATAGGATGCTGACAGGAAAGTTGTACAAAGCTGCGAAGACTCGACGTCACATGGAACCCTGTTTAGGTAGGTATACAGTGCCACATGTACTGAAAGTTGTTATTAAGGTGGCAGTATTACAATTACTAATTGTTCTAGTAATTTCCCCTCTCTCTTATTAAATTACGTTTAATACTACATCAAAATCACCAAGGAAGCTGAAGTTAATGAGACTCTTCAATCCGTGACTACCCGGCTCGAGGAAAAACGCACCGCTAAGTATAACATGGTATAAGGGTACTTATAACAAAGCTGTATACAGTTATACCCTCCTCCCTTGTCAGCAATTTGTCAGCCACATCATTGCGTCGAGTGATTAAACCGTTGGCCCGCTTTATGGCCCGTCGCATTGACACCGTTTGCGGCAACATAATAAACTTAATTTTTATGATCCGAAACAACCGTGTCCGCAGTTTTGTTCGGTTTGTCGACGCAATTAATACAGACACGTCAATTACGCAATTTTTATTTCGATTAATACCTAGTAATCACTTTAAATTTGGCAATACTTTCGTATTTGTATGAGAATCTAGACCCACAATCTAGATTGAGTGAGGCATTGGACTTAAATTTCAGTTTCGATTATGTCCGTTGTAATCATATAGCTGGAATTTCCTAATGTTTATTTCCCAAATTATCTTTCTAATCAATAGATGACATCAATTTAGCATCGGTAAAAAATTCTTCAATTAGTTAAAGTAATAGAATATTTGAAATCTCTTAGTCAAAGAGAATCCTCTCTTAGATATCGAACCCCAATTATCTAGGAACGGTGTTTGCCACTACAGTTAGATATTTCGAGCAACAAAACGGAACTATTGGAAAATAAACATGCGACCAATATCGCCGCAAGCGGGCCGGGAAGCGGCTGCAAAATAAAGAAAGAAAAATAAAATAAAGTGAAGTTTGTGGAATACAATTTGAACTAACTAGCGCTGCGGACGAGGCTCAGCGGTGACTGATGGTCATCTAAAACCGTTTTATTGCTCAATTTAGCGACCAAACTGTATTTACGACCTTGTTTATGGGACTAAATACTCTAGAACATTCCGTTTTTTTAGTTTTAATGATAAGTATTATTTTGATCAAAAGCTGAATCCCAGTTTTTAATATTTCCCCTGAAATTTATGCGCATGAGTAAGTACGGCACTCTTTAACGGTGAAGATTAAAATCAGTTTAATTGAAATAAATGCTCATAAATACACCTCCTTGTAAACTGGTGATTGCAGGTTGTTTTGAAATATTGGTTGCTGTTTTGATTCCATTTGCACTATGGGCAGCGCTGCAAAAAATCTGATCACCAATTGATACCTATAAGGCCACACTATAAGGGTACATAGCCGGTAAAAATATGAGATGATTTACAGCCGCCATAATAATCATTTGCCTGTAACAGCATAAGTATCAGATCAGACGGAGTAAAATATCAAAGACTGTATATTTTTTTTTTATCTGATACGATTCACAGTAAAAATATCTCAACATTCTGCAAAAAGGAACTTTATTTGCGTTGAAATACAGTCGTAATTTAAACGAAACTAGTTGACGCTTCTTGAGAAGAGTGTTGATAAAGAAGCCCACTTAAAGTATCCAAAAACGTACTAATCATGTAAAATCCTGTATTGCGCGCGGGGCGAAGTTCATTCATTCGGTTAAAGTTCGTATTCATACGTATCTACAAAAGATGGTGGCCAGCTGCGGTCACTCGGCTGGATGATTAAAATTAATATTAATACAAAAAAGAGCGATATTAATACATAAAACAAACCTTTTTTAAGTTCTTTGTAATTTATACATTAACTGGGCTTCGGCTCTAAGACGGTGAAAAAAACACCCTGTATAATATTTTCAGGCAAATTTCGACCTACTTGTATGATTGATGAAATGCCCCTTAGAGCGTCAAGACTCCAGTTATTTGACGGTACAAATTGTTGTACCGTACAATAACCTTTGAGAACTCGACTCTAAAACATACCTTGTTGTATTCCTTGACCCCAATTTTGTATATTTAGACACTAAGTTTGTGATTCTACGTTATTTAGAGCTGGAGATATTAACGATATACGTATTATTCAAAATGACCGCCATAAAATTTAAGATGGCCGAAGGAGGAGTTGGTTCCTATCAAAAACTTAATGCTATGGACCTAACAACTACCTGAAAATAATTTGGTGCGTTTGTCCAGCGTGTTTTACCCGAAACTGCCCTACTCATACTACCTGCGGTTGTTCGTGTTTCGGATGATCACTCCTGGGTCAGTCAGTCGGCATACTGGACTCTGATTGACATGCAGTATTGCTTTAATTTTTTCTAAATAAATCGGGGTTCTGAATAAATGTACTTATGAATGTGTATTTATATTTGCAAGGAACCCTCGGTGCGCGAGACAAACTCGCACATGACCGGTTTTTATTTTATTTTATTTTACATAGGTAGAGCGAACATTCTACCAAATATCTAAATCATATCGTAAATAGCTGAGTACCTATACCTAACACAAGGGGTAACCGCTATTGTATCATGTTAATGTCATGGGCAGGCGTCTAACCACACAGACTCCTCCCATTCAATGTATAATGTACCCCGCTTTCATGAGGATGACAAACAGTCATAAAATATATTCAATATTAATCTTTTAACTAACAAACTAAACATATTAATCGTACGTAAGTATTCCCTTGTTATGAATTCTGACGTGTGCTGTGGTAGCTGAAAGGTTATACTTTACTTACGAAATTTAAGCGTATTAAATTGTTTTTGAGTAGTAGGAGAGATTTTTGAATTTAATTAACGGTAAACATATCGCGAATGGATTGACAATAAATATTAGGATAGGATTAGGTACAGTTAACATACATGCTTCTCAGACAGTCACCTTCCTCTGGAGGTGTCAGGAGTGTGATTCCGTAAAACCCAATAAGAAGCGTTTACGACGCATTTATAAGATACGAGTATAAACAGGCCCAGTGATAGGACGTGATAAAAAATCATTTTGCAAATTTTAAACCCTTTGGATATATATATGTGTTAAGTCCGTCCTTTGTGATTGTGATTTGTGACACAAAGTTTAAAATAAATAACAAAGGTTTTTTAAACCAAAAGCTTGTCTGGAAGAAATAGCTCTTAAGAAATAAGAGCGCCTATTGTTTAACCGGTCTTCCTTTTTCTTTGTTAATTCTTTTGTATCTGCTATTAAGGTTTCTGTGTATTGTATATACACACTAGCTTCTGCCCGCGACTCCGTTAGCGTGGAACTCGTTTATATCGCAGCTCCATATAAACTTTAACCCCCCCCCCATTTCATCCCCTTAGGGAATGATTTCGGGGATTAAAAACTATCCTATGTCACTCTCCATCCCTTCAACTATCTCCACTTACAAAATCACGTCAATTCGTCGCTCCGTTTTGCCGTGAAAGACGGACAAACAAACAAACACACACACTTTCGCATTTATAATATTAAGTATGGATTGAAGCCGCTTCGTTCACCCTTTCTTCTGTTTGAATGTATTTGGGCCAGTCTCTTTCATCATAATCGCAATCTGTGTAAACTGGTATTTGATGATATCGTTAGATGAATTTGCTGTTCCAGAAATACACCGTATTCTCCGCAACATAGAGACCCACGGGACGCAGTGATGGACGTGAATGAAACTTTTCTTACGTAAAGAGACATTTATTCGACTGGTTTTAGACCGCGCTGCAAACCAGTGAACTGTGTTTGTGTTCCTCTTGGGTGATGTTATTTTACGATTTACATTCGTAAGTACGTATTATTATTTAAGGGCGTAAATTGGAAAATATCGGGTTCTTTGAGACGCCGTTATAAGTTAGTTAAGAAACAATAAGTACTCATCATCATCATCATCATATCAAACGAAAGACGTCCACTGCTGGACGAACGACTCCCCCAAAGAGCACCAAAATGACCGGTCATGCGCCACCCGCAGCCAGCAGCGCGGGTCATTTTCATTTCAGGTTTATTTCTCTCTGTCAGCCTCTCGTAAATGTAAAATGTAGATTTCTATACAGCGTTATTATTAAAGGCAAGTTTTAAAGGGACATCACGAACCAAGTATCTAAACTCAGGCCGCGTCCGACTTCATTAAAGCGATTAATTTTTAATTATCCAAAAGAGCAGAGACGAAACGAGGCAAAAGCGAAAAGAATAGGATATGGAACGGACAGTTCCCGGTTTGTCCTTAACAGTTCCAGCACCTCTGCCAACTCCAGCCCTGGAATACTTGTAATTAAATGAAGGCGCCTGTTGTAATAACTTAATTGAGTTTTGTCTACTCTTTAAAGAAAAATGTGAAATATTCCCAGTCTGTTCAAGAAAATAAGATAAACATTGTTTTGTAAAGTTTCGCAACATCTTTGTCAATCATCTAAATTTAAAAAGTTTGTTAGGAGAAATGTTACGCTATTTGCTTTTTAACCGACTTCAAAAAAAGGAGGAGGTTCTCAATTCGGCTGAATTTTTTTTTTCAATGTTGGTGCCTCAGAACTCCGTTATAACTCGTGTATTACCATCCGGAATCATAAATTTGGTGGCGAGGAATTGATGATGAAGACCACAGGTGACTTATCGAATTCCTCAATTATGTACTTTTTAAAAGTGCAAAAGTACGTCACAGATTCTGATAAGATTCCGTTGAAATAGGAACTCATGAAGTGCCATTGGTGATGATCTTGGGGAATCGATGGAAGTCCTCAAATATTATCGGCCCACATACAGCGATTGGAGTTTTTTCTATAGTAATCAACGCTATTGCTATCGGAAATCAGTTCATGTGGTAAATTGTAAAGAAAATAAATAGGAAATGTTCTCGTGGCTTGGCGGAGTACTAAATTGAAGTCGGTTAAAACTTTGTTTTTAAAGTAAATTATATTGTGAAAATATGTTGAATGTGTTGTGAATAACCTTGCGAACTTTTCAATTTTTGGTCGACTGCGGCGGAAGGGGGATTATGGTCATCAAATGTATGAATTGTATGTATGTCTATTTTTTTGGCATCTTTAGCGAAAACACCTTAAATATTTTTCGTCACACCTGGCCATAATGCGAGTTTTACTGCACGCTGCGCGTACGGGAAAACTCGCATTGTGGCCAGGTGAAGACGTAAAATTTTGTACTCAGCATGCGCTCTGGGGCTTTACGAATTCACCGCCCTAGTTACGTAATGTACCTACTATTACCATGTGTTGTGTTTTTAGATTACTTAGCTATCTCAGTCACAAAGCAAAAAAAACAGTAAGGTTTAAAAAAATACTTATAATGTCACTTGTTGGCAATTTAGTCCCGCTTATTCGCTCCCACGCGCGCTAGAAATATATCAAAACCAATTCAGAATACTGTAAATATTATGCGAGTTTAAAAGAGCGGTGAAACTTTTACAACCAAATTTGAAAACTTACGCGGTTGGAATTTGCGCTTAATATTAACAGGTCCATATTAGATGTTTTATTCGACGACCTCTGTGGCCTAGTTGGTAGTGACCCTGCCTACGAAGCCGGAGGTCCCGGGTTCGAATCCCGGTAAGGGCATTTATTTGTGTGATGAGCATGAATATTTGTTCCTGAGTCATGGATGTTTTCTATGTATTTAAGTATTTATTTATCTATTTAAGTATGTATATCGTCGTCTAGTACCCATAGTACAAGCTTTGCTTAGTTTGGGACTAGATCGGTTTGTGTAAGATTGTCCCCAAATATTTATTTATTTATTTATTTATGCAATATAAGTAAACAAATTGTATCGTATTGTATGTAACTGCTAGGGCATTACCAATGACCAAAGTAAATAGTTATAACAGAATCATTAGTTGTATAAAAGATTGATATACACAGCTTGAGTATCCGCTCACACACAGGGCCACAAAGGCCCGGCCAAGATTAACCACGTCCAAGTTCACTGGCCATTTGCCGCTAACTGAAATTGCTCGAAGTCGAGGCCCCACGGAAACGGACGCCATCTATTTCTTCTCCCCCTTAAGCCTAATTAAGGGCGGTTATCCCGTTCGGTAATAGTACACGACGATTAACAGTGTGGGCATTTATTGGTTATCGCAGACATTGGTTTCCGCGGAGTTCCATAAATCAGATTTGGAAGTTGGGGCAGTTGGAGGGCCGAAACGGGTTTTGGCAATCGTGCTTGGATTCCAATTAAAGCATAGACTACACTGTAGATTAACGATGTTATAAAAATAAAAATTATGTAAGCCATTGCTTAAAGCATACTTTTATACTTTTAGAATCCGGTAATTCGACCTAAATATTTAAGAAAGGTAAAAATCGCAATACTTGAAACCTTAAAGGAACGACCACACCGCTGCTCAAAATACGCTAACATACCGTAAACGCAGCAAAATGTATGAAGAAAACGGGTAGGGGTCGGGTTGCATAAAGTTTGAAGTCATATTTTTGGTAGGCATACGCGGATTCGTCATACTCATCATTACGCATAACTGTGAATAGTCATACATTTATGCGCATAACGTTTTTAGTCATAATGTTTAAGAACATATTGTGTAATGCGCATAAATTTGATGCGCATTATATTATTTAAGCATACTTTATAATGGACATAAATTGGTTACTCATAAAACAAGTTAACCATACTGTATAAACGCATAAACCGCAAAACGCATAAGCCTGTTTTTCTGAGTAGTAAATGAAGATCTCGAATCAGAAGCAAGTAAGTTACAAAGTTGTCTTTTATGTTGGGTCACAGTAGCAAAAGTTTTTCTGCTCTTTTATAAAAAAAAATACCTCGAAGACGAAAGCGGGAGCAAAGCTCCCGCTTTCGTCTTCTAACCTATCCGCGATCCGAGTCGGTTTTGCCACTAAGTCCCTGTTCCCTACTGCCTACGTGAAAACTTGAACTTTACACAAAGTTTATTTGACGGACTCTGACTTTGTTTTTTTTATTGATCAAATATTATCATCAATATTATGGCTTGACAAATGTATGACATTTACGATTATTACTAAAGATTATTATAATTATCAATATTATGACAACATAAATGTATGACATTCTACATTATGGTTAAACAAATTATGACTCCGTATGATTATGACAGGGAACAATTATGCCATACTATAATTTCTGCCAAAAAAAAATATGAGCATCAACTTTATGCACCCGAAGAAAACATAACGCATACGACACGTCAACGCGTATAGGTACGCAGCGCAACGCACCGGTGTGGTCGCTACTAAATGCCTCATAGATACCTTGTTCACATCTATGGTTTGACGTAAGATTGAAAGTGTCATGTTTAGGCAGTCAGCCACTGGAGCGTTTATGTTACCTACGTATTTTTTAGAGTTAGTATCAATCACATTACCCATGTATATATTACCAGTCCAGCACTTGCAATAAAACAGCACATAAAAGGCGCATATATAAATGCTAGACGTAATAAATACGGAACTCAATATCTTTCCGTAGCCGCGCTACGAACCTGAAAAACAAGCGCTACGCCGTAGACTATGGATTTAGCTTGTTTCGTAGCACTAGGCCTGTAGAGAGGGCGTTTAGTTGTAAGACCGTCTTAAGTTTTTCATTCTTTAGAGACCCAGTTACAATAAGTTAACTACTGTTCTAGTTAAAAACTCGATTAAACTGGAACTCGATTGAGATTAAACCTGAAAATTGTATGGACAAATAAAAAAAAAACAATTAAATATCATTGCAAGTTATTAAAATCTGTCTTTATATCTTTTTGCTAAAAACGGAATCTGAACCTATTTTAATATGATAATCACGCACGTGTAGTATACGCATGTTCTTCGAGAATAATGTAAAACAGTATTTAAGAGCCAATTAACGATAGCTCTACTCTAGACAAAAAAAAAACACCGTTACTCTAAGTCCACATAATTACGTCAAAACTCAGAGAAGAACTTGTAACGTAACTTAGTTCGCATTTAGTCCGGTTCCTCTACTTAGTAAACTACGTTTTAGTGTATTCGAGTTGGTAACTGGACAGTCCCTATTTAGACAGACTTAGGTGATCATAGTCAAGGTTACGAGTAAAGTTTAGTTTACCATAGGTAGGTTGTAATTACAGAGGGAAACATCAGATTTATCAGATTAACAACAGCGAAGTGTTAAGAGCTAACCAAAAATTTATTTATTTAACTAAATACTTGCTCTTGCGTCGTTATTTGTCACCAAAACGAAGGTTTACCATCACTTACCTTCAGATGTAATCTGTAATCACCCTAAACCCATATTCTCCGTTTCGTCGTAGGTAAAAAAATAATCGTCTCTATTTGTCATATACTAACTCGTTATATAGCCCCTTGCCATATAGCCGACTACAATAGTTACGAGAATAACTATATTTGGAATATACGTTAACGCATTTAATAAGTGCACGTACATCAATTCGATCAGAGTAATGCAAACCATTAATTCCATTTCAATTCGACATTTCCTATAATCAGCGGGTAATATAATTTTGAAGGAGCTTTACCTAATTGCGGTTATCATTTTGTGCCAACGTAGGAATCGCTCGGCCGATCCACTTCTTTTTGTGATATGCTGCAGCCACGTTTAAAATAGTTTTTGTATTCCTACTAAGTGACAGGCATTATTTTCCCAGTCTGTTTAATGGTATCTAATTAAGACGACCGAACATTTCAATTAAGTATTGCTTTTAACGAGAGATATATATATATATATATATATATATATATATATATATATATATATATATATACCTACCTCTTGCTTCTCTAAGCTAGGTTTTAAGTAATCGGACAACCAAAAACAATGTTTATGGAGGCTTTAATAATTCTGGGTTGGCATTAAAGTTCAGGATATCGTTCCTTCGTGCATGTCGAATCGAAGTTAAGAAAGAAGGTAGGAAAATCTTCACTGGAACTTATATCACATATCGAATTTCGATTCATGTAACAAATAAGATCAGTAAAATATATTTACTTTTCTGACCGACAAGGATTTGACGAGCGCTGGCTTATCCTGAAACTTCCCCTAAAGCTTTTACGTCATTTTAAGGTTCCTACGCCACTTTACTAACATTTTGCAGAAATTGACCATTTTGTCCAAAGTAAATGGGATACATTTCCTTTTTAATAACACCGCGTTTCAACCGGAAATTGTTAATTGAAAAAGGTAATTTATTTCCGTATCGACCAGTCAGTTTGATGAATTCGTAAAATAAATGTTTTGTGTCTAAATAATAAGGGTTTTCTATATAGGTTTAAGTATTGCAAGAGTATTTTATACGTGAAGCATACACAAATCATAATAAAATTAAATTTAAATATGTTACTGTCGCGTTTACATACAGTTGCAAAGATTATAAATAAATATATGATACTACCATAACTATTTCCAGAAAAAAAATTGACTGTCGACTAAGCCAAACCTAAACCCCTTCACAACGTGTAGCTACCTACAGTCAAGTGCTAAATTACGTATCAATTAAACGGCCAAGTAATTTAGGTATTTTGTATACGCCAGCTGGGCGCCAAATTGCACTTTTTGGGTCATCTGGAAGAGGGTTAAGTTTTTGATCTATCCGTCAGCTAATAATTCAGTCACTGTGATAAAAATACCGACGTTTAGACGTTAATATCTCAATAACCATTTTATCTGTATATACAAAATTTCGGGCCCTAGTTAAAGGGGTTTTAATACATTATATACCTTTCATTTTGGAGTCAGAAGTGGCTACAAATGGTTCGTGTTATATAACACGCGTAAGATGTATGCACTATTGCACTCGTATTTTTACACTTGACTGTACCTAGGTACATGTTTTTATACCAAAATCACAATCAGCAAAAGACCGATCTTAATTCATATTTTCGATAACTTGCATATTGCATAACAGGGCTATTAGGGCGATTAGGGATGATCAACCCAGCACCGGATCCAACGCCATGGGTAAGTGCTAAAGTAGGTCCGGTATACAGGGTGTCCCAAGAAGTAGTGATATACTGAAGCTGGGAGGTAGAGTACTAGAGGGCTATCTGTATCACCCCCAGGTATGTTCCGCGATTTTTCGATGTTCATACATGGGGGTGATTCAGATAGCCCTCTAGGTCCTCTACCTCCTAGCTTCAGTATATCACTACTTCTTGGGATACCCTGTATATCTAATATAGAATATTTTCACATTTCCTGATGGATCGTTTATGTTGTATGTATAGATAGCTACGGAAAATGACTTTTCTCCTCTAGGATGAAACGATAGTTTAATGGATTCGGTCGAAACACAGAAAAAACACGTAAACTTCTTTTGGAAAGAATAATAGGCATGATGACAGTAATTGAAATAAAAATTTTAATTGAAAATCACTAAATATGGTATTTTCTTAGTGAAATTTTAATCGTAGAATACGAAAATTGCTCATATTTTTTATTAAGTAAGAGATTATTATTTATTTTGATAAAATTAAACTGAAAAATACGGACGCCCGCCATGATATGTTAAACACCAATCAGAGCGCATGACGTCACGTTTGTAGAAACACATACCCATAACGGCCATTACCACAGATTACAGAGAAAACTTACGTACTGAACGAATAGTAAGACAGGGATAGAATCATGTTATCTGTCAGATCTTCATACGTCATTGTCCCGCTGTCTCACTCGCACGGCCGCGCAAGACTTGTAAACTGTTTTAATTTATGTTTATTCATTGAGCAATTGAGATTGAGCGATCTAGGTAGCAAACATCAAAGGTCTGCGTTCTTTTTATACAAACGTGACGTCACTCGGGACGCCATGACACTGACAAGCGTTTTAGCGCCAATTTGAAATTTAAAAACTAAAATGCATTTTTTTCCTACTTAACTGTTAAATTCTCTTGAAAATTTTTATTCGTTGTACATAATAAATGTTTCTAAACATTATAGAACAGCTTTTCAAAATGTGTCATCATGCCTATTTTATTTGTAGTTTATAAAGTCAGGAACTTGAGGAAAAATATTTGCATAAAAAATCCTTGGTCAGAGGCACTTAGCACTCATTATGTTTTATAAAACACACATATACTGTCCTTTTTATTTCTTAGCTATCCTGATGGGCGAAGGCACCGATATCCACTTGAACACATTTCGTGTGAGTATGTCACATAAAAATAAACTTTTACTTTCGAGTTGCTTTCGCAAAGTAAATAAGTATCACACCGTCGGGGTAGGCATGCCTTGCTCGGGGTGGAGGTATATTTATTTATTTATTCATATTTGGCTCGAAGTATTGACTTGATATTGGTATGACATTAGTCGCGCGCTCTCTTTTTGAATCGTTAGGTATGGCGCGAGCGGAAGGGAGTATCTGAAAATTGTCCAGGCTCAACAGATAAATTAATAATTTTAAAAATATGTCATAGCTTGTTAGCCATAGCTGTAACGAGATGTTGAATGTCTGCTACCTTAGAAGTCCGTCATTTATGAACCGGTTCGTAGGTACATTTCTTTTTTCATTTGGAAGTAAATGCTTTCAGACTGGTCTCATTGTTTTCAAAAAGCCAGTTGGGTGATGGAATCCATGAGGGGTTGAGGGACCTCCTCAAGTTTATTAGACACGCGTGTGTAGTGAATTCCGTGATAAGGAACCATACAGACACAAAGTTACTTTAAAATATTATGGTATGGATATAATTGAATCGACCAGATGGGCTAGGCTGATTCCACGACGCGACACGAGTGTTAAAATATACCCTCCTCTTTTTAATTTTCATGGTGCGAATGAAACAGGAGTCGCCGACTCACTTGCGAAGTATTCGAGATTTCTAAATTTCAGAACAGTTTAGTATGGACACCATTTCAATAACCAATATCAATTTCCTTTCTTAAGCTGCAAACGCAAAGAGATCGGTGGCGGCGCGGCGCGGCGCGGCGTGGAGGCGGTACCGGTTGTAATGTTCGAGCTCATATGAAACGATCCACACAGCGCGGCGCGGTGCGGCGCGGCGCGGCGCGGTTTTCTGTGCGGACCCTTTCGTATTAGCTCGAACATTACAACCGGTACCGCCTCCGCACCGCGCCGCGCCGCCCCGCCACCGCTCTCTGTGCGTTTGCAGCTTTAAAAACATGGTTACCTACATCAATTTATCACGATGCGTCGGAAATACGGAGTTTGTTACTTTAATAAAAGATATATTGTGTTCATTGAACCGATTTCATTAACTTTATTTTAAACTTAATTAGATGCCCAGCAGACACAAATCGCTTGGTCGCACTCTAAAACGGAGATGAATGAACGAGCTCACGAGTTTTCATTCGATTTCTTTGATCCCACGGACGGCGCTTTGTCGTTACTTTCGTATCGGAATTCGCTCCAATCGAGCTCAACACCCACATAGAAGGAGAAATACACTAGTTACATACCGGTTGTATACATGAAACTTGATTGTCGCTTCGTCTATCGATTTAGACACGATTTCGAGTGGTAAGTACCTAACCTGAATAGCCAGTCGCGCTTTGTGTCGCGTTGGTTTTACTGTCACCGTAAAAAAGTGATTATGTCAGCGATTTCAGCCGTAAACGCGGAGCTTGCATAAATAATACTGTAACCATGACCGACTTAGGGTGCAGGCATCGTCTTAAATGCATGTAACGTAATGAATTTATACTTATTCAGGCGTCACCATTACTTATCTTGTAATTGGGTCAAAATCACGAAGGTGGAAAATTTGGTTCCGACACCGTTTTCCCCAAAAAGATTATTTCAGTTATTGATTTTGGTACCGTACCTCAATAGAGCATTGAACAGGAACGCCTCCAAGTCTAAATTAATATAATGGTAATTGAAGATAATTAGTCGTAATTCCATTAAATAATATTGTTTTATTTCCGCCGCTGGTCATGAAATGGCGTTGAAGATGGCCGACAATTGTTTAAATCTAGAAGAAACGTTGAATAGTTATTTGTGCAACAAGAGAGCAAAGTTTGTTTTTGCTGCGAGTGCTAATTTTGAGTCCTGAGGAAGCGAAAGATTCTAAAATTTAATCACGAGCGTAGCGAGTGATTCAAAGTTTGAATCTTCAGCGCAGCGAAGGACTCAAAAGCACGAGATGCAAATACTTTGCTCTCGAGTAACACATACCACTTTTCACCTCAGCAGTGAGAACATATTCACATCAAAAATATATCACAGTATCACGTAGCTATTCGTCTCAAGATTATTCAGGAAGAAAACTTAATTAGGCGTTAGTTACTGCTTGTAAAACAAGCTCCTCAGCGCCGGTCGCGCCGTTATTCAATACTAGAAAGGCGAGACAAGGCGCGAGAAACCAAAGGATATTTCGACGGCGAAGTGCCATGAACTCCTATATACGAAAACCTAATTTTACAGAACGACTAATTAGACGACGTAATATACACTACTTACGTCTACTGTAAAATTACGTTTTCGTATATAGGAGTTCATGGCACTTCGCCGTCGATTTCACTATCTAAGTATACAAGTGTCGCGTGACACTAACACATCACTAAAAATTAACCGTGTTATTATTAAAATTCACAGATTTTACTCATATCTTCGAGATATTTAGGAAATATTTATCATTATCACAAGGGCACACATTAGCGTATTACGTGTATCTCGCGTGCACATCAAAAACTAGCCGTGGTAGTACTGTTGTTAAAAATGTTAAAATACTGCCTTCGTCACGTCACTGACTTCACTATATTTCCTAGTTAAATAGAGAATTGATTTATCCCAGTAGTTTTTACGAGTATATTTGAATATCAATAACGCAAGAATGACGAAGAATATATACATAATAAAATCTCAAACAAATTAACAGCGCGCAACTTTTTAAAAGGGGCGGGGCCCCGCGCTTGCGTTCGGAAACTGCATCTGTGGTATACGTTCATAGAGTTAAAGATTGTTTAAACTAGAATTATTAATTATCTAGCATAATAAAATCCATGTTTACCTATTTGTTATAAAAAACGGAGTTTATTCTGAGATCTTTTATTTAAATAATATTCTTCAATTAAAAATTCCTTTGTACCTATAATTATTTTGGTAATTTAAACTTGTTAATTTGATAGTTTTTGAACGTGTGTTATCCGCTTTTTGGGGGTCTACTTTGAAATTCGATGGTCGAACTATGAATCAACCTATGTCTGCCATTTTCTTTTTTCGTATCGGAATGAAAGGGACAGTGCTAATGAAGTTCAAATATTCTGAACTTGTAATAGACCCCATACGACGAAATGTCAGTGCTCCGCACCAAAATTAAAAAGCTACTTTGTCTCACCGAGTGAGCAAAATCGCATTTTGCACACTGTTTTCACACAGCAAAATATGCTTGTTCGAGCTGCTGAGGTGAAAAAATAATTTCGGGAACGGTCTTTTGGAGAACGTTGTAAAATATGACGTGCATTCCTTTAATGATCACTATGTCCCCTTATTTATATTTTTCTTAGAGTTTTGCCTTTACAGTGTTCTTGTTTCGTGAATTTACATGATTAAATGATCAAATACATTTAACTCAGTGCAGTAGTGATTGGAAAAAAAATATAAAAAATACGAAATGTAAATAAGTTCAAAATTGCTTTCTTAGGGTTGGATATGGGGCTATTATATATCTTTTTAGGTATATTTTATAAATAATGATTCAACCGTATTATATCTGGAGGAGCCTAACAAACTTGATATGGTATGTTTTGAAAATGATTTTTATTTTAATTTAAAACAAGTGACTGAAATACAATGATGTAATATATTTTACGTCACACCTGGCCATAATGCGAGTTTTACTGCTTACGGGAAAACTCGCATTGTGGCCAGGTGAAGACGTAAAATTTTGTACCTACTCAACACGGGCGGTAATTCGTAAAGCCCCAGAGCGCATAATTATGGCCCTCACCTTCGGTTCGGGCCACAAACACCTGCGATCTGGGGCATTCACGAATTCACCGCCCTAGTTACGTAATGTACTGTTTCAACACAATTGCTCGTAATATGCCTCTTATTGTGTCGCTTTTAGGCTCATAATCCTTGATATTAAACACACGTGTTTTATAACATTACAACATTTGTGTGTTATGGTTATATCCCAATTAAGTCACGTTGGCACCTTGCAGCAAGATATATGCATGAACACGGTGCATTCTTAAATTAACCGGATTGTACAGAATGTGCAGCTTTTTTTAAAATTCTCGGCAAATGGATTCTTACTTGACTAAATAAATTAAATCCTTTTTGTTAATTAATTGTCTATTCCTTTTTGTATTTGATATAGAAACGTTTACGTTTGTAAAACTATTCACTTTTGATAACATTTTACATGAATTAATACCGATTTTAACATTTTAAAAAGAAAACATTATTTTATTCTGTACCTAAAAATAAATAAAATAAATAACCTATTGGCTGTTTAGAGATTACTGTGCCCGCACTGCGCAAACTTCACGAAAAAAAAACTGTTGCGCGCCATTATAGTTTATTTCACAAATATTTGTAAAATTTGTTTATGCGTTTGGTTATTATCAAAAATGTTGACTCGTGGTTACTAGAAAAGTGATAAATAGAATGGACGCCACTGGAAATTGTTGGCTATGTGCAAATGTGAGTAAAAACCTGTTGTCATCTTAATGATTTACTTATAATGTAAAGAAAATAATTTGGCAGGCCTACCTATAACATTTTCATGTTATGAAAATGATTTCTTCCTCGCAAAATGTGTTGAAAATCGTCGTATGATACGCGTGAGCTTTGATAATTACATCCTCGGCTTCCTTATCACGCTCACCTGCGGTTCGCGTGAACAATTTCGCCTGTGATGTAATTATCAACATACCTCACTTGTATCACAATGTACTATTTAAAATCGGCTTAGTAAGCCCTTTCATTAGATATCACACAAAAGTTTTCCAAACAAATAATATTTTTTTCCCATACTAAAAAAGAAGACGTTATTACTCCTCTCCTACTTTGTTTTTTTTTCGTGCTATGGGTCAAATTGATTCGTGTGGCCTGAAGATCAATCGTTCCGCTTTTAACACCATTTGCAGCAGTTTACTGAATTTCGTGGTGTAGGTACCGCTAGGACTAAAAGGTGTACTTAAAAAAAAGTATCAATTTAAAGATATACAGTGCCAAGTCTGAGATACTAAGAGCCCTATGGCTAGTCACCTCTCTCATGTGTCATCGTTACAAAATGGAATACCATATATCGAGCTTCGTTTGTCCCGCGTAGCTACGAAAAGGCTGTCAGAGAATGTCAAGTGAATGTGTTAAAATTTGGCAGAAAGATAAGATAAAATAAAAAGATGAAAAGAAGAAAGATAGGGTACTTAGTAACGAATCACTTTTGCTCGTAAATATACATAAACCCAAATGTATGATTTAGATACCACGCAGATTGCGAAGATGGTACCTAGACTCGTGTCTCCTATTACACGTCGCTCCTCCTTAACATCCCCCGCGAAATAGTTTCTGTCTAACAACCAGCGAATTTATACGTCCAACTACTTTATCATACGGTTCTCAAGCCACTGCAGGGTTTGAATAATGTTAATGTAATAAACAAAGTTGATGGGTAGAAGTAATGCCTGCATTTCTTACTGGAAAGTAATGCCTCGGTATTTGTGCCTCAATAATTAGTGACTCTGTGAGCTAAAGTGAAATGGGGGATGAAAGTTTGTATGCTACAATATAAATTAATTCCACGCGGACGGATGCGCGGGCAGAAGCTAGTACTAAATAATTATTGAACTTACTGAAAAAAATTCATGTGTTTCGGGGTGCATTATTCATATACATAAGGATGTATCTCTAATGCTCAACTCACTAAGGAGTAATTTGAGCATTAGAGGTCAAAGGAGGAGGAGGAGGATCAAGAATTTGCTCCTTTACATTGGTGTCAATTGTTACATCAGGCTTATCATCAAACATGAGACCTTACGTTATGGCAAACGTGTTAATATCCTAGACACAAAGTGCAAGTCGTTGAGTCTCGGAAAAATAATTTGTATTCTGAAGGAAAAGCAAGCGTAGTTTATGCTTATGCTGTTATTGCCGAAGTGTATACCGTAAGTGCCAATGGCCATTCCCTAAAGAACGGCTCAGTTGGGTTTTCAATTCTACGTACTATATGTAGGTACATAATGTATTTGAACGGTTTCGATATAATATCATTGTATCTCACGTTGCATTTGGAATGGAATGAAATTCATATTTGTTATGCGCACTCGTTGTCTTACATTAGGCTTAGCGCGTGTGGAACGGCCAAATTATTTCAATTCGATACGGTTAGCCAGATAGAACCCCGCTATAAACAGATCCTCCGGCGAACCCAATTCAAACAGGCCAAGTTTAGAAACTTGTTTGTCCCGAGTTTTGCTCCAACGTGGCGCCGTTCATGCTTCCTTCAACATCAGGGGTGGATTTTGCAGAAATAAAACTCAATAATCTTAGTTACAAATATGTTTTTACTTTCTGATAAAACATTTCAATATTTAGTTTAAAAATTGACTTATGCCTGCATAGGTACCTACCGTAAAAACTAGCAGAGAAAAGGAAACAAAATTATATTGAAGCATTCCTGTTACCTTCAAAAACAACAAGGACATTATGTTAACCGAGACCCTGAAGCCGATGAATAAAATTAGCATTTCTACTACCTACTGGCCTCCATTACGTCACCTTTATCACTGTCATCCTTCACCGCTCATTTCGCCCCAGACAAAACTAATGCATTATCATAAACAAGTCATTATTAACATGGCTTTAGTTTCATCTTCAAGTTATTCGTCTTCTACCTTGCAGTGTCTTATGCATGGGTAACATCTGGTCATGTTTGAGAGCGATCGATATTGAAGAGAGCTTTGTTCCCGTATCGCGAGTGAACTCCGCCCGGGATATAGTCTGGCCCCGATCCAGGGAAAACCACGGAACATAGGTATCCAATAGAAAATAGTGTCGACAATTTAGTGCTCTCTGCTCCTGAAAGGTATACGCTGCGTCTATAAATTTGTTGTAAAGAAAATGAAGTGCCTACCAAGCTATCCCACCTGGGTCTAGTAAAGCTGCGAATAAGCTAACTGCATATTTTATACAGATTGATTAATAGTAAAATTAGATTGCTTCCAATTCCAATGTTCCAATTTTTACTTGAATGTCTTAAACCTTTTTTAGACCATGTCTGTATACATACTATTTTTTGATGCTCTTGCAGGATGGTTTTTTCTGTATGGGACGCAAAAGAGGGTTAAAGTCATGATTTTTTTTATTTGCCCATAAAAAGGGTTAAAAACGACATTGAAGTTACTTTTAGAGATCATTCCATAATTATTGTAATCCATACTAATATTATAAATGCAAAAAAATGACTGTCTGTTTTTTATTACTTTCATTATTAACAGTAATCTAGGTATGCTGTTACCTTTTCTCGCTTAAACCGTTATACCGATTAAAATGAAATTTGGAATGGAGATAGTTTTAATCCCGAGAAAGGACATAGGATAGTTTTTATCTCGGAAATCATCCCCTAAGGGGGTGAAAGGGGGGACAAAAGTTTGTATGGAGCTACTATACAAACAAGTTCCACGCGAAGGGAGTCGCGGGCAGAAGCTAGTTTTAAATATATATATAAATATCTACACTAATACCTATTATGAAGAGGAAAGATTTGATTATTTGTGTGTTTGTACTGAATAGGCTCTGAACCTACTGGACCGATTTGAAAAATTCTTACCATTAGAAGCCGACATTACCCCTAATGAGCATAGGCTACTTTTTACCGCGGGAAAACGGGTAATCCATGCGAAGCCGGGTCGGGTAGCTAGTTTTAAATATTACTTATGCAACAAAATAACTCAATTGAACTTGATCTCTATCAATGTCTTTACAAAGCGAATACTGTTAAAAATGCATGCAAATATTATCTTCGAGCAAACTTCAAGTGCCTTCGACGGCCTTAATAGGATCTGCATAATCTTTTATGCTCTGCCCCCAATCCAATCCCTGGATCAAGCTTTTGTCAGCTTTTAATGAAGATAGTGATTTTATGAAAAATTATAATAGTTTCAAACCAGCTTCATATCATGTTTTGCAGTATCCTCATGTTTTGCAGTAGCCTATCGACTAACCTATTTTGGCCCAACTTTAGCTGACTTTGTTTGTAGTGTAGCTTTTAAAATACTGAACCGATTTTGATGTATAAGGTATCAATCGATTTGAAATTATATTCCGGGCAACATAAGTAGGCTACCTTTTGTATGAAAAAAATACGTATTTTCAGTTAGTTTTCCATAGTCGGAATACAGTTTTAGGGTTCCGGACCAAAAAGGTAAAAACAGAACCGTGCGACTCTGTCCGTCTGTCTGTCTGTCTGTCTGTGACGAAGTTAAATATTTGAACTGTTTATGCTTGTGTGTCAACTGAACACCATGGTATTCTTCGGTATTGATGAAATTAGGCCAAATTAGCTCTGGCTTGCTTGGGTATGTTTGAGGCGACGCTAGGCACTTATATTTTGCATCCATGAAAGATAGTGCTTGAATCCGTTCTTTTCCAACTTTCACAAATGATTTTCTCACTTTATACAAATTATGTATTCGTGTCAAGTGAACCAGTCGAATCTCAATCATTAACAATGCAATTGTTACGAAACAACAAATTCAAGTGGTTTGATAATTAAAAACGGAATATTGGAAATCGGCTAGCATTTCACTCCATAGTTGGTAGATAACATGTTTTGGCCCCTTGCCAGTGCTTGCATCTAGGTCGTGCGATAGTTCGCTAGTATATTTACACAATTCCACTGAGTTACTGGGCTTTCCATCAAATTAATGACAGCTGGAATGCAACATGAAGGAATAAAACTCAAAGAGACCCTAGATTGGTGCTGCTGCATCGCTTCATCTAGATATTTTTAACTGACTTCAAAAAAGGAGGAGGTTCTTCATTCGACTGTTTTTTTGTGTGTGTGTTACGCGATAATTCGGTAATTAATGAACCGATTTGAAAAACTATTTCTTTGTTTGAAAGCATATACTTCCAAATTGGTCCCGTTGTCACGAAAATCCACTCCTCCATGATGAGACCCACAAGGAATTGAGGGAACTCTTCAAACATTCAAGTGAAACATATAGCGATTTCAGTATTTTCGGCAATAAACCAAGCATTTGCATTCAGAAAGTAGCATTTGGTGAACTGCAACTGGCGATGAAGACCACGGATGGTCATCCAAAACTCCTTTTCTAATAATCAACGCATTTGCTCTCGCAAATCAGTTCATGTGGTAAATTGGAAAAGAAATGTAGAAATTTTCACGTGGCTTGGCGGAGTACTAAATTGAAGTCGGTTAAAACTTGGTTTTAAAAGTAAATTATCTGAAAATGTATATTTTCAGTTATAGATGTAACAAGATTAAGATTGGAAGTTACAAAGTTCCATCAAACAATATCCATCTATTCAACCTTTGTCGCCCCTGGTGGTGTACCGTTTTTCTATCGCCATACAATCCCAAGGAAGTGAACGTTTAAATCACGCTAAAATCGTCGACGGAAATTAGATTCAGGAACGATTTTGCCCAGAATTCAGACGGACGTCTGATTATTTACGAGGTGCCGGGCGCAAACATCATTAAAATAACGTAGTTATCTCTCGGATGTGGCCGACCCCATGCCCATTTGGGAAAAGGTTGTATGACGAAAAATAACGTCAACATGAGGTACGAGTAGTAGGTGTAATGGCCACCCCGTTAACTTTTGCGAGCCCGACCCTGCACTTTCACAAATTTATCGTTTTCATTTGCTGGATCCATTCATATTTAGAAGATATTATACGACATTCATTTTTAAATTCATATCTCCATAATACCGGCCAAAAGTGACCGCAATGATTAGATAAGTAACATTATCAACCAAGTAGGTAATGATGGTGCGTAGCTATTCGCAAACTACCAATAAATGGCTTTTAGCCAAAACTTTTCGACTTTTGAATGATCATGAGCCTGTATAAAATATGCCATTCATACGCATTCAAACCTAATCAAGCTTTTAGTGAATCCATTTAACGCCACACTACGTTCGTAGCGCTACGCCGTTGTCGTGACACCAGTAGTGACGACTTATATATGTCGTTATTAAGCACTGAGCAGGTTTGATCACTATATTAGAATTACCTTTACATACAATCGTATCAAAACGTATACCTAAGGTTATACTTATGGGCAAGCAATGTATACATTATATGCATTCTCATGGCATGTAATATATATATACTAACCCGCCTAGATGTACGCAAGCAAATGATCGTGTTCTACACGTGTTATATATACAAAGACACCTAAGCTCGAACGCTTACCCTAACAAGATGTCCCCTTAACCTTTTCCGAAGAATAACATCGGTAGTCCTTTTCACTCATGAACTAATCCATGTCTCGACATCTCTGTTCGTATTTACACCGAGCGACCTGACGGGTAAACAGCTCCTCTTATGCTTAATTTTACTGGTAAATTAGACTCGATGGAGCCAGATTTGAGTGAATAATACCGCAAGTTCCAGAAGATTATTCATATTTTTTTATTTAAATTGTTCGTCTTTAAGTTGGCTATTTTAAAGCTAGCCTTCTTACTTAATAAAACATTGAAGTGAAATTTCCGCCACGGGCAAGGCACTGTGATCATTTCATTATATAATAATATCACCAGCTTTTTGCTGCAAAGCCTTGCCGCTGAATTTTCTCGACTCGACTCTGCCTTTTTCACTGAAACTGACGGTAAATATTCTGAATTTGAGATTTCTTTTTAGGTACTTGATTTGCAGATGAGTGAAACTTGTCAACTTAGTTTTGTTCTGAGTTAAAATGACTGAATTATTGGTAAAAATAAGCAAAGTTGCGTGTTTTATTCGTCTAAATGTGTTATGAGATGTGGGCGTAAAAACGAATTGCTTACTTTCTGAGTCAGACTCGTCCCTTAGGTCTCGTACCACGGGCAGTGGGGACGTGTAATAATCATTCAATTTTAACATCTTTATTTATAATACTAAGATATATACCGGGTGGAAAGGCACGACGATCCCTTCCGCAAAAGGGGGATTGTTTAGACTGAGTACAGTATTTCCTCTAAAGAAACTAGGCTCATATTCATAACCGTTTTGAAGTTATAGGCAGTTAACTTTTAATGCAAAATACTGCAAGTGACCACCCTCATTAGGGTCAGTAACATTTTAAAAATTACACAAGAGTCAGTGACCTTTATCCATACGTATAAACGATAATTGGTACGTATAGTAATAGTAGGGTTGTCACAGAAGAACATTAATTAATTTTATTATTTTTAATAATTGATCGTAAAAAAAAAATCTAAACATTACGAATCGATTTTCCATCACTTAAACTAACCCCCCTTTGCGGGAAGGATCGTCGTGCCTTTCCACCCGGTATAAAATTCCTAAGCACCTATGTCGCATATTATAATCAATAACCCTCCAGCAGTTACAACCACAATACGATACAAATTACTCGTTATTACACACCTCACACAGATAAAGCCGGCACAAAAGAAAGCGTAGAGATATAGGGAGACAGAGGTAAAACAACAGGCGGTTTTATCTCTAAAGAGCAATATCTTCCAGTGACAAAAATGAAACTGATCCTGGTAACTAAACTCTAACGTGTACGCTGATAAGCAGTGATCGTAACTTTTGTAGTATTTTTGGTGCAGCGTAGTATTGTTAACGGACTTGGTTTTCATATCAATCAAAATTGTTAATTAAGGTTAATTAATATTAACGTTGTTAACGCTAAGTAAGCAGATTGAAATTCTCCATAACAATTTCGTTACCAACACTACGCTGCACCAAAAATGCTACAAAAGTTACGATTACTGCTGATAAGACAGATATCGTTGTTCTTCAAAACACTTTCACGTTGTACACGGCAATTCAACCGGACTTTTGGGTCACATCTAGATTGGCAAGGTCACGTGGCGTCACCCGCGGGATGACGTCAGAGGCACTATTCTCACCGTGGCGAGGGCTGCAGCAACTGCAGGCTATTTTGAAGATTGTTGAACGACGCCCTTGTTTAAACTAAGTGTCTAGCTAATATTAGGCGGAGAAACCGGGCTTTGTTGTATCAAGAGGCTTAAGCGATACGTCGCTCGGCGGCAAGGTTTCGAGCTATACATATTGCCATATTTATATACTAAGCCCTCTCGTTTAGTAAGGAATTTTATATGGAGGAGAAGGAACTTTATGAATGGAGGTAGTGAGTTCACAGAGATAAGAAAGTAGGGTTTTAAAATAAGACAACTTACTAAATCATACAAAGTTTGAAGCTTTTGTTAGTCAATTGGACCTGAATACAAGAGCATCAAAGTACTTATTAAAATATTCCATGTTACATATTTTTACAGTTGATATTTTAGTGTGTGGTTTTATATTTTTCCTTCAAATGAAGTTTGGAAGTTTTTCTCTAATGTAGATACGAAAAACGTCCAAACTTTATTTTAGGGAAAAACATAAAACCACACACATGCAACACGCATTCAAAAAACAAAACGTTTGTGCAAAACTTGTCATATATAATCTTCGTTTTAGTCTCAAAGTATTGCTGATTTATTTATTTAATCGTATGGCATGCATTATTTTGGCCTTTAAAGTTTGTCACTCTTTAGTACCACCAAGGGCACACGATGATGTGCTACGAAACACAATTGGTTCCTATTTATGTGCCAATGTGAACTAAATTGTGTCACTACGAACGAGTTTCATTCGTATTTAGGTTTCAGATCACGTCTTGGACGTTTTAACGTTGTTAGAGCAATTTTGATCGGTTGATATAAACACTTCTATTTGCTTAGCCATTCTTGGTATTATTATTTTGTTTGAATGTACCTTGTAAATACTAAGACAAATATAACGCGTGTCATAGCTACATTTTTGATTAAACATCAAATCGGAGCCTCTTGTAGTACTTACGTTCGATGCCAGAATTATATTTAGTAAAAATATATACATACATCATATGACACGTTTATATTCCTTATATTTAATAAATAAATACTTTGACTTTGAGAACAGATAGAAAAAGATAGTGACACCTCATCCAAAAGAGAACGGTCCCAGGCGAGGAAAACGATTCAAGGAAAGAGGACATACCTAAATTTCCTAATATTTGCTAACTAATTCGTGGTAAATAATAATGATGATTAATAAGACAGAGCCTAAAAAATATATACAATATTTATTGCCATTAAAAACGACAATATCCGATTTAAAACAAACGACAACCTCCTAATTTCAAGTTATGAATAAAACAAGACTCGTAAACTCGTATGAATGTTTCAGGCTCACATTATTAGCAGCAGAGCGTGGGCGTAACACCTAACTAGGTTAAACACAACAATACTCTTTGCAACTAGACGCTGTACATAAACAACAGAAACACAATCTATGTGGTTTGAAATCCACTTTGTGGTGTGACCTCTGCATGGCCTAAGACTTAGTGGGTACGCTGAAATATGAGCTCTGAGTTAATGAAAATATGATTGGAATTTATGCGGTTTGGTACGAATGTGAGCGGCGTAGACGCCACAGAATCCCCTGCTACGTGATGCCGAAGTTCCAATTTCCTATAGTAGATATGCATTGTAGAGCGCTGCTTTTCAACCAACACGTTCGCCAAGGTTGGCTAAATCGCTTCTTAGTAATATATTTTAGTATATTTTTTCCGTGTTCCGGATACATGGCGGAAATATTCAAAGGCGCTTCGCTAAGATTTCAGTGAAATGATTATACTACACAGTGTACAGTACAGTTATTTGTTCGCGACAGCATCCGTAGGCTTCCAAAACTTGCTGACTTTTACGAACCTTGGTTTTTTTTTACATTATTTTATTTGATGTCGCTTTAGCCTAGTAAGTAAGTAGTGCCTACGAGGCAGGTACGGGAGGTATGAGGTCCTGGGTTCGAATTCCGGTAAGGGCATTATTTGCGTGATGAGTTTGAATATTTATTCCAGAGTCGTATGTGAGTATATTTTCTATGTATCTATCTATATGAGTTCGTGTATCTTCTATCAAATAGTATCCATGGTACATGTACAAAGGTACATAGTTTGGGACTTGGTCAATTTTTGTAAGGATGTCCGCAATATATTATTATTTATTTGTTTATTTCCTATTACTTCCAATGCTCATTAGTTAAAATTTAATATTCACTTTATATTCATAACTCATAATCATTGCATGAAACAAGAGATTGTTGCAATTAAATTTTAATTTCTGCAGTTAGTGAAAAAGGAGGAACGCACATGTAATTAAGATTTCTAGAGCATTTTACCGGACTGCCCGCAGTATCAGATATACTGCGGTGATACATTTAGTGAACGTAATTTTCCGGTAAACAATTTAGTGAATACGTTATTTTGATGGTATAGACTCAACTCGGGTACTTTTAGTTTCAGACACTTCAGTCCGGTTCGGTCGCGGATTGAATACGTGAAGCATTTACCTCAGACCCTACCGACTAAAACCAGAGTTGTAAAGGTTGGATCTGAAAGATCTAACTGGTGCTTTTCCCCCGCTGGGTGGAGATGGTTTTTTTTCATACGATCAGCGAGAACTTGTATCGTCAGTAGCAAATATCTATGAAAAAATCCACAGCCTCTGATCTAACCGGTGGAAAAGTACCGTCACAAACGCTGCTACTGACACATTTGAAGGTAAAATCCATTATTAATTCGTTTTATGCAAAACTTCAATTTAAACATGCAGATTGAGAACTAATTAATAATTTTGCATATGCTATCGTGATAATTGTTGCGTCAATTCCCGTATATTTATTGTGTCATTTTAATGTAAGTACGTGTAACATGCAACGATACAATTACTATGAGTTGCTTTAAATACGTAACGCACAGTAACGGCATATGTCAAATGTAATGACAAAAGTAACTGCAGTGCAGCAGAACGTGTGGGCTTATAGATCGTACCAAGCCAAAGCAAAGAAAACAGTCTTACCCGCTGCAAAGATACATATACATATAGTCTATTTTTTTATTCCGTAGACTAAAATGACATTTCATGTATTGCTAGTTTTTTAGGTCTTATAAATAGTGATGTGTAAACCGGTGCTAACCGAAAATAAACGATTGGGAGGTACTTATATTTGTTGATGAAGCGTCTGTAACACAATGAATGGATAATCCGTGACGTGCTAAAAACGAGAGAACACGCACTGAAAACATCCGATCACTATACGAGTAAAATAACGAATGCCAAATACATAAACCAAAATGGCGTCGCGTCAGGTCGGCGATACGTCAATGTCATTTTAAATGTTTGAGTACATTATTAGTGAGTAAATTTTATTTATTGTTTATTTCGTATCATTTTGTGAGTAGATTTTACTTATTGTTTATTTTGATTCTAAAATTAATTCAAGATTTTGTCGGTTATTCACAAGCCGATATCAAAGATCAGCACTGTTTGTATATAGATTGTAGTGGTGTGAGTCTAGTATGTAAGTATTAGTGTATCTACTCGTAATATATAAGGCTATGTTATTCCTAATAAAGACAGTTCATCTACGACACTGGTTGTTCTCACTTGACTCCAACTCTCGTCCCTACAAGATGGTCACATTATTTCTACGTTTGACATTTGTGGTTGTCGATTTAGTCTGCGGAATAAAAAATAGACTATAATAATAATACATACTCTTTATTGCACCACGACAAGAGAGAAACATCTTACCAACAAAATTTGCTTAATAAATAATGGTAACAATAGGCGGTCTTATCGCTTTAAAGCGATCTCTTCCAGACAACCTTTGTATAGCAGGAAACATTTTAACTAGAATTGTTAACAGGTAGTGCAGGAATTCATCAAGAAGAGCATACTAACACATCAATCTTTCAAATATTTCTTAACAGGACACGTTAAAATACACATCTAATAAATTAATAAATACGCGGACATATATATGTCGCAGTGAAATGGCTAAAACAGAGATTTGAACAAATCCCTAAGGGATATGATCAAATCACGCAGGATGTTAAAATGGCCAATCCATTTTATCATTTACCTAATACAAATCAGTCATTTGATCATATCTCTGAATCTGTTTAGTGAAATGATGAAATCGGACAAAAAAGGCAACTCGTTTTTTCATTTCACTAGATTTGTTTAGTGATTTGATAAATCCCTGAAACGCGTCAGTGAATTGACGAAACTAACTCGCAGATATTGGCTCGTAAATCATTAGTCATTTAAACGGTTCTGGGACTTAGACTCGGATGGCGGATAGGTTAGAAGATGGTGGCGGGAGCTCTGCTCCCGCCACCGTCTTCGTGGTTATTTTTTTTATAAAAGAGCGGAAAAATCTTTATCGCGTTAGTTTCGTCAACTGACTGACGCGTTTCAGGGATTTTATCAAATCACTAAACAAGTCTAGTGAAATGAAAAAACGAGTTGCGTTTTTTGTCCGATTTCGTCATTTCACTAAACAGATTCAGAGATTTGATCAAATTACTGATTTGTATTAGGTAAATGATAAAATGGATTGGCCATTTTAACATCCTGCGTGATTTGATCATATCCCTTAGAGATTTGATCAAATCTCTGTTTTGACCATTTCCCTGCAACATATACAACCATACAAACATAGATACATACATACAAAATACATAAATACAATACATAAAAGGCAAATTAAGGGAGAGACAGGTAATATTGTTCAAACATATTTCTGAAAATAGGAAGATTTTGCACCCCTTATATGCAACGGCAAAGCATTCCATAACCGAACTGCACGAAAGGTAAATGAGCTATTTTAAAATTTGGTAGATGAAGGTGGTGGGTGTACAATAGGTACACTAGAAAAACATTATCTTCTCTGCAGCTGTCGGGTAATTGACGGGTGAATTGACGAAACTAACTCGCAGATATTGGCTCGTAAATCATTAGTCATTTAAACGGTTCTGGGACTTAGACTCGGATGGCGGATAGGTTAGAAGATGGTGGCGGGAGCTCTGCTCCCGCCACCGTCTTCGTGGTTATTTTTTTTATAAAAGAGCGGAAAAATCTTTATCGCGTTAGTTTCGTCAACTGACTGACGCGTTTCAGGGATTTTATCAAATCACTAAACAAGTCTAGTGAAATGAAAAAACGAGTTGCGTTTTTTGTCCGATTTCTTCATTTCACTAAACAGATTCAGAGATTTGATCAAATTACTGATTTGTATTAGGTAAATGATAAAATGGATTGGCCATTTTAACATCCTGCGTGATTTGATCATATCCCTTAGAGATTTGATCAAATCTCTGTTTTGACCATTTCCCTGCAACATATACAACCATACAAACATAGATACATACATACAAAATACATAAATACAATACATAAAAGGCAAATTAAGGGAGAGACAGGTAATATTGTTCAAACATATTTCTGAAAATAGGAAGATTTTGCACCCCTTATATGCAACGGCAAAGCATTCCATAACCGAACTGCACGAAAGGTAAATGAGCTATTTTAAAATTTGGTAGATGAAGGTGGTGGGTGTACAATAGGTGTACAACACTAGAAAAACATTATCTTCTCTGCAGCTGTCGGGTAAAAAGTAAAGCCGAAACTGCACTAACTAGCTATCAAACCATGCATTTGCGAGTAGCCTCGGGCACTCTTCCCCTCAGGCTATGGCGATGCCAATTTACATACATTGAACGACGATTAACGAGCCACTAATGCCGCTCGAAACAGGTACGGCAGAAACGAGTAGGAAAACGAATCGTACTGCTTTAGAATAAGGTGCTTTACTCAACTACTGGGGCTAGATTTTATGGCTTTAGCTTTGGATTTAGTCGACGTAATTGAATATTCACATCCCGATGGCTGGTCGTTCGACATTTGATGATTGTCACGGGAACGATCACTTTTTTATTGGGATACGAAAAGTAAACAAGCGTAGGAACGCCAGAATAGAAACTGCTAGTTGGGTAGTTGAGCCCAAAAAGTTTTAGTTCTAGTCTTTCGCAACTAGACGTGGTATAGTACAAGTAGGTACATGAGTTTTTTAGGTTTCCGTAGCCAAATGGCAAAAAACGGAACCCTTATGGATTCGTCATGTCTGTCTGTATGTCTGTCTGTCTGTCTGTCCGTCCGTATGTCACAGGCATTTTACTCGAAAACTAAAAGGTGAATTTTAATAAAATTTTGAGGATAGGTGTATTTTGTTAGCAACTACATAGTTTTGTAAATAAAATACTAAAAAAAATTTTTTTAGGGGTGCACTCCATACATGTGAAACAGAAAGTCAATTTTCTTTTTCATCACAAGTTCACGTCTGGTACATCAATCGCTAGGCCTTTCAAAATAAATATAAGGTTTCTTAGCATTTTTTTTGATTAAGTTAATAGAGTCGGAGATAATCGCCCCGAAAGTCACTAAAATTAAATTATTAAATTCTTTCAGCGAAAATTATTTTGAAAAAGATCGGTTCAAAGGTGTTCGAGATATTTCTATAAAACTGCCTTCCTTAAAGAAAAAGACGTAAGTGCCATAAGATTTCAGTAAAGATACTACCTTTTTAATAGGCACGGAACCCTGGTTGTGTGTGGTCCGACACGCACCTGGCCGCTTTTTATTGACTCGTAAGTACCCGTCGTATGTAGTGGGCTGTTTTCGTAATGTTCGCATGTTTTACGCAAAATCCGTACCAGCCAATTCAGATTAAGTAATGAATCATTTAAATGTCATGGATCATAGTAAAACCAGTGATAAATAAAGTGCTCGTTAGCTCTCTTAGAATGATATTCGAGTTCAGGTAAAATCATTTCTTTTCCCATAAGAACGTGTAAGAGCAAGCGAGAGACCATTATAGTTCCGAAGATTGTTTTAACTTATCAGGGACTGTATGTAAAGTAACTCACGTGTTATTGGCGGACGATAGTCGGCGGTGCAGGCTGCGCAGCGACATGGCGTACCCCTAGCAGGGCGGGCTGCCGCTACCCTTGCCGCGCGGCCTGCGCAGCGCGCGCGCCCCGAAGAACGCGCCCTCCTCGTTGCACGACTGCGAACGCTGCGACGCCAACATGCCGGCCACGCGGCCCAGCGCGTGCAGCGGCCTCACGCGCGCCCGCCGGCCCCAACCGCACCCGGCCACCACCTCAATCTTGATTCTTCTCGGCGCACCGTCCTGCACTACCGAAGCATCGACGCCCGCGCTCGACTCCCTGCACCACGCACTCACGGCTGACGCGGACCTTTAACTAGCTAAACCTACGCTATACACGCTTGGCACTTGTGTTCACTAACTATTCTTATGCTAACTACTTGTAATTGATAGTATCGGTTGAAGGCGCTTCGTTCGATTTGTTGTTTGACTTAATTAATTGGTGTCAGGCCAGATTTGTGTCTGAAGGTGGAACCTGAAACAAAATATATAATTTAGTATTAAGTATAACGAATCAGATAAGTAGGAAGAAGATTTTTGTTTAATAGCTTATCCAATTATTAAATACTTCGCTCGGCCTCCTCTTCTGTTACCGGAGCCGTAGTACAAATGTCGCTCCTGAAGGTCCATTTTATAGATTGGCGTTTTTATTTTTAGAATCGATTGGGTAAAATCCGTTTTTATTTTTTGTTAGTCGCATTGACGTAGTTTCCAAAATGACACATCACGGAAAACCTCTTCGTAATGAAAGTACAGAAGCATTATATAGATGAACTATTTATCAACATAAATGGCGGCTCTAAACGAATGCGAGAATCTACATAATAAACCTTTTGTAATTACGTACTGCTCAAGCCGGTTCATTCGCAAGATTACGATCAATCGAACAAGTCATAAAAACAAACGACAGTGTCGCTTAACTGCGGAGCCCCATAGCCACGTAAAATCATAAAAACTGTACAGAATCGTAAAGTTGTATTTATATGATACATAATTTAGTAACGGCAACACTGAGTGGCCTGAGCGCGTACATAAACGAGTCACGTAATTTTTGTTTTCGTATTAAAATTAGAATGGACAAGGGCAGGGCAACTTTAATGAAACGGTCAGCCGGAGGTCTGCCCTACTTAATCCTTTGAAAGCTTCTAATCCCCACACTTCGACATATAAAACAGGGCAGGAAAGACTTTTTTTCATTGTGTTGACTTCCTTCATAAAATAGGTCGAGTGTAATTCAGACAAATGACGGAACGCAGCTTGCTTCTTCGCAGAATATTTATCTAGAGCGTTTATTTCTGTTCTAATTGTATAAATGAAAATAATTATTTTTAAATTTATTTTTTAGCATACTTTAATATGCAGTTGTTTTTTTTATAAGTCCCTCTCTCGTTGTTTTAGAGCAAGAAGATTGTTTGACAAGGGTCTAAAATAAGTAAACCATATTATCACGAGATGGTTATTTTCCCCAGCAAAGTCAGGGAAATTTGTTCGATATACGGCTTTTAGACCAGAGTTATTCTACTTTTCACTTCGACTACGAGAAAATTTGGTTTTGGCGGCATGTTTTTTTTTAATAAACTGTTTTGACACAGGTTCAAAATATTGACACGCATTATAAGGAATGTGCGCGCGCGCATACGTGCCTCGCCTAAGAAAGACAGGCAACAACGGCACCCTACACTGCACGTGGCCCGCCACGCACTTGGCTAATGTTTTTATCTGGCATAGGAGCATTTTGTTTTATTTGTGGACCCTCATAACTTCGGTATGGATAGTTTGTTATACGAACTATACTTAAAGTTAAATTGTAGGAAACAGGTATTTCCTCTCCCAACGCCATAATACATTGAACTCGTAATCTCTACGCCTCACTACCCGTATATTTTCATTTCCGAGCCAGCTTCCTCGCGAGCTTATAGGTGTACCCAAACACTAAAACTAACAACCTTATGCTATGTTATTATATTTAAATGAGTGTTTAGTTTACCGTTAGCTTTTCGGTGAAGGAAAACATCGCGAAGAAACCGGTCTAATCCCAATAAGGTGTAGTTTTCCCACTGCTGGGTTGGAAGGTCAGATGGCAGGCGCTTTGAAACTAATGCATATGCCAAAACGTGGGATACCTAGGTGTCAAAGCGGACCCCAGGCTCCTTTAGGGCACAACGCTAGGAGGATGAAATAAGTGTTTACTTTTCGTTATGAATTATTTATTGTAATTATTTTTCTTCTTTTTTTACTTTTATGAGTTCACTGAATGGAATTGATCTGTTTTTTTTTTCAGTTTCGTACCTGAAAGGAAAAAATAAGTCACCCTTAAAGGATCACTACGTAGCAATAATGTGGGGTATTATTATTTTTGTTCCTTGTACCTACTACTGGCGATGTGAAATAATATTGTGGCAGTAGTACATAATAATGAACTTCAAAGGAAAACTATCACGGCTAAGTAGTCATAACTAGTTACCGAGTAATAGTCGAACAACTTAAAATATACTTCTAACGGCTATCTTTCGTACAAATTAGGCCGACACAACCGCACCATTTAGTTGGCGCACGTGTGTCGATGTAAATAAGACAGACAGACAGAATCTGCGCGTGGCCCGACACGCCCTTGGCGGATTTTTTTTCTACAATTCAGAGCTTTCAGACAGCTATGTAATTCAGAATTATAGCATGTGTTTGCACGAAAAACAGTAAATTTTCAGTACAACAAAACTTTCATTTTGTGTAAAATGTCACCCTGTATTTACCTACTTCTTGTTCACCTGATCTCTAATTTTCTTGATGAAAAACAAGAGAAAAACGCTTACTTATACAATATTAATTTGTGTCTATGTATGTACACCATCACGAACAACAGCACCAACCTCAACTCACAATACAACCTGATTTACATCTTCAACTAAAAATGCAAAACTTCCACCCACTGTGACACCCCAGCGCCCACATTCAAATTTTAAATCACTACGCCTATTTATCTCACCCGAAGATAAGACCATAATTAATTGCTCCAAGATTTAAAACATATTTCGCAGTCGAGTGGCAGCGTAGACGTGTAAATCAATGAGTGAACCCTTCCCCCATGATTGATTCGACGGTGTTCGCCCTGATTGATTAATGACCTCACCCGTGGAACTTGGGGACTCCACCGAATTCACTTAGCGGTGTGTTAGTGGAAGCTGCCTAGTGAACGAGCATGCGCGACATGTCGCGCGATTCATCTGCATCGCGGAGGCTTTACATTTGTAGACATCAAGGTCTTCCAAGAATTGCCGAATGAACTGATTTTACCAAGATTGCAGTGTGACTATATTGATAAAACATTAATTATGATAGCTATATTATAGAAACAAGTTTTCCTTTTTTACAACTAAGGCTGAATAACAAGATATGAACAAGTCACATAACGTAATAAGCTAATAAGTAAGTAAATCGATAAAATATTTTATGAGTTTCTTATTTTTTAAACCTCGCAGTTGCTTTATATGACGATCCAATAAGGCGATCGGAATGCGCGATGGAAGAGTAGCTTGGGGAATATGCAGGGAAAGCCTGTAGCAGAGTTTGCGCTCCAGTAAAATAATTTGAGGCGATTTCAACAGAATCTGGGGTGCGAGGTTATAAAACGTAGGTATCATTAGCTGTAAATTAAGTATGTGCAAGATGAGTGAAGGATACTCCGCGCAGCGAGTATGTTAGTAAATGTATAGTCAGAATACTTAAATAGATATTCTATCACTGTGTGTGTTCCACACTATCCTCAGCCACCAACCACCCCCCTGCTTCTGATATACCTACCTAGATTGCTACCTACAAACACGAGATGCGTTGACCTCGTCTCCGTACCTCATCATACTTAATATTTTCCATGAAAATGGCTCTCAACTAAATTACGAAACGTCACAGTCGTGTATTCTGAAACCCCTGCATTTGCTTAATATAAGTTGGGAAAGACACATAAAACCAGAGACGTATATATGCTGGAAAAGTAATAAAAGTTGACACAATTTCAAAGCGGGCGCCTGGCAGCTCAGCATCTCAGAGGTACCGATTTTTCGTTAATTCTATTTTCGAGACGTCTCAACCTAAATACGGGTATTGTTGAAGCGGTTCGGCTGCACTCGCATCTATTGTTGATTTCCACGTCGACGCTTACACTTTAAGATATTTTTTGTAAGGATTTTTTTTGTAAATCTTAAGAAACCGAATAATACGATGTTCATACATAACTACCTATTCAAATATTATAATTCTCTAGATCTGCATATAGTATAAGGTTTATTTTGATGTAGGGCATTCGTTTAGGACATTTCGTACGGAATAATCTTGAAGCTAATTATTAGGGAACTGAAGACAAATTGTTTTCACAGTACAAACAGTCATTTTAGAGATTCTGAGATACGAGTAATCGTATCTCAGAATCTTCGCAAAGATGTCCCTCAAAACTGCTATTGAATCGCTTATTGTTTCAATTTGACGTTCTTTGTCAAGTGTGCTCCGACTTTAGTTTTGTTTATTCGCGTGGCGTGGGTCGCTTTACATGACAATGCAAGGAATCACATTTACTATAAACACCCGCTATCATACGAGTTGTGCAGCATATCAACAAAAACATTATCCCAACACGTACTACTTGGTGAGGACTTATTAGTTATAGTAGTGATAACATTCAATAGATCTACTTATACTCCTAAGTAGAATTCATAACAAACTATAACAGAATTCAGAACAATAACTAAACTATGTACAAAGGGAAGCATGTCACATTTTGTACTGAAATTACAAATTCATTGTCCTAACGTTCTAAAGAGACACATTTGGGTGAAAATAAAAATGCACATACTTAGTTAAGCTTGCACGACAATTACCCATACATTTTACATGGGTACATAATTGTCTTACTAAAATGAGAAAAGTTAAAGCGTAAATTAGATTAAGACCTTAACTGTGTGCTTTTTTTCACCCATTTGAGCCGTTCGGCGTCGAGACCTTAGTGCCATGGGGCACCAGCCCTTACCGTCTCAAAACTCTTTTTTTTTTATTGAAACCTACACTCCTTGTGGTGACCATAAGGCTGGCTCATACCTAGCCCAAATTATTTGCGTTGCTATAGAACGTAGCAATGCCGCCAGCCTCTGGGCAGCCTGCCGCCAGGCGCCGATCTGGGCCAAGTTTTTTATTAAAAATTTTATGTTCGTTTTTTTTTAATGTCTTTGTTTATATTTTCTTGTTGCGATTTTTATATATATATAATTACTGTAAATAAATAAAAAGATCTAAAGTTACGTAATCATCCCTCTGAGCATAAACAGGTAAATATGTTTCGTACTTAGTCCGGTTAAATGTAACTGTCAACTGTGACACATGAAATAAAGATGATTCGGGTTCTCTCTGCCTGTGTGTCGGCGTATTAGTGCGTGTATGTACAAACCGTGGACACCTATATCACTAGACAGCCTTTGAAAATTCCTCTCAATACCTGCCTCGTTAAATTATCGCCGATGCGACTTGATTGCGCTTCTCAAATGTGATTGCGTTGATAAAGGATGATATCGACTAGTGATAATTAATTGGCAATTAACGCGTTAGCATACCAAAATGAATATATTATGAGGAAATAATAGGTTTTATTAGCTAGCCAGAAGCTAGCGTTTCCTAGAAAGACCGATATTACTTTCACGTGGGCGAGGAGAGATGGCAGTATTTCTAAGTAATCATTCCGCCTGCTTAGGATGATTCCCATTTCCCACATAATCTATGCGGTGTGATTGCGACTACCTAATGATGACTGAATGAAATTTGAGTGTTAGAGTGCGATCTATACGGCCCGCGAGATCCGCTATTAATTAACTAGGTAATCGATTTTAACAGCTGGCGTTAACTTCATTAGATTAGGTCTCGAATCGCGACTAGCATTGACAAATGAGGAGTAAATTTAATCTTAACACATCACAATTGGGTCTAAAATGGTGTGCTGTCTTTTGTGGTATGTTTCTTTGTAATTTGGGAGCCATGTCTTCATGGCTTATAATCAGTATAACAACCACCTTAAACGGGTAATTCTTAATTAGAATTTATGTTTCGTTTGTATAGTACTGGATTATCAGATCAGGATCCCAATAACAGGATACCGGTTGTACTGTGTATATATATATATATATACTACCTAAGTATGTCTAGAAGTATCCGCCAGCCGCCAGAATGAACGGGCGGGTAGATAGGGTTATCAAACTTGCATGGTGTTCCCGGGTGTGTCTCACATTTTTTATGACGTGGTATTAATTTGTATTTGTTGCTACATAATAATAACATTATAAGCATAGTACACCTACAAACTAGTAAAATCAGTAAATACTTCATCTTCATTCAAGTAAAAGTTTTGTGTTTTCCTATTTTCACACTTCATTTTTCATACGATGTGACTTGTGATATATTACGTCTACGTCTCTAACTTCCAAAGCCTGTTTACTTCGCTTTCGTTTGTTCTAAACCGCAACGTGCTTTGAGACTTTGTGGGTGGAAGCCATTGCTTTTTACCTTTATCCATATTACGATACAAGTGCCGAAAATAGGACATTCGCAACGAATGGTGATAAATTAAAACACGACCGAAGGGAGTGTTTTAAATCGACATGAGTTGCGAATTACCAATTCGCACGTGTATCGTAGGTACAACGTTTTACTGTACATATGGCTCTTTAAAGTTTCACCATATGCACGGAAAGTGCTCTTTTCCGCACTAGTGCGGGAAAGTAGCACCATATGTACTGTAAACTTCTTTTCTTCGATAATTTGGTTTTGTGTTTTGTACAGCTAGTCTAGCTTGTTCGATTCTACTGTATTATTTCAACTAGGAGCTCAACCAACGTCGTATTTTATTTTTTTTTATCGTCTTGTTGCTTATTTTTATGTACATTATAGCTGCCACGCGGCTACACAGAACAGTGTATAATGGAGCGACCACACTACTGCTCAAAATACGCTAACGCTCCGTAAACTCAGCAAAATGTATGAAGAATACGTGACGCATACGACACGTCAACGCGTATACGCAGCGTAACGCACCGGTATGGTCGCTCCTTTACACGGAACGCAAGTGAAGTAGCGAGATAAAAAAAAGCATATTACTATGTACATCCCGAAGGTCCAATCTAAATACTGGTGAAAAAATAGTTCGAACCCACTGTTTTACGTAACTACTATACTACTACTATTTGGTTCTACGGAACTACTGTTCCGGAGATTACCCCCCTACCACTGGCGGTGCGTGAAAATTTTCGATGGGCAACCCGGAACAAAAAGTTATGATAAAGTTTAGAATATACGTGTTAATAAAATAACGCAAAATCTGAAATCTGTTTTTTTTTTTGACGAGTTGTTTTTTGCAAACGAGTTAAAAACCTTTGAATGGAGCAGGTCGCCCCAGTCGTACGTCAGAACGTAGGCCACGTTGCTTTTGCGTTATTTTATTAACACGTTGTATAACTGTAGGCTTGCCTCCAAATATAAATTTAGGCAAGCCGGTGGGGCTCAGCTTATATGCCACTGCCGCATACGCACAAACTTACAACCTCACAGACTTTTCCTCTTTATAATATTAGAATACTCGTTGTATCTATACTTTTTCTAAACTGACTAATTGGCCAATCAATGTGACAGCCACGTTACGCCTGCAACACACTGGCGCGGCCTGCGGTGGCGGACAATAGAAAATTTGACAGCGGCGGACAAGTTTACTATTGTCCGCCGCGGCCAGGCCGCGCCAGTCTGTGAGAGGTTATGTGAGGTTATGACAGCTTAGTGCAGGCTTAAAGACAAGTTAACAATGGACCGCCTGTCGCCGCTGCGCCAGTCTGTAAGAGGCTTAATAAATAGAAATGAAATGAATACGATGCTAAATCCCCCAAAGCTAACACCGACGACCCATCTTTATCATCATCTTCTTTTTTTGTGTCAGTAATTGAAATGGTCAATACCTCTCCGTTGATTGGTGTACTTCGGCTAAGCTTATCATCATTTGCTCGGATCGCAGCTGAATCGATTACCGTTTGATATTTCTTGCGAACGTGATTGGGCCCGGATGGTCCCCCGGAGGACACGGCTATAACTGGAAAGGAACTGGGACACAAAATAATGCTATGAAAGATCAGAGAACCTTACTGTTCAATATGATCGACGGCAAGCAGCAATATTTCAAACCGACGGTTATGTAATAGTAGTAGGAAAAGGAACCTTGTTTCGGCGAAACTTGAATTAATATAATTTTATATGCAAAAACTAGTTAGTATGCAGGTAGTCAATTAATCTGTAAGAGCATAACATAGTGACAATCACATTTAACTTGACCTGTACTCAAGTCCTCACAGGCTTGTAAAATAAACCTGTAATAGCCTTATAAACGAAGTCGGAAAAGTCTCCAAGTAAGTACCTATATTCCGTCCAGCTACGTACCGTAAAGTTGTCCCGGGAAAGCTTCCCCGGTTATTAATATTCAATTAGTTTTTGAAGTTATTAATAGATAAGCAATATTTTTTTCACAGATAGCATATTCAATTAAGAGTGTTCAGTCACTTACGATAAAAGGAATCATCAATTCAATTAAATTCAATTCAATTATCATCTAAATGAAACTCGCTCCGGTGAGTTATATTGACGAATAAGTTATTCGTATCGTACCTTTTTAATTATTAAAAACACTCCTTTATGTTTTACGTGCATATACATACAATGAGTTCAAAATATTTAAGTTTCGCTTTATAATAAAAAAAACTTTAGCTTGACAGATTTTATTGAGGAGTATTCAATAACAAAGAATTAGAATTAAAAGTAAAAGAGTTGGTCAAGGTGACAGGGTGGATAATTAATTGTATAGAAGTTAAGTCCCTGAATAGCACTCTTGGTAATCTGCAATCTCTGCCAAACAGAAACGTCATACAATTGGCATTTTTTTTCCTTTTTTTTTTAGTCAACAACCTTTAAATGCTATACGATTATCTTATATCACTCTTCCTTAATATTTACACCCATACATTTTTCATCTGTATTAACCCAATCTCTAAATTGTTTTTTTATTGATAGCCGATTACGCCCCGCCCACCTTAACTTTGTTACGAGAGCTGTGTTTTAAAAATGTGATTAAAGAGTTTTATTCTTTTTTTCCAGGCTTCTAAATAGAATAAATATCACACCTGAATTTTACCAAAATCACCCCTAAAATTCCATAAAATATCCGTCCATTTTACGGACGTTAGAATATTTGCTATACCATCTATCGTCTTGGTTTAAAGAAAAAAAACTGACATATGCAAGTCGGACTCGTCCACCGTGGGTTACGTAACAAATAATAAAGGTATAGTTTTCAGAAGTTTCCCTGTACTTGTAGTATAAGACGATATTACTTGCCAAATTCCATAGTTCTAGGCCAACGGAAAATACTCTATTAATTTTGTTTCCTTTGAGTGTCAAAATACCTGTGCGTTTTATGCGAGATAAACGGGCGTATCAATTTTTTACGTTAACTTAGAAGTTAGATTATTTTACAGTTTCATGGGACTATAGACCTGCAGGTCCACCACGTAATGCATCGTATACGCAATTCAGGTCATTTTTCTATGGTGTCGAGCATTAGACCATTTACACCATAAGAGCATGAGTCTAAAATAAATGCATTCGAAATGTTAAAAGTTTCCTGGAGAGAAAAAAAAATCATCGAAGTTCTGAATAGAATGAACAAAAACCTTGAGCTTTTGAGCACAAGATTTTACGGATTTTATTGTATTTGTCGTGTCTATATGTCCAAAATTTTAAGATTTTCTTTTCTGAACTGTTCAAAAAAGAAAATCTTAAAATTTTGGACATATAGACACGACAAATATAATAAAATCCGTGACATCTTGGAAGGGAATAAAATAAGCAAAGGAAGGAAGTAAAAGCTGGTCCAACATTAATGACACTCCTAGACTCCTCCTCCTCACTAGTCGTTGCAGACTGGCACAAGATAGAAACAAGTTCCGGAAGATGGTCGCTGACATCCGCTGAGCATATGGCACGACAAGAAGAAGGAAACTTCTAATAATAGTCCATAGGTATACAGCGGCGACAACAAATATCACATAATATCACGTAGGTTGTACTTAGCTCTGCTATGAATACTTGTATGGTACATACAGCTTAGCTCTTGTGGGAAATTATATACATTGTATAACTGGAATATTCACTTAGTGACACACACATAGTGACTTTTCTAACTCAGCAACAGACTAGTCGGTAAAGGAACAACTCAACTCGGCGGTGCCGGTGTCTCGAATTTATTCGAAGTGTCAGTGTTGCCACATCACGTGCCAGCTACATTATACGTCGCGTTGTCGAAAACGTCCCCAAAGAGATTAATGACAACTCTGCAAACCTTTTCACGTGGAAATATTACGGTGTTTCGCCCGGCGCAGGGTTAGGTGTGCGCTTAAATTACAACACGCACGAGTGTATTAATTATAACGATGATTAGTTAAGTATTATATCTCATAAACTGCCTCGGACATTTATAATCAGTTACAACTCTGACGACCGACTCGATGATAATTTGATGATGATGGATGATTTGTGATCAATGAATATGATTTTAACCCAGGAACGTCTGTTTCGTAGGGCAAATACGTTGTAACTGATAATAAATGTCTGACCAACATTTTGTATTGTTGCCTTGCAAAATATTGAGAAAAGTTTGTCACAGTAAACTTCTAATCTCTCTTTCTTTTATTATTATAGTTTCTAGCAACAGAAATTAGTTTTCGACCTAGATTTGGCGGATCCTATTGTGTGCAGAAAGTTTCATGTTATTCCAGCATGCAATGTTTTCAAATGAGAACCAAACTACATTTTTATGGAGGAGAATCGACTGTGCTGTGTCGGGCGTGCTGGGGACTCTTATAGGCCGTTTATTTACCACTTTTCTCGCTACCAAATCACTGCACTTCTCAGAGACGCAAGCCACTATTAATCTTGCGTACAGTCACGCTGTTCAGATACGTTGATGACCTGTTAATGTTGAGATCTTCCGCCACCTACCCGTTTTCTGCCACCTTAAGGATAATTTAATGGCACATTTCGAGATAACGAGTGTTGGCCAGTACATCTGGAGAGTCGTAAATGATAATTGCCGCGTATTTTAATAACTCATGATATTTTGTCTTGATCTGAGTATCTTGATAATTTAACACTGAATGTACATAAAACCTACTTTAGCTTATGCTGTTAAAGTTCGTGCGTCCTTAACCGTCACTTTGACATTTGTGTTCGTTAGAAAGGGACAACACACATTTTATTTGTCAGGGGCGGGGCGATTTAACTTTTATGAATAAGGGGGTACTTAACTCCATAATAACAGGACTGGAATATATTTAGTATGTATTATTTTGAAATGTTATCACCTAACCTAACTACTATCAGGGGGTACTTAACTCCATAATAACAGGACTGGAATATATTTAGTATGTATTATTTTGAAATGTTATCACCTAACCTAACTACTATCAAATCATATCGAATAAAGTTAATTCAAAAAAATTGATGTGATTGAGAATTTATCAACTTTAGGTAATGTGGCGTTTACACGTTGGACCAATCTAGGGAAGTCTGCGGGAAGCAGTTATATGTACGATAGAATGAGATGGATATATAACGTGTTCCCTTTAACGCATCTTTGCGTCCTGTACACTTGCCGAGACCAACATTTAAACTTTTTTTTTCCTCCTATCTTTCTAAGTTGGGCCCCCAAGGGGCCCTTAACTAATTACCTATAGCTAACCAACATTTAAACGCCGCACAATAGTTGCAAAGATACCAAAACTTTGATCCTGATAATCACTTAACCATTTGAACGCGCGTTAAGATAGTTCAACTGTCATTATTGCATATCATCATTCATCATATCAGCCGAAAGGCATAGTCTGGACACCGTCCCCCAAAAAGTGGTCGCCAATCGAGAACCTTTCTCCAGCGGCCCACGGTTCTACGTGCAATGTGCCCTTCCCACTTAAATTTAGCGATTCGGAGGGCCATATCGGTTACCTAGGTTCTGCTGCGGATAGCCTCATTTCTGATGCGATCATGCAGATAAACTCCCAGCTTAGCCTTCTCCATTGCCGTTTGGGTGTGTTTATAATTACACTGAACCTTTTATAAATTACACCGAAATGGTACAAGTCAGTCACCACCTTTAGACCAACTCGCTCGGAGCCTCTACTGACGTGATTGAGCAGCATAGTACTCAAGTCCTTCATGGCCCAGAATACGACATGACCCAGAAAACTTCCTCCAGTGCAGCAGTGAACAGTTTTCGGGAAATAACATCCCCTTGCCTGACACACCGCTGCACCAAAGGCAAAGTGGCGTTCTCTTCTCATTCAAACACTTCAGTACTTCGATATAGCGGCAGTCTACTTGGCACCGCAAGAGTGACTATAGTACAGCCCAGGCTTCGATCGAATCGAAGACTTTCTGGTAGTACCCCCAAACCTTAAACAAAGACGGAGGTTACACTCCGTCTTTTTGGTATTACTCGTAACCTAACGTAGCGTATATGTGGTCTACGGTACTAAAACCTCTTCGGAAACCAGGTTGTTCGGGGGAGTGGAAGTCATCAAGCCTGCGTGGGATATTATTCGTAATAACGCTTGAAAACAGCTATGGACATGGGTATGAGGTGAGATGGGTCGGTATTTTTTCATATAAAAAATTACATTGAATACGGTCTACAATGCGTTACGTGATGGATCACGACCAGGGGCCTATACCACAAAACATTACAAGCGTACGATTTGACAAAATTGACAACTTGTACAATTTTGTCGAATTCTAGACTTGTAAAGTTTTGTAGTATAGGGGCCAGGTCGACCTGCTGAGCTCGGATTTACAACTATGTCCACCATCAAAAGGAAATCTATAACGAAGGTTGCATTTTCCTTATCAAAAAAATACATTTATGATACCTATTGAATTTCGTAATAGTACATTACGTAACTAGGGCGGTGAATTCGTGAATGCCCCAGATCGCAGGTGTTTGTAAATATGCGCTCTGGGGCTTAACGAATTACCGCCCGTGTTGAGTACAAAATTTTACGTCTTCGCCTGGCCACAATGCGAGTTTTCCCGTACGCGCAGCGTGCAGTAAAACTAGCATTACGGCCAGGTGTGACGTAAAGTCTATTAAAATTAGTTATATCATATTATATCAATTTTAATGCGTACTTAATGCATCGAATCCGTGGCATTGACTCAGTGAGAAGGTCACGGTAACCTTGATACTAATATTGAAGTTTTATCTACACAAACACTGTCAATCAATAATAGACCGAGGTTGCTCGTTCAGTGATGGACCTGCGTAATCGTCGGTAGAGATCCGTCCACAGGTCCTATAACAGATGCGCGACTCCCATAAAACATTGACGACCGGTTAGCCTAATGGGTATTAGCCTATTAGGTAACACTGCCTACGAAGCCGAAGGTACTGGGTTCGAATCCCGGTAAGGGCAAATATTTGTGTGATTAGCATGAATATTTGTTCCGAGTCTTGAATGTTCTCTATGAATTTAATAATTTAAATATATCACCGTCAAGCATTCCGATATAAGTACCCTGCTTTTATATAACTATACCTACTACTCTCTCGGTTTTCGATAGAAACTAATGCTTTCTCGTAGTCCCCAAGCACTAAGCAAATAATAATCGTTAGTTGCTGTGTAATCTTTAATTATTTTACGTAAAATTTCACGAACCGTAATTGTTATTGTACCAGATGGCCTTTTGCAATGAAAAATAAACGGTAGAGCAGAATTCTGAGACGTGAAATGGAATTTTAACAGTAATAATGTAATAAATGTAAACATATCAAAATGTTAAATTACAAAATAATATTAAAACTAACTTAAATTATCTAAAAGCTCCCACAGAAGCATCACGCTCACGGCATTACCTCGTAGAATGGACAACCTCTGCCTCAGGGATGTTAAATATTTATTAAGAAGGTGATACATTTTTGAAAGGAAACTAATAGAGTCGCATTGATCTGTTACGTTTAGGGTTCCGATCGACCGGTGTGACTTTCGATATCTGGGGCGGGGCAACTTTGAGCAATCAGATTTTTGGCGTTTATTAGGAGTATTTATGTTCCTACCTAGACCGATGCGAAACTCAGCGTTGTGTTATGTTTCGCTCTGTCGCACGCCAGTCCATGAACAGCCAACCAGCCAGTGGCATTTTTAAGTCACTCCAGTTAAGGATACTAACATTTTTATATCACGTAACCAGAAAACAGACGTTTCTAGAAACACAAATGTTTTCTATGTAGGAAATTTAGGCCGTTTGTGCCGACATAATCCCACCTGGGAAATAAAGACTTCTTCAGATAAGGCACGTATCTATTACCACACTAAAAAATATTTTTTTCTTATTTCCCAAGCATCTAGCGGCTGTTAAATCGTTTTAGTTTCCTGTTCAACGTGACGGGCACATTTCTGCAAACTATATGATATTTGAGTAAAAAATCGTGGATATGTAATTTGGAGGGTCCTGAGAACGTAATTTCCGTCGTGGTCGGGTAAAAAGGATGCTTGGAGGCAAGGAGGAATTAAGGCACTTAGTGGCCGTGGCCGCCCGCAGGCCTGGGTTCTTCTGACAGGGATTGATTTTGCCCAACCGCAGTAGTGTGAGTGTGCTACACGCTACTAACACGTCTAGATGTCGCACGAGTACACAGTGTTTTAGACAATTTGCTTTGAATGGTGCTATAGTTTTTTTTTCAAGTATCGATCTTTTTTTTTTCATTAAAAATGTGATTGCGTTTGACCTTCGTCTAACTAGCACAGCTATCACAAGACGGCGCGTGAGCTCTCTCGATTTTTCTCGCAATATCCGTCTCTCTCGTATTAGCAAACTTAGAAAGAGACGTATATAGTGATAGAAAAATCGAGAGAGCTCGCGCGCCGTCTTGTGATAGCCGTGCTGATGGAAAGTCTCGTGGTGGGAATTCTTTCGTAATAATGATGCTGTATCCCTAGACGCACAGAACGTCACATCAAAACTGGATTAAAAACAAACACTAGCATATTCCCATTAAATCTCAACTTAGGTAGCTCCCTAAAAGAGATTCTATAGTAGTATTGTCTTAGGAAACATCGCATGTTCGTCGTTCCATTGTAACGTTCCATCCAGCGTGTTACGTCCTTGCCCTCCCTGCCAATTTGCTGAGAGCTTACCGCTCGTTAGGGCCACGGGAATGACGATTTTCTCTCTATCTTTAACAAGCTCATATCTGATTACTACGTTACTTTCGAACATAAACTCTATCCTCATCCGAACAAGGTTGTTATAAATTAAATAATTAACTGAGATACACCGTTTTCTAGCGTGAATAGTAGATTTTCTCTGTTCTCTTGCCACTTTTTACTGCACCGTGTTTTGGTTTGAAAGGTTCGTTCTCACGCAAGCGATTTCTGAGTAGGTACTTAGTGTTCGCATTTGTGTTGTTCATTTAAAGGTCTTGCATTCTGACGCCCGCCGCTCGAATACTATAGTAATCGTTCCGTTAACAAAGTTAAATACTAGGGAACCTAGACCTTAGTAGAACCACACCATTCGCTGTGCGTACTTGAATACTTCGACAAAGTGTAAGTATCTATAGAACTGCTGTGTAAAAATGACATAACTATATATGCATTTATTCTAATGTTCCTATTTGTTTTCAACTATTCACAGTAAATTTTCGGTTCCCGTAAATATATATAGTCAACATTAGTTCATTTCGACAACCAAATCAATACAAACACAACAGTGCTATTTCAAGCAATTACGTTATTTATAAAAACTTAACCAGATACGGTCATTCATAGAAATATTTTTCCACAGGGTACGCAGAGACCTTTAGTGCATTCTTCAGTGAATTTCATGAAGGCCACCACTGAATATTTAGCTATTATACAACACCTGCAAATTCGGTTCAGTATATCAGCCACTGCATGAAAAGCCTAGCTCATGCATACACTTAAAATTCAAAGCCTTATGGCATTACCTAGTGCCTCGATGAACCGGGCTGGTAAGCTGCCAAAACCACAGAAAATATACGAATCTAATGTCCAAAAATCTCTTCTTAACGTCAACATTCGCATTCATTTTCAAAGTAACGTGGTTTTGTGGCGTAAAAGATGATACGACTATTATGATTATGAAGTAGGTATATGTATCACACTCAATATACCTACTTGACCTCACACTGAAGCATGCAGCCTGAACACGCGAGCTAACGCCTTTCGTTGGCGACTGGCTGTGGTGAGACCTGTTTACCCGACTGCCGAAGGAGGAGGGTTATGTTTTTCGAGCGTATGTATGAATGTGACTATGTATTATTCTTTGGCATTGGATTCCTCTTAATTGTGGGAGTGACATAGGCAATTTTTTTTTTAAGAAGTAGTTGAGCTTTTTGAAATATCTTTTAATTTCAATTGTTATTAGAAATGTCACCTTTTTTATTATTTGTATGTATCATCCTTGCAATTATTACTCAAAGAGAATATAACCACTACGTTTTATTACTGATACAGTATACATCGGAATGTCTGTCAGACTAACTCACTACGAGGCAGCTTGACCCAATCACCATTTTTATGTTTTACTTTGCTATGCTTTCCTTGACTTATGATGGTTGCCACATAGCCTTTGCCGCGGTACTTTTTAGGGTTCCGTAGTCAACAAGGAACCCTTATAGTTTCGCCATGTCCGTCCGTCTGTCTGTCCGTTTTCGGCTTAGCTCAGTAACCTTTACAACTAGAAAACTGCAATTCGGCGTGGGTATATAAACCAATAACGCCGACAAAACAGTAAAATAAAATCCAAAAAAATTTTTTTTTAGGGTACCTCCCTACATGTAAATTGGTGATGTATTCTTTTTTCTCGTCAAACCTATAGTGTGGGGGTATCGTTAGATAGATAGATATCCGAAATAATATTTGTTCAAAAATATTATGAGTTTTCTAAAACTATTTTTCAAATCAGTTATGCGTTTGCGAGATAAATTTTTGTTCGAGTCATGTGTCCCTCCCCCCCGCCGGCTAAATGGCTACTTCTGGGGATGCGAAAAAATTCGTGGTAGCAGTACATATAATGAATTTAAAAGGAAAACTATTACGGACAAGTAGGCATAAGTAGTTACCGAGTAATAGTCGACCAACTTAATGCAGCTACTAGTCTTCTTTGACGTGTGACTTGGAAAGGCCAATTTTCGTACAAATTCGGTCGACGCAACCGCAGCGCACGTCGATGTAACTAAGACAAACAGGCAACTACGGAACCCTACGCTGCGCGTGGCCCGACACGCACTTGGCCGCTTTTTTCTTATTTGTCTGGGTATTTTAATAAAAAAATACTTTAATTCATATTACGTTTGTCATCTCACACTCACCCCCATTACACAGTCCACACTTATCCACTTGCAAATCCAAATCGTACCAATATAATGAAGAAAGCGTGTGCTTATCTGTATTTACCAAAATGACCGAACCTAAGAATAATTTAAATAAACAATACTTCTTAGGGTTATTACCTACTAGGAATGATATAGTAACTACCTACTTATCTACAATACAGACGTTAAGAAATCGAGAACAAAGCTCTGATTATAATATTTTCTGTGTGAAAACCCTTGTGAACCTCGCGTTAGCGGGACCTGAACTCGTAAAAATGATCGCTCTGAAGGATTTTGCGGCTTAATTCCATTTTTATCACTGAGCATTAACGTTAAAAGGACGTTAAAAATTAAATGGTGAGCAATAGATTCTTCGCAAAATGGAAGTGTTCCATTCCTGTCCCGTTTTAGCGTTGTTTTACTGATATTACACCCACACCAAGGTCTTTGGCCTATTTTTAGCCAACATTATTTTTCATTATCCACTAGGAATAGATCTGAAGGTTCAACTACAATCATACTTCATACATGATGTTATCAATAAGGTCGTTTAAAATACTATTTTGTACCGTTTAAAAAAACTGTAAACTTCAGTTCCTCATTTACTTAACGAGCATTATTATAAAATGAGGTTCTATTATCTTAACGTTAATCTACATTTAAAGTCTGTATCCGAAATAATATTTTTTTCCACATCTATTTCACACCATTTTAGTTCCATCAACAGTCAAATAACATTACTGGCCTACATACATTCAAGTCAACGAAAGCCTTCTTGATAAAATAATAAATCATTCCTAGTCTGAACATGTCATCTGTTCGCATTTCATATACAAAAGACTTGTCGCACGCGATATTGCTGGCATCCCCCGCGCCCGGCGGCTGGCAAAATACCTATTTGAAGCGCCTATATCGAGCATCGGCCATGTCACTCACCGGAACACAGACTAATAAGAATACAGACGCGCAGTATAAAGCAAGACGATGTTTCATATAGTTGTCTCTGTCACTGCTTATGGTCAGCTGATGTGAGTTAGAATGAGACGAATAGTATGGTATTTTGAGTCTATTGACGACTTGTCTCCAAAAACTGTTAACCACGGTGTTAAATGCTAAACAATCTGTCAAAGTCAAATCAACGTCAAATCTCTTGTGAATCTTGAGGAAAGTTGGTTATTTCAAGAATATTGTGTTGAAAAAGTAAATATTTCTGTAATAAGTTAATGATTTAAGTTGTATGAAGTGGCACAATGGCTTGTGCAGTTCCGTACTGCCGAAGTTACGCTAGATTGTTAAAAAAGACCGGAGAAACAATCGGATTTCATCGGTAAGAATCATTTGGTTATCTTTCAAATATTTCATGTACATTACGCAATATAATGGTCTGGGATTACAGCAGATGCTTGATACTATCGGATAAGTACTTTTTACATGGATCAAACTTGATATTTTTGGGATTTTTAGTAAAAATACAATTGTCGTAAACATGGGTAGTGTTGTTACCATGTATATATCGATATTTCGTCGACATGAATTATTCATGTAGGCGTTTAGACAAAATATTTTAATGTTACATGTCTTAACTGTTAACTTCAGGTTTCCGGTAAATAATAAGCTTCGAAAAAAATGGATTGACGCAGTAGGGCGCAATAATTGGACGCCGAATAAACACCATAGAATATGTTTCGAAACATTTCGAAACTGTTTCGTTATTATTAAAAACATAAAACACTTGCTGCCAGATGCGATACCTACAGTTTTTCAGAGGCCGCTTGAGGTAAGTTGGTATAGTGAGTTTTATTTATTTTATTACTTGACATTTCTGAGGTCCCTCCAGATGAGTTAGTTCCATTTAAGTTTTGTATATGCAAAGAATTTGTATTAGTACATTGATTTTCTTTATATATCCATACCTACTATAATATGTATTATACATGCGAAAGTAACTCTGTGTCGGTTTGTTGTTTACCTGTTCATACTTAAGCAGCTCAACTGATAGAGATTGTATAATAATGTTTTCGTTACTGTATTTAATGCAGGGATCTCACCAGGATCAACAATTAGAAGGCAACTACAACAAAATGATGCTGAGCAGTAATGAAAGGCTACCAGATACAATACCTAAGACATCTGCATTGCCTCTTCAGGTGATGCAAGTTTACTGATTGCAAAAAGTTCTATATAATTGGATATTTATTATTTAAAGCATTAGATGAAACTTTCTTATTAAAATGAGATATTTTCAGGAATATAATTGCGTTGTTATTTTGTGTTAGCTTACTTTAAAAACAAAGTTTTAATCGACTTCAAATCAATACTTCACGAAGCCACATTACATATTACCGCATGAACTGCTTTCTGAAAGCAAATGCACGATTTCAAAGTACCCAAATCGTTTCAAAATAAGATTTGAAGATTGCCCTGGTTTTCTCCAGGATCCCATCTTCAGATCCTGACCTGCCTAGGACCACCTTTTCTAACAAAACACCATTCTTATCGGTCCAGGCGTCTAAGAGTAATCGAGGAACATACATAAAAAAATAAAGAGCCAGCGGAATTGATAAGTTTCAGAAGTCGGTTAAAAATAAATGTGTTCCACTAAAGATCCACAAAATAGTGAGACTTAAAAAGTAACTCGTCTGACTACCTATGTATTTGCATAATTTAATTTGTAGCGAACATATGAAACATGAATGCAGTTTATTATATTCGTAGTCGTGTAAGTACCATATTAATTTTTGCATAGTATGGATAGAGATACAATTTACTTACGAGTATCGCATATTACGAATTTATTAACAGTAAATATCGATATCGATAACTTGTAAGAAAATATCTTTCTGTGCACTAAATCTCGAGCGAGCGAGAGAGCGAATTACATCGTGCGAGCGAGAAAGCGGAGACAATGACATATGAAGACCTGTCAGATAACATGGTTCTATCCCTTTCTTACTCGGCGTTCAGTACGTAAATGAGAAGAGATCGGATGTATAGAAAACGTTCAATTTATTAGGGCCTATCTGCTTTTCTCTGTAATCTGTGCACCGGAACGATTCATAAACGCTTTGACAAATGAATGATGCTGACATTTAAATTCTTGTTTAAACTTGGAACTATACAGGTTGGTGTGGAACACGGCAAACTTACTTGGAATGTTCGATTGATATTTGAACACTGTTGAGTGTTGGATTCAGCTGTTTAACTTTATGTTTTTGTTATTTCAAGATATAGGTGTGGATTAAACCATTATCAGTGGGTCAAAACTCAGAATAGTCTTCCATTCAAATAATCAAGGCTGCAAGGTTTCCTATCATAGCGAAACCTAGAATATACTCAAGTAATCCAGCCTGTCTACATTGAAAGTAATTGACCAATAAACGAAATGGGACGGGATATAAATATTTTTTTCCTCACCCCCGAAACTTATTAAAATCAATTTATAATGGAACCCCGAATATATCTCCCATTTTCGCTGCCTTCTCCGCGGCGCAGTAATTTGATGAGAGAGGCGTCAAATTAAAATGAAAACACAACAGCGAGGACAAAAAAGTTGATTGCGGGAATTATTCAATCAAAATTCCATTTCGTCGCCTTTGAGCGTATTCCTTTAACAACCAATAAAATAAATACAGGATCTAATCTGTAATGTGATACTAAATACAGATCTAAAAACGACATAAACAACCATGCAACAAGTTTGCATTTCAAGCAAGTATATTTTAATTAAAAAATATCTATGAAGTCTTCGGAACTACATATGGCACCCGACTTTCAAGCACCGGCGTTCATTAAACCAACTAACTAGGCACCTAAGTTTATTCCCACCATGCACGAAATTTTGTCACTGAAATCTGAATCAAACATAATAGGAAATAGAGTTTTCACGTATCATGCTTGCAAAGTGCACCTTTGTGCTGGATGTAGGTAAGCTGCACAAAGTGCCACTTTTATGTTTTAGAGCACAAAGTATTTTATTAGGTATAAGATAATCGGGCCTAACAGCCACACGCACAATAAAGCTTAGTAGAATAAACATATTTAGGTATTTTATTTTATTTACCTCAACCGATTTCATATTCGAGTTTTCTGTTACTAAATGAATAAAGCCAGGTAAAATAAAAGTTAATTATTATTTTAAAACGTATCGAAACCTTAAATTACTTGGCTGTATATAATAAAATAAAAAATCTTTAAGAGGTTAAGAATCCGCCGTAAGCTCGATTCTCAATACAAACGTAGTTACGCTCTCATTTCAAAACTACTAGCTAGTTTGCTCTGAAACTTTGTACTTAGAATAAGTTAAGGTCTATCTAGGTCTGTAATTAGTTTATGTAGCTTCAAATACCATAGTAAAAAATACAGCGAAATTAGGTTTTTCATACATAACTGGTTTTTGCTATATTTCGTTTGTTTTATAAACTGAAGCCATATAAACGAATTATAGACCTACATATACCTCATTTCATTGTATATGCAAAGTTTCGTTACAATCCAACATGTAGTTTTAAAATGAGAACGAATCTCAGTTTGTATAGGAAGGTGAAATTCGGCCGAGCATACTGCGGACTCTCGAGAATGACTTATGTTTTATTGAATTTTTCAAATATTTGTTATTTTCTCACAATACAACTGAAAAGCAGTAGTCATAAACTTCTCAGGTATAAAATGGCTCATTTTATGCACTTGTTGTACAATCTCATATTTTTTGTTTCATAAAACAAAACATATTAAACTCTGTTTCAATTTAAAATGGTACGAATTCAGTTGAAGAGGAGCAGCTTTTAAAAGAGTTTTGGGCGGCTGGAAGTAAAAATTGTTATGCTAACGGTCATTTCGCATTGGTACTAATCCAACAAAACCTGAGCAAAAAAATGTAATTCCGCGAGTTAAAAGAAAACTGTAAATTTTGTTTCCTATTTCCAATACAATCAATTCATTTATATGTGTAATTACAAATTGCTGTGGATTTGTAATAATAAAAATAAAGGTTGCTATGCCGTATCCACACGTTTGCGGATCCAGTTTTAAATAGCGTTTAGCAAAAACTTGCTTGCTTAATCGGTCGGCCTTGCCAAGAGTCAAGACACTGATAGTTATTGTGGCCATGTGAGAGGATTTATTTTCGGACCACCCATTACCGAATACTTGTGCTATAAATTACGCCTTATCACGGTGAACACCGTCAGTTGCTTAGTTTTTTTTTTCTTTTAAGAAATATATTTCAATCTTTACGTGCGTTTTTGTTGACGATACTTTATTAATTTATAGATTACCCGAGTGCCGAAGAGGAGGACGGTTATGTTTTTTGTATTATTTATTCTGTTTTTCTCACCGCTGGTCAAGATGCATAGCATTCAGTTTTAAATATTAACTTGTGCAACAAATATTAAATAAATAAACACGAGGTAACATCAGTGTCTCTTACGTCAACGCTACAATTCAAATAGAACCCATCATAACTCATAAGATATTGCTGAAAATAATTGTAATTATATTTATCAATCATCAAGTTATCGGAGTGTAAGATGTTTAAAAAAAATTAATGTTAATAATTTTCAAAGTGTAACAAAGTACCCCAAAGATACCCTAATGTAGGTACGGAATATAATTTATACCTACTTAACTAAATAGATAACAATGGTAGACTGGTAGAGAATGCCTGAAGGCATTAACTTCCCCAATTGTACTTTTTACAGGACTGCCCTTCGAAAAGGAATGTATGTTTTCAGGGTTAATGTGCGTATGTGAGATTGTTAAATCCAGCAGAACTACTCAAAGCCTTAATCGATTAATTGTATTTGTGTGATAAAGTAAAAATAAAATAACGTCCATTATTTTAAGAATTAGTATGAACAAAAATCCGAGGCTGGCCTACCGGTTGTACTATTACTTATTCTGTGCTACCGGGATTCAAATTCGGGACCGGTAGATTCTCGCTAGCTCCCTACTTGTCCTAGTTAAACGAAATCCTTTTTTTTCACCACTCCCTCTCTTATTATTGTTTTGTATTAAATCCTGCTGTCAGCTTTTCAGTAATCTTTGTCTGCCATTCAATTTCACGGGATAACAAAACCTCTATGTCTGCCTTGAGACTGTGCACCAGCAAATTACAAAGCTTTGTAAAGGCATAAATATGGTACAAATGCATCATTTAAACATTTTAAATACTTGTAGAGCTTTAATAACGAACCCTAAGAGCGGTTAGTCGGTTACACGCTGCGACTTTTTGCGTCGCGATAGTATTGCGTTGGTTTTGCATTAAGTAATACAAACGCGCGACTATCGCAATAGTGTATTGCGTTTGTTTTGCATTAGTAGCGCTGCAAAGAGTCGCCGTGTGTGATGCCACGCATGCATGCATGCATGTGAGTGCCATGTGATATTTTATTGTATATGTATGATAAATATCGACAAAAAAATAAAGTAAAAAGACTCTAAGAATAAAACGCGAGAAGGTTGTGATAGAACCCTAGTCAATCAATGTACGCCATATATATTTTTGGGAACCCATAAAAGGAAGTTATGATTCTGCTCGAGCTAAAAAGGTATCGAAGATAGGTAGGAACTCGATAGGAATCAATATATGTGTACAAGCATAGCTAAGAAATTCGTTTTTTTATTTAACTTTTTATTATAGGATCGGAGCCTGCGATGGAACAAAGACTTGGATGATTGATTGCGAGCTCTTGCAGAAAGGTATAATAGCATTGACTGCTTTGGCGATGTAAATCAAATGATGTACCTACCTATAAAATTACTTGGGGCTTGTCGGTTCAGTTTATTGAACAAAAAGTATTTATAAACGGGCATTATGAGGTCTGTTTTGCAAATGTAAATTATTAAAGTACATACTTAATTCATCAAAATGTTACTCCGTGTTGTATTCGACAATAGTTTTAGGTAGGTACAGGTACTTGGACTACTTGGGTACTCGCATAGATTTATCCGTGTCGTTTTCGATTGCTAGTCGATACGTATACGATGACAGACGAAAAAATCGCGTCAGAGCAGAGGCAACGCAGGTGTTTCATTTGTAACTTTATCTTGATTAACCTAGCTAGTTATATTTTACGGAAGCCACTCGATCTAGACACACGCGGTAATGAAAGCCAGGTAGAACCTATGTAAGAGTTATCTATGCAAAAAACATATTTAGGTACTTATCAACCATACAAAATTTAAATATACGTTACCTACCGCTGGTTGGCCAAACTTGCCTAGACACAGATTTGTTTTAGCTACTCATGATGTTGGCTAGTATGAACTTACCCTGTCTCTCTCAATTCTAAGTATGCCTTTTCCGGTTTGAAACGTCCAATATATTTTATATCGTGTAACTAAATGGATAACTCGGTCGCCGTAAGCTGGCAACAGAGAAGTACAAAAAGAAAGTGTTTTTATACAGTTGTTCAAAAAGTGCTACGTACTACATAGCTGTTTAGCGTGCGTAAAGTTGGTTTTTGCGACTTATGCTTTTCATTTTTCTTCTTTTCATTGCACAAATTGTACATAATTTTTCATCTGTAGTTCATTGATGTTATAGAATTAATAGTATACAAGTTTCGGAGTGTTTACTGGTTGTTATTCTTATTATTCCCCAACAGTATTAAAAAAATGTCATTCTGCACTCGTCCCGAGTCTTGCCACTCGCCTACGGCTCGTGTATTAGTGGGTCCTTGTGATGTAATGACATACTTTCCGCACTAGTATCGAAATGTACTATACTCTGTGGGTAAGTTTTATGTAGGTACGGAGTATCTATTATGCAATTTCCGAGTAAGTAACACCTACGTAGATTCTTTAAAGTTTAAAGTATTATTTTGGTACAAAACTGCTTCCACTCTCGTAATAGATCAAAACAAATAATTGTTGATGAACAGCTTTCCGTTTAACCTATATATTTTTTTTTTTTAATCAGAAACAAACAGTCTTAAATTATTTACAAAGTAATTAGCTAGAAGCTATTCATTAATAATATTACTAGACCTACAGTTTCCTATTTTAGTAAAGAAAACACAATTATATTACAAAATTAAACCACTATAACCGTTATAAATACATACCAAAAAAGTTTAAGTGAAGTTAAATATATATATATATATATATATATTTATTATTACTATTTTTTATTTTTGAATGGATTCGACCACAAAATTATCCATTGTGTACCTCTCATTTTAAATTCACATTCACTATTCACAAATAGATCCGAGACATGCGAAAATAGGTCCTTGCATTAAATAAAAAATAACATGCAATATACAAATAAGGCACGTTTACTAATCCCAAAACTTTAATTTCTTCAATAGTTTTAGCACAAATTTTCAAATACTTGAGTGGCATAATCGTTATCGTCTTAAACTAAATCGGTAATTTAACGCTGGGAGTCATTCCAAGTTTAAGTTTCAAGTCCCAAACAGAATAATAGGGTAACTTCGCCGAAACCATTCGATTTAGCCTGCAGCGGTTTATAAGTTATCAGCGAACCCTTTGTTTGGCAAAAAAATAATGGTGTATTTCAACCTTGATGTAGTATATATTCAGTGTACTTTCCTATTAGTAAGGATTTAAAGCAGTTTTTTTGGACCGGTTCGTTTGCAGCAGCCTGAAGGGCTGTGGCTGCTGGTCTTGGCTGGCATGTGGGTAGTCTCCACTATGGGGCTACCCGATATTTAAAGCAGTGTTACTACTTACGTATGGACAAGATACTCGTACACCAGATATTTCAAGATTGCGAAATATTATTCAGGAACACGACCGAGAAACCCTGGACAATTTTACCCTAGTACTTATAACAAACAAGTGCAGTATTTCACTTGACTTACATGTAGGAACGTACGTAGGTATTTTGTTGTGTAGAGTCACGAAGTATTAATGTATGGTTTATTTATTTATTAAAAATGTCTGAATATATAAGATAACTTTGTAGAAAGAAGAAATACGCGTCTACCTACAATTCGGTTCAAAAGAGGTTCTATAAAACTAATCAAGGACTGCTTTGTAACACCATCGATTCATTTGCAAATTATTACGGTACCTACGGGAAAGCATCGGTTCTTTGTAAATAAGGTTCTTTGTCACCGAATTATATTGATTTACAAATTAAATCAAGGCATGCCTGTAAATAACTGATTTCAACGGTCATTTCTAACCCTGTAATTGCCAGTTTTGCGGTGCCAGCGTTATGCCAGCGATAATGTCCGCGCTTACTTTTATATTGCCGGGAAAGCTTCGACAAATCGTAAAGCGAGACCGATATGAAACTAAGAATTCGGATTTTTCCGCCGCAAAATTAGTCTTTATCTTCTTAAATTACCTTGTTTGGCTTTAAGTTTCTGAGTATTTTGTTGATATTGTTCCCTATCATAAGCAAGAAAATGTATATATGGTATGAATAGCTGCAACTCATCTTCAACACCGTCATAAAGGCTACAATGGCCTCTAAGACCGTTATTGTTGCCAACGCACCCCTAAACATTAAATATACTAAATGCAGGGGTTCATTAGCAGGATGAATGGGTAGGAGGGACGTGCACAAATTACTGCTAACAGAATCGTTATATCACGTGATACTACATTACTATGTGCAAGATTATGCACTCGTACCTACTATGGTTTATGTGTCATGCTTTGTTCCCTCACACTATACCCTAACTCAGCATTTTATCGTAGACAATTTAATGTGTTAGTACCTTTTCTATACATTAAAATAAATCAAAATTTGGATATTTGCAATTGTAATAAATATACTTACTGTAATGTACTTACTGTAATGTACTTACTGTGAAATTGTTCCGCAAATGGATTATTAGCCAAGACTATATAGTTCAACCGAAAAATTACTAGAAATAATCAAATAAAACACAGTTGGTAATAAAAATTAAACAAACCTAGTTTAGGGAACTGGAACTTATTCTTAAGCCTAATCTGCAAGACACTTTACAATGAGCTAACACTGTAATTATTATGTTTAGGGTGGTTTAGGCTACAACTTTGATACAAATAAATAATTTTCATTTTTCATTTTCATACTAGTGTACATAAAACCTGAATACCATTTTAACTTAAGTATTCTCTTATTACCTATTAAAAAACGAAGAGTAGTGCGCTTTACCTACATATTTTTTTAAAGTTTAGTGCTCCGGAAATACTGACAAAACAGAGCATTTAAGTACTACATGTAATTCCTTGATTGAGGAATTCTCACTCCAAGGAACATTGCCGAAGATACTTATATATTCTTTATAGTAAGATAGACGTCCCAATGCTTGATGTTTTATTGCCGAGTAGTTGACACCTAAAGTTCTCCTCTATATAGTTTTGACATAAGATTGAAAGTTATATGTACGTTAAGCCCATATCGGGCAATCGGACGTTTACCATATACCTACCTACATACGTGACCAAATCATTACCGAAGTTATCAAACCATGAATATGCGTATTCCCTAACAAACGGAAAAGGTGACAAACATATATTTTGATCGAAGTAAAGCTTCTACCATTCGTAACGGCAAATCAAAACATGTCTCAGTTCATAACGTCCCGTCAGGACCAGCCCTATCTCGATCGAGATATCGATTTCTTGAACGGACTATAAGGTCGCGTTCTAAAAATTATAGATAAAGCAACGTCGCTGTTCTGTCACCAACAGTACCATGATAAATGGTTGTTTTCGTTGTCAGGTTTTTGTCCAAATGCCCTATGATTTTGTTCTATAAATTTTCCAAAAGTATATAATTATATATTATAAGTATATTCTTGTGTATCTGGTAGGTACTGTTTTTAAGTCTGTGGTGCTGGAGTCCGACTAGCATGCAGTTGACCGGTTTTATTTCGTTATTAGGTACAAACTTATGTCTGGTTACTCGTACGAGTAGCACATTCTCAAGCTGTATAACAATAGTAGTTTATGCGACTGATCCACAATGAGAGGCCTTAAAATACGAGTGTGGTTTTATGAAACGAGCGTCAGCGAGTTTCGTAATAGGATCACACGAGTGTTTTAAGGCCTAATTATGTACAGTTGCATACACTACTTTATCTACACACATATCGTAAGTAACAGCAAAAAGCCAACAATAAAATGCCAACAGCAATCGCGGCAATACGATCATCCGTCATGACGAATGGTTTTTTTTTAAATCATAGACAAACGAATGAAGTCCCTATACTCATATCACTCGAGGTCAAATGTCGTACGGTTTGTATAAAAAAACGTACTGAATTGACGTTTCGTATCGATAACTGTTTTAATACCTATGGATACTCAATACTCAATCATTTATTGCATTCCACAATGTTAGTTTACAGGGTTTTAGGTAAACTTACGTTTATGTGAGATTAAAACTTAATTGTGGACCCTGTTGGGCACATCAAAATCAGTGAAGAGAAGACGACATACATACTTATTGAAAGTTCTGCTTTTTATAATGCAATGTGCAAATTAAAAAGAGCATTATATTTAAGAATTTAAGTATCTAAACTAAATTTACTTATTGCACATTCATTTATACATAATTTCTATAGGAACTTGGTTCTATATATTATATTTGTGTATAAGATGAGTTTAAATTTAAATTTTATTTTAAAGTTTTTCTTCTAAGTATTCTCTTAGTGTATAATAGCTTTTATTGATAAGGAATTCTCTTATAATATTCTTATGAATGTGTTATATTTTTTTCAAATTTTATTGTATCGGGCAATTTATTGTATACTTTTACAGCCATGGTATAGGTTGCATCGGAATGCATTTTTAGGTTTGATGAGGGTTTTAATGAGATACTAGAATACAGACCCACGTGAGTTTTGACAGCTGTTCCAAATTTAAACTCATAACGATACAAATTTATCAAAAATCTGCGGCCATAGCACACTAACAAAATGATGTCTTTTATGCACATGTCTTATGCCCACAACCGACGTATAAAATTTTACCGTCATGAGCTAACATGGTATACCGTCATCTACGTAAAATGTGACCATTTATATGTCTTGCACATAAAACTACTTTTTTTACGCCACATTCTAACATGCTCTTGACTTTGTCACATAAAACGTGACGATATGAACCGTTGACGGACGAAATTTTATGTAGGTCACTCGAGACCCCTGATAAATTATAACACTATGAAAACAATACAATTAGCCGCAGGATATCTGTAAAATTTCTGTCACAACACACAGTTTCAGTTTCAAAACTTATTAGTTCGTTTGGTATTTGGATGGATTACTTTTCTACGACTTTTTGCTTCACAATTGGATTTCGATATCGCATATTAACACGACCCGTGGTTATTTACTTTCATTTAAAGGCATACAAAAACATATATAATATGCGCATCTTCAAGAAACATAATAAAATTATTATGGAGTAAATAATTAAAGAAAATAATTATACTTAAGTATATACAAATCCTCCTTATCCATTGTTGAAATTATCTATACTAATATTATAAGAGGACAATGTCTGTGAGATTGAAGCTTTGCAAGTTCGCATGTTTCAAAAAATCATTGAATGCGTATAGATTGGGGTTTCTGGGTGGTGGTAGGCTATATTTTATCCTACGGGTTTGCCTACTTTCTTTGAATTATGCGGGAGAAGCAGCGCGGTCAGCTTGTCGTCTAATAAATCAATTGTTAGCTTTAGCCTTGGTTAACATTTACTTTTCCTCAATTTCAACAAGCATGCTACGAAGAAAACAGTAACACTTGTATCATAAAATGAATTACGATACTAACTTAAAAATATTATAGGAAAAACGGGGCGGGAGTAAAGTAAATAAATAAAAACGAAAAACGATTATAATACATCTTAATACGAGAGTACAACTTTTTAGTAGCAAGGGCAGTGCTTATTATTACTCTTTAATTATGTAGTATTATATTGGGTCTCTAACCATAGACTGCGATTGAACGAATGAAAAGAATGTAATAATTGGTAGAAATTCAGTTGTATATATTGGCAACACTACACTTCTTTTTGCTACATATATTTTACGCTTTGGCATAAATATATGTTGCGAGATTAGCATGTTAGCTAAGTAACGTAAAAATGGGCACAATCGTAAAGTTATACGTCCGAACGTAAATATATATTATGGCCGATTAGTGTGCTAGCCGGGCTGTACTGTAATGACATTACATTACAGATTTTACCTACTACCACAGACAAAAAAGTTCTCATAGTAAAATCGGTTGTAGTAATGCTGGTCATTTCTTACGGTTTCTGAACACATTTTAAAGCACTAATGATATGTGCGTAGATAAACCAATATTTATTCATTCCTCTTAGCTATCATGTAGCATTCGATTTAAACATAACTTTACATAATCAAAGTGTCGATGCGAAACAAATCCCCAAACTTAGGAAAAACCCAGTATTACCAAACGAAAGTACACAGAAAATTTTGCCGAGCTAGATGTTCGCTCGAAATCTTGTAAGATTTAGGTCAAGTAAGAGGAGAATAACTTTAAGAATATTGGTACAGGTTCAGCAGTGGAGCCGAGTTCCTACGCCGGTTAGCTAAACAATAGTTAAGCAAGTAATTAACAGCAAATCCCAAGGCTCACTCCAGCCTATCCCTTGAATAAAAAGCATTGGCTAGGTACCTAGTTCCGATGGTCTTTTAGGCAAATTAAGTAGGTATATGGCTGTATCGATCTGTTGAATAAATAATAAAACGGTTCCTTACTAGGTATATACCATTACCGTAAACACTTTATTGAAAATATGTCTTCAAATTAAATAATAAAAAAATCAGAAGTCTGCAAAAAGCTAGAACCTTTCTCGAGTTGGCAGAATTCTTCTCATTCGACCTCCCAATTAAGCAGCGCATGTGAACCTTTTCGCCTTCCGTCCCTCATTACACGTTATGTGAATAGACCGGTATAGCAGCAACTTCAAATAAGTATAAAGTGCAAAAAACAAATTTTTGGTAACTTCAACCGGTGTTGATATTTCTTACATCAAATTGAGTAATTAAAACTGTTTTGTTACTGAGATTGGAAGTGAATTCAACGTTTTAAATAGTATTGCAAGATTTGTAGACGGAGTCTGGACCGGCACCTCACGCCGCGAGCCTCTTCGCGTCTTGGCCCCAGGCTCGAGTCCCGTTACATAACGCACCTGCCGCATGCCAATATTCGCACTCCTCGATCACCGGTACTTACTGCATCGATTATGTCACCTCTCCAGCTGACGATTATTGCACAACGAACGTGTTAGCCGAACGCGCGATTCGCTATCGAGCCACAACGCGATCGCGCGAACGCACGCGCGATTTAATCGGTGTTACGTGGGGTTGGTGGAGGTTAGAGCAGACTCACCGTGTGGATGGTTATATAAGTCGCGTGGCGGGTGCGAGGACACGTGTGGCCCCTCCGGGGCTTGAGGCGCGACTGGAGCTCGGGCGCCGCCCGCGCCCATTCAGCCTCGCGGGGCGCCCGCCGCCGGCCACCCAGACGCGATTAAACAGCCTTCACGTGCGCTCTCAGCCGAGGGGCTAATAAACCTTACGCATTTTCATTCTACCAATACGTACACGTTATCTATAAAACGTAATACATATTCGTACGTACTGTGATATTAAGGAAAATAAAACGATAACTATAGTAAATAATTTGCGGTAGCCTAGTTGTTCAGGGATGCGGCTGTCAAGCGGCGGTCGTGGATTCGAATCCCGGCTCTTACACATGAGTTTTTCGGAACTTCTGTACGGAATATTTCTCGTTAGCTTTTCGGTAAAGGAAAACATCGTAAGGAAAGCGGTCTAATCCCAATAAGGTCTAGGTTCTCCGCTGGGTTGAAAGGTCAGATGACAGTCGCTTTCGTAAAACTATAGAGCCTATATAATATATAAAAAATATTGATAAATATATATTTAATATAAATTTGGGATTAGGCGTCTAAGTGGACCCCGGGCTCCTTTAAAGCACAACCGGGAAAACCGCTAGGAGGATGATGAGTACATAATTTAATAGGAGTATTACGTGTTAAATAAATAAATGATTACAACACGCACGCGAAGTATATTAAAATGTCGGTAGGTAGTCGAACGCGGGAGTTCTATGTTCCACTTGGGCCGAAAATCGTTTGAAAAAGGGACAAAAAAAACTATACAATTAATTAACTAAACCTGCTCACAAAATTTCGCTAAAACCGGTTTAGAAATGCGACCTGCAGATGAGAACAAGTGGAAAAGCGGGACATCTGGACCTACAAGTAAACGATTTTCGGCCCAAGCTGAAGCATAGAACGCTTCGCTCCCTCGTTCGATAATACAGTTTACAGTTATAAAACCAATGTTTGCTGTACGAGAGATGATTAAGCTCCTACTAAGTATGTATAGACTAAAAACTGAATACCTACTATATGGAATACATTTGAGCAAACTCTGATTAAAACTGTTGAGAACTAGTGCTTAATAGTTCATGGAATATTCATGTTATATTAAGAGTTGGGGATAAAGTTAGTTTAAAATAAATGGGCTGATTTTCATTTCATTGACGATTTCAATAATTTGACAGAATTTTAATGACAATAAAAACAGTAAGTAGTGGAGAGTTACCTCAGGACCAATTGTTATTCAAAACTGAAGATTAGATTAGGTTAAGATTTGTCAGTGCTCGTGAAAGTAAGCGCGCAAAACACATCGAAGTATAATCGCGATTTTTTTTTATTCTCTTCCAATGGATTCTTACTCGATTAATAGTATTTTTAACCGACTTCAAAAAAAGGAGGGAAGGAGGTTCTCAATTCAGCTGTATTTTTTTTTCATTATTATTATTATTATTTTCAATGTCTGTTACCTCAGAACTCCGTCATTGATGAGCCGATTCGAAAAATTTTTTTTTGTTCGTATGTGTATTTACATCCGGAATCATAAATAAATTTGGTGGCGAGGAATTGATGATGAAGACTACAGATGACTTATCGAATTCCTCAATTATGTACTTAAAAGTGCAAAAGTACGTCACAGGTTCTGATAAGATTCCGTTGAAATAGGAACTAATGAAGTGCCATTGGTGATTGGGATCTTGGGGAATCGATGGAAGTCCTCAAATATTATCGGCCCACATACAGCGATTCGGCTTTTTTCTATAGTAATCAACGCATTTGCTATCGGAAATCAGTTCATGTGGTAAATTGTGAAAAAAATAGAAAATGTTCTCGTGGCTTGGCGGAGTATTACATTGAAGTCGGTTAAAACTTTGTTTTTAAAGTAAATTATATACAATCAATGAGGGCTCTTAAAGTCGAGTTCCGTGTTTAGGCCACTCGGCCTTAGTAACGTACCTACGATAATTGAATTGCTAATTGTGTACCTAACTAATGTCGACTAGGTATTAATAATAATCGAATAATTTCACCTCGAATAAATCAACATACTTAGCTCACAATATACTACAGATGACTTAGTGAGATCGCCCAGGTTGCCGAGTCTACAAACACGCCTTACAATATAATAAGATTCGCTTTCAATTCGAATGCACCCTGTTCTAGATGCTCCGTGATATTAGCCAGTAACGTGCAAGTTATTTTGTCACCTCGCTGTGGAGTTTCACAGAATAATTCAGTACATTCTGGCATGCAGCCCGGGCGAAACTGACAGTGCCCCCCATTCGGAACTTTCGAGGTTTCCAAGACACAAGTAGGTTACGTACCAAAATGTTAAAGTTTTATTGACGTTTTGTATCACACTTTCCATGGAAAGGTTTTGCGGTGGATTCGTATTTATGAAGTGTGGCTTTACGATACAATGTTCCTCTAGCGTGATTTATAGTGTATTTTTGAGAGTAAAATATTGTTACACCGCAGGCGTAACGTGAAACACAATCATTGAAATGCGAATTCAATGTAAGGGGTAAGCGAAAATAACTCTCAAACTACAGAACTCAAACTCAAAATGATATTTATTCAAGTAGGCCCAGTAACAAGTACTTTCAAATCGTCAGCTAGAAACATAATCGTAAGCTAAAATTATATGAAGCAAAAATGTTTAAAAAAATACTAGTCTGGAATGTTCAATTACTATTGCTCATAAATATTTTTGGAGGTTACATGATGAGTATTTGATTGGTGGCAAATTACAGCGATAGGTTTGCGTTGCGAGTCAGAGCTTAGCCGAGCCTAAAAAGCTCGAACGTTAGACTAACGCGAGTCTTTTCAGTACTGCATAGCCGGTAGGCTTAGCATTAACGCCTCCGAGTCTTCAATGCACGGCCGAGCGCTAAATCACAACAATGTTACTTAGTCCCTAAGCCCGCTCCCAAAATGCCTGCCTCATGACAGCACGATAAAATGCATAGCACTCGGTCGAAAAAGTTCTGCTGAGCGAGGATCAGAAGATTATCGCACTTAGTTAGTTTCAGAAAATCCATCACATACATTTCAAAAGTGTATTTACGTCGTGTGACATCAGTACGATATACGTGGCATCATTTAGCCCTTTAACCGCATAGCTAGAGAGTAAACATAAGTCTGTTCTGAAATGGCCGGGAGTACTTGACAGATGGTGCCAGACACTTTCGGAACGTCAATAAAACTTTAACATTTTGGTACGTAACCTACTTGTGTCTTGGAAACCTCGAAAGTTCCGAATGGGGGGCACTGTCAGTTTCGCCCGGGCTGCATGCCAGAATGTACTGAATTATTCTGTGGACGACTAGTAATAAGGACGTAGGTATAATTTTAATTATATCGTACTACCTGCCTGTGCCGAGTAAACCCGCGCGATAAATTATAGTATATGTCCATCTGGAAAGTCCATTTTACCTACACACACAATCTACAAAAACAATCTAATGTCAAAAAAATATATATATAAAACGAGACGAGTAATAATAATAAATCTTCATATTGATGTTTCAGCAGTGGTCAATTACCACTCGTTATTTAATTTTCTATCGCTATTTCAAAAGAGAATTTCATATTTTTTGTCAGTTTTCGAGTGAAAGAGTCGAGCGCTCGAAAGTCAAAAATCGGTGCCCTGTGAGTTTTTTTTTATTACTGTACTTATACCTACTGTACTGATGACTGGTATAAAATGCCATTTGGCATTAAGTCCGCAATGTGTACATTATTTTGTTGTGTGCAATAAAAAAAATACTAAACTTACTTAATTTAAAATCTACTCTTAAGGGCATAAAAAGCTACACCTTGCATGGATATTCAGTAGAAAGTGTGCCCGGTTTTTTTTCATATATATATATATATATATATATAGGGGTTCAACTTCAACTCAGACCGTCGCGTCGTAATCGAAGTGTTAAAATCGAGTTACTTATAAATAAAACCATACACTGTACATAAAACTACAATTTTAAATAGAAACCGCTAATTTCCTTTGTTTATTAAGAAGGGGCATGACACATTACACAATCCCCATTCATCCCGTTTAAACTTCATTACCTGCTATTTTTCAGTACCGTCGCATATTTTTGTTCCGATAACGTAAGCGGTTCTTACGAGATAATTCGACTGAATCTGCATTACCCTCATTTCCTGTTCTCTTGTTTACGTGCAAATGTGGGCCTTTCCGAGAATTGTCTGGGATGACAGCTTATTAAAGGACTTCATATTTTAAATGTAATGACTAAGTAGGTATTTGGTTACCAATTGTTGTACATTGTGTATCCGTAAGTATCCTACTAATATTATAAATGCGGAAGTGTGTCTTGCTGTCTGTCTGTTTGCCTGTTACCTCTTCACGCTTAAACCGCCGAACCGCTTTAGATGAAATTAAGTATAGAGATAGTTTGAGCCCCGGGGAAGGACATAGGATAGTTTTTGTCCCGGAAATCATCCCGTAACGGGGTGAAATGGAAAGCTAGTTTAGTATAAAGTTGACGCAATCTGATAGTAAACGGGTCACCTCTTGGCTCTTTCGTTTCCGAAAATGGAACCTACTATTCTTCAATTAGAGAATAATGTAGAGCTTCAACATGGAAAATAATTTCCTTAGCTAGAATTATGGAGGAGCGAGCACAGTGCATCGAAACCTTAGGTAAAATGCATTTTCTTTCAAATATCTTCAATACCTACCACTTTAGTTCAATACTTCAATATAGCATTCAAACGCCAACTTAGAATCTTTTTGTTAGAAAGTCCATTTAAATCTGTTAATGACTTCATGAAAAAATATTTTTCAATTTTATTTGATTTGATTTGAAAATTAAATATGTAGGGATGACCAGTACCTACATATGACATTGATTATTGATTTGTATTCATTTGATATATTTAATGTAGTTAGTGTGATTATTATTTAAGTTTTGGCGAACTTTATTGAGATAAATTTTTAATTATGGTAAGTATTACCAATAACGCGAGCGTTGTAAATTGACCTCGTGTACCTAATTTATATTTTTATGAAATACGTAAATCTTTATATACTTTCCTGCTTGTTACTACTTGAACACAGAAAAGATTTTATAAAAAAAAAACAACTGTGGCGTAACCCAGCTTCAGAGATCGCCAGACCCTTGTCCTCGCGCTGCAAAGTTTTGTAGGTTACTGGGTTACCCCCAGTCCGTTGACATCAAAATTTAATAATACTGACCAATCCTTGTTAAACGAACGACACCCTTTACCTCAATTTATAACCTACGGTACATGTATCACGTGTGTATTACATATCGTGTATATAGGTAGGTACCTAAATAGAGAAGGTTCAACAGTGTGGACTTTCCATGCTTTACCTTGCTTTTCTAAACGCAGCATGAGCTTGTAATACTAAGATAGTATATGTATTATGTAAGCATTAGCTTTTATGTGCATGCCGTATTTGCCTGTAATTGGGTGAATACTCGAGCAATCTTACTGGATGACAAATTGAAATGGCAAAGTCAGGAACAACATCGAAAAAGTCTGGGCTAGGCTTTCTTCCCAAACTGGAGCATTAAGAAATTGTAATAGTCCACACAAACCCTCACAAAGCTCGATTTATAACTTGAACCTATAATATTTAATTAAAGTATGGGGCTGTGTAGCCAAATCAAATCTTTAAAAGGTCTTCACAAAAAAAATGTTTATTTAAATAGCATCACTTAATTAGTACCTTGGTTCTTCTGCGGATAACCTCATTTCTGATGCGATCACGCAGAGAAACCCGCGAGAGTCCGCTGGATGCGAGTGGCGCGGGATCGGTCGCTTGGGCACTCTTTGGTGGAGGCCTATGTCCAGCAGTGGGCTGATAATATGATGATGATGATGATGATGATGACTTAATTAGTACGAAATTACTTGACACTAATACTAAACATTTTAACCTGAAACAACTTTACACATACTCAACTTGCATGCTCATCAGAAAAGTACTGAACACATAAAACACACTCGCAATTATTATTCACGAAAAGATTTTTTTACATAATTTAATACACACAAATAAAATAAAATTATTTAGGCATAAAACTGGATATGGAAGGAAAAATATATTATTTGAGGGCGCACAAATGTACAATAAACTTCGAAAAAAAGTAAAGCACTGTAAATTCAGAAATACAAAACTAAGTGAAAAGCAAATTATATTTATGATTTTATTAATATTTACCGACAAACCTTTGTACCTATGGAAAATTTACGTTGTCGTTGTCCGTGCCAATGGGGTTGGGAACTGTCAAATGTTTGACTAGATGGTTAGATTTCCTCCAATAACTAGCCTTTTCTTTGGGATTTGGTTTAAACAGCTTGAATCTAAACAAGGAAAATCCGAAAAAACAAGAATTTGACAGTTTTGGTAGGACTGACAGGTTCAACCTATGCTGGCGCCAACTGCAAATACCTTCGCCCGGCCAACCCCATTATAAGTCGGGTAAACTGTTTATCTCAGTACTCGTAGAATTTGAATGTCAGAATTTATATGGATACACCGTAAATAATCACTAGCAGAGCCATTACATATTCATTTAGTATCTGCGTGCAACGCCATCTAGCGTCGAGTAGCCTAACTGCGAGTATCGTAATTGTAGTGATTTTCTAGCAAGTGCTGCTATCTGTCTAGTTTATTATTATCTACCTAAATATGTTTCTCGGTCACAGAAAGCATAGTGTTTTTATTGCTTGGAAAGATGTCGTTTGGGAGCTTTCTATTGATTCCATTTCAATGAAACTTTCATTGGAAATTCGTGTTACGGTGAAGCATCCACCTACACCTATTATATTATTATACTAAGTATACTCTGTCACTTGTACTTTAGTACCTAGTGGCAAGCTAGTAGGTATCGTTTTTTATCTAGAGTAGATATTTTTTATTTGTCATAATGGACAGAAACGTCTTTTTGTTCTACTATTCACGACACAAAACTTAATTGGAGTAGATCGAACTACTACTAAACGAAGTATGTCGACTTTGCATCAGCCAGAAGGCCCAAAAACACGCAGAAATAAAAGCTCTACAAAAGCATGCGGTGCTCGGTCGACTCCGATACGTAGTAGGTGCGACAAGAGCAGATAGCACCTTAGAAGTATGTACCAAGATGTAGGTTTTACAGATGAGGAGGGGGGAGGGGGGGGGTTTACTAAGGTATGTTTAAAGTTGAAACTTGACATCATTACCGAGTCATTCCCGAAAATCAGGCTCACAACTGTAAAATATGCGACATAACGGCCGTATTTATTATATATACAGCCGTATGTCGAGCACTAAAAATATAACTAAATATATAGCCTATATGAACCTAAAATGTATAAGGAATAATAAAGATCCCGTAGTTAGAACCCCATTGACTTAAATTGAGTAAATACCTACCTAAAGTATACAGGCCAGTTTTGTAATTTAAAACCAATAATTTGTAAAAATTTAAATCAATCATAAGGTCGTAACTCCCGATTGCGCTCGTGTCTGATCCCACGTTGATCCCACAAATACAAATGTATTTTTTTAGAATAATAACGGGTCAGATTTCAGTACAAATTGTGTCAGCTGAGTCCTCTTGAGAGAGAACAACTAATTGTGAATGAAAGTAAATAGTAAATTTACTAGGAAAGTAATTAGGAAGGTAAATAAGACATATTAAAAAAATATACATATCTAAGTAGGTAATTGTAAAGAAAAAGTTGTTCAAATAATTATTTTATTTGTCATATCAACATAGTTTGTTGTTTTATCACATCTACGGTAAAACTACGAGTATTACCACGTAACAGGATTTTAAAGTTAACAGCGGGTGTCGTCGATTGGATGATGGATCTTGAGCATGCAACTCAGGGTCGCACCCGTGAGCTATCACATCACAGGTTCCACAGTCGAGTGAAACGCGGGCCTTACAATCCCGGATCGCGCCTGTGCGTGAAGCATCTCGATGTTTTCGGAGCACGAAGGGCGGCTTTAACGCGCCACTTCCGTGCCTCTGCAATTATCATTGTTAGATTAGTGTACAGTGGCAAGTACCCCTGCTCTAGGCGTATCGCAATTCACTCAGTCGGCGCAATAGAGTCCGTCCTAGCCCAGTACCGGCGTTGTACGTCGAGCGACGTCGACGGCACTTATACCTAGTTCCACGACTCGCAAAGGGCGGTGCGTCGTGCACAATAACTTGAGATTTCTCCTTTTTTCGAATGTGTCACATCATTGTTCACGAGATGGCATCACCAGCATGCATCCACGCGTTCCTTGAAAATGAGTCTTGGCAGACGGACAACGAAGTTATCTTACAATGGTTCCTATATTTTCCTTTTGAGGTGCGGAACCCTTAAAAGGCATAATACATTAAATTACATAAATAAAAGAAAGAGAATATGTCAATGGTGAATATAATTTATTTTCATAAATGGTTTTTATTTACATTTTGACACGAATTATTAGTAACGTTCCACAGTACATAAATAAAGTGGTTTTTGACACATTTTTCAATGTCTATCCACATTGAACAACACGAATTTAAACATCAATAAGTATTTCTCTCTCTCTCTTGGTCATTTCTAAAACTTTCCGAATTCCCTTCATACATTTGACATGTTATTGGTACCTACATTTTGAATATTCTTATATTAAGTAGGCATTCGTTTAAAAAAAGCCTTAAATATGGTTAGCAGTTTATCATGATAATTTGATGAGGAAGTATTAAAAAATTACCGTATCTATTTTTTTTTTGTGCAAATGAACAGTATTACCCAATAAAAAGTTTACCTTGCTGAATTTATATTAACGCAAATTGCGCAGTTCAAATAATCTAAAGTAATTAAAAAATTTCTGATACCTCCACGGTCTGTCTTCCGTCGATGTTGATTCGTAGGAACCTCCGAATAATAACAACGATCCTTGTGTTATATAATTAACATCATTTAAATCAGTCTTTCATATACATACATCGTATCAAACTCTGAAAATAGTCTCTTTTTCCATAATTTTAACGATTATGTTAATTATGTTCAAATTACAAAAAAAATATCGAATAAGGATTTAAGTTTTAAAAATACCTGCTTATACAGATGTGATTTTGGACTGTTTTAGTTGGTTTTAGTAGACAGTAAAACATTTCGAAATATTGTTTTATCTTAATTGACAAAATTATTTACAGTCATACAAGATATACCTACAGTCAAGTGCAAAAATATGTATCGATAACATCCTCTCATTAATAAGTACCAAAACCTTAATCCGCTGACATAAGAGTTATGGGACATATTTATGAGTAAGCTGTATGCACCTATATTTTTACACTTGACTGTACATAGATACTTATTCGATTTCGAATCGTAAAAATTGACTTTTACATTAGTTACCAACTTAAGAAGAATTAAATAATGTGGTCAAAAATAAACATATTTGCAACAAAACTTTATTTGCAGACCACATTTTCTAATGTTTTCTGTTAGATATGAGAAATATCACATAATGAGTTTTGATTGAAACGTATTTTTAATACAACCTTATTCACTGATTTTCTTACGTGCTTACATAATTTCAATTTAATCAAATTTCATTGGGCGAACTTCCAAAAATCTTTTCAAAATAGTAGTTGAAGATAATGAAAGATAATACAGGTTACTTAAAAGTGTTATGGCCTTATTCATAAACGTTCAAAAAACGTATTTTAGCTAAAAGGTCGTTAAAATTCGATTATCTTTCACTTTGGTATTTCGTGTTCACAACAAAGGGAAATACGCTCAAATTAATTTTTTTTAAGAATAATCTGGGTTATATGTATATAGAGTTATCATTATCAAGTTATGAAATTTAACTATTAGTTAGGATAAAACTTTTCCGTTTCACTCGACGTACACACTAATGTTATACCTTTATTTATTTGATTTTATTCGTATCCCGATGACGTCATCTTACCCAACACAGACGTTTGTACGTTTATGTAACTTGTATGTGCCCTCTTTTGGATATAATACCATATCTTGCTATTAACTACTCTGGCTACCTAAAGTCTTCTCCCTGTATACTTACTCCTAACATAGCATTGTAGATAGAGAGAGCAGTGGATTATTGTGATTAGTACATTTTATGTTTTATCGATGGAGAATAATTATGACGACTATTGCGAAACTATAATAAATCTTACAGTCACTGACCCTTTTAAGGTTTATATATTGACATTCATAGATGCATATAATATGCCTAAATTGAAGAATAAATAACTTAGACTCGTACTTTCTCTGTTGGCTTTGGCGAAATCTTTCCGTGATATTTAGACATAGGTAATAACGTGTTCATTAGGATGACGGACGTAAAGATTCCCAATAGCAAATTACAGTTAGTGGATGGCGTGGCGTAGTCATTTCTTATATATATATATCAATCAGAATCTAAATCTATATCAGAAAACATTAAGTATCCCCATTCAACTTTAGTACAAATTAATTAACATTATATAACTGACTGATGAACATAGATCAGATAATTATTTTCTGAGCAACAACATTTACATTACACAAATACTCTACGAACGCTTAGTACCTACTTCAACATGGTGAAAACGAACCTTTAGTAATGGACTATTCCATAACAGAACTATTGTAGAAGTTAAAGTAGTACTTATACCTATTCTACACTCTACAAATAAATATTGATTGATTAATTCATCGCAGATCCAGCGACTGAGCACAGACGTCCTCCTGAGGGCGAGACAGCATGGGCTATTGTAGGAAAAATATCATGCTCATTTGATGGAACATTCGCATAAAAGCTCAAATGAACACGGACCGGATTTGTTTACAACTTTGCGTAGATAGTACCTGTATCTTTCGGATAACCGTATGACAATCTAAAAAATAGTGATACCGTCATAAATATATTTACTAATTTAATGGATTGCATTTTTTTGATAACATAAAGTATGTTTTTATTTTCAAGAACCTCAAATATTCAATTTAATTATTTCGTTGTTACAATTTTCATTAATGACCATTATTCTGTTTCGAAATTTCTTAAAATCTCAGTGCCTTATCTAGATGAGAAACTATTAAAAAAAGCATACAGGCAATTCACGCGTAGGTCGGCGGATCGGTCCGTGAAGATCGTCCCTATTTACGAAAACAGCAAAAAAACCAGCAAAGGTAGTTCGGGGCTCTGATTTTAGTTTTCAAAGGAGACGATGTTGGCAGTTTCTTGTATCGCGGTTGTTGATATGGGATTATGAGTTCGAGTACCGAAGCGTCGTCTTCGTCGGAGGCGGTGAGTTCAACTTCGAAGAGTGAAGGCGAGACGCGCGCAGACCGCTCTGCGAAGGAGCGGTTCGGGTGCTGCGCGCAGAAGTTCCACGGGACGGGCACTTCGATCTCCACGGTGACGTCGCTCTCTTCGTCAAGGCTTTCCTGTAATTATGAACATCTGATTTTAGTTTCAGCTGTTGCGATAGGGAAGGTGTGTTCAAACTTATGAGAAATACACACCATGAGATAGAGGACAGTAACATCAGGTACTCCTGTCTTGAAGTTTAACCTTTGACTTTTGTTAGTCGATTTGTTTAGATGACATTAGGCGTTTGTGTAATGCTGGTGTAATTCTGTCTAGTTTTCTACCGACTTTAACAGGGCCACCCTGACCTTAGGCTACAATATAAATGGTCTCCGTCGTTATCATGATACCTTATCATCAATATTTCAATCTGCTTGCTCGCTGTCCGTCACGTCGATGCAGCTGCAGCGCTGTCCGCAGGCTTCTTAGCCAGTGGCAGCATGGCTTGCATATCAGTCTGATAATCAGCCATCTTGCATACAGACCTCATTAAGGCGCGCGTGGCGGCGATCACGCCACGCGCTGCCCGTCGGCTCCTGCGCCGGTAGTAGCAGCGCTCGCCCTGGTTCACCCGCTGGCTTGTATTGTATATCAGTCTGACACTCAGCAATCTTGCATACAGACCTCATTAAGGTGCGTGCGGCAACGATCACGCACGCCGTTCGTTGTCAATGGCGCTGCCCATCGGCTCTTGCGCCAGTGGCAGCAGCGCTTGCCCTTGTTGTCCCGCTGCCTTGAATATCAGTCTGACTGACACTCGGCCAGCTTGCATACAAACCTCATTTTGGCGCGCGTGGCGACGGTCTCGCCGCTCGCTGTCCGTCTGGTCGCTGTCGATGCCGCTGTCCGCCAGCTCCTGCGCCGGCAGGAGCAACGCTCTCCCCTCTGGATCCGCCAGTTTGAATGGCACCGCTGCTAAATATTTAATACTAATATATGCCAACGTCAAATGAGTTTTCAATACAAAAAAAAAAAGAAAAACAAAATGGTATAGCCCTGTATGTATGGGGCATCGGTCTTCGGCCCCAGACGCCAAATTAGTTGTTGTTTAAGTTGTTTTGCAGATTAAGTCCAAAATTTATATTTAAATACCTACTCAAATTATCTTTTGAAAAATACATTGGGGACTTCATTATTTTTTAATAATACATCTAAACTACTAACATAATGTGTATAAGTAACGCAAAAATCGGTTCGGTACTTTAGATTTAAAAAAATAAAACGAATTTTCTTTTTTTTCTCGGAAACTTGCAGCATTTTAGGGTTCATATTTGGTGAAATTGCATCTTATATATGGGCAAATATAACAGCAACCAATTTGGCGTCTGGGGCCGATGCCCCATACCTACATATAGGGACCCTCTGTTTCCTTTCCTAAACGAAATTGAAATACCTATGTTTGATTTTGGAAGTGGGTTATAGGTAAGGACTTGCTAATTAATATTTTCATACAGACAAATAAACCTATTTTATGTGACCTGTTATTTGATTTACGTGTACAATTTAAATGGTCTTAAATGCATAATTGATCACACAGCTCATAAAATGTACGATTACAAAGCACCGTATAATGGTGCCACCTAAAATTATTTCAATACGGCACATATACGATACTTTTCTTTACCTCCCCATTACAATCAAAATCTACAACTAACACTATGTAATTCGCAAAGCGTAGGTAGGTATAAAAACATACGTATTTTTATCTAATTGGATATGCAACCACACCTTTTATCATTTCCAGATAACAATAACAAAACACTTATTACCGATCCAATTTCAATATGATCTGCACTAATCTGCAGCTTTATGTTTACAAATTACGTCGATAATTGCGTACAGTTACTGGTTAAACGTGTAACAAAAAAGATATCGGTATCAACAAAATAAATACAAAAATATGCGCTGAAGGATACGTACGATAATAGCCGAAATCGACTGTTTAGGCGTATAAACCCAAAGTTGCACAGACCACACGTACAGCACAGTAGATTTTCCCGAATAGCCTTGTTGCCCGGCCACGTCTCGTGTGGCCCCCGTCGCCCGTCGTCATGGCAACCGTAGTGCGCGCGCAACCTATTCAGACGTACTGTTTTGACAAAAATATTTCGAATTTGTCAAACTTTTCCAATCGCTACTATTTTTATTGAAATTCAGTGAATTGAAGACAATTTGTAAATCCTTAAAATGGCACCGAAAAAGGTATGTTTAATACAATCGTATAATATGTTAATATAACCAGTTAACTAATAGGTACGTTGAAATATTTGCGTTGCAGCAATTTTAATACGATTTTACTATGCTTATTTTTCCGTAAGTGCTTCAGAATGACGTTGTATATTTGAGTAATATATTAGAAATAAAATCACTGGCTAAATAAGTGTATTGTTAATAGTTTAAGATGTATGATTATGTAAAATATGAATCACATTGATCAAACACATGCCCATTACGTTGCTACTCCACGAACATAACGACAACAAGACTCGTAACAGACTATGCGTCACAACCTTTACTCTATTTCCAAACGGTTTCTCGCACACCAGATTTCCATAATACATCAATTTATTTTAGTGGATAGGTACGAGTAGGTTTGGTTTTGTCTATCTTTGGGGAAAATGAGGGAAAATATCTGGCATTGGATTGGCTGCAAGTGCATTTGGAATTTGGTTGTGTAGGTAGAAGGAGCCTTTTAATACATTATCATCATCAGTCGTTCCCTCAATGCTGAGGATCGCGTCATCATGTTCTCTTCTTGTTGACCAGACTTAACACTTTCGCTGCTAGGAACCCGCCTAGCGGGTGCCTACGGCGTAGTCGCTTTCCGATAGATACGAGGAAAACCACGGGATCTGCTACGAGTGTAGCGCGTAGTGATTCTTGGCAGCGAAAATGTTAATACGTAGATATCATAATATTTAACCATAAATACAAGATGATATACAGGGTTCTCTAAATCATCTCCGAAAATTTTATGTACGAATATCACGTCGTAACCAATTTTTCGCATAATGTCATTTCGCCGAATGATTAACCTTTCGTATGCCGTGTCCCGGATCCGGCAGAACGGTTCAAACTTACAACGTTAACTTCAAGGTCATTATTTGAATGGTTTTTTTTTGACATCGGCATACGAAAGGTTAAGTGTGAACTTATCAAAGGGTTTAGTTTTATTTCCCAACCTCACGGTTACCAACTGTATGCTTGGACTTTTTTTTCATTAAGTCACTTTTCAAAATGCCACCTTTCGAGTAGCAGAATGGGTCAGTTTGACTTATGTTACACATTTCGTGGTATAACACTTACCAGATGTTTTATTTAGTAACTACACTCGAGAGCAAAAGTTTCGGGTCACTAGCATTTACTTCAATATCTTGAAAACGAATAAAGCTATCGTATTGAAATAAATTGAACCTTATAGACAATTTAATGTTACTAAAATAAAATGCATTACATTTACTACTGACCATTTATTTTATTATGTTTAAAACGACAAATTAAAAATGGCGTCATTTTGCTTGCAAAACCAAAACTGAAAATATTGAACTTTCTATATTTACTAGTAGTTTTAACACAGTTTAGTACTTGGTATTACCCCCACGTGCTGTCTGGACTGCTGCAATGCGATTCGGCATGCTGTACACCAAGTTTCTGAAACACTCTTGGGTAATGTTCTCCCATTCCTCTACCAATGCATGTTTCAAGTCACGAAGCGTAATTAAAGGAGGATCTCGCGTTGTCTGGGTTGAGGTCGGGGCTACGTGCTGGCCACACCATGGTACGAATATTCACCTCATCAAGGTAGTCTTGCACTACACGAGCAGTGTGGGGACGGGCGTTATCGTGCATAAAGATGGCATTCTCACCAAGTCTTGCCATAAAGGGACTCGTTGAGGATTTCATCCACGTATCTTACGCCATTAAGAGTACCGTTTTCGATCAGTACAAGCTCTGTTCGGCTTTCCGCAGAAATTCCAGCCCACACGAGTACCGAACCACCACCGTATGCCACCTTTTCTTCAATACAGGCTTGCATAAATCTTTCTCCTGGTCTTCTGTACACCTTTACCCTTCCGTCGTGTGTATACAGCATACATTTTGATTCGTCCAAAAACCCGACATTTGACCAATTTTCAATCGTCCAATGCGAGTGTTCGCGTGCATAAATTCATCTTGGTATACGATGGTGCCTCTCGAGTTTCGGACCATTTGCGGGTATAAATGGTTTCAAATTACCTTCAGCAAGTTGCCGTCTTACAGTCCAAGCAGAAGGGTTGCTTCTGCCAAGCCCTAAAAAATGATGAGTCAGTGCTGTTGCCGTAAGAAACCGATTTCGCAGCATAGAGTTGACTAGATATCTATCTTCCCATGCCGTCGTACACCTGGGTCTGCCTGTTGTTGGTCTGCGTAGGTTCGAACCAGTTTCTAGAAACCGCTGGCGAACACGCTGAACTGTAGACAACGATACACCGACTATTCTTGCTGTTTCTCGCTGACTGCTCCCATTTTCCAGGATCGTGAGGATTCTCGTACATTCCTCAGGTGTGAGTGACATAATTATTACTTTAATAATGACTATTGGATACCTGTAAGACTTCTTATAAATACATTTTATGACAGAACAAAAACAAAAGCAAAAACAGTTTAACGAAAATTAGAAGTTCTGATTTGAAAAAAAGGGATCATTATGTTTATAACTTTTTTAATGCCATTACTTCACGCCAACCAATAAGTTTTTATACGTGTAACGAAGGATTATTAAATTGTCTATAAGTTTCAATTTATTTCAATTCGATAGCTTTATTCGTTTTCAAGATATTGAAGTAAATGCTAGTGACCCGAAACTTTTGCTCTCGAGTATATGTAACGTATTTACAAAGTGAGTAAGCGCAACCGCTCACTTGTTTTTTTGACAATGACGGTACCTGAATTATCGTTGGAGATAAGTGTTTACATCATTACTTTTGGACTGTTGCTTGGTGGAATGTATGTATGTAGGTGTACATGTGTTATTTTTTAAAACAAACACCAGCCAATTATTCTAACCTTACCTAAACCTTACTTAACCGCCAGCGTGTCGACGTCACCCCGCTACGCAGGGTGCCTATTTTCGCTCTAAGGGACACAAGCTAACCCTAACCTAATCTACAAATAACATCACTGTAACGATTGTATGTTATTTTTTAATGCGGGGGCATCGCCCCCGTACCTCCCATGTGGGTAACTTCGTCTCCCCATCCCCACTTCTCTCCTTGTAACTTATATAAGAACACGTTGAATAAAAGTCTGACTATGTTATGCTGTCTTGTTCTTTCTATTAAAAAGTTGGCTTATGTAAGAAAAGGGAACTGTTGCACTGACGAAACGTTTTTCGGGTAGTAGTTGTTTGTCCAATTGAAAGATTTGCCAAATGATAGGTATGCCAAAATTTTTAATTCATTATACTAATCGACTTATCAATAATTCTACCAAATGAATCTGTTGTCATTCAAAAATTTGCCATAAGTTAGTTGTCAAGGTGAATCATCCGCGAAAAGTTGGTTGGCAAGTGAAATTCGGACATAACCAATTCGGAGAAAAGGCAGAACCCCGATATACAGTACTAACCTACTCACAGAGATATTCTCTAGCACAAGTATTTCCTGATTTAACCATCTTATTTGTAACGTGCGATATGATGTCGCGATGAACCGCTACGTCGGGTCTTTGCTACAAAGTGGGAGATACCGCTACGGCCTACGACGTAGCGGTATATCCCACTACGAAAGAGCAGCGCAGCGTGGTCCATCAGAGACATTCGTTTAGCAGTCCAACTTGACAGTGTTCATGCACTCTATCTGATACACCTCAATTTGGTACGTGTAGAATCGAATGCGCGGAACATATTGGAATGCCAAATAAATGTTTCGAATTTAATCCCAGTAAAAGAGTTAACACTTAGACTTGACTAGTCGCATGCACTCTCTCTGATACGTGGAAGCAAACGCAAGAAAAATACAAAATTGATTCCAAATAAAACTTTTAAAAACGATACAAAAATTTTATCCACTATGTGTTTTGATGCTAAGACGTGGGTAATTTCATACTGTATACACCATGTTCACGCACAGAAGAACTTCAACGCCAAATGTAAGTTAACAGATTACATTTTACTGTTTAAAGTCATTACAGAAGACATTATCTCACTGAACATACATATACTTAGCTACAGTCACAAGACATTGACGAAACAAACGGAACACGCAAATGTATTAATGATTTTAATAATTTGCCTAGCTCCCTACTCTGCCAGGGACAAGTAAGCCGGGTTCAGTTAGATTGCCAGAGCTCTGGCGAAGTAAGTCCAAGGAGAAATCTCTTGGCATGCTACTAAAGAGACTTACTGTAAGTATTGGGTCGTTAGGACCCGGTCAATCTATGCCTAGACGCTTGTGCGCGACATATTGTAAATATTTGTGTTCTATGTTTGTGTTTGTCCTCGTCTAGCTTCAGAAAAATTGGCGAAGAACGTTCAAATAGTTAATAGTCTATTGAATACGCCTGTATGTATCTGTTTCGCATTTAAGCTTTTGAATTATTGTGATTGTCCGATGTAACATGAGTCTTTATATTTTATCTAGTCTAGCTTGAATTGTGAATGTCTGTCTAATCACCATGTGGCCTTGTTCAACTAGTTGTTTCCTAATCTTAGATTCGTTAGTAATATAGAGCATATCCTTACTGCTTAAAACGATTAAAGATACATTAGGTAGTTTCGTGAAATCTATTTCAGTTCGCAAAATTTAAACAAGAATACTAAGTAACCATATTAGACTGAAAGGCAAGTCGTTCAATTAAACGGTTCTACAAATTTAGGGCGAATTTCTGTACTTTAAAGGTTATTAATACGGTACAATAAGTTAATAAAAAACAAAACAGTCTTACCGTCATATTTAGGAGAATTGTGTCTTCAGAAGACTCAACTGCAGGACGATTGCTCGTGGAATGAGAGGTTAAAGGGGGAATGAAATCAATGTTAAATCGTATTATCTTATTGCGATTATCGGTATCAGCGTCAATATCCCATCAATTCCTTCGCTGTCGTTTTTCATTCATCAGAAGCACGCAACACGGAAGGGACACCCGATCATAAAATTTTATGCTTATTCCAATAAACTCTCATTTGTATTTCGGCGCACCCGGTCACGGCAAGTAAATGTTCAGGGAGCATGTACCCTGAATTATTTCTCCTCCACTACAGTCGTCGTCGTAACGCGCATCATAATGATCTTGTAATATGTTGATTAAAACTTATATGTACGGCGAAATACAATGACCTAAGTCAGAAAAGCTTGCATCAGGTAGCTATAAAATATATGTAAAAAATACTTACCGTTATCGACTGTGTTTATACAGCTTGATAATCGTTGAGCTGATCAGATGAATAATTTCAATGATAACATTGATAACCGAATCACTTTTAAAACACGAGTGAGTATGTTTTACTTTGGTGTCCTGCATCAATGAGGAACTGCAGGCAAACTTGTCCGTTAAAATTGGAATCGCGGAAAGAGGCATACGACTCAGATTAAATAGTTGCTAGCATGTTGTAAGCCGGTTGTAGCGAGTGGTATTCCTGATAGCAGGTTTGCAAGTATGTCCACGGCACGGCAGCCCGGTGTCGTGCTCGTGATGTCGCTGTGCTACCTGTCGCCAGACACGGGTGGTAATTAGAATTTGGTGACACACCCAGCCTGGGGAGGGGGTAGGTACATTTGCAAACTTAATACCGTTTGCAAAACATGATTACTTAAATGATAATAAACGGGACTTCAGTGCGTATGCCTACTTACATTTATTTTTATCTTTACGAAGTAACTCGACGTTTTGGATGTGTTGCAACATACTTGGTCGCGAGCAGACTTCATACCTGAAAAGGCGAGTTACTTCAAATACTAGTAAGGGCGTATGCAATAGGTGAAGTCAAAACGGGAAACTCGTTCTTTTTTGAAAGTCGGTTGAAATTAGTTTTCGTGCTGTTGAGGCACATAGCATTTAAATTAAACTAATTTTAATTTGTCGAGTCACGCTAAATCGAAAAGTCTACGTATAAATGCTTTGAAATTCGTGGTACCAACCTATCCAAAGGCAGTCTGGAAGAAATCGAACGATAATCCATAAGAACGCCTGTTGTCTACAATGTTTATATCTAATTTGATATTGTTTCCTATTGAGTATTAGGTACAATTTTTGCTAAGCAATAAATAATGTGTTTATTCGTATTTGTGATGCCTAGGTAGGGAACAGAGCTGGGCATAAGTCCGTTAATCCGTTAATTAACGACGTTAACATTTCGAGTAACGGATTAACTTTTAAGTTAACTTAAAGAGTCGTTAACGGGCTCATTAACTTCCGTCAACTGTCCATAAGTCGGTTAATCGTTAATCAAGTAGGTACCTATTATTTGCCTATGGACCCGCTCGGGTCGCGCCGAGCCACAAGTGCGTTCGATTTGTACCGGTCGGCGCGCGCGCGAGCGTGGCGATGAGACAAAGCGAGTGCAAGTCGTGTATAAGAGTATTCAACTTGTATAATTTGCTCGCGTCTCACTAACTCTTTAAGCAAAATGTGAGACGCTTATACACATGGGACAAAGATCTTGGACAAATGGAATACTACCCTAAGATAAATGAAACTATGTGTTTTCGGTACGTAAATGAATGAAATAAGTAGCACGATTCATTTGTTTTGCTTACTGCCAGTGCCGGCGTTGAAGTGACCGCTGTTAGTGTGTGAACAGAATTAAACCGTGTATTTTAATTAAAAAAAATATATATATATACGCGTTGACTTGAGAACCTCCTCCGTTTTTTTCGTCGGTTAAAAAGTGAATACTTTTTGGACTTGCTGTTCTGTGGTTGGGTAGACTGATATTATATTTTGTGGGTGTGTATAAAATAAACAGCCAGTGTAAATAGTGGAACTATGGAATCGGATTCCAGTTCTACCACGGACGAAAATTCGTGGTTACTATTTAAGTGATTACTTAAGTCAATTGTTACTAAATCTAATAATAAGCCGAGAAGCCACAGATCGTTAAGAAGTAGGGCATAAAGACTAGTCAAAATGTGGCTGGACATAAAATCGAAAGACACGTTCAACGACGCGGCGTCCTCGGGGAGCAAATCTTTATAAATTTGTTCATAAAATACAACACCGGTATACCCTCGAGTACTGCAGTTGAACGTCTCGACGGACCCAATTAAAAGAGTATGATCTGCAAAACAGCTACTTTTCAGGAGAAACTGTCAAAGTTTTCGAAAAAAAAAATGGAATATCGTTATCAAACTTCGAATGTTTGCTTATTAGCAGGTTGTTTATTAGTAACCGTTGAGTATACATGTACTTTTGCAGCCATTTTTCAAAAAAAAAAAAACAAAAACCTCCTATGTAACTTTTTTAAATCGGATAGCTTAAGCAAAATTGGTCGGAAGTGGCACATACGACATTTTTGTCTGGATATTGTATACATTTATATGTCGGATGTATCACATATGACAAAAAAAATACTCCAAAAATGTCGTAACTGCCAGAACTGACATTGTTGCATGGAAACTCTTATGTAACAATTTAATACAGAGACAATTTACTTTGATAACTTAACAGGCTGTAAATTACATAAAATACACAACAAAAAACACGCTATAGTATTCTGTGTAATATAGTAGAATGTGGCAATTTCGACACTTTGTACTCACTCTGTGTATCGTAAAAACGTCGGAACTGTCACAACCGACGTTTTTATGCCGGGTTTACATTCAGCCGAAGTGAGTAGGGAAGTGGGCAGTACGGGCGTAGCATGCGGTATTACGCTCGTCCTGCCCACTTCCCTGGCCACTTCCCTGCTCACTTCGGCTAAATGTAAATCCGGCATTAAATTAAATGTCATCAGATAAACGAAAATCTGTGCATGTGGTTTTAAAAGGAGTTTTTTACGACCAAAGCCGCTGATGAGCAAAATTCTTAGTTTTGCAGATCCGACTTTTTTAATTGGGACCGTTTGTCTGTTTTCAACTAGTGCTAGCGGTACCTACACCCCAAAATTCAGTAAAAAGCTGCAAACGATCGATGATTGATAATTAGGACATAAGTATCAATTTGACTCGTAGCACGAATAATAAAAAAACAGCCAAGTGCGTGTCGGACCACGCGCAGGGTAGGGTTCCGTAGTTGCCCGTCTGTCACAGAATGCGGACTTAAAAGGGGCTTTTGGGGTTTTTATTATAGCTTACCTTCGTAAATAATCGTATATATGATTATTTTTATAACACACGAATGTATAGGGTAATTTCGCCGGTTACGCGACCACCTGAAGGACAAGGTTTTTTCTATTGAAGATAAAGTGCCGTGAAAAAGCAACTCTACCGTCCACGGTAAAAGGTTCAAATTACAATGACCATGTATATGCACCCGAAATTAAGTGCATTTCTTACCAGTCAACTAGTTATGTCTACTACTCGTTTACTAGTTATGTCTACTTAATTGTGATAGTTTTCCTTTTAAATTCATTATATGTACTACTGCCACGAATTTTTTCACGTCCCCAGTAGTAGCCATTTAGCCGGCAGGGGGGGACACATGACTCGAACAAAAATTAGGGCTTTAAATCCCATTTTCTCGCAAACCCATAATATTTTTGAACAAGCTATCCAACGATACCCCACACTATAGGTTTAACGAGAAAAGAAAAATACATCATCAATTTACATGTAGGGGAGGTAACCTAAAAAAAATTTTTTTTCAGGATTTTATTCTACTGTTTTGTCGGCGTGATTGATTTTTAAACCCACGCCGAAATGCAGTTTTCTAGTTGTAAGGGTTACTTAGCTAAGCCGAAGAAGTCGGACAGACAGACAGACGGACGGACATGGTGATACTATAAGGGTTCCTTGTTGACTACGGAACCCTAAAAACTCATCAAAAAAGGAGAGGTGTTATGACATCATCATTTTTTATATGGGAATAAATCAATTTTTGTTCTGATCATCTGAAACCTATCGTGTGTGGTATCTAATGAATGGGCTTACTAAGCCGATTCTAAAAATAGATCACGTCATTGTATTTCAGTCACTTGTTTTAAATTAAAATTTATATAATTTAAATGATATGTAAAAGGTTTTAACTCCTCTCCTTTTTTTCGTCCTAATAGGGGTCTATTTTACTCGTACGGCGCAAAGATCTATATTTCCGGTTTTCATGTTTTTTAACACCATTTTTTGGCGTGTCGCTAGCACCAAGCAGGCAAAGACATTTTGACGCCTAGGAAACGTGCCTCGCTCCCTGACAAAACATTCAATGTTTTATGATGTTCATGAAGGAAAACATGCATCCAATGCCAGATAATAAGAGTTTGAATTTTGTATCAAAATAATAATGATTAATGAGCTATGTTTATTTTTTTATGTCCTGCTAGCTTGCCCTTGGCTTGGTTACTATTAACGATTAACGTTAACTTCCGTTAATGAACTTGAAATGTATCCTATTAACGAAGTTAACTAACGGATTAACGTTAATGATTAGGTTAACGGTGCCCAGCTCTGGTAGGTAACCATCTAAATTTAGTTTAGGTATTTCTTTATTTAATTAATAAAAAGATAAAACGGAAATAGTCAAAAACACATACAACATTTAATGTGTAGGCAGATAAAGAAACTTAGGTCTAGACGTTTATCTCGATGACATAACAACGTTTTAGCTTGCTGTCGCTACTTTCAGCTAAACTGTGGTATACTATTAGTAGGTATTATGATTTATGATACAGTTTACACAACGGTTAATGTTGTTGAGTAAGGAAGTTGAACGCTATTAGAAACAACGCTATTACTTACAAAGTTGATCACAATCACAATGCAGCAAACGCGTTCGCAGCGCTTAACACCGCAGTCGTTTTCAACCAACAGTCGTTTTGATACAAACATTTATTTTTATAATAAAAAATGTCATTTGAAGTCGATAGTGAAAGCGACGTAAGTACGGAACAGTAGACTATCCTTATAAAACAAAATAATTGCGTGATCGTTATCGTATTGCGTGACATTTTGATCGTTACCTTTATTGTAGCCATTTTATTGCCCATGGAATTATAGTTAATTTAATTTACTGGTTAACAATCAAGTCACTATTGAAAATAATATTTTTTCTACTATTGTATGTTTTAAGAAGTTATATTTCTTTACTAAAATGAGGTCGCGTTTACAGTAAGGTGCACTTAATTCCTACGAGCTCATATTATAAAAGAGAAAACAATTTTAGTAAGCAATTTATATTAGGAACATTGCAAAGACTAGCCTGTTTTGAACCTAATACTAAGTTAATTTTGTTTTTTTTTGTAACGCTGCTAACGAAAATTACAAATTTTCAATGAAAGGAAAAAATTGAAAAATTTTAATGCTCCGAGCCGGATTCTTTCCTTTGATTTAAAATTTCTAATACTAAGTTACTAAAGTAGCACTTCATGTGTATAATGATGCAATAATTCAGCCATAACAGTCTAAAAATCAAGCATTCTTCAAGCAAGCAAACCTCATTCATAGTTTGTTTACGCATGATTCCCCGTCGAATTATGTTAGTCGCATTTTAATAGACTATTTACATGATCAGCCCAAATAAAGACCTAACAACGAATGTCATGCTAATTCGAGGAGCTTTTCAAATTTATAGAAAGCTGCACAGTATCGTATTAGCTGCCAACCGAGGCTTGCGTGTCTGCCTTTTGTATCGAAAAAACGCTTCGTTATTTTTTCCATCATGCTGAGGGCTATGATCAAACGCGCTCTTCACGGAGACGAACAGAACGTGCTTATTAATAAAACGCTTGACGTTCTTAATGTATGTTTTCACCGGTAGAAATATAAATGTGAATATGACGAGCTGTATGGCTGGCTGCATCATTTTATTGTTGGTCAAACTCTTTGCAGAAAGAAGCGAGCAAATCGAAAGCCAACTTGGCCGAGGACGATGCCCTAGACTGGCTGAAGCCGCGCTCCCTCATCAAACCTGACGACCAGGTGGAATTAACAGAAGCCGTGAGTGTTCATTATTATATTACTAATTATGACATCTTAAATTAACTGATAGTCTTGCATTCTCAAAATCAAATGGGCATTAATGAGATCAATTTATTATTTAATAGCTTCTGCCCGCGATTCCGTGCGCGTGGAACACGTTTATATCGCAGCTCCATATTAATTTCGGGGATATAAACTATCCCTTGTCCTTCCCCGGGACTCGAAACTATCTCTATACCAAATTTTACCTAAATCGGTTCAGCGGTTTAAGAGTCCGCAGTAAGCTCGATTCTCCATACAAACGTACTAAACTAATTACAGACATAGATATAATTCATGTCATTGTATATGCAAAGTTTCTACACAATCCAACACGAATTTTTAAAATGAGAGCGTAACTACGTTTGTTTGGGAAGGTCAAATTCGGCCCAGCTTACTGCGGACTCTTACGCGTGAAGACGTAACAGACAGAAAGACACACTTTCCCATTTATATTATTAGTATGGATTTAATTGTGTTTTGGTTTGTTTCAAATGTCAGTGATTCGAATATGATAGGTTTGGTATTTCCTTCTTTTAAAAGACATTCCGACGTCATTGACAACCACAGTTGCCAATTTCGCTGACCCCTAAACTGATGGTGGCAACTGTCATTGGCAATCACTGATTGCCAATCGAAGTATGGGCTGTCATGATAATGAAAAATTAGAAGCAATTAGGGCTACCTTTTTTTAAATCCAAAATCAAGTGAGCGATAATTATATGAATATTTATGGCAAAACTGTCACCTCCATCCCCTACAAACCTATCATTCAATTATATAATGTGCCTTTCCTTTGATTTATCACTACTGAGAAAATAAATAGATGTATTTTCTTTGAATGTAGGTACTATCTAAAAGTATTAAGGTTACTTTTATCTTAATTTAGGATCTAGATGAAGATGTTGGACGTATCTTGACCCAGATCAACCCGCAGTGGGTTGCGGATGAAGTCGCGTATCATTACGGCAGGGGCATGTTCACCTACAAACCTAAACCAACGTTTGGGAAGGCATTTCCACTTTTTGTGTACCAGGGAACGGCCATTCGTAAGGATTCCGATGAGGCTAAGGCACAAATTGCTGCTGGCTACGGTGAGTTTCTTGAAATTAGCAGTCGTATAATAATGTATACCTCATTATGTCGAAGTGCTCTCTATAGGTATTTTTGTTACCCTGCGATAGTTATTTAATCGTATGGCGTACCTACATTCTATAGGCCTTTAAAGTTTGTCACTCTTTAGTACCACCCAGGAGACACGTGCAGGGTTGGTGAGTGGGCAACTCGACTGTTAGAAGTTCTTAAGCCGTCCGAAGACCTCTAACTCGGCTTAACGACTACTGTCATAGACAGCAGCCGGGATCAACTGCTTAGCGTAGCAACTGCCTTCCAAAGCACGGAAGCGCTCATTTATATTAACCACTCAAACATCAGGTGGTCACCCATCCAAAGACTGACCGATGCCATCTTTGCTTAACCTGCGTTATCGTTTCCGACTCGCAGGCGCCGCTAGGCTATGAGCGCCTACGACAGTAGTTAACAAGGATATGGCTTGCCCGATGATAAGCATGCAGAATTACAAACGTCTCAACGACCCTTTATTGATTTGAGAATTCATTGTGTTGACAGCCAGAGACAACTTTAATACAGGGTTACTCACTCTCAACACAATGCACCCTCGGGACCTCTTGCAATTTCACGCACCGCCACGCACGTCTATCGTGAGACGGCTGCGACATACTCTCGATTTTTCTCGCACTATATCTCTTGTTCTAAGTGTTCTAATAAGAAGGAGACGGATACTGCGAGAAAAATCGAGAGAGCTCGCGCGCCGTCGCATGATAACCGGGTGGGACGAGTTCTTACATAAGTACATTTTGTATAGCATCGGCGCACGCCGGGCGTTTAGTCGCCGCCACAAGCAGCGGAAATTGCTATAATCTATTTCATATTGGAAGAGTCCGTTGACAGCTTCAAAGATGACTTAAAACTGTACCGAGATGACTCCTGTCACCGGACTCATCGCGCTAGATGCAAGCAGTGGCTTAAAGTGCGGCCGTGTGGTGGCGTTTAGTGGCCACTAGTCGCTGTAATGTGCAGGTGCTCATATTGAAATGGTTTGATATGTACTGAATAAGGTATGGTGGGCTTCGACGATGCGGGGCCAAAGCGGGTCAAGGTGAAGAAGAGTGCGGAAGAAGCAGAGGAAGAGGAGGAACCCGAGCCCGAGCCGGTAGCGGCCGCGGGAGAGGAGGCTAAGGCAGAAGGTACACCACACTTTCATACTCTTCTTAAGAAAGAAGTTTTTAGTTTGTTTCGCAAAAAACATACTTTACACCAGATTTAATATAAAATTACATATATACCTAACTAAGACTTAGGTCTACATGTGGCATATTCATGACGCTGATAGTCTGACCAGCGAGTCGATGGTCAATGTAGCCTAGTGCCATCTCATACGAGTATCACCTCTGCGCTATTTTTCATTCAAACTTTGTATTCTACATTCTAACCACCTACCTACTATCATTACAGAAAATTGTGTAACATAATGTTACTATAGGTTCCTTTATACAATTCATTGGAATAAATGATGGAAGAAAGTCCAATATCTCTTTTGTAGGATGAACGCGAATTCCCGATTCTCGTATGTCTTCAATGTATTTGCGTATTTATGTGTTAAGGAGCAATTATTGCTAAAAAAGGTCCAAATGGATCTTGAGTAGGTACTCTGTGGAGGTCCACAGCATCTTATTGAGCTCGGCACTAGATTGATTTTTATTAGAATCTTCTATATCATAAATGGCATTTGTTTCAAATATAGAGGAGCAAAAACCGGAAGAGGAAAAGGCGGCTGATGAGCAGCAGGCTGCAGCGGAGGCGGTGGAGGGTGAACAGCAAGAGGGCGAAGGAGGGGAAGAGGCGGAACCTGAAGAAGGTAATGGAAGGGGGGGTGGGGGCTAGATAGACTCAGGGGCGCAAGCAAGAACTCAGATTCTTTTGTGGGGCAAAAGCATCGGAGTCGGAGTCCTTCGGAAACAGATCTGCCGTGATACTGATCGCGTTTTGCAAATAACATTTTACCTACATGAATAGCTGCAGGACATAGCATCCGGAATTCTAATAGAAAGTTGGTCAAAGAGTTTTTGTAATCGGACGAGTAAGTAGATTCGAAGATTACCTGGTACCTACGTATGTGACAGGTATATTGACGAAATAGCGCTGTAAAACATACAACTCCAGTTTTTGACCAATATTTTATCTCGCATAGCCGCAGCAGTGCCGGATGACGCCGGAGGCGAGGACGAAATAGTCATCAGACCCCGCATCAAGAAATTGGCCAACCAGTTCAATTTCTGCGAGCGGGCCGCGCTCACATATAACAATCCTCGGCGTGTGAGTCTTTAAACTGTCTAATCAAATTATGATGGTTGAATTTTCGCCTTGAGTCCTATCCGACTAAACGTATTGAATTGAAATAAAATTTGCATATCTGTGCGCATTTTCCTTGACATGTAAGCTCAGCGGGTCTGGAAGTGGGTAGGCGATTAATATAAATTTGATTCATATCAATACTTCGCCAAATATACCCCCTGATTTATGTTATTTTTTTCAACTCTGTGAGTGGAGTACATGCATAGTGGTAATCCTAAAATATTAAACGAGCAAGTTGTATATTTATTTCGTTGTAAATGTGTTCATTAAACGGCTGTTACGATTTCGATGGGATTTTCAATACAGAGGTTTACGGGGGCGAAAATTCGATGTTTTTTCCGGGAAAACGCGTTTTCCCCTCAACAGACATCTCGGCCTGCCAGTTACTATAAAATCAATTATTTGAATGGCAGTCAGTGGACACCCAAACGATACCACCGGCACGGGCAAATTACTGCGCCGTGGCTCTGCAGAGCATCATATTTGACTACTACCAAGAAGACTGGGCCCGGAAACTCAAGGAAAAAGAAGATGAAAAACCGAAGAGAGTAAGACTTTTATTACGTACCTACTGCTTTTCTGCTTTCATGCGCGGCTCCACCCACGTATTACACAGAATCCAAGCAGAGCAACGGGATAAAATGTAATCATATGTTCTTCCCGAATGTCCATTCTTTATACTGTTGAAAGATTTTTAAAATTGGATGAGTCGTTTCGGAGATAACCCCCTACAAACAATATTACAAAGCTACACGCTCAGAAACTTTAACTCATCATAATACCTCATGATGTTAATATAGATTATGTCGAACTGTCTTTTTTTATTTAGAGTTGTGTTTGTCCTTTTCCTATTTTCCATAATTGCCATACGATTAAATAATAATAACTATAGTTTGCTTGCGTAGTCTTCGTTATTCGTCCACAAACTTCTGCCCCCCTATATTCAGACCCTTAGGTGTTCTTGTTGTAAAGATAAAAGGGATTCATTTTCATATACATCCACATTCTGATTTCCCCTCACTGATTCAATTTGGGTAGCTTACCCTTGAACACATGATAGAAAGATATGAATCTTCTTTAATAAAGACTGAGTAGGTATGCTAGTTATTCAACGAACTCGAACTGGGATTTGCATTTGATATTGCATGTTTCGACGATAATAAACATTCTAGTCTTCTTTTGATTTGCGATCTGGGTATCTTTTATGAGCACTTAATGGCATTACTAGAAGCATATAAAAACATCCATGGCAACGTACCTTCTAACCTAAGGAACGATTAAATAACGCCGTACCTAACAAATCTTGTTTAAATATTAGGAGGAAGGCCATAATAAATAAAATAAGTATTTATTTACATAACTGTAGTAGGTGCTGCTGTTAGTGCGGTATCTGAATATATAACGTTTATATAGTTCACCTGGTTTTCATGAGCGAATATAATAAATAGTTCACATTCATTTCCAACTTATGATACATTCAAATATTTAGGTCGTCTGTGACGTGTTCATTTATTTGATTGAATTCACTAAAAAACTAAAACTAAAATCATTAACGACAGCAATAAGCCCTGCCATATAAAGTACAATAAGTATTACGTATTAATTTTGTGTTTAAGCAGTAACGCTGCTAACGAAAATTATGAATTTTAAATCAAAGGGAAAATTGAATAATTTAATGCTCCGAGCCGGATTCGAACCGGTGACCACAGGCATTCATGGCCCGTCGCTACTAACCAACTGAGCTATCGGAACAATCCGGTTCGGGCACCAAATCCAGCAATCAGTTCCTTGATACAACGCCTTAGGGAGGCGTGTAGCGACATCTACCAGAAAGGCTTAGGCTTCTTAACGGCACCAACGTCTCAAATTATATTGAGAAATCATCAGTAACGATGCGCCATCCCATACTAAATTAATTTTGTTATTAAGCAGTAACGCTGCTAACGAAAATTATAAATTTTAAATCAAAGGAAAAAATGAAAAATTTAATGCTCCGAGGCGGATTATTACGGAAGCCGGAAGTATTACGTATGTTTTAGAAACATACCTTTTTGGGATAAAACACGAACACATTACGATACGGATTGTAAGCGTTATGATAAAAGAAAAGTTTAGCACAATTTAATTTTTCCACACCAGTACCGGTCTTTAATTTGAATAAAATGCATGTCACATGGTGTGATTGATTAATTAAATTGATATAAAAATTATTCGTCCAGTTGCGCAAGAAAGCGGCCAAGCATGCGAAGACCGCGCAACAGATACATGACGAAAGGCTCGCGACTCGAGTGCGCGAGGCGTGGGCCGTGCTCGAGCGGCTGGTCAATCAGAACATCTATGACGACATCGGTAAGGCGACTTGCATACTGGCAGTAGACAGCACAGCAGCACGCAATGCAATTAAGGGCGGTATCTCTATCTCTTTCCACAGTAGCGCGGCGTCTCTATCGCACAGTACCGCGGGCCCGCCGCGAGCCCGCGCAACTGTGTGATAGAGATAGTGAGAGAGATATTAAATGCGTTGGTTAGTGAGAAATATATACGTACCCGCGCTGCGCACGACCCGCGCCGCGCCCGACCCGCGTTCGGTGTGTGGAGGCCTTAAGAGGCGTTGGTCGTGAACGTGGACGCAACGTGGCTTGCATCTACATTCTACAATGAGCGGGATAAACATACCTACCTACTTAGCCGTGACACTGTCTTTAAGTCGATCAACTTAGATCGAGTTACTTTTCACTTTTTCACTCGGTGATGTGCTACGGGCTAGAACTTTGGGGAACAGCAGCTGAATGGCAACGAGTTTTTATACTCCAAAAACGAGCTATACGTATTATTTCACATGCGCCGCCAAGCACCCCTGCACGGCAACTTTTTAAAAACACCAACGTAATGACCCTAACCTCACAGTACATTTTCTACATTGTTAAATACGTGAGAAGTAATATGCACCAATTTCTAATAAAGGTAACAAAAAGTAAGCGGCTTGCTCAGATGAATAAGAACACATTGGCCACCACATGTTGTCGACTTATGAAGTCAACCAAAACAATGTCTGTTGTAGGGCCAGTTATCTACAATAAATTACCCTCAGAATTGAAAGAAATAGAAAATGATGTGACATTTCTTAATAAACTAAAAAAATGGCTGTATGACAAATCGTTCTATAATATTAGCGAGTATTTATAATATATGTTTGTAATAATAATAATAATAAGTTTTAATGGTAGAACATTGACATTGTGTAATTTAATTAAAAAAATTATGACCTAAGTAATTAGATAAATCAAATCATTTTTACATATTAACTATTATAAAGAATCCACATTATTTTTGACATGTAAAATTTTATATTTTATTAATAAATGAGTATGAGTATGAGTATGAGTATAGCGGAGGTATCCTAAAAAAAAGTTTTTCCATAAATTTTATCTACCGTTTGGTCGGCATGATTACTTTATATACCCATGACGAATTACAGCTTTCTAGTAGTTAGGCTCACTGTGGTCTGTGCTTTAGACACAGCAGAGCACTTCTTTTCGCATTTCGCACTTTTTATCCTCCTATCAAAAACTCACTTACCGTATATCGATCATACCTAGGCATGCATCTTTCTCAGCTCAAGACTACCGGTACTGGGATGATCCATCAGACGAGTTCCGCGAGGGAATGGGCTCACTCCTGCCGCTGTGGAAGTTCCAGTATGAACCGATGAGCAGGCACGCCGTCTGTGATGTGGCTTGGAACCCGCACTACCAGGACCTGTTTGCCGTGGCCTACGGATCCCGTAAGTTAACCCATTCAGGGCCAATGACGACACATATGCGTCAGACCGCCGCTTAGCCGCTTTCCGCTACATACGAGTAAAACCACGGGATCGGCTACGAGCGTAGCGCGTAGCGATCCTTGGCTCTGAATGGTTGTTTACGAACAACCGAACCCTTGAGATTGAGTTTCGCGAAGAGCCTCTCTGGTGCCAATGAGGAAGTTGCAATTCGTGCCGTGCCCCTTGGACTCCTACGAGGTTGACTGGAACCACATGGTTCTTTTTTCCGTCGCACGAGCATAACTCGTTTCATTAAAAATTTCGGCGAGATATTCCTGAAACTGTGGTTTCTTATCCACGACTTTATCACACATGTCACTCGTCATAAAATCAACCGCCCTGTCATATTATATGATGTTGATTTGATGAATTAAAACATTTCACTTTTATTTTTTAACACTATTTTATAATTTTTATCTACATATCAATGTTTGACATGTTTGTAAATTAATCATTTTCGTGTGATATTTTGTAATGAATTTTCTTGTGAATATAGCATGAATTGTTTTTTTCTTATAGCATGTAAGCGACTTGGTGACCGCACGCACTGCAAGTTTATTTTGTGACTGAATAAATGAAATTAAGTAAATGGAAATTAATTAAATTACAAATAATAAAAAAGCTGTTGTTGCTGTCGGGCGGATATTAAATAAGTAGGTACATGTTGACCGCTTTCTATTGTTATAGTGGATTTCACCAACCAGCAAAAGGAGGGGTGCCTGTGCCTGTACAGCATCAAGAACCCCGCGTACCCGGAGTACGCGGTCGTCACGGAGTCGCCGCTCATCTGTCTCGACGTGTACCATGAGACTCCTTATCTTATTTGCGTTGGTAAGAACAAGATATTAACCTCAGGTTTTTAATAAAGAGCCTCGCAGTTATAATCTTCGGCATGCGACCCATGTGCATTCAATTAAATTAATAATGTACTTATAAACTATTCATTTCACATATGTCGGACAACTTTTTGCAATTATATGAAGTACTTACATGTGAAGTTATAAGGATTATGCCTACTTAAATTATATCGGCTCTCGGCCCTGAAGGAATTCGTCAATGGAGTACAACGCTTGCTCACCCAACTTCGCCTTCATCGGTCTACAACCAACAACGAAATGAGTAAGGTGTGTAAAGGATTTGCTATAGAGGTGGCAGTTCTATAGTTAATCCTTAGCACACTATGTTGACCAAAACGGGCCCTTGGTTGGCTGTAAGCCATGTAACGTGTCATTTTGAAAGATGGCTCCATGAGCTCTCACTTAACCCTTACACTATTTGACAACTCTATCAATAAATTTAAATTTGAACCGTAAATCAGTCAGAAATCAGAATACAAATGTTCTTGTTATTATGTTCCATGTCGCAGGAAGGTACGACGGCAACGTGTGCGTGTACAACGCTCAGTTGACATTGGAGTGCTCTTACCAATACAAATCGGACTCCGTCAGAGACAAACACAGCAGTATTGTTTGGGAGGTAATTAATTCACTGATCATTGCCTACTTGGCTACCCGGATGCTTAACTCAGTTGCCTGTGGCAAGTTGAGTTTCGACTTGTGATTAACGGTGATCGTAACTTTTGTAGCATTTTTGGTGCAGCGTAGTGTTGTGAACGGAATTTGTATAAAGAGTTTCAATCCTAATGCTTAATTAGTGTTAATAACGTTAATATTGACCTTAATTAACAATTTTAATTGATATTGTCTATACCAATTCCGTTAACAACACTGCGCTGCACCAAGAATGCTACAAAAGGTACGTTACGATCACTGGTGATTAATGACGTTTGTTGTGTACTAAAACAATTTAGTTCTAAATTAAAAAAAAAACCGGTCAAGTGCGAGTCTGACTCGCGCACCGAGGGTTCCGTGCAAACTAACAATTAACTCAAGGTAAAGTAAAAGTCCCAATATATTTGTTAAATTACTTATTTTAACCCAACACAATAGAATTCAATTTCAAACAACGAGTAACTTTTACACCAAGTCAATTGAATCGCGATCTTTTTTTGACCTGCTATTGAAAATAAATATACGCGTCCCAATCCCAACCCCATTCATTCTAGAAAAATCTTAACAGAGCGAATGGGGTCAGCGCCATCTATCGGCCCCATTTGGTACTAACGTGCAAGGGCAATCGGCTTAGTATGTATGTTGGTCTTTTAGCGATTATTGTTTATCACGTGAACTGATCTCGATTATTATTGTTTTATTTGATAGAGAGTACTTCTATTTATAGTTTTATAGGAATTTCAAAACAAAAAAAAACTTATAAAGTTGATTAAATTGCAAATCTAACTAGGAAATGATTTTTGAAAATAAACCAAAAAATATGCTAGATACAGAAAAAATAACTTTTCCCGTAATATATATGTTTATCTTAATCACAAGTAATTATTTCAAATTTTTCGCTTGAGTAACTTCGGAGATAAAGGGGGGGGAAAGGTATTTTTTTTTACATTTTCCTTCATAGATCAAAATTTTCCGAGTGTAGAAAAAAAAAAGAAAAACTGCTTCAAAAAGTGCAACTCAAGCCCTTTCGAATGATACCCCACTTGACCCTATAGTTGAATTTTTTTTTTCGTAAGTTTTTATAGAAAAATTAAATGTATATTTAAATTTTTCATTTTCCATGCACGCGGATAACTCTCATTTATAACCATTCCAAGTTTCAAGTTGATAGTTTGAGTAGTTCGTGAGATATTTCACTTTGTGACAGACAGACAGACGGGCGGAGTCGCACCATAAGGGTTCCTTTATTACCATTTTTGGTACGTAACCCTAATTATTGTTAAAGAGGGAGCCTACCTACACCAAACCACGCGAGTAAATTTTTCTACCTTTTCTTTGCTTAAGGGATGTTATTGAAAAAGTACTTGACTGGGCCACTTTCGATAATGTTTATATCGTCACACACACACATCGTTACACAATATAAAAAGTACAAGCAAAAAAACTTAAATACGAGGACGTTAAACAGGATCCCCACTCAGCATATAGCACGGCACGCAGAGGCGCTGATTTTCGGTGGGGACCTAACTTAAAATTATTATAGGTGGCGGCGCAAACGCCAACAACTAGTATTAACTAAGAAAAACAAAATAAATAAACCTAAAAAAACGAATCCTGAAAAAAGGAATCAGCAGCTTCCCCATAAATTCAGATCCGCTGGGGCCGCCGCCTGCTGGACGGCGAGGCCTCCTTCTTCTCCATCTCGGGCGACGGACGCGTGGTGCAGTGGGCGGTGATGCCGGGTGACCTTCAGGCCACCACCATCATTACGCTGCAGTCTTCCATGCCGCCCATTCCCGGGCCTGATGGAACCATGCTCACTGTTAACAGTAAGTAAAGGTCGACTCATGTAAAAAGAACCCTGGCGGCCATACTTTTTATATGGCCGCCAGGGCTCTTTTTACGTGTGTCGACCTGTACCTGAGTTTTATTTGTCGCTGACAGTTTCTTTTTTAACCCCCGACGAAAAAAGAGGGGTGTCATAAATTTTACGTGTCTGTCTGTGTATCTGTCTGTGGTATCGTAGGTAGCTCCCAAACGGATGGACCGATTTGGATGCGGTTTTTTTGTGTCATAGATAATTTTATCCCGAGTGTCCTTAATAAATCTGAGCCGTTTTTGAGATATTGAACTTTGAAATGAAAATGTCAGGGGTTTTCAACTTTTGTAAGTTGTAGTTATTCTAATTATTATTTAGGGAGTGTAGAAAACTTTACGAGTACATATGAATTTCATTCTTGTTTAATTAGAGTAGGTAGGTACAATATTTATATGTAGGTAAAAAAGGTCCGCCTGCGGCATGGTCCCGAATACGCTGGCCGCGCTAACTCTTTGTATTGCTAGAGAAATTATCTGCGCGAGGTAAACGCCGCCGGCTCGGGGTCCCGTGAGGTGTCGACCAGCCGCGACGACAGAGACTTTCAGCGTTGGAAGCTACGGTTTCGCTCATCGTTTCTGAGATCCCCTGGGACCTCTAGGCCTCCTTCAGATCAAATTCCGCATCTGTGTGTGATCTGTAGGCTAACACGTTACTATCATCAGTAATTCGTACTGCGCATCCCTGGACCAGAACCATTTACCATCACGCCATGAACACTAGTAACTGCTGATGAAGTTCAGTATCGAATAAAAATGAAGATCTAAGATTTGTTTTATGTTCTTTTGGTACCTATAATCGATTTTGAGATAAAAGTAGAAATCTGAGTACTTTTTCGGTAGATACATTATCTGTTAATTGTGTGACACTCTTTAACGCTTTAGCGAGTTATTCCTGCATGTAATAAAATCACAAATGTATCATTATAGAGTCACGAGTTCTTTCTTCAAGGTTGTGGCAGCTGCATCTGCTTCCACCCCGAGAAACCCGAGATCTTCATGGTGGGGACCGAAGACGGCATGATCCACACTTGCTCCTTGAAGTACAATCGCAACTACGTGCGCTCTGTCCAGGTCACATACTATTAAAACGTATTCTCTAGTAATATTTCGATCAGCTTGTTTATTTTATGATATCTAGTGCTTAGGATACTCTACACGCCTTCAGGATAAAAATCTTGTCCGAGATTGGGTATTTTCGCGAGACGGGATGCATCGTTAGTGACGTCACCGAGTACCTGTAAGTTATAAGACTTATAAGTGTTCCATTTTGTAACGTTCATTTGTCATACAAATTGTATGGTTAATTTTGGTTACAAAGTGGACCGGCATTCTGGGACCAAAACCTCGCTAACCTCTATGAAACTCTAGTCCACGTTTAATATGATTTAGGTAATGTAAAGAGTATATATAGGGAACTTTTATGCACCTGTCTTGAGAGAGTCTTATCTCTTGCTCAAGTCGTTCGTCACAGCAATTTTTAATCAATAAAGCGCCAGCAACAGTGTGATTCCTGTGGAGTTTCAAGTATCTCTAAGCTACCTACCACTTTCTATGGCAGGCCGTATTAAGAGTTTTTTTATTTTAAAATTCGCACTTTACTGACGTAATTGTTCGCTATTCTTGCAGGGCCACCACATGCCGGTCTACAGGATCAACTACAACTACTTTAATAACAGTATATACGCGTCCTGCTCTGGCGATTGGCGGGTTAAGATATGGGAAGATGGGAGAGAGTGAGTAGTACCATCGTCCCACTAAGTGTGGTTAGTTATTCCACTTGTCCAAGATCTTTGTCTAATGTTTCTTGTGTACAAGAAAGAAAGAAAAACATTTATTTATGACAAACACAGATAACACAAAAGTAAGTAAGTATTTGCGTCTCACATTTGGCTTAAAGATTGAGTGAGACGCATTGCACATTAGACTAAGATCTTGGACAATTTGAATACCACCCTAATGCGACCATCATAGTGTGCAACCAAATTTAGTTTGAGCTTGCTACGTTTTTATAGTCCACATCAGCCAAAGACGCTAATGGCGTTGACTTGTGTCTCAAGCCTTTGATTGACGAAGACAAACGTACGAACCGTCATTTGTAGCGCTGTTTACCTGTCGACCGTAAAATGACGCGTAGTAAAGAGCGATCCAACTTCTTTAATACATTTACGGCCAAGAATCGCTACGCGCTACGCTCGTAGCCGATCCCGTGGTTTCCCTCGTATGTAGCGGAAAGCGACTAGAGCGTAGGCGCGCGCTAGGCCGGTTGTGCAGTGAAAGTTTTAAGTAGGTACTCACTAACCATAAAGGTACCATGTGACTCACATCCAGTAGCCAGCGCAGTACACGTAAATAACCGTGGGTAATAAATAAGAGCAACAAGCAAGCGACGAGTTGGTTACTCTCTTCCACTGCAAGGTACCGAAACGATCTTGATCGGCCTCCAGGCGTTCAAACCAGTAATTCACTAGGGGACAAATGTTCCACAATCAATCAGTAGGTCAGACGAATCGCTGGCAACACAGCTCGTGGGATATTTGTCCTCTAGTAAATCCCGGGCTTAAGGAGTTTTTCTATTGCAGCGAGCCACTTTTCATGTTTGAGCTGGGTGCTGCGGTGGGAGACGTGAAATGGGCGCCCTACTCGAGCACCGTGTTCGCGGCCTGCACTGCCGACGGCAAAGTAAGACCTTAAGGGGATGCCTTGATTTTCGAACACGCCCCCTAGACAGAGACACGCTGATGCCTTCAGTGCACGAGAAAAAGAGATGTAACACTCTTCGGGAATGACTTTTTTGGACAAATTTCGATAAATAGCTTACTTAGTGAAGTTTCATTTAAATTTCATAAAGTGAGATTTTAGATGAGATAAAATACTATAGTATTAACTTGATTGTGGCGTAAAATAGTGTATCGATTGAGTAGGCTGAGTAAAAAAAGGAAAATACAGATCCAACTCTGGTTTTTTTTCTATAGACAAATTTTAAACAATCATATATCTGAAAATCAGACCTTATTGTTTCTTAGTCTAGTCAGAACGGCGTTTCAAAGCACGCGATAACTTCCAATGCATCACCTTAACACTTTCACTGCCAGGAACCCGCGGGCGTCTACGCCGTAGGCGCTTTCCGCTACATACCTTTGGGGAAAATTACGGGATCGGCTACGAGCGTAGCGCCTAGCGTATCTTGGCAGTGAATACATTACACCATTCAAGACAAAATCTTGCCTACATATGCTACAAAGCGGAAAAATGCGGCTACGCGTTACGGCGTAGCACACGTAGCATTGCTTTGCCTCGAATGGGTTAATACTTTCACAGAGCAACATACTGCTGCTACTATAGATGATCACAAAATCCGTTAATAATCAATTAAAACCAAGTACCTACGTCCAGATTAATAATGATAAACGCCGATAAAAAGCACAGTAGATACCAGAAGTGTAAAAGTGCTATTGACGCTCTTTACCAAAAAAAGCGGATACATTCCAATGTTTTGTGTAGTCGTATGGCCTACTATCTTACGTGGTACAATTAAATGCATTTGTAATCATCTTCTGTGGCTGTCAACCGTGTATGTGAGCAAACAAATCTTTAGAGTCTAAAACTAAAACAAACAAAACGGTAACTGGGGTCGATCAGACATGTTTCACATTCTAATTTTAGCGGCTCTTAAAATTTTGTCCAATCTGGAAATATTTTTTACCACTACATAACAAATAGAATCAAAGACTAGCAAAGAAAGAACGTATTTACGTATATAACACAACACTAATAACATTAGGGAAAAAAATATTATGTCAAAATGTCATATAAATATTATGGAAAATGAAACTTGACGAAATATAAAATTATGGTAAATTTAATTCAAGCTAATTTAATTAAAGGCAAACGATAGAAATCTTATTTAATGTGTAGGTATGTAATTTACGGCAAGTACCTATTCTTTATTTATGTAGGTACCTACTTAGGTATTATATATTTGTCTTTAATTTTACCTACAATGTGTAGGTATTCACACTTTGTTTCAAAGTTATCGACACATTAATACCATACCTACCGGATTTCAACGTCTTGAGTCAATAAGCGAGAGAATAAGTAGGTAATTGCTTAATAACCAATTGTTATTCCAGGTGTTCGTGTACGATTTGAATGTCAATAAGTACCGACCGATTTGCGTGCAAGCCGTTGTGTCTAAGAAGACGAAGAAACTCACACGGCTGGACTTCAATATGAAACTTCCAGTTATCGTCTGCGGTGATACTAAGTATGATTGACATGATTTATTAACCTGTCGATGACCCTTTGAATGCCAAAGGCGCCTTAAGTCGCCCAACGTACTCAGTTGTAGGTATATTTACTGCATGATAGGTTAAGTGAGCAAAGTTTTTCTGGTATTTTTTTATGTCATTGACTTCATGAATTGAATGGACATTCACCGGACCTCTGCGAAAAGATTTTTTCACAATGGCTTATAGTTTTTATGTATTACCATGTATTACCTTTGAGTACTTGAGTGACGTGTAAAAAACAGATACTTTAGGTAGCTAAGCAACACTAGGCACAGCATTTTGTCAATATCAAATCTTGATGTGTTTTAGGGTTCCGTATTAATACGTAGGTATTAAAAGGCTTTTTATTTATTATTCATACCGTATTCCCTACGTACTACTTACTTGAGATTAATATTTTGCTCGCGCTCTTGCAGCGCTAAAGATGTTCGCTTGCAGCTACCTTCCACACTATATATGTACCTATACCATGATTTAGAGATAGCACAACTGTCAATCACTTACCTAACTAGCATGATATGTTTTATGGTCACGTTTTACGATCCAAATGAACCAGAACGTCACGTAAAATATGACAATAAAACCCACCATGGTAGCTGCCCTTAATACATGCCTTATTTTTAATATGGAAAGACTAGTGTACGGATTATGTTAAAGTATTTATCTTAAAACGTATTTTTCACTAAATACGTTTTCCAGTTTTGTTCAGCCTGATAAATTAGAATATTAAATTGATGATGTATTCAACATACTTTACCATTTTTTTTTTCTTTTATCTAAATTATAATAAGGCTCGTCCGAAGCGACTACGTCACCGTTTGTTAGCCAAATGGATGCGCAGTTTCTAAATCAATATTTCGCTCGCTCACGCAGCGCCTCCATAGCTCAGGGGTTAGAGCACTGGTCTTGTAAACCAGGGGTCGAGAGTTCAAATCTCTCTGGGGGCAGTCTTGCCATTACATTTTTTTAATTAATGTTTAAGCGTTTTTATACGTTTTCTTGTTTTAGGGGAACCTGTCACGTGCTTAAATTATCGCCGAATTTACGAGTCATGTGCAAACCACCTAAGAAAGCAGTTGGCGTGGACCAAAGGACACTACAGGTGAATTATTTGTTTTTTGTGGTTATTATTCCATTAGTGTGCATGTTGACATACCGTAAATTTTATCTAAAAAATATAGCTAGCTTAACGTATTGGATATTGAATGTCACTGAGGTTTTTAATTATAAGTATTTATATTGTTCAATCGTTGTTATCAGTGTGAATGGGCAAGATAAAAACTAATTGTAGGGACCTATTAGGTATGGGTGAGACCAAATTCTTGGCCAGTAGTTAGCGTGGTTAATTGATAGTACATAGTTAAAAAGTTCCGTTGTGACACGAAAATTAACCATTGAATTTTATTGCTAATTTTAGTGTCACAGGGGAACTTTTTAACTACTACCAATTTAACTAGGCTATCTACTGGCCAAGAATTTGGTCCTCACCTGTATAGTTTTCAAGTCATATTTATACGTGATTTTTGAACATTTTTTCCACGCTTATGTTAATGGAAAATAAAATAACTTGGAGTTAAGAAATCAATGGTGTAAAATACAGCAATTAAATCGCATAAAGGCGCAAATTCATTTGTACATTGTGTATCACACAGATTATGAAGTTAGACAAGCTGCTGACTTTGGTACGTGACCCGCCTTACAAGGTGGGAGTCGTAGACGAAAAATTCGAGGATGACTGAAGATTTTTAACTTTTATAGTTTATTTACCATTATTATTAATTTTATTATACTACGCATTTAACTATTTATGAAAAATAAAACTCGAAACATATTTTAGGACGTTTTATTTACCCCTAGTAAAGCTCTGAAATAAAACAACTAGGCCTAGGCCAGGACTACGTGTGAGTAATCATTAAACTTTAAAATACAAAACAATTCCATTTAGAATGGATTCCAAAGTCACAAGACAACGGAAGACCACAAAACATAAAAAAGGGACTTCATCAAATTAAAAATCTAAACCTTTTTTACGATCTGTGATGAAGACACATTACATTTTCACACACTAAATATTAGAGTTTTAAGACACATTCAGTTGTTAAGTCTCTAAATACTTAACACATTTATCCTAAATCTTCAAGATATTTCCTTATAATACGTGAATTGTTCTTGAGATCAAAAATTACACTATTAAAATCTACACAATTGAGTTTCTCCAATCATGGCAAGTATTAGGTACAAATAACTAATTATTAATTAGTCTATCAGAATCAAAAATACTGTTGAAACTTATGATTATGACTAGTGTTTTCTTTGGTCGCACAGCGATATGCGATGAAATGGTCTGACTTTGTACTTACCTACCAGAGTCTCTAGTATAAGTTTTACCGAAACAAAACGTTAAGACCGCGTTCGCATTTAGCTGCCAAATCCCATACAAATTGAGGGTAAAACGCAAACGCGATCGTAAAAGTTTTTTTTCTGTAAAACTTATACTAGAGCGTCAGTACAGAAGAAAACTAATTCACGACAATATTTCGGTATTGCTCTATATTATCGAATCGAATTATTTAATAATAAAATTCTCTTAGAATAAGCACAGTACAGTCGGCATTGCTTAGTGGCAGCCAATGTAGCCAAATATATCGTAAGACATCCTAACCCTTACTGAAATAAAGACGTGTACCGCAATACGCTGACTTTACGTGAATTGTTACTGCCTTGATCTGTGCATTTATTATTTAAATATTTAAAAAAATATAGGAATTTTAGTTCTAAAGTGCACTAACTATGTAGGAAAGAAATGTATTTGTATCAATATTCTTTCATGTATGCTTTGTAGCATTGTTCTTAGACAGATATAATGAATCCCAATCCCTACATTTTACGATTTTATTCATTATTATTGGAAGGTCATGTAGCAGTCTAATTGTCTTGAGCCGACTACCTGTAGTACAATTCAAAATAATGCTCTCGCGCTTTTTCTACGAACGGTGGGTGGCAAACTATACTTGCCGCCGTATAGATTCCAAAAAATAACCTTAAAGTTGCCATGCCATTGCCTGCAAATTTTTGGAATCTATATACGGTTTTAAGTACAGGATACAGGATACCTGATGGAAAGCAGACACAGTAGCCTATGGACGATTGCGACACCAGAAGAATGTCAAGCACGCTGCCGACTCATTTATTTGAGGATTCGTTGTGTTGACAGGTAGACAAATGCCGCACTCTCAAAACAGGGCATACTCGGAAGCTCTATACCTACTTATTTGCTTAAATGCAAAGAAATCACAAGTGAACTGATTCGTATGTGCTCAAGTCTAATCTAGGTGCACTTTAAAGAAAACGAATGATATATCTAGACAAAGGGATCTACATTAAAATTCAAATTTCTTACTTCGTAATTTTTTAGAAAGGCGTCACCCGTGGCTGGACCGATCAGATAGAATATACGGAGGGGGGGATCCTTGATTAAGAGGACCGGGGTGATTTCAATCAAGAGAAATGTTGAGATATCATTCGGCGGTCAGTAGTTGCGTTCGATTATACTCGTAGTGAAATATGACCATAACATTCTGCTAAAGAGTAGTCAGTAGATTACTATAATAAAGTTGGATTCAAGGCTCGATGCAGGGCGCAGTGCAACTGAGAATACTACTGAACTAAAGGACCTGAAAAATTTAACTAGTTTGTTGACGAAAAACGAGATCGCAGCGCTCCATAAAAAAGGGCCTACGGCGGAACGCAGGAAATAGGAGTGTAGACACTGAATAAAATAATCAATAATGTCATATTTTCTCGATAAAAGGATTAAAAATGTAGGTAATGAGAAAACCAACGCAAAAGGTTGAATAATCACGAAGTTATGTGTCGTTTTAAGAAGGAGTAAGTTCTCTTTTTTGCAAAACGCAACTTCATATGAAACGATGACGCTTAAAGATTGTGACGTCACTAATAGACGGCAACGTGCCGCGCCCCATCGTTCGGCGCCGCCATCGACGCGGCCCCCCGGCGCGCGACGCGTAATGTGACGTCACATACTGTTTGCGTTTTCTCTCTCTAACAAGCAATATTAAAACGATTGTAGCTTCGTAATTCTTTGATATATGTGAATGGGATTTAAGTCACGAGGCATATTTGTTTGCCTTCTTTCTTTTGGAGTAATAATAATTCTCGAGTTTACACCCCTATTCCAGAATTTGACAATTTTTGAATATATTACAGACTATTTTGACTAAACATGCGAATATCGTGTAAATTTAAATCAATATATTATACACTATTGCCATTACCACAAGGTTTAAATTACAACGCTCACCGCGGTGCACCTTTTTTGGAGATAACTCGCGAACTAGGGACCCTTATGTGGTATTTTCACTAAAAACTCCCCGGCGGCCGCCATCTGCGCTCTCATGCTGAGGACTCCATGATCTCATCCTGAACGCAATGGGGCCCATGCGCCTCGCCACAGTTGGCTCATTTTTGTGAGCATTGGAATTTAGACCTTATTTTTATCGACACAGTATACATTATTTATAGACAACTTCATCAAGTGGCATTAAGGATAGAGCAATTTGGGTCCGATTCGGTTGCACCTTTCGACGGCCGAGGCGCCGAGCTTAAGATCCAAGAAGGCACTAGCGTCGTTTGGAGCCGGCGCCTGTCGGCCCGCGAATTGGATCTGTTGGGAAAACACACCTATAAAACCATACCTTAATCAATATATTATGGATTGTAGGACTCACACACACACACATTTTGTCGATCTTTTATACCCACATTTATGCTTAACTAGCGACCCGCCCCGGCTTCGCACGGGTACTTCCTCTTGTTCGTTTTCTGTTTCTTACTGTTTACTTATCTGTTTCTTACAATCACTCTATAAAGATCTAAACATACATAGGGACAGACCTAGTGTGAAGCGAGTTTGTTTTACACTATGTAGTGAAGTGGCGCTGGAACATAAGATTCATGTGCTCTGCCTACCCTTTTCTTTTGGGAATAAAGGCGTGAATGTACATATGTATGTATGTAGGACTGGGCGTTATTGTGCCTCAATAATGGCGTTTAACTCTGACTACCTTTATCAGTGTATTTGAGAGAACAAAACATATTTAAGTTAATCACATCATGACGAGATTAGAATACTAGTGTCCAATGCCCGACTCAGTGTACCATCGGACTTAAGTAAAATATTGTTATAAACGAACGCCTCAAATCCTTCTTATCCAAAGAGATTGCTACCGAACAAGCTGGTTTCGTAAAAGAAAGGAAACCCGGGACGTGCAACACCAAACGAGTATCGTGAGTGTTACGAGTATCGTGGACCGAATTTTGGACAAACATATCCATATTGGAGGAGTTGAACACCTGGCAGCGTCTTTCCTCCACCGTCCGGCCACGTATCACGGCACGGCATCGTCGGCGGCGACTTTGTCGAGCGGCTTGTAGTGCAGGGCAGTATTAAGGGCACAAGAGCGCGCGGCAGATCGCCTATAAATTGACCTCACGATAGATGCACCCCTACATATGTGCACAAGGAAGGCAGCCTTGAGAGACGAATGGCGACGGATTGTAAGCTTGCCACTAAAACGACATGACAATCACGATCTGCCAAGAGTGAAGTGACTAAGAAATCCCATGCCCTTCACTCATCGTAAAGCCAAGATATAACTGGGTGGATCAACTATTTTCTGTCCCTAGTTGCCATGGTTACGTCTTCTGAGTCACTTTTTAAAACTGCGATTTGGTTTTTAATCACTAAATGTTTTTTGTTATAGGGGGTTTGTTTTCAAGTTCGACCTCTTTTTATAAGGAACAACTTCTAGGCACGTTAAAAGCCCGTATTGTAACAATGTTTCTAAAAAAGCTCTGTGATTTTGTGTCCTGGCTAACGGGACAGAATACCAACAAGAAATAGGCGATGAAATGGTTGATGTAAGACTGGTATTCCACTTGTAAAATATCTGTATCCAACGTGCATTTAATCAAAGAATTGGATAATTTAAGAAGACAACATGAGAATGACATTTTAATCAACGTTTATAAGTCTGTTATCGATCTGACTCCTCCTTCCTTTTATCATGGATTTTAGGAAGTTGTGTTCAGGCGAATTTCTTTCGTTTGGGTATCGTGATTCTCGGAAGTGTGTCTGTGGGGCATCTACATATACACTCAACCTGCCACATCCTCTCTCTCTCTCTCTCAATCCTCTGAACTTAATATAATATATCCATAGCGCCAGGAAGTGGAAACCTCACAACTCGAAAAGGAGACGCTTCAGACCTCGTCGGTGATAGCGAGATGAGCTGGATTCCTTTTTAAAGGACTGGCCAGATCAAGCTAAAAACCGCGATCAGTGGAAGAAGAGGGGGGAGGCCTTTGCCCAGCAGTGGGACACATCAAACTCTACTGTACCTGCGCGAGTGGATGCAAGTGTCTCTCAGGGAAAGGCTTCTGGTGCGCGAGCACCCAGTCCGCGGGCCACATGCTACCGTTCCGCGCGACGAACGGTAGTACCAGGACGTACACGTTATTAGTAGCCGAGTACGCGACCCTGTATGAAGACAAATAAGCTGTATACTACACCAATACAAGGCAAGAACTGTAATAAACTGGGTTTATAGTATGGTGCAGACATTATCATCATCATCCTTTTCATCACTGTCATCTATTACAGTCTACAGAAGCAGGCGAAGCATATATGCAATAATTAAATGATATGCAAATACTTGTTATTTCAATGTGAAACGAGTTAGTTTTCACATAATTTGTATGCTTCATTATTGTCACAAAACTGACACTGCCAAAATTTTCGTTTTTAAAAATTCAGGCTAACAATTACGAGTAGTGTACAATACACCCAATGATGTCGTGGAAAAATGCTTGTTACTAGCTAAGTCACAATATGTTTTTTGGACTATCTTTGTATTCTTTCCTCACATGACCACTACGAAGCACTATGGCGGAAACCGGAATTGCCTGACTCGTCTTTGGGCAGCGTCGGCCTGCCAACCACCTCGTCGGACAACCCCTTACTTTCCGCGCTTCGACAATAATGTACTAATCCTCCAAAGTCCCAAGGACTCTCCTGACCGAGTTCCTGGCCATGGTCTCAAACCACTTAAGTGATTTGGTGATATACTGTAAACTTTTGTGTGAATGAAAATAGATTATCTTATAATTAAATGAATTAAATAATTAAAAAATTGTACACACCTGTAGTAGTGTCCCTTAGTGGCGCACTCCCACACGAACCCCTCCGGGTCGGCGCCCCGCGCTGCAGCCGCGGCACGCGCGCCACGTCCGCCGCGTGGATGCCGATCTCCACATGCCCTGCCCACGGGAGCAGGTCGCCGCTGGGATGTAACACATATTGTACACACCTGTAATAGTGTCCCTTAGTAGCGCGCTCCCACACGAACCCCTCCGGGTCGGCGCCCCGCGCTGCAGCCGCGGCACGCGCGCCACGTCCGCCGCGTGGATGCCGATCTCCACATGCCCTGCCCACGGGAGCAGGTCGCCGCTGGGATGTAACACATATTGTACACACCTGTAATAGTGTCCCTTAGTAGCGCGCTCCCACACGAACCCCTCCGGGTCGGCGCCCCGCGCTGCAGCCGCGGCACGCGCGCCACGTCCGCCGCGTGGATGCCGATCTCCACATGCCCTGCCCACGGGAGCAGGTCGCCGCTGGGATGTAACACATATTGTACACACCTGTAATAGTGTCCCTTAGTAGCGCGCTCCCACACGAACCCCTCCGGGTCGGCGCCCCGCGCTGCAGCCGCGGCACGCGCACCACGTCCGCCGCGTGGATGCCGATCTCCACATGCCCTGCCCACGGGAGCAGGTCGCCGCTGGGATGTAACACATATTGTACACACCTGTAGTAGTGTCCCTTAGTAGCGCGCTCCCACACGAACCCCTCCGGGTCGGCGCCCCGCGCTGCAGCCGCGGCACGCGCGCCACGTCCGCCGCGTGAATGCCGATCTCCACATGCCCTGCCCACGGGAGCAGGTCGCCGCTGGGATGTAACACATATTGTACACACCTGTAATAGTGTCCCTTAGTAGCGCGCTCCCACACGAACCCCTCCGGGTCGGCGCCCCGCGCTGCAGCCGCGGCACGCGCGCCACGTCCGCCGCGTGGATGCCGATCTCCACATGCCCTGCCCACGGGAGCAGGTCGCCGCTGGGATGTAACACATATTGTACACACCTGTAATAGTGTCCCTTAGTAGCGCGCTCCCACACGAACCCCTCCGGGTCGGCGCCCCGCGCTGCAGCCGCGGCACGCGCGCCACGTCCGCCGCGTGGATGCCGATCTCCACATGCCCTGCCCACGGGAGCAGGTCGCCGCTGGGATGTAACACATATTGTACACACCTGTAATAGTGTCCCTTAGTAGCGCGCTCCCACACGAACCCCTCCGGGTCGGCGCCCCGCGCTGCAGCCGCGGCACGCGCGCCACGTCCGCCGCGTGGATGCCGATCTCCACATGCCCTGCCCACGGGAGCAGGTCGCCGCTGGGATGTAACACATATTGTACACACCTGTAATAGTGTCCCTTAGTAGCGCGCTCCCACACGAACCCCTCCGGGTCGGCGCCCCGCGCTGCAGCCGCGGCACGCGCGCCACGTCCGCCGCGTGGATGCCGATCTCCACATGCCCTGCCCACGGGAGCAGGTCGCCGCTGGGATGTAACACATATTGTACACACCTGTAATAGTGTCCCTTAGTAGCGCGCTCCCACACGAACCCCTCCGGGTCGGCGCCCCGCGCTGCAGCCGCGGCACGCGCGCCACGTCCGCCGCGTGGATGCCGATCTCCACATGCCCTGCCCACGGGAGCAGGTCGCCGCTGGGATGTAACACATATTGTACACACCTGTAATAGTGTCCCTTAGTAGCGCGCTCCCACACGAACCCCTCCGGGTCGGCGCCCCGCGCTGCAGCCGCGGCACGCGCGCCACGTCCGCCGCGTGGATGCCGATCTCCACATGCCCTGCCCACGGGAGCAGGTCGCCGCTGGGATGTAACACATATTGTACACACCTGTAATAGTGTCCCTTAGTAGCGCGCTCCCACACGAACCCCTCCGGGTCGGCGCCCCGCGCTGCAGCCGCGGCACGCGCGCCACGTCCGCCGCGTGGATGCCGATCTCCACATGCCCTGCCCACGGGAGCAGGTCGCCGCTGGGATGTAACACATATTGTACACACCTGTAATAGTGTCCCTTAGTAGCGCGCTCCCACACGAACCCCTCCGGGTCGGCGCCCCGCGCTGCAGCCGCGGCACGCGCACCACGTCCGCCGCGTGGATGCCGATCTCCACATGCCCTGCCCACGGGAGCAGGTCGCCGCTGGGATGTAACACATATTGTACACACCTGTAGTAGTGTCCCTTAGTAGCGCGCTCCCACACGAACCCCTCCGGGTCGGCGCCCCGCGCTGCAGCCGCGGCACGCGCGCCACGTCCGCCGCGTGAATGCCGATCTCCACATGCCCTGCCCACGGGAGCAGGTCGCCGCTGGGATGTAACACATATTGTACACACCTGTAATAGTGTCCCTTAGTTGCGCGCTCCCACACGAACCCCTCCGGGTCGGCGCCCCGCGCTGCAGCCGCGGCACGCGCGCCACGTCCGCCGCGTGGATGCCGATCTCCACATGCCCTGCCCACGGGAGCAGGTCGCCGCTGGGATGTAACACATATTGTACACACCTGTAATAGTGTCCCTTAGTAGCGCGCTCCCACACGAACCCCTCCGGGTCGGCGCCCCGCGCTGCAGCCGCGGCACGCGCACCACGTCCGCCGCGTGGATGCCGATCTCCACATGCCCTGCCCACGGGAGCAGGTCGCCGCTGGGATGTAACACATATTGTACACACCTGTAGTAGTGTCCCTTAGTAGCGCGCTCCCACACGAACCCCTCCGGGTCGGCGCCCCCGCGCTGCAGCCGCGGCACGCGCGCCACGTCCGCCGCGTGGATGCCGATCTCCACATGCTCTGCCCACGGGAGCAGGTCGCCGCTGGGATGTAACACATATTGTACAATGTTTATTCTGAATTAAAAAACTGTTGTTCAAACCACAACGAAACTTTCGTATTCCTCATAGCGGCGGCACATTACAGTCACTAAACACGGCCACTCTGCCCAGACCTTTAAAACGTTATGAAAAAAAGCGATATCATAACGTTATATTTAGTTAGTGCTGATTTTTTTCTTTATAACAAAACCAGTATGCACCATAACGATATAAATATCATAACAGAATGAGTATCATTACATTACAAACTATAGAGCGAGATAGCATGCGAGCGGACACCATTTCCAGCTCCATTCTTTATCTGCGCGCGTTATACAAGGGCCAACATACCGCGCGACGGCGCCCAGAAGCGACGTGGTCTCGAGCCAGCAGCGCGCGCCGGCCTGCGCGAGCGCGCGCAGCACGTGCGCGGCGCTGCGCCGCATGTTGCGCCGGCAACATGGCGGCGTGTTGCGGTGGGACAGTATGTATGATGGCTTGCCTTGCACTGTTGGGAAGCAACGCTGAAATGAATGATTTATTTATTAAGGAAAAAAACATGTAACATTACAGGAACTATCCTAAGCCATTGCATTTTTAAATAACTAATACTAATCACAAAACATAAGACACACATTGACACAAGCCTGTTGTCAAGGGTGGATGTAGTGATGCCAATTCACACCAACAATGGAATGATACATCAACATACACATATTTCAAACATTGTCAGGAAACCTGCATACATCTGTGTTTAAATTCAAATGTGTACAGTATGTGAAGTCCCCGACCCACTGGGCCAGTGTGGGGACAACTGTCTGTTCCCTCTCTTCCTGTGCCCAGCAGTGAAACATATATGGGCTGATTTGTTTTTATTCTTTATACACACAAATTTCAAGAAGCTGTAGCGTAGTAGACAACCCAATTCATTGAACAAAGTATTTTGTACGTATAGAAATGACATTTTATTTAAGTGAAATTTTCTTGTCATGAGGGTTTTTAAATAAGTCTCTGACTACATTGTAATTTTTTTATGTTAAATACTATATTTCTTTTATTTATTTTTATTGGTCTATAAAATCAACCAATATCTTACTTGTGTATCCCTTTTGCATCCAAACCACTGCACCCTACCATCTTCCCTGATCATGGCTTTGACTCCCAGCATCTTGTAGAGGGCAACTCGGGAATCCCTCAGGTGGTGCATAGCCTTTTGTCTAGCAGATGGACTTTTTAACACTCCTCTTCCCGCACCTAGCTTTCCTTCAAGAATTTGTACCTAAAATGTAAACAGTTCCTTGAAATATGAATATATATACAAATTCAGTAAATTCTAAAAGCAAAACTAAAATTGTAAAGTATAGAGACCTACCCAATTAATGGAAGAACACTTTTGATCAAACCCCTTTTCTAACAATAAAACTAAATCAAAGTATTTATTTTATCTTTACTGCACAGTTAACTTATAGCGGACTTAAACCCTAGTATAGTTAGATATGGATTCATGCTAAAGATTTGAACCTATTGTTTTTTGTCTCGCAGTCATCTTTTGGTTGGACATTTTTGAAAATGGATCATGACATCATGAGGGGTTAATGCGTTTGTCGTTAAATGCATTGTTGTTTAAACTATGGTTCATTTTCATCCCTTTGGAACCTACATTGCCACATGCATGATATAACTTGGTCAGGATAATAAATGAATTATACCAGATTGTTCATACACCACATCTCATACTTCAACAGCATGTTTTGGACCATATATAAGCCACTTTTCCTACCTTTAGATCCTTTGCAGACATTTGCAAATAAAGTGACTCCGGAAAAGGCAATGCAAATGGTTGTGGAAAGGTGTGTAAATATGCTGTTTTAATCAGGAGGGCATGCTGCCCGTGAACCGCATCACAGATCTTCACAGTAGAGTCTTTATTGTACTGGAGCGTCCAATCAGCATAGTTCCACTTGATATGCTGACAAATAAGGCGCGCGTTCGCGACACCAATGGCTACAGCGGGAGCAGAAGGTGCCGTAGCGGCAATGGCTGCTTGCTGCAGCACTCTCCGCGACACGCGAGTCGAGTCTGGTACAAATAGCACATAATCAGTCTGAATATGTGTCAAAGGATTCAATTCCTTCGGCGCGGTATTGAGCCTCAGCTCTAAGTTCACCACCTTCACGTTTCGCAGGGTCTCGTTGGAAGCGGAGAAAGGAAAAGGTGGGTACGGCGCCGTCTCGCACACCACCACCACTGGCACGTTCGGGAAGGCCGACACAAACGACTGCACACTATCCGCGACGTCATTTTCGAAGTCCTCGAACTGCCGAAACACTACCGTCAGTAACTTTGATATATGGCGAGAAGTGCGAGGATGCACAGGACTTGGAGCTACGGTCACTGGAGCAATGGGATACAATTTAAATTGTGGACACACGTAAATACATATCCCCGTAGCTATAATTATAGTTATTAATATAATACGACAACGTATAACGCGTAAAAGCATTATTTTCATTCATAGAATTAATCATTTCATTCATGACATCGTCAAGAATTCTATTTATTAATAAAGTTATACTTTTTTTTTTTAAAATTCGTCCATTCGGACAGGCTAAGACCATGGGCCATACTGCCTAGTCTTCAGTATAATAAAGTTATACGCTTCACCGTGTGGAATTGAAATTGATGAAAAAGAAGTCAAAAGATATTCGAGCTACGTAGAAAACCTCTGAGTAGGAACTAGATTTTTATTTTATGACTGGTAATTTCGTCACAAATTCATCCGTCATTCATAAACTCATTCTTTTATACTCTTTGATGTGTCTTTGATCCACCCATCCAATATCCAATCCATCATTGTCAAAATTTCGAACACTGAAGATTCACACGTCTTCGCATGTTTACAGACTTTACCGTTCTTAAAAAATAATTTGATTCACTGCACAAGTGCAACAGTAACAATGGGAGAAAATCAAGCATTGGATGTGTTGGAGCCATCCCTACGTAATGTTATAGAACAGACGTCCTTACGATGGATATTCGTTGGAGGAAAGGGTGGTGTTGGCAAAACTACGTGCAGGTATTATAAGACTCATTGTAACCTCTTAAACAATCTTGGTTTTACGTGATTGTAGGAAATAGCACATATCGGATTATGTTTTCAGCTGTAGTCTTGCCATCCAACTGTCGAAAGTGCGAGAGTCGGTGCTCATTATTTCAACCGATCCGGCTCACAATATCTCAGATGCATTCGACCAGAAATTTTCTAAGGTAATTAATTTTACAGTTAACCTTGCTGAAGTAACATGACACACTGCACTTACTAAATTAGATACCAATTAGATTAAACCAATATGATTCCAATGGAAATGTTTCCAGGTCCCCACAAAAGTAAAGGGATTTGAAAATCTATTTGCAATGGAAATTGATCCCAATGTGGGATTGAATGAGCTGCCAGAGGAGTACTTTGAGGGAGAGACCGAGGCCATGCGACTTGGCAAAGGAGTCATGCAGGAGATTGTTGGGGCATTCCCTGGCATTGATGAAGCTATGAGCTATGCAGAGGTACTTCACCGTTATAGATCCTATTTATATTTAGTAAATTGCCTTAGTATAAACCATATTCACTTACTTCTTCAGCACACACTTGTCACAAGTATGATACTTTGAGTCATAACTGCTGGTGAGTGATAATTACTCAATGGGTTAAAATTTACTACTAATTTATCTTGCATGACATATATATCTAGATTTTTAAATCAAAGGAAAAATAGAAAAATTTAATGCTCCATGCCAGAATAAAAAAAGAAAAATGGATCGATAAATATTATAATTTCTCCTTTGATTTAAAAATGTATAATTTTCGTTAGCAGCGTTACTGCTTAAAAACAAAAATTAATATACATCTAGATTCCAGATAGTGTCATTGCATTTCTCCTTTTAAGTTATTCAGTAGCCTGACAAATGTGTACAATCACTGGTGTGTTGCTAAAAGCTGCTTTTAGCAGGCAAGCTGCGGCATTATAGCATCCAGTACCCATTATTGACCCTCAGCAATGAGGAAACAACTAAGAAGGTCTTATGGGCTTAACTTCTACCTAGACGCAAGGTAATCAAGGCTTGTACTATTACAAGCCTTGATTACCTGTGGACCTGGTCAATCTGTGCAAGATAGTCCCCACATGTTTATTTCTGGGTGATAACCAAATTTTTGGCCTGTAGTTAGCCTGGTTAATCGGTAGTAGATAAAAAGGTCTGTTGTGACAAAAATTAACCATAGAATTTTTGTGTCAAAAATTAACCATATATAGAATTTTTGTGTCACAACAGAACTTTAAAACTAACCAGGGTAAGTACTGGCCAAGAATTTAGCCCTCACCCTTAAGTATTTACTAATGTGACACACAGGTCATGAAGCTAGTGAAGGGCATGAACTTCAGTGCAGTAGTGTTTGACACGGCGCCCACAGGACACACACTGCGTCTGCTGTCCTTCCCACAAGTTGTGGAGAAGGGTCTCGGGAAACTCATGCGGCTAAAGTCTAAGGTGAGTATGCTTGGAACCATAAAATATATATAGATTATTGGTTAAAAACTGGATATTATAATTGATTGCCACGAAATTGGATGGGTCTGATTTTCCACTTCTGAGATAGCTTACAGCAATGGCTGACCCACCAAAGTCGATCTTAACCACCGGAGAGCACCATTTTACTCTATCTTCAAAATCAAAATATGCATACATACATATAATGAGAATAAGATCACGGATTTCCACTTGCTACGATCTTGAAAAACCTTTTTTGCTTCATTCACTTTCATTACATTCTTAATACATGCTCACCACAAGGGCAAGTACATATAGTGGAAGCCCCAATTTCATAAGAAAACCGCAAATCGATGTACAGTTTAGCCGTTTGGCACACGCATACTAGAGGTCAAAACAATTTTTTTGACCCGCAGTTCTTTAAAATAATCCCTTAAGGGGAGAGTGCCAAGACATTTTTCTTTTTGTACGGAAAAAAAAAGTTTTCAGAAACCTATCGTGTGTAGAAAAATACTTTTGACCAAACAGAGCGCAGGGATACCTTACGGTTATTTGGTTGCTGATTTCAGAATTTAGTTTAGTGATAATAGGTAGTTAGTTACTTGCGGGAAATACCATACAGAGCAGATATATTTTATTATAATTATAATTTATTTTGTTACCTTCTATTTAAGTATTTTATTTCATGATATTGATGTTACTCACCTACATGCACTACACTTCACACAAGTTGGCAGGACCATTAATCTTTGGCACGACGTACCGTTATAAGATTGAATTTCGCCTGGCATGAATGAAAGAATGCTATAAATATTTTAATTTTTTTTCTTTTCAGTACAGTTTTGATTTAGTTATTTTTATTTTATATACACATATGTTGTGATACTGAACTTACGTGTCTCGGGCTCAGGCAGAATATCAGTGCTTCTCTCGAAAGAGCGAAGCGTACAACTGAGCCATGAGCCCTTTTGTTTTGCTGCAACGCACACAGCAATTGTATGTTGTTCGTTTTTTTTGGTATGTAATTGTATACTCTGTTTCATAATTATTGTATATCGAATATTTGTTATAATTTTGTTTTTGTACGATGTTGTTTCTGTTTCTGTGTGATTGTAGCAAACAAATAAACGTTTTATCTATCTATCTATCTATCTATGAAAGGGCTTCTTGAGGCGATTCTAAAAATATACCTACCACATCATTACATTTCAGCCATATTTAAAAAAAAAAAACAAAAATAATTTTCGGAACATACCACGTTGGGGCTCCTCCAGACACGATGTGTGATTTTTTTTTTAATACAATATACCACAAAATAAATGATACATGATATCCTCATATCTAACCTCAAAAAAGCAATTTTGAATATAATTTCTATAATATATTTTTTTTAATTTTTAATATTACAAGAACAATATTTCTTTGCTATTCCGCTAAAAAACGTGCTGGTCTATTAGTGAAGATAAGATGCAATTATTTGCGTAAAAACATGCAAAAAATTACAGCAAACCACCACCAATAATGACAAAAACCTCGACACGTGTTTCGCCTCTCTACGAGGCATCATCAGGAAATGCTGGCAGATGTTGCTTGCGCCACGTCCACTGAGCAAATGACCATGATGATGCTGATGTGATTGTCATTTGCTCAGTGGACGTGGCGCAAAAAGCAGGAATAGCAAAGAAATATTGTTCTTGTAATATATCATGGACTTCCGCAAAGTAACGCCTGATTCAATAAATAATTTTTTAATTTTTAATATTACAAAGTGACATATGCTTTAAGCCGTACGATTAAAAAACCCCCAAATCGATGTACAATTTAGCCGTTTGGCACACGCATACAAGAGGTCACATATACATTCATACGGACTTCATAAAGTTTCCTATCTTCAACATTTAAGGTACTTTCAATCCGTGTGGCAAAGTTTTGGGACACCCTGTATACATATGTATGAAGGCGTAAATACCGGTGAATAGTTCAGCAACTAGAGACTCCGCACCGTGCCTCCCACGCGAAAATAGGGTATATTCATGTATTTTTAAACGATTCTATAAGTAATTATAAAACCGTAAAAAAATATAACACTTTCACACTATCATTAAATTAACTAAAAAATAATAATTAAAAGTACTATCATTTTCGGACGATTGAAACGCCGCCATTTTGGCGCGCTCATTTTGTGACGCCACCGTGCACTTAGAATAAATTAACAACGAAGTGTTTGATTCACAGTTTTAATAAAAGTGAGTGATTAAAGCTTGTAAGATCAACTTATTGTAACGGAAGAGCACACAAAAGCTTATTATAAATATTGTATTGCCCCTATGTGTGAAAATAACATTAAAACTGCACCTGACGAGATATATTTTCATATGCCCAAAGATGCAAATATAAGAAAAAAGCGGTGTAAGGCGATGAGGAGAGATAATGTATCGTGCTTGAGTAGTGTTCAACTCTCGTGTTGAATATCGGCTTTCGTATGGTAACTTTAAATATAACTTCCGTTTTAGATAGGGCAACACTAGGAGGAACTACTTCCTGTGGCCATTACTACCTCAATTTTCTGCTTTTGAAGTCGCACACGCTGCGCCTAATTTATCGTAATTTCATATAAAGATCGCGCTTTCCGCATAGAAGTTAAAAAGTTATACTCTTAAGAGTGCACGTCACGTCAAGAGAGTTTGGGCGGTGTCTTTGAGGTATCTTTAGGCGAAGACCGGTGGTAAGTCAGATCTGCACGCCCGTTTAGTAGCTGAGAGTGCCTTCAGAGAACAGAAAGCCCCTGGGAGGCTCCAGACCTGGACACTTCAGGTATGTGATTGTGCACCCTCTATTCGGTCGCGTTTGACGAAGTAAAAATTATTAACGTGTTTCTCGTATTCTCGGATTTCCATGAGTTCAGTCTTTTCTACAGTACAACTTAATTTATCGCGTTTAAAAACATTGGTCCTTCGGCCGTATTGTGAAAAGTGACCTATTTAATGCTGAATTCATTAAAATCATAATTTTCGCGTTGTAATTTTTTGATAAAAAAGTTGAGGGTAAACTTTTAATTGTGTGTATAATGGCGGGCAGGAAGTGTTGATCTTTAGTGTAGTAGAATTTAGTTGGTAGCATTGTGATAGTTCGTGTCATAGCAAATCTCCTTCATTCCGTTCATTCATTCAGTGCGTTTCTTGCGTATGGCAACGTGTAGGTTGCAAGTGTCAAGCTGTCAGTGTCAAGTGGAAGTTTCGTTGATTCGCATCGACATTGTAAACAAAACAACTATTTTGTCGGTTTTCGTTAGTTTTTCGCGTATATTTTAGTTGAATTGTGATCAATATGTCGGACAACGAGTCCAACAGTGATGCCAAGGCAAATATGAGCAGGGTTGAGCGAGATTACGCTATGATGAGAATAGAACTTATTCATGGAACGGATTTAGTAGGTTATGTCGAATCCGATGTAAATTTAATCGCCTCGGATTTCCACCGAGCGCAAAGAGAAGTGATAGCGAATAGTGAAGACTGCAGTGCAGAATTTCCTGTCACTACAGATTTTGAAATGAAAGTTAAGTCAATTTTATCGCGATTACGACAGCGCGCGCCGGTAGTTAAAACAATAAGTGATAGTTGTGAGAATGTTGCCGCGAAGTTGCCAAAGATTCAAATCAAACAGTTTGATGGCAAATTAGAGAACTGGTTGTCGTTTAGCCAGTTATTTGAATCTTTAATTCACAAACGTAACATTTCAAACATTGAAAAACTACACTACTTGTTAACAAGCGTTCAGGGTAAGGCTCTAGATTTAATCAAGAATTATCCTATATCAGACGAGAGTTACCTTGATGCATATAATGCATTAAATGAGTATTATAATAGAAAGCGACAGATTGCATTTAGTTATTATGAAAAAATGCTGTTGTGTGAGCAAGTTAAATCTAAATCTGGAGTTGAAATGGAGAAAGTGAATCAAATCTTTAGGGAAACTTTACAAGTGTTAGAAAAGCTTGGCCTGCCAGATAAAAACTTCATGCTGGTTCATTTATTGTGGTCCAAGCTTGATAAATCTTCCCGTGAAGCATTCTTATTGGAATTTAACTCCAACGATATTCCCAAGTTTGAAGTATTGCAAGAATTTGTGGAGAAACAAATTCGAGCATTGGATGCATCAGATTTAAAGTGCTCTAACAATAATGTGCAAAATAAAGTGCATATCAATGCAACTTATAATCAGAAAAAATCAAAGGTAACTCTTGTCACCACTACAAGTATGTGTGAATTCTGTACTGACCAGCATAGTTTGGCATGCTGTGAAAAATTTATAAAATTAGGTACTGATGCTCGATTTAAATTTGTGAAATCTAGGGGCTTGTGTGTTTGTTGTTTTTCGAGTAACCATAAGGTGAAGCAATGCCAAAAAGCATCCCGTTGTGGTGTGTGTGGGTATTCGCATCATACGCTGCTACATTTTAATAAGATTGAATCATCGGCTCCAGATTCTGATTTGTCAACAAAGCTTGTCACTAGTGGTTCATCCACCAACAATGTCACTGACATCCGCATCAAATAATAATATGGTGTTGTTTGCTACTGCTCGGGTAGCGGTGCGGGATAGTACTGGCCGATACCAGCAAGCTCGTGCATTATTGGACTGTGCAAGTGCAAGCAATTTTATATCACAAGCTTGTGCGAAGCGGCTTGGACTAGATATACATCAGACGGGTGAATCAGTTTCTGGAATTGGAAATTCGGTAGCTAAACCACATGGTTCATTGTTGTGTTCCATTAAACCGATTGGAACAAATTTAATTAATTTTGATTGTGAAGCACTAGTGCTTCCCTCTATCTGCGCTGATCAACCATGTCTTGCAGTTAGATCTTCGGAGTGGTCTCATATTAAGAATCTTACTCTTGCTGATCCTGACTTTGGTGATCCTGGACCAATCGACTTACTGCTTAATGCAGACATCTTCGCTTCATCGTTGCTGAGTGGTCGGAGTCAGGGATGTCCGGGTCAGCCAAAGGCTATTGAAACCCTGTTTGGATGGGTCATCATGGGTGGATGCGATGAGAGCCATTCACAATCTTTCAAAAATTGTCGTCGGAAAGATTGTTTTTTCGTGTCGAATTCTTTGCAATCAAATTTGTCGTTGGATAGTTCTCTAAAAAGGTTCTGGGAGTTAGAAAATGTTAGTAGCCCTAGTGAACCAATCTTGTCGAAAGAGGACCAACTTTGCGAAGATACTTTCGTTAGTAAATTCTGTCGTACGGGTGAAGGCCGCTTCGAGGTACCCCTTCCGTTCGTTGATCCTACGAATAAGCCTATATTTTCGGACACTCGTGAAATCGCGATGCGCAGACTCTTCTCCTTGGAACGCAAGCTTGCTAGACATGCAGATTTTCGTAAAGCTTATGTTTCATTCATGGATGATTACGAGTCTAGCGGTCATATGGAGGAAGTAGGACCTCCCCCAAGTAGTGTTGGGAAATTTTACTATATCCCCCATTTTGCAATCCTTCGACCTGCGTCCGTCAGTACGCCTCTACGTTGTGTTTTCGACGCTAGCTGTCACGATAGCAATGGTATATCGCTAAACGATACGCTTCTGGCGGGTCCTAAGCTGCAAACAAATATCTTTGATATTCTTACCAGATTTCGGTGGCATAAAGTGGTATTCACAGGTGACATTAAAGCCATGTACCGTCAGATTGTCGTGCCGGAAGAGGATGCTGAATACCAGAGGATTTTATGGCGTCAATCAACTGACAGCCCGGTTAAAGATTACGTTTAAAGATAGGTTTCGTACGGAGTCAAGTCAGCTCCCTACCAGGCTCTTCGAAGTATCGCGCAGTTAGCTCAGGATTCCGCAGCCGACTATCCTGACGGTTCGCCAGTTTTGGAGAGAGACATTTATGTTGATGATGTTGTCACAGGCGCTGACTCTATCGAGCAGGCTCTACAAATAAGATCAGACCTTTCTGAGATATTGTCGTCGGGTGGGTTCCATTTAAGAAAATGGACCTCCAATCATAAAGGTTTTATCGCTGATCTTCCTGTCACTGAGTTGTACTCGAGTGATTTTAAATGTTTTGACGAACTTTCAGACTTGTCGCTTAAAATATTAGGTTTGTCGTGGCGTCCACAAACAGATTCGTTCCAGTTTGAGGTTACTACTCCCAATGACCAAAGGTGCACCAAGCGTATGATTCTTTCGCACATCGCACGCATTTATGATCCGTTAGGGTTCTTGTGTCCAGCATCGTTTCATGCGAAATATTTGATGCAGGTTTTGTGGTCATCGGGCGTCCAATGGGATGATGACGTACCAGAAGCAATAGCTTCGGAATGGATGCGTTTCAAATCGCAATTGTCGTTGTTAAAATCTGTCGTTATTCCCCGACGCATTGTTCATTCTTTTGTTTCGCTGCAGCTCCACGGATATTGTGACGCGTCAGAGCGTGGATATGCGGCAGTCATTTACTGTCGGGCGGTCAGTGCAGAAGGCTCTACATTTGTAGAGTTCTGTTGCGCGAAATCTAGAGTCACGCCTCTGCATAAACAGTCCATACCACGCCTGGAGCTTCAATCTGCCGTGCTTCTGTCAGATCTAATGCTCTCGGTGAAGGAGGCTTTAAGACCTCTACATAATGTCTCGGAAGTTTTCGCCTGGTCTGATTCAAGCGTAGCTTTGGCTTGGATCCAGTCGTGCCCGTCGCGCTGGAAGACGTTCGTGGCTAATAGGGTAAGCCATATACAGGATATTATCGCTCCTGATCGCTGGCGCCACGTGAGCACTCTACATAACCCCGCCGACGTTGGGTCGAGAGGATTGTTGCCCGAAGATCTTGTTGAATGTGATCTTTGGTGGCGAGGTCCCTCCTGGCTCCTAAAAGAAGAAAAGAACTGGCCTCGGTCTACATTGACTGGGCCACCAAACAGTTCTGTCGCAGACGAGCAACGACTTTGCAGTCTAGTTGTTGCAAACGATCCTCACTTGATTGATGAACTCCTCAACAGGTTCTCCTCGCTTTTCACTTTAAAGCGTGTGTTAGCCCACTGTTTCCGTTTCCTACGATCGTCTAAATATGGAAAGATTGTCGGATCTCTACAGTCGTCTGAAACGACTACGGCTCTCATGTTTTTAGTAAAACATGTGCAGCTTACTATGTTCGGTGTAGAGATCAATCACTTGAGAGAGGGTCGTTTGAATTCATTGCCAAAGTGTTTGCGCAAGCTTTCGTTGTTTATTGACACCGCGGGTATTCTCAGGGTGGGCGGTCGCTTAGTCAATTCTCCAATCAAATTTTCGATAAAGCACCCCATACTATTGCCTCGCTCCCATAGATTAACGGTTTTAATCATTGACGAATATCATAAAAGATTTCTACACCCCGGTGCTCAAACTTTACAGAATCTACTGTCGCAATCATTTTGGATTCTGTCGCCCAAGCGAGCCATTCAGGCCGTGATTAGTGGTTGCGTTAAATGCTTTCGTGTCAACCCATCGCCGGCTTCGGCACCGCTAATGGGAAATCTTCCTCTTTGTCGTATTTCTCAAATAAAACCCTTTTCGAGTGTCGCCATTGACTATGGAGGCCCTTTTGATATCGCTTTCGGACGTGGACGAGGCGCTAGAACATACAAAGGCTACATTTGTGTATTCGTTTGCACCAGCACTAAGGCTATCCATATAGAACTTGCTTCGGAATTATCGACGGAAGCCTTCCTTTGTGCGTTAAAGCGATTTGTCGCACGTCGTGGACGGTGTAGCGATATTGTCTCTGATCAGGGTCGCAACTTCGTCGGGGCAAGTAATTATCTTGGTTCCATTATGAAGAGCGCAGCTGATGCACAAGAGATTAAATTTTCATTTAACCCACCGGGTAGCCCGCACTTCAACGGCTTAGCCGAGGCTGGGATCCGCTCGGTCAAGACGCATCTCGCTCGAGTCGTCGGTAATCAAAGGTTAACCTTCGAGGAATTTTACACCGTCCTCACACAAATCGAAGCAATGCTTAACTCTCGTCCATTGACGCCTCTAAGTTCGGATACAAACGACCTGTCGGCGCTTAGCCCTGGACATTTTCTTACTTTAGAGCCTTTGTCGATTATTCCTGAAGAGAATCTTGTTGATCAAAAGATTAGTGTTTGTCAGCGATGGAAGCTGATTCAAAAAATGCATCAAGACTTTTGGCGCAGATGGCATGCGGAGTACGTATACACACTTCAACAAAGGACAAAATGGAATAAGGTTAACACAAACATTGTCGTTGGTACTTTGGTCTTGTTAATCAATGAACAGACAAGTCCGTTAAAATGGCCTTTAGGTCGCATCTCAGCTCTACATCCGGGAGCTGATGGTGTATGTAGAGTCGTCACGGTCAAGACGGCCACTGGTCAGTACAGAAGGCCAGTCGTGAAACTGTGCCCACTGCCACTGGCTAACTAATGTTCTAGGTATTAACTTAGAGTCATAGTTTTAAGCAATCTGTCTAGTTTTAACGTTTATTAGTATCGTAAATACTGCTTATTTAGGTGAGCGGAATGTTCAACTCTCGTGTTGAATATCGGCTTTCGTATGGTAACTTTAAATATAACTTCCGTTTTAGATAGGGCAACACTAGGAGGAACTACTTCCTGTGGCCATTACTACCTCAATTTTCTGCTTTTGAAGTCGCACACGCTGCGCCTAATTTATCGTAATTTCATATAAAGATCGCGCTTTCCGCATAGAAGTTAAAAAGTTATACTCTTAAGAGTGCACGTCACGTCAAGAGAGTTTGGGCGGTGTCTTTGAGGTATCTTTAGGCGAAGACCGGTGGTAAGTCAGATCTGCACGCCCGTTTAGTAGCTGAGAGTGCCTTCAGAGAACAGAAAGCCCCTGGGAGGCTCCAGACCTGGACACTTCAGGTATGTGATTGTGCACCCTCTATTCGGTCGCGTTTGACGAAGTAAAAATTATTAACGTGTTTCTCGTATTCTCGGATTTCCATGAGTTCAGTCTTTTCTACAGTACAACTTAATTTATCGCGTTTAAAAACAAGTAGTTTATATTGTTGTGAAGATCATTTCGAAGTGAGTATGAAATATGTTTGTACCTAAAATCTTTTTTATTACCTACGACTCGCGAACAATATAAACAATAACCTAACCTAAAAATTTAATTATATAGGTACTTATTCATAAAACTATTCTGTGTCCCAATTTTTTAGTTATTAACCCATTCAGGGCCCATGACGACACATATGCGTCAGACCGCCGTAGTCGCTTTCCGCTACATACGAGGAAAACCACGGGATCGGCTACGAGCGTAGCGCGTAGCGATTCTGGGCAATGAATGTGTTAATGATACAAATATTATGATTGTTGTTGATCAACAGTTGGCTACGTGTGTTGATTTTGATCACGAAACGTTTTAGCTAAGTTTCTTTGTTTTTACTGAGTGCCCTATACAAATTTGTTTTATTTATAACTCTTGACGAAAACAACCTAAGTTTGTTATGTTCATAAAGATGTTCTCAACATGTAACATACCTAATACCTACATATCTTTGATTATATAATATAGATATGTACTAGTTTGTTATTACACTTAATTCTCTACGAGGTACCTGCGTACTTAGTCATCATGAACACATTAATTTTAGGCAGATTATCCGACTGTGCCTTGACAAAACCGCTTCCAGTCAATGTGGCGAGTCTTTTTTCACAAGGAGTCACTGTTTTCAGTAAATAATTCCCAAAAAACCCTGATTATTTATCATAAACAACGGCTAAACATTGCGAATAACTTTCAATAACCATACAAAGGACCTGTTGTCAGTAGACACCGAGTGTACGGTGACGTCACGATTCGCTCCGCCAATAGCGTTGCGTTTTGGAAATTTGCGAGAGAATTTGAAAATTACTACTTTTAAATAATTAAATTTGTTAATAGAAACATGATTATTTGTAAAAATAATTATGTGTGTATATTTACTAAGCAATAAAGATTACTCATCATTTTTTTTTGTCCATTTCTGAATCACATGCATATTCCCTATTGTCCATTGGCAATTGCCAATCAATTGATTGTAAAACCTTTTATTGCGCGTATTCCAATTTGACGAATTTCGCGTTTGGAAGGGTGGCCACAGCGTGATGAAATTTCATGGGAGAGGGATGGCATTTGTGCATATCATGTATCACATCATACAAGACTCGAAAACAAATGCCATCCGATTTCAATGATTTTAAGTGCCTTTTTCTTAAGTTCTCGTCAACCACCACTTTTTTCCGGCTTCCAACTCTGACAGCTCGATAACCGCCCGGCCGGAAGGGATGGCATTTTTTTACAGTGTCTGTATGTGATGAAGGACAATCATGCCAATTTCCAAGCGGTTGCCTGCCAATTCTATTTAATTTATTTTTTCTTCACTCACTTACTCGGCTTTGGTCACACTTGGAGGGATGGCATAAAAATTTCATTATATAAACAGCGTACACACGTTCAGGCTACCGCGTTTCAATCGGGTGCCTCGCTACAATTTTTTTTTACCACCCCCATCCTAAAAGTTTATATTACATATTATATCATTTTCATATTAAATTTGGTTTGCCGGACTACACTTATACTTGCAACTTTATACGGGGGAGAAAATAATTTATCGTTTTTGGGGTCTCCGTAGTCAACAAGGAATTGGGAGGAATTTGGAATTTCGTTAGCGGACGATTCTGCTTCATAAACATTTAATGTTAAAAATGGGGTAGCGCATTGTTACTAACGATTGTCAATGTAACTTGAGACGTTGGTGCCGTTACAGAAGTTGTAATAACTTCGCGGTAGATGTCGCTACGAGCCTCCCTAAGGTGTAAATACAATAGTGGAAGGGATTGAAGGATTCGTCGCCATTAGCGGACCCACGGTAGCTCAATTGGGAGAGCGATGGACGGATTCCAGAGGTTGTGGGTTCAAATCCCGCTCGTGGCGAATAATTTTTCAATTTTCCACTATGATCGAAATTTGGAATTTCGTTAGCGGACGATTCTGCTTCATAAACATTTAATGTTGAACCCTTATAGTTTCGCCATGTCCGTCCGTCTGTCTGTCTGTCCGTCTTCAGCTTAGCTCAGTAACCCTTATAACTTGAAAACTGCAATTCGGCGTGAGTATATAAACCAATTACGACGACAAAAGAGTAGAATAAAATCCTGAAAAAAATTTTTTTTAGGGTACCTCCCCTACATGTAAATTGGTGATGTATATTTTTTTTCTCGCTAAACCTATAGTGTGGGGTATCGTTGAATAGCTTGTTCAAAAATATTATGGGTTTACTAAAACTATTTTAATACGGGATTTAAAGCCCTAATTTTTGTTCGAGTCGAAGTGTCCCCCCCCCGCCTGCCGGCTAAACGGCTACTACTGGGGACGTGAAAAAATTCGTGGCAGTAGTACATATAATGAATTTAAAAGGAAAACTATCGCAGTTGAGTAGACATAACTATTTAACGAGTAGTAGACATAACTAGTTAACCGGTAAGAAATGCACTTAATTTCGGGTGCACATTGGTACACGGGTGGGTATACATTGTCATTGGAATTTGAACCTTTTACCGTGGACGGTAGAGTTGCTTTTTCACGGCACGTTATCTTCAATAGCAAACCTTGTCCTTCAGGTGGTAGCTAACCGAAGGTGGTCGCGTAACCGGCGAAACAACCCTATATTGGTGTGTTATAAAAATAATCATTATTACGATTATTTACGAGGGTAAGCTATAATAAAAACCCCAAAAGCCCCTTTTAAGTCCGCATTCTATGACAGACGGGCAACTACGGAGCCCTACCCTGCGCGTGGCCCGACACGCACTTGGCCGCTTTTATAGGTCGTTATTATCATTTAGGTAACACCAATAATAAACATAACAGCACAGTTCAATACAATTCGAGTAGAAAGTAGATATTGAAATATTATATATTTTTATGTACATTCAAATAAAACTAAATGAAATTATTTTCAAAATTGCTTTCTTGGGGTTAGATATCAAGTTATAACGGATCATTTGTGATACGTTATATCTTGATATCTAACCTAATTAGTTGGGTATATCGTATCTGAAAGACTCCAACCTTGATATTTTGTGACAAAATCTAAACAAACTATACCAACTGATGAAAAGGCGCAGTTAAAGGGTGAAAGAGGTATTTCCCGCTGGATATATGGATACTACGTATTATTAATATGTGCCGTATCTGCAGTGCAGTTCCAAAAGTCACGTAAAATAGGCATTGAAGTAGAACTGTGTCACTTGGTAATATTGAAAAATTAAAAAAAACTTAATGCAATTATTTTCAAAATTGCTTTTTTTGAGGTTAGATATGAGGATATCACGTATCATTTGTAAAAACATCAGCCATATCGTGTCTGGAGGAGCCCAAACTTGGTATGTTTCGAAAATTATTTTTGTTTCAATTTAAAAAATATGGCTTAAATGTAATGATGCGGTATATTTTTAGAATTGCCTCGAAAAGCCCTTTCATATGATACTACACACGATAGGTTTCTGAAAACTTTTTTTCATACAAAAAGAGAAATGTCTCGGCACTCCCCCCCTAGAGGATTTTTTTTAGGAACTGCGGGTCAAAAATTTGTTCTGACCTCTAGTAGGAGGGTGAATTGAAAAGTTTTGAGCCTGAGGTTGTTACTGAAATTAAAAAGAATAAATAATACTGGCACGTAAGACTTACATTTTTTTAATCATAATGCACTAGCTTTTGTTTTTCTTCTGTGATAATTGCAAATTTTGTGAACGAATAACTAAAAGACGTTCGCGATTTTCTTTAGAATGGATAAAATTGAGCACCATTCTGTCATAAAGTACTTACAAAAAAGGGCTTAACGCCAAAGCCAATTTTTGAAGACATGTGCCAGACTTCAGAAGAATCCGCTCCATCATATGCCACTTTAAAACGATGGGTAGCAGATTTTAAACACTGCAGAGAAGCAGTTGAAGATGAACCTAGGTGTGGTAGACCAATAACGGCTTCTGCAGACGAAAATGTCAATAAAATACTAGATATGATTATGAATGGAACAGGCGGTTGAAAGTTGCAGAGATAGCGGAGACAATTGGCATTTCCTATGAGCAAGTACAAAACATAATCACCAAGGGTCTTGGATTTTCTAAGGTTTCTGGTTTCTGGTTTTTTTTGTCACAAGATTGTTTGGATCTGTTCCAATGCGACCCACAAGATTTTCTTGGTTGTTTCATAACTATGGACGAGACTTGGGTCCACCACAATACACCGGAGTCAAAAGTGCAATCCAAACAATGGAAAAGGTTAGGGTCTCCATCTCCTAAAAAAGCTAAGGCCATTTTATTAGCGAAAAAGGTAATGGCTTCAGTTTTTTGGGATTGAAAAGGGGTCATCATGGTTGATTATCTTGAAAAGGGTAAAACCATAAATGCTGATTACCATTGCAACCTCTTACAACGTCTGCACGAAGAAATTAAAACAATAAGACCTGGTATGATATCTAAAAAAGTGTTGTTCCACCAAGACAATGCTCCTGTCCATACTGCAGCGAAATCTATCGCACGAATACATAGCTGTGGGTTTGAATTGTTGCCGCATCCACCTTATTTATTCGCCAGACTTGGCCCCTTGTGTCTATCATCTTTCCCCAAACCTAAAAAAACACTTGGTAGGACGGAAATTTTCGACGGATATTGAGATACAAGAAACTGTGACTGAATATTTCGATGACCATGAAGATTCCTTTTTTTTTACAAGGAATAATGAAGTTAGAAGCAAGGTGGCAAAAGTGTACAAATCGTTTTGGAGACTGTAAATAAATAAAATTGCTATATAAAAACTCAAGTCTTTATTTTAAAGGTTAGGCTCAAAACTTTTCAATTCACCCTCGTATGTGTGTGCCAAACGGCTAAACTGTACATCGATTTGCGGTTTTTTTAAGCGTAGGGCTACCACTAATAAGGATATCTATTGTTAATTCTAAATTATACGTCATTGATAAGAAATTAAACTACTTTATCAATGTTTTCATATTGAGCGACTTGGCGCCATTTCGGTCAACCTGGTTTCTCCAGTATAGTGGGGCAGAGTTCTCGAACAAATTGTCGAAAATGTGGCTGGACAAAAGCACCAATTTTTTTTCAGGTACTTGTTAGGTCCATAGCTTTAAATTTTTGATAGACACCAACTCCTCCGTCGGCCATCTTGAATTTTATGGCGGCCATTTTGAATTTTAGTTAATTTATCAATATCCTGAGTTCTATTTAACGTAGAATGACAAACTTAGTGTCTAAATATACATATTTGGGGTCATGGAATTCAACTAGATAGTTTTTAGAGTCGAGTACCCAAAGGATATCAAAACTGAACCCTGTTCTTGAGCTTCCGGTGTCCATCCGGCTGTCTGCGTATCAGCAATAGCTAGACTTTCACAGTAGTGTTTCTATTGCTGCTTTAACATACATTCACAAATATAAAAAAATATAAAAAATTAAACAGTGCTCTCATACATGAAACGTAATTTTATGGCGTTTTTTTGCCCGCCCATAACAATCGGTATATCTCTAGAACCGTAATTTGTAGACACTTGAAATTTCCGGAGATTATGTGTCACTTAGCCTCTATAATAACGAGTAATAAAAATATAATAATGTTTATATATAAGTGGGACAGAGTGCTCGAAACAAATTGTCGTAAATGTGGACACGCTGGACAATAGCACCATTTTTGTTTCAGGCACTTATTGGGTCCATAGCTTTAAGTTTTTTATAGGAACCAACTCCTCCGTCAGTCATATTTAGTTTTAAGGCGGCCATTTTGAACAATTGTTACTTTATTAAAACCTCGATTTCTAAGTCACTTAAAATCACAAACACATTTGGGGTCAGGGAATTCATCTAGTTAGGTATTTTACCGATATCTCAGTTACTAAATTACTTGAAATTACAAAATTGATGTTTTTATATATATACAGGGCGGAAAGTTAAAACTTGGCAGTAGAGACAGCTACTAGATCCCTTGTCGTCACCCAAAAATGGCATTAGGATTTCATTCCTAACTTTTTAAGTGACGACATACAGTTAGTATGGAAATCCCAAAGCTAATTTTGCGGAATTAAAAAAAACGTAGTTATTGAATTTAAATTTGGAATTTTATTGGATATTTAAGGACTGATAAGCATAAAAAACAACTAGTGCAAAATTAGCTTTGGGATTACCATACTAACTGTATGGAAAAAGTTTTCTTTGATTTCTGGGCGTTCTAGTAGTCAAACCTTAGTCGGTCCCAAAGAGTATTTTGATCCTTAATAGGAATGGGATCGAATGGCATTAAAAGAAATCGTCAAAATTGACGATTTTCTCGCTGACTGTACCTTTTTTCACAAATCTGTGAATGTAGATTGTCATCACTTAAAAAGTTAGGAATGAAATCCAAATGCCATTTTTGCGTGGCGGTAAGGGATCTAGTAGCTGTCCCTACTGCCACGTTTTAACTTTCCGCCCTGTATATATAAAAAAAACATCAATTTTGTATTTTCAAGTAATTTAGTAACTGAGATATCGGTAAAATACTTATCTAGCTGAATTCTCTGACCCCCAATGCGTATATTTAGACACCAAGTTTGTGATTCTAAGTGACTTAGAACTCGAGGTATTAATAAAGTAACAACTATTCAAAATGGCCGCCTTTAAACTAAATATGACTGACGGAGGAGTTGGTTCCTATAAAAAACTTAAAGCTATGGACCTAATAAGTACCTGAAACAAAAATGGTGTTATTGTCCAGCGTGTCCACATTTACGACAATTTGTTCGAGCACTCTGCCCCACTTATATATTAACATTATCATATTTTTATTACTCGTTATTATAGAGGATATAGTGGCACATAATCTCCGGAAATTTCAAGTCTACATATTACGGTTCTAGAGATATACAGATTGTTATAGGTGGGCAAAAAAACGCCATAAAATTACGTTTCATGTATGAGAGCCTGTTTAATTTTTTATATTTGTGAATGTATGTTAAAGCAGCAATAGAAACGCTACTTCTGTGAAAATTTGAACAGTCTAGCTATTGCTGATACGCAAACAGCCGGATGGACAGCGGAAGCTCAAGAACAGAGTTCCTTTTGATATCCTTCGGGGACTCGACTCTAAAAACTATCTAGTTGAATTCCTTAACCCCAAATATGTATATTTAGACACTAAGTTTGTCATTCTACGTTAAATAGAACTCAGGATATTGATAATTTAACTAAAATTCAAAATGGCCGCCATAAAATTAGGAGGAGTTGGTTCCTATCAAAAACTTAAAGCTATGGACCTAACAAGTACCTGAAAAAAATTTGGTGCTTTTGTCCAGCGTGTCCACATTATCACCTGAAACTGCCCCACTAGTAGTAACATGGGCTGCCTAACCGATCATCATGGAACCAATAAAGAAGAAATTTGTTAATTACAGGTGGCGCCGTTCATCAACCAGGTGGCAGCCCTCTTTGGACTAGCAGAATTCAACTCGGACATGTTCAGCAACAAAATGGATGAAATGCTCTCTGTCATCAGACAAGTCAATGCTCAGTTCAAAGATCCCAACCAGACCACGTTTGTTTGCGTGTGTATAGCAGAGTTCCTTTCTCTGTATGAGACTGAGCGGCTGGTTCAGGAGCTCACGCGCTGCGGGATTGACACCCACAACATAATTGTTAACCAGTTATTAATGAACACCTCTGCGCCTTGCCAGCTCTGCGCCGCTCGGCACAAGGTCCAAGAAAAGTATTTAGAGCAGATTGCTGACCTGTACGAAGATTTCCATGTTACGAAACTGCCTCTTCTGGACAAAGAAGTACGCGGAGCCGCCGCCGTCAGCTCCTTCTCTGAGCACTTGATCCATCCCTACACAGTCCCGCCATCCACTTCCACATGAGATTAAATTATACCACGAAAAACCATATCAAAATTAATTCCAAAATGTTGTGGTGGTCTCAAAACTTCTTTAGGGTTTATTAATTACTTTATCATGTACTCTATATAAAAAATTGGAAAAGGTGCTAGTGCTAACAATTGATTGTTTATCTAATTTCAAATGACTTTTGCACATATAGCATACCTAATGTATACGTTTGAAATGAATTCGTTTCTACATAGTTATACAGGTAGGGTTGAACGTTCATTAATTTAATAGAACTCATCCCAAATAGAATGTAAATAATATCATATATTGTATCCATTGTTTCTTTGATAAAATAAAACAATAGTTGATATCTGTAATCAATTTATTCAAAATCATAAAAAATAACAATTACTTCATAATCATAACTTGATATAATAAAATATAATAACCACACATATTAAGACACTACTTTGGCTCTTTTTATACATCACAAGACTAGTGCATCGTGTAGCATTGCTAAATGTAAGGCATAGTGTTGATGACTAGCTTGGAAAAAATACTGATGGAAAATTTACCCACATTGCATATTGAATTAGATTTGCTCTAATAACTTGAAATACACATCAACTTGATCCCCTCTACAACTTATAGTATATCCGACATAAATACCTAATCACGTAATCACCCCTATGGAATCCATGATTTGAACTAAGTAGTTGAAATTATTTAAAACGAACTTGTAAGTCATTGTGATTTGAACCTTACAACCCTTTAACTAACTATATCCCACCATGAATGAATTCTTCGAAGAAAAACCAGATCTTCCTTCCTCCTTTGTGCCCGTTAAAGGGTTACATCGTAAGGGCGGTATTTAATCAGACTACAATATTGTATAACGTTCATCACAAGGACGGTACTCACTGGGAGTATTCGCTTTGCAATTACTGTTTGCGAGCATTCGTTGCGTGACTTGCGTATTACGCAAGCACAGGCTACTTTCGCAACAATATTCGCGTTGTCAAATAATTTCAACTATATACTAAAATTCAATAAACGCTAGCCTAAAACCCTTTAAACTCTTCTAAGAGATTATTTCAGAATAAACATGTACACTCGCGGACAATGAATACGGCTCGGTAAAATACCATCACATTTCCTAAAAAGACCTTTTAATTTAATATGAATCAATGAATATGATCATTTTTATTTAATTTTACATCTTAACTACAAAAAAAGTACTTTATATAAACAACGTTAGCAGGTTTAAATCGGACTCGCAGAAACCCATGTAAAAAATAACGTTAACGGAGATATAGCAAAAATCTTAATTTTTGGACATTTATATTTTTATGACAGAATCCCGGATATTGCTAATACAGTTGGGTATTATAAATATACTAGCTTTTGCCCGCGGCTTCGCCCGCGTAGTAGAAGTAATTTTCCAATAATTATTGAATTGCTACGCCGCCTACTAACCTACTACTACTAACTTCCCCTACTAATAACCCTTCATCATAACCCATTATGGTAAATTAATTTTTATTTACTATTATATTTATGCCCGTGTGGTGGCGGGTTAGAATTTCACCACCCTCTTTCTTCCCGTGTGTGTCGTAAAAGTCGATTAAGAGAGCAGGGTTGAAGTGTGTCCTGGGTGATGGGCTAACAACCTAAGCAATATCACTTTTTGTCGATCTTTTATACCCACATTTATGCTAAAAGTGGCGCTGGAACATAAAGTTCATGTGCTCTGCCTGCCCCTTTTGGGAATAAAGGCGTCAATGTATGTATGTATGTATGTACGTATTTCTGTTATTAAATTTACGATCATGATTAATGAGAATCTGTCCTCTGGAATAAAAGCTACTTTATGTTCATGAACATAAATGTTGAAATACCAAAATATCTCCACGAATGTTAAGTCAAATTTGTGGCCTGGACATTGCTATAGGCTTGTTTCCTAAGATTTTTTTCCATGCTTTTCGAACCAGTATTTAACATAAATACCCAAAAATTTGTTTTAATTTAACGGCGGCCAAAATGCTTAACTTATTAAAAGTAAGCAGATCTTCGTGCAGCACCTTGAATGTACTTATTACGGATGCAGGCACTTTCCCAATGTCTCCTACCCTCCCGTCCCGCCGCGCCGCCCGCACTCGCCTAGGTACCGATTGCTGACGATCGAGATGGCACCAAATACAAACTTTAAAACCTATAACCCTATATAACGCGGGTCTCGTTCCATACCTCAAAAGCAAAAATAGAACACTTATTTATAGGATCACGTGTGGCTGTCTGTCAGTCCGTCTGTTACAACCGATTTGCTACGAAAATAACGGGACCGATTGAATTGCTATTTGGCATAAATATTTTCATGAATTTCCATGTCCACAACATTACATTTCAACATCTATGTGATTTTCGTTATTAACGTCCCAAAAAACCGTAATAACAACGCTCATATTGATATTTAGACGCCACGTTGGAATGTAAAATCGTTGCTGTTTTCCTAATCAGCGACCCGATAAACCATAGAAACAATAGATGCCGATGTTGATTTTCAGATTTTGTCACCACATGTCTCCTTTTAGGGGTTGAATTCTCAAAAAACCGGAAACACTTGTTTACTCATTTATCGTTAGGAATTATTCTGTGAATTCTCGAATAAAATTGTCTAACTAATCTTTTTTCTCCATACAAACTTTGGACCTCCTTTTTAACCCCTTTAGGTGTAATTATTTCAAAAACGCTGAAAGCACTTTATTTGTAAATTAATAAGTTTAGTAATCTGTCCACAAAGTTTTAAGTACGTAGTAGCTAAAAATAAGTTTCCCTTATACAAAATTTGGACCCTCATGTAACCCTCTTAGCGGTGGAATTTTATAAAACGCTGAAATTACTTTTTTTGTATCCTAATAAGTTATCTTCCTACAAAGTCTCAAGTCTCTAGTTCAATAAATAATGTTTCCCCTCCACAAACATTGCATCCCTATTTAACCCCCTTAGGGGAAGAATTTTATAAAACGCTGAAATTACTTTTTTGTATCTTAATAATGATATTCCTACAAAGTTTCAAGTCTCTAGTACAAAAAAATATGTTTCTCCCATACAAACTTTGCACCCCTATTTAACCCCCTTAGGGATAGAATTTCCAAAAATCCCGTCTTATCCCTTGCCTACGTCATAATGTTTCCCTTATACAAACATTGCACCCCTAATAAACCCCCTTAAGGGTAGAATTTTCTAAAACGCTAAAAGAACTTTTTTTGTATCTTTATAAGTAATATCCCTACAAAGTTTCAAGTCTCTAGTACAAAAAATCATATTTTTCCCATACAAACTTTGCACCCCTTTTTAACCCCCTTTGGGATAGGATTTCCAAAAGTCCCGTCTTATCCCTTGCCTACGTCATAAAAGGAAGTTCTGGTGTAAATTTCAAGTTTGTACTCCCAGTTGTTTTGAATACAAACTTTGCACCCTTATTTAATCTCCTTAGGGGTGGAATTTTAAAAACGCTTAAGATATTTTTATTTGTATCCTAATAAGTAATTTTCCTACAAAGTTTCAAGTCTCTAGTTCAATAAATAATGTTTACCTCATACAAATATTGCACCCCTATTTTTTGAACTCCTTAGGGGTAGAATTTTCTAAAACGCTGAAAGGACTTTTTTTGTATCCTAATAAGTAATATCCCTACAAAGTTTCAAGTCTCTAATACAAAAAATAATGTTTCTCCCATACAAACTTTGCACCCCTATTTAACACCCTTAGGGACAGAATTTCCAAAAATCCCGTCTTATCCCTTGCCTATGTCATAAAAGGAAAATCTGGTGTAAATTTTAAGTTTCTAGACACAATAGTTTTTAATACAAACTTTGCACCCCTATTTAACCCCCTTAGGGGTAGAATTTTATAAAACGCCAAAAGTACCTTTTTGGTATCAATAAGTAATCCTCCTACAAAATTTTAAGTCTCCAGTTCAATAAATAATGTTCCCTCATACAAACTTTGGACCCCCATTTCACCCCCTTAGGAATAGCATTTCCAAAAATCCTGTTCTATCCCCTGCCTACGTCATAAAAAGAATTTCTGGTGTAATTTTCAAGTTCCTAGTCCCAGTAGTTTTGAATACAAAATTTGCACCCCTATTTAATCCCCTTAGGGGTGGAATTTTTTAAAACGCTGAAAGAACTTTTTTTGTATCTTAATAAGTAATCTTCCTACAAAGTTTTAAGTCTGTAGTTCAAAAAATAATGCTTCCCCCATAAAAACTTTGGACCCCCGTTTTACCCCCTTAGGGGGTGAGTTTTGAAAAATCCTTTCTTAGTGCTCCCCTACACCTTATAAGGAACCTACGTGCCAAATTTGGAATCCGTAGACCCAGCGGTTTGGGCTGTGCGTTGATATGTCAGTCAGTCAGTCAGTCAGTCAGTCAGTCAGCTTCTTCTTTTATATATTTAGATATATTTTTAATTTATTTAGAACATATACAGTCATAATAAACATGTTACACGTGTTGTACACAATGTACAAAAACTGACAGGTGATAGAAACAGACCTGGGCCCTATTTCTCGAAACTATTAGTTTATTAGTATATTAGTTAATAGTTACTAGTGTAAAATTTACAAGTTCTAATATTTTCTGTTTCTCAAAAATAATTATTGGAGTGGTAACTAATACTGGTAAACTAATAAAAAATATTAGTCTGGCTTGGCTGAATGCACCTATTACATGCCTTCTTACCTATTAAAAATCCGCCAAATGCGTGTCGGGCCACGCGCGGTGTAGGGTTCCGTAGTTTTCAGTCTTTCTTAGTTACATCGACACGCGCGCGGCAACTAAATGGTTGCGTCGTCGGCCGAATTTGTATAGTAAAGTTGGCCTTTCTAAGTACATTTTAAGTTGGTCGACTATTACTATTACTTTTCTGCCACGATTTTTTCACATTCCCAGTAGCAAACCCCAATATATCGCAGGCGAATAATTAATTTCAAAAATTATTTTAAAAACCAATAATTTGAACAAGCTACCCAACGATACTCGCACTATGGGTTTAACGAGGAAAAAAAATACACCCATACCTTAGGTGTAGGGGAAGTACCTACCGCAAAAAATACTGGTTGATATACCCATGCCGAATTAGAGTTGTCTAGAAGTAATGGTTACTGAGCTAAGCCAAAGACAGACGGACTGCCAGACGCACATGGTGAAACTATAAGGGTTCCTTGTTGACTACGGAACCCTAAAAACCTCTTTTTTATTCGTTTTCTTTTGACGTTTGCACGTTGCCGCTAAAGGCGGATTGTTGGTTTAATTTAGATATTGCATATTTATATTAGCTATTTAACAATGGATATATTAGAATGCAAAGGAGTTTTGTTTAAGAGGCATTTCCGACGTATTAACAAACCAAGACAAGTGGACAAATCTTTCATTAAACTGGAACGTGGATTCAAACAATGACGACTAATTATTATTAAACCTTCTTCACCGTCGGAAGCATTCCAATCAGAGTCCACATTTTATAAAGATTAGTAAAATGTGACGCTAATAGTTTCGACTAATATTTTTTACAAACCTTCCTAGGCCCTATTTCTCGAAACTTATTAGACTAATAATACTAGTCCATGGACTAATATTTTTTACAAGTTTACTAGTCTGCGTTTCTCGAAGCTACAATAATAAAATATTAGTTATTAGTTGCCATGCCAACTAATAAATATTAGCTAATATTATTAGAGTCCATTGGGTTTTGGTTTCATGAATAAAAATTAAAAAAAAACACTAGTAAAAAAAGTTAATAAAGCTACTAGCCTAGGAAGGTTTGTAAAAAATATTAGTCGAAACTATTAGCGTCACATTTTACTAATCTTTATAAAATGTGGACTCTGATTGGAATGCTTCCGACGGTGAAGAAGGTTTAATAATAATTAGTCGTCATTGTTTGAATCCACGTTCCAGTTTAATGAAAGATTTGTCCACTTGTCTTGGTTTGTTAATACGTCAGAAATGCCTCTTAAACAAAACTCCTTGGCATTCTAATATATCCATTGTTAAATAGCTAATATAAATATGCAATATCTAAATTAAACCAACAATCCGCCTTTAGCGGCAACGTGCAAACGTCAAAAGAAAACGAATAAAAAAGAGGTTTTTAGGGTTCCGTAGTCAACAAGGAACCCTTATAGTTTCACCATGTGCGTCTGGCAGTCCGTCTGTCTTTGGCTTAGCTCAGTAACCATTACTTCTAGACAACTCTAATTCGGCATGGGTATATCAACCAGTATTTTTTTGCGGTAGGTACTTCCCCTACACCTAAGGTATGGGTGTATTTTTTTTCCTCGTTAAACCCATAGTGTGAGTATCGTTGGGTAGCTTGTTCAAATTATTGGTTTTTAAAATAATTTTTGAAATTAGTTATTCGCCTGCGATATATTGGGGTTTGCTACTGGGAATGTGAAAAAATCGTGGCAGAAAAGTAATAGTAATAGTCGACCAACTTAAAATGTACTTAGAAAGGCCAACTTTACTATACAAATTCGGCCGACGACGCAACCATTTAGTTGCCGCGCGCGTGTCGATGTAACTAAGAAAGACTGAAAACTACCGAACCCTACACCGCGCGTGGCCCGACACGCATTTGGCGGATTTTTAATAGGTAAGAAGGCATGTAATAGGTGCATTCAGCCAAGCCAGACTAATATTTTTTATTAGTTTACCAGTATTAGTTACCACTCCAATAATTATTTTTGAGAAACAGAAAATATTAGGACTTGTAAATTTTACACTAGTAACTATTAACTAATATACTAATAAACTAATAGTTTCGAGAAATAGGGCCCTAGGCTAGTAGCTTTATTAACTTTTTTTACTAGTGTTTTTTTTTTAATTTTTATTCATGAAACCAAAACCCAATGGACTCTAATAATATTAACTAATATTTATTAGTTGGCAACTAATAACTAATATTTTATTATTGTAGCTTCGTAGGCAGACTAGTAAACTTGTAAAAAATATTAGTCCATGGACTAGTATTATTAGTCTAATAAGTTTCGAGAAATAGGGCCCTGGAGGTTCATAAAACACAATATTAATAAAACCAAAAAGGAAGGTAAGAAGAACGTAGTAAATAAGAATACATAACTATAAGCATACAGTCAAGGAACAATGAAGATGGGCCACGGTTTGTAATATTAGCCACACAACAGACCCATCCCCAATGCCCCTGAGTAATACAACAATACTATATGTAGAAATATAATGTTTAGGAATTACTAAATTTACAAAAAGAGTTTAAGTCGCATTAGCATTTTTAGACTAGACAAGGAATTATTAAAAGGATCAATGTCGTAAAAATTCTTATTATAGAAACTGGGGACTCGTCTGAAAAAGGTATGTCTAGCATAGTTCTTGCGAGAAAAACTCACATGGAATAAGGATCTAGGTCGTAAGGGGAGATGGGGACAACCAAATGTCACTAATTTTTAACCGACTTCAAAAAAAAGGAGGAGGTTCTCAATTCGGTTGTTTTTTTTTTTTTTTTTTTTCAATGTTTGTTACCTCAGAACTCCGTCATTGATGAACCGATTCGGAAATTTTTTTTTTTGTTCGTATGTATAAATTTCCAGGTGGGTCCCATTTTTTTCAAAATTCAGTTAGATGATGGGATCCATGAGGAATTGAGGGGACTCCTCAATTTTATAAGGCACGCGTGTAGTGATTTTGGTATTTTCTCTTATAACTCGTGTATTTACATCCGGAATCATAAATTTGGTGGCGAGGAATTGATGATGAAGACCACAGGTGACTTATCGAATTCCTCAATTATGTACTTAAAAGTGCAAAAGTACGTCACAGGTTCTGATAAGATTCCGTTGAAATAGGAACTAATGAAGTGCCATTGGTGATGATCTTGGGGAATCGATGGAAGTCCTCAAATATTATCGGCCCACATACAGCGATTCGGTTTTTTTCTGTAGTAATCAACGCATTTGCTATCGGAAATCAGTTCATGTGGTAAATTGTAAAAAATAGGAAATGTGCTCGTGGCTTGGCGGAGTACTAAATTGAAGTCGGTTAAAACTTTGTTTTTAAAGTAAATTATAGGAGATCAGGACTGTTGATATTACCTTTAAGAATTTTAAACAGAAACATAATATCTAAATAATAGTATATTATGTAAATAAAACTAGTGTTAAATATAAAAAAACCTATTATATTTAATTTAGGGTGACCCGTATTCATTGACCGCGAGTGTAGTTTTCAGTCAAACAACACATTATTTATTGAACATTTAATTATAAAAGCATCATGGTCATTTATTGGCAGTGTTGTATCGTAATATTAATTATGTCTTTAATACTATATAATATCAATAATATTCAAATCTCGTTAAAGTATACCTATACTAAACTTTTAGAACTGGTAGACAGTCCGGATTGTGACGATTCAACAAATGTTTCGTACTCTTGTCCACACCATACATGATACCGGCAACAAGGACATAGAAGTAGGTATTATTTAAGCGCCATCGTATTCTGTGACAACCGTAGACTATTATATCTATTGTTTCCATCGCAGTCTGGTTTTAAATACAGCGCGGTAGTACAGTTTTATGTTTATAGTAATTAATAGTTCTTATATCAGACACGAATCCAATAAAGGGTCGGCAGTGCGCTAGTGATTCTTCATCGGACTTAAGATGGTTGCTATTTTATCACTTATCGCCGCCGATAAGAAGTCCGTTACTTTCTGACAAGTAGGTATGCAACTGCGAGAGTGACGGATGTCTTATCCACAACAATAATGGTGTCACACGATGGTGAGGATAATGTACCAGAGATAGCCGACAGTATTGTTCCATCAGCTCGGCTACCACGAGATGGCGCGCGAGCTCTCTCGATTTTTCCCGGGCTCTGTCGTATTAGAACACTTAGAACAAGAGATATTGTGCGAGAAAAATCATCAGTATGATGCGGCCGTCTCATTATAGACGTGCAGGCAGGTATGCTTGTTTGCCAACGTCATAATATTTGAAAAAAGTTCTCTCTAGCAGAACCGAAACCTAAGATACCTAAGGTCATGACAGTCATAATCTCATGGCACCGGCTTTTCCTTTTCCTAGCTCGATCAGGCGTCGATGCGCGAGAGCAGAGTTTTGCCAAAGCGGCAAGAACAGGCCTGGTTTTAATATCAACATTAGTACTGAGATAAAGGTTTGTGATTTGCACCAAGCCTTAATGAAATAATATAAAAGAAATTTGTTTGGGCAGATGCCGAAAAAAAAACAATGTTTCGCCGCCACCCACTTGGAACACAAGTTGACACCGTTGCCAGTTGCCACCAACTCGCTACCGACTTCATGCGAACTTCAAAAACAATAGAATTAAGACTTGCGTAACGTAGGCGGCACGCCTAGCATTTTTTTCTGTGGCGGCTAATTGGGTAAGCATGTACACAAACTAAAAACGTATAAATCGACGGATCTATTCCTTTTCGTTAATCGATCGATCCATAACGTTCATCACAAGGACGGTACTCACTGGGAGTATTCGCTTTGCAATTACTGTTTGCGAGCATTCGTTGCGTGACTTGCGTATTACGCAAGCACAGGCTACTTTCGCAACAATATTCGCGTTGTCAAATAATTTCAACTATATACTAAAATTCAATAAACGCTAGCCTAAAACCCTTTAAACTCTTCTAAGAGATTATTTCAGAATAAACATGTACACTCGCGGACAATGAATACGGCTCGGTAAAATACCATCACATTTCCTAAAAAGACCTTTTAATTTAATATGAATCAATGAATATGATCATTTTTATTTAATTTTACATCTTAACTACAAAAAAAGTACTTTATATAAACAACGTTAGCAGGTTTAAATCGGACTCGCAGAAACCCATGTAAAAAATAACGTTAACGGAGATATAGCAAAAATCTTAATTTTTGGACATTTATATTTTTATGACAGAATCCCGGATATTGCTAATACAGTTGGGTATTATAAATATACTAGCTTTTGCCCGCGGCTTCGCCCGCGTAGTAGAAGTAATTTTCCAATAATTATTGAATTGCTACGCCGCCTACTAACCTACTACTACTAACTTCCCCTACTAATAACCCTTCATCATAACCCATTATGGTAAATTAATTTTTATTTACTATTATATTTATGCCCGTGTGGTGGCGGGTTAGAATTTCACCACCCTCTTTCTTCCCGTGTGTGTCGTAAAAGTCGATTAAGAGAGCAGGGTTGAAGTGTGTCCTGGGTGATGGGCTAACAACCTAAGCAATATCACTTTTTGTCGATCTTTTATACCCACATTTATGCTAAAAGTGGCGCTGGAACATAAAGTTCATGTGCTCTGCCTGCCCCTTTTGGGAATAAAGGCGTCAATGTATGTATGTATGTATGTACGTATTTCTGTTATTAAATTTACGATCATGATTAATGAGAATCTGTCCTCTGGAATAAAAGCTACTTTATGTTCATGAACATAAATGTTGAAATACCAAAATATCTCCACGAATGTTAAGTCAAATTTGTGGCCTGGACATTGCTATAGGCTTGTTTCCTAAGATTTTTTTCCATGCTTTTCGAACCAGTATTTAACATAAATACCCAAAAATTTGTTTTAATTTAACGGCGGCCAAAATGCTTAACTTATTAAAAGTAAGCAGATCTTCGTGCAGCACCTTGAATGTACTTATTACGGATGCAGGCACTTTCCCAATGTCTCCTACCCTCCCGTCCCGCCGCGCCGCCCGCACTCGCCTAGGTACCGATTGCTGACGATCGAGATGGCACCAAATACAAACTTTAAAACCTATAACCCTATATAACGCGGGTCTCGTTCCATACCTCAAAAGCAAAAATAGAACACTTATTTATAGGATCACGTGTGGCTGTCTGTCAGTCCGTCTGTTACAACCGATTTGCTACGAAAATAACGGGACCGATTGAATTGCTATTTGGCATAAATATTTTCATGAATTTCCATGTCCACAACATTACATTTCAACATCTATGTGATTTTCGTTATTAACGTCCCAAAAAACCGTAATAACAACGCTCATATTGATATTTAGACGCCACGTTGGAATGTAAAATCGTTGCTGTTTTCCTAATCAGCGACCCGATAAACCATAGAAACAATAGATGCCGATGTTGATTTTCAGATTTTGTCACCACATGTCTCCTTTTAGGGGTTGAATTCTCAAAAAACCGGAAACACTTGTTTACTCATTTATCGTTAGGAATTATTCTGTGAATTCTCGAATAAAATTGTCTAACTAATCTTTTTTCTCCATACAAACTTTGGACCTCCTTTTTAACCCCTTTAGGTGTAATTATTTCAAAAACGCTGAAAGCACTTTATTTGTAAATTAATAAGTTTAGTAATCTGTCCACAAAGTTTTAAGTACGTAGTAGCTAAAAATAAGTTTCCCTTATACAAAATTTGGACCCTCATGTAACCCTCTTAGCGGTGGAATTTTATAAAACGCTGAAATTACTTTTTTTGTATCCTAATAAGTTATCTTCCTACAAAGTCTCAAGTCTCTAGTTCAATAAATAATGTTTCCCCTCCACAAACATTGCATCCCTATTTAACCCCCTTAGGGGAAGAATTTTATAAAACGCTGAAATTACTTTTTTGTATCTTAATAATGATATTCCTACAAAGTTTCAAGTCTCTAGTACAAAAAAATATGTTTCTCCCATACAAACTTTGCACCCCTATTTAACCCCCTTAGGGATAGAATTTCCAAAAATCCCGTCTTATCCCTTGCCTACGTCATAATGTTTCCCTTATACAAACATTGCACCCCTAATAAACCCCCTTAAGGGTAGAATTTTCTAAAACGCTAAAAGAACTTTTTTTGTATCTTTATAAGTAATATCCCTACAAAGTTTCAAGTCTCTAGTACAAAAAATCATATTTTTCCCATACAAACTTTGCACCCCTTTTTAACCCCCTTTGGGATAGGATTTCCAAAAGTCCCGTCTTATCCCTTGCCTACGTCATAAAAGGAAGTTCTGGTGTAAATTTCAAGTTTGTACTCCCAGTTGTTTTGAATACAAACTTTGCACCCTTATTTAATCTCCTTAGGGGTGGAATTTTAAAAACGCTTAAGATATTTTTATTTGTATCCTAATAAGTAATTTTCCTACAAAGTTTCAAGTCTCTAGTTCAATAAATAATGTTTACCTCATACAAATATTGCACCCCTATTTTTTGAACTCCTTAGGGGTAGAATTTTCTAAAACGCTGAAAGGACTTTTTTTGTATCCTAATAAGTAATATCCCTACAAAGTTTCAAGTCTCTAATACAAAAAATAATGTTTCTCCCATACAAACTTTGCACCCCTATTTAACACCCTTAGGGACAGAATTTCCAAAAATCCCGTCTTATCCCTTGCCTATGTCATAAAAGGAAAATCTGGTGTAAATTTTAAGTTTCTAGACACAATAGTTTTTAATACAAACTTTGCACCCCTATTTAACCCCCTTAGGGGTAGAATTTTATAAAACGCCAAAAGTACCTTTTTGGTATCAATAAGTAATCCTCCTACAAAATTTTAAGTCTCCAGTTCAATAAATAATGTTCCCTCATACAAACTTTGGACCCCCATTTCACCCCCTTAGGAATAGCATTTCCAAAAATCCTGTTCTATCCCCTGCCTACGTCATAAAAAGAATTTCTGGTGTAATTTTCAAGTTCCTAGTCCCAGTAGTTTTGAATACAAAATTTGCACCCCTATTTAATCCCCTTAGGGGTGGAATTTTTTAAAACGCTGAAAGAACTTTTTTTGTATCTTAATAAGTAATCTTCCTACAAAGTTTTAAGTCTGTAGTTCAAAAAATAATGCTTCCCCCATAAAAACTTTGGACCCCCGTTTTACCCCCTTAGGGGGTGAGTTTTGAAAAATCCTTTCTTAGTGCTCCCCTACACCTTATAAGGAACCTACGTGCCAAATTTGGAATCCGTAGACCCAGCGGTTTGGGCTGTGCGTTGATATGTCAGTCAGTCAGTCAGTCAGTCAGTCAGTCAGCTTCTTCTTTTATATATTTAGATATATTTTTAATTTATTTAGAACATATACAGTCATAATAAACATGTTACACGTGTTGTACACAATGTACAAAAACTGACAGGTGATAGAAACAGACCTGGGCCCTATTTCTCGAAACTATTAGTTTATTAGTATATTAGTTAATAGTTACTAGTGTAAAATTTACAAGTTCTAATATTTTCTGTTTCTCAAAAATAATTATTGGAGTGGTAACTAATACTGGTAAACTAATAAAAAATATTAGTCTGGCTTGGCTGAATGCACCTATTACATGCCTTCTTACCTATTAAAAATCCGCCAAATGCGTGTCGGGCCACGCGCGGTGTAGGGTTCCGTAGTTTTCAGTCTTTCTTAGTTACATCGACACGCGCGCGGCAACTAAATGGTTGCGTCGTCGGCCGAATTTGTATAGTAAAGTTGGCCTTTCTAAGTACATTTTAAGTTGGTCGACTATTACTATTACTTTTCTGCCACGATTTTTTCACATTCCCAGTAGCAAACCCCAATATATCGCAGGCGAATAATTAATTTCAAAAATTATTTTAAAAACCAATAATTTGAACAAGCTACCCAACGATACTCGCACTATGGGTTTAACGAGGAAAAAAAATACACCCATACCTTAGGTGTAGGGGAAGTACCTACCGCAAAAAATACTGGTTGATATACCCATGCCGAATTAGAGTTGTCTAGAAGTAATGGTTACTGAGCTAAGCCAAAGACAGACGGACTGCCAGACGCACATGGTGAAACTATAAGGGTTCCTTGTTGACTACGGAACCCTAAAAACCTCTTTTTTATTCGTTTTCTTTTGACGTTTGCACGTTGCCGCTAAAGGCGGATTGTTGGTTTAATTTAGATATTGCATATTTATATTAGCTATTTAACAATGGATATATTAGAATGCAAAGGAGTTTTGTTTAAGAGGCATTTCCGACGTATTAACAAACCAAGACAAGTGGACAAATCTTTCATTAAACTGGAACGTGGATTCAAACAATGACGACTAATTATTATTAAACCTTCTTCACCGTCGGAAGCATTCCAATCAGAGTCCACATTTTATAAAGATTAGTAAAATGTGACGCTAATAGTTTCGACTAATATTTTTTACAAACCTTCCTAGGCCCTATTTCTCGAAACTTATTAGACTAATAATACTAGTCCATGGACTAATATTTTTTACAAGTTTACTAGTCTGCGTTTCTCGAAGCTACAATAATAAAATATTAGTTATTAGTTGCCATGCCAACTAATAAATATTAGCTAATATTATTAGAGTCCATTGGGTTTTGGTTTCATGAATAAAAATTAAAAAAAAACACTAGTAAAAAAAGTTAATAAAGCTACTAGCCTAGGAAGGTTTGTAAAAAATATTAGTCGAAACTATTAGCGTCACATTTTACTAATCTTTATAAAATGTGGACTCTGATTGGAATGCTTCCGACGGTGAAGAAGGTTTAATAATAATTAGTCGTCATTGTTTGAATCCACGTTCCAGTTTAATGAAAGATTTGTCCACTTGTCTTGGTTTGTTAATACGTCAGAAATGCCTCTTAAACAAAACTCCTTGGCATTCTAATATATCCATTGTTAAATAGCTAATATAAATATGCAATATCTAAATTAAACCAACAATCCGCCTTTAGCGGCAACGTGCAAACGTCAAAAGAAAACGAATAAAAAAGAGGTTTTTAGGGTTCCGTAGTCAACAAGGAACCCTTATAGTTTCACCATGTGCGTCTGGCAGTCCGTCTGTCTTTGGCTTAGCTCAGTAACCATTACTTCTAGACAACTCTAATTCGGCATGGGTATATCAACCAGTATTTTTTTGCGGTAGGTACTTCCCCTACACCTAAGGTATGGGTGTATTTTTTTTCCTCGTTAAACCCATAGTGTGAGTATCGTTGGGTAGCTTGTTCAAATTATTGGTTTTTAAAATAATTTTTGAAATTAGTTATTCGCCTGCGATATATTGGGGTTTGCTACTGGGAATGTGAAAAAATCGTGGCAGAAAAGTAATAGTAATAGTCGACCAACTTAAAATGTACTTAGAAAGGCCAACTTTACTATACAAATTCGGCCGACGACGCAACCATTTAGTTGCCGCGCGCGTGTCGATGTAACTAAGAAAGACTGAAAACTACCGAACCCTACACCGCGCGTGGCCCGACACGCATTTGGCGGATTTTTAATAGGTAAGAAGGCATGTAATAGGTGCATTCAGCCAAGCCAGACTAATATTTTTTATTAGTTTACCAGTATTAGTTACCACTCCAATAATTATTTTTGAGAAACAGAAAATATTAGGACTTGTAAATTTTACACTAGTAACTATTAACTAATATACTAATAAACTAATAGTTTCGAGAAATAGGGCCCTAGGCTAGTAGCTTTATTAACTTTTTTTACTAGTGTTTTTTTTTTAATTTTTATTCATGAAACCAAAACCCAATGGACTCTAATAATATTAACTAATATTTATTAGTTGGCAACTAATAACTAATATTTTATTATTGTAGCTTCGTAGGCAGACTAGTAAACTTGTAAAAAATATTAGTCCATGGACTAGTATTATTAGTCTAATAAGTTTCGAGAAATAGGGCCCTGGAGGTTCATAAAACACAATATTAATAAAACCAAAAAGGAAGGTAAGAAGAACGTAGTAAATAAGAATACATAACTATAAGCATACAGTCAAGGAACAATGAAGATGGGCCACGGTTTGTAATATTAGCCACACAACAGACCCATCCCCAATGCCCCTGAGTAATACAACAATACTATATGTAGAAATATAATGTTTAGGAATTACTAAATTTACAAAAAGAGTTTAAGTCGCATTAGCATTTTTAGACTAGACAAGGAATTATTAAAAGGATCAATGTCGTAAAAATTCTTATTATAGAAACTGGGGACTCGTCTGAAAAAGGTATGTCTAGCATAGTTCTTGCGAGAAAAACTCACATGGAATAAGGATCTAGGTCGTAAGGGGAGATGGGGACAACCAAATGTCACTAATTTTTAACCGACTTCAAAAAAAAGGAGGAGGTTCTCAATTCGGTTGTTTTTTTTTTTTTTTTTTTTCAATGTTTGTTACCTCAGAACTCCGTCATTGATGAACCGATTCGGAAATTTTTTTTTTTGTTCGTATGTATAAATTTCCAGGTGGGTCCCATTTTTTTCAAAATTCAGTTAGATGATGGGATCCATGAGGAATTGAGGGGACTCCTCAATTTTATAAGGCACGCGTGTAGTGATTTTGGTATTTTCTCTTATAACTCGTGTATTTACATCCGGAATCATAAATTTGGTGGCGAGGAATTGATGATGAAGACCACAGGTGACTTATCGAATTCCTCAATTATGTACTTAAAAGTGCAAAAGTACGTCACAGGTTCTGATAAGATTCCGTTGAAATAGGAACTAATGAAGTGCCATTGGTGATGATCTTGGGGAATCGATGGAAGTCCTCAAATATTATCGGCCCACATACAGCGATTCGGTTTTTTTCTGTAGTAATCAACGCATTTGCTATCGGAAATCAGTTCATGTGGTAAATTGTAAAAAATAGGAAATGTGCTCGTGGCTTGGCGGAGTACTAAATTGAAGTCGGTTAAAACTTTGTTTTTAAAGTAAATTATAGGAGATCAGGACTGTTGATATTACCTTTAAGAATTTTAAACAGAAACATAATATCTAAATAATAGTATATTATGTAAATAAAACTAGTGTTAAATATAAAAAAACCTATTATATTTAATTTAGGGTGACCCGTATTCATTGACCGCGAGTGTAGTTTTCAGTCAAACAACACATTATTTATTGAACATTTAATTATAAAAGCATCATGGTCATTTATTGGCAGTGTTGTATCGTAATATTAATTATGTCTTTAATACTATATAATATCAATAATATTCAAATCTCGTTAAAGTATACCTATACTAAACTTTTAGAACTGGTAGACAGTCCGGATTGTGACGATTCAACAAATGTTTCGTACTCTTGTCCACACCATACATGATACCGGCAACAAGGACATAGAAGTAGGTATTATTTAAGCGCCATCGTATTCTGTGACAACCGTAGACTATTATATCTATTGTTTCCATCGCAGTCTGGTTTTAAATACAGCGCGGTAGTACAGTTTTATGTTTATAGTAATTAATAGTTCTTATATCAGACACGAATCCAATAAAGGGTCGGCAGTGCGCTAGTGATTCTTCATCGGACTTAAGATGGTTGCTATTTTATCACTTATCGCCGCCGATAAGAAGTCCGTTACTTTCTGACAAGTAGGTATGCAACTGCGAGAGTGACGGATGTCTTATCCACAACAATAATGGTGTCACACGATGGTGAGGATAATGTACCAGAGATAGCCGACAGTATTGTTCCATCAGCTCGGCTACCACGAGATGGCGCGCGAGCTCTCTCGATTTTTCCCGGGCTCTGTCGTATTAGAACACTTAGAACAAGAGATATTGTGCGAGAAAAATCATCAGTATGATGCGGCCGTCTCATTATAGACGTGCAGGCAGGTATGCTTGTTTGCCAACGTCATAATATTTGAAAAAAGTTCTCTCTAGCAGAACCGAAACCTAAGATACCTAAGGTCATGACAGTCATAATCTCATGGCACCGGCTTTTCCTTTTCCTAGCTCGATCAGGCGTCGATGCGCGAGAGCAGAGTTTTGCCAAAGCGGCAAGAACAGGCCTGGTTTTAATATCAACATTAGTACTGAGATAAAGGTTTGTGATTTGCACCAAGCCTTAATGAAATAATATAAAAGAAATTTGTTTGGGCAGATGCCGAAAAAAAAACAATGTTTCGCCGCCACCCACTTGGAACACAAGTTGACACCGTTGCCAGTTGCCACCAACTCGCTACCGACTTCATGCGAACTTCAAAAACAATAGAATTAAGACTTGCGTAACGTAGGCGGCACGCCTAGCATTTTTTTCTGTGGCGGCTAATTGGGTAAGCATGTACACAAACTAAAAACGTATAAATCGACGGATCTATTCCTTTTCGTTAATCGATCGATCCATAACGTTCATCACAAGGACGGTACTCACTGGGAGTATTCGCTTTGCAATTACTGTTTGCGAGCATTCGTTGCGTGACTTGCGTATTACGCAAGCACAGGCTACTTTCGCAACAATATTCGCGTTGTCAAATAATTTCAACTATATACTAAAATTCAATAAACGCTAGCCTAAAACCCTTTAAACTCTTCTAAGAGATTATTTCAGAATAAACATGTACACTCGCGGACAATGAATACGGCTCGGTAAAATACCATCACATTTCCTAAAAAGACCTTTTAATTTAATATGAATCAATGAATATGATCATTTTTATTTAATTTTACATCTTAACTACAAAAAAAGTACTTTATATAAACAACGTTAGCAGGTTTAAATCGGACTCGCAGAAACCCATGTAAAAAATAACGTTAACGGAGATATAGCAAAAATCTTAATTTTTGGACATTTATATTTTTATGACAGAATCCCGGATATTGCTAATACAGTTGGGTATTATAAATATACTAGCTTTTGCCCGCGGCTTCGCCCGCGTAGTAGAAGTAATTTTCCAATAATTATTGAATTGCTACGCCGCCTACTAACCTACTACTACTAACTTCCCCTACTAATAACCCTTCATCATAACCCATTATGGTAAATTAATTTTTATTTACTATTATATTTATGCCCGTGTGGTGGCGGGTTAGAATTTCACCACCCTCTTTCTTCCCGTGTGTGTCGTAAAAGTCGATTAAGAGAGCAGGGTTGAAGTGTGTCCTGGGTGATGGGCTAACAACCTAAGCAATATCACTTTTTGTCGATCTTTTATACCCACATTTATGCTAAAAGTGGCGCTGGAACATAAAGTTCATGTGCTCTGCCTGCCCCTTTTGGGAATAAAGGCGTCAATGTATGTATGTATGTATGTACGTATTTCTGTTATTAAATTTACGATCATGATTAATGAGAATCTGTCCTCTGGAATAAAAGCTACTTTATGTTCATGAACATAAATGTTGAAATACCAAAATATCTCCACGAATGTTAAGTCAAATTTGTGGCCTGGACATTGCTATAGGCTTGTTTCCTAAGATTTTTTTCCATGCTTTTCGAACCAGTATTTAACATAAATACCCAAAAATTTGTTTTAATTTAACGGCGGCCAAAATGCTTAACTTATTAAAAGTAAGCAGATCTTCGTGCAGCACCTTGAATGTACTTATTACGGATGCAGGCACTTTCCCAATGTCTCCTACCCTCCCGTCCCGCCGCGCCGCCCGCACTCGCCTAGGTACCGATTGCTGACGATCGAGATGGCACCAAATACAAACTTTAAAACCTATAACCCTATATAACGCGGGTCTCGTTCCATACCTCAAAAGCAAAAATAGAACACTTATTTATAGGATCACGTGTGGCTGTCTGTCAGTCCGTCTGTTACAACCGATTTGCTACGAAAATAACGGGACCGATTGAATTGCTATTTGGCATAAATATTTTCATGAATTTCCATGTCCACAACATTACATTTCAACATCTATGTGATTTTCGTTATTAACGTCCCAAAAAACCGTAATAACAACGCTCATATTGATATTTAGACGCCACGTTGGAATGTAAAATCGTTGCTGTTTTCCTAATCAGCGACCCGATAAACCATAGAAACAATAGATGCCGATGTTGATTTTCAGATTTTGTCACCACATGTCTCCTTTTAGGGGTTGAATTCTCAAAAAACCGGAAACACTTGTTTACTCATTTATCGTTAGGAATTATTCTGTGAATTCTCGAATAAAATTGTCTAACTAATCTTTTTTCTCCATACAAACTTTGGACCTCCTTTTTAACCCCTTTAGGTGTAATTATTTCAAAAACGCTGAAAGCACTTTATTTGTAAATTAATAAGTTTAGTAATCTGTCCACAAAGTTTTAAGTACGTAGTAGCTAAAAATAAGTTTCCCTTATACAAAATTTGGACCCTCATGTAACCCTCTTAGCGGTGGAATTTTATAAAACGCTGAAATTACTTTTTTTGTATCCTAATAAGTTATCTTCCTACAAAGTCTCAAGTCTCTAGTTCAATAAATAATGTTTCCCCTCCACAAACATTGCATCCCTATTTAACCCCCTTAGGGGAAGAATTTTATAAAACGCTGAAATTACTTTTTTGTATCTTAATAATGATATTCCTACAAAGTTTCAAGTCTCTAGTACAAAAAAATATGTTTCTCCCATACAAACTTTGCACCCCTATTTAACCCCCTTAGGGATAGAATTTCCAAAAATCCCGTCTTATCCCTTGCCTACGTCATAATGTTTCCCTTATACAAACATTGCACCCCTAATAAACCCCCTTAAGGGTAGAATTTTCTAAAACGCTAAAAGAACTTTTTTTGTATCTTTATAAGTAATATCCCTACAAAGTTTCAAGTCTCTAGTACAAAAAATCATATTTTTCCCATACAAACTTTGCACCCCTTTTTAACCCCCTTTGGGATAGGATTTCCAAAAGTCCCGTCTTATCCCTTGCCTACGTCATAAAAGGAAGTTCTGGTGTAAATTTCAAGTTTGTACTCCCAGTTGTTTTGAATACAAACTTTGCACCCTTATTTAATCTCCTTAGGGGTGGAATTTTAAAAACGCTTAAGATATTTTTATTTGTATCCTAATAAGTAATTTTCCTACAAAGTTTCAAGTCTCTAGTTCAATAAATAATGTTTACCTCATACAAATATTGCACCCCTATTTGAACTCCTTAGGGGTAGAATTTTCTAAAACGCTGAAAGGACTTTTTTTGTATCCTAATAAGTAATATCCCTACAAAGTTTCAAGTCTCTAATACAAAAAATAATGTTTCTCCCATACAAACTTTGCACCCCTATTTAACACCCTTAGGGACAGAATTTCCAAAAATCCCGTCTTATCCCTTGCCTATGTCATAAAAGGAAAATCTGGTGTAAATTTTAAGTTTCTAGACACAATAGTTTTTAATACAAACTTTGCACCCCTATTTAACCCCCTTAGGGGTAGAATTTTATAAAACGCCAAAAGTACCTTTTTGGTATCAATAAGTAATCCTCCTACAAAATTTTAAGTCTCCAGTTCAATAAATAATGTTCCCTCATACAAACTTTGGACCCCCATTTCACCCCCTTAGGAATAGCATTTCCAAAAATCCTGTTCTATCCCCTGCCTACGTCATAAAAAGAATTTCTGGTGTAATTTTCAAGTTCCTAGTCCCAGTAGTTTTGAATACAAAATTTGCACCCCTATTTAATCCCCTTAGGGGTGGAATTTTTTAAAACGCTGAAAGAACTTTTTTTGTATCTTAATAAGTAATCTTCCTACAAAGTTTTAAGTCTGTAGTTCAAAAAATAATGCTTCCCCCATAAAAACTTTGGACCCCCGTTTTACCCCCTTAGGGGGTGAGTTTTGAAAAATCCTTTCTTAGTGCTCCCCTACACCTTATAAGGAACCTACGTGCCAAATTTGGAATCCGTAGACCCAGCGGTTTGGGCTGTGCGTTGATATGTCAGTCAGTCAGTCAGTCAGTCAGTCAGTCAGCTTCTTCTTTTATATATTTAGATATATTTTTAATTTATTTAGAACATATACAGTCATAATAAACATGTTACACGTGTTGTACACAATGTACAAAAACTGACAGGTGATAGAAACAGACCTGGGCCCTATTTCTCGAAACTATTAGTTTATTAGTATATTAGTTAATAGTTACTAGTGTAAAATTTACAAGTTCTAATATTTTCTGTTTCTCAAAAATAATTATTGGAGTGGTAACTAATACTGGTAAACTAATAAAAAATATTAGTCTGGCTTGGCTGAATGCACCTATTACATGCCTTCTTACCTATTAAAAATCCGCCAAATGCGTGTCGGGCCACGCGCGGTGTAGGGTTCCGTAGTTTTCAGTCTTTCTTAGTTACATCGACACGCGCGCGGCAACTAAATGGTTGCGTCGTCGGCCGAATTTGTATAGTAAAGTTGGCCTTTCTAAGTACATTTTAAGTTGGTCGACTATTACTATTACTTTTCTGCCACGATTTTTTCACATTCCCAGTAGCAAACCCCAATATATCGCAGGCGAATAATTAATTTCAAAAATTATTTTAAAAACCAATAATTTGAACAAGCTACCCAACGATACTCGCACTATGGGTTTAACGAGGAAAAAAAATACACCCATACCTTAGGTGTAGGGGAAGTACCTACCGCAAAAAATACTGGTTGATATACCCATGCCGAATTAGAGTTGTCTAGAAGTAATGGTTACTGAGCTAAGCCAAAGACAGACGGACTGCCAGACGCACATGGTGAAACTATAAGGGTTCCTTGTTGACTACGGAACCCTAAAAACCTCTTTTTTATTCGTTTTCTTTTGACGTTTGCACGTTGCCGCTAAAGGCGGATTGTTGGTTTAATTTAGATATTGCATATTTATATTAGCTATTTAACAATGGATATATTAGAATGCAAAGGAGTTTTGTTTAAGAGGCATTTCCGACGTATTAACAAACCAAGACAAGTGGACAAATCTTTCATTAAACTGGAACGTGGATTCAAACAATGACGACTAATTATTATTAAACCTTCTTCACCGTCGGAAGCATTCCAATCAGAGTCCACATTTTATAAAGATTAGTAAAATGTGACGCTAATAGTTTCGACTAATATTTTTTACAAACCTTCCTAGGCCCTATTTCTCGAAACTTATTAGACTAATAATACTAGTCCATGGACTAATATTTTTTACAAGTTTACTAGTCTGCGTTTCTCGAAGCTACAATAATAAAATATTAGTTATTAGTTGCCATGCCAACTAATAAATATTAGCTAATATTATTAGAGTCCATTGGGTTTTGGTTTCATGAATAAAAATTAAAAAAAAACACTAGTAAAAAAAGTTAATAAAGCTACTAGCCTAGGAAGGTTTGTAAAAAATATTAGTCGAAACTATTAGCGTCACATTTTACTAATCTTTATAAAATGTGGACTCTGATTGGAATGCTTCCGACGGTGAAGAAGGTTTAATAATAATTAGTCGTCATTGTTTGAATCCACGTTCCAGTTTAATGAAAGATTTGTCCACTTGTCTTGGTTTGTTAATACGTCAGAAATGCCTCTTAAACAAAACTCCTTGGCATTCTAATATATCCATTGTTAAATAGCTAATATAAATATGCAATATCTAAATTAAACCAACAATCCGCCTTTAGCGGCAACGTGCAAACGTCAAAAGAAAACGAATAAAAAAGAGGTTTTTAGGGTTCCGTAGTCAACAAGGAACCCTTATAGTTTCACCATGTGCGTCTGGCAGTCCGTCTGTCTTTGGCTTAGCTCAGTAACCATTACTTCTAGACAACTCTAATTCGGCATGGGTATATCAACCAGTATTTTTTTGCGGTAGGTACTTCCCCTACACCTAAGGTATGGGTGTATTTTTTTTCCTCGTTAAACCCATAGTGTGAGTATCGTTGGGTAGCTTGTTCAAATTATTGGTTTTTAAAATAATTTTTGAAATTAGTTATTCGCCTGCGATATATTGGGGTTTGCTACTGGGAATGTGAAAAAATCGTGGCAGAAAAGTAATAGTAATAGTCGACCAACTTAAAATGTACTTAGAAAGGCCAACTTTACTATACAAATTCGGCCGACGACGCAACCATTTAGTTGCCGCGCGCGTGTCGATGTAACTAAGAAAGACTGAAAACTACCGAACCCTACACCGCGCGTGGCCCGACACGCATTTGGCGGATTTTTAATAGGTAAGAAGGCATGTAATAGGTGCATTCAGCCAAGCCAGACTAATATTTTTTATTAGTTTACCAGTATTAGTTACCACTCCAATAATTATTTTTGAGAAACAGAAAATATTAGGACTTGTAAATTTTACACTAGTAACTATTAACTAATATACTAATAAACTAATAGTTTCGAGAAATAGGGCCCTAGGCTAGTAGCTTTATTAACTTTTTTTACTAGTGTTTTTTTTTTAATTTTTATTCATGAAACCAAAACCCAATGGACTCTAATAATATTAACTAATATTTATTAGTTGGCAACTAATAACTAATATTTTATTATTGTAGCTTCGTAGGCAGACTAGTAAACTTGTAAAAAATATTAGTCCATGGACTAGTATTATTAGTCTAATAAGTTTCGAGAAATAGGGCCCTGGAGGTTCATAAAACACAATATTAATAAAACCAAAAAGGAAGGTAAGAAGAACGTAGTAAATAAGAATACATAACTATAAGCATACAGTCAAGGAACAATGAAGATGGGCCACGGTTTGTAATATTAGCCACACAACAGACCCATCCCCAATGCCCCTGAGTAATACAACAATACTATATGTAGAAATATAATGTTTAGGAATTACTAAATTTACAAAAAGAGTTTAAGTCGCATTAGCATTTTTAGACTAGACAAGGAATTATTAAAAGGATCAATGTCGTAAAAATTCTTATTATAGAAACTGGGGACTCGTCTGAAAAAGGTATGTCTAGCATAGTTCTTGCGAGAAAAACTCACATGGAATAAGGATCTAGGTCGTAAGGGGAGATGGGGACAACCAAATGTCACTAATTTTTAACCGACTTCAAAAAAAAGGAGGAGGTTCTCAATTCGGTTGTTTTTTTTTTTTTTTTTTTTCAATGTTTGTTACCTCAGAACTCCGTCATTGATGAACCGATTCGGAAATTTTTTTTTTTGTTCGTATGTATAAATTTCCAGGTGGGTCCCATTTTTTTCAAAATTCAGTTAGATGATGGGATCCATGAGGAATTGAGGGGACTCCTCAATTTTATAAGGCACGCGTGTAGTGATTTTGGTATTTTCTCTTATAACTCGTGTATTTACATCCGGAATCATAAATTTGGTGGCGAGGAATTGATGATGAAGACCACAGGTGACTTATCGAATTCCTCAATTATGTACTTAAAAGTGCAAAAGTACGTCACAGGTTCTGATAAGATTCCGTTGAAATAGGAACTAATGAAGTGCCATTGGTGATGATCTTGGGGAATCGATGGAAGTCCTCAAATATTATCGGCCCACATACAGCGATTCGGTTTTTTTCTGTAGTAATCAACGCATTTGCTATCGGAAATCAGTTCATGTGGTAAATTGTAAAAAATAGGAAATGTGCTCGTGGCTTGGCGGAGTACTAAATTGAAGTCGGTTAAAACTTTGTTTTTAAAGTAAATTATAGGAGATCAGGACTGTTGATATTACCTTTAAGAATTTTAAACAGAAACATAATATCTAAATAATAGTATATTATGTAAATAAAACTAGTGTTAAATATAAAAAAACCTATTATATTTAATTTAGGGTGACCCGTATTCATTGACCGCGAGTGTAGTTTTCAGTCAAACAACACATTATTTATTGAACATTTAATTATAAAAGCATCATGGTCATTTATTGGCAGTGTTGTATCGTAATATTAATTATGTCTTTAATACTATATAATATCAATAATATTCAAATCTCGTTAAAGTATACCTATACTAAACTTTTAGAACTGGTAGACAGTCCGGATTGTGACGATTCAACAAATGTTTCGTACTCTTGTCCACACCATACATGATACCGGCAACAAGGACATAGAAGTAGGTATTATTTAAGCGCCATCGTATTCTGTGACAACCGTAGACTATTATATCTATTGTTTCCATCGCAGTCTGGTTTTAAATACAGCGCGGTAGTACAGTTTTATGTTTATAGTAATTAATAGTTCTTATATCAGACACGAATCCAATAAAGGGTCGGCAGTGCGCTAGTGATTCTTCATCGGACTTAAGATGGTTGCTATTTTATCACTTATCGCCGCCGATAAGAAGTCCGTTACTTTCTGACAAGTAGGTATGCAACTGCGAGAGTGACGGATGTCTTATCCACAACAATAATGGTGTCACACGATGGTGAGGATAATGTACCAGAGATAGCCGACAGTATTGTTCCATCAGCTCGGCTACCACGAGATGGCGCGCGAGCTCTCTCGATTTTTCCCGGGCTCTGTCGTATTAGAACACTTAGAACAAGAGATATTGTGCGAGAAAAATCATCAGTATGATGCGGCCGTCTCATTATAGACGTGCAGGCAGGTATGCTTGTTTGCCAACGTCATAATATTTGAAAAAAGTTCTCTCTAGCAGAACCGAAACCTAAGATACCTAAGGTCATGACAGTCATAATCTCATGGCACCGGCTTTTCCTTTTCCTAGCTCGATCAGGCGTCGATGCGCGAGAGCAGAGTTTTGCCAAAGCGGCAAGAACAGGCCTGGTTTTAATATCAACATTAGTACTGAGATAAAGGTTTGTGATTTGCACCAAGCCTTAATGAAATAATATAAAAGAAATTTGTTTGGGCAGATGCCGAAAAAAAAACAATGTTTCGCCGCCACCCACTTGGAACACAAGTTGACACCGTTGCCAGTTGCCACCAACTCGCTACCGACTTCATGCGAACTTCAAAAACAATAGAATTAAGACTTGCGTAACGTAGGCGGCACGCCTAGCATTTTTTTCTGTGGCGGCTAATTGGGTAAGCATGTACACAAACTAAAAACGTATAAATCGACGGATCTATTCCTTTTCCAAAAATATAAATATGCCGAGACAAGAACGTGCTTAAAAAGTAATAAATCAGAACGTGCATCCTTGTATTAAATCTTCGAGGAATTTGGTATTCAACGGCCACGTCGAGTTGCAGGTGAAAAAGAACCCTAAGGCTTGAATCACACTGGCGCGGCCTGACCGCCATCGCACGCCGAGCCAGACTGAGACATTATTGTTGATTAATGATTACAGTTAGCTATACCGGAATAGTTATCCTGCAGACAAAACGAGAACGATGTACGAAGCGAAATTAAGCTCAAGCGCGTGACCATAAAGTTCAATTTCGCGTGTTATTTCAGACAGGCACAAGGATGAAAGTCTAACACTATTTGCATCTATGCGATACCTAGTTTAACAAAATTACAACAATTTTAAACTTGATTCCATGTCAATAACCCATAAAATGTGTCTATTATATAATTTATTATTGTAGATTATTCGGCGAGAATACAAACCACTACTTTGTTCCTAAAATTAGAAAGTATTTAATAATACACCTTAGCTACAACAACCTTTAAAATTTTCAATAAACAGGCTCTACGGCAGTGTTCGTTACAAGTTACAATAACATTTCAAAATCTATAACTATCTTGGCAATTCTTAGTATAGGTAAAAATCGTAGGTATCCTTTTGCGAGTAGTTGCGGTCTGTTCAAACACGCGTTAGTTTTTTTCGTGTTACAAATCATCGATTAGAACACGTCAGAAAAATATACACAAGCGGCTTCACTGAGTTTTTTACCTATACACTCCATCCTTTTGACCAGTGGAAGAAACATGTAAACAGAATACTAAAATGTTTTTCACGTCCTTCCAAAATAGTGCTAATGGATGAGACTATTGAAAATAGGCCAATATCAAAATGCCTTCTCTAGCAATAAATATAATACAACCACTAAGCGCAAATAAAACCTGTTTTCAATATACTTTTAAATAGTATTAGCCATACCATTAAAAAAATGTAAACATTCCCGATTTAAATTCGGTACACATCCACGTCATTAATCTTGACAAGAATACCAAAAATGACTAACCTCGGCTTAATGATTTGTCACAAATAGGTATCGGAAATTGTACTTTGGTGTTTACTATGGAGATGTAACGAGTTTAATAAAAAGATCTAGGTACATTCGTGGGAAAAGCATTTTCTGTGATTTTCTGCAGAGACCAGCTACTTTGCAGTAAACCAGAGCGCGATTGTAAGTAACAATCACTAAATATTTGTTCATCGCCAACCGCTTCTAGGTAGGAAGACCTACCTAGAGTTAGAAGACAATTGAAGAGAGTGTTGGTGTCAACGGAAACTGTTTCTGCGCTAACCGACTTGCAACAGAGAACAAACTAACCAAGAGTTCATGACCTCGCTCCTCTGCCGATGGTAACATGCATCAATAAACATTTATATATCCTAGTATTTGTGCCGGGTGCAGTTATTGTACGGCCCAATAATTCGCGTCAACTATATTCCTCCTATTGCAACCCATGCAAAACAAAAGAGAGAGTGGACGTGAATTAACCGGGCGCAACATTAACCGGGCCCTTCGTGTCAGCTGACTTACAATAGCGGGACTAGTCTTTATGTCAACTGTTCCTCTGCTGCACGGGCGAGTGCCAGGCCGCGAGCGCGAGGCCGAGGTTGGCGCCGACCATAGCCGCGCCGCACGCGAAGGCCTCGAATAGCAGCTTCGGGGTGAAGACGCCCCAGATCATCAGGTGGCGGCAGTGGATGGTCGCGGAGAGAGCGGCCACGAACAACTGACGATAGGAAATGGAAGGTTAGTTCCACGTTAGTTCCGAGTGAACATTTTAGGGAACCAATTAACGCGCCGTTTTCGTTTCTAATAGTTGGTGATTGCCATTGATGATCCTCTGCAACCGAGACTAAAAACGCGTTTTTAACGTTACCGAAACAAACTTAAAGTAGAACCTCTGATGTGTGCTCACGATTCATGATGTGATCATTATAAATTGGACTATTGTCTTTGTGAGCACGTCACGTTACGCTGCCTTTGCTGTTTGTGAATGGATAACAATTTAACTGATATGTTTACCTCAATCTATACATATTGTGAATAAACAAACCGGTAATGAAGGATAAATATTGAGGAGAGTAAATTTTATTCCACGGATATGTGGTAACACCGAGAGATCAAGAGCTTAAGGGCTAGAAACCGCACACTGTAGCTGAGCGCGAACTTGAGGCACACGAGGAACACGGCGGTGAGCTGCGCGGGCGCCGCGCACAGCGCCTGCCTGATAACAACAACACACTCACCCTGACGCTGAAGCAGAGCGCGAACTTGAGGCACACGAGGAACACGGCGGTGAGCTGCGCGGGCGCCGCGTACAGCGCCTGCCTGATAACAACAACACACTCACCCTGACGCTGAAGCAGAGCGCGAACTTGAGGCACACGAGGAACACGGCGGTGAGCTGCGCGGGCGCCGCGTACAGCGCCTGCCTGATAACAACAACACACTCACTCTGACGCTGAAGCAGAGCGCGAACTTGAGGCACACGAGGAACACGGCGGTGAGCTGCGCGGGCGCCGCGTACAGCGCCTGCCTGATAACAACGACACACTCACCCTGACGTTGAAGCAGAGCGCGAACTTGAGGCACACGAGGAACACGGCGGTGAGCTGCGCGAGCGCCGCGTACAGCGCCTGTCTGATAACAATGACACACTCACCCTGACACTGAAGCAGAGCGCGAACTTGAGGCACACGAGGAACGCGGCGGTGAGCTGCGCGCGCACGCCCGCCGCGCCCGCGCCGCGCCACAGCGCCAGCAGCGGGCACGCCGCGCCGAACAGGAGCGGCATGCCTGAAAACAACGACACACTAAGCTACTACCTTTTTTGTAGGGTAGGTACTGAAATGTGCACGCATACGAGTATATCTCCGCTGACAACTTACTGGGGCGTCACTGACGCCATGGTCTCAGGTGAGACAGTCATTTGAGACCATGGCGGGTGAAACCTGTGTCGTAACGTCGGCAATAAAGTTCAATCAATATCGCGTAAAACCCGGTGAAAGTCCGGCGGAGCCGCACCGGCCGAGCGCTTCGGCCGCGCGGCTCGCTTGAGCCACTCCACACGCTTGCCCGAGCGGCTCGGGCGAGCCGTCCGAATGCTCGACCGCATGCACTCAGTCGGTGTTGACACGCGTTGGGCAAACGCGCGCGGCAAGTCCGAGCCAAACCGGCTCGGCCGAATTTGCGTACGGCCCAGTAGTTGTGGAGTTCGCGATCGCCATAAAGCCGCACGTTTCTTTCACTTTCGTGATATTTTGTGAGCAAGTTCGATATTTAAGTTTAGGGCAAAAATCTTTCGTATGTCCCATAGGTCGCATTTCTCAACAGATTTTCGTGAAATTTTGTGAGCGAGTTCGATATTTAATGGGCAAAAGTGCTTTTGTACGTCCGGCCCTTTGATCTCTGTCAAAAAGCCGACAACGCTGGATGAGACGTTCGGCCGAACAAAACAACCGTCCACATAGGCTGTGCCGCGCTCGGCTCGGGCGAACCGTTCGGCCGAGCACTCGGTTGCTCGGCCGAATGGGTCAGGCGTGCGGTGGCTCGCCGAGCCCCGTCTACACTAATGCCTTGATCACACTTACCGAGCAAAACGCCAAAACAGTAGCTCGGCTCCCTTTCTATCTGTATTGTACTAGTACTGGCTCGCCCGTTTGCTCGGTACGTGTGATCAAGGCATAAGCGCCGCGCACGTTAGGTTAGGTTAGGTGTGGTCCCGCCTAATCATTTAAATAAGTATGTACACTAAACTATCTTGTCATTGCAGTCCTATTTCTACTGGCTTGTCTCGTCATCACATTTCTTGAAACTCAGTGTAGTCATCATTGCCATAATAGCCCAAACAAATTGGTATATGTGGTAGGTGTCACCAGTACCTACACCAGTCCAGTTACCATGGAACCACTCGGATACATTACGCCAGCGGCTTTGGGTGTATATATAGGCCTATAGCGGTGATAGGAAAATCCATCCCATATCAGTTTACTACAGCAATACCACACGGAATCCCTCCTACAGCTATACTATAGATTAAATTAAAGCAAGCACCTGTTTCAAATGGGTATGAAAGAGGACGCAACTTGCAGGTTCTGCCAGGAGACAGAGGAAACAGCAATGCACATTCTCTGCTCCTGCGGACCACTCATGCACAAAAGAAGTACCTACCTAGGGTGGCACATCGTGCACCCAGAAGAGGTACAACATATCACCGTCCAAGAAATCTAAAACAAAGGGCCGCCATAATAGATCACTTGCTGGTCGAAGCGGTATATAAAGGCACCAACAACAATAATAATATTCAACCCAATAACCCATAACCTTAGTTTCCATCGCAGCACAGTGTTGGACTGTCATAGTCTATATCGTCTTTGCACCTGGCGGGGACCATCACCGGGTGTATCATCTTGTGCGCTCGGAAATGGTATCCGCCATGTGTATCCCTCGCTTTATATCATATTTGTTTTAAGGGCCTCTGCGCTGTTGGCTTCGGCCCCACGCATGCCTCCCAAAAGTCCGGGAACCCATGGTCCTGAGATAAGGAAAAAACATAACAATAATAATAGTTAAAGCAAAGCCTCACCAAACACCTCCAGCAGCACGAAGAAGCCGACAATAGGCGGGCCCATGCCAGTGTAATGCGGGTCGCCGGCGTGGAAGGCTGGCGCCCAGCGCACGTGGCCGAAGGTCGCGTGGTGCCCCGTGCCGTAGAAGTAGTACGAGCCTAGGAGAACCCACAGGCAAGCCACGCTTGAGCTGCACCGGGTTGCCATTGCTGGAACACAAATGGCCGTGAAGAGATCGATATATTCAAAATGAACGATATAAGTGCATTGCAGATATCTATCCTCAGACAGACCTTATTCTTTCAGTTTAACAATGTTTAGGTTTTTATTACATAAACGGGAGCAAGAGCATTGAATGGTCCAATTTTTAAAATTATCAAGGTAAAATTTCATTAAACCTTTAGCAAAGGAACTGAAGAATCTTACAGCAAGGTTTCATAACACTTTCGCAACCGGACTAAAAATGGAACAATACAACAGAAACCGACAGAACTCGCTAGGCGTGTAGGATCATATTACTGCCCGCCTAGCAGCAAACATTACGAGTGCCTACCAGGCGGGTTCTTGGTTGCGAACGTTTTAAAGTGTGGTCCATGGACCCCTTAGGGGTCCGTGACATGATTGCTAGGGGCCCACTAGTGGAAGAAGCCCAATTTCATAAGAAAACCGCAAATCGATGTACAGTTTAGCCGTTTGGCACACGCATACTACAGGTCAAAACAATTTTTTTGACCCGCAGTTCCTAAAATAATTTCCCTTAGGGGATAGGGGAGTGCCGAAACATTTTTCTTTTTGACCTAAAAAAATATTTTTTTGAAACCTATTGTATGTAGTATCATATGAAAGGGCTTTTTCAGGCGATTCTAAAAATATACCACATCATTACATTTTAGCCATATTTTTTTAATTAAAACAACAATAATTTTCGAAACATACCCATACTCATACTCATATATTTATTGCGATCATGTTCATTACATTTGGTATGTTAGTGGTCTTTTGGTTAGTAGGTACAGTCAGCGTCATATAGTTAGTAGCAGTCAAGGTAGCCAAATATTTTGGTACACGTCTTTATTACTGTAAGAATAAGGGTGTGTTACGAAATATTTGACTACTCTGGCTGCTACTAATTATATGACGCTGACTGTACATGATACCCCGTTAGGGCATGGCATTTTTCTTACTAGCTAGGCAAGGCAACCTAAACATAAAATATTTTCAATTAGGTATATAATATTAGCTGAACAATCGACTTACATGCAATAGGTGGTCGTTACATAATTGGATTTGATGTGATTGAAATTATTAATGCGACGCCAAGATCTATAAACTAAAACTTATTATACATGTAAATGTTCAGTCGAGTTTAATTTTACAAGCAATTGATTTACAATAAATATTTTAAATGTATGTTAACTTATTTAATGCGATGTCAGGAATTTATAACTAAAAACATGAAAGTACCTAATGTCAAAATTAATACTAAAAATATGAAAGTATGTAATGTCAAAACTTAAATTATACAAAACAATTATAATATAAAATTAGAAAGGGAAAATGTCTGTCTGTCTGCTTATTAATGAAATGTCGTGACTTATAACTAGGTAAATAAATAAGTTACTTAAAATTATTCAAATTTGGCATTCAAGTATTCATTAACATTATAGTAGCACTTGGAAACTAGGAGGCATTTAACTTTCTTTATAAATTTGGTATATGATTTTTCACTTTTTATTACGCTAGGTAGTTTATTGTATACTTTTATGGCCATGACGTAAGAAGAAGTTTATTTTTATATCGCAGCGCGTGTTTTGTGGGTAGGTCTTGTCGTTGTTTAAATAAGTCAGGGTTTTGTCGTGTGAATTTGCATATTTCCAGGATATAGGTACAAGGTAGCGTAAGGATTTTATACTTTTGGAAATGTGGTTTGCAGGTTTCCATGTTACCTATATTGGCAAGGATACGAATTAGTTTCTTTTGCTGTATAAACAAAATAGCAACGTCGGTACTATGGCCCCATAAAATAATACCGTAGGAGAGCCATGCGCTGGCGTATGCATGGTATAAGGCTAGTGCAGTTTGTATGTCTGTAGTTTTTTTGGTTTCGTAGAGCGCGTAGGCAAAGATGGATATTTTTGATCGTATTGATTTTATATGCGCCTTCCAATTTACATGTTTGTCTATAACCAAACCTAGCAGAGTGAAGTCGTTTACTACTTCTAATTGGGTATTTTTATAGGTAAAACTAATGTCAAGGGGGGTTTTTTGGTAAGGTTGAAATGTCATAAGTTTTGTTTTTATAAAATTAATTTCAAGATTATGATCGTCCAACCAGTGTGTAATTTTATCAAGTAGTACGCTGATGGTCATTCAGGTAAGTAGTATTGTTGCATGTCACAAGTAAGGAGATGTCATCAGCAAATAGAACGCAAGTTTGATCCAGTGTTTTGGGAAAATCATTTATGTACAGTAGAAATAAGAGGCATCCGGCTACACTTCCTTGGGGAATTGAGGAGTTGATTACTCTGGATTCTGGCCGGACTGCTCTTATTTCGCCATATTGGGTGTCGTAGTATTCTATCTCTGTAAGGCGTTCTCTGTCTGTAAGGTAGGACGTGAACAACTTCTGAGCGATACCGCGGATCCCCACTCCGTATAATTTGACTAATAATATTTTATATTTGACTTTGTCATACGCTTTGGTCATATCAAGTAAAATACCGAGTGCGTGCTTTTTTTCGTTTAGTGTATTTACAACCTCATGCATATACTTGTACACAGCGGTTGTTGTTGATCGCTTTTTACGAAATCCGTTTTGGCTTTCGTCGAAGACTTTGTATTTTTCGCAAAACGCGTAAACTCGATCACACATAGCTTTTTCAAAGATTTTGGACGCCGTTGGTAACAAAGCGATGGGCCGGTAGTTGTTGGGGTCTGTTTTCGAGTTCTTTTTATGGACTGGTTTTATCAGAGCTTTCTTAAGTAAGTCTGGAAAGGTTCCCTCGTTAAAAGATTGGTTGATGAGGTAACAGAAGGGGGTGGTCAGAGAGTCCGCACATTGTCTTATTAGAGATGGTGGGAGCTCATCTACGCCTGTGCTATTTTTATTTTTTAAGCTTGTTATGTTTTTGTAGATCTCTCGGTATGATACAGGTTTTAGATACATAGTGTTCTCCGTATAGTTCAGAACTGGGCGGCCGCGAGGTTCAACGGAAGTATTTTTTGTTGACTCGCCTATTTGCGCAAAGTGGTTATTTAACGCGTTACTGAGTAGTTCTGGGTCGCTGATTATGTTATTATTTATCTTCAATTCAATTTTCTGGCTGTCAATGTTTTGTTTCTTCTTTTTATTTTTACGCTCGTTTATAATCTTCCACATAGTTCTTACTTTATTCTGTGATGTACTCAATTTTTTTATATACTGTAATTTCTTAGATGTTTATACTGTCTTTTTCAGTATTTTATCATATTTCCTGTAGTATTCGATTAGTACACTATTGCCCGATTTTTGTGCTAGAATTTTTAATAATCTTTTATTTGTGCATGATTGTTTGTACCAAGTTTGGGCTCCTCCAGACACGATATGGCTGATTTTTTTAAAATTCATGATACCACAAATGATACGTGATATCCTCATATCTTACCTCAAAAAAGCAATTTTGAAAATAATTGCATTAAGTTTTTTTTTTTTTTTTCAATATTACCAAGTGACACAGTTCTACTTCAATACCTATTTTACGTGACTTATGGAACTGTACTGCAGATACGGTACATATTAATCATAGTGGAGGAGCCCAAACTTGGTATGTTTCGAAAATTACTTTTGTTTTAATTAAAAAAACATGGCTAAAATGTAATGATGTGGTATATTTCTAGAATCGCCTCGAAAAGCCCTTTCGTATGATACTACACACGATAGGTTTCTGTTTTTTTTTTTTTTTCATACAAAAAGAAAAATGTTTCGGCACCCCCCCCCCCCCCTAAGGGCAATTTTTTTAGGAACTGCGGGTCAAAAAAATTGTTTTGCCCTATAGTATGTGAGTGCCAATCGGCTAAACTGTACATCGATTTGCGGTTTTTTTAAGCGTAGGGCTACCACTACACGGCCAGGTCGTTTACTCTTAGCATAGTGCCGTGAAACATGAGATTGTTTTAAATATTTTCTTCAACAGAGGTCCACGGCGTTTTTTGAAATTCTGAAAGTGATGACGTGGTGGCGATGAAGTGGTGAGTGTGACTTTAGTATTTAAGAGAAAGTGCCTATATTTAGTTAAATAATATGTTACTACCTACGAGTTCCTATAATTGGCTTTCTGTTGCCTAGTAAAATTTGTTATTGTTTATGTCTCAGCTGTTGGATCTCCAAATAAATAAAATAAAAATAATTAAATAAGTGATGCATGCGTAACAAGACTTACAGGATTTAGCAGATCCATCGGTCTTCAACAGCGCCACAATATTCAGGGCCAGGTAGCCGGAGAGCAGCGCCAGCGCGGCCGCCGGCGCGTACGCCGCGCCCAGCACCAGCGCGTTGGCCACGTACAGCAGCAGCGCGCACACGAGCAGAGGCAGCACGGCGCCGCCGGGCTCGCGCCGCACCAGCAGCGCCAGGCCCACGGCCAGCGCCACCCACGCGGCGCGCGCCAGCTGGCGCGAGCGCGAGCCCGAGCCCAGCGCGCCCCAGCCCACGGCCCAGTGCGCGCAGGCCAGCAGCCCGCCCGCGGCCGCCGCCAGCGCGCGCCAGCCGGCCGCGCGCCGCGCCACCGCCACCGCGCCCGCCACCGAGCCCAGCGCCAGCACCAGCGCGGCCCGCGACGCCTGCTCGCGCGCCGCGCCTCCGCCTCCGCCTCCGCCTCCGCCCGCCGTCCAGCATGCGCCCTCAAATTAAATTAAATTAAATGATTTATTTTCGTAAACATGGTTGTTACAGTTGGTGTAATTATACTTATAATTAATTTATGAAGTATCACATGTTTAGTCAATATGGCATGCAAAACTTATTACATGTAGTTGATGTCAATAAATAATGTCTAGTATGATAATGTATCTAATAAAATGTCATTGTTTAATGTAATATATCTAATAAAATTATTTTTTATACTCGTCGACCTTAATGTTTCAATTAAGACTTCGTACACCAAACTTAAATCACATACTTTTTACTATGGAACTCCCAACTCAACATTTCATAACTGTTGAGACAACTAAAATTGACCAATCACGTGGCGCCTTTACTGAACTATAATGTATTTTACCAATAGGAAGGACGCCATCATGTGAAAGTCAAAAGGTAAACAGACATCAGCGCACAAAAAAGAAAAGCCGTTGGTTGCACTTCGTTTTCAATAGATACCAAGTTTGTTTAATTAGTTCAGTTCACTCGTAGAAAAAGTATTGTATACAATAGTTATATAATTAGCTTTTTAAGTCTCATACCTTAATTAGGCCACTCAGCGAGCTTCGTAACCTAAACGTGGTACTCGACTGAAAAAGCATACATTATATAACGATTGCATAATAGTTATTTATGATACAAGTGCGGAAAGTTGGTAATTCCCAACGAGTGGCGATCACCAAAAACACGACCGTCAGGGAGTGTTTTTGATCGACACGAGTTGGGAATTACCTATCCGCACGTGTATCATACAAAATTTTACAATGCATCATGCGAGGAAATCAAAAATTATACAAAAAAGGTGAAATTTGAATTGTCATGAAATCTCATTCTCGCACGCGTGTGGGAATTTTGGCCCGAAATCCATTCCCGCACGGCCGCCCCCCGGCGCGCCGCGCCGTGCCGGCATGGAGGGCTTCCCGTGTTTGTGTTGACCCATATAAAGGCTCACTTTCAGAGCAAGTGCATTGTAATAGTACATTACGTAACTAGGGCGGTGAATTCGTGAATGCCCCAGATCGCAGGTGTTTGTGGCCCGAACCGAAGGTGAGGGCCATAAATATGCGCTCTGGGGCTTTACGAATTACCGCCCGTGTTGAGTACAAAATTTTACGTCTTCACCTGGCCACAATGCGAGTTTTCCCGTACGCGCAGCGTGCAGTAAAACTCGCATTATGGCCAGGTGTGACGTAACAGTACATTACGTAACTAGGGCGGTGAATTCGTAAATGTCCCAGATCGCAGGTGTTTGTGGCCCGAACCGAAGGTGAGGGCTATAAATATGCGCTCTGGGGCTTTACGAATTACCGCCCGTGTTGCGTACTAAACTTTACGTCTTCACCTGGCCACAATGCGAGTTTTCCCGTACGCGCAGCGTGCAGTAATACTCGCATTATGGCCAGGTGTGACGTAAAATACTATTAACTAACATCTAAAATATATGTATATTCCTTATTGTTTACAAATTCACAGAGAGTATAACTCCTCACCTGCTCCTCGCGGCAGCCGCGGTACGGCCGCGAGCACGCCAGCACTGCGCCAAAGCTCGCCCACAGCGCCGCAGCCTTTAGGGTGCCCACGTGCCACGCCATCAGCCCCAGGACTGAAAGAGACAGGAACGCGAGCCCGGCGCCCTCCTCGATTATGTAGCTGTTGGAGACGAGGACCGCGGCGGACGCGACGAGGGCGCCCCGGGCGAACCTCTCGTAGAGCGTCGACCGCCCCTCGTACCATCTCTGCGATATCCCGTCCCAGTGCATTATGACCAGCGCGGCGGTCAACACGCCCGACACGAGGCCGGTGCTCAAAAAGATCGCGTGTAATACGTCCTCGATCAGCTGGAAATAGTAGGCGGTGTAGCACAGCGACACGCAGCCGGCCATGGCGATGTATCCGGTCGAGACGAATGAGCTCGCGAATATGAGCGGCACGCGGTCGACCGGGACCCCCTCGGTGACCAGCCAGTTTAGGAATATGGCCAGGATGAATAGCAGCAGAGCTCGCAGCATGGAGAGCGAGTCGAATTCCACCCACACTTCGCGGAATATGCTGCGCGTATTGTTGACCACCATCCTAAAATACATATTAATGCTCAAAAAATGTTGCAGCAGCAGAGAAGATAATATAACGATACTGGCTTCTGCCCGCGACACGGTCTGCTTGGAACTCGTTTACACAAACTTTCACGACCTATCGGATGATTTCCGGGATAGAAACTACCCTATGTCAAACTATCTCCGTACCAAATTTAACAGACAGACACACTTTCGCATTTATATCCATACTAATATTATAAATGGGAAAGTGTATGTGTGTGTTTGTTTGTTTGTTTGTCCGTCTTTCACGGCAAAACGGAGCGACGAATTGACGTGATTTTTTTAAGTGGAGTTAGATGAAGGAGTGGAGAGTGACATAGGTTAGTTTTTATCCCCGAAATCATCCCCTAAGGGGGTGAAATGGGGGGGTAAAAGTTTGTATGGAGCTAAGATATAAACGAGTTCCACGCTGACGGAGTCGCGGGCAGAAGCTAGTATTGGCAATATCTTACTTAACATCTGCAATATATGTGTTCAGCTCTTCAACTGTTTCTACCGCCGAGGCTTTGCTTATCTGCTCCCTCGTGGCATTTATCAATGTGGCCAGTTTGTCGAGCGGCACCTGCTGGGACTCCTCGCCATACCTTACTAAGTATTGTGATATCTGAAAAAAAGTATTGTATGACAATTATATCTTCTTGGTGCCTGGCGAGCTTGAGATCGTATACAATATGAAAAAAACTACAAGACAGCACAAATAAATGATTAGGTGGTTGACCTAGAACCGCGCAAAAAAAAAGGTCTGCCACCGTTACTTATTGGTCGAAGCGGCATATTCGAGCCCACAAATCACAGTAAAAATAATATTAATAATAGAACCGCGCTGACGGTGGGTGTTAAGTTTGTTAGCTGCACCTCGGTGCCGGGCGCGCTCCCCTGCACATTACCTGTTTGAGAACATTATTGATCTGCAACAGCATAATCGGCACAGTGGTCTTGGGTAACGCGGACAACTGTAGGTTGCCGAGCGAGGGGGCGGGCGGCGGTTGCCCCAGCGCCGCGCTGACGGTGGGTGTGAAGTCCGTTTGTTGCAGCTCGGTGCCTGGCGCGCTCGCGTCCACGTCGGACAGTCCGGCGCCGCGGTACGCGAAGAAGGCCGCTGTGCGCTCCGCCTTACTTTCCCCGCCGTGGTCTCCTGAATGAACATATTAAACATGGTTATTAGAATATATATTATCTTGGTGGTGCAGGAACGGTCATTGTGGCACTCTTTGGGGGAGGCTTATGTCCAGCAGTGAACGTCTTTCGGCTGAAATGATGATAATGACGATATTATCTTACGTTATGTTCAGACCCCTCTTTTCCAGTGGGCACTTTGGGCAAGTGCCCAGGGCCCCGCGATCGATAGGGCCCCCCTCAGATCAAATACAAAGTCCCTAGTTCCTGTCAGATCACCAAACGATAACCAATCTAATATGCCCAGGGCCTCCAATAGGTTAAAGATGGCCCTGGTTATGTTACAAATTAGTCCTTATTTATTTATTTATTTATAGCCTATTTTCAATAAATCACAACAAAAACACTTATAACTACAGTAACCGAAAAAATAAAATTGTCCTTAACTACCTATTAACTGTAATGTAGGACTTGCAATAAATGTTTTTGAATTTTAATATTTTCTACTATTCTGTATGATGGATGTCGCATATAATACAAATTACTATTTTGTCGGTGATAGTATGACATTTCCTGCCTCAGGTCCACATACTTTTGATTTCCTGAATTGTAATGATATTGGGTTAACTTTACTGAACACCAGCTATAAACGAATTTTCGTATTTCGGACTCAGATGTTCAAAGAAGTATAATCATGCATTAGTTGGAAATTGACTCTGTCAATTACACAAACACAAATTCTAAAGTTAGTTCAGTAGCATGGCAAACATCAGCACTATACTAACATTCATTCTAGATATGTGAGTCTAAAACAATGTGAAACACATAAAATAATAGGTACTTATAATCATCTAAATTAAATGTGAACATGAATTTGATATCAAGACAATCTAACCTTATCTAATGTAAATAGTCCAATACCTGTCTCAGTCATTCCATGGTCACCAACAACATAAAGTAGAACATCTGGTGGAAGCATTTCGATAATCTTTTCCAGCCTAGTGTTGGTTTCTTCTAGCTTCCTGGTCATCTCTGGGTGGTTTGGTCCGTATCTGTGGCCTGCATGGTCCACACCCAAGTAATGGGCAAGGAGCAGGTCCCAGTCAGGTTTTTGTGTCTCATCATAGATTTTTGTATCTATCTCTAGAATGGTATATCACAAATTCACATAAAATTTATTATGAATAATGGTGTAAATATAAAGAGGACCAAGGTTAAGATCTGTTAATATAAATAATCTTGGGTCAATCAACTTTTTAAAGTAGTTGTCATTCTGTACTGCACGGCTATCACAAGATGGTGCACAAGCTATCTTGATTTTACTCACACTATCCGTCTGTCTGTTATTAGAATGTGACATATTGTGCAAGAAAAATCAAGAGAGCTCGCGCGCCGTCTTGTGATGGCCGTGCTGTATTTTTAGAAACAATTGGTGACTTATATTTTATGGATGAATTATATTTTTTATTTTGACCATGAGCCAGAAAATGCATTAAAAATTTTCTTAAAAAAAATGATGGTAATAATAAAATGAATACCTAAATCAACAGTATCCAGGTCCCAGGTGTGGAATGAATAGAAAGCATGGGTCCTAGTCCATCTGCCAGGCATTATTCTAGACCAAGTGTCATCTCCCAGCAGTACAGCCTTGCCTTCTCTTCTGAACAACTACAACAAAAATAAATTGTTTACATGATTAAAAACATAACTATGACACACTTAAACTGAATAAAACTAATCAGAAACATGAAATACCTGGTCTACAGTATTGTCCTCGTGCATCTCTGCTGCAGCAAAATTGGAGCTGATATCTATGAAAGTGGGTAACGAGCCGGTAACGAGCGCCTTGATGCGCTGCAGAGTGGTGGTGGGCGGATCGGCCATGAATCGGAATAGCCTCGCGCGCTCCGGCCACCGCTCCAGCGTCTTCCGGATTACGGGCAACCGGTTCTGGTACGGCAAAGGCTTAACTATACCTTCGGCATAATCGGTAAAGTCGTACCGCAGCGCGTCCACTAACACAAACATAACCCTGTTCCGGCCACCCGCGCATACTATCGGCGCACCAGGATTAGATATAATACGACGGATCTTCTCATCTTCGGAGCACGAGGCGTAACTAGAGTTCTTCTCCAGCCCGTCACACCCAACGCCACTCAAAGGCACGCATTCAGTTACGTCGCTCAATGTCTTTCGGGATAAAAGGAACCCCTGGCCAAACATGAGCAAAGCAGACATAATCAAATAACAAAACCACAATAGGTATAAAATATAATTCCATTTTTCTCTCATGTTTAATGCTTCACTAAAGTTTTAAGTTACCATTTATTGTAATAATTAAAGATGTATAAGGAGACACTAAATTGTGTCGCTGAGCTGACCAAAAATTATCGAAAATCAAATTTAATTGTCAATGTCAATTTGACATGATCATTATTCTTCAAATGCTCAAATGACTTAATTAAATCCTATCACAGCAGCTTTTAATGTGCCTCAAACAACAAGCTCTTATGTCTTGCCTGGCAACACCGAAAAGAACGAATGAAACTAACCTATGAAACTGTCTGTCAAAGTGTCAAATAGTGTCAATGGGAATATTATGATGTTATGAGAATTTTATGATTGTATTTATTTTCTTTTACATTATAATCCTTCTTATCTACTATTTGTGTGCGAATGAGTAATGTGTCCAACTTAGTATATGTGTTCTACATTCCTTTATTTGGTAGAATAATATGTAAATCTTTCATATATAAACAACAGAATAAATCGTTTCGAACCGTGTAATCTGCATTTTGTACAGTAGACTTTCATGCATCTAGAAGATTAGATTGTGAAGACTCCGAGAAGGAAAGTTGTGGATAGCATGTTGTATTGGAACCAAGTCCAAATATGTCTCTTCCATCCAAAATTAACAAGGAAAACTTTCGCCTCCTGGACCTCTCGAGCGACGAAGAGTCGGAAGACTTGCAGCTAGAGATAATTCCAAGCAGGAAAAAGAAAATCACCCGGTAATATTTAGTGATACTTACCTAGACATTGTGCTGAAATGCTGATAAAAGCTAACAACTATTAGAATACTCACAACAACCCGCGATATGTAACATGGCAATAATTTGTGCTTACCCTGAGGGCTTAGGTTTATTGTGAAACCTAAATCAAGGTTTGCTTGTATTGTAATTATGAGTCCACACCATTGCTAATTAATACATAACCCTAACACTCACACAAGCAATCACACACACACAACCTGTCGGTCACAGCAATCTGTCGGATTTGACCCTGGCCAAAGAGGTCACATGTGCAAAGCCACTGAGGTAACAAGCTCTATTTTTTAAATGTGAAACCTAGGCTTTTTTCAATGTTCCATCTAATTGAAACAAGTGACATGTAATTTAACATTTTGTAAAATTATATCAAAAAGATATCTGTACAACTTAGTCACCAACCACAAAATGGATGAAGTTCAGCCAACAAAATCAGGGTATGAAATAATACTGTTAGACTCCATCAACATATCCATAATCATATTGGTCTCCTGATTCAAATTCAGAGCTCTTCAACCATTCATTTGAGGTATCAATAAAATAATGGGAGAAATGGCTTCGAGTTTGTACAGTTTTTGGTGGCCGATTGTGGTAAAAGACTACATTATGATAATTTAAGATGTCTCCAATCACTAGTCTAGAATTAGGTAGAATTCGATGAAATGTTTGGAACTCGTTAATCATTCATGTTTGACACGGACTTACTTGCACACCAGTAATTTGTTGATTGCATCCATCCAAGCAAAACCACACAATCTGTCTGTTATGGTAGGGCAGGATCTCCTTTATCCATTAAGAGTTGGCTCACAGTCAGTAAACACTTCTTGTAGTACAACTTCTCATTCTACCTCCATTTTGCTTTTTGTCTGTCCTCCAAGATGTTTTCCTGGCCATGTACCTTCAATCCAATAAATCTGAGCCTTTTCTGTTGCACTTTGGGGTCATTCTTCTATTACATCTTACTTTTCAAATATTTTTAGATGAAGGGATAAATAGATGATTATTTAGGAGACAACTTATAAAAATAAATCTAGTCCTGTAGTAAGCAATAAGGTTTGTGTTATGGGTACTAGCCAAATGGTTATATATTTTATAGATCTAAATACCATAATACATAGAATATATCCAAGACTCAAGCTAAACTGGTTGTCTGTTTAATTCCCTATTCAAATTTTAGCCATTGTGCCTTACATTAATTTTTATACATCAGTGCCTCTAGTTCGTTTCTTAACCGATTCAACCTTGTCCGATACGTCTTGAAAAGTATCGGCGGCACATTTAGGGAAGCCAATGTCTCGCACTGCCGAAGATTCTTCTCCAGACTTTCCTCTCAAATAATGCCAGTTTGAGCTCATACTTTTATGGTATCACACATTCTAATTCGGCTCTGTGATTGCGATCGTTTTGATGTTGCCCGACCACCTGACCTTGGTTTACCGAAGGCCTTCCACCTCGTCACCGTCGTTTTGGCGACAACATTTTCACTTCCAGGAACCCGCCAGGTGTAGGCGCTTTCCTCTATACATGTCGACACACGTAAAAAGAGCCCTGGCGGCCATATATAATGTATGGCCGCCAGGGTTCTTTTTACATGTGTCGACCTGTATACGAAGTTTCCTAGCTTATGAACTACGAGCGTACTATTACTAAAAGTGTTAAAGCCGCCGCACATTGAGTCAGTAGTGGCTGCCACAAAACTACGGACAAGTTCTTTCATACATTTTATATAGCACACCAAGAGTTTAGTGGCCGCGTCCGAGCCACAAGCTGGGTGAGTTGCTCGCGCTCGCTAGTAGCTAAATGTTCGACAAAGTGCCGGTTAGTGGCGCCACTAGTATCTTTAATGTGCGGGCGCTCTTATCGTTTTAATTTATCGTGTAGACGGGAACGCAGCAGAGGCCCGGCCAAGAGTCCAGAGCCCAACATAGGAGCGGAGGTGCGATGCGCGCTCCGCTGGGCCGTTCGCGGCACGCTGCTCCTGTGGCTGCTCATTCTCACTTGGATCTGCGCTGCACTGTACGACCAGGTGTCTACTATGAGGGCGGCTGTTGACCATGGTATGTGACCTTATGTAATATATGCGACTTGTAAAATGCGTTCGGTGAGAATCGTACATTAATCGGCTTTTGCCTGCGACTTCGTCCGCCTTTCAGCCGTGGGACTAGTTGCTCGCCCCCGCGTTTAAACTTCTACCCCCATTGCACGTTTGCAACCCCTTCGAAGATGATTGACGGGATAAAAAGTAGGTATTGTTTACTTCCTTCTCGACTCAGAATATTTCAATACGAAAATATTATGCGGTTTAATATGAGCTTTTTCGTTTCCCTGTACAGTACCTAATCTACCTTTTTTGATAATTTCAGTACTATTGCCTTAAAATACACGCAAGAGCAATAAAAATTTGGTACACTTTGTATTGAATTTTCAACAAAGTATACTCTTTTATTGAGGGACAGAAAGGAATGGAAACTGATAGGGGAGGCTTACATCATTCATTCATTATATCAAAACATCTGTGAATTAAAAGGGATAAGTTAGAAGAAAAGGCTTTTTTTACTTTTGAGTTTGACGAGCAAGATATCTTATCTAAACACACATAAACACAAGTGAAGGTAAATACAAGCGTGTAGATAAAAAAAACAATCATGTTTTACGCATTAAACCAGGGCAAAAGTTACGTAGTAGCTAGTAGCTATAGGATTGTGGTGTAATTGTAATCATCTGTACGACTCTCAGGCTTGTCCAGCCCCGCCTTCACGCCAGTTAAGTGCCTCCCTTGTAACTAAAGTAGTAATTCTGTACGAGAAATGGCTGCTATTAACTATTTCTTTGACGTCAAATCCTTGATGGCTTTGTGTTTGTTTCTTTTCATTATAATGAGAATACAAGTGGTAGAATTAGTCGGTAAATTATTTTATGTGTTAGGAATCTGGTAGTCAACATGCCAATGTATAGTAAATTGCGGGAATAACAGCAATAATGTTGTTATCTGTGGAGAAACGTGTCCTCCGTGCAGATTCCATGAAGATAAATTTAACAAACTGAGGGGCTACCGCCAAACGAAAACGAACTTCGTTCGTGTATCTCGCTCTTTTTGCACTTGCTAGAAGATCGAGCGACAAAGACGGAGATACACGAACAAAGTTCTTTTTTGTTTCGCGGTAGTCTACAATAATATACACCTTCACCTAGCCTTTCTGCTTGCGATGCCTGGGATATTTCTCCTTATAATCGTTATGAGTTATGAAACAGCGTAGCCCCACATTTTGAGTACCGACCGGACCGACTGATTGACTCGCTGACGCTCGGCCGTTTATATTGTACTCGTCAGCAAGTAGCGTGGTGTCTAGTCTACACATATTCTTAGGTAAGCCAAAACTAAAATCCAGGCAACCCCTTCTATATCAGTCTTTATAGTAATCGCCAAGCCAAAGACCACAACCTCCCTTTTTTCGATGCTTTTTGACGGGTCATTCAACTTTTTCTTGTCCCCAAGGGGGTGATCCCTTGTTTTACAGACAGAAATTTCAATTTGTTTCGCAAAAAATGTTTCATATAATATTTAGTTCTTGTATTTTTAGTTCGAATATTATTCTTTCAACTTCCATTTACTTGAACGAAACATTATTTCTCATAAGTACCATTCAATGACTTTTTTTCCCATTTTTTAAAATAACAGACTTATCAAACAGTAGAATTATCTTAGGTATATTTTTGTTTCGCAGACAGAAATTTCATATAAATTCGTTTCACAGAAAGTACTTTTAATACAATATTTGGTTCTTGTATTTTTCTTTCAGATATTGTTGTTTCACCGCCTCTTTACTTGAATGAAACATATTTCTCAGACACACGATTGAATTAATTTTAAAAACTAACTTGATCAGTTATAAACTTTATCAATTAAGAAGTAGAATTATGGTCTAATTAACATTTTCATTGATACAATCATTTCCAGTTTTCAATCAGTTTAGGCCTCAATTTTTTCATTATATTGAAACGATTTCTACCTATTCTACTCTAAGGCAGGTCCGTGTAGGTATGACGACGAGCGAAGCGAGGAGGAGTGTTAGGTTGAACCGCGAACTTACAGCGCGCGAGCCGAGCGAGCGAAGCGAACGTGCCGCGGCAGCGGCCGGCGAAGCGCCAAAACCGACAGTTTTCAATAATACTTTAATTACTTACTGTAATTTATGCAATGTAACATGATTCTACACAAAACGTAGCTTAAAAAAAGCGATGGTGAGTTAAACAGATTTCATAGTAGTTAAAAACTCTACTGTACCACTCAAGAAAATGTTTTACTTATTAATTGCGTTAATATGAATACTAAACGGATAAATATTGTTTTCTCAAACATGCTCTGAAATGTATGCGTTAATATCACGAAATGAAGACAAGAAGTTTCTTGTTTATGGCTCCCTACATTATATGCTCATATGAAAACCTGTTTAGTTAGTAAAAACATTATTGTCCGCTACTCTAACTTTTTAAATTTGCTTACTAATATTAAACTGACAAAGGAAAAATTACATACTGCCAACCACCACTAGACTCTGTAAGCAGACTTGCGACATAAAAAAAATACAAAATCTATGGTACTATACTTATGTGCGGTTAAACATGGTGCTCGAACGGCTTATTGAAATGGCATGATTAAAATAAAAAAGGCGGCAAATTACACAATTGTTTTCTGAACTTTCGTTCCGATTGTAATTTTAACAAATTAGTATTTAATTAATTACCTTGTAGGTATTTATTTTAATTTTAATATTTCCTCACGTCGTTTGAGAAAAGCACTATACAATCCTCGGCCGGAACAGGGATTGCTGGACTCGTTGTATCCGGCCTCGTCTACGACTCGGCCGTCTACCCCAAAGCTCGTCCAGCAATCCCTTACTTCACGGCCTCTGCAGTAATGTACTAAATACGATTTGAAATTCTATAATATGAATATCGCAATATAAAATTTTATTTATAAGAAAGAACTGAAATTAAAATTTCTACATAGTTACTATTCTGCGAATTAATGATTCGATGAAACGATATTATGGGAACTCAGTTGATGCGAAAAAATATCTATAAAACTATTTTCTTGGCAATAAGTTTTGCAGAAACTGAATAATATAAGTATTAAAAATGTGTGGAAATTCTGTGAACAGAAATATCGAAGTAATGAATTTTCTTTGCAACAAAAATCTATGGTTGAAAATTCTACAGAGCAAGTAGCCAGCGAAATAACTATTCTATGAAATAATAATATGAGAATCAATTTATGTGAAACGAAATTCTATAAAAATGTAGTCTATGAAATAACGTACAACCCCCCAAGGGATACAAGTCCTTATAGCCAGATGAATAGTCTATTTGAATATATGTTTGCTACTCGCAAAAAAAAACGTATTATAGCAGAAAACTTAGGTGTCCATGTTTGTCCATTTTCATACAAATCTCTGGACACTTTACGTCCGCTAGGAAACTTGTGAAATTGAGGGCAAATTAATATTTTTTCATACGTTTGTCATGTTTAGCGCTATAATTAATTGAGTAAGAAATGCAACAACAATTAACAACAGCACACATCGTATTTTCTTGTACTCCCGTTTAGACAGCAATTAGTAGAAACGGGGAGTACACTAAAAAGTTGATTCATCCTGTTGATTTTTAACCCCCACAGCATGTGGCCTGATAATACTACTAGAGAGAGTAGAGACAGGAAGTATTCAACAAGGTGACCACTCAGCAATCTAATTTATTATACAAACTTGTGTTTGTCTCTTATACTTTATATATTTGATATCTAAAATAGATTTTTTTTTCACTCACGCACTCACTGGCCACTTATGATCATTAATACCTTTTAGGTACTCTCTGACGTGCTTGAAAGGTGACATATGGGCCCTGTGCCCTTAAACCATATAATAATTTATAAAAACTATAACTGTCACCATACAACCCCCGTAAAGGGGAGTGCAGGGTTGTATATAAACAATAATTTGGGTAGGTGTTTCAGATATCCTGATGTCCTAGAAAACAGAAATTTTGTTTTTTGTTTAAAACTTACACAAAACATAGACAAAATCTTACAAAAAGAAATGAGATCCCATCAAAATAATTACATATTTAAGGTAATTTGCCAACCCTCATATCACTAACAATTTTAAAAAGTTACGAGATCGCAACACCTCTTATCTTTTTTTAACTCCGCCAACCTCCTACTCCACACCACCTAACCTATCAGTCCCGCTCTACAAATTATATTTTGACTAAATGTATCGATAAATCAATTGATATTATCGGTTGTTAGTTTATTATTATCATTAATTAGTAATAATATGTATGCAATACCCAGTGTCGACGCGACGGCTGAAATGCGGCTTCGTAAAGCCATGCTTTTTATCCACTCTTGTGCATATGCTGAGAGGCATGCAGGTGTTTCAGCAATTATAGGTGCGCAACATACCTACCAAGATATTGCGCAGTAATACCTTTTTAATGTTTTATGTTACCCTCGAATATTAGATACTTCCTAAGTTTTTTAGGTAGGTACTATTAGCTTTTGCCCGTGACTTCCTCCGCGTGGAACTCGTTTAAATCGTGCTTTCATACAAACTTCCGCCCTGTATTTCACCACCACCTTACGTCCCTTAGGTCTTAAAGGATAAAAAGTGGTATCCTATGTCCTTCCCCGGGATTAATTCTATCTCCATATCTGCTGCTTAAGCGTGGTAACAGACGTCTGTCTGTTCCCACGCTATTATATACGAACGGAGAATATTTTAACCCATTAGATTCATCATCCTCGTAGCGTTATTCCCAGTTGTGCCCGTAAAGGAGCCCGGGGTCCGCGCTGACACCTTATCCCATGATTTGGCACAGGCACTAGTTTAACGAAAGCGACTGCCATCTGAAAGGTCATTCCAGGTCCAGTTTTACTCTGAGTCAGAAGGCTGACTCAGAGTAAAACTGGACCATATTGGGATTCTAACCCATTAGATTGTGATATGGTATTTTATGGTATTCGACTAATTATTATTACCGCTAAAGTACTTACTTACTGCTTCATTCCACTAATATCCACTAGATGAACCATATGTTCAGCTACAATCTAGATAGTGTCTGGTGTATATTTCGAAAGCACTGTAGGTAGTTTACTTTATTTCTCCGCATAATTAAATTTGTTAAGATTTTGATTTAAGGATACAATTATGAAATAAACCTCACATTAATAGAGAGATAGAGATACTCACGACTCTCACGAGATATTTATTATGTACATGACTGTACATAATAAATGTAAAAATAAGGGTGCATACAACTTGCTCGTAAATATGTCCCATAACACTTATGTCAGCGGATTAAGAGTCCGCAGTAAGCTCGGCCGAATTTCACCTTCCCATACAAACGTAGTTACGCTCTGATATCAAAACTACGTGTTGGATTGTGACGAAACTTTGCATATACAATGACATGAGGCATATGTTGCCTCATGTCATTGTCTGTCTGTTGTCTGTTATTAGTTTATATGGTTCCAGTTTATAAAACAAACGAAATACAGCAAAACCAAGTTTTGTATGAAAACCTCAAATTCGCTGTATTTTTTTTACTATGGTATCTGAAGCTACATAAACTAATTATAGACCTCATGTCATTGTATATGCAAAGTTTCGTTACAATCCAAGACGTAGTTTTAAAATGAGAGCGTAACTACGTTTGTATGGAGAATCGAGCTTACTGCGGTCTCTTAAGGTTTTGGTGCTTATTTATGAGAGGATGTTATCGATACGTATTTTTGCACTTGACTGTATGTACGTCTCTGTACACGTGTCAGTTTGTCTATCTTTTTGTTCCTGATCTCCACTCAATTGCTCAAAGGTCAACTGGAAGAGATCCCTTGTATGTTCGTCTTTGAACCGATTTAACCTATACTGTCTGTTGCGTGTATTTTTACCTGTGTCTCGTGTACAATAAAGTATTTACAGACATACATATCTAAAGTAAAGAGATTTTCCACCAGAGAAAGAGGTATGCCTGTTTTTAACCGGTGGCGCCTATGGTCATGCCGATTAAGTTCTAAGAAAAGTAATTACATATTTATTTGTTTGTAATAACTGGTTGCCACCTTCACTTTTGTTACACATATCAGTAATGTCAGTGACTGATGATTAGATCATTGGGGCCATATGTAATGTAGCGACAGCGACAGATATAATAAAATAGCATTATACATCATTATACATAAAGGCAAGTCACAATACGACAAATATCCGCACTATGCCGGTTATATCAGTTATATGTATTTATATGCAGAACCTAAACAATGTCGTTAAAATAAATTGAAGTTAACTAGGCGGTAATTAGAACAAATTGGGGGCCTAATCGCGCCTAATGTAATATAGTGTCTGCAGACATAGGGAAGTATGAAATGACTATAGCACGACTATAGTCAACGGTAATAAATACTAAAAAGATTATTTGACAAATAACTTCCATTACTCCTTACAAAGCGAGTACTATAATAACAAATAAATAACAACTTTTTCATTGGATATGAAAAGCTTCGGTGCATACCGTACCTAGATGTGTAACCATCAGGCTCGCAGAGTGCATTTTGGCGCGAAACAATAATTTATTCAGCGACCTCTATAGCTAGGCCTATATTTTCAAAGGAGTTCCCCGCACTTTCTAAACTTTTTGATGTTTAGCATCACGTCACCAGACATCGTATGACGCGGATGAAAACCCGCCAAACCATAATGAGCCCGAGCCTAAAACACTTGAATACGACCTTTCGGATCGGCAAGTCGGCGGTTTCTTGTCGAAAGTGATTGAATCTGAGGGGCTACCGCGAAGTGAAAACGAACTTCGTTCGAATATCTCCGTCTCTATCGCTCGAACTAGCAAGTGCGACAGAGACGGAGATACACAAACGAAGTTCGTTTTCACTTCCCGGTAGCCCCTCAGAGGGCCAAGCGCGAAACGAAAACCAACTTCGTTCGTGTATCTCCATCCCTTACCTACCCACTTGCTTGTTCGAGCGAGATACACGAAGTTCGTTTTCGTTGTGGAAGTCCATGATAAGTTAAGAAAACAATATTCCTTTGCTATTCGGCACGTTTTTTAGCGGAACAGCAAAGGAATATGATGTATAATAATCTTTCATTACCAAAGCAGCCAGCCCATACTTCAATTCGCAACCACAGTGTCCACAGTTGCCACCGTTAAGTTTAGGGGTCCACGAAATTGGCAAATGTGGTTGCCACAAGCAAGTGAGTGGTTATGAAACTCTAAAACCAGATACAAAATGAACATGAAAACTATATCGTTTTAAGTCCGCTAAAGTCATGTATTTATTCATTGCAACTCGAGTTAGCGCGGCGTCTAACGTTACGTCTGAAATTCTACACTGATCCTCTACTACTAGTAGAACTAGTATTATGTATAATCTGTGCTACTAGTAGCTATATCTACACAAAATAACGTCATACGATAAGGATAGCTAAACTATCAAACACTGATTAGTGATTACAGAGGTACTTATGGATTTGATCTGTCAGGAGTGGACTGATAACTGTTTGGGTCTATCAACTGTTCTTACCGTAAGCCATATCCTCGAGACGTCACACAGCAGCGAAACAGTTTCATAGAAAACATATTTTGCTACAATATGTAGACTGTAAAATAATATTACTTGAATCTAAAAATGAATTAGAAGAAAGAGAGAAAGAAATATATTTATTGTTTATCCTTTTTGTTACAAGTTTTGTCCGCTAAGCGGGTGTGGGGAGTAATTACATATGTCTTAAAGATCTAGTAACTTAATTTATGTGACATAATTTGTATTAAAGTTATGAATTTGAATTAAATTCAAAACAGGGGTTCCCTAGGCGGGACACGGCGCTGACTGACGTGTCTACGCCTCTCTATTTTTTTTTATGTACTGCAGTTCCCCGACTCTTGTGCTATGCAGCATTGGGTTGTATTGCCCATATCTTGTATATGAAGGACCTGGGGTAGTGAGGCCTTGGATGCACAGTTTATCTAATTTGTTGATCATATCATTATGTAGATCATGTACTCGAAGATGCCATGGCTCCTCGTCAAGCATTTCCCACAGAGTAGAGCTCGGAAGCGATCTTGGAAAACCACCAGCCGATTTTAATGCCATTCTATACTGACGTTCGATTGACAGAAGATTCGTCTTACTTATTCTAGGAAGCAGTTGCACTACCCCATAGTCAAGAATAGGAAGCAGGCATGCTTGAATTACATATAGTTTTGTTTCTATATTGACATTGGAATACCATCCAATTATGGGAGACAGCATCCCTCTTACGCTTTTAGCTCTAGCAATAACCTTTTTTACGTGTTCGTTCATACTGACTACTGAGTCTTTTATCCAATATCACACCCAGGTATCTTATACTTTCTTTATATTGCAATATCGTTGTCTTAAGTTTCACAGTCGGTTTGTAACCTTTTCTTGATGAACTTCTTGCCTGTTTTCTGGTGAACATTATACATTCCGTTTTATTGACGTTGCACTGCAGACCCCACTTTGTATAGTAGTCAATGATCTCTTCCGCCGCCCATAGCCCTTGTAGTCGCGTGGTCAGGTTTCTCAGATGCGTTAAGTATAAAAATGAATTAGGAAGACTGTTAATGTCTTGAATGAAACATGCATCATCGTGAATTAAAATGATTCCCTCGAACCATGAGATTTATTTTACCATCTTGCAAATTACCTAATGCATTGCATGAAATAGGTATTTTTATATGAATGAATCTATTTGTTAGGACGCATTTTTGTCATTGTTTGTGTCAATTGTGTCCAGCATCAGATATTTATGTGTGAGAGGTCAGGTGATTTGGCGGTGTCTTATCCAGCTGCTCTATTTCCGGCAGTCGCACTGCGCACGCGCGACGCGCCTGCGTGACGTCACGGCCAGTTCGCTCCCCAACTTCCACGGAGTATCGCGTACTATACTATCCGTAAGACAACATCTGTAGTAAAGGTAGTCATCGTGGAATCAAACAATCCTGGTGGATTCCAGAGAGTAGCCAGGATTTATTTAATCTATTTACGTACGTCTATATTTGTATTTTTGAGTGTTTGTCTCATCAGTGAAGTTTCCCAGTTGTTTGTGTTTCAGTGATATATCGACTGTGTCTGTTGTATGAGGTCTCAGTGCTTGAGCCGTGGGTTTAATGAAGAGTGCTCGTAACATACTGCGATAACTGCATTGTTATCACAAGTATTTAATCTAATATATTTCGATCGAAGCGTAGCTGGCACGAAATGTAGGTACGCTACAGCCGTATTCGGTGTTATTGCCTATTCATCATCATCATCATCATGATTAATACAATATTATTAATAGGCAATTTGCCGATTATATCTAGAGATATAACCGGAAAATGCCATCCTCGTGCCTTAATTATCTTTGAGGATAATTAAAACGAGGCTTTCAAGATAATGAAGCTATTAGCTATTAGCGTTTTATCGATTCTTATTAATGTAGTTCTCAGTTTACATTGACTTTATAGCGAAAATAATAGAGGCTCAGCGTAGTTATAAATGAACATACACTGTGTTCAAGCTGGAAGGTAACACCTTAATGTTTATTTCTCACCCCTTACCCTTGTGCCACGCAACTGCAGACGTCATAGGCCTTACGTAGTTTGCAGTGGAATTGTTATCGCTTGCATCAAATGTAGTAATGTCGCGGTGCCCCACGAGATATTTAGTGTCGCAGCCCCGCGCACGCGCGCGTTCATTCACGAGACCAATGGTCGATAAACACGGCCATACTATGAATTCAAAAATATCGTAAACATGTATGCGCGTACACTTAAGTATGTTTAGCGCCTGTTTATGCTGTTTATCTTATCGCTAGTTGCAAGCCTTTGTTTTTCTTTCTTTGTTAGCCAAATGTGTTTCTAGAATTCCGATCTAGGAAGGCGGCCATAACCTCTGACTCACTTACTCTTTAATCCATCAATGCAACCTCATCGAGTTTGATCTTGATGAGCAGACTGCAAAATAAGCTTGTTTTTAACCCCCGACGCAAAGAGAGGGGTGTTATAAGTTTAACGTGTCTGTCTGAGTATCTGTGTGTCTGTGTATCTGTCTGTGTTTTCGTAGCTCCCAAACGGAGGGACCGATTTTAATGCGGTTTTTTTTGTGTCGTAGATAATTTTATTCCAAGTGTTCTTAGCCATGTGTCGTGAAAATCTGTTCAGCCGTTTTTGAGATATTGGACTTCGAAATGAAAATGTCGGGGGTTTCTCAACTTTTCTAAGTTATAGTTAAGTATAACATGTTTAAAGCAAAAGTATTTTCACAGACATAAAGTTCATTTAAACCAAAATTCACTAATTCTTCTTTTTCGTCCTGTTTTGTTATAATATAGGTGTCGCGCTAAATTAATTAAATAACTGGTTATGATTTGAAATATATGTTTAGGAAATTACTAGTACGAGACGCCATTAACGTTAAACGGTAGAGCACGTGCTATGCGATTGAGTCAAACATAGGTTCTGTTGGACAGAGCACCTTCTGTACCTAAGTTTGTATAAGTACTATTATCTATTGTGCCGTTAGACACTAGTAGTAATTTGTGTGTCGGGATAATAATAAATACTCTTTATTGTTTATATATACTTGCACAAGAATACTGTACTGGTAGCCAGCTCAGTTGCAATAACTGCGAAACTTCGTTACTCATGCCATGACTATGAAAACCATCTAATTCTTACCAATAAAAGTAGCTTACTGCGCTGGCCAAAATATGTGTTGCTAAAACATTATTAGAATCGTAGAGACGAGGCAACAGACATACGAAGCTCGTAATTTTTCTCAGCATGTCGTAATAATATCTGGGAATACCTGTAGTCTAGGAATTTTCTTGCCCAAAAACAAATCGGACGATCATCTTAATCTACACTTATTAGTTAGTAGGAACAAAATAATCAGTTAAGACGACATAGGAGAGCCCCATCATTTCTTTCCCCATTGTCAACTGTATAAGTAATTTAATGGGATAGAGTTACCATTGCAAGACCTTGGACAATGCCCCTAAATATTCAAAGACGCAAACTTGTTTTGTAGGTATAAGAATGAAACAAATAACAGATTCCTCAAACAACATGGCCTTCAGTTTAAATTATACAAATAGGTTTCTGCGAGACGTCTTTGTACATTAGACTTACTCTGTATAATAATAATAATAATAGTGGCGTAGGGATGTGACGGCCCCATCGCCCACCAGATTTCTGGTGCAATCAGTCAACGTAAGGCAGCTTGTGGCGGGCTGTTAGGGAGTAGCGACCCTACGTACCTGAGTGCTCCTGGGGGTGTCCTGTGGTCAGGCTGAGCCGATCGGGTGGTTGGTTGGACAGGCCCTCCGCCTCTGGCTTGCCTTTATTGGCCGTCCAGAGTGGAGTCGCAAGAGCTGTTGCTCGAGGGTAGATGTGGACACCTAAGTGGCGAGTTGGCTATATGTTTAAAGTCCAGTGCCACCTCTCTACCCCCCCAGCTCTCTGACCGGTGTTGCCCTTAGGGCATTTTTTAATGTCGCTATTAATACGGGCCCATCTAGCAGTTAGCGAGTCACCGTCTGCCAGAGATAAAGATTGAAACAGTTTTATTAGGCAGGCGTCCGATGTTTCACCCAATAGCCCAGCCACTAGTCCATCATTTCAACCCAATAACCCGTTTTATTTAGATTCCATCAACCATCAATAGTCCCTATACACCCCAGCGGGTGCTGTCTCTGTGTGCGTCCCATGACACGGGCAGGGACAGCATCCGCTCGGTGTACTCCTTGCATTTCATTAAATTGTCAAAAGGGCCTCTACGTGTTGGCTCAGTTGGTACTTTGTAGGTACCTAGCTCCACGCACGCCTCCCAAAGGTCCGGGACATCATTGTCCCGTGAACGGGAAAGACATACATAATAATAATAATGAAAGCTCTTTATTGCACCATGACAGGAGAGAAACATCTTACAAAGAAAAATGCTCGATTATTCATAGAAACAACAGGTGATGCGCTCTTATCACTTTAAAGCGATCTCTTCCAGGCAACCTTTGGGTAACAGGAAAATTTTAAAATAGAATTATAAACAGGTAGTGCAGGAATACATCAAGAAGAGCATACTATATTAATACATCAAATTCAAATATAACTAAACAGCACACTTAAAAATACATAGGTACCTACCGAATAAATGAATAAGTAATATAAGTATGCAAACATTTTGACGACCGCTTGAGCCTATAGTTGGTATTGACCCTGCCTACGAAGCAAAGAGGTCCTGGGTTCGAATCTCAGTAAGGGCATTTATTTGTGTGTTGAGCACGAATATTTGTTCCTGAGTCATGGATGCTTTCTATGTATTTAAGTTTTTATTTATCTATATAAGTATGTTTATCGTCGTCTAGTACCCCTAGTACAAGCTTTGCTTAGACTAGATCGATTTCTGTAAGATTGTCCCCTAATATTTGTTTATTTTACATAAATACAAACATACATACCTACATTACATACATACATACAATAAACATATCTGCATGTGCATGTACGACTGTATGTTGTCCGACAAGATCAAGGTTGTGCCAATCGTTTTCATTGCCGACTAGTAACGGCCTCAGTCAGTTACAATCAATGTAGGTTATTTAGATTACCTTTTACTGGCTACCTTTTCTCGTGATACCAAGATGGTGGCAAACAAGCGTGCGGCCTAACTTATTTGCTTGTCAGTATTGCGAATCGAGGAGTATCGCACCTTTTCAATTCTTTCTTCAGAAACCCCGTACAGTCATTCCTCGGGTACCTAAACAGCGAATTTGGCTTCCGCGTGTTTACACCACATTTTGCCGGAATTCCTATACATAGGTCAAATATACAGATGGTACAAACCATACAAGCAATTATAGTAACTGGTTATATATTGTATAGATTATAATAGGTTACTTCATTTATCAATTATATGCCTTCTGTCACGTAGTCCTCCGTTGGCCTTAACGAGCTCTGAGTAGTAACGCGGTCATGAAGATAGGTGTTTCCGCGCAATTACGTTGTTCTCGACCACCTTTCCATAGCTCTTCCATGTATAGTAAATTGCAATAATGTTGTAAACACGCAGGATGGAATTGCGGAAATTTCCTTTTGTATGATGAAATTACTGCTTTTCAGAGTTTAAGTTTGTTCTGGAGATCCATAATATTATCACGAAAATAGCCTTGTATTCGTCGCGGAACCGTCCTATTATGTCATTTCATTTTCCCGACTAAAACCTAAAGAAGCCCGGGTCCGCTTTTGCACCTAATCCACAAAATAAATAATAATACCAAGTCCTAATTTCAAGAGTTGGCATTGTCAGGTAATTTTACGAATACCTTGTTGGGATTAGACCGACTCCTGATTGTAGCTCAGCTAGTTTCCATAAAGCGAAACCGTGCTTTAATGTGTATTGAAATTAATGACCTGTATTCTTGCAAATAGTATTACTTATCTTAAACTTAGTAGCTAAATTTAGTAATTATGACGAGCTGTCCATATACCTGAGCCAAACATCTGAGACCTCACGACCTTACGGATTATTTTTAATTCACCTCTCAAGCTTAAACGCTTCCACATAGATTCTAAGCCGAGAGGTGTTTGATCGACAACGCTATCATTCGCCGCTCGAGCGTCGGCTCGCGCACACGCGTTGTGATAAGATAAGTGTGACGTTGTGAGTTGTGACTGTACCGAGGAAGTGTGCGAATGCGTTTGCGGTAGCGATCCTGCGATATGGAGAGCGCGGTTCACGCGGCGGTGCCTCTGCGGGTCGGGAAGAAGATGCGCAAGAGGCGGGAGCTTGACGCGCTGGTGGGTGGAGGCGGCGCGCGGGGCGGGAGGCTCCTGTCCGCCTCCAGCGACGAGGGTGAACCGTGGGGCCGGAGGACCTCCCGGCGCCGCCGCTCGCGCCCCTTCGTCCGCCTCGCCGCCGCTCTGGCTCTCTGCGTGTGCGTCGTTTCGGCCGCTACGGTGCTGTGGCTCTTCGTCGATGTGCGACGACAAATCGTCTCCCTTCGGATCGAGATGGATAGAGGTTCGTTAATTGAACAGTCAATTAAGGTGCGCTTACATTGCAGTGTTATCTTCAAATGAATTAACAATTTACCATGGTTTGAGATAAACACGAATTACTTTACATTGTAATGTCATGTCACTGATAATTGTTGAGGCACCCTCAAGAGTTTGAAATATACACCGTGTTTTTTGAACAACCCTATTGGGTTATTTGACAACAGTAAAGCTTGTCTATGTAAATTAGTATTAGTTATCAATAAAGATTAATTTTGGGTACATCGGTACAGGTATAGTTTGGATGACAATTCAAAATTATTGTACCATCGACCTAATCTGATGATGATGGAGGCAGAAGGTACCCATGGGAATTCAGTACTTAACCCTGTGGAGTTTCGGCTCTTTAGAATCGTTTCAATGAATATAGTTGGTGACGGTATACAAGTACAGTATAAAAGTACAGTCGGCAATAAAAGCTTGTATCAAAAATGTTTATTTTTACAGAAACTTTTGTGCTAAAAGTGCTAAAAGTGGCGCTGGAACATACGTTTCATGTGCTCTGCCTACCCCTTTTGGGAATAAAGGCGTGAATGTATGTATGTATGTACTTTGTGTTTGTTTCGCCGCATATATGTAAATTACCAAGGTTTTAAACGTCCGAAAGTATTACTGGAGTGCCTAATAGTTGAATATTCACATACACATCCGGATTCTAAATCATGTAAAGGCCAATCTCATTCTTCATTTACATAAATATAACCCACAAATAATTCGAGTAAAAAAACGCATAGGTACGACACAAGTTCAGACGCTATTTTTGCAACTTTTAAACTTTCTTGTAACAAATGAACTGACATACCGGAACCAATTATAGAAATATCTCGTGAATATTAAGGCAAATATTCCATGACCTAGAGGAGTGGCCGTGAAATTCAGTTTCCGTGCTTTTTATTTTTATTTCTGTTTACATGTAATTTAAACGATGTAAATAACATACTGGTTTGGTTTATCTCCGTGGAAACAATGTAGATACATTAATATCTGAATTATTATGTAAATAACTGTTATATTTTATTGAGTTGCGAATGGCGAAGGATAACAAGTAGGTATGACCTACATTGTAAAGAGTCAAGAGGTAGAGAGCAGATTGCTGTAGCAAAGATAAGCTTAATTCAGCTATTGTGATTTCAACTAGCTAAAACAGGTAAATATGCAAACAAAATAATGTCAGTCATCATTTATATATTGTATCTGAAAGAGTCCAACCTTGATATTTTGTGACAAAAACTAACCAAACTATACCAACTGATGAAAAAGCGCAGTCAAAGGGTTAAAGAGGTATTTCCCGTTGGATATATGGATACTACGTATCATTTTATGATCAATATGTACCGTATCTGCAGTACAGTTCCATAAGTCACGTAAAATAGGTACTGAAGTAGAACTGTGTCACTTGGTAATATTGAAAAATTAAAAAAAAAAAACTTAATGCAATTATTTTCAATATTGCTTTTTTGAGGTTAGATATGAGGATATCACGTATCATTTGTGGTATATTGAATTTAAAAAAAAACAGTTATATCGTGTCTGGAGGAGCCCAAACTTGGTATGTTTCGAAAATTATTTTTGTTTTAATTAAAAAAATATGGCTAAAATGTAACGATGTGGTATATTTTTCGAATCGCCTCGAAAAGCCCTTTCATATGATACTACACACGATAGGTTTCTGAAAAAAAAATGTTTTTTTTCCATACAAAAAGAAAAATGTTTCGGCACTCCCCCCCTAAGGGAATTTTTTTTAGGAACTGCAGGTCAAAAAAATTGTTTTGACCTCTAGTATGCGTGTGCCAAACGGCTGAACTGTACATCGATTTGCGGTTTTCTTATGAAATTGGGCTTGTGGGGCTTCCACTACTAGGACTTTTCCACTTAAGCAAAGTTTTCAATTATGTGTGAATGCAAACATAAACTGTGTCCTTGCATACTATGTAGTCCATAAAACACTGTTGAGTCCAAAAAGAATATTAGTAGTCCACATATCCGACTTCAAAAGGAAGAAAGTTTTTGTACTTAATGAATGACTGTATGTACATTCTTAATGTAGCCTAATGACACAATATATGTATACGGGAGACTGCGACTTCGGTCCGCATGGAAGTCGTTTAGGTACCTATATCGTAGGTCCATACAAACTTTCACCCCTCATTTCACGTGATTTCCGGGATATAAATTATCATATACCCTTCCCCCGGTACTCTAACCTACCTCTATACCAAATATCACCTAAATCGCTTCAGTGGTTTAAGTGTGAATAGGTAACAGTCTTACGGACACACTTTCACATTTATAATATTAGTATGGATAAGTATTTATGTACTACATCAAGGTTAGGCCCAAGGCACAAGTATACTTGATCCAGATCGATCAACGGAAATAGTAATTGATTTAATAGCGACTTATTCTTTATTAGAAATGTCAACCGTCTCTATGCAGTTTAATTAGCTAATGGGTCACAATATCAATAGCAGCAGTATAGTAGAATGGAATAAGCCGAATAAGTGAGCTATGAGGCTCGTACAAGCAATTTGTAAGTGAGTGGGTGTGCCGCTATTGTTCTAAGGCACCGAAAGAATCCCGCCCACGTCTGAGAGGCATGCATGGCATCAAATTTGCATGTCGTATGCTTACTCACCGTGACTAACGTTTACCTTCAGTTCAATGGAAACTTTTACTATATTTTTTAGTTATAAGTACAAGTAATACTAAAATTACCTATACGTAAGACCAGACCTTTCATTCATTGTAATTATATATTCTCTCCGCATTTATATTCGCATTGATGAAGGATACCTTGAAATTTGAAACACCGAATTCAAGTCAAGAGTAAAGTCCATCGCAGATTTCAGTGAGATTTCTAAGGGTCCCGTAGTCAACAATGTCCGTCTGTCCGTCTGCGGCTTAAAATAGCTCAGTGATGTGAATGTGACTCATTAGAGAGCTGCGGCATGGGTATAGGTATATCAATCAATCACGATTCACGTCGACAAAATGGCAAAATAAAATCTTGAAAAATATTTTGTTTAATGTACCCCTACACGTAAAGTACCTTTTTTCTCTTTAAATCTATGGTGTATATTTAACTATGGGTTTTTTTAAATCATTTTTCAACTCAGTGGTCCATTTGTGTGATATTGGGCTTTAAAGCCCAAATTATTTTCCGAGTCAAGTATCCCCATCTGTCAAGTGTGAGAGCCTTCTGGTGTGGTAGCTTTCGTTGATGATAATGATGATTTAATTAGGTAATGATAACTAGGCATGTCCATCGGGAGGGTGCTGTGCTGGTGCTGATCGGCCTCTAGATCGTTTGCCCTCTACATGGCCCTGCACCACCAGTATTTCAAAGGAGTGCTTGTTCCTGATTATGTAGAACAAAAAATTCGCAATAGCACAGTCGACGAAAGCCGCTCTTTGACCTTGAGTGCGGAAAGCGGTCCAAGGTATTAAACAACCTTACATAAGCGATAATCTTCTGTAAAAAATATCATTGCTAATTCGTAGACTTTGGGTTCGCTTGGTGTGAAAATGTACACTAAGTATGTTTTAAAAACAGGTTCCATTGATTGCCTGGGCCCCTCAAGGGTCAAATGTACGGTTTCCGTTCGCCGCCCACACTAAAGCATTGTCAAGTTCAGGGTTGGCATTCATAACGCTTATCGGCAACTCGCCTCAGGCGAACCAGAAAGTATACATATCTGACCTCCGATATGACAGATAGTTTTAAAAAATTGCATTATGGGAGCAAGTTCAGAAGTTTAGCAATAGGTGGTTGACTCTAACTTACTTACTTTTTACTCAGTACTTATTGTTGCTCCAAAAGATACAAGACCGCAAACTAGATGAATCTAATTCAAGTATCTCAAAAAATTACGCTTAGTTACTACGAATCGCGGCGTCGTCATGGTATACTAGGGGTACAAATACAAATAATTTATTGTTCGATAGTGAGTGATTATAATAGGTCTCAGGTATGTTTATTGTTCGTCACAATCAGCCAGATTTTGGCACACAATATTTGATGAATTTATTCATTGCATGTCATTGAATTGAATTAATGTATTTTTAATATAGGTAGGTATGTCAATATTAATAGTAAAAGTACTTAAAACAAAAATAAAAAAATTGTCATACTGATAAGAAAAATAAAAATGTCAATGTCTTGCTACGAATATATAGTGATGCGATGTCAATTATCAGTTATGCAATACAGAATAAGACAAAGAATAAAATAAAAATAAGAAATCACAAGTCACAGGAAATGGTAATACAAAAATTTGGTCACGTACTAATCAGGAATTGTTAATTTCAAAATGTTCGTTAATTCTATAATACATTTTATTTAGGCACCAGTTAAATAACTTATTTTTGAATTCCGGTAAATTCTGAGTTTTTAGGTCATTTGGCAAGTGGTTAAAGATTTTGACCGACAATTATGACCTACGTTATGGCTTGGTTAACAGAGATTAAACCCATGTTGCCTAGATGTTGTCCTTGGATTGGAGGGCATGATTTTATAGCTGTTTATATGGATTTTCACAAACAGACACATTTCAAATATATAAAGAGTGGGCAATGGGAGTATCTTTAATTCCTTTAACAGCGGTACACATGAATCAGCATTATTGGCGCCACATATCGCTCTGACGCATTTTTTTTGGAGTATGAACACGAAAATGTGGAGTTTCCCCATAAAATGAGGCCGTATCGAAGGTTACGGTGGAGGTGAGGTAAAAACAAGTAACAGAATAGCATAGCCGGTTAATGGCGTCACGAACCTGTAGCGTCGTAGTCTCGTAGTAAATGACATAATGTGCATAATATGTTCCTTGTATAGGCAGATTTTGCGGAAATGGGACAGTATAATATGCTCCTTTTGTCACTATTACTATATATGGGACTATTTATTCTATATTACTTTTTCCCCATATACCTATCTTTATAAACCTCTTTCGTGGTCATTCAAAATGGTTGATTCTCTATTTGGTGTCCGAAATTCCTATTACTTATGACGACAGTCATGTCTTACTAATTATTAATGGTTTTGCGATTACCTGTTTCCTTTCTATTACTAGAGTTATAGGAAACAGGTATAAGGTCAGGTGTTGAAGGTTCACAACTCGTAGATTTATTATAATAAAGATATGTTTACCTACTCAACCAATATCCATCATCCTTTACACACATAATCTGAATAAACAGACTTGGCAAAAACTTGTCACGGTCCTTTTCATTGTAAGATATAATATGTATAAATTACCTATTCATAAGTATAACATATAGTAATATGGCAATATGAACGCCTCATACTTCCGCGTTTCGACAATCGATAAAACGCTTACGAACCTATTAAAAAAACCATTAAGGAAGATGTCAAGTTCGTTTTAGTTAACATGCTCATATGACCTATTTGACGTTTGTTTATACGCAATGCCAGCTGTACAGTCAGCAGCAGAAGTCGCAGCAGCAAGCAGTTCTAGTACTCAAAATTATCTACACACGAGCTCTAATGTCAAAGGAATAAGGATCTGTGTAGGTCATTTTGAGCGTGTTATTTTGCTTAGCTACTTCTGATGCTGACTTTACTAGTAGGTATATTGAAAATTATAACTCTTACACAGAATTTTAAATAAAGGGGACACTGACAGAAACATGCTCGACCACGGGATGAAATAAAGATATTATCTGCTTATTTTATTACAGTTCAAATCATGATTATGTTTGACGACCGGTTAGCCTAGTTGGTAGACTTGGTAGTGACGCTGCCTACGAAGTTGATGGTCCTGGGCTCGAATCCCGGTAAGGGCAAATATTTGTGTGATGAGCATGAATATTTGTTTCTGAGTCATGGATGTTTTCTACGTATTCAAGTATTTATATCTATTATAAATAGCGTCGTCTAGTACCCATAACACAAGCCTTACCATAACTATATACAACGTCTTAATAAAATAACGCAAACCCTGAAAATAGTTTGTTCAGAATCGACAGTAGAATGTGAAAAAAATAGGAATATTTTTCTTAACGCGGTTTATTTTACCCTTGTATGGAGCGTTGGCCGACTGGGGCGACCTGCTCCATATAAATGTAAAAAATAAATCGCGTCAAAAAAAAACCTATTCTTTTCACATTCTACTCTCGATTCTGAAAAATCTGTTTTCAGGTTTTGCGTTATTTTATTAACACGTTGTATATAGGTCGATTTGTGTAAGATTGTCCCCTTAAAATTTTTTTTTTATTTATTGTATAGGGCCTTAAGGGGCTACCCGAGGTTTCCATCGATTTTTGACAAGTTTTGATTCGTATCTCCTACTTTTGCACTACTGGTAGAAGTATAAATCAAACGGTTATTGGTTCTTCAATCTTTTATCTCCATTTTGGTCTACCGGATTTTGAAACAAATGAATACTTAATTTTGTATGATCTTTTTAAACATTGTCTAAAATAACACTTATTAACCGACTTCAAAAAAAAGGAGGAGGTTCTCAATTCGGTTGTTTTTTTTTTTTTTTTTTTTTTTCAATGTTTGTTAGCTCAGAACTCCGTCATTGATGAACCGATTCGGAAAATTTTTTTTTTGTTCGTATGTATATACTTCCAGGTGGGTCCCATTTTTTTCAAAATTCAGTTAGATGATGGGATCCATGAGGAATTGAGGGGACTCCTCAATTTTATAAGGCACGCGTGTAGTGATTTTGGTATTTTCTGTTATAACTCGTGTATTTACATCCGGAATCATAAATTTGGTGGCGAGGAATTGATGATGAAGACCACAGATGACTTATCGAATTCCTCAATTATGTACTTAAAAGTGCAAAAGTACGTCACAGGTTCTGATAAGATTCCGTTGAAATAGGAACTAATGAAGTGCCATTGGTGATGATCTTGGGGAATCGATGGAAGTCCTCAAATATTATCGGCCCACATACAGCGATTCGGTTTTTTTCTATAGTAATCAACGCATTTGCTATCGGAAATCAGTTCATGTGGTAAATTGTAAAAAATAGGAAATGCAGTGCTCGTGGCTTGGCGGAGTACTAAATTGAAGTCGGTTAAAACTTTGTTTTTAAAGTAAATTATTTTGTATCTCTATTGACGTGAAAGATCCAACACATACGAAATCTACGTATTTGGGTTCGTCTGTGACGTCCCTAAAAACTGTTCCAGGGTTTTCATTTTAAACCAATAAACACAAAAGTTATGCCCAGAAACCGGTTTTTTGGCCTAAAATTGTTCAACTTTGATGCCAAATATCTCGAAAACAATGAACTTTGAAGTAAATATGTGCTTAAAGCCGTTGTTGTTAGCCTAATAAACTACAAAGAACCTAAGAAAACTAAGAGATTATGGGAGCCCCTTCAGAATGCCGGGGTTAATTATACATCGTGCTCCCACAACTTCCGTCAACTGCGACATAGTTAAGGTCAAATAAAGTGTCATCACTTGCTGGTATGCTGCTTTAACCGGTGTAAGAAGTTTCATGGGGATGGGGATGTGTCCGATGTCTCCATAGCTTTCGGGCTTCTAGTACCTAAGTCTTGATATTAATTCCCTGTGTGTTACTGCCGCGCCAAATAAACAATGAATTGTTCAGTTGCGATTAACAAACAATGATAATGCTAATCAAATGGGTATCCTGCTGTTTCGGCAAAATATTTTTCGCCAAATTTCACTTCCCACAAAACTTATGGCAGTAGTTTCATTTCCCAAACGAACAAATAGCATATTTTTGTTTCGCATTTTGTTCATTTGGTCAAAATATCATCTGGGATAATTTTGCTTTGTCAAGTGTTATTAAGACAAAAGTTTATTAAGCAAACACTTTGTTCGGGCTAATATTGTTTTTCAAACAAAACATTTGTTCAAATTTTCATATCGCACATTAGGTATCAGGGTGGAAAAATGGCTTGTCATAAGCGAACTCTGTTTTTGGTCGGTTAGGTTAGGGTTCACTTGTGTCCCTCAGACCAGAAATAGACACCCTGCGCAGCGGGGTGGCGTCGATTCGCTGGAGACTCTCGATGAAAAGGGCGAAACCGACTCGGGGCTTGCTTGCATGCATGCTGCATGTTTCTCTATTGTATGGGCAAAAAATATATATTTCCCAAAGTGTCACTTCCCAAAACTTTTTTCGTATGCACTACACAATTCACACCATTAGGATCTAAATCGTATGCCATGCAATATTTTGGAAAACGAATGTTATGCCAAATAATACGTTTGACCAAATGAAACTTGACTATGTAAAACTTTGCCAAACAATAATTTGCGAAGTAATATTTTGCCATAGGAGATATTGCCAAGTGATAAAATGCGAAACAATAATTTGACTAGTGAGTTTTGCCAAATGATCATTTGGGAAAAATTTTTTGGGAAGTGACACTTTGGGAAATGATTTTTGCCCATACAATAGAGAACCAATCAAATGATATGGTAATTTCATCGCGTTACATGCCTATCAATCAAGCCTATATAAATGTTACAAACTTAACGGAACCACATTCGGAGTCGAATATTAATCCATTAGTATTATAAACAAAACTAGCAACCCGCCCCGTGCTCGCCTAAATTACATTAACTCACATTGTGATTCTTAATCCACTGATTAAGAAGTTAATTTAAAAAATTAAAATATCAGGAGTCGAAAAGTAATAAGTAAAAAGCTCAAATAGATTTCAGTAGTAGTACTCATTATATTCTAAATATTAACAAAAAATCGCAACCTTTGGAGTTGTCGAAGGTGCATTCATTTTACGTACCGTACATGGTCTTTGATACATAGCAAATATTATGTAAGTCGCAGAAACAAAATATTCGTGGTCATCACACAAACAAATGCCCGCTGGCTTCATAGGCACGAACAACTAGTCCGACGTGGTCGAATTTGATTTCCAAATGTTTTGTCAACAGTATCAACAACCAGCGGCGCCGTGGGTGACGCGCTCCAAGTGTGCCACACCGCCTCCCGGGAGCTCCGAGGCAACGCGAGCATACTGAGTGCAAGACTGTCGAAGCTGGAGCTCGAGCACAGCGAGCTCGTGAAGAGGGTGGAGCAGGCGGCCGGAGAGCTAGCGGCCGTGTCGGGGCAGCTCGCCGCCGCGCCCAAGCTAGCCGACACGCCGCGCAGGATCGCCGAGTTGCAGCAAACCGTCGGTTCTTTCGGCTCGCAGGTGAGTGCTACAAAGTGTACCGGCCTTGGGTCCTCTCACCCACTTTAACTGGAGGTGTGGCGGTGGCCATTACAGGACCAGGGCTGTTATTCACTACGCGCTAAAGCGGCCCACTCCGCCGATCACCCGTCACGAAACCAGACCTCTAGCTACGCTTATAGGTCCATTTTGGTTTTTGTCTCAGCCCATAACTATGGGCGGGTCACTATTGTGCCATCTCGGCTTATAATATTCTCTTCTCTGTGGACGTTGACGATCTTGGCTTTGTGGTCAACTTAGCCTACCTGCAGCTACCATACGGTTGAAGTGTGTATTTGTACATAGTACATACTTATAGAAAACATTTGCTGCTTCTAATATGGAACAGTCGTTTGCAAATTAAGTTGCTGCTCAGTTGTCAGTTGACGCCACGAACTTGTTATTCACACCAACTTGCCCTCGGCTAATTTAATACACTAAATCATCCATTATCTCGTTAAAAACAACAAACGTGACGTCAAGATGAGATATCTGGGGTTTCGTTTTTTGTTTTTGTGCCGAACGATTTCGGTTTCTGATTTATCGATATAATCACTATTGATTAACCATAAATATGAATATTGTAGCACTGTCTCGTAATAAAAATGCAAACGTGAAATTCAATCCTTAAAACCCAGAACTATTCGACGAGAAGAATTTCCCACAAGCTTAGTCCCAAGATTGATACACCTAACGTAATGTTTTACACTTTTTAGTGATACGTACATTATATTATAATTCAATAAGCTTAGATATTTTAATTAATAATATCTATGTATGGATTTCCCCAGATCACGGGGTTCGATGAGACGCTGGCCTCGACGCGGAAACAGGCGCTCGCAGCGTCCGCGGGCGTGGAAGAGGTGAAGAAACTAGTCCAAGCGCTGGACGCACGGAGCAACGAAACTATAGTCAACGTCACCACCAACGGGCGGAGAGAAGACGAGCTCAAACAGGAGATATCCGCCCTCAACTCGACCCTGGCGGGCCGGGTGGACGCGCTAGAGAATAAGATACAACTCTTTACTGTAAGTTTACCAAACTCACTTTCATTTTAGGTTTAGTTTGGGCCTCTAATGGCAGTTGACGACATATCACCACCATCTTTTGGGTGCCCCTGTTGTTTCCTTATGACTCTCAAGCGCAATCCATAAAAAACCTACATAACTGTAACTTCGCGGTTATAAAAAGTTCGGGCCCATGGATTATATATTCTGGAACACGAAACTGGAGTATTAATTATTGTTACTAAACTAAGCTTAATCGCAGTCAAAACATCTGAAACGTCGGGAAACCTCAGAGAGGTAAATAAGCTAATTATACGCGATTATTTAAGTCCCGTTTAGTTACAATAATCTGTGAGAATCGTGAAAGTTTAAATCAATATATTCTGAAGTATTATATAATATTACATTGATTTCGTATTAGCAGGCGCGGGACACTCCGCGATTTACGTTCATCGCTACAAGTACATGTACGGCATCTTAAAAGCGCCTTTTGTAAAGATCAAAGAAGTGTCCCGTCTGTACTTGTACTATGATCTATTCTGTGGTATTAGCTAGTAAATGACCAGGAGATGGGATTACGAAAAAGATACGCTCAAATGTGTTATGTTCTATTATATTTCTACCCTAACGTATGTCGAAATAGTTAAAATTTTGCGTTGTTAATTCCAGAAAACGACGAGCACAGCGGCTCCAACCACCGCCAGTACGGCGACGACCACCACGTCTACGACCACTACAGCCGCGCCAGGTAAAACTTCTCACTTTTCAACTGCCCACTAGGCTAAGCTGCTATTCAGTACCAGCAGGTTCATTTTTGAAACCCCTTCCCCATTTTGATAGCACGCAAGAGCCAAAAGGGGGCTTCTAATATAGTAACGTCTACAGGAAACCAGAGTTGAAATAAATAGAAATAGAAATAGTTTATTCGAGTTGGGCATTATTCGAATAAAATTTTATTTAAATAATTATTCGAATAAACAATCATTCATTAAAAAAATATTCGCGAATGATTTATTCGCGAATAAATCATTCGGTAGCATTTTCAAATAATAAATGATTCATTCGTTATTTTATTCGAATAAATACCACGAATGATCCATTACACAAATGTTCAGTTCATCGTTTCCATAATTTTTTAAATTATTTCATTAATATGTTTAAGCTGAATATGTTTTGTTGAATGTGGTGGTAACACACACCGCCGACACGTCAGTTAAGTTTTTCGAACTTTTCTGAGATACCAAATATATGTATCTATAAAGACAGATTTGAAATGATTGGGATATAATTGTTTTTGTAAATACATGTAACGAGGCACGAAGGTAGTTATTTTATTAGATAATTATTCGACAATATTATTCGCGAATAAATTATTCGTGGAGTATTTTATTCGCGAATAAATCATTCGTGGAATAATTAATTCGCGAATAATTTATTTGCCTAATTTCGAATAAGAATAATCATTCGATAAATGTATTCTTCATTCGCGAATGATTCTGTTATTCTCAATCGTTATTCGTCATTCGAATAAATTTTGCCCATCTCTGCAGGAAACCCGCCAGTAGACAGCTAGGGGAATCAAGCTTGATAAAGGCTTCAACACTCGTCTCGCGTATTCTCACTTTAGTTAATAGAGAGTGATTATCAGGGCTCAAACAATTCATGACGTAATTTTGAATTTTGCATGACATATCGCACGAAGTAACAAAATAATCGTTAGTAAATCCATGAAATTTATACTAGATGACGGGATGATGTCTTGAATACAGTAAATGTTACGAAATTTGCTATAGTAAGTACGATTATTTACTTCTTTGTCATTATTATTTACGTTAGTCATGTACGGCTCATTTCAAGTGACGATATCGTTTAATTAAAGAAGTTGATAAGTGATAAGTGGTCATTGTTTATCAAAATACTCTTTGAAATCAGTGAGTGGGTTGACGTCAGCCGCATGAATTGTTCGAGGTAAGGTGAGGAATGACAAGCACATCGACTGCCAAAGTATGGGTCCGTTTATAGAGGGCGCAAGTGATAGGTCAAATTATAAAAGAAGAGAAGTAGGAATTAATCTAAGTTTCATATTTATGGAATTTATTTAACTTTTGCCAGTAATGTCTTATTTTCTAAGAAGACATTACTGGCAAAGGATGAATAGTCAGAGGGAAAAAAATCTTGGGATCGTTTATCGAAAAACCCTTTCTGTACGTCGGCACAATGCTTCATGACCTTAACCAGGGCCTCGTGTAAAATGGCACCGTAGAACTGTATCTTTACAAAAAGCTTCTGCTAGTCAGTCTGGTACTTTGTTTCCAACCACACCTACATGATAATGGATCCATGTAGGACAACATTTTTGTTTCTGGATTTGGGATTCTGAATGAAGTCTAACATTTAATAAGCCGTCGGTGTTCATCGAAACATCGAGGTAAATCGAGCTATGTGTTGTAACTAAGGTACTCGACTCTATAAATATTACTATATTATTTGCCTGTATGTACTCCAAGTACTCCAATGCCTCTATTTACTATCAATTTGTAACCTAGTTGACACTTTAATGCTACTTTATCGCGAAATAAGAAGTATTTATCAGTCAAGTTACTCGATTCGATTTACCGTCTCAACCGTTAATCAATTGTCATAGCTTTGTTATATGCAAGATAAGATAAATTTTGCAATATTTGTAAGTAAGCTTAAGCCGTTGTCTGATAATGCAACGGATTTCAATATTAAGGTTAAAGTAAAAGTAATTTAGAGTTGCACTGAGAACTTAGAGAACAGATGACTTTGTTTCCTCATTTACAGTATTTAAATTGAGCGTTCTTTAGGCCGGTCTCACACTGAATGGAATTCAGTCACTGGATCACTCACAAGCAAATGAAATGATACACTTTGTGCAGATGGGCTACTACATACATTACACACATTAACATACATTTTTTTTTGCTTTTGAGAGGTTCAGATACTGAATTCAGTGCATGATTTTATGTCCACATGTATTAAATTTCTGGAACATTTATTTTATCATTTTCACTTATGTTACTGAATTCCCTTATTTTATTTTCAGGTCCAGTCAAACCGAACGTTTTAGGTGTAGGGCAATGAGGGAACAAATCACACTTCTGAACTCAATACCAGAAGTATTACACAGCCGAACCGTATGAAAGGGATTGCTCACAAGATAATGATCTCACGGGATCTTACGTCCACGACAAAATATACTGTAGGCGTCCAGAGGCGTGGTTGCAAACGCTCCGTACGATTAGTATAACCTCTAGCTGTCGAAATTCTACGACAAAGAGGGTTTTATAAATAGAAAGGGATGGCAAGCCATATTGGATCTATTTTTATTTGAAGCTGAATATTGCAGAGCATATTTAGGTACGAGTAAGTAACAAGAACGACATACAAAGTGTCTGTCGCCAATGGATTATAGAGTTGCGTATCGTGAGATTTTTTATTTAAGATGTATGTAATGTGGTTATGACATATTTTATTGTATGTTATTCGCTTTTATCTAACAGTAGTATCTATGTTTTTTTGGTCGTCGCACATATAAAGTTGTAGCAGGCACTTGGTGTGTTGTCGCCTTGTTAAACTGTGAAGTGAAATAGGTATAACAAGAACTAATGGTTTTTTACATAGCTATGCTTTTCTTAAGGCGACGCTGTTATTCGAATTCGCCGAACGATCTAGTGAGTTCTATAGCTTGGCAATTTCGTTCGTGACACTCCCATGGTCCGCGTGGGGGGCAGGGGACGTTGACGTCATACTCGCCGCTACACACGATACGATTTACGTAACGAATATGTCTGCGGATATCCCTAACAATATTCTAATTTGTTTATAAGAATATTGTGTAGTTGTGATACCGAGTAACCAAAAGGAATAAATGATTAGTTGATTTATGTTATTTATATTTTTGACGGCCGTTTACCCTAGTGGGTAGCACTACACTGCCTACGAAGCTGGAGGTCCCGGGTTCGAATTCTGGTAAGGGTAAGTTATTTGTGTGTTGAGCACGAATATTTGATCATGAGACATGGATGTTTTCTACGTATTTATGTACCTATGTATTTATCTGTATAACTATATTTATCATCGCCATTGAAGTTGGATGTTCCTTAAGTTTTTTTTAAATGGCTATATACATTATAGAATTTGTTTGGCTTGACGTCCAATAACTTTGCCTGTCGGCGGACTCATCGTTGCGTAGCAATCTCGTGTGTGTTTTGTTAAGAGCGGCCGTGCTCAAGTACACATGTCGCCACCAACCGCGACGGCGCCGGCGCGCGACTGACGCTCCTGCCTGCCAGCCCCGCCGCCCGCACATTTCATACCACCCTCGCTGTCCTTCGTCCCTTGTCCCCCGCGAACCATGGGAGTGTCACGGACGAATTTGCAAAGCTATAGTGTAAACAAACCCTAACTCTTGTTAAACTAAGTCTGTTTTAATATGGTAGTAAGTTTTGTCAAATGTTTATTTTATTAATTATTACACGTATTAGTGGAATTATATTCTAACCAATCAGCAGTACAGTAGAATTCTCAAATATCTATACAGACAAACTTTCAAAAACATCTACACATGTGCCTAATGTCAGTAACAATAAAGTCCCTATATAGATATTTTTGAAAGGTTGTCTGTGTAGATTGGAGAACTCGTCTGTACCAACAGTGACTTCTTGTTTTGGTATTCGAAACTAGTCACTTCCAGTTTTGGTTGGCATTAAGGCTCTACCACACGTCAGGCGCCGAATCAGGTTCCATGCCACAAATTGGTGGCTGAGGGTGCTCATAGATAGCGCTTATCGGTATATTCGAGCACTGTGTGTAAAACTGTTGACAGCAAGCGCTCAAATATGACAACATGCGCTACGGATTATTGTCATAAAACCTGATCCGGGTACCTGACAATTCTCGTCACTTGAAATATTCTAAATTCCATCCTTGTACATTATAAATTATAAGTTGCAATAATGGCGAAGAGTGAGAACGATACCAATGTAAATAGTTTAAAATTAATAATAATTAATTTAATTATGACTTTATATGAGCGTAGAGATATATATACAGTGTGTTCGCACTCGGTGTTACGTGGTTTTCAGTAAGTGCGTGAGTTTTATTACTGTAATAAATTATTGTTAATAGATCAATTATTACACAAAATAATTTGGTTTCATTTAAACACATGCGTAATGATAAATTCATTTGTTTATTTACATAATTGCACATTTTATATAATTCCTTAACGGTACATTGTTGAGAAATTTGGTCAATCATACTTATATTCGGTTATCATTATTTTATGTTAACCTACCTTCTACGAATACGTAATAGATAGTGATCTAATATCAGTATCGCATTCAAGTACGTCTAGCTAGACTGCGATTTATTTGTAGCATACCTTTTCATTCTATACCACATTCAAAAAATCCAAAACGTTATACAGAGTATACCAAAAATGAGATGTGAAACGATCAAGGACATCTCAGGTATCATGTTCTGATAAGAAAAAACTAAGAGAAAAACAATTACGCGTTTGTTTTTTCATTTTTATGGAGCGTTGGCCGACTGGGGCGAGCATACAAATGTAAAACCGCGACAAAAAATATCTTTTAGTTTTTTTATATCAGAACACGATATCTGTTATGCCCTCGATCGGTTCACACCCCATTTTTGGTTCATCGATGATGAACCAAAAATGGGATGATCGATCTACAGGAGATCGATCATCGACGACGCGCGAGATGTAGATAGGTTAAGTCAGTCACCACAGAGCTCACGAACGACGCTCTCATCAGCCAGATTTTCTCCAGTCGCCGTGGGCGAAATCGGCCTTTATGATGTTTATATAACCTAGTTATCAAACTGCGATTAGTATTAATGAGTTGAAATAGCTGTCAGTTCATATAAACTTTGACGTATTTATAATTTTAACGCAAAACTTGGGCAAAACGGTTAACTCTAATCCCGTTCTATTTAACCGCGGTTTGATAGTAATGTAAATTCAAGGCAATGAAGCGTAATTGCAGTGTCCAAGAGGCATCCGTATGGCTCGTGGTATTTGAGTTCCCGAGGTGTTGTGGAACCGCCCTGTGCAACCCGAACGGTGACAAACAAGCGTACTGATGGCAAGCGGACACCGCAGCCTATAGACGCATGCAACTCCAAAGGAGTAACATGGGCGTTGCCGACCCTTGATATGTTTGAGGATTCGCCTTCGCTCTCAACACAACGCATCCTTGGGAGCTCTGGCGAAAAAAGGCTGGGGCGGCTATAGAAAAAAAATATGAAAAAGATTTTTGTCGCGAGGCAACCGATTGAAATAGCAGTTGCCTGAAAGTGCGTATCATGCTGTTTATATTATAATGAAATGCTGTTTCATTCGAATACCTGGCGACAATTTTTATTTCAAGCCTCCAAATTTCCGCCCCAGTCCAAGCTGGCTCAGTTCGGGTTGCACAGGGCGGTTCCACAGCGCTTCGGGACCTCAAATACCGCGAGCCAGGGCCGTCTTTAACCTATTGGAGGCCCTGCCTGGGCTTATTAAATTGGTTATCGTTTGGTGATCTGACAGGAACTAGGGACTTTGTATTTGATCTGAGTGGCCAGGGCCCCGCGATTGATAGGGGGCCCCCTATCAATCGCGGGGCCCTGGCCACTTGCCCAAACTGCCCACTGGGAAAGAGGGGTCTGCCGCGAGCCATCCGGTTGCCTCTCGGACACATTGGGCGGGTTGCACCAACTTACTATTTAGGACCGATCAACGTTAAATATGTCGCCGGCACCTGTCATTCCATAGAGACTTGTCAAATTTTCCATACATTCAGATTTTAATGAACACCGCTTAAGATTACAGACGATTTGGTGCAACACACCCTTAAACTACGCGTCGTTGCTTAGGAGTCCGCAGTAAGCTCGAGTCTCCATACGAACGTAGTTACGCTCTCATTTTAAAACTACGTCTTGGATTGTTACGAAACTTTGCATGTACAATGACATGAGGTATATCCAGAGGGGCTACCGCGAAACGAAAACGAATTTCGTTCGTGTTTCTCCCTCTCTGTTGCACTTGCTTGTTCGAGCGGCAGAGACGGAGATACTCGAACGAAGTTCGTTTTCACTTCGCTGTGGCCCCTCAGGTCTGTAATTAGTTTATGTAGCTTCAGATACCATGGTAAAAATACAGCGAATTTGAGTTTTTCATACAAAACTTGTTTTTGCTGTATTTTTTATAAACTGGAACCATATAAACTAATTAAATTACAGCCATAGATATGCATACCTCATGTCATTGTATACGCAAAGTTTCGTCACAATCCAACACGTAGTTTTGAAATGAGAATGAAATCTCCGTTTGTATGGGAAGGTGAAATTCGGCCGTAAGCTCGGCCTCCTCTGCCGGACTCCTGACTATAGTGGGCCCGGGGAACCTTGATCCCTGTGATAGCTGTCTCCGTACAATTTATAACCTTAAAAAGTAAAATTGTACTGAGATGACAGCTTTCTGGATCAAGGTTCCTCGGGCCCACTATACACGGTGTAACATAAATGGGGTGTGAACCGATCAAGGGTATAACAGGTATCGTGTTCTGATAAGAAAAAAGTGATAGAAAAATTTTACTGACGCGTTTTTTTTTACATTTGTATGGAGCAGGTCGCCCCCAGTCGGCCTCCATACCAAAGTGAAAAAAAAATCGCGTCAAAAAAATCTCTTTTTTCTTATCAGAACACGATACCCGTTATGCCCTTGATCGGTTCACACCCCATTTATGTTACACCCTGTAGTAGTGAGGCACGTGTCCACGGGGCGAACGATCTCCACCGAGCTAGCCCTTGACGAGGCCGATGTCCCTGGCGACGTCCCTGAAGGCCCGCACGGCGCGCGCCACGTCGGCCGGCGCGTGCGCCGCGCTCAGCTGCACGCGCACGCGCGCGCCGCCCCTCGGCACCACCGGGTAGCTGAACGCCACCACGTAGATACCGCGCTCTGGAAACACTCAATATTAGGATAATCGCAAAAAAACCGGCCAAGTGCGAGTCGGACTCGCGCACAAAGGGTTCCGTTCCATTATCCGTTGAATGAAAGATAAATTGCGATTTACGATTTATCACGTATTCAAAAAATCTGCCAATTTTCAGTGGAAGTTTGCATGGTAATGTACATCATTTTTTTTAAAGTTTTATCATTCTCTTATATTGGAAGTTACAGGGGGGACACATTTTACCACTTTGGAAGTGTCTCTGGCGTAAACTATTCGGTTTAGAAAAAAAAAAAGTTTGAAACCTCAATATAATTTTTGAAGACCTATCTATATTTTTTTTTCATCAAACCTATACGTGTGGGGTATCGATCCCCACACGTATGGGCTTGATGAAAAAAAAATCGAGTTTCAATTCTAAGTATGGGGAGCCCCCAATTTTTTTTTTTTTTTTTTTTTTTTTTTTTTTTTTTTTTTTTTTTTTTTTTTTTTCTGCTCATCATCATGGGGAGCCCCCAAATTTATTGTTTTTTTCCTATTTTTGTATGAAAACAGAATACATCTACTTACCAAGTTTCAACAGTACAGTTCTTATAGTTTCGGGAAAAAAGTGGCTGTGGCATACGGACGGACAGATAGACAGACATGACGAATCCATAAGGGTTCCGTTTTTTGCCATTTGGCTACGGAACCCTAAAAACGAGGAGCCCATAATGCATGGCCAAATAATGTATGGCCGGTAATCTGCGTCCACTTTTTGTGGACTCGGATTATTGGATCGTACTTTATCAGCGGACAAAGGTGAGTTGATGCCAACTTGATGCTAAGCAGAAACGGTAGCCTAGGATTTGCTTGCAACTCCAGAAGAGTTGCATCGACGTTGTCGATCCTTTATTGATTTGAGGATTCGTTATATTTCCAAGTCAAAATTACAGAAAATAATAATGTACAACAAATAATAACCCCCCGTGTGGTGTCGGGTTAGAATTTCACCACCCCCTTTCTTCCCGTGGGTGTCGTAAGAGTCGACTAAGGAACCAGGGTTGAAGTGTGTTGTGGGCGATGGGCTAATGGGCACATTTTATCGATATTTTATACCCACATTTATGCTAAAAGTGGCGCTGGAACATAAGTTTCATGTGCTCTGCCTACCCCTTTTGGGAATAAAGGCGTGAATGTATGTATGTATGTATATAATAATAATAATTCACGTCTCTGCAATGTACAGTCAGGTGAAGATTACTTAGTAGGTACTTGGAATGGCTGCTCCGTCGTCAAACCCCAATAGTTTCGCTGCAGGTTTGAATTTGTGGCGAGTGCCTCTTATGCACATACCTACTGGTGGCTCGAATTATGGCAGTGCATATCCTTGTTCTAAGCCAACCCAGTATCGTACTCAGGATAGGAAAAGTTCGTTTGTGTTAACAGCAAGAAACAAATTCAGGGTTAGGTATCTCGCTCAACCAGGTACTACACCATCCGTCAAAGAATGCAGGCAAAAGACAAAACATAGCCTCTATCCATCCGCAAAGTCCATTCTATACACAGGAGAAAGAATTTTCGAAATCAGATGGGCAGTTCCGGAGGTATACCATTACATACAAACTTACAAAGCTACTATATCACAGACTTCCTCTTTATAATTCTTCATCATTCCTAAGCCGAGCTCCATGGCCAAGGGTGCCGCACCAACCCGCGCGATCTGGTGACCGATTTTTGACTTTCGAGCGCTCGACTCTTTCACTCGAAAACCGGCAAAAATTATGAAATGCTATTTTGAAATAGCGATAGAGAATTTAAAAACGAGTGGTATTGAGTATTGACCACTCGTATTCAATTATATTGGTAGAAAGGACGAATCTGCCATTTTGACACTAAAAACGTATTTACTTTTGCCCACCCCATCTAATCCACCCTGTCTCCCTTCACTTTAACGACGTAAAGATTACTAACGTAACATTCCCGAGGCGAGCTCCACGGCTAGTGGCGCGTCACCGACCATCACGGGGCAGATTGGGTGGTCGTCTCCGGCCACCGTGAGACCAGCTTCCTTCACTCCGTTGCGGAACACGCGGGTGTTCTCCTGAAGTCGCTCGCGAAGCTCGCTGCTTCCCTCGACTAGATCTAACGACTGTTGAACAATGAGAAAATTATTAACAAAAATTACGACAAGATAATAGGTGGGACTTCAGGGTCCGTTCAGGTCATAGACCAGAAAATGAGTAAGCAACATCCTACTTCAAATGAGGTGAGGTACCATCTAATAATTAGCATCTAACGGCAGTAAAAACAAGTTTTTTTCAAGTGCAGTAGTGTACAATAGACCACCAATTTCATCATTTCATGTTGAATATTCTTACTTACCTCCCTCCACTACATTCAATATTGTATTTTAGATGGGGGAAAGTTAGACGCCAGTGGCGAGTCCGGAGCTCGAGGGGCGAGGCTTTGAGGTTTGAGGGATAAATGAAGCGCGAGAGGTGATGACCGAGCGAATGCGGAGCGAGTCAGTGAGTCGTGAGGAATGAAGAAGTACATTTTTCAAGCGTGGAGTGATGCGACAATATCTTGAAATGAGTATGACAAATGAGGTGCCTCACGAACCTAACCCAACACTACATTTGACGTCAACCTTCGAATTTTGGCGGCCTTACCGTGCCGGCCTTAAGTGGCAAAAACAAGTTTTAGAAAACTTAAGAGGCGGCATAATTCGAAGGTTGACGTGAAATTGGCTTGGGCATCATGATGTGATTAAAATGAGTGACGGGCGTCAAGTGAAATACTAAGGTAATGGACTCTCATTAACGTTTACCTTCAAGGAAGCAGCGACGACGGGCGGCGGAGGCGCGTTAGAGAACAGGTACGGCCTAGAAACGTTCCTCAGCAGAGTCACCAGTTCCTTGGGCCCCGCGGTGTACCCACCCGCCGCGCCGCTCACCGCCTTGCCGAGTGTCGAGCAGATGATGTCCGGTGCACCCATTACGTTGCAGTATTCTTCTGTGCCCCTGGTATGTAGGACAATGTGATTGGTGACATTACAAGATAAACAAGATCGGTCCAGCTAGCACGTTAGGTTTTATCGTCACTGTCACGACAAAATGTACTGAGACGTCACGTAACACGTGACGAGAAAGTCTATCGTGTATTTACAGAGCATTGCTGGCGGTCGATGACAGCAATGCTTGGTACTTGTCGGCTAACAGTCGCAGCCCTGGCTGCGGGGCCACATTACCGTCCACTGAGAACACGCCACCTACCTATCACTATCAGCTTGATCACATGTGTAAGGAAGTACTCACCGTCCGGTGGCGCCGAAGAAACCGGTAGCATGGCTGTCGTCGACCGCTAGCAATGCTCGGTACTTGTCGGCTAGCAGTCGCAGCCCGGGTAGCGGGGCCACGTTGCCGTCCATTGAGAACACGCCATCTGTCACTATCAGCTTGATGCGTGCTTCGCTATGCGCTAATAGATGTTCCAGTTCTGTAGGGAAAGGCAGGAATGAATCATTTAACCCATTCATGGCTAAAGACTCTCATATGAGCCTTGCCTCTACATGCGATTTCCGCTGCAGAGGGGAAAAACGCTGCTAGGCGCTACGGCGTAGCACACGTAGCAACGATAGCAACTCTGGAGTTGCACTGGTTGCCGACCGTACACCCTTTCTTTATGACGTGATAAATACAGCCGTTGTAGGTATGTAGACGGTGTACCTGTTAGAATTTAACGCATTACCTACATTATACTCTTCGTCTATCTATTCGGTCTATCTAACCTACCCGTCAGTTTATAATATCACTAGGTTGATTATAAACTAACTTTTCTTACAATTTTACGGTGGCATATACTTACCGACATATATGCCTGGAAAGTAAGCTCACCATTGAGATCTCTATGCGGGTAACGGTACTTCTGTGCCTTGCAGAGCCGTATGCCGTCGATGATGGAGGCGTGGTTGAGAGCGTCCGAGAACACGGCGTCCTCAGGCGTGAGCATGGACTCGAACAGCCCGGCGTTCGCGTCGAAGCACGAGCCGTACAAGATGGCGTCCTCGGTGCCGTGGAACTGGGCTAGGCGGTGCTCCAATTCCTGTAAGTAATCAGGTTTAAGTAGGTAATCCGTCATTAAGTAACTCCTTTCACGTTTCTCGCTTTTTAGATTTTTCACTGTACAGCCGCAAATACCTGCAGAATTAGCTTTCTGTTGCTTAGCTTAGAATGAGTCAAGTTTGTGGAGACTCCAAATGGTACAGTATCTGATGACCATAACTATTTAGTTATCTATCGTGCTATTGTTGGGTTGACGGCTAGCAAGCCCTTCTACCTATTTCGAATGCCTGCTAGCTGAAGTGCTAAGATATAAGTTATAGTAAGAAAATATACCTTTTTACGTCTAAATCTAAGTCTGATCAGGATGAATTAAATAAGTATTAATATATTTCAGGGTTAGCGGGTATGACTATTACGTTTAGCGCGCAATACAGGTCTTGCATGACCATGTTAATCGACATGCTTTCGACAACGGCGAATTGACTGATTAATCTTGATAACATCCTTGAACTTTCGTAATAAGGCTCTCAACTGAAACTGAAATCCTACATCATCGTGTTAAGAAAAAAAAATAAAGGCTTGTCTCTCACTTTGTGTAAGGTTTGCGTGCCACATATAAACCTAACGGAACTCAGCCCGGCGCCATATTTGCGCAGACCCTCTCTCGCTGCCTCCACCACTTCTGGATGATTCTGGAAAAAGAAGATCGTCAGCACAAAAGAAGAGGTCCAAAATTAACTCTATGGCATGTGTAAAAAAAACTTTTAGAGCCAGTAATTAATTAGCCGATAAAAAGGATTAATTTTTATATTCTTACCGACAATCCTAGATAATTATTTGCGCAGAAATTCAGGAACTCTCCTTCCGCTCCTTGCACTCTCACCTAGAAAATAATATATAATCATTGAAAGCAAAAAAAATGTAGACAGAAGGGCTTAACTAACTACCTAAACAATGTAGTGAAGGTATACAAACAATATTTATTTTCTTTCAGCGCGTAAGTAATGTAAATTTTGATGTGTTTAATGTTAGCTGATTGATTAACACTATTACTATAACAAACAGACAGAATACGCCTTTGTTTAAAATAAGAACTGACATACCTACCTATAAATAAATAAATAAATAAATATAAGGGGACAATCTTACACAAGTCGACCTAGTCCCATAGTAAGCTCAGTAAGGCTTGTGTTATGGGTACTAGACGACGATATACATAATAGACGTACACAACCTACCAACCTACACAACCTATACAAGATCCTCAAACACAAATCTCCATGGACGGATTACAAAAGGTTCTTCATCTAAGCTTAGAGTGCGTAAAGTGTGCTTTACCCACTTTCTCCATATTAAGTATGTAGCAGGGACATTATGAATCGAATTTATTTATACATACTCGTACTGTAGAGTTTTCAATTAACATCAAAGGACGTTTTCAATAAAGTGAGCCTTAGGTATATATTGTATGAAGTAACCATATAAGTAGAGACGTACTTTAGTATCCTGTGGCGAGGTAAGGACCCTCTCATGCTTCCAAGTCTTGGCCTTCTTGATCTCCTGCAGCCTGTCGTCGAGGACCTCTCGCAGCCTCGTCAAGCCCGCCCGCTCCTTGCCTTTCAGCCCGTGGAGCTGCCGTGTCGCCTGCTTTCCATTTACAGAAAATACTGTAAATGTGAAACAGACACTTAGTTATGTAACTTCAACAAAGACACATAATAACCAATAGTCTACGCACAGAAGGTTCTCTATTAACAAATCCCCTATTTAGGTATGCCGGACGCGCCTTAAACGTAGCTATCCCTTTCTATGGAATACAACGCTGCGATACCCCCTGGGACCGGCAGGCCGACATGTACCTACTTGTAGCGGCGCGACCAAATCACGGAGTGAGCCGCCCCTGACAAACGATTTGCACGGTTGTACTCTGTGTGTGTATCCCGTGACCACGGACGCTGTAAAGGACACGTAAAATCTGGGGTACCTATTTCAGTAAAATTTAGAAAGATTTTTTCTAGACTGTGTACCTACCAACTTAATGACCGTTAAATTCGTTTTACTTATTTAAATAATTCGGTTTTAAAGCTGGATAGTTCTTTTCCAGGGAACTACTTAGGTAATAGATGTAACAATATTACCTTTAGCGATAATCGAATACCTAACAAGTGCTTGTGCATTTCTAAAAAAAATATTTTTAAAGGGTCGATAAAATGTGGCCGTTGTAGTTTCAAGCGTCCAGATCTTGTCAACCTACGTGTTATAAAATGAACTTATGAATTCTAAATCAGCGAGGAAATAACGAGAAAGGCAATACCGTCTGTATTACGTGCGTTTAGATATTGTCGGTGTTTTCCATGTGAAGGAAAGATAGGTCAATAAAAATCAAAAGATTATCCAAATTATGACGTCATTTGTAAACCTACTGTTATGCACTGCACGCTACTTAAGTTCATTCCGCGATGCAGACTTAAAAGTCACGAAGTCACCTTCACTATTACCTATTACGAGTACCTATCATTTCTATCGTCGACTTTCTAGTTTCCCTTTTCTTACACCTCTGATTTGTTCGTATTCCGCGTTGATGAACTTAACAAAATCAGATGCAATAGAGAATGCAACTAAACTTACAGGAAAATATAAACAAATTACGAGATCGGCCTCTATAATACCTACTCTAGCACTTTGTCAATATCCAGTAAGACTAACCACAGTCATGGTTATCTCGTGAGGCGAGTTAGGTATTCAAGTCTACCATTAGGTACCTACTAATAAAATGTGCAGCTTCAGTTTTCGGATAGGTACCTACAGATGATATCGTTGGTAGTAGGTACAACCAGTACCTACTTGTGCCTACTTTAAGACCACCTATATAATTAATTAGGTACCTATCGTACTTTATTGGGTCACTGGTTAGTGGTTTTATCACTCAGTACGCTTACCATGAGTCTGACAATGACGGCTTACGCTAACGAGTATCGAGTTTTCTATCTGTGCATCCCGCTCGTACTGTCAAAGTGCAATAGAGATGCACAGATAGAAAACTCGATACTCGTTAGCGTAAGCCATCATTGTCAAACTTATGGTAAGCGTACAGTTTTCCCGTATGTATAATCGATGTAAGTACCTACACTCAGTACACTCAACTAAAAATATCGCTTTACCTTGCCGAATGCATTCAAACAAATATTTCAATTAGATGTAGATGGTCGGTATTAAGTAATAGATGAGTGCGTTACTAGAGTAAATATTTCTGCAAATAACTACAGTTAGTTACATTAGCACTCTAGGTCCTTTATATTCGTAAATACTTGTATGTATCCAATATGCAAAATAAGTAAAGTGACGAGTGGCGACCATAACACGCATCAAGGTTGCTGTTTTTGCTAATGCTGTATGTTGAAACATTATCAGCACAGGTACCTATGTAAATTCTCAAGTATTGGGTAGAGGATGCAGTAAATAAAGGAAGGCATTATCCATATAATGGTAGAGGTAGAAGGTCTATAATAAACGCATTTAGCGTAGTACAGTCGAAAACATACAATATCGTACAAAACCCGGATCAAAAACATAATTACGCATCTTTTGCTTTTAAGAACATAATAGTGTTCAGATATTTTTTGACTCAGGACAGAGTACCTGCTAGTGTTGTTATTAAATCCATGATAAGTATTAAGTAAGCATAACCGGCCTTGATGATATCACAATTTAAAAACTCTACCTAAGCACTAACACAATAAAATCATATTTTTGAGGTGGTGAAAACCTCCTCCATCACACATTCACAAATTACACATATCACATATTACAATTCACATATATTTCCAGTACCTATAATTAAAGTAAGAAACAAATTATACATTACCGGTGCGCAGGAGTTGCGAGCGTAGCGCCATCGCGTCGAATGGAGGCGCGGCACGGCACTGTCCGACTTGTTAGTGGACCAGTCACGCAGGTTTCATGTTTACGTTTAATTTTGTTTTCGTTGCTACGCCGCTCACGAATATGAAGCCTCGGCTAACCGCATCAATGAAAACATTACAAGAAACTGAATCTATGGAGAGAACTGATAGAGCTCTGGAAAATCTCAAAACATGTATAAGATAAGGTACACTCCATTAAATGTATGTACTTACTAATTTGTAACTTATAGCTCAAACGAGAGGATAACTAAACTACCTAGTTACTAAAAATCTAGGACTTTCGATATCGTTGGCTCTGTTACGTCAATTGTGTCCATAAGGCGTGAAGCGAATAGGTATGCGATTATAAGTCTAGGTAGGTACCTACTAAGTTATTTGCTTATTGACGAACGGGAAAATGTTTTATGCAATCTATAAATAGTTTGATTAGTTTACTTCACGTAAAATGGTACCTTTCACTAATTTGCTCTATTCCATGGGGATTGGGATCTAATGACGGCCATGGGACGAGATAAAAATAAATAACATGACACATAATATGACATTTTATTAAAAAAACCGGCCAAGAGCGCGTCGGGCCACGCTCAGTGTAGGGTTCCGTAGTTTTCCGTCCGTCACAGTAAGTGTCCCCACTTAAGCGTTAAAAAATGGGCTACTTGTTACATTGAGTTGACATATTAAGTACAAAACTAACTAAACAACCAAAGTGATTCCCCAATCAAACCGACCCTGTATTATAGACGCAATACAAGTAATAATACTTAGCGAACAATACAAGCAATACTTAGCTAACAATTTTATTACTAGTCAACGAACGACCAAAGACAACTAAGACATTTCGAGCAAATGTATGGGCGCACCTGCTCCGACCCCATTAAATCAGGAAAAATGTTAACACCGCCATGTACGATATGAGCGTTCCGCGTACAGCGACATCTATCGGCAAATTAATTAAACTATTGCGCGTGAGCCTAAAGTATGGAAGTTGATTTTTATGGGATAATTCTTTATTGCGTGAACTAATTTTCACCGTTTCTACTTTATTTGAAAGCACGTCATTTCATTGTGATTTTGTAGAAATTACAGGTACAATAAACGACTGCTTATACGGTTAAATTATAAACTTAGTTCAGAAAGTATTTTGTAATTATTTTCAAAAACTATTCAACCTATCAAGTTCAAAATAATTTTCCTACAAAGTTTTTGTAAAGTTCTACTTTTGAGATTTTTTCATATTTATAAAACTTATGGTTCAAAAGTTAGAGGGGGGGACACATTTTTTTTACTTCTGGAGCGATTATCTCCGAAAATATTAACATTATCAAAAAAAAAATTCACTAAACCCCCATTCATTTGTAAATACCTATCCAACAATATATCACACGTTAGGGTTGAAATGAAAAAAAAACACTCCCCACTTAACGTATAGGGGAGGTACCCTAATAAAAAAAAAAACACTTTTTATTTTACCACTTTGTCGGCGTGATTGATATACATATTATTACCAAATTTCAGCTTTCTAGTGCTAATCGTTACTGAAATTATAAATTTTTAAATGAAAGGAAATATTGAAAAAAAATTTAATGCTCCGAGCCGGATTTGGTGCCCGAACCAGATTGTTCCGATAGCTCAGTTGGTAGTAGCTACGGGCCATGAATGCCTGTGGTCGCCGGTTCGAATCCGGCTCGGAGCATTAAATTTTTCAATATTTCCTTTCATTTAAAAATTTATAATTTTCTTTAGCAGCGTTACTGCTTAAAAACAAATATTAATTTAGTATGGGGTGGCGCATCGTTACTGACGATTTCTCAACATAATTTGAGACGTTGGTGTCGTAAAGAAGCCTAAGTCTTCTGGTAGATGTCGCTACATACGCCTCCCTAAGGCGTTATATGAAGGAACTGATTGAAGGATTTGGTGCCCGAACCAGATTGTTCCGATAGCTCAGTTGGTAGTAGCGACGGGCCATGAATGCCTGTGGTCGCCGGTTCGAATCCGGCTCGGAGCATTAAATTTTTCAATATTTCCTTTCATTTAAAAATTTATAATTTTCTTTAGCAGCGTTACTGCTTAAAAACAAATATTAACGTTACTGACATTATCCGCGGACGGACGGACAGATATGGCGAAACTATAAGGGTTCCTAGTCGACTACGGAAAACGAAGAGTATACGTTGGGTGCAACAGGGCAACTAGCACGATAGCTTTTACACGTTTTACGGTGAAAATTTACTGAAACGTCACGTAAAACTTGATGATAAAACGTATCGTGCTAGGGCCTCAGGTACACATACTAAAGCGCAGAAATGGACACATTTATACATTCATACAAAATAAGTAACGTAACTAAGTACGGAATTAGAAGAACGCGTGTTTGGTCGACTTATAGTGGCGATCTTTGGAGGAGGTCAAATTGTAAGCAGTGATGATAATGATGTGGACTTAGAGTAGAGTAGGGTAGGGTAAATATAGAGACATACAATAATTTAGAACCAATCGAATCTCTTCATAAAAATAAATATGAACTGACTCGTCCGAGCTGATGGTGGCCGGCGTGCTCCTTCGTTCATGATAAGCCTTAGTGAAATTAAACATCCGTTGCCGAGGCTTAGTTTCGCTGCACACTGTGACCGCCGGGAACGGAATCTACGCATAAAAATATCATCTTAATCTACGGATTAGCCACGGTGATAGCCGAGAATAATGTAAAGGAGGTACAAGACACCAACATTAATAATACATCTACTGTACCTACAGATATTTTGCTACAGCAAAGCGCGCATAATTATCTGTTTAGACTCTATTTCTAAAGCCTTTATCAAGGGTCAGGCATTTTTTTGTCGGCTTGTTAGGGCAGATATGTTGGAGACTGTACGTGAAATGAATGATAGGTACTTAGGTAGTCCACACTGAGTTCGTAGTATCCGCAAAGCGGACCAGAGTTTCGTCCCATTTAATCCATACTTTTCTTATGAAGACGATGCACACGCTTATGCTCGCGATCACCATGCACAACCACCATAATCTGTGACAAACACAAGGATTATCTATACATATAAATGCCTATGTCCTGACTGACTCACTCATCAACACACACCCGAAACTACTGGGACTAGAAACTTGAAATTTACACCAGGACTTCCTTTTATGACGTAGGCAAGGGATAAGACGGGATTTTTGGAAATTCCATCCCTAAGGGGGTTAAATGGGGGTGCAAAGTTTGTATGGGGAATCATTATTTTTTTTAACTAGAGACTTGAAACTTTGTAGAAAGATTAATCATTGGAATACAAAAAAAGTGATTTCTGCGTTTAAGAAAATTTCACCCCTAAGGGGGTTAAATAGGGGCGCAATATTTGTAGGGGGGAAACATTAGTTTTTAAACTAGAGTTTTGTAACTTTAGGTTATTTTTATAACGTGGGCTAGGGACAACAAGGGATTTTTGGAAATACCTCCCCTAAGGGGGTCAAAAAGGGGTGCAAAGTTTGTATGGGAGAATCTATTTTTTTGAGCTAGAGACTTGAACTATGTAGAAAGATTACTAATAAGATTACAAAAAAGAAATTTCTGCGTTTAAGACAATTCCACCCTTAAGAGGGTTAAATATGGGTGCAAAGTTTGTATGGAGGGAACTTTATTTATTGAGCTAGAAACATGAAACTTTGTAGAAACATTACTTATTAAAATACAAAAAAAGTAATTTCAGCGTTTAAGAAAATTCTATCCCAATGGGGGTTAAAAAAGGCTGAAGGTTTTGTACGGGGAACATTGGATTTTTTAAAGAGATGTACTCTTCATTAACCTGTCTCCATTTCTCGATTTCCAGTGCTGAGTTTAAGATTGTTTTAACAGCCTTACGATATTTAACTTTTTTTTTAATCTCACTCATAATAATTAAGATCCCCATTTTCTAGCTCCATATCCATGCGTCGCTCTATATCTTGCAGAGTCATTTTTGCCAAAGATTAAAATTAGATTAAAGCATCAGGTAACTGACGGAAGAAGTATACTAAGCAATCTGCAAACAATTCCCGTTATCTGATTGGAAAATCTTTAAAAATTCTTTAACAATCGCATATTGTCAGTGTCTGCCACTGTTTGAAATGTAATATGTCTAGACCATTTTAACTAAGAATAAAATTCACTTACCTATTTTATATCTTTGTCATCATCAAAAATCTACGCGGACGAAGTCGCGGGCGGCCGCTAGTATAATATATTATTCGATATTCTTATTTGTGTTACGTTTACGCGTCCCTGACTAGGGCTGGTGATGCTGGTATTCACAACAGGGGACCGATTTTTAACTTTCGAGCGCTCGAAAATCAAATAAAAGTAAATACGTTTGTAATGTCAAAATGGCAGGCACTTAGTTTCTACCAATAGAATTGAATACGAGTGGTCAATACCACTCGTTTTTCAATTTTCTATCGCCATTTCGAAATAGCATTTCATAATTTTTGATAGTTTTCGAATGAAAGAGTCGAGCGCTCGAAAGTCAAAAATCGGTTCCCAGGTCCCGGCAACTCGCTTCTGACGTACCAGTTTAATTATTTATACTGGTGATAGTTAAAAACGTAGAGTTTGTTGAACCATGCAGTGCGATTGTTACTAATTTAACCTCTTGGCAATTGGCCAGTTCCACCGTTACGAGTAGGTACAGCCTGCGTACTGCGCTTCCTACAAGAGTAAAATATTAAGTAGACAAAAGGATGCATTTCACATACATTCAGGATGCCTGATGGCCCATTATGGTGGGTATACATATCACATATGGTACATTGCTTCTATACCTAAGTAGAATTAAAAACTGCGACAAAATTCTAACAGTTGAAGGAAATAAAAGCAAATAAAGTAACTTTTCACTCCTTCTGTTCGAAAAGAAGCTCACTGCGCTCAGGATTCCATGTTAGAATCTCTCGCTAAGTTTGGAATTCTATTCTGGAATCCTTCCCTTCGTTCTGGATTCAATCAGTCGGGTAAGTAATACGAAGTATAACAACTAATCATATAACGGTCATAATATATACGCTCACTGTGTATAAGTTTGTTTAGTATAACGTTCATTGCACATAACGAACGAAAGATATAATGACAAAATATATAATTTCGTAAAGTATAACGTACTTTAGACATAATATCAATTGATATATCGATTAAAGCGTATAATATTCATAACACCTAAGGTTTATAACATATATTATTCAATTTATCTAACATCAAAAAGGATATTGCTCGTATGTTATAATCGTCTTCACTTATTTTAATAGCAATGCCGTATGAAGGAATATATATGAATTTGAATAAAAAAACATTAAACGTTTTTAAGATTGAAATTAAATTTATTTTTATATCAAACACGCCAATCATTTTAACCTAACCTTACCTACACACCAGCGTGTCGACGCCACCCCGCTTCGCGGGGTGTCTATTTCCGCTCTAAGGGACACAAGGCAACCCTAACCTAACCTACAAGTAATACCATTGGTAAGAGTACTTGTTGTTTTTTACTGCGGGGGGCTTCGCCCCCCGAGCCCTCCTTTTACTTACAGCCCTAACCTAATTTTCTGTATTGTAATCCTCATACGAAAATATACTATGCGTTATGATCGTTATACGTTATGTATGTTATACGAAAATATATTATATGTTATGATCGTTATACGAAATGAAATTATTCAATTTGAGTGTTATAGAAAAAAACGTTATATAATATGATTATTATGGCTATTGACCGTTATTCCTTATAAAAGTATTGGTATTGTTGTTATAGCTAACGTTCATTATATCTTGTGAACGTTATTAATATGAAATTATATATACTGTTGTTATATCTCGTGGGACGCACCCCAATCAGTCACCGTCGTAACTTATACCATCTACTACCTATATTACCTTCCAAACCAGGTAGATTGAACGTCCAAAATATAACGGAAGCCGGACGGACGGAGTGCAACTTCTAATATTTATATAAGTAGATATACAACGTGACATAAAGCATTCGTCATTCTAGCACTGTAGAAACTCCTAAATTATAAATGAAGTAGGTACAAATGCTTTAAGTCTGACATAAACTCGGTCATGGTAGGTAAGTAGCTGCACTGGCTGGGTTTCTAATGTTTTCCATAATTTCACATCTTATACCTAACAGTTAAGTTTGCCATAATCATCATATCGCAGAAAGTTGATTTTCGTAGACTAACCCTCGGTTCCCACTCGTCTCATTCTGCTGCCGGGCCCAATTTTTTATCGGGTGTTGGCTGTCGGCGCCTCATACAAATTGGTGTCCGACAAGTGTGAATAGCTACATATAAAATGTTTTTCCACTGGAACGACCGATTAAAATCCCGTGTGCAAACATTAGAGCCCCCTAGTAAGCGCGCGGTCAAAATGGAATGGTAGCGGTAGCGGTAGCGGCGCTCGTCGCACAGCGCACACCCTGCACCATAGATAAAGACGCCTCTGGGAACGACATCCGGCATAGTGGGAATCAGTTCTATAACTGTAAAGGTTTTAGATTTGATATATAACAAACCTAACCTAACCTACTACAGGGCTCTACACAAGTTAAATTATGAATATCGAAAGGATACCACAATGAAGACCTAGAATAGAAATACGGGTGGAGACCCTATCAATGCCCTAGCACGATATGTTTTATCGACACATTTTACGTGACGTATTAGTACATCTTCGCCGTAAAATATGACGATAAAACCTATCGTGCTAGCTGGGCTGGTGTCAAAATTTATAGGATTAATAGGTATTAGGTACTATACAGTCCGTTCGCGTTAAGAATGCAGTGAATCATCGGTGCAACTGCAGAGTAGAGGTGGATCCCCGTGGTAGTGCTAAACATCAACATCCTCCTAGCGTTATCCCCTCCCGGTCCTGCCCTTAAAGGAGCTCGGGGTCCGCTTTGACACCTGATCCCAAGATTTGACATAGGCACTATAGTTTTACGAAAGCGACTGCCATCCGACCTTACAACCCAGAGGGAAAACTAAACCTTATTTTGATTACACCGGTTTCCTCACGATGTTTTTCATTCACCGAAAAGCTAACGGTAAATATTCCGTACATAAGTTCCGAAAACTCATTGGTACGAGCCGGGATTCGAACCCATGGCCGCCGCTTGACAGCCGCATGCCTGAACCACTAGGCTACTGTAGCTTGCAAAGCTACCTGAATTAGGATAGGTAGTTTACTGTCAGTCAGCAAAATACTCGAAATTATTGGTATACTGAAATTGTCGATTTGAAAAACCTCGACATGAAAAATTGTCTGGTATTAGGTACCCTGAATTATGCTAAAATATAATTACGTTCAAAAGTAAAATTGACCAATATGATTAAGCAACATAGGAAGTACAAAAGTTTAAAAATCGTTCATTACCTATTGCATTTAATGACTTTGGTTTGATCTAAAGCTACCCTGCATTTTTTATGAAATTGATATCACCATTCTATCTAATTACACGTGGGAGTTCGCCGGCCACAAAGAGCCCGTAATTATGTATGTAGGAGTTATAAAATATTAGTTATAGTGATAGTGACGAAATTATACTTACACAAATTAATTTCATGATAGGCTAGTACAATAAATGTGTTATATATATTGATTTAATTAAGTAACAAAGTTTAAATACAAGAAAAACATAATTTTATGATTATTATTGTATATTACTGTAAAAAATCTCGTGTAAGTATAACGTTTCTGCAAAAGTGAAGAATTTCTGAAAGTTAAGTTTGTGATCTATCCATATAATGTGATATAAATATTGTAATTATGAAATAATTGTTTGTATTAGTGTTTACTTCAAATCAATCTTCAAATCAACTTCAAATATTGGCGGGGAATTTTTGTGGTGATGGGTTGATAGTGTCTCCAACTGTCCACAGTACACACAGATATTGCCGTTTTATCGATTGACTGAAATGGTTTCGTTATTTTGTTACTGGCAATAATATCATACTTCATTCGTTTTTTCGTTCATTCATTGAATCCATGAAATGAACCTAGAATTATTGAATCATTCAATTGGTGACAAGCCAAGGCCACGGTTCGATTGTGTTTCTCACTCATGCATTAGCATAAGGTGATGTAACAAAACGAGACAACAAAAACAAACAAAACAAGAAAACAATTCATCGTCTCTCGTTCATGTCTCGTCTGCCTGTCCGGTCCGTCCTTTTCCTTTGGTTTTATTTTATTTTCATCCTTGTGCGTAGACGCATGCTGGGAACTGTGAAGTGAACTGTCATTCACTACGAGTGCGAGCGCACATAGATCGAAGAATTTCATAATCATATATTCGTATTCGCTTGTGTTGGTGTTGGTGTGTGTGCTAGTGATCTAGTGTTCTAAACCAGATTTCGATGTTGTCCATTAATGGTAAAGCCGTGAACTAAGATTGTTGATTTTGCAACTTGTCAGACGAAGTGGAAATCGTTGTACCATGTCTCTAAAGTTGTGCGGTGTATTGGCGGGGGCTCTTCTGCTGGTCCTGCCTATAGTGTTTGCGTGCAATGAGGCTATTTGCGCCAGCGTCGTGTCCAAGTGCATGTTGACCCAGTCTTGCAAGTGTGACCTGAAGGACTGCTCATGTTGCAAAGAATGCTTCAGCTGCCTGAGCACCTTGTACAGCGAATGCTGCAGTTGTGTTGGTAAGTTCATTGAATTGAAAGACTTCGTTCCATATTCTAATACATACTTACCTATAATGTGGCCAAAATTATAGTTGTTTAGTATACTCTTAAAGTAGGTAGAGGAAATAAAACAGCCAAACTAGTTGGTTAATTTATTTAAATTGCCACGAATGAAAAACAATATTAAATTATTGGTTCATACACCGTAGGTAGGAGAAAAGGTTTTTTACTATCAATACTTTAGTTGTTGTGGTATCAATAAACTAATATTTATATTAAATCTACTGTTATACTACATTTTCAAAAGTAGCCACACAAATTATCTACTGGTAGGGATCATCAAATTTGTCAAGTTCTGCAACCATGTCATAGTCTCTATTCTCTAAGCCTACTAAAAAGACTCAATGGTTTTCAAATGCTGTGTGGATTAAATAAAATTGCATAATAAGATCACATTATATAAGAAACAACATCATACAAACAGACAGCTGACAAACAATGGACACAGAGAACATAATCACAAAAAGTACAATCATCAATCGCTTGCAGCATGTTCCCTATAATGCTGGCTGTAACTCCTCTCTGTATTGGTAAGGGTGCTTCCTTTAGAAAGTTAGACAACAGCCCTGAGGTGCTGAAACATTGATTTTTGATGTTTCGTAACAAGATGCTTATTTGACTATCAGTCAACATCCCTATAATATTAAAACAGAACAAATACGACTCGCCAACTTTTCCACAGACATGTGTCCTAAACCAAATGACACTGCCACCGCACTGTCCAAGACATCATATGTGGAAGAACTAGCAGCTGACAGCGTTCCTGTACTGTTCAGCAGCCTGACCAGTGACCCGGACCCTGAAGAGAGGTGGCTGTCTATCACATACCCTGTAGACCTCGACCTGTCTGTGTTCAGGCCGGCCAAAGACAATCAGCTGGTGTATCATTTGCGTAAGTCATTTACTGTAATCAGTTCTAGCAACTGTTTCTGTTGTATGCAACCCATCCATGAATGTTTTTTTTTATTGTTGCACACAAGTAAAGTATCAAACTGTTTTATATATTTTTTGCTAATTGGATCATATGTATAATTCCAACTTTATTGTTTGGTTGGTAAACACATTAAATCTCCAAACAAATCTTGTTCAAGTACATATATGTTTAACCCCTGATGCCTACAAGGGGTATTATAAGGTCAGGCTCCCAAACTGCCTCCCTGCCTGATTAGAGGGTGTTTTTTAAATAATGTAGATATGATATGTTGTGTAAATGATTCCAACATGTATTGGAAGACCATGCCCATCTATAATCATTTACAATAAAAATTCCAAATCCAAGCTTTGTAGTACAGTCAGCGTCATATAGTTAGTGGCAGCCAAGGCAGCCAAATATTTCGGTACATGTCTTTATTACTGTAAGAATAAGGGTGTGTTACGAAATATTTGGCTACTCTGGCTGATACTAACTATATGACGCTGACTGTACATACACTAAAACATCTATTGCAGATACCTAGCATATTCCGTTTTATGAAAATAACACGTGCTTTATACATGTACAAGTACCACACTCTGGAAACATCCCTAATTCTAATCCAAGTTTCTCAGAATGTAACACAATGCAGAGCATGTTCTGCCAATTTCTAATAGGCACTATCAAATTCTAGGAACCAACAGTTGCCTCTACACTGATTAGATAAGTGCAAACTTCCACAGCCACTTAACGGTTACATTAAACTTAGGACAATACGGTTAATCATCAAAGGGACCCCACAGCCACACAAGTCGGCAATAAAAAAGGTTCCCTGTGGGGATAAATGAGTCATTATTTTGGAATGTCTACCTGCTCCAACTGTTCTCATCCGTTTAATCGTCGTGTATTTGGCGTGATGTATGCTTATAAACGTCGCAGTATGCGATGAAATAAATTAAACAGCACCTGCATCTTATTATGCAAATTAAATCATATCTAACGTTGTAATTTATCATAAACATCATTTTGTTACAAGCCACACAATTAAGAATATTAATTACGCATTTAGCGTTAATGTTTACTGTAAGTTGGGAATTGGTGTTTATAATTTTCGGATTATCTTTGTCGAATGGAGTCGTTATATGTACGATTCGCACCGAACGGGCCGGGCCAGAGCGCGCCTGCGCGTTTTTTACGAATTGTCAAAGGAATTTGAAGCTTTAAGGCTTGGCCAAACACAGGGCGTGGCGCAGCGTGACGTCCGCGCCGCGTGATGCTGGCGCGATGAATGTTCAAACAGGGCGCGCGTGGATCGTGCCGGCCTCGCGCTCTCAACACGCCCTCATCGCGCGCGCGAACGCGGCGCGATGCGGGTGTGACTCGCGCCCGGATACAGCATGCGCGCGCGGAGGGTCGCTCATTAGTCATATATAACTTTATGATCTCTTACGAGATTTATATATTGCTACGCTCGCACTAGACACTGCGCCCTGCCTTACGTCAGTAACGTCCGACTGATGTGACCTAGCGCGGCGCAGCGTGCCGCCGCGTCCGCGCCGCGCTGCGCTGCGCTCACGCCGAGTGGACGCAAGGGGCAGCGCGGGGCGCGACAGAAGCGGGGCGCGATGCCAGCGGGACGCAGTCTGTTTGACGTCGGTAACCTGTTAGCATGTGTTTAATGCCGCCGCGGTCGCGCCGCGCGACCGCGGCGCTGCGTCTCGCCCTGTGTTTGGCCAAGCCTTTAATACAGACATTAAATTCAATATTTGAATGTACTTGCGGCCGGTCAGCTCCTCGCGGACGTGGACGGCTGTGGTCGACTGTCGTCACATGTGACCGGCTCCGTCCGGCTTTTGCCTACTGCACTCTATTAAAACGCGGTCGGCTGCCGCCGGGTGCTCGCGCACCCGTTGCGACGCGGCGTCAGGCAACCCGGCCCAGCCCGCGAGGTGGGAATCGTACATTACGGAACAATATGTAATAAATCCGTTAGGGCCGGCTATGGATGTGCTATGGAGCCGCCACGCACGGAAAGCGTCCTGTTTGAGACGAAGAATACTTAATGCCATCATCTTTAACCATTTTCATTAAATGACTGTAATATTACAACATTATTTTTCATTACTGTTTTGTGAGATGATACCAGCTCTGGTCAGGTACGGATCCGTACCAAAGATAAAACCTTTTGTTTTAAATCTCGAAGTCATCATTTGATGGTTACGTGTGGTCGTAAAACATATAAGAAGAAAAGAAAAGGCACGGAAGCGCACTTCAGCACTGGTGTTCCATCTGCAATCGACAATTAACGTGGAATATTTCCGTTTCCAGAGAGCATAGAGCAGGAGGTGGAGCCAACAAGCCGCGACGTGGTCACGTTCAACTGCACCATCGCGTACATGGCGCAATGCATGTCGAGTGACAAGTGCCGCACTCTGTGCCGGTCCATGGGCGCTAGCAGTTTGCGGTACGTTTGTATGGATCTATATGCGTTACAATAAGGGACGGAAAGGCTCATATGCAGCTATATTAAGAACTGGTCTTAAAATGGCTGACGGCTGGTAATGGTTTATTTGCCGCAACCTCATACTAACTCAGTTGCAACAAATAAACAAAATCGGAACTATAACAAGGATAACGAATGATTATTTTCAGTTCTTTCTATCACACTTATGAGATTAGTATTATAATACCATCTCGCTCAGTCATGGTATTATTATTACCGTAACTTCATAGCTTGTCTGGTATATAGGCCCCTGTTTGTATCCGATTTACTTTCTGAAAACAGCACAGCAATCACAAGACGGCGCGCGAGCTCTTTCGATTTTTCTAAGTGTTCTAATAAGAGAGAGACGGACAGTGTGAGAAAAATCTAGACAGCGCGCGCATCGTCTTGTGATAGCTTGAATAGCCGTGCAGTGGTTGCATTTCACGAAGGCGAGTGGGCGCGTTCCTATTATTATCACGCTAAGTCTAATATCGTCAAATCCACTTGTCTTCGTGAAATGCAAGAAGTATATCATATAAATATGAGTACTTAGCGATCCCTGCGACCTAGTTCGATCATAGGATCCGTCAGATAGTGAAACGGTCGGCCATGGAATGTCAAAATATAAGAGGTATATTATCATCACTATAAAAAATAATAAAGTCGTATCGCAACGTCTTGTCTGTAGTGGTTATATTCACTTTGGTCTTATATGATATGATACGCGTGTAAAACTCAATGACAATGCGATAACGACTTATTATTTTTACCATTTGAAACTTATTTGCTACTGCAAATGAAAAGCAGAAAAGTTAAATTTGTAGCCACTTAATATTTGCCGCTATTGTTTTCAGGTGGTTCCACGACGGCTGCTGCGAGTGCGTGGGTGATAAATGCCTGGCGTACGGCCTCAACGAGAGCAGGTAAGGTTCGGATTCCCGCAAACAATGCCGGCGTGTGCCTGTTATGTAAACAAACGGTGCAAAAATAGCCCGTTGCTGAAAGCTGTACAACACTCCGCGAAAACTTGGTATCATTCTATCCACCATGAATAGAGTTTACTCTGAGATTTGTTTTCGTTTTTGTTTTACTCGACGTTTAAGTCAGTATTGTAGTTTAGTATTAGTAGTAGGTACTATGGTAGATTCGGGCCTTCGAGAAATATTTACTAACATAATTTAAAAAAGCTCCAACTGCTACTGTGATGGCGTTTTGAAGCACTGCAATGTAAAATTCTAATTTGCATACAAGTCTTAAGATGTCTTCGATTAGTTGCCTTTACATTACTCACATGAACCATGTGATGTGCTGTTCACTATACACTTTCAAATAGAACTGACTGCTTATTTTTTTACCCATTCGCTGCCAAGGCCAAAATATTCCATATAATTTTTACGCGATATCGCGTCAATGGCAACCAATGCCCTAACTTAACACAGTTACATTATATAAAGGGGAATGGAGAATCGACTGTTTATCGGACACAGAGCATTTTTATTAAATGTGTTTTTGATATTTTCTTTCATACATGAATGATTCAATTTAATACATTGTGTCTATTGAGCTAGTTGTATCCCAGCCACCTGCGCGGGCGCGCCTGCGAGCATTAACATACTGATCCGGACCCGTATCAAATAACACGCAGGTGTCAATCCGTGGCGTATTTATATTTATGTACTACTCGATACATCATCGTCATTTCATCTCGTTATAGAGGTGGGATCGCATGGTTTATTATTAATATTATTATAGACACACCGTGCGCCATTTGTGCTGTCACTGATCTTAATATATATATGTATATATATATACATATATATATACTGGCCGTCGTCGTAGATCAATCCACAGGAAACCCTGCGCTGTAGTCAAAACACAAACTATAGTATTACAGAAGTGGCCACACATTTTTTTGGAGGCCGGAAAAGATTTGATGTGACACAACCTACCTGCTGTTTTAATTTGGCAAACGATCGACCAAACTCCTTGTAGTATTTCCAAATTACATTAAATTCGAACCAATAGTTAAAGAATGATTCTTCCTTTTTTAGGGTTCCTTAGTCAACAAGGAACCATAAGTTTCGCCATGTCCATCTGGCCGTCCGTCCGTCTGTCTTAGGCTCAGCTCAGTAACCATTACTACTAGAAAACTGTAATTTGGTGGGGGTATATAAGTCAATCAAGCCGACAAAACAGTACTTACAAATACTTACAATAAAATAATAAAAAAAAAAAAATTTTGGGGCATTGATCACATAAAATAAAAAAATAAAATTACTACAACATTTCGCCAAACTGAGCAGCAGTTTGTTGGCGATCACCTAAAGCGATAACCTAAATATACATCCCCAGATGTATATATTTTTTTTCTCGTTAAACCCATAGTGTGGGGTATAGCTTGTTCATAAACATCATGGGTTTCTTAAAACAATTTTTCAGATATTGGGCTTCAGAGCTCTAATTTTTTATTCGAGGCATGTGTCCCCCCCTTTTGCCGGCTAAATGGCTACTTTAAAAGGCAAACTATCACGGTTACGTCGGCAGAACTAGTTACCGAGTAATAGTCGACCAACTTAAAATGTACTCAGCGCGGCCAACTTTCGTACATATTCGGCTGACGCAACCGCACCATTTAGTTGGGGCGTGCGTGTCGGTGTAACAGACAGGCAACTACGGAACCCTACACTGCGCGTGGCAGGACACGCACTTGGCCGATTTATTTAAATGAAGTAAAATGCGTATGCCCTTAGAATTTTTTTCAAAATTAAATAATAAGATACAGCAAAGAACCTTGGCCACATTTTTTTTATGGAGGCCGAAAAAGATAGCAAATGACCCTATCTAACTGCCGTTTTTATTTGGCTAACGATAGACCAAACAACCTGTATTTCCAAATTACAATAAATTCGAACGAGTTGTTTAAGAATGATTGCAAGTCAAATTGGTTAATTTTGTCACTGACTGACTCACCAATCATCCAAATTCTAAGGTTACTTCTAGCAGACCTACAAACTTAAAATATTGCATGCGGTTAGTGTTAAGTGTACAATGCACTAGAAAACTATACAAACGTTGTTTGCCTGCAATTTAATGAATAAATGGTTAACTTAATATCTACGTAATATCTCACAACTTTTTACGGTGGAAGAGTTTCGAGACTTCTATTTTTACATGGAATGTTTTTTATGGGATTATTTTTTATCGGATTGTGGGTCTGTGATACTTTGCGAGATTTAACAGTGATATAACCTTGTCATGACGCGGCTTTCATATTGATTTGATATTAACTGGTTAGTAAACCAATCTATGTGACAGCCACCACATTATGAATCTCCTTAAGTGTTCCCACAACAAATCATAAATTGTGCATGTTATAGCAAACGATTTCTTTGGAATTATTAAAAAAAAACAAAAAGAGTTTCGAACTGTAAGGTCCGGATCACACTGGCGCGGCCTGCGGTGGCGGTTAATAGTAAATTTGACAGCTAATGACAAGTTTACTATTGACCGCCGCGGCCAGGCTACTATTTCACCAACTTGACAATTGTCACCTGACACTTTACAATTCGACATACATTGCTGGTTCTAGAAGTTGAGGTGGTTGCTAGGTTACTTATGGAACCAGCAATGTACGAAGGGTTGTCGTTATCAGGTGACAATTGTCAAGTTGGTGAAATAGGGGCCAGGCCGTTCCAGTCTGTGAGATAAATAGAATTAACTAATAAATAAATAATAAATAAATATTAGGGGACAATCTTACATAAATCAACCAAGTCCCAAACTAAGCAAAGCTTGTACTATGGGTACTAGACGATGATAAACATACTTATATAGATAAATAAATACTTTTAATACATGGAAAACATCCATGACTCAGGAACAAATATTCGTGCTCATCACACAAATAAATGCCCTTACCGGGATTCGAACCCAGGACCTCTTGCTTCGTAGGCAGGGTCACTACCAACTAGGCTAAAGCGGTCGTCAAGCGAATGTTCTAAATTCAAAAAGAACCTCAAATCCATGTCTGGGACTTCTAGACGAGCGAGAACGAGAGACGAGCTATAAACGAACGTTTATTACAGATGCCCGGCGTGCCCGACCGGCAAGGAGGAGGAGGACGAGCTCGCGCTCGAAGACCTGGACTACGGCGAGGAGCCCATGTCCGTCGCCGACTCCAAGCACAAGTAGTGTTGTAGTGTTTCACTTGTTAGAATTTCAAGTCTGTACAAGGCTGGCAACACTTACGCGAGGTCCGTCATAGTTAAATTTTCCATACTTTTTCCCGACTTCCACAGAATGCATGACTATTTTGAGCATCGACTCACTATTACTACGTCATCAGATTACGAGTAGTTTCTATTGTGAGAGAGGCATAGCTCTTACTTGGTACTTAAGTGTTCTAAAATAGCATATATAATTTGTTGTAATTATTTATTTGTGGATGAAATGATAATGGAAACTCTTTATGTTTTTGGTTTACGCTAACGATTAGTAACAATTATCGATGAATGCGACTTGAGCGACTACTTATCCTGAATCTCGTACATACATATGAATGACAATGATGTACATACATTCAATATACCTACCATATTTAGATAGGATAAAATAATTTTTATTTTCTACACATAGGTCTAATTTTTAATTTCAGCTGTATCTTGTACAGTGAATAAGGACTAATTTTGTGTAACTTTATTGCTACTTATTTACTCAGAAACATCAGTAGTACTTTAGTAAAATATGTATACTTATTTGTAATCAAATGATCGTACAAAGAGGACACAATTTTTAGTAATATAAGTAAATCTATGAGCTTTAATTTCTTTTTAGAAACTCTTTCCTATCGTTTATATGATCAACTAATAATAGTAAGGAACAAATGTTTTCGCTAGCTTTACTACATGATCATGACAATGCAGCAACATATTTATTCACTAATTGTGTTGGTACTACAGCTTGCTTGCGTTACAATAAACAACTATTTTTAAAATTTCCGGATGTTACAGTAGAAATGAAACTATAAATTCTGTCAATTTAAGTACAGTTGAAAACCTACCTTACAGGTACTTTGAGCATATAGTCGATCTACCTTATACCCTATTCCTGGTAGGTTAAACAGAAGGAAAACAGGTTCTTGGTAGTCCAGTTCTTAAGATGTCATCTAATATAATGTTATGACGTTCTAAAAATGCACTCGTCGAACCAAATTGAAAATATTTCTAAACATCCAATCATCATTCTCATTCTCCTAGCGTTATTCCCGGTTGTGCCCCTAAAGGAGCCCAGGGTCCGCTTTGACACCTAATCCCAAGATTTGGCATAGGCACTAGTTTTACGAAAGCGACTGCCATCTGACCTTCCAACCCAGAGGGAAAACTAGACCTTATTGGGATTAGACCGGTTTCCTCACGATGTTTTCCTTCACCGAAAAGCTAACGGTAAATATTCCGTACATAAGTTCCGAAAAACTCATTGGTACGAGCCGGGATTCGAACCCACGACCGCCGCTTGATAGCCGATTGCCTGAACCACTAGGCTACCGTAGCTCTAAACATCCAATACTTTCGTTTAATTAATTTACTAAATTATTCTCACTACTATTTTCATAACTTGAAAAATAATTAAATGAAATCATCGTTTTATAGTGTGAAACTCTCCGTATAAAATACCGAAAGAGGCAGGGCTTACCAACAATCTGCAACGAAAGTTTAGTTCCCCACGTTGATAGATGTTGTATGAAGAAGCTGAAGAATGAATGATTGTAAGACGAGAAGATCTGAATATAGGTTGACATAATTGATCAACAGGGTTGAAAAAAGAAATACATGTGGTTGGGGGTGACATTGTTTAGTGTTGATGATTTTTAATACTTTCAGATAACACATACATATGCAAGATAGTTTAGAATGTTCTTCACCAGGACCTTCTTTCGATCGTCTTCCTCCAACCCTAGCTAATCATAATCTTTCACTTTAAGTATTCTACATTTCTCTCCACGACGATCCCTAATTACACTTAATATTCCTAACTGTATCACGCAGTTTCGCCACATTTAAAATGCATATGAAAACTTTAAAAGTAGTGTTGTTACCCCTGCCTCTTTGACACTCTAGTCTCTAATGTTTTCTTATTTGGAACGAACTATCTGGTACGTGTGATGACACAATTTACTCTTAGTTTCGATCCTACTTCGCCATTTAGAATTTATGACTTGACAAACGTCAGCGCCATTTTTAAAGTTCAACTGGTTTGCTAAATGATGGTCAACCAATAAAATATCCTTTAAATTTAAGTGGACAGAAGTTATTTAATATACCTACACAGACGACGCGTCAGATGATGTATTTATTGTATTATTATAGTGTATTTGGAAGATTATTATAATAATTATAAACAAAGGTTTTAATTTCTAAACAAAATGTTGAGGATGCAGCATACACCATGTCACAGCATGCCTTTAGAATGCATGCTAAGGGTTGCATGCATTTGTATTAGGAAATCAATTACTATTTATTGTAATAAATGTATGCGATGAATTTCTATGTCATCAAAGAATTGTCTAAAATTTTAAAACTAATTATAAGAGCGCCACTATGTAGCGGTGACGTTAGTAATTTGTATTTATATACTGCATCCTAAAATGACAATGGTCAACGTATAATTGGCGACATTGTATAAATATTTCCGTCCTTTCCATGTCTATTATATTATAATTTTGAAATTGTTTGTATCGAAACTTATCTAATATTATGCTAATGTGTACGTTTAAATTCGGTACGTACGTCGGAAGTACTGCCACGTGTTCAGCAAGTCTCCAAGTGCCAAATGAGTTGCTTGTGCTAAATTGCCGTACTTTTTCTATTAGAGTATTGTCCGACAACTGAATGCTAACCTTTTTACTCCCGGTTGCAAAAAGGTAAATTTGCTCTAATGGCTTATTATGAAAGTTGCTGTCGGTTTCGATCTTTTTTATCAATGAACAGGCACGCGACTATAATGACATTATATTAAATGTACAGTCAGCGTCATATAATTAGCAGCAGCCAAGGTAGCTTAATACTTCGGTACACGTCTTTATTACTGTAAGAATAAGGGTGTGTTACGAAATATTTGGCTACTCTGGCTGCTACTAACTATATGACGCTGACTGTACCTTATTTTACGAGCGATTTACATGGAGCAGTAGAGGATGAGTGTGTAGAGTAAGGGCGAGTTGCACCAATTTACGATTACAGACCGATCAACGTTTAATATGGCGCCAGCAGATGTCAGTCCATAGGAAGTTGTCAAATTTTGACGTACACCGCTTACACCGATTACAGATGGTTTGGTGCAACCCACCCTAAGACGGATTATTTGTACCTATTTAACAAACTGTATTCTATGTAATTGCCACTGAATACAACATTATTTAAGCCATCAAATCGATACAGTAGAGCAATTATTCTACATTTTGTGTTTACGCAGCCATCAAAAGCCATTTTAAGTATCAACACAACACTCATCACTCGTGGGCTTCCAACACATCGTCTACGTATTTTACATTAAAGTTTAAATACATTCGAGTTCTTGGTATTCCACCTCTCGAATGATTGCGTAATGTGGTATTTTTACCGACTAAGGGCGGGTTGCACCGACTTACGATTACAGACCGATCAACGTTAAATATGGCGCTGACAGCTGTCAGTTCATAGAAACTTGTCAAACGTTCCATTCATTCAGATTTTAACGAACACCGCTTACGATTACAGACGGTTTGGTGCAACTCACCCTAAAAACCATGGTGGCCGAGCGGAGGACCCCAGAGTCTCAAACTAAGTGCAATAGGGGTGCTCCAGGGTTGTAAGCAGAGCGCTTCGAACAGTTACATACTTTTACTACGGTGACCTAGTCCGATATTAAAAAGTCCTCAGTTTGTACAGCGTAACCACGTAATGTACAACAGAAAATTCTAAAGAGGAATACATTTCTAAAGATCTTCATGCCGTAGAAAAGTTTGAAATAAATTATTAAACCTACAGTGAGTGGTGTAGATAATTAATTTAAACAATACTCATGTATCCTATAACAGGCCTACGAATGCCACGTCAAAATGTAAAGAACCATTACATATTCATGTATTTAATTAAGGTCAGAGCCCAATGCCAGTTGTCTTATATATGAATGTATACTGGGCGTAAGAGGCACCTAGCAGGGACGCATGGAGATCACGGGGAGAGTCCTTTACCCAGCAGTGGGATACACAATAGGATCACAAAAAAAATGACCGGGTTGCACTCCAGAAGTGCCGGCAGAAGTGAAAACACAATGACATTGTAACAGTTTTTCGATCAGGTCACGAATTTTCAATCGGTCGAATCTTACGGTCACGTGACCTGTTTCGAGTTTATTTTCCCTATCACAAAAGTGCACAGCGCCGCTAAAGAAGTTTTCACTTCAAAAATATATACATATGTCACTCATTATTATACCGGGTGATAAAACATAATCTTATATGGGCTTCACGGAACAGAGCAAACACAGTTTGGGGAGAGATAACATGATTTTTTGCGATATAACTTTATTTTCGCATGGTCAGCATTCAGTTGTCATAAGATTAGATTTATTTATGAATAAGTAATAATGTATTCATATTTCTGTAGTATTCGCCATAAATGCCCTAGTGCAGTGCCTTAACGAAATTATTATAAGATTATTTAAGAGTAGTTATTAAGTTGCCTTTTTGGAGTATTTTACATATTTTTGATGACGTTTTACATTTTTCGGGATCTACATGCCTTGATAAGAATTAAATAAATTGTACGTTTTTTAAAATATATATCTATTGTTTCAATATTGTAAGTTACCAATGATGAATGAGAACCAACTAAATATTAAAAAGGCAAGCAAGCAAGAGCTAATTTGGCTTACTTTTTTTTCAAGAGTCACGATATGGTGCACCTTTCGACTCCAAATATACAAGTAGGTGGGAATAGAATTCTATGAACGTCTCGCCATCGAGTGTCCTTAGCTATACATATAAAAACACAAATGTAATCACAATATCCCCTCTTTGAAAGTCGGTTGAAAATGAATTATGGATATAGGTTTTGTTGTGAGTAGCGCCAAGATAACAATAAGATAAACTAGGCGTTACATAATAAAGTGTTGTTGCTCATACAGTATCGAAACAAATGAAGTATGATTCTGGCAGCTGAAAAGACAAGTATTATGATTTAAAATGATTAGTTATTACCGCACACAAACGATGTGTTTGCTAACTGTGGCCTATAGCTGACGGCTGACTGTTTGTTTAGGTGACGTTTTAATCGCACACGTAAATAACACTAGCATCGTAAAGTACGGTCGGGGTCAACATTAAAAGTAGTTTAAGTTCCTTGTAATTTTTAGGGTTCCGTGCCAAAATCCCTACCAAAGACCCACCCTACCTGCCAATCCCCAAAAATGTATATTGCCAGTTTACCTTGTTAGTTAGCCCTCTATGTTGCCGAGGTTGCGTTCTCGAGGCGCGAAGATAACACAATCGAGAACATGAGGAACGTGGAAGGAAAAATGAGTAGCTGCTGGTAAAGTAGCTATCTCTGACGAGGTGGACCGACCAGCTTAAGAAGACAATATAGTTATATGATGTATAATGCAGATAGCCAAACCTAGTAAAAGCAAGTTGAACCGACCGGGGGAAATAAAACAAAACAATCAAATATTTTATTAGATACCCAAAACAAGATGTGGAAATCTCGGATTTTTCCAGGTTTATCTTGTTGTATTTTATTGACGATCTCGACGTTGGCGACGTGTTCTATTACCGCTCGGCCACGACTTTGGTCTTAAGCGACCTGCGACCAGCGTTTTATCTGTTCATTGCGCGTGATCCCAACTAACCACAGTGCGTTGCGCATCTCGACCGCGCAATGAACAGATAAAACGCTGGTCGCAGGTCGCTTAAGACCAAAGTCGTGGCCGAGCGGTTAGGCAACTCTTTATTCTATTAAACGAGCGGGTCGGGATAACGTTACCTTAGGATCCCATCGAGTTTAGACTCGTTACAATATAGTTGTCTCGAGTTGGTAATTGTGCTACAGTAGCCAATCACCTTTTAGGCTAGAGCTTTGCGGTCGAGCATCTAAAATAAATTATTGTGACTGAGGATGTTATATTAATTTAATAACTCCGTAGACTAAGAAGCTGATTTCTCATTACTGGATGTAGGTGTACCCACTCATCTGCGAATATCACCTGCTGCCAACCGCTGAAGCTATCCCGCCTCGAAGCCTTAAGTTAATTTTTCCTCCTATTCGGCCTACTATGCAGCCGGATACAGATGTGAATAAGAACAAACGCCATGTGTGGCCTTATGGGCCAACGCCGGAATCGAACCTTAACACGTACGTTCGCAACCAAGAACCCGCCTGCGGCTGGCGTGGTAGGTACTCGTAATGTTTGCTCAGCCCGCTAGGCGGGCAGTAGTATGAACCTACACACGCCTGGCGAGTTCTGTCGGTTTCTGGTGTATTGTTCCATATTTAGTCCGATTGCGAAATTGTTAACTAATCATCATCATCATCATCAGCGATATCTGAATTCCCTACCCCTACATTAGGACATGAGTGCGAGGGAACACGACGCGAAGACCGCTGCATTGATAAAAGGACTAACCTATTACTGCGACCTAAGTCCAACCAGTTTTATGGCTCCTCTACATGATAGCCTATCCTATGGCCCAGCGCTATGGCCATGCGATGGTTGAACGCCACTGCACGATGGCGACATTCAGTTGTGATCGAATCGTTTGGCCCACTCCCTTTGATGTGCGGCCGAAAAACCGACACCGCGGCCATACCATCGCCATCCCCCCGCGCCATAAGCCATCCGACACCACTACCCTCTCTACACACTGGCCCATCTTAGTGGGCCAGCCGGATGGGCCATCATGTAGAGGAGCCATTAAAATCATAGGTATCACACACACACAACCGGCCCTATGGTGATAGGGGTTCGGTAGTGCCACAGTATGAATAATAATACTACCAAACAGTGGTGACCCACCGTTCCTGACCATGGGACCTTCTGTCATGATTCTCTGCCAAGTCGAGGTTCTACATTATTATCGCCTGTGTCGCTCTGCTGCGCACGGGGTCTCCCATCGATGAAGAAAAGGGGAAGTTAGTAAGAACATCTGGGCGACAGACAGCACTAAGGTTATTACGGTAAAATACAAAATACCGCATACCCACAGATGACGCTTGACGCCCTAACATATATGCCAACACACAAAAATAAAAGTAGCAGGTATTATGAAAATGAATCTTCGCCATATTCATATAGCTTAGCACGTGACGAAGCCCCTGGTTGAAGTTGTTTAATTTTTATTTGCTGATAAACATCGATAAATATCTTTCACCAATGTAACGTGGGTTATAAACTATAGGTGTACATTATATTATTTATGTACAGTACGTATACGATAATACTTGACTTTGGAGGGTCATTGCGGGCGAGTTACGGGCAGGTAAACAAATCGCGACACCGGATTTTAATAAAAATAACATAGTCGGCGTCTGCTTTACATTACCAACGATTTGCTTAGTAACATTGTGCTACTAATCTTTTGATAATTTGGATACATCTTTAGTTCAGTAATCCATAGACTCTACATATTAGATATGTTTTTTACATTATAATTATAAAATTTTGTTTTTCTTTGGTAGGTGCAAATTAGATTGTAATAGTAATAGAGATGGTCTAAATACGAAGCATCCGCCTTCAATAAGTATCTATTAGTAAATTAAAGTACGTATAAAACCTCATATCTTTTTTTTATTTACTGACCTTATAAATTGTAGATAATATTGCCACCATCGCACTCATATCATAAAGTAAACTAAAGTAGAGTATCTCTTCAAACAGCGATTTCATCAATAACATAAATCTAGGGAGTCTTCAGAAGAGATATCATGAATTAAACAGTTAATTTGGCGAGTAATGCATAGCATAAATTAGTAGATTGTCGCCAAGCGATGATCCATTGACACGTGACTCGTAAGGGACACCGGTTAGCTAACAGTTAAACTGCATCCAAATAATTCCATATTATTTATAGTGGGCGAATCAGCTGATGGCGCGCGGCGCGGCAGAGCGCGCACCGCGGCCGCGCGCACCGCACCGGCTCTAGCGACCGGCGAGACCTTATCGCACTAGCGGAGCCACACGTGAGCCGGAGCCACAAGCTAATGCCGCCGATTAATTACGAGCCTCACAGCTCACCGACCACACGGCGCGCTCTAAACAGTGATGTATCGTGATGTAAATAACTCCAAAATCAATTATGTAACGTAAATATATGGATCGTGAGTGTCAGTTCCAAAGGAGTGCGTGTACGGTTCGAGGGTGGCTGTCTGGGGCTGGGGCGAGCTGAGGATGAGGAGCGACGTGATGGTGCCGAGCGAGCTGGAGGGGACGGACTACCTCCTCTCCTCCACCATGCGGCTCGAGGACAGCTTTCTGCAAATACTCGGTGAGACAACATTGACATTGCGAAACGAACGAGTTGCGTCGATGCACATGCCGATGCCGTTAATGGACTTTTAAATTGCTTGTGTTTCTACTTGAAACAACTACTAGGTGCACGCTATGATTTATCTTTTGGATACAATTTTCGAAAAATACATGCGGTTCCGGTTAGGTAGCTACTTCAGTCAAGTGTACCCAGTGTACCTAAGTATTTTGAAGCTCCTTAAAAATGTTCATTTTACTGCGTGCATCTGTAGCACCTACCTACAGTTACAAAATTAAGGAAGACGTATAAAGAAAACAGACTGCATACTTATTGGTTTCTTATTAAAAGGATATATTTGCAGTGCACCACGAGTCCAATTTTTGAACGGTAGGTACTTACAACTGGTTTAACAGGTAGGAATAGGAACCTAGTTACTTACATAATTAACTGCACTTGATTGACGTAAAAACAAGTGAAAACGGCGGTCTCTTATTTGACATCAGTATATAGAGATGCAACCATCAATATTATTAAAATTAACAACAGTTCAGCAACCATATTAAGTTGACTTTGACTGAGGCTGCTCACGTGAACTGTGCTTCCTAAGTAAGTTCTCATAAATAAGTGAATAATTTTACAATCGCCGGTAGGTATTTGGGCGTCCGAAACGCGAGTTAATTTTATGTTCGTGATTTTGAATTTCATGGTTCGCGTGCCACAGACGCGCTGCGATAGACATAACTATTTTAAGATATCTAATTAACAGCTAACATAGCTATAGTTATGTAAGAGTAATAACATTTATACATATACATAGAGCCTCAGAATATTTTTTCCATGGCACCGGCGACTTCTGCACCGTCACCCAACCTTCAACTTTCCACAAGTAGATACCCACTATTGCAATTTAATGAGGATCATTAAATTGATTGCATTAAGTCTTCTTCATTTCAGATTTATTCCGTGTTATGTCTAGGCAGGTTGATAAATAATTTGCAATCACGCCATGCTATTGTTATTCAATTATTGAAATTACGATATCTTCAGTGCCTAGGTAGGTACTTATCTTTTATCCATCTTAAAACATTCATTTATTTCACAAGAGACCAAGGTATAAGTACAACAACATATCAATATTTTCTCGTAGACACTCAGTTGTAGTTTTGGAATACGTAATGTGTCTAAAATATTACATTTACGAACTCGTACAAACTAAACTGCAGTCACCTTGAGAACTGTCCATCACTCTTTAATTATGTTGTGATGCGCTATCATAGGACCTGACAACCAGAATTACAGCAAGTGCCTAACGAGGTGGCCTAGCTCGCCTATCGCGCACTGAATGAAACCTTAATTGCTTGGCCAAAGGTCCAAAATGCTTAATTGGTAGAAATATATATGTCGGACGTTAGGAATTGTAATGATCTATTATGAACTCTGATTACTTCTACAGGAAAATTGTTATGCGAGAACTTGGGTAACATACCATTATTATATGAATACGAACACAACTTACGATTAGCAATAAAATCTTTTAAAAAAAATGGGTTTCAAAATGGTGGCTAACATAATAACTATCAAAGATTTTTCGGGAAGTCGAGTAGGAATTTATAGTAGGGTAGAGACTGTCAAAGTAGTGATTTCACTAGATATTTTGGTATTTGCAAATTACCGTAAAAAAAACACGATAAACATTGATTTTTACAAGTTTCACGTTGATTTTTATACATAAAAAATGTTCCGGCAGTACGTATGAATATTAGTTTTATAATGATTATCAGTTGTTTAATTTCATAACATTAACGGTAAACACAAAAATTGAGAGAAATCCTACATCTTCTTGGTGGAGTTAGAGGGGATAGCAATGGGGTGAGCTGGGAAAAAACTTTCGGATTCTGAATTTCGGATTACCTTGCCTCGATCCGCATTCCGTCCCACTCTCCGCTCATATTTATCGCTCCTCTTCCGCATGATCGCTCCCGACAATCCTGGTTCCACTCCGGGCCACAGATCTTTTCACTTCTAGAGCCTCTACTTTTTGAAGTGAAAACTTCTTTAGCGGCGCTGTGCACTTTTTGGGACGGGGAAAAATTGTTAAACTCGCGATAGGTGTAGGAGCCTAGGTCACGTGACGTGTAGGAGCGTAGGATTTAGTGTTGCTAATTGACAGAATACAAAAAGCGGGAGTTGCGCATCAAAACGCGGATTTTTAAATGAAAGTGCGGATTTGCGAAATACGTTTATCGGTTTTTTTTGATGTAAGACTACGACGCACTTTTCGAGCATGAGAAGTGAAAAAACCTTATGATCGGTAAAACTTTATCTTGTCTTGTTTGTGTGTAGAGGTTTTTACCAATTTCTTTGTCAACTACCCGAGCCCCTAAACAAACTCTTTGCTGTTTATTGAATTTGATGGCTTTATTACAATAAAGCAAAATAAGTAGTATGGATCTCGCTTCATCCGCACGTTTGCTGAGCAGATATACTGAACATAGGTACAATCGACGTGAAAGATATGTATGTATACATGTTTCGCCTTATCACTTTGGAATCAGGGTGCACATGTGTAAACATAAGTATTTTTGACGTCGACTGTAGGTATCGGCGAATCTTGCCACTAAACCCGATATAATGAAGGCATTACCTACTCTGACAAACCAGTTTTATGAAGATTTTGCATAAACAGTTGGAAGGTAGGTATTTATTTATTTAACTAGCTGCCCGGTTCGCCTTCGCACGGATTACCCGTTTTCCCGTAGGAATGAAGCATTTTCCCGCGGTAAAAAGTAGCCTATGTTCATAAAGGATAATGTCGGCTTCTTATGGTAAAAGAATTTATCAAATCGGTCCAGTAGTTACGTACGGAACCAATTCAATACAAACAAACACTCAAATCTTTTCTCTTTATAATATTATCTAGTGTAGATGACGGTTTTTCATATTTGTATTTGCACGTCATTCGCAACGTGTTGATGAATTCGCACGGAATATCCTCCTAGGTAACTATCGCGTCACCTGATTATATCCCGATCCCGAAGGGCAGCGCCATACCCAGGAGTTGGTACATAAAAATAAATTGCCCTAAAATCTGTTACATTACATATGTAGGTTTAATCTTAAACAACAGTTTATTTTTGCCGTTTTAATGTCTAATGTAAATAAAGGCAGAAAAGCGTAAATTTCCTGTTAGTCGTTCTGAAATTGATGTGAGTATGAATATATAACAAGGCCTGCGGAAAAGGACCTGCTGTACGCAGCCGAGCAAATACCCATAGAATAGAATATAATATTTGCGATAGTAAACGTAGTACAGGATGTTGAGGTACAGTACAGTATTCAGTCGATGAACGACATACGAAAATTATACATAGGATTAAAATAATAATCCAATATGACCGATGAGGAAAAGGGTGTAGAAGACGAGTGAAAAAAATGCCTGAACACGGTGTTTATCAATGACCATCAGACATCATAATGTGTTGTAGCATTTTCCGTCAGACCAAGGTTTTCTATTCAGCAAAGTGGTTGTGGTTAACAAATAATATCAATCAAAATTGTCAATTAAGGCGGTAATCGTTAGTAACGCCAATTATTATGACTGTAATTGTTTATACCATTTCCGTCAACAACTTTACGCTGCACCGAAAATGCTAAAAATGTACGATGTTTTGTCAAGGACAGTAGTTTAACTATTAACTGACCATTAATTACTACTTACTCAGATAGCAAAGATTGCGTTAATACGCAAGATTAAAATGGTATTATCTCGAAAGATACGATACCCCTCAAATTTAGGTCTATCGATAGATTAATTAAATATCTAATCTTTACTAATGATGAAGATAGGTCACCTAACTAGGTACCTACCTAATTACCTGATCTAATTATTCGGACTAAACGGGACTTAATCGAGTATAATTGTGCCATCCCGGACCCGTACCTAAGTAGTACCAACTATGTTGCGACACATCCGAAACGTCGGGAAAAGAGGTATAAATGAATAAGTTATTTTATATATTATCAACATATAATGATATAGAGCTACGGTAGCCAAGTGGTTCAGGCATGCGGCTGTCAAGCGGCGGTCGTGGGTTCGAATCCCGGCTCGTACCAATGAGTTTTTCGGAACTTATTGTACGGAATATTTACCGTTAGCTTTTGCGGTGAAGCCGGTTTAATCCCAATAAAGTCTAGTTTGCCCTCTGGGTTGGAAGGTCAGATGGCAGTCGCTTTCGTAAAACTACTAGTGCCTATGCCAAATGTTGTGGGATTAGGTGTTAAAGCGGACCCCGGGTTCCTTTAGGGGCACTACCGGGAATAACGCTAGGAGGATGATGATGATATATATATAATTATATCTTTATCTTTATACTGGTATTATGTTATCATAACGGATGTCATAATCAGCTATCCGTAAGCCAAATATACCTGACTTGATAAATAGTAAATAATATAATTACGTAAAAGTCCTGACTGACTCACTCACTCACTTAAATCAACGCCCAGCCCAAACCGTTGAACCTAAAAAGCTGATTTTTTCACAACAGCGAGTATAATAATTATGACGTTATAGCGGTTATAGTAACCACTAAAAAGGGTTTTATTGAAAATTGTGTGAAAAGATGGAGTAAAATTTTAAGTTAGATACTTGAAACTGTTAGTATGGACTCCTTATTACAATACAAGAAAAGTAATTTTAGAGTTTTGGAAAAACACCCCGAAGCAAGTTAAATAGGGGTGCAAAGTTCGTACGGGTGAAATTTGGTATAGAGATTGTTTGAGTCCCGGGGAAGGCCATAGAATAGTTTTTATCCCGGAAATCAGTCCCTAAGGGGGTGAAAGTATGTATGGAGCTACGATAAAAACGAGTTCCACGCGGATGGAATCGCGGGTAGAAGCTAGTAGTAAATAATTAAGAAGTAGGTTGGTTAAGTATTCTATAATTAAAGTGACAGTAGAGAAAAAAGTTTATCAAGCGCGAGTCGGACCCGCCCACAGGGTTCTGTGCAAGCTTGTATACTTAGGCCAAGACGAGCCAAGGGAAGGGCACTGCCTACCTTTTCTCGAAGCGGTGCGTCGTTTTTTTGAACCATCATAACTTGGGTTTGGATTATACCAGATAAACAATTCTCGGGATATGATGTCAATAGTGGGCTTATTAAACATATAAAGATTCAGTTACATAGCTATTATACTTAGGATTTTATTGATATCTAAAAAACGCCAATTTCATCACTGACTCACTTTATCACGTTAATCGTCAAAACCTTTAGGGTACTTCCTGGAGTCCTAGAAAGCTGAAATTTGGTATGTCAGCTAGTATTAGTATAAACGCCAACACAGTTAACTGACCATCCTATATTTATATAGAACCTTATTACAATGCACATACCTAAAGTACCTAGCCGCGGATGGATAGCCGTGTTGTCGATACCTACCTACACAATCAACAGAAAAAACAAAAAAATTGAACTTTTATCTCCCAACCCCTCGAACTTCCGCAAATTTTGATGCTAGGGGTCAGAAAATTTATATAGGGACTCCTTATTAAAAAATAATAAAATATGTACATATTTTAGGGTTCTTATTAGCAAATCACCTTGCACCCTTTTAATCAGGGGATGGAAGTTTTTATGGGCTTTCCCATTCACTTTTCATTCCATTTCCCGTTCACCACACACTCAAATTACCTTACAATAATTTACTTTAAAAACAAAGTTGTAACTGATTTCCGACAGCAAATGCGTTGATTATTAGGGAAAAAAACCCTATCGCTCAATTTCTCATAGATCTCATCATACACCTGGATTTTTGAAAAAAATGGGACCAACCTGGAACTATATTATACGTTTACAAACAAAAAAATTGTAGGAATCGGCTCATAAATGACGGAGTTCTGAGGTATTAACAAACATTGAAAAAAATCATGATAAAAAAATACAAACGAATTGAGAACCTAAAGGAATAAGATCCCAATAAAAACATTACATGTAAAGTGATGCCAAGACTCCGTGAAAAATATATCAGATCGCAATTAGCGCCAAGCTTTACTCCACACGGTGTAACTCCACCTAAGTACTACCAGCCAAGTTCTACAATTGAATATCTTGGCTAAAAAGTATAGACCCGTCGCTTATTAATATCATCTATAAATACTTATGCGATATAAACGGCCATATGTTTTGATTGGGCTAACTTAGAAGTTTGATTTTTCGAGTTCCAAATGGACTGCAGACTTGATTAGTTAGTTGATTGCAATTTTAACTTAATACCCGACGCGTTCTCGGGATTAGGGTCTTGACAGACATACATACAACGAAGTGATCCTATAAGGGTACCTTCTTTCCTTTTAAGGTACGGAACCATAAAAAAACAGTACCCACTTACCAAATATAAATAATACTCATTGTTTTGTATGTGCCAATTTATCTGTTTCGAAAGTGACCTTAGAGGTACAGTCTTTGTTCACTATACTCACAACAATTTTATTGTATTCGGTGTCAAAGAGCGAGGTTGAAGAGTTTATCTGAATTTCAATGTTAATGTTCTAAGTATTTTTAGTTGCGTTGCTTCTAAACACAAGCCTGCTCAGTTACTTATTCAATAATTTCAAAGTTACTCATGGTTGCATAATTTTACGTAGCTACAGAAATATTACTTATATGTAGGTATGTATAGGTACCTACGTAGAACATGGTCGGTATTAAAAAGCTCTTTTACGTCACACCTGGCCATAATGCGAGTTTTACTGCACGTTGCGCCTACGGGAAAACCCGCATTGTGGCCAGGTGAAGACGTAAAATTTTGTACTTAACACGGGCGGTAATTCGTACAGCCCCAGAGCGCATATTTATGACCCTCACCTTCGGTTCGGGCCACAAACACCTGCGATCTAGAGCATTCACGAATTCACCGCCCTAGTTACGTAATGTACCTACTATTACCATAAAGTAAGTCTTTATCAACACAATTGCTCGTAACGTACCTCTTATTGTGTCGCTTTTAGGCTCATAATCCTGGATATTAAACACGCGTGTTTTATAACATTACAACACTTGTGTGTTATGGTTATATCCCGATTAAGTCACGTTGGCACCTTGCAGCAAGATATATGCATGAACATGTATTAATTATGGTGCATTCTTAAATTAACCAGGTTGTACAGAATGTACAGCTTTTTTTTAAATTCTCGGCAAATGGATTCTTACTCGACTAAACAAATTAAATCCTTTTTGTTAATTAATTGACTATTTCTTTTTGTATATGATATATAAACGTTTAATTTAGTAAAACTATTCACTTTTGATAACATTTTACATGAATTAAAGATAAGATTTTAAAACCAAAATATAATTTTATTTTGTATTGGCTGTTTAGAGATTTCTGTGCCCACACTGGGCAAACTTCACGAAAAAACCAAACTGTTGCGCGCCATTAAAGGTTATTTCAGAAATATTTGTAAAATTTGTTTATGCGTGTTTGGTTATTATCAAAAATGATGACTCGTGGTGACTAGAAAAGTGATAAATAGAATGTACACCACTGGAAATTCTTGGCGATGTGCAATTGTGAGTAAAAACCTGTTGTCATCTTAATGATTTACTTAATGTAAAGAAAATAATTTGGCAGGCCTATAACATTTACATCTTATGAAAATGATTTTTTCCTCGCAAAATGTGTTGAAAAACGTCGTATGATACACGTGAGCTTTGATAATTACATCCTCGGCTTCCTTATCACGCTCACCTGCGGTTCGCGTGAACAATTTCGCCTCTGATGTAATTATCAACATACCTCACTTGTATCACAATGTACTATTTCAACACAATTGCTCGTAACGTACCTCTTATTGTGTCGCTTTTAGGCTCATAATCCTGGATATTAAAAACGCGTGTTTTATAACATTACAACACTTGTGTGTTATGGTTATATCCCGATTAAGTCACGTTGGCACCTTGCAGCAAGATATATGCATGAACACGGAGCATTCTTAAATTAACTGGGTTGTACAGAATGTACAGCAATTTTTTTAATTTTCGGCAAATGGATTCTTACTCGACTAAACAAATTAAATAATTTTTGTTAATTAATTGTCTGTTTCCTTTTTTATATGATATGGAAACGTTTAATTTAGTAAAACTATTCACTTTTCATAACATTTTACATGAATTAAATACAGATAACATTTTAAAACGAAAATATAATTTTATTTTGTATTGGCTGTTTAGAGATTTCTGTGCCCACACTGCGCAAACTTCACGAAAAAAAAAAACTGTTGGGCGCCCTTATAGGTTATTTATTTCAGAAATATTTGTAAAATTTGTTTATGTGTGTTTGGTTATTATCAAAAATGTTGACTCGTGGTGACTAGAAAAGTGATAAATAGAATGGACGCCACTGGAAATTCTTGGCGATGTGCAATTGTGAGTAAAAACCTGTTGTCATCTTAATGATTTGCTTAATGTAAAGTAAATAATTTGGCAGGCCTATAACATTTTCATCTTATGAAAATGATTTTTTCCTCGCAAAATGTGTTGAAAAACGTCGTATGATACGCGTGAGCTTTGATAATTACATCCTCGGCTTCCTTATCACGCTCACCTGCGGTTCGCGTGAACAATTTCGCCTCTGATGAAATTATCAACCTACCTCACTTGTATCACAATGTACTAATGTGTAGTATTTATAATTGAATCTGTAAAATCATACTGAAAGCTACTATTGAAATGCAAAAGGCTTATTACAATATTCATGAACGATCTAAAGTACTACAATACAGGTTGCGACCTCAAAGCGGACCGGATACAAAGTCATTACCCGCCTTCGGCCGTTTTTCGCTTTCTATTTCCAAAAACTACGTGCTTTGACAAAATACTATTGTTTTGTTTTGTCAAAGCCGCAGTAAAATCTAATTACTGCATGTTATTTATAGATTTCAGTCCAGAAGAAAAGAATTACATTTATAGATTGCAAATACCTGTTTGCTTAGTGCAGGTATTTGCAAATACCTGCTTGCTTAGTGAGTAATATTATACCCAAAAATACGTTAACTTTTTTAGTGTAGGTACACGAGGCGATTATTAGACGTTGACATTATAAACTAGCATTAATAATTATTAGATACTATGATTTAGAAGAAACGTAAACAAGCCTCTATTGAATATGCATACCTTCATATACCTATATAGGTATATGAAGGTAATACTAGCAGTTGAACTAGCTACACCAAGTACTCAGGCAAGTAAGAGTTACCTTCGCTTCGGGTTAATTCTAGTGTTTTGATATAATTGCGAGGTTCGGTTGTGTCTCTACAGCGAGAAAACAAACATTAACTTATCAAAGTCAACGCCACAAACCGCTTTTATCAGATAACAAGTAAGCTTACTGTGTATTTTCGCAGATTACCTACTGTCAAATAAAATAAAGTACTTGCCTACCTACTTAGATTAAAGGATGATTCACGCTAGAACGGGCCGTGTCCGGCCCGGGCCGTTTTCTCAGAAAAACGACGGCGTTTTTGCGCGATCCAAGCCCGGCCGTGCCTCGGCCGAGGCTCGGAAGGGGCTCGGTGTCGGCACGGCCCGGCCTCTCATATATCACACCAAAGTTTGACGGCCGATCTACCTACAACCGAGGCTCGGACGACACTCGGTCCCGGCCCGGCCCGGACGCGGCCCGTTGATCTATCACAACGCTCCGTGTTCATCAGCCCGGTCCCGGCTCGTGCTCGGCCCGGGCAGCTCGGACATATACGACAAAAATAGGAAGGTCGTAAGCTGTCATATACGAATACGTGAAATATGGGAGTCCAACTAACCTTGCACTTAGTCGGTTTACATTATTTGATGTTGAGCTCATAAAAACATCGTTTACCACAAAGGTTTATTACAACGATGTAGGTACTGACAGAATTTTAAGGGCTATTGTACATTATACGATATTTTCTTACGAAGCATCTTATTAAGACGAAACAAATTGTCTGTTTGTTCTAATAGGTACCTACCTACTTAAAATAGATAGTGCCTGGGTGACCGAGCTCGGCTCGGGTGAAAATATGGTGAAAACGAATTTTCTCAGACATGTGACCTAGCTAACTCGATTGCTCGCCCCCGTAAACCCCTTATTCAAAATGTAAACGAATCTTCATTTAGACTTCAGATTATGCTTAGGCGGACCGCGGCGTCAGGATATATTTGTGAGTGAGCTTAAAATAAGAAACATAATAGCGGGGCTGGAGAAAAATGCATACTCACACTCTCATAGCACATACCTACTCAGATTTTATTGGATTATTTAATCAATATTGCTTACCTCAAACATCGAGCTAGTCGATGTTCGGAGGATATGGGTTTCTGAAACCTTGTAATTTTCTTTTCCAAACAGTGCTTAACTTTTTCATGGATAGCACGGAAATAATCTTGTGTCATGTGAAAGTAATCATAAAATTTGTCATCATAGGTCCAAAGATCTTTACACAAAATGTTGAATTCTCCTATTTCGTCACGGGAGCGCCAAAGCGGATGCACGCCAAATTGTCTCGAAGAACATGGTGCAAAATCTTCTTCTTCGTCTTGAATTGTTGCAACAGCCAATATATAACATCAAAATCAGACACTCGCAACATTTTATTTCTTTAATTAGATATGTATTTATACAATTTGTTATGATGATTATTAGTATGGATTAGGTTGCAGTACTCGAATAAATGGCAATGACAGTGTCAATGTCTTTGTAAATGACATAAAATTGCGGAAGCGGCCCGTTCGCGGCCCGTTCGCTGCCCGTCGTGATTGGCACGCAACGCTCGTAAGCGGCCCGGTGTCGGCCCGGCCCGGTGCGAGCTCGGTGACATGTCGTTTTCGTGATTTACCGGCCCGATGGCGGCGATGGCCGAGGTGCGGACGAGGCTCGGCTCGTTGTAGGCTCGGACACGGCACGTTGGTGAAATATGACAAGCAAATAAGCTCGTTGACGGCTCGTCACGATAACGGCCCGGGCCCGTCACGGCCCGTTCTAGCGTGAGTCATCCTTAAAACGTTATGTTTTTGCTGAAGCACACGTCGCCTGAGCAGGGCACGTATTGCAACCAAATTTGATAAACATATTTTAAGTTAGGTATATGAAAGACCTTACGATGGCAGTAACTTAAACGTTAGGTAGGTACAAATGTAAATCCAGGGTTGCGTTCTATGCTATTCACAATGTGTCTAAATAGACTCATTAACAACTATTTTATAACTTACACAAGTACGTGCTTTGAAACGCCGTTCTAACTGGGTTAAAAAACAATAAGGTCTGATTTTCAGATATACTCGTATGATTCTTGACTCTACTCTTTTATTAGGACAAGATCACCTAACTTTGGCGGATCCGTTGGAGATGTCCATTTCCTACGCATTTGGAGAGAGTGGAGATACTGGTCACTCCATTTTCTCCAAAAATGTTGAGCCATAGCCTTAACTAAATTAAACCGCTTTAACCGTGAACTTGGGACGTCCTCAAAATTATATTCCGGAACAGAAAGTAAAGTTCTACCTATGAGTAGGTGAGCAGGTGTCAGTACCTCTATTTCTTGAGGGTCCTGAGTCAAAGGACATAACGGACGACAGTTAAGCACCGCTTCTACTTTGGTAAATACCGTTACCAATTCATCGAATGTCAAAACCTGATCACCTATGACCCGCCGCAATAAGGTCTTAGCAGATTTTACTGTGGCCTCAAACAGACCACCGAAATGTGGAGCTGCCGGTGAATTAAACCGCCATGTAATAGACTGTTTGGCTGCGCCATCACTAAGTCTCCGCTGAGCTTCCTGAGAAGCTAAGTATTTCTGTACGTCATCCAAATATCTGCTTGCGCCCACATAATTAGTTCCGCAATCTGAACGTATCACACTCGGCATGCCGCGTCGAGATGTGAAGCGCGTCAGAGCCGCAAGAAAACCTTCAGTCGAAAGGTCTGTGACGCATTCTAAGTGGACCCCTTTAGAGGCAGAGCAAATGAACACACAAAGATATGCCTTCAATATCTTCGCATTCCGCAAACGAGAATGTTTTATCATAAACGGGCCTGCAAAATCAGTTTGCACGGTGTGGAATACACCCGTCGCGTTAACCCGATCCCAGGGCAACGCTGCCATTAATGGCGCCGTAGGCCTAGCCTTCGTCCTAAAACATTGTACACACTTGAAAATCCGTGTACGAATCACCTGCGCCGCAGAAACAATCCAAAATTGCCGCTGTAATACTCCCATCAAAACTGTAGCGCCCGCATGGCAATACATTACATGAAAATGATCTACGATCAAGACCGTGAGGGCATGTGACTTCGGCAAAATCACTGGATGTTTCCGCTCAAAGGATAAGCTGGAATGTTCCAAACGGCCTCCAACGCGCAGTAGGCCATCATCCCCAATATAAGGCCTAAGCCGACGTAACCGTGTGGAACACTGCTTATTCTGCACTAGACAATGAATGTCATCGCCAAATTCCGCTTCCTGCACTAATTTTATGAGCCGCTGCAAAGCAAGCTGTCGCTCTGCTACTGTTAACCCTCCTACAAGTTTCTGAGACGACGATTTTGAATTGTTGACAAACCGGAAACAGTATGCTACGACCGCCAGTAACATATTCAAACTGCTAAACCGAGTAAATATATTATCTTTGTCAACAATCCCCACCAGAGCTCCAACATTTACTTTCCCTTTCCGCAACCCAGGCAATGGATCTTCCGCTTTATCCATAATATTCTTGGGCCAGGTGTCCGCATCACCTGTCAACCAATCAGGTCCCCACCACAGAGAGACATGTGCCCAGTCTCTAAATATTCCCGCATAAACCCAACATATTTTGCACGAAAGGATTCGTTCGTGGAAAGCCTTTTTTCCATAGCCACGAACCGCTTCAAGGCTATTGGCACCGAGTTTCCGAGATCAGGGGCATCCGATAAGAAAGGTAACCGTGCCTGGTATCTGCCACCTTCAACACGTCGGTGGTTATTTTTAAAAATCATCTCGCATTCCAAATCCTTCGGGCTCTCAAGTTTATCTGGAATATCCTCCACTTCCCAGAATCGCTCCAAAATCTGATCTGTAGTCGTGTCACAGAAGAAAGTCTGAGAGAAATAAGTCACCTGAGGATATGGGTTGTATGCCGCAAAAGTGACCGGACCTGTCAACACGTGACCGAACACAGTATTCATAGCCCGAGGTAAGTGATCATTGATCTTCAGGCATCCGCCGCCGAGCACAATGTCACAGAGTAAGTCCGCACCGATTAAAATGTCGATCTCCCGACTAATGTAGAACTGTTCGTCCGCAAGATACAGTCCCCGATAATTGTCCGCTAACTGAGCCGGCAATGAAAATCCAGGTAGGTTGTTTGTGATTTTGCTCAAAACGGTAGCTGTAGTCACAAGCGTAGGCTGCTCCGATAGCCTTGGTGCCAGAGTCAAGTTAACAGCACCTCTGCAACCGCTCACAGGGGCACCACTCAGACCCGTGATTGACGCCATGTTGGATTTAAACCGCTTCAAACCCAACCTCTGCACGCATCCTTCTGATACAAATGTGCTCTGACTACCTCCATCAAGCAACGCTCTTGCTTCCTGGTAACAGCCGCTATTGTCGAGTACCCGTACTACTGCCGTTGCAAGTAGGACCGTCCGCTGATACATGCTAAGCTCGTCGACGTGTGACGCCGTCAGTCCAGTGATTCCAGGTCCCGCACTTCCCGGGAGGTCACTAGCTAAAGGCGCGCTCACTACTGGAGCATTTGCCGAGAGCGTTGTGGCGTTATAGAACCGCCCATTCGGTGATATATCGTTTGACATCAAACGTTGTTGATCCGGCACCGCAGTTGGAAGATCAAAATGCAACAAGTAATGATGCTTAGTCGAATTGCATTTATAGCAATTCACATTGTACTTACATTGGTCAATATTGTGACCGTTTAAGCATCGGAAACACAATCTAAGCGATACAGCCTGACGTTTCCTAGCTGTAGGTTTCATTGCCAAGAACTTCTCACACTTGGCGATGAAGTGTCCGCTTTTCCCGCATAATCTGCACGAAGTTGGCCCCGCATTCTGAAAGACCGCATGAGTCTTTACCGCTAGACTCTGCCCACCTCCACTACGTCTAACCGCTGATGACGCACCGGTTTGTGGCTCCGCGCTAGATTCCAAAATCCGGATTTCAGTTTCCAAAAACCTTAAAAGATCCGAGAACGTAGGCAACTCCTTGTCAGCATGCTTGTCTTCAAAGTGCTTCTTCAAGTTGCTGTCTAATTTTTGGAAGTTAATATAAAACAACAAATAACACCACGACTCTACAGGAAAATTCATCTTTTCCAGTGCCTTTGTGTTTTCCAATAGGGTATTCAAGAACGTTTTCAAACCATTTAACCCTCTGCTGTGCACGTGTGGTATATTTAACAGGTTGTATAACAACCGGTCCGCTAATAATCTTTTATTGTTATATCGCGCATTTAGCAACTCCACTGCTACCGAATAATTATCTCCAGTGACTGACAGATGCTGAATTAAGGTTTTCGGTTCGCCTAACAATGACCCCGCTAAGTAATACATCTTTTCAGTGTCCGATAAAGATGTGTCATTGTCCACCAGGGACCGAAACAATTCCATGAAGGAAGCAAACTCCTCCAATCTTCCTGAAAAGGTAGGAATTTGCAAGCGTGGCAAGACCGCTCTATTGCTCACGCTCCTGGCATTGTTGTTACCGCTAACACTGCCGGTTTCCAAATTTGAAGTTGCTAGTCCCAAATGACGTTGCTTTATGAAATAATATTTTTTATTGTACGTCTCGTACATCCGTTTATGATCGTCTAGATCAAAGTTCTCGATCTCCTTGGCCGAAAGTTGAAGTTCGTAATGCATTTCCGTAAATGCCTCAAACACCTTTTCCAATCTTGGAAACGAACCATAAAATCGCTTTCCTGTTCCGAAGACAGATCCGTATTACGAGCTAAACCTTCCAATAAATCAATATTTTGGATAGCCGTGAAATATTTCATTTGTGACAACTGTAACCGCCTAGCTGCCGCCATTGTTTTGTTTGAATTCAGAATCCAAATCAACAAAATCAAACAAAACCCTAACAATAAACACCACAGCATGAAAATAATAAATACCTAAAAACTCATCATAAACCGCGCCGTAAATATAAAAACAATAAACCGCACTATTGTTTTAAATATACGAAGTATTTCCCGCTAAACTATAGTATATTTGTAATTTACCGCAAAATATTTTCTTAAAAAAAGTTAAAACTTAAAAAGACCATCTATTTCCATTTATTATTATTCGGCGCCGCCTAAACAAGAAATAAAACCCTTTTAAAAAAAACACAAAAAGATCACTCGTGACCGGTCACGAACCCACGACTTGGTGCTTTGTAGCCGATGTGTTGTGCAACTACGCCACGTAAACAATTGTAATACTCGACGCAATATTGCTATGTACTAATACTAAACCGCAATCTGGTTGCTTAGTAACAAACAGTTTCGATCAATATGACAATAAAATATGTAAAATGCAGAAATTAAATCAAATTTACCGATAAACCGATTGAATTGAATGAGTGACCCGCATATTATGTCAAATAGCAACCGCAATTTAATAAATGTATATCCAAAATGTGTTAGCGTAATTTTGAAAGATGAAAATCGATATTTTCCCCAAAGCCCAAAGTAAAATTTTGAACTAACACTTTTCGACCGCTCGAAAAGTGATGAAATGAGAGGATCAGAGTAGCGTGGCGTTGAAAATATATGAGTCCGAAAGTAAATAAATCCGGTTCGAAGACGACCAAATGTTCCTCGAACGAGCGCACTGGTTCCTTTTTGTTATTTTCAACGTCACGGACTCTAATCCGTATGAAACTGAGAGATATATAAATAAATGAATCTAGGCTTACCCCTTGCCTTGGTGCTTCGGTCGTGTATGTATGGTCTTTTATAAAAGATACAGTCTTTTCCTTCTTAAGTAAAACTTATTGCGCCGCTCGCAATTACCGCAACATATTTCTTCATCTTCAAAATTTGACAACTAAACTTCGTTCTTCTTCTTCCATAGACCGTAAAAAGTATATGGCAGGGTACTCCGACCGCAAAGAGACCGCATAGCCCCACCCCATGCCGAAATAAATATAATAAAATAATGAACGTGATAATAGCGTATTATAAAAGAAACAATAGGTATGATTGTTTATCTGATTTAATCGATACATGATTGCCTAAAATGTCCGCTCTAAAAAAATATATATACCTAAAGTGTGACATATGTGTCATACTCTGTGGTAGCGGCAGATTGCACATGGCGTGGAATATAGAACATCACATCAAGAGAGTCTTTTATACTACTTGTCTAGACATTATAATTCAACAAATGGGAAAGTGGAGCCAACACTTAAAGAGTTAGTGCATTGTGTGGAAGTAGAAACAGTGTATGGGTTAGAGCAGGACTTACACATATCAGAGAATAAGCTGAAACATCTTCAGGATGAAACTAATAAAGATGGTAATTTACAGCAAATAAAGTTATGGTATAGTTCGGAATGGCCAAAAAATGACAGAAATATACAGGGTAGAGAATTAAAAAAGTTGTACAAGTTGAGAAATGAGTTAATGGTTAAAGATAATGTTGTATACTTTGGAAATATGGTACTTGTGCCTAGAGCTTTAAGACAGGAAATGCTGGATATACTGCACTCGGGGCATGCAGGTGTGGTAAAATGTAAAAAGAGAGCAAGAAAAATACTGTATTGGCCGGGAATGTCAAGAGATATAGAGGATCATGTCTTAGCTTGCAAAGCGTGTGAAAAATACAGGGTATCAAACTGCAAACAGCCTATCATGTCTCATGACATTCCGGAACTTCCTTATAGTAAAGTAGGTATGGATGTGGGACATTATGCAGGCGAAGATTTCTTAGTGGTTGTAGACTATTTTTCAAAGTGGATTGAAGTTGCAAAGTTAAAAAACAAATCGGCCGCCAACATCATGTTTGAATTGCTGAAAATGTTTAGCACCCATGGAATTCCTAGACAAATAGTCAGTGACAATATGCCATTTGGCAGCTATGCATTTGAGCAATTTGCCAGACAGCATGGAATAGAATTGGTCAAGTCAAGTCCACATTATGCACAATCAAATGGCTTAGCAGAAAAAGCTGTAGGTATTGTTAAAAATATTATGAAAAAATGTAGAGAAAGTGGGGGTAACTTTGACTTAGCGATGTTACATTATAGAACAACTCCGGTAGCAAATTTGGAATACAGTCCTTCAGAGTTGTTAATGAGTAGATTATGAAGAACAAATTTACCTTGTTCAAAAGAAATGTTGAAACCTAAGTTATGTGTAAATGTCAAGGAACAAATGTCAATTAACAATGAAAAATCTAGAATTATAATAAAACTTCTAAAATTAAAAAGTCATTTCAGAAAGGGGAGGATGTAATTATTCAAGATGTAAATAGCAAATGCTGGTATTCAGGTAAAATTGTGGAAGAGGCTAGTGGACCTAGATCATTCATTGTTAAAAATGATAAAGGTAATTTAGTTAGAAGAAATGAAAGACATATAAGGTCTAGTAAAAATAAGTCTATGGTTATAAGAGATAATATGCCGGACTCCTCTGAGTTGAAGCAAACCGGGGATAGAGTAGAGAATTATTTAAGGCAGGATGCAACGGTATGTCCGGCACCAAGCTCTCTTGCACCTGTAGCTAACCCAGAGCCAGTTGATGTACCCATGGCGACCAGGACAGGGAGGTTGGTGAAGAAACCTGCCTATTTAAGAGATTTTGATTTAAGCTAGCATATATTATAATAACTTTATTTCTTAAGCGGGGGATGTGACATATGTGTCATACTCTGTGGTAGCGGCAGATTGCACATGGCGTGGAATATAGAACATCACATCAAGAGAGTCTTTTATTTAATAAATAATAAGTCCCATGGCATATCAACATAATATGCAACATAAAGAAATTGGTCCCAAAAAGCCATTCCCAAAGAGTGTTGCATCTCTTTTCTACGTGCGCGGAGGGCACAAGCGTGTCTCTGTCAAGGGGGCGTGGTCGACTTGAATCAAGGCATCCCCTTAATTTGTTGCAAGGTAAATATTCAATGTTAAATCTCTCAAAGTTTCCGAACCCACGACCCATATAAAATTGTGCAAAACTGACTCCTTCTTTTCAAGTGAATCGAAAAATAGTACATTATTGTCGAAGCAAGGGAAGTAGGCAATTGCTGGCTGAGTATTAATTTATTTAATACTTAAGTATAACTCCCAAGGTCGTCCGTTTAGTTTAATACGAAGCCAGTAAATGCCCTTCCAGCTGAGACAAATATAGTGCTTTTCTCAAAAATTGTGCAAGAAAACAAAAATGTATTTTCTGAAAATGATAAGGCATGCATTTCTTCTCGCCGCTTCCAGAAATTGTCGTACGCCTTCCGATATCTGTCTTTTGGCTTTGCAAATTACCAACAAATTACACTTAAACAAATAATCAATAACTGAGCTTGCAGCTTCTTTTAAATCTGGAATAATTTACACGTCATTTTTCAATATTTTCCGTAAAAAGAATTAGCCACTGTAGGTGTTAAAACAGAATATTTTTTGCATTGCCGTCTTTTATTTTTTTTAATAATAAGTTGGGAGTGTATTTTTCTTCCGAAAGCGCCATAAGTTATTTGAGATTTGAGACAACTAAAAAGTCGCGATGAGTCACAGCTACTGATCTTGCGTTTTGGCTGTTTAGGACCTATGCCTATGCGGTTTCAAATTTTTAAAAAGTTTGTACCACGACAAATAATGGAATTTGTATGCAACATTGTAGTCGAGCAAAATCGAGCCGGCAAGGTTTTTTATTTTTTAAATGTTGACTAACCATAAACTATGCACTTCACGTCCTGATTTTTTACCAATAAAGTCAACATTGCCGATGATTTTTGAGAAAAAGTATTTTATTGAACATGCTCACAAGATTTCAGTGGAGAGGCGAACAGCCTGACATACGCCGGACATACGAAACATTTTTTTCCCAAGCTGAAACGGAGAACTTCGTTCGCTCCGCTCGCTATTCAATAAAACGCAATATTTGTAATTGTACATACATGCTAGCTAGGTCTCAGGTGTGGGAAAATTTGTTTCTCTCTATTCTTACCCGACCAGAGTAAGTGGACTGAGACTTACATTATAGCTAGATAGCGGTCAATTTTAATAAACTTGCAATAGTCCACAAACGTTCGGAAATAATTTACTTACTTTTAAAATCAAAGTTTATACCGACGTCAATTTATTCAGTACTACTTCGCCAAGTAAAAAAATAACTTTTCTGTGAAGGCCGATAAAAACCAACTCATCAATCGAATAAAGTTTCATCGAATATAAACTATGCCATAACATAAATAACTCATTAGGTAAATTAAACGTCCTACCTTCTGTAATGCTAATTACATTTTATTACTTTAATAAATGTCTGACCAATCCCAACTTCTCAAGGTTGAACACGATCAGAAATGAATGCATGCGTTTCAGTGCCAATAAAACCGTTATGCTGATATAGGTACCAATTCGGTCTTGCGTTGCTCAAACAAAGTAAACCTTCCCGTAATATCAATAAAGGTTAAGACTATTGGAGGTTCATGTAAGATTTATAGGGATTTCAATCTCAACGTCTTGTCCGTGTGAAGTAACAGTGTGATGAAATTTGAGGAAAGCAAAAGTAACGACTTATCAGTTTTCACGGCGCTGGAGTGTCTACTTCAGCGTTCGGCGCCGTTCGTGGAGGCTCGCACTTATCCGTTTTTTTTTTCTTTTCGAGACAATACTTTGAATCGTAAACAGTTAACCTTGCCACGGGGCTAGTTCGATTTGTGTAGGTAAGATTGTTTCCTAATATTTATTTATCTAAGTATAGTTATTTACTTTACTTATTTACCTATTAATCGTTTTTTTTTAGAACTAACCCATGAGCGTTATCCAACGTGCTCAAGCAACATCGGGGTCAGTTACTCGTTATTTCGGCCTATCCCGCCATCAAAAATAACCAAGTAAACAAGTGAATAGACTAGTCGGCGGCCAGCCGAAAAGAAATATCAAAATAACTGAGTGCTACGTCTTTGCGTCGCTACAATAAACCTTGTCGCTATCTATTTGGAACATTTTGTTGCAATCGCCCATGACAAGTCCATATTATTGTGTTTTTCTATCCATTTAGCACTTTATCACACAAATTATCATTCGTTGATGATAATGGTACCTATTCTTGTCAATAAATCGAGGACTTTAATTGTTTACAATTGGAATTTACGCTTCCATCCTAATTACTCAGTCGATGAAAAGGCTAAATTGGCGACTCTACCTCTACATAAAAGAAATTCACGAGCTAAGTCGTAGTCACTCGTAGATGCCTGCTATTTAATCGATTATATTGTATACATTTTTCTAACAAGCACACTTGTGTAGTTTAAGGGACTACACGCGCTATTTGGCTAGTTTTGACGAGTTTTGAGTTGATATTCGTCCGTAAAAACTATACTTAGATATATTTATTGCACAAACACTTATCGGTTCTTTAATCCTTTATCTACATACGCACGAGTTTTTTTGAAAATAGTTAATATTTTTTAAAATGATTTAATTAAACATGGCCCAAATCTATTTACGATATTAGTATGATGTCTTATGCACTTATATATGAAAACTACATATAACTGTTCCTTATTGACGTCTCTAACAACCCACGAGAGATTTTTATTTTGAACTAATTTTTACAAAAGTTACGTCCTAAAAACTGGTTTATTACCCTGAAATTGCCAAAGTTTGGTGCCATATATCCCGAAAACTGTGGGTTTTGAAGTAAATATGAAATACTATTTCGGTAAACCTCGTTTTTGTTAATACGATAAGCCACAAAAAACACGAAAAAAACGAGTTTCGATTGTTTTGGAACGTCATTAAGATAGTAGATAGTAGGTATTTAGCGCTAATAAGCTAAGCGCCGTCCTGACGATGATTTGCAGCGGTTTACCTTGAGCCACCTTGATTGCTCACGGGATCATTATATCTCTTAGCGCCAGCCACATCCACATACCTAGTACCATCGCCAACACAGTTAAACTGACCATTCGAGCTTTTTATGTGCATTGTGATAAGGGTCACGAATGTTAACTACTGTGTCAGGCGTTTGTACCTATTGTGACATTTCTGTGTTAAAAACTGATTTAACTGGAAAAATATCCCAGCTTATGGTCAATTTGACCAAATCGGAAGTCTCCCGTACCCGCCTCCGCCGCCGAATGCAACATTTATGCCCGAGCGTAAATGCGGCCTAAGTAATAGCCTTACTTTTCTCTTCTACTGTATTGTTTTCCCTTTTCGATACTTGTAGATCTAGCGATTACTTATATTGCCTCTGTTTAGCGATTGTATTATTGCAACAGATTGGAAAACCACAACGGATATACATGTAAATGGCCTACAAAGATATTTTGGAACATTGCTGGCCTAAAATAAACCGATCCGCCTAGCACTCCGTTTGAAGTGCATCTCTCTCATACATATAGTTGCGCGACACACGTGGGTAATCTGATGAATTATTTTATGTGCATAAATTACGATATTTATTTATTTATATTTAAACTTAATTGTGCTTACAAAAGAAAAAAATATCGTACAAAAGGCGGACTTAATGCCTTATGGCATTCTCTATCAGTCAAACCTTAAGGCAAAGCGGAAAAGATTGTGGGCAGTCCAAATAACAAATAAAAAACCGGCCAAGTGCGTGTCGGGCCACACGCAGTGTAGGGTTCCGTACTTCCGTAGTTGCCTGTCTGTATTCGTATCATCGACACGCACCAAGTAAATGGTGCGGTTTTCTCGGCCGAATTTGTACGAAAGTTGGTCTTTTAAGTTGGTCGTTCCGCGACAGTTTTCCTTTAAAATTCATTACATGTAAGTACTACTATCTACCACGAATTTTTTCACATCCCCAGTAGTAGCTATTTAGCGGGCGCATCAAACGGATTCGCCTACTACAGACGATCGTGTGGATGCTTGAACGATGATCGCCCTGATTATAGACGAGCACACGATCAACGATCATCGCACCTAATCGACACAAGACATGTGTCTTATGTCAGTAAAAAAAAAGTTTCTGTGTAGATATTTTTGAAAGGTTGTCTGTGTAGATATTGGATAACTAGACTGTACCTACTTAATTAAATAAAATGTCAAGAACTTAAACGCGTCCAGATATAGAATGCTGCTTCTGACTGAGAAGTTTGCTTCATCAAAGGTGCGAACTATACGAATAAGCTCCATGTAATCAATCAAAAGACAGCGACAGCGCCATTATGGGCAGGCCTATCTGCATCGGTATGAATGGATCGCGTCACACCGCTGAAGCGACCGTGTCATTGAACGACCTGCACCCCTGCCAACTGCAGCTACACTATTCACCACCTCTCTACTCACCTCACTGGTCACCCGCTCCAATGGACCCCGACATTCGTAATCTACACGTAATGTCAGGTTAGACTTACAATGGTCCGCCTCAGCGAGTAGTTGGTAAGCGCCGTGAATACCAGCCCTGTGCTCCAACAGCTGCCAACTTACGGCTCACACTCGCAAAGACGAATGTATCGACACACCTGTGCAGTTATGATTTTTTTGAATAGCGCTTTAGACATGTGTTACGTCACAGCTATTTATAACCCAGTATTATTAAACATGTTATGCATTTGTAGTTATGCAAAGAAGCATGGTGGAAGCGTGGCTTAACGTAATTCCATTTGTAGAGTTTGTGTGATAATGTTAGCTCCCGCGAAGTCGTACCTACACGCATTAATTTAACGCCTACACATCTACCACAGAATAAGAAATAGTACCTACTAGATAGTACGAGTATAGAAAGAATATCCACTCCCTTAGTAATGTCGTTAGAAGTCACGCAATAAACAATACGAGAGAGCGACGACGGACATAAAGAGAAGGTTTTCGACAGATCAAATAAACATCGAATATGGGTGAAAATAAAAAAAAATGTACATAGTTAAGGGTCTTAATCTAATTTTACATTTAAATGTATGGGTAATTGTCGTTACTCAAATGAGAAAAGTTAAAGCGTAGATTAGATTAAGACCCTTAACTATTTACAATATTTTTGATTTTCACCCATATATATTTCCTTAAATTATTTCAGTTATCGGCACTAGACGATGTTGATAGTTAAGTGCCACTGACTTATTTCCCGCAATAAAAAGAAATATAAAAAACCCGGACACCACAAGCATAGCTATAATTCTCGATCGACAAGACTTTCATCTAAAAAAACCGCACTCAATTCGGTTCATCCGTTTGGGAGACAGAACACCCCTCGTTTTCGTCGGGGGTTAAAAGGGATGTAATGTGAGGTGGATATAGATAACTTCCTCTGTTTATTTTTCATATAGCTAAATACATATGTACTCGTACATACTTTTTTTAATTGCGTACCTATCTAGTTACCTGCTAGGGTACATTAGGTACAATTACCAGCAATAATATATGTGATACGATAAAACATTTAAAAAAATATCTTAGTAATGCAAAGGCGAATTGAGTTGTATCAGATATTTTGGGCGTGTTATTTTGTATTATAATATTAGATAGAGGAGACATTGCATAGCACATTGTGCATAAATATAATTGGAAATTAATTCCGTTAAAATAATTGGGGTCATTATCAATAATAATACGTTGTGTCAGTGCGAGTGCCTAAGTTTATCCGTCAACACGGGTTATTTTAATACCAGCTAATTTCAGACTGGGTCAAACGATTCCAACGCTAGAGAAAACACTAAATATTGACAAACTCTTCATTATTCAGCATTTCTCCTTTCCATCGACGCTTTTGCGAAAAACATCGTGATTTGCGGAAAATCCAATCCGTGATCATGACCAATTATTTACTTACTCAAATATGAATCACCTTAAATTGTATACACAAAGCAATGAATAAAGAACATACATACATACATACATATAATCACGCCTTTATCCCTAAAAGGGTTAGGCAGAGCACATGAAACTTTTGTTCCAGTACCACTTTTAGCATAAATATGGGTATAAAAGATCGACAAAATGTGACATTGCAGTGACAGGTGAATAAATGAAATGAAATGAAATCATGCCTCTACGGACAATTTCCGCTCCAACGCGAGAAAACGCTGCTACGTGCTACGGCGTAGCACACGTAGGTACCGTTGATTGGCCTCGGATAGGTCATGGTTTAGTCTATCCCATCACGCCAAAATGAAAATATTCATGTGCTTATGTTGTTTTGTCGTAATTAGAGAAGCGGTACAATTTATAAATTATTTATCTTTAGGTTATCCCACTGTCAATTTGGCGCGAACGTAAGTTTGTGCATGGTAACCTCCTGTGGAGGCTGTGTGTGGAGGTCTAGCAAGGGCTGTACAGCGTATCACACAGAATGACATTTCATATACCTATACGTTCCGTTCTACATAGTAACAACATAATTTCATTGATCGCTTACCGTTATACAAATTTCAATTTTACAACGTCTTGCTAACACGAGAAAAGAAGTAACCCCTTGCATAATATGAACTATTTTGTAAAAACTTAACATGTAAGTATTTGTATATTTTTTTACTTAAGCGTGACTTCCCGGCTATTGTATTATTTTATAATCATATTATATATTTATTGCCCTTTAATGATCATTTCGATAACAAACATATGAACTAAAACAGTTTTCTATTTGGATGTAGGTACAGTTATGCGGTGCGTTAACAACCCTATCTCACTTGTATATGCACTTGCATGCTTCTCTATTGCAAAAAAATACAGCTATCTAGCTTCTGTACCTTTAGGTACCATTAATTATTCCGTGGTATCACTTTACTACCTAATCAACCTACCTGCTAAAATATTTTGACTCGATGATCGTTAGTTCGTCTACCAACAACTTTGTGCTAAAACGGAGGCCAAACTTGTACAGTTAAAGTCGGTAATTGGTATGTGTTGTGATTGTGACAGGCAAAGAGTTAAGATAAATTAAACACTACGTTCTAGTGACATGCTGACAGCCCTGACATCCCATGCCCTCAGGGCTCCTGCCTTTGAGTGCCGACAACAATCACATAGGTCGTTAGAGAAAGTCAAAGTAAAAATTATTTTTGTACTCTTCGATTAAAATCTGTGTATTAAGATTTCATAGAGAATACTGCAACGTCACTCTTTTCATCACTGAATAGTCTATGTTACTTCCGAAACAACAGAAATAACTTTTTCGATACGCTCTAGACAACCGAAAAAAATTTGAAAATAGAACTTCGTATTTCAATAATATGTGGGGACTCGATCCGATACAAAATTACCAATCTATGGCGTTTCGGACGGAACGTAGCAGCGTCTCATCATTTGTCAAAAATCTACTTGAACTTGCTGCTGTATCCAGGGCATTAAAAAATAAAAAACTACGCTTCGTGATTGGCTAGTATTTAGCCAATCACAGCACAGTACTGCAACATTACGGACGCCGGTGGTGTGATGTTCTTGTGTAAAAGAAGTCTGTTAGTAGAAGTAGTTTTCTTATATACTCGTATTAATGACTTGAATTATAAATTTTAATGAGCTCGTACAAAAAGTATTGTTCACAATAGTGTCATAATCAAGCTTTTTAATCTCGTACCTTACTTAGGCCACTCAACAAGCTTCGTGGCCTAAACGCGGTACTCGACTAAAAAGCTCTCTATTATAACACGATTGTGAAAAATACTATTTCATAATAGGTAAAGGTAATTTTTGAGTACAATTTTAGTGCTAAAGGATTTTATGCTGTCGTGTTCGTCAACAGTGTAAAATGCTTTATCCAAGAGCCAGTTTGTAATCCTTCTTTTCTGCCCACGACTCCGTCCGCGTGGAACTCGTTTTTATCGCAGCTCCATACTAACTTTTACCTCCCATTTCACCCCCTTAGGGGATGATTTCGAGGATAAAAACTATCCTATGTCCCTTCTCCCTCACTCTACATCCCTTCAACTATCTCCACTTGAAAAATCACGTCAATCCGTCGCTCCGTTTCGCCATGAAAGACGGACAAACAAACAAACGCACACATACACTTTCCCATTTATAATATTAGTATGAACGATGAGGATGAACATAAAGTACACATTGCTCCTACAATAGTTTGATCGATACAACGGTGAGTAAAGTTTGTGTTTGTACGTTGTTGAGTTATTCGAGACAGTATATGTCTGTAATTGAAATAGTTTCGAATGTAATTGGATACGTTCAGATTTTTCCGCTCTTTTATAAAAAAAATAACCACAAAGACGGTGGCGGGAGCAGAGCTCCCGCCACCATCTTCTAACCTATCCGCCATCCGAGTCTAAGTCCCAGAACCGTTTAAATGACTAATGATTTAGGAGCCAATATCTGCGAGTTAGTTTCGTCAATTCACTGATGCGTTTCAGGGATTTATCAAATCACTAAACAAATCTAGTCAAATGAAAAAACGAGTTGCCTTTTTTGTCCGATTTCGTCATTTCACTAAACAGATTCAGAGATTTGATCGGGATCCTGTTGTTTTACCAAATTTATTTTGGTCAAATTTCATTTCCCAAACAAATTTTAGCAACTATTTTGTTTGCCAATGCAAACTTTGGCACAATTTTAATACGAATATTTTCATTACGTCAAATTTTCATTCAGAAAAATATTATTACGAAAAATTACATTATGGCATGTGGTCTTTTAGCAAATGCTTTAATAAGGCAAAAAAACATTAGACAATCAACATTTCGTCAAGTTAATGTTATGGCAAACTATAAATAGACAAACATCACAACCCAAACATTATGACATTTTACTAAAATACTATTAATAAAACGGCACGGTCCCTTAAATAAAAAAAATGCACGGTTAAGTAGGTCGGTAGGCAAAGGCGTTAAATAAGATTAGGGCAGCGAAAAAAGGGGGGCTCGGGGGGCGAAGCCTCCTAGCAGTAAAAAAACAAACAATCGTAACAATGGTAGGTTAGGTTAGGGTTAGCTTGCGTGCCTTAGAGCGGAAATAGGCACCCCGCGAAGCGGGGTGACGTCGACACGCTGGCGGTTAGGTTAGAATTGCGACTTCTACACAAATTAATTTTCCCTACCCAAATAACAAAAAAGTTGTTATTTTATTGTGAATCTTATACACCAGTGAAATAAAGATGCAAATGATTTGTCATTGAAGAGTTCCTCTGCTGATTAACCGACGGAATAGATATGGTCAATTAAATATTGACGATACAAATCATTTGCCTTATTTTGTTTTGGTGAAAACATATTATGCCAACTAACATATTTGACTGAATGAAATTTGGTCAAAGTGCCAGTTGGTAAACGAGATATTGCCTAAATATGAATATGCCAAACATAAGGTTTGCGTAAGAATTATTGGTCGAGTGTTAATTTGGCAAACGATTATTTGGCAAATGAAATTGTACGAAAAATGTTTTGGAAAGTGATAATTTGTCAAAATTTTTTTGGTAAAACAAAGGTAACCCGATTTGATCAAATGACTGATTTGTATCAGGTAAATGATAAAATGGATTCTCCATTTTAAGACTTTCCTATTCGAGTAAAGCTACATACGCGACACAATATATCCGCTAGGCGGCACAACGTTATCGTAATTCTCCCCAGTAACGCACACCATTACATTTCACGCACACTATCTCACTTTAATGAGACAGGTCACTGACCTAGGATTGATTATTTTTTTGGTAACATTAAGAATAAAAACCAGTCACCAACCTCCTTAGAGAAACTGAAATTGTCAAAACATATTACTGGAAAATGACAGACCTGTTGACATTTCGTATTTTATTCCAAGTATGTTTCTTAGATACATTTCGGTGATTTCGGTAGGTGATATACAATTAAAAAGGCAATGGTACCTACGTTAGATTGACAACGTTATAGTAACTCTATGCGTGTTCCACTAAGGTGCAAAATCGCATGAATATATGCAGGAGAACATTGATGAAATTTTCCTATGATTTTGCCAACTTCTACCGACAATATGGATCTTCCTATCGTATAACTTAATTTCAAGAGAATCCAAGAAAAATGCAACTGATTTCAATAAATCATAGTCCACAAATAAAAATGTTAATGACTTTAGAATTTATCTTGCACAAGTGTGCGCTGTCTTTTACAACCCGACTATCCACGGTCCTACAAAATTAATTGCTACACCACATCATCATCATCATCACCACCACCACGCATGTGCAAAAACTGACCCCATATCACAGTATGCTACCTTCATTAGAAAATTCTAATTTATTACGGAATCTAAAGAAGTGTCATAAAATCGTTTCGTTTAATTTTACGAAGGCTTCAAGTGATATCAAAGACGAGTGAAGAGGCGAGTCGAACCAATTTGTAATTCGTACTGCTGGGGAGGAATCCACAAAGCTCTCAGACTAGTAGCTGCATTTATAGATGGACTAGTATAAGTTGCACCACCGAATGCTCACATATGTGCTACAATTCTAGGGGTCTAATTACATTAGGGACTAGCTGTCAATCAATTCAACGGCTCCTTATGAATATAAGGCTCAGAAACGCAATATTAGGCCCATCTGACAATTTTGACTTGTTAGCAATTCTGTCAAATTCACGTTTTAAATCGTGAGACGGCGATATCCAATGACAGGTTAATACTCTTTTCAAGAAGCGTCAAATAGCTTTGTTCAAATTACGACCGTATGTCAAAGCAGATAAAGTTCATTTTTGCAGAATTTAGAGATATTTTTTACTGCCAATCGTATCAGATATTTATGCTGTCGTTACGTGATCCGATGTTTATGCTTCTACAGCGGATAGATGATTACGCTCGTCATATGTCACATCATTTTGATTTCGTGGAGTATCAGATATTTTTACTTGGTCTGATCTGATATTTATGCTGTTACAGGAAAATGATTTATATGCCGGCTTTAAATCATCACATATTTTTACCGCCTTTGTATCGTCATATAACTATACCTTCAATTGATGATCAGATATTTTAGCAGCGTTGCCCATAGTCATATATTTCTGCTGGTGACTGTACCTAAAGGAGAGTCATTAACCACTTAAAACATACAAAATCATGTGGCAATCTTGAAGCTATGTAAATTCAAACAGTTATACGAAGATACGAAGATACCACGCCGTGCTTCCGACACATACATAAAATAGTCCATCCACAGTATATAACCAGCATATGTTATAATGTTCTAGAATTAAGAGAATCCCTTAGCCTCAGAGTAAATAAAATGAAACAATTACTTGCCTTATCATATTATACGTAACTGCCTTCAAGTAAATTACACCTTATAATGACACAATTAAATTCGAGAATAAAATAGCTTTATTTTTTGGCTAATGAGTTAGGTAACAAAATATTAAACAGATGTATGCGCCATACTGTTTTAAGTGATTGTTGGGGTCTTCATTTCACTTTCAGTTTAAAAAACATCCAGAGATTGAAGTGTGCTGAAGCTAGATTAGTATTTTGAAGATTGGTATCTAATAGTGGTCGCGTTGTTCACAATTTGTTCAATAGCACCATGACGGGGCCTGCTATACTATGTCGCATCGATAGTTTTTGCAGTAGCAGAAGTATTAGCGGGAGACCAGTGGAACGTCCAACTGTAGAGGATTACGAGTTGATCTAATTGTTGTGACTATGTCTTTCTCGATTAGGATCCAAGTCGTTGGCACTGCAGCACTGCACATCACTGGGTGGCGTAAACATATGGCTGGATGATAATTACAGCATCATAAATGGCAAAATCTGCATTTCTCGTAGGTACACGTAACGGTGCTCCTTGTACTTTCTAATATTTATTTAGAATATTAGCTTTGCAAAATCAATAATTGCGTAAGACAACATGACATATATGTCAAATGTCAGACGTACTAAAATATGTCACAATCACGTCACAATAAATCTATCACAAATACACACACATACGCCTATACGGCGTAAAAGACAATGTGGCCTGTGTAATAAAAAAATACTCCTCATACTAAAGAAACTAATTGAAACTTTTTACACTAAGAAAGGGCTCGAAGAAGAAAAATATGGAAAATTGCGTTGTAATGGCATGCTTTTTGAACTTCTATATTAGTGCGTTTGTAAAAATACCATATTATCTAGTTTGAGTGCTTATCCAACCACATCACATCTCATATTTTTTCCCTAAAATCATATTATTATCTGGTTGCTGGTATTACATTTTCGAAAATCACGGTTGTCAAAATGAAAAAATCGCTACAGACGTCCGTCCAGCCTGAGGCCGCGCGGCCATCTGCCTACTAAAACGAGACGCGCAGGGGATCGATTTTTGAATCTCACCAAGTGACTAATTCTCACCGATGTGAGTGATTTCCGAAAGTTCGTATTTTTGAAATTCATCGGTGACTTACATTTGTCATACCTATGATATCGATTTACGAGTGCCCCTACCCACTCGTAATTGAAATCACCATGCGATTGTTTTTGGCAGTTGACATATGTGACATCTGCCAAGAATTTTTCAAAACTTTAATTTTCATTTACATGACACTGTCAGATACGCTACGTTTTACGTTTGAATCTGTTTTAAGTTATAGTATGAGAAAATAAAAACCGGTATCAAGGACAACATCTGCGTAAAAAGGAACGTAACGGGAAGATTGTCTCTGACTGGCATTGTAAAATTTCTGCATGTTGGTAAACAGCGTGTGACTTTCAAAAATACGGCTTTTGGAAAATGGTGACATTAAAGTCATCGGTGATAATTTTAGTCACCGGTGACTTTGATATCACCAGTGAGATTCAAAAATCGCACTCCAGGTCACTTTCCCAGATAAATTGTGTATAGAAAAATTTAAAGCCATTTTTAAAGAAAGTGTCCGTAAAAAGATCTTCTTTACATCATTGTCTATTTTTTGACATTATTCACTTGAGTCAATTTTGCGCCCACTTTATGTATGACTAGAAATAAGATCATAATATTCCCTTTTTTCTTGGCATGATATGATCGAGCGAAGTTTAAAATTTCGTATTTTGGTCCGTAAAAGTAACAAGGGCGATTATTAAACTATAACATATCTCAATATCCCATCATTAAACTCAAGATTTCAGTGTTTATTATTGAATGTAAAATAGCTCGATTTCGGATAACGTGCCCTTAACATCCTGCGCGATTTGATCATATCCCTTAGGAATTTGTTCAAATCTCTGTTTTGACCATTTCACTGCGACATATACATATAAATGCCAATGTCCTGACTGACTTACTCATCAACGCACAGCCGAAACTACTGGGACTAGAAACTTGAAATTTACACCAGGACTTCCTTTTATGACGTAGGCAACGGATAAGACGGGATTTTTGGAAATTCCATCCCTAAGGGGGTTAAATGGGGGGTGCAAAGTTTGTATGCGGGAATAATTATTTTTTTAACTAGAGACTTGAAACTTTGAAGAAAGATTACTTATTAAGATACAAAAAAAGCGATTTCAGCGTTTTAGAAAATTCCACCCCTAAGGAGGTTAAATAGGGGTGCAATGTTTGTATGGGGAAAAAAATAATTTTTGAACTATGAACTTGAAACTTTGTAGAAAGATTACTCATTAGAATAATTATATTGTTAAATATTATATATATATTTTTTATTTTATTTTATTTTATTTTTTTTTTTTTTTAATAAAAAAGTGATTTCTTCGTTTAAGAAAATTCCACCCCAAATGGGGTTAAATAGGGGTGCAATATTTGTATGGGGGAAACATTATTTTTTAAACTAGAGTTTTGTAACTTTAGGTTATTATTATAACGTGGGCTAGGGACAAGAAGGGATTTTTGGAAATGGGGGTGATTTTTTTTTTATCTCACTCATAATAACTAAGATCCCCATTTTCTAGCTCCAAATCCATGCGTCGCTCTATATCTTGCAGAGTCATTTTTGCCAAAGATTAAAATTAGATTAAAGCATCAGGTAACTGACCGAATAAGTACTAAGCATTATGCAAACATGAAACAATTCCCGTAATCTGATTGGAAACTTTAAAAATTCTTGAACAATCGCATATCAGTGTAGGTGTAGGTATGCCACTGTTTGAAATGTAAGTAATATGTCTAGGTACTTAGACCATTTTAACTAAGAATAAAATTCACTTACCTATTTTATATCTTTGTCATCATCAAAAATCTACGCGGACGAAGTCGCGGGCGGCCGCTAGTATTATATACTTATGTAATAACATATGCGAAATTCTGATTCGCGTTCCGTCGTCGTCGGATCTGGAAGGAGAGAGATAACGGGATTCAGATTGTCTGTTTTAAACCAGAACTGTATCAATCTCGTATGAAATATAAGAATAGAAAATAGAGCATTCGTAGCATCTATTTCAACCCAATGTCTAGAAGTCGAGGTCATCATTCGTTTGAATGTTTTTGTTGTAACTAAAGGTCAAATAGATTATGAATAGTTACATACACGACAAGCATTATTCATATTTTAGATATGTAGTTTTTATGACTAGCTATTATACACATTTTTTTTTAAATATTCAGTGAGAAGTGGCATGAAAAATAGCACGTTACTGTGAACCTCAACGAGTCAAGGATGTATCTTGTCTGTTATCCTATAAGACGGTGGTTGCAAATAAGCATATTGGTACTTGCGACACCAGAAGAAACACAATGTTGCCGACCTTTTAAGGTGTGTTGATACTCTTGATAGGAGTCGAATGCGGGGCCCTCACTTTGAACACATCGCATCATCAACTCGACGCAACCTTACTCAACACCGCGTACCTACAGAGTTTAGTGGTATTATTATGGTTTCGGTCTTCTGCTTCCCCAGTTTTCCAGGTCACTTCGAAATTACACTTTCATTTAGGGTAGGTAATAAATATGTATACTTACATAAGGTAGTCGATGAATGAAATAGTTTGCCATGTTTGGTTTGACTAGGTATTCCAATGCCCTTAAGGTGAAAATGTAAGAAACTGTTTGGCCTACGGTATTTATATTTACACATTATGTGCCAATTGTCTTGTATTTTTGTCTTTGTGTGTCTTTTGTGTAGTGAATAAATGCTTTCTTTCTTTTTTTCTATATTACCTACGCGAGCGGGGCCAGTTAGTATGAACTTGTATTTTTTTTATCTATTATATGTAGGGCAAAATACAAAATTACAATTTCAATACAAATCTAAAAAACTGTGACATTTGATACGTCATGTACCTGCTACTATTTGTCTTGTTGGTTTATGAATACCAGAAACCTCAAGGTCTATGAGTTACAACTGTGGGAAAAATAGCCTGTTTGTGTTTTACGAGCAGCGCGTACAAAAAATAGATGCACCTAGTAAACATGCACTACACGGAATCATTAGTTAGGCTAATTGCAGTCAACTGCCACTGTAAATAATACCTACCGACTACCTTGTCTGTGAACGCGACAAAGCGGCTCGCAATGCTGAATGTATGATATGATATGGCCTGATGAACGTATCAATTTTCTTTTCGAGACGAAGCTAATAAACATAATCAAGTGGCGACTACGTTACATTAAGGATGCTGGAAGAGAAGAGGGAATATATGACAAGTTGCTGAGACGAGTATTTACACTCATTAAAAATGATAGGTATATAATATTTAAAATAAAGTTGTAAGTAGTAGAGCATGAAGCGATTTGTTTGTCCCTTGTCTTCTCTTTGTCATTTCGCAAAATTAACTCTTGGAGATCTATTTGAATTTTCGCGCGACACGATGATTGGCGTAAACGTGTCCTTGTCCTTAGTCGTTCTTTACGTTTACGGACTATGGTCCAACTTTATGAACTCCTCTAAGGAACACGTAATCATACTTGAGGCTTGCATAGAACTGCGTAATCATGCGTTCTAGAATTTCTAGCTAGACCATTTCATAGATATACCTAAGTACATCAAAATATAGTTAAAGGACTAAACTAATTTGTCTGAATTTTCTAATCGTTTCATCAGGTTTATCGATATCGGCCCCTAAATAGTATATTGTATGACTACACCGAAAGACCCGAAAGTGTCTATCGTGGTTTTTCGAAATTAAAAACCAAAAACTGGTTTGTACTAGTAGTGCCATCTATCTTTTATATGCACCACAAAACCTAGCCAGTTTATCTACTCACCACTAGGTGTCGCTATATTGAACAGTTTTATATTTGGTTATGGCAACTCAAATCAATTCATTCATTCTTTCATTCATAATTTTTGACATACCTACTTCCGCATGTCAAATTGGCAGCTGCTGTCAAATATTTACATATTTGTTGAAATACTTGTTACCAAATAAATGTTTAATTGTGTGGAAAACAATAATTACTTGGGTGCTAAAGAAGTCAGGAGTGAAGGCCCAACAAAAAAGACAGCTAATGGAAACATGGGGCTCTGCGATGAAGGTATTTATACAGATTCTTAGGCCGTATTCGTCATCGTGGAACTGTGGTCAGGTAAACAAGTTAATTATCCAAGACATTTACGCATATATTTCTCGTTTTCTCGATGGGTTATGTATTCGTGCTGCTTATCTGAAACTATAGGGATTGGTAACTACGACAGATCGCTTGGTTTGTCAACCAAGTGATAAGTTTTCAGTTTGCTTAGTTGAATGTGTTTGTCTTAACACTTAATATCCTTCCATGCAATCTCATCACAGAACTAATGTATGAGAACAGGTTTGACCTCTAATCTTGTTTACACAATGTTTATGTTGGAGATATTATGAATAGAAGGGTTATCTATCACAGTTTATTTAGGTCAATGGAATGATTTAACATGCTCTTATTGACACTTTATGAAATTACAACTAACTATTAAAAACCCGATACACAATGTTATGGTATTATCAACATACTAGTTCTCAGAAAACACTAAAATGGGCTTTGGTTATATGTTAGTGTGTGTGTAATAAATACAGCTTTGTCTTATTTATTATCTAACTCAGTTTCTCATGTACATAGACGATCACACACTATTGCAGTAGATTTTTTTTTTACTGAACTATAAAGTTCTCCATGGTACTGGGTAGCTTCTGCATATAAATGTTAAAATCTCCTAAACAGAAAAAAATCTAATGGGTTTTATATAGAATTACAAAATATTTACACATTTATATGCAACATGTATGTTTACATTTTATGCAAAACATATAATATGTACAATATTGCCCATTAGGTTTGAGAAGTAAATTGGTGCTTTTGTTGTAAATGATTACATGAATGTAGCAGCTATTTTATCGTAAAAAAAGTGTTGCTAGACAAAAAAAAAGAGAAGTGATGTCCGAAAAGTTGTCTCGGCATGATCTAATACTCACAAAATTGCTATTCTATCCTAAAAAGATGCATTTTGAGGTTAGAATGTTGTTTACCAAATAAGACAAGTAAGGATGAATGCACTATATATTATAATATGCCTGTCATGATCTCAGATCTGGTTCCCTGACATCTGTGATCAGGGTGCCAAAAGTGTTTATTGTCACATGAGTTATTCAACATGAAGGTTCCTTACTAACTAATCATAGCAAAACAGCAATAATTTATGAAGTGAATAAGTCTAAGCAATCATCCCATTGAAAGTTTACAGAGACAAATGTACATATTAAGATAGATATCAGAATGATTCCGTTAGTGTTCTGTTTTGACAAATGTACATAATACTAAAATTTAATATTATGAGTCTTGATTGTTATATAAATTTAATATTATGTGTATACAAAAAAAGAAAAAAAAAGAGTTGCCTTAGACAATGCCTTTGTACCTATATGAAGCACCACCACACTGGGTGTGCACTGTGGGGAGTAATGCAGGCCAGCAACAAGTTACTAGCTGTACAGCTCTAAGGACACAATTAGTTCCAATTGTGCCACCGCGCCCGACAATTGATCACCCAGTTATATTGTTAAAGCTATGCTGGCTTGTATGCAAAGAACACATCAATGTAAATGTTGTAATAATGCTTATATTCTGCAATTTTGTTGGCTGACATTAGTGAACATTTTTAATTATTATACAGACTTTCAAACAAAATTGTTGCTTAATGTTCATTAAATATTTACTTCACCAGTCAATAAATAAATTATGATTATACAACATAATGAAAATTTGAAAAAAAATTATTAGCATTAAGGAGAAGTTTAGGGTCATCATCCTTGTCACTCCTAACAAATTTTGTACGAGTTCTGTACACAGTTTAGAAATATAGGTGATTTTTTGTGTATTTCTCTTCTCTAGGCATACATAATAATTAAACCAGTCTGTCTCGCACCCTCTCATCGAATACTTCCCTAAAGCTTTGTCTGTTTGGCATAATCTGAAGAAATTACCTTTATCCAGGATACAACTTGATTACATAACGTCTCTCCTTTACTTTGTGGGGATCTGTTGCATGCAGGCTCGACTCACGAAACAAGTCACTGTTAATATTTTAGTGATTAGCGATTGAGAGGCACAGTAAATATCAATATATGGCGACCAGTATAATAATAATATTTATAATATTAATGTGCAGGCTGATGCTTTAAATTCGTCTACATTACGAGCGTATTTTTTGTGCAAGGCTTTCAAAAGTATTTTACTTAGTTACAGCAACTCCTTCCTTAACTTACATTCATTTCATATACCTACTGTACTACCACTTAATTTGATTTAAACCGCGACCTTTCCAACATCTTGCGCTGAATCTGTCATTTATGTCTACTAAAATACTTTTGGTATGGGTCATTTCAAGTTTGTTTTGCCTACATACGGCTTAGTCATTCAGACAGACGTTGTTTTCATGCGTTGCAATGACGCCAGTGACTCACGTCGCGATTGACCCACGATCGGTAATTCCGGGAAAAATGTGCGTTTATTATTTATGCAAGTAAATTATAATTAATTATTGATTGTTTCAATGATGACTATAACACTAGGTAATTCATCAAACAAACTAACAACTTAAATTATTAGAAAGCTTAACGCAGAGCCGCCATACCATGCACAGCCTATCGAAAAATTAAGGCCCAAGATCCATGTTTATTTACAATAAATAAATATTAGAGTATAATCTTACACAAATCCAGCTAGTCCCATAGTGAGCTCAGTAAGGCTTGTGATACGGGTACTAGAAGACGATATATTTAATAGATATAATACCTACTTAAATAGAATAAATACATAGAAACCATCCAAGACTCAGAAACAAATAATCATGCTCATTACACAAATATTTACCCTTACCGGGATTCGAACCCAGGGCCTTCAGCTTCGTTGGCAGCGTCACTGCCCACTAGGCTAACTGGTCGTCTAATCTCCCGAGTATGTTTTTTTCTCTCTTACAACCAAATCTTGGATTTTAAGTTACCGTGCAACAAGTTTTTACATGAAAAATAAGTTGAACTATGTAGAAAATGTTAGTTAATACCTAAAATTATAAATGTATTAAGTCCAATGTCAGAAGATATTGCTCTTTGCAGCCGGTTAAATCGCTGCATCGTTTGTCTAGTCCACGGTCCAAAGTACACGTTTAGTAGAACATTCCATTGCATCACAAACTAGGTTCAATCAACTGCATTTGTATTTATTTCTTAAAAATTGCACGTCTGTGCAAATTACATCTCAGTATCCTCCAATTGATTGGCTTTCATCAATTCGGTTTTTTATTAACTACTTAAATACATTTTTCAGGGGACTTGTCACTGTACAGAATTGAGTCCACATGGGAGTGGACTAAATTATAGTGCTCACTTAAGTACCTAAGCGAAACGATTAGTTGAGGAACTTGTGTATGAAGACAAATAGTTTCTAGGACTGTCTAATTCAACTAACAGATATATTTATCTTTTTAACCCCCGACGCAAAGATAGGGGTGTTATAAGTTGAGTGTCTGTCTGTGTTTATGTGTCTATGGTATCGTAGCTCCCAAACGGATGAACCGATCTTCATTTAGTTTTTTTTGTGTTATAGATAATTTTATCCCGAGTGTTCTTAGCCATTTTTCATGAAAATTTTTGAGTAGCTGGTTTTGAGATATTGTAGTTTGAAATTAAAATGTCGGGGGTTTCTCAAATTTTCTTTGTAGTTATTCACGTATTTAAAATGCTTAGATTTCAGATTTATAAAAATACCCAATATGAAACTAAGTACATACAAGCATTTATGTAGACTAATCTTAAGACCTATTTATGTGCTATGTGATCCCCGGCTGGATATAAATTATTCATTATAAGATTTTTAAATTAACGACATTCACGTGACATTTAATCACTGATAATGTTCTTTATCGGAATTGTTTACTTACTCAAATCAGATATATCTCGTACCAAAAAGAAATCGTTGAATAATTTATTTTTTGTATTTTCTAACCTAATGTTAACGATGTTTTTTGACTAGTTATTATCAAATCGGTTTCATTCACTTTACACTACAATCATACTTTTGTACTATAACTTAATGCTTAACTTTAAATATGAAGAGAGACTAAAAGTCACCTATTGACAGGTTCAATCGTTGACGATGACGTCATACCGCCATGCCATGCCCGGCGCCCGGCACGAGTGTCGCGAGTTTCTTTAGTAGCTGCTAATAGTGCCGCTGCCGCTGTGCCGATTGGCAAACGCTGGCCTCTGCTAAGTTGCCGTGCATTACATGACCGTTATATGAGCAAAGCAACTGAAAACCTGTAAATTGTTTGTTCTGAATCGAGAGTCGAACCCATCACCATCACGGTTTACTTTTGAGATCGATGGTTCTCAGTGTAACAAAACCAGTGCTTAGCAAGAAAATATTCTAATAACACTCACTAGAAGATAAAAATGCTACATAGGTCATTGTGTCAGATGAGGTTTTACTGACACTAATAGCTGACCAAGCAAAAAACACGCTTTAATCACAGACACAGCTCGTTAAACGTATAACACCCGTCTTTTTTTGTGGGGGCTAAAAAGGAAAATACAGACCCCAACTTCGGTTTTTTTTCTATAGAGGAAATTTTAAGCAATCATGTATCGATAAAATCAGATGAACAATCATATAGGCAAGAATCATATATCTGAAAATCAGCCCTTATTAGTATTTCCATAATTCTATAATGAGTTAGTTCGCGAAAGTCTCTATCTACTTACCAACCTTAAAAAACTAGACTACCTACACACGTAAAACTGACCTACATATAATCTAAAATCTGTGACGCCTATAATCTGCTCCGTATTGACGTCGAAGGTCGGGCGAAGTGCAGCAACTGATAACAGATCTAAACAGGTGCTGCGAGTTCAATAAATTTACCTTTGGACCTGTCTGTTTACTATAGACTACCTCAAATTTGTACAATCACAGTGATGTAATAAATAATACCTAAGTATATCTATTTATCTATTATTCGTTTTGAACTTGTCTGTCTGCCGGGCATAGGACATGCGTGCTGGCTGCCGGCCATCTTGAAAGCTGCGACCGTGGATAGATCGTTCATACGGAAAATGGGGCAAAACGTTAACCAGTCGCCAATATACGAAAGAGTGGAGTGCTTCCTTCTCATCTCAGTGTCCTCCCAGTTGCATCCTAAACTAGCTCAGAACCCATTCGGCTGCCGAAAGACAGTATTGGCATTACGGATTTTGCATAACTGGAGCAACTGCCATCTGACCATCCCAAGCCACTGGGGACATTGAGCGTTTGTCAAATGAAAGAGCAAATTGACTGTCGGGAGTTCTCAACCCGGTCACCAACTATCTCCAGATCCTCAACTCCAGAAACATTTGGTTATCAAATCAAAAAAACAATCACTGAAAGCGGTCACACATTGACCTGTCTTAGCCAACGTTGCTTACAAACCTTGCTGATCGTCGATCTACGAATACGATTTATAAGGGCTGCTGTAGACGGCTCTCAATGTCCTTATGTAAAACGGAATACCTCATCAAAATTACGTATTCTTTACTATTTATTTACCAAAACATTTTTTTATTATTGTTATTATCAACCTTGGTATAGTATATTATGCCTTTAGCCTTGACTGCCTGTGTGTACCTAATGTTAAATAACGTTTCCGTATGTGTGAAATATTATCAAACTTGTTGAAGTAACACTTACCGTATACGGAATTTATAATAATTTAGCGCACCGCCTTATTGATTGTGTGGTTTTGCGATCCTAAGATACTAGTAGTTAATTACAAGTCAGATTGTCTGTCTGTCCCTATGTATTCTTAGATCTTTAAAACTTCGCAACAGATTTTGATGCGGTTTTTAATAGATAGAGTGATTCAAGAGGAAGGTTTATATGTATAATACATGCAGAATATACTATAGAGAAACCCTGATACTTTTTAGGTTTCTAATGTGATGTAAACGCTGGCTGAACCCTAAGAGATAGATCAAAATAATGTACTACAGTATTGTAAACCTTAAAAATGTATCTCTTATAGGGAAAACCCACACTAACCATTTTTTATCCATTTTAAATGAAAGGAAAAATTGAAAAAGTTAATGCTCCGAGCCGGATTCGAACCGGCGACCACAGGCATTCATGGCCCGTGGCATGAATGCCTAATTTATAATTTTTATTAAAATTATAATTTTCGTTAGCAGCGTTACTGCTTAAAAACAAAAAATCATTTTTTATCCTTAACTTTTTTCGAGAATTAATGGCTTATTTAAGAAGCGATTACAACACAACATTAATCCTTATCCAATTAAGTACCATAAATAAATTGTGCATTTAAAGATCAAGATCTATCATGGAATATTTTCGAAGATATTACAGAATTGACATGCAGGGACAAAGCGGCAGCGGTCAGCGTTGCACCCGGGCAAAGCCGGGGCGGGTTGCTAGTTCAATCATTTAAATATTTAGATAATATCTACAATATCCGTGACATGATGGATGGACATGATAAGGACGTAGATAATAAAATTATCTCTGTGCACATACGCTGCTTAAGGCCTGCGCCGATCCGTATAAATTCTCTTCTTTCTCTTCTCGCAAATAATCTTAATTGAATTGCAGTATTTTAAAAGTAAAATATTTTAATTACATTAATAAACACTCTTAATCCCGATAATGAAAAAAAATGTACCCAGTTTTTATACCACTATGTGCCTTTTTTTTTCACACATTCTGAATGGACCGTAATTTGGCACACGAATAATTTATAGCCTGAATGAAACGACAATGGTGCGACCGTAGAGGAGGAGGAATGCCGGTATTGGTAGGTTTCCCTATCGTCTGCGGCCGAGACGTGGTCGGGGGCGATAGCGGAACGTCATACCTGACCTGCCACCGGGTGCTAGAGTTTCTGTGATCTCCTCGTGACATGCCTCACGTGGAGAGGGCCCGCGAAAGAGTCGGGGCTGACGCCGGCGGGGTCGTGGAGGTGTGCTGTGCGTAAGCGTTCCCGTAACCTCAAGGCAGGGGGGCATGGGGCAGGAGCATCAGCTCAAACGGGCGTCCTATATAACCACTCGGGTCACCCCCTGCACCGTATGCTGTGGTATGCGTAATGCATTTCCCCCCCTAAACAAAAAAGGTTACATAAGTAACTAGCTTTTTGCCCGCGATTCCGTGCGCATGGAACTCGTTTATATCGCAGCTCCATACAAACTTTCACACCTCCATTTCACCCCCTTAGGGGGGATAAGAACTATCGCTATGTCCTTCCCCGGGACTCAAACTATCTCTATACCAAACTTCACCTAAATCAGTTCAGCGGTTTAAGCGTGAAGAGGTAACAGACAGACAGACAGACACACTTTCGCATTTGTAATACTACCCGCCCGCGACTCCGTCCGCGTGGAACTCGTTTATATCGCAGCTCCATACAAACTTTCACCCCCTCATTTCATCCCCTTAGGGAATGATTTCGGTGATAAAAACTATCCCATGTCCTTCCCCGGGACTCATCGGTTTAAGCGTGATGCTGATGAGTTAACAGACAGACACACTTTCGCGCATTTATAATATTAAGTATGTATAGTATTGATTAGTAGTATGGATTTTTTAGTGTGCCAAATTAACACACAGAAACACATTCTTAGAATTATTAGTAGGATTGTGGAATCGTTTGCTAATAAACGTACTTTGGACTTTCGAATTATAACTGCAAGCCATCGGTGCAAAGCCCATGTGGTCATTATCTAATGTTTCTGCAAGTCACGATGATGTGAGCATGAAGTATGTAATCAGAAAAACCGGCGCGGCGGTTTGCTATAAATACTGCGCAAGTTAGAGGGAAAAAAAATAATTGACGTTAATCCCACAAGACCTTGCTATATCATCACAAAACTGGATCCTAGATCCGACTTCGATGTTTATTTTTCAATCGAATTATAAAGAATGTAAACTGGATGTATATGCAGTATCACTCCAAAAAAAAATATAGCGGAGATATACTACTTCAACGTTTCTTACATAAATTTAGTTCAGATTCAGGTTAGATAGGAAGCAGTCTGTTTTAATAAATAAATAAATATAAGGGGACAATCTTACGCAAATCGAGCTAATCCCATAGTAAGCTCAATAAGGCTTGTGTTATGGGTACTAGACGACGATATATATAATAGATATAAATACTTAAATACATAGAAAACATCCATGACTCAGAAACAAATATTCATGTTCATCACACAAATATTTGCCCTTTACCGGGATTCGAACCCAGGACCTTCAGCTTCGTAGGCAGCGTCACTACCCACTAGGCTAACCGGTCGTCAAAACTGAAATTAAAAAAATGAAATTGTAACTATAATTACTATGATACCATGCTATAATACATAAATAACACCCCGTAGTACCTCTCTTTACGGTTAATGAATATTGCCAATAAAAAGTACAAACATGTTTCATATGTGATATCGAACTATGAATACGGCTCTAGGGCTCTACACTTAAATTAATGTAAAGATTCGAATCCGCATGGAAAAATCCGAAAGTTCGGATTGGGATGAGAAAATCATTCATGGCCAAGAAATGCTACGCGCTACGCTCGTAGCCGATCCCGTGCTTTTCCCCGTATGTAGCCAGGAACCCGGCAGTGAAGTGTTAACATTACTTCAAATGCATACTGATAGCCTATCACTTTACCTACTACACAATATTTAATTTACATGACGTCCTATCCAGGATGTCATTTAGTAAGTGCCTATTGAAAGATAGGTACTGTACCTACCTAATGCGCTCTTGGTCAACAATATTATCGAACGCTTTGACTCTCTGGTCCGGGCGATATGGACTTTGTTTTAATTGCAAAGCAAATTCATATGTATATCGCATAAGCAGGCTATACGACAAAATAATTATGTTCGATATGTGTGTGGTCTATTACGAGTAATATAATGCTACGGGGTTTCCTAACTTCGATATAGCTGTCATGACTTTGACATGCAATGATGAAATTGCAGTTCATCTACCGGTTCTATTCTGTCATTATTACTTTTGTTAAAATGTTATTTAAAACCTGGCATGCTTGTCATGATTATCGGCCTTGTATTGACTTATCCAATTAAGTATAAAAGACATACAATATGTTCGGTAATGTTTATACCTGCTACTCTAGATACTAATCTGGAGTTTATCGTATGCAGGCGTTATTGTTTTTGTTTGAACTAGTGGGTCGTAAAAATAGCAGGAAAAGTAGCAAATACTTAATGGGCAATCATTTCAAATAGAGCTTCATTAGCCGTCTAAAAATAAAGCCACTTACTATCATTTAAAGCCTTGTCTTTCAATATTTTTTTCCTAGTGGATGACGCGTTGTTCTCAAGGAAACAGCGATGTTAAGAGTCCGCAGTAAGCTCGATTCTCCATACAAACGTAGTTACGCTCTCATTTTAAAACTACGTGTTGGATTGTAACGAAACTTTGCATATACAATGACATGAGGTATATCTAGGTCTGTAATTAGTTTATATAGCTTCAGATACCATAGTAAAAAAAATACAGCGAATTTAAGGTTTTCATACAAAACTTGTTTTTGCTGCATTTCGTTTCTTACTGCGGACTCTTAAGGGCGTGTGAAGACGCAAACAAAGCAAAAGTAAGTTTCACTAAAATTCAGGCACTTAATGTGGATAAACAAAACAACCTGCATTCTGCTTGTTTACGTACCTATTTAGCAACGTTAGAGATTCGCAAACAAAATATTGAGGTTGATGGCATCGTTCATAAAAACAAACAAATAAACAAAGTATAATTACAACATTCGTCACTAATTAACTCCTAACGTACGTACTCTTACGAAATGCGTTGTTTATGGCAAAAGGAGAGTAGAGCGGAGATGCCGCACTAGCGCTTTACAAGTAGAAGTAGCCAGCTCATCTCATCTCTTGTCCCTAGTATATCCTGACACCGAAATTAGTATGAACTATGTGTATGCAGAGGCTAGAATTATACTGGTCCGGTTCAGTTGTTAAGTGTCGTGAGTATCAACCCGGTCACCCGTGATAGCCGGCGACCCGACCCGCGATAAACGCGTCTCGCTCAAGATCCCCTCCATTGCACACGATATCTTCATTATTTTTAGGTCTTAGAATCAAGAGTGTGTATTTCTTACCTTTACAGTGACTTATTTACCTACACGACATGTTTCTCTTATGACGCTGTAGACCAGGGGTCTTCAAACTTTTTGACTCAAGGGCCACACTCAATTTAATATAAATTCGTGCAGGCCAAGACTTTGGTTTCATGGCTGGTCACGACCAGACCAGCCATACCCCATCGCTATCGCGGGCCGGACTCTCCTCTTTCTTTCCGCGGGCCGGACTTGACCCACGGGCCGTAGTTTGGCGACCCCTGGTGTAGACCAATGTAACCAACCCTAAGCTCTTTAATTTTAGCTAATTGACTTACTTAATTAAGTTTTTGATGATTATTCCACAAATAAGGCGTAAGACAGTCACACAGTCGTAGTCGAAAGCCGCTTGCTGAAGTTGAAAATCAGTATTAAACTACGCGCAAGAATTAAATTTTCAGGTGAAACTTTTTAATATCACGAGGTTGTCAATTGGGTAGATAGTGTTAAATGTATATTATTCGGGGGTGTGGTAGAGCCGAGATCTTAGACATAAGTACGTACTCTGGTAATTTAGGTATACTAATAATTGAAATATATGATAATTCAGCTTTGTGTAGTACTGAAATAACGAATGAAAATATTTTATGCATAATAAGTGATACCTAAGGGTATCATTAATGCACATTTTGCAAATTACAAGCAGTGTTCACGTTTTGTTTTTTATTCGTACCTACACGTATGTATACTATAACCTCTTGCGACGCGACTTATACGATCAACACGGTTTTATCTGTATCCTGGAGCGGCGCCCGTAGCCCTATTAATAAAGAAAAACAGCTAGCAAAAAAAGAACAAAGCGAATGCGTGTGATCTAATTAGTCACGACTGTTTCGCTAGGTATTATACTGTTATGGTAAAAGTTCGTCAGCTGCTGGGCAGTGATTCGTCCGTGCGTGCGCCGCATCCGCTGCATTTCCGATAACGCGTGAGTCAACTCCGACGCGGGCGCAGCGCGAGCTGATCCCGCACTTGGGTCATTCATAGGTAACTCTTTACCCTGTCAGCGGTTTTCGCACTCCAGCGAATGCATAGGTGTCGTGTCACCGTTCGCGTTCCCTGCCAGTCGAAGTTACGCCGCGTGTCAGACAGGTCGCGTCCGGCCACCCGACCCCGCGACAGTGTAAACACGATTATCGCCCGGCTGTGGACACCAATAGTGTGATAAAAACGAAAACAATACCCCGTCGGATCCGCTAAGTGCCACCGCGAATTTGTTGTTACAGTGATTTTAAATAACCTGTTCATGGCTTATCATTCGAAACATTCGGTGACTACTTCTGTGTCAATATTGATAAGATAACAGTGGTGACAGTTATTTTGGCACATTACATCACCTGTTAATTGAGTCGAAGTTATCAATATCGTCGCTAGCTATTGTGAATCGAGGTTTGGGTTCGTTCATCAGTAGTGGCTAAGAGGTAGAAGTGGCGGCACTTCTTTCTGTGAGGTGCTGGGAAAATGCCAGTGTTTGGTTACGACATGTTGACATCGTCAGAGCTCTGCCCCATGGGGTACGGAACGGCGCCTGACTACATGATGCCGGGACCTACCATGACCTGGGACAAGCCTCAGGAGAGGTCGCTGTACAGTTTCCCACATAGAAGCCTCACGGAGGAGCTGAGCCGCCCGCCCATGGCGACCGCATACAATAACACAAGTGGAGGTTGGTGCAATGAAACACGTGCTCTGTCTCTGTAGCCCTATATGTAACGACCGTCTAGTTAAGTAAATTGATTTCACAGAAGTCAATAGTTCATAGATCAAGACTACAAGACCCTTTAACTATATTCAAATTAACCAAGCGATTGTTATTGTATTCCGTATGACGTTATACTATTGACAAGGCAGATGAACGATATACACATATCCATACAACTATTAAAAAGAGGTAAAGTTTGTGAGACCAGAACGATAACATTCTATTTAAAATAAATATGTATGCCGCATTACAACAGTCCCCATCGCGCAGGCAACTCTACTAATATGTTTGGCACATGAGATCTGGATTAAAATATAGTATGTATACTTTTTATATCGAAATTAAACCCTCAAAGGGGTAAAAGTTGTAACCGTGTGTGACTTGACGCGGACGAAGTCGCGGACAAATGGTAGATATACTGGAGATATTGAATTCGATAGCCACCAAATTATAAATGGGTATGATTATCTTTGTGGAATGTTTTCAATGGTTTTAATAGGTACATATTCTCTTGGTTACTATACATTGTTATATGTACCTACGTATCACAATGATTATACATACACTGCTATCGCTAAAGCGATAATAAGCTTCTTTGGCACTTTCGAGGCGTAATAACTTATACCTATTATTTGCGAAAACTGAGACATATGCCTTTCAAGCAAAATAGTGAACTAGTAAACCAGTGTAAAAAATGAAAAATCGACAATACCATCTCTCAGTTGTTTCGAATTACCCTACTTATTGAAACGTGATATGTAAAATTGCTGTATAGATCGTCAAATGTTGTATAATAAATCTGCATAATGTAACGTAATTTAAAGATTTAATTTACAAGTATTTTATACATGCACCACGCTAAAACTGAAAAGTCTCCATTGTGCAGTTGGGCACATTTAACGAGCACTGTAGGTATATTATTCTGAAAAACACGATTTATGTGGTATTGTAAAACTTTCAAGATGTACGATAAAAATTACATATTAAACTTTATCGTCACACATACTGACTGATACCTACCCACTCATACTCTACAATGGCTATTAATAACTTCTCATTACCTAGACTTACATTTTTAAGAACAAATGTCAACCTAGATCAATATTATTATTATTGTTGTTGTTTTGTGGGCCTTTATATGCCGCTTCGACCAGCAGGTTATCTATTGTGGCAGCCCCTTTATTTTTAGATTTCACCGTTAAGGCCCGTTGCCTAAATATTCATCAAGATCAGCCGTAGATCAATATTAGATTCAATGCAACATTGGCACTGAGTTCCTGATCATCTTTGCATTTAAATAAATAATAAATGTTAGTTTTATTCCCTTTCCATGTAGGTAGGGTAGGTACCTATAACATGAGCAATTATCAAAAAGTGTTCGTCATAACTCAGCGTCAAGGCTCCCCAAACCTGCCCCTGCCGCTGACGCCACAGTCGCGTGGTTGACGACATGAGCTGATTGTGAATACATTAGGACGCTTACTGGTTTTATGGTACAACTAGTTTTCACGCGGCTTGGCCCACATACAACTTGTTTATCGCACTCCTATCCTATCAGAACTTCCATCCCAAATATGAGCGAGAAGTAGTATCCTGCAGTAGCTATATCCTAGCCTTCTTCGGGACTCAAACTGAAATAGTTTCAAGTAGAAGTCAAGAGTGAAAAGGTAACAGATAGACGAAATAGTATAAAATTGCTATAGAGGAGCCCCCTTTCGGATATTACAACCTACATCGGAACGGCTCCTTGAATAAGTCGGAAGAATTGAGACAGTTAACTTACCTATTTATAATTATTAATTGCTACAGACCTATAAATTATCGTGCTTACGTAAATTATCTTTTTGCCTGTCAATAGAATATACGAGTAAATGCCGTCATTTTATAAGTCGCATGATCATTTAAGTAAAACAATAAATATAAACGGTACTTATCCTTTTACATACAGTCACCAGCATTAATATCTCCCACAGCAAAGCTCATATTAATCAAAGTGCACGACTCTATTCCCTGAAGTGATGCTGCCGTGAAGACGTGTCAGACATTGTTACCCGCTTTTTTATGTATTTTACTTCAGTCTTCTTCTAAGACGAGTACCCTTGTCACAGAGGTCGGGACTATGGGATGTATTTTCTTCCATTTTGCTTTTGCGAGAGTCTTCCGCCTCCGACTGTACTTATAAGGTACTAAATGCAAATTAATGACTGTTATCTAAATTTCTAAATATCCAAATTATTAGGCTTGTGATCTTTAAGTGTACGAAAGCCGTCGTATTTTGTTGCAGTTGTAATTTATTTGTGTTTTTTCGCTCTACATTTTCAAATACATTGAATCAAACAAGGCGCTCAAAAATATCTGATCAAGACTTTGTCAAGGCGTGAAAGCGTATTCAAATGTTGTTGACCACCAGTGCCTGTTCCTGCATGTTATGCAGTGTGATGGCGATAGGACCAGTATTATTAAAAAATGCTGCGACCTAAACTTCGCAATGCTCAACATTCCTAGTAGGCATGCTATCGCTGTAGTCTACTATCTATAGCCTACAATCAGTTAAAAAAACCGTTTTGATTCTCCGCAGACAGCGACATGCAGCTAGAGACGAGCAGCAGCGAGGCGAGCGCCGGCAGCTCCGTGGTGGTGTCGCAGCACTGCGCCATCTGCGGCGACCGCGCCACTGGCAAGCACTACGGCGCGTCCTCCTGCGATGGCTGCAAGGGCTTCTTCCGGCGCAGCGTGCGCAAGAACCACCTCTACACCTGCAGGTACAACACACACTAGAGACGAGCAGCGGCGAGGCGAGCGGCGGTGTCGCAGCACTTCGCCATCTGCGGCGACCGCGCCACCGGCAAGCACTACGGCGCGGCCTTCTGCGACGGCTGCAAGGGCTTCTTCCGGCGCAGCGTGCGCAAGAACCACCTCTACACCTGCAGGTACAACACACACTAGAGACGAGCAGCGGCGAGGCGAGCGGCGGTGTCGCAGCACTGCGCCATCTGCGGCGACCGTGCCACCGGCAAGCACTACGGCGCGTCCTCCTGCGACGGCTGCAAGGGCTTCTTCCGGCGCAGCGTGCACAAGAACCACCTCTACACCTGCAGGTACAACACACACTAGAGACGAGCAGCTGCAGCGGCGAGGCGAGCGGCGGTGTCGCAGCACTACGCCATCTGCGACGACCGCGCCACCAGCAAGCACTACGGCGCGTCCTCCTGCGACGGCTGCAAGGGCTTCTTCCGAACGCTCCAGCCGCTCCAGGAGTGGCTCCAGAAATAGGCGTGTCAGATATTAATGCGCGCTTTCTTGTGGCAGTTGCAGGTGACTGTTCCTATTATTGTAAGCAATACGAGTAGAGCTAGACATAGCAACTAAGGGCGGATTGCATCGACCGGGCTTTACGTACTGACTGGTAATCGTTAAATATAGCGTCGACAGCTGTTACCTCTTAGAGAACTGTCACGCATAAATAAATGTTAATGGACATAACTTACCTACCTTACTTAGGTTAGAACGATTTCTAACAACCGTGATTCGAGTCTAAAATACTGGGGGCCTAGACAAAGTGACATTCGCTTGCGCTTCGCCATAGAATCGCTTTGTGTCTCTCTATCACTCTTCCATATTAGTGTGACAGTGACAGTTGCGTTTCGTTCGCTACGAAGCGTTAGCGATTGTAACCTTGTCTACGGCCCCTGATGTCATAAAAGCATGATGGCGCAACATAAAAAATGCTAACATCGTATTCTTGATCATGCTGGGATCACATCAATTTCAACGAGGCGCTATAAAATTCTATTTAGCATCTGTTAGTAACAGACCGTATACGGAATTAACAACTTCAGCTACTTGTATTTGCCTTATTAAGCAGACTTAAACAAAACTGGTTGTAATCGCAAACTATTTCGCATTCCAGATTCAGCAGAAATTGCGTAGTGGATAAGGACAAAAGAAACCAATGCAGATATTGTAGGCTAAGGAAATGCTTCAAAGCTGGCATGAAGAAAGAAGGTGAGTCGGTATATTTTATAAATTATATTATAATTCGTCTTTCCTTGTCAAGACAAGGTATTGTTACCTTAAGAAATACATGTACACATACACATAATATGAAATATGTCAATGAGACTATTAAATTATTAAACTAGCAACATTGAAACAACACGATACAATTACTAGCTGAATACTTGTAAAATTAAGTTCCAGTGCTCCACCAATAGTCGACCAACTTGTAATGTACTTAGAAAGGCCAACTTTCCTACAAATTCGGCCGACGCAACCGCACTATTTAGATGGCGCGCGCGTGTCGTTTTAACAAAAAAACAGGCAACTACGGAATCCTACACTGCGCGTGGCCCGACACGCACATGGCCTTTTTTTATTTATCTTAGTTTTCATTGAATTTAGTTAATGTTAGTTATCATCCCTTTTAACCTTTAGAAAATAAATAATTATTCCTATTGATCAAATTAATGTCAAAACAAACTATTCTTGAATTTTCAATTTGTATGATCTGCATTCAACTTATATATTAAGAAGCCAAATAACTTATATTTTCCACTTGAAAGATTAATAAGCTATAATTCTAAATTATAAAACAAAGCCATATAACTTATATTTTCCTCTTGAAAGATTTAAAAAACACAATAGGCATGATGACAGTAATTGAAAATCACTAAAATATGGTATTTTCTTAGTGAAATTTTAATCATAGAATTAGAAAAATGCTCATATTTTTTTTATTATTAAGAGATTATTATTTATTTTGATAAAATTAAACTTTAAAATACGGAGGCCCGCCATGATATGTTAAACACCAATCAGAGCGCATGACGTCACGTTTGTATAAACAAATACCCATAAAGGCCATTACCACAGATTACAGAGGAAACTTACGTACTGAACGAATAGTAAGACAGGGATAGAACCATGTTATCTGTCTGATCTTCATACGCCATTATCCCGCTTTCTCGCTCTCACGGCCGGGCAAGACTTGTAAACTTTTTAATTTATGTTCATTCAATGAGCAATTGAGAGATCTAGGTAGCAAACATCAAAGGGCTGCGTTCAGTTTATACAAACGTGACGTCACTCGGGACGCCATGACACTGACAAGCGTTTTAGCGCCAATTTGAAATTTAAAAACTAAAATGCATTTTTTTCCTACTTAACTGTTATACTCTATTGAAAAATCTTATTCGATGTACATAATAAATTTTTCTAAACATTACAGAACACTTTTTCATAATGTGTCATCGTGCCTATTACCTGTCTATTTGTAGCAACGTAATCTCCAAAGGTGAAGCATCCTCTATAGTACCTATATAAAACGGAACGTTGATATATAGACGGCTAAGGTCGTCAACCGATATTATATGCTCTTACTGCTGATTTTATAGTCTGTCTCAAGGAATCGAGATTACAATATTAATTGAATGTACCTATTTACTTTAATTAACTGTCATTAACTACATCGCAAACAACATTTCGTCGTAATTCTAATTAGCCGCCGATGTCATTACACGGTAAATACGGTAATGAGTACGAACCAACACGGTTGTTTATAAAGTAATTTATAATGAAATCATTATAATAATATGTTTAATAATTAAATTATTTCGGGCCGCTTAATGCCTGTGTTTGCACGTAAGGGAAGGAAAATATCGCGCGGATTTCCTTACTCATATTACAGGCATAAGCCACCATTCATGCAAAAGTGGAATTACTCGGAAATAGTCATACTATGTTGACGTACGGTACACGTCATGGACATGTGTACAATTTTATTTTAATGGGATAAGGTGACTGTACATGATATAAATATAAAATAGTCTACTGTTTCTATGGCTCCATTTGCGTCGTAAATAACTACATAAATGAAGAAATTAAAACATCATTGACACAAAAAACCATCTAAGAACCATCTCGGCAGACAAGAGTTTTGATTTAAAAAACGCACTGAAATCTGATTATCCGTACCATACCACAGACATACACACAAATACACCTGTTAAGCTTATAACATTATAACACCCCTCGTTTGTGTAGAGGGTTAATTACTTATACGTTGGCTCAGATCATAATAGAGTACTACTGTAAGGTTACTTACCCCCGCCGCCACTCCTGATCACTGCAGAAAAAATAACAATTGAATACAGGCACGTGTTCGTCACTGATCCCTTGATCAGGGTACCAATTACACGACCGACATGGACCCTATGTTTATCACTCTCGCTTTCGGGTCATATTCTTTACCTATATTGCCGGTATTTCAGATGCGTTTATAATAGAAACGTAAAGGACTTCGGAAAACTGTGGTTTGATAAGACTATTCTAAGTAGTGCCAAATGCATTTGAGCAGTTTAATCTGTCAGTTAATTAAACCAGGCGGATAAATCACAATGTCTTAATAGTTATTTACGATACAAGTGCCGAAAATAGGAAATTCGTAACAAGTGGTGATAAATTAAAACACGACCGAAGGGAGTGTTTTAAATCGACACGAGTTGCGAATTACCTATTCGCACGTGTATCGTACAACATTTTACTGTACATATGGCTCTTTAAAGTTTTGACATATGCACGGAAAGTGCTCTTTTCCGCACTAGTGCGGGAAGTAGCACCATATGTACTGTAAAACACATTTTCAGACTTAGGAATAGTGATACAATAGAAAAAGGGTCTGTCTACTCTGGCCGACGGTCGACAAAGTAGTTAGCTGCAGTGAAATGCGTCTAAAATGTTGTACTCAACTCGGGCGGTAATTCGTAAAGCCCCAGAGCGCATATTTACTCTCCTCCTCACCTTCGGTTCGGGCCACAAACCCCTGCGATCTGGGGCATTCACGAATTCACCGCCCTAGTTACGTAATGTACTATAACGTGTCTGTCTGTGTATCTGTCTGTGGTATCGTAGCTGCCAAACGGATGGACCGATTTGAATGCGGTTTTTTTGTGTCATAGATTTCATCAAAATCTGTTCAGCCGTTTTTGATATATTGGACTTTGAAATGAAAATGTCGGGGGTTTCTCAACTTTTCTAAGTTGTAGTTATAGACTTAGGAATAGTGATACAATAGAAAAAGGGTCTGACCACTCTGGCCGGCGGTCAACAAAGTATTTAGATGCAGTAAAATGCGTCTTATTGACTGTGCAAGCGGTGTTTTCTGCATGGAAACACGTGTGTTTCATTTGGTAAGTGTGTAATGTACATGTTGTGCTTGCAGCCGTCCAGAACGAGCGGGACCGCATCAACTGCCGCCGGCCGTCGTACGAGGAGCCGGCGCAGGCCAACGGGCTCTCCGTCGTGTCGCTGCTCAACGCCGAGTTACTCAGCAGGAAGGTCATAGACGAGGTAACATATCATCATCATCTTCAGCCTATACAGGGTGTGGCCTGAAATATTGAGCTTGTGAGCAATTATTTCCGGGCAATTCTAATTAAGAAAAAAAAAATTTTTTTTTTCTTTAAAGTAAGTTCACGTGTATTTTGTACCTTTCTGGGGTGACACAAGTAGTTTCTTTTTATTTTAAAAACACTAAAAAAATAACAAAATTATTAAAAAGTCACAAAAAATATTTTTTAAAAACAAAAATGCAAAAACTATTATGACTCATTACATGATGTTACCTCAAAATCTGCATTGACTGCTATGCTATGATTTCGTGGTGCCAATATACATTACTTGAAGGTCATATCTTTAGATCAACATTACTCTGAATTAAAAAATATATATATATTCAACACACACACACACAGATGCTCTAAGGAACCGTCCTTTTAAATATTAGCCCCTGTTACAGGCCACAAACTGTATATGTCCCACTGCTGGGCACAGATCGGTCATGGGACGAGAGGGAAGGAGCGACAGTCTCCATACTGGGCAGGTGTTGGTGCAGGGCCAGGTTGGGGACTTTACATATAGTGCTAGCGTAGGTCCAAATGGTCATAAATAGCTTATCTTTAGAACAATGCACCTTTTTTTTATTAAATGACGCCCAGAGATGTATTTTGACTGTCAACTACTTTTACTATCTATGCGATGCAAATAACGTTAGTACTTGCATTGCACATCGAGAGAGAAATAAGACACAAATATTTAGTATCATAATCAAACACATCCGTAGGCAAGGCGCAGCCAATATGTCTTACTTGTTTCCAATGCGAGGAGCACTTATCACAAAATAGGTTAGCCGGACAAGGTGGACTGATGAGTTGATGAGACACTGATAAGTTTCATAAATATACAACGTGTTTTTTTAACCGTCTTAGAGCCGAAGCCCACTTAAAATATCCAAGACGTACTAACCATTCGTGAAAAAAAAAAATTTTTATTAAGTTTTGTACTAATAAAAAGTAATTAAGTTTGAAAAATCTTGTATAGAGCGCGGTGTGCAGTTCATTCACCCGGTTAAAATTCGTACCTACCTACATAAGATGGCGACTAGCGGTCTCTTCGGTCACTCAGCTCAATGATTAAAAATAATATTACTGCAGAAAAAAAACAATATTAATGCATTTAAAAAAAACCATAAAAATCCTTTTTTTAAATCCCTTGTAATGTATACATTAACTGGGCTTCGGCTCTAATGTATGATTCTCACCGAACGGGCAGGGCCAGAGCGCACCTGAGCGCATTTCACAAGTTTCCAAAGGAATTTGATGCTTTAATAAAAACGTTACATTTCATATTTGAATGGACTTGCCGCCGGTCGGCTCCTCGCGGACGTGGACGGCTGCGCTCGGCTGTCGTTGCGTCTGGCCGGCTCCGTCCGGCTTTTGCCTACTGCACCCAATTAGAACACGGTCGACCGCAGACGCCGACGGGTGCTCGCGCATCCGCTCTGATGTGGCGCCACGCGACCCGGGCCGGCCCGTTCGGTGGGAATCGTACATTAGACGGTTAAAAAAACACCGTGTATAGAGCATGTATGTGGTATCGGCAGACCATCAACGTGTCGGACGCGGAGATCAACAACAGGAAGCTGGCGAAGATCAACGACGTGTGCGACTCGATCAAACAGCAGCTGCTCATCCTGGTGGAGTGGGCCAAGTACATCCCCGCCTTCACCGAGCTGCACCTCGATGACCAGGTATGAGCACAGAATAGATTATAGTACAAGTACAGAAGGGACACCCCTTTGATCTTTACAAAAGCCGATTTTTTCTCAGACAAAACATTAATTCATCCGGAACGAAAGGGTTCGTGCGGCGGCTTGTGCCATGTGCTCTCACATCCGGTAGACGAGTATACTCGTTTTAAAAAAATGTCAATCGACAGTCACTCACGCCTGTGGGGACGCGTTCCCTTTGAAGGATGTACGGGGCGGTAGAATTTGTATTTTTCAAATCAAATTATATCAAATCAAAACATTTATTCGTGACAAACACAACACAGATAATAAAAGAAAGAAAAAAATAAAAATAAAAACACATTTTCTTTGCCACGAAATGGACCCAGCTCCAATCAACTCAAATTCAAAAGCTACTAAGGCTTTGGTAAAATGTAGTATTCTGTTACTGGTGTGGTCGTCCTGCTCTACTTGGGGGCGTCCTACGCCACGCTTGCCTAAATCATCAGCTCCAATCAAAGTCGTAAATCGTTTTGTAGAAACAGAGGGTGTTTTGACCACAGATATAGATATACACTAGATAACTTAAACACCTGAATCTGTATGAAAACCAACCATGTCACTTTTTTCTACCAACTGTGACGTCACTCCCTAGTGACGTAAACACGTCCCTAGCATTAGTGATGTGAATTCGCCGTTGTCTGCGCAAAATCGATTTTGCAATTAGGCAATTTCTTAATATTCACGGACAACCGGCTACCACAACATACGCGCGCGGAATGTCAGTCGGACGGCCAACTCGGAGACCGAGTTCGGACACGCGAAGTAGATGCATTTGAGCATTTTCAATAATTCGTGCACCCAATTAGCGAGAGTTATTAAACAAAAATTAACTCTGTGTCGATTTTGTACGGAAAACTAAGCATACAAATCATGTGAAAATTAAAACTTTTTTCACATTTAATTAACGTGTATAGGCGTATATCATTCATAAATTAAATATAAAAAGTTACTTTTTGTACAAACTGAATGCTTAATTGCCGTTACAAAACTGACACCGAGTTAACTTTTATTTAACAATTCAGGGTAGTTGGGTGCACGAATTATTAAAATGCACATTTGCGTGATCTAGTGTATATGTATATCTGTGGTTCTGAGCCATTCGGGACGGTAATCCACTGGTGGTGTCCCGCAGGTGGCGCTGCTGCGCGCGCACGCGGGCGAGCACCTGCTGCTGGGCTGCGCGCGCCGCTCGCTGCACCTCAACGACGTGCTGCTGCTCGGGAACAACTGCATCATCGCCAAACACAACATCGGTCAGTACCGACTACCAACCTTTTTTTTTTCATGCGGTAATGCGTATACGCATCCCCCGGGCTAGGGATGGCCCATTGTGGGACGTATGTGGGACTAACCCTTCCGTAAGGGAAGGGAATACCCACTAAACCCTCTGCGGCGTTAACCCTCGCGGCCGTGTAGGAGAGCATCATGGGATCGCATGCATTCTACCACGATGCTCCGCCAACTGAGTACCAACCCTACCCTGTTCAACACGAGCCGAGATTCAATCCCCTTGGATTCTTGGGTTTCATGGTCAGTTTAAATTCAAAGTTTTTTTATCTGCGATCAGTCGTAAGACTATAATCAGATAGGTAGTAGGTGGTAGATGTTTGGAGAGATGAGACCACTGTCCTAACTCTCGTCTAATTCAGGCAGCACGTTGGCTCTCTTGAGTCTCTTGATTGGATTAGGCTCCAATAGTTTGGCAGACAAAGGATTAGGATGGGCTATAAGTCTGTCCTTGTACTTGATTGAGTGTCGGCTCGCTTCTTCGGAGACAGTCTGTATTTCCAGGTACTCGTGGATTTCCGAGTTGCGAGCGTACCAGGGTGCTGACGCTATAACCCTAAGGATGTTGTTTTGGGCTCTTTGTACTCGCATTGTATTGGATTTGCTTGCTGATGACCACAGTTGGATTCCGTACGTCCAGATTGGTTTGATGATCCCGCAGTAAACTCGCAACTTGTTGGTTAAGGATAGTAAAAACTGCCTTCCCAGGAGCCAGAGCAGCTTCCTGAACCGGAGGTTGATCTCGTCGCGCTTGTTTTTGATATGCTCTTTCCATGTCATCCTTCGATCAAGGTGAAAGCCCAGGTATTTTACGCATGTCGACTGGGGAAGGTTAGCTGGGCCTAGACTAACGGGTGGGCAAGTTTCACGCCGGAGTGTGAATGTAATATGGTATGACTTAGGAGCACTTGCTTTTATACGCCATTTGGACACCCAAGCATTGGTGGCGGTAAGTTGAACCTGAACAAGCTGCTTGCCTCTTTCGGGTCTTGGCTACATGCGAGAAAGGCTGCATCGTCAGCAAACGTGGCTACCGAGACCTGAGGTGTCTGGGTTAGGTCAAGAGTGTAGATGTTGTACAGGATAGGGCCTAGAACTGAGCCCTGGGGTACTCCTGCTCTGCAGGTAAGCAAGGAAGATCTAGCGTCACCAAGCTTCACTCGAAACTTTCTGTCACTAAGGTATGATTCCATTAGAGGGAAGAAACAGTGTGGCAAACAACTTTTGATTTTGCAGAGTAGCCCCTTGTGCCAGACCCTGTCGAATGCCTGCTGTACGTCCAGAAAGGCAGCCGAGCAGTATTTTTTGCTTTCTAGGCTTTGTTTTATGGTGCTGTAGACTCTATGGACCTATGGAAATTCAAAGAATGAACGAGTGTTCTTGTTACGTTACATTTTAGGAGAAACAAAGTTGTCATATCGTGCTAGTACTACAATTCGCGTGACTTTGGTGGTCGTGTTATGGAAGTTCTAACATTTTGCGGACAATATGGAAAATGCTATATTTTTTATTCAAAAATTCCCGTTATAGGTCGGGTCGACACACGTAAAAAGAGCTCCGAGCGGCTAGTGGAGGGGATGAGTTTGCGCATGTGGTATAATTGCGCGCAAAAGTATTTGAGTTGCGGCCACCAGCCTGAGTATTACGCTTTAAAAAAAATATATTTGGTTTCCATTATTATTACATATTAAATAAGATAAACTATATACGTAGATTGCCTAGATGTACTAAACGTTCATAAGTGCAAATAAATAACGTTTGTGCTACTATCGCGTATATTATTTAAATCTACATTCCTGACGTTTCGAGTACTTTTCATTGCTCGTGGTTACCAGGTAGACCACCTGGACAAAATGGTGACCATGAATACTGAAAAGTTCGATTCGTCTTATTTAATAATTATTATTGTAGAATCCGTCACCTTAATAGGGGTGTAGACTCGAAAATTATTATTACTCCTAAAGAAAGAAGGCAAAAAAGGCCGGACACGATGGGCGGTTCGTTTTATAATATTTGCTACTCTAGAACCAGCATCTTTCCTCATAAAACAATAAATATCATCAACCATTTTTCTTTCCTTTCTATGAAGAACCATGGTAAACAATTTGTGTGCGCGACTGTATTATAAGAGCGAACAAAACGTGAACATTGAGTGGGCGCCAAACGTCTACTGACAAGCCAATAGCGTGGCAGCAAAGCGGAGCGTTTACCCCCTCCCCCGTCGCGCCTTCCCTCATACCGCCAATTTGGTCCGTAATTTGCTCACTGCGCAGGTAGGTCGCTCAGGGCTCTTTTTACGTGTGTCGACTTGTACCAACTAACAATTTAAACTTTTGCGCCTAAACGTTCCTGTGACGTCACTCATGTGTGTCACTCGCCAAAATTGTTTGTCCGTGGATCGTCCCTCGATGTTATGGCCTATAGGCCTCAGGACAGGCTACGATGCCACAACGAGGGTCGGAAAAGCGACTATGCAGCTGAATTAAGAACTGGTCTTAAAATGGCTGATGACTTGCCATAAACAACCTACTCAATTGACAATATTTCAAAATATGTAATGACGCCTAAATCGAAAAGCATTTCGGTAATTATGTTATCTGAACGTAATAAAGTAGTTTTCAGTGTTTTTTTCCTGCTCGCTTTTAGGAAAATCGCGAAAACGTATAAAAGTGGTTTCCACTAGGGCTCCCGCTACACGTGTAAACCCGCCCGCACGGATACCCGTGTTCTTAAGCCCACGGTGCTAAGCGTCCGTTCCACACGGACACGCCCGAACCCGCCCGGTCCACGGGCGGGTACCCGGGTACCCGTGTACCCGTACACACGTACCCGCGGGTTCTAATTACACGCGGGTTCGGACCGTCCGCGGCCGTTTGAGTTGAGGCAAATAGAATATAATTATTTCATTTTACTCTATTTGCATTAGCAACTCTATGGGTTTGGTGTGTATGATGTTGTTTTGTATTAGGTATGAGGCACAAGGAAACATCGCAGGAAGCCTATGATTGCTATATTGCGACATAATCCATCCATACTAATATTATAAATGCGAAAGTGTGTCTGTTTGTCTGTCTGTCTGTTACCTCTTCACGCTTAAACCGCTGAACGGATTTAAGTGAAATTTGGTATAGAGATAGCCTCAAGAAAGGACATCGGATAGTTCTTATCGCCTATATCATCCCTTAAGGGGATGAAATGGGGGGATGAACGTTTGTATGGAACTGCGGTATAAACGAGTTCCACGCGGACGGAGTCGCGGGCAGAAGCTAGTATTGTATAAACCTAGTATTTTATTTAATGATAGCCCGACAAAGGGCACGCAAACTGTTTAACTTTTATAAATAGCCGCTTATGGTTATGATAGCTAAACAAAAACAGTAGGTAAGTACAGTATCAGCAAAGAAAGTGGTCTACCGCTTTTGTACTTTATTGCATGCAAAATAAGGTCCAAAAGTGGTAGCCCACTTTCTTGGCTGACTGTACATTAGAACTATTTAATATTAACCGAGCGCTTATTGTATTGTACAGTCGAGGAAATTTAATGTTGAGCACTTTTGATCCTTAACGTCATTCAAATAGAGTTGACAATTGCCAAACCTTCATTTTCCTCGACCGTACGGTCATGCCATTATGGTTCTAAATAAGGGACTGAATGTGGTATCGAAATAAAGGGTTTTAATGGTACTTAATAAAGGTATTGCAAGGTATACCGTTTTAAACCGTACCTATACTCACGAGGTTGAATATGAGCACCGAATAAAGGCACTGAATTAAAACGATACTTGCAACATTACTCTGCATACGACTATCTAAAGGATACAGAAATCATTTTAAAAGAAAGGTACTCGAACAAACGATATTGCGACTATTTTGCTACTGCTTCAAAGTATACCGTTATCATTTTAAAATAAAGGTGCCTATTCAAACAAAAAGATTCTTTCACTTTTACGTTACCGATTCAAAGTATACCATAATTATTTCGATATCGGATAACGGTACGATTTAATGCTCTCATGATAAAGTTGTTTTCTGCTTGCGTTTTTGACAGGATTTTATCTTACAATTTCGGACATACTTAACATCGTTGATGTAGTTTAACGAGGTAAAAATAATTTGCAGTAACGAGATTATCATTTGTATAGGTGTTATCAGTGTCTTACAACTTTTTTTGGATAAACCCAAAAGTCTTAGCGACTAAAATATAGATAAAGTAGTCGTTGAATTCCAAAGCAATATTAAGTTTTATGCCTTTGCGATAAAGTCGAGATTTGCGGCACTGCCGTACCATCTTTTTTCAAAGCGGTTCAGGCCGTTTTCGACCCCCCAATAACTTCGTTGTGAATAAAACTTGGAGCCTGACTAGAAGTCAGTAACCAAGCTGGTAATGTTTAAATACGGTATATTTCAAATTTCATTCAATTAGAAGCAGTAGTTTAAGAATTATAACTAGTCAAAGTTTCTTAATTTTGTCACTCACATACTGACCGATCAACAAAAACACTAAATTAAAACATAATTAGTGTTTAGTGTTAAAATCAAGATGAAACTAAAATATTTTGCAAGTTTCGATCCAGATTTCTAGATACGCATAAACAATCCCATATAAATATATAAAACTACAAAGTTACATTTGCAGTGAATGGGAGAAAAAATTCCAAAGCAAGAATGAGACTGCATTCATAATTTCTATGTATTGATGACACAATAACCTACAAAAAGAAGTGAGATGCCATAAAAAAACATTTTATGTAAAAAAAAGAGGCCAAGTCGCGAAACTCTTGCTCAAAAAAGTTGTGAGATATTTCGTAGTACCAAGTCTCAGGCATTCTTATTATTCTTTATTTGCTAGCTAAATATAATTTTGTGACTTGGCAATTACACAATACTACATAGTTTAAGGTATGCAAAAATTCATAAATGCAGTAAAGTGGTGTGATTGCCAAGTGGCAGAATTCTATTTAGCTAGCAAATAAAGTATAATGAGAATGCCTGAGAATTGGTACTACGAAATATCTCACAACTTTTTAAGGTGGAAGAGTTCGAGACTTTGCCTCTTTTTTACATGTAATGTTTTTTTATGGGATAAAACTTACTAGTTTCTGCCCGCGACTTCGTCCGCGTGGAACTCGTTTATATCCTATGTCCCTCCCCCAGACTCAAATCTCTATACCAAATTTTATCTAAATCAATTGAGCTGTTTAAGCGTGAAGGGGTAACAGAAAGACACAGGCAGACAGACCCACTTTCACATTTGTAACATTAGCATGGATTCGTACTTACTTTTTTAAAATCTGAATTTGAGAAGGCGAACTTTACGTACTTTGTTATAATTTGTTATATTTATTAATATGCTATTTTTATTCACAAAAAAAGATGTTATAATTGCAAATCTGCGAACACTCATTTAGTACTTGTATGTACATTCTTAGAACAACGGGATAGTTCCTAGCTTCACACCACACCTCAAGGACGGGTAGTACTACCCGCGTGTAATTAGGACGCGGGTACCCGTGTACACGTGTACACGTGTACACGGGTACCCGTGTACACGGGTACCCGTGCCGTAATTACACGGATCCGTTCGGACCGGTCGCTTAAACCCGCGGGCGGGTTACACGAACACGGGTACCCGACACGTGTACACGAAACCCGGACACGACCGCGAGCCCTAGTTTCCACCGTGTGTGACGTCAGTATTATGGCTGCCATATGAAAGGTGTCCAAACTGCCATACAGAGTCGTAGTATTGACGTCATAATTTACTTACAACCTTCTGGAATTCGCTACTTTTCAATTTGATAGTTTTGAATGAAAATTACAATTAAGGGAGAAATAAAAAAACACGTGTCGCTTAAAAAAACATTTTCTAGCGAACTAAATCATAAAATGGCCTACATGAAAATATGAAATGTTGTCAATTGACAACCATGCCAGACGCTGATTGTTGGATTAAAACACGTTCCGTTTCACATTACTTCAAATCGTAATTATTGTTTGTAATTAGCATAAACTAAAGTAAAAATGGTTCAGTAGCTATTATTTTATGTTTTTTCAACATTTTTGTCAAAAAAAAATGTGAAATATTATATGCATCTTCCCTATATTGACAAGGATGCCTATTATTATTATTATTATTATTACTAGCTTCTGTTCGCGACTCCGTCCGCGTGGACCTCGTTTATATCGCAGCTCCATACAAACTTTCACCCCTATTCACCCCCTTAGAGGATGATTTCGGGGATAAAACTATCCTATGTCCTTCCCCGGGACTCAAACTATCTCGAAACCAAATTTCACCTAAATCGGTTCAGCGGTTTAATCGTGAAAGACAGACACACTTTCGCATTTATAATATTAGTATGGATTAGCAAAATGTGTGGTTACAGACGGGCGCATGGACATCGACATCAGCATGATCGGGCTGCGCGTGATGGACGAGATCGTGAAGCCGCTGCGCGAGATCGACATCGACGACACGGAGTTCGCCTGCCTCAAGGCCATCGTGTTCTTCGACCCGAGTGAGTACCCCCACATGACGGTTCGCAACGGACGCGGAGGAAGCGCATATGCGTGGTAGATATGTAATGAGCGTGAGCATGTAATTGAAGTAAGCATACGCACTGTTACAAGGGAAACCACCAAGGTCTTTTAAAAAAATATATTTATTAAAACTCACTTAAACTAAGGACATGACCTTTTAGAAGTATAGGCATAGCGCGATTCGCGGCTCGGGAACAACTAAAGATTGTCTGGACTGGATTGAGGAGCTAGGGTCGGTTGGAAGGGATTACTGCTGATAGGGTTGCTTGGTCAGCCCGAGGGCATAAAGGGAGGAGTTTATAACAGCACGATGGATTGAAAACGTAAACGTCTTTATGTGATTCATGAAGTTTTAGGTATATCTAAGTAAGTTATCGCGGTTTTACAAATATGTACGTTCACATGTCAAGTTTCTTCAAGTGTTCATAATAAATTTCGGAGCCTAGAGAAGTACGGCAGTGTATGTAGGAACACTGCGTCAAGCTCAAGCCGGATTCACATTTGTCTGTCGTCTTGTGTTGTGACCATGGACCTATGATACTCAGGCAGGCTATACTTCATGCCACAACGAGGGACGGAAAATCTCCTATGCAGCTAATTTAAGAAGTTGTCTTAAAATGGCTGATAACTTGCCATAAACAACCTACTCAATTTGGAAGGGTTATGGTTTATGTGCCACAACTTCATACTAAATCAGTTGTGGCAAATAAAAAAAAATGGATCTATGAGTAGGACAACGAATGATATTTCCCTTTCTGTCACACTTATCGAGATTTGGTTGCTCGCACGTGTTACCTTAGCCTGTCCTGAGTATGATAGGTCCATGGTTGTGACGCATCAGAAGGGTATCGGCTGCATACATTTAATATGGTTGCGTTCACATTTCTCTGATGCTGTCGTCGTGTACCTGATGCGTCACAACATAACACGACAGACAAATGTGAATCCGGCTTGAGCGTGGTCTTTACTTCTGTCATCGTAAAATAAACAAAACGAAACTACATGATTACTAATCAATTGATATCGATTCCGCAGACGCGAAGGGTCTATCTCAGCCGCAGAAGATCAAGCAGCTCCGCTACCAGGTGCAGATAAACCTGGAGGACTACATCAGCGACCGGCAGTACGACGGGCGCGGCCGCTTCGGCGAGCTGCTGCTGAGCCTGCCGCCGCTGCAGAGCATCACGTGGCAGATGATCGAGCAGATACAGTTCGCCAAGCTGTTCGGCGTCGCACACATCGACAGCTTGCTGCAGGAGATGCTGCTTGGAGGTGAGAAACCAATGAGCAATTTTTGAAGTGAAAACTTCTATAGCGGCGCTGTGCACTTTTTCGGATGGGGGAAAATTGTTAAATTCACCACAGGTCACGTGACCGTGAGACGAGATCTTACGCATTACGAATCTCACCGTAATGCGTAAGATGTGAATGTGAGATTCGAGAGATTGAAAACTCAGCGGCGCTGTGCACTTTTTGTGATGGGGAATTTTCGAGAGAAGAGTAAGACGGGCGAGGGCGGGGGCTTTTTTTAAAACTGATAATTTAAGCAATTCGTGCAACTTTATTCCGTAACCATTCCAAAATATCAAAAATGCACAACATTAATAGTCAAGTTTTCACTTCTGCCGGCACTCCCGGAGTGCAACCCGGTCTTTTTTGTTTTTAATTTTTAACCCCCGACGCAACGACTTTTGCATAAGTGAGTGAATATGAACGTCAGTTGAAAGCATGAAGGTAACTTTGTCAGACCTATAGGTGTTCTTGGCACCGTGTCACACATGCAACACTTTTAGGAGTACTTGGCTTGACTCATAGAACTGTTAAACTTCTCATACAGACTTTAAGGGACGTAGCTGACGACTAGCAGTTTGAAACTACTAGGCTGTAGGGCGGTTTACAGACTTTAAGGGACGTACCTGACGACTAGCAGTTTAAAACGACTAGGCTGTAGGGCGGTTTACAGACTTTAAGGGACGTAGCTGACGACTAGCAGTTTGAAACTACTAGGCTGTAGGGCGGTTTACAGACTTTAAGGGACGTAGCTGACGACTAGCAGTTTAAAATGACTAGGCTGTAGGGCGGTTTACAGACTTTAAGGGACGTAGCTGACGACTAGCAGTTTAAAACGACTAGGCTGTAGGGCGGTTTACAGACTTTAAGGGACGTAGCTGACGACTAGCAGTTTGAAACTACTAGGCTGTAGGGCGGTTTACAGACTTTAAGGGACGTAGCTGACGACTAGCAGTTTAAAACGACTAGGCTGTAGGGCGGTTTACAGACTTTAAGGGACGAAGCTGACGACTAGCAGTTTAAAACTACTAGGCTGTAGGGCGGTTTACAGACTTTAAGGGACGTAGCTGACGACTAGCAGTTTAAAACTACTAGGCTGTAGGGCGGTTTACAAACTTTAAGGGACGTAGCTGACGACTAGCAGTTTAAAACTACTAGGCTGTAGGGCGGTTTACAGACTTTAAGGGACGTAGCTGACGACTAGCAGTTTGAAACTACTAGGCTGTAGGGCGGTTTGCAACAACACCATTTCATAAGCAGGTAATCCCCAGGTAAGCAGGTACACGCCCCTTAGACAGAGACACCCTGATGCCTTCCGCCCCGAGAAAAAGAGATGTAACACTCTTCGGGAATCGCTGTTTTGGACAAATTTCAATAAATACCTAACTTGGTGAAGTTTTATTAATATTTCATTAAGTGAGATTTTAGATGAGATAAAATAACTATAGTATTCACTTGATTGTGTCGTAAAAGAATGTATCGTTTGAGTAGGCTGAGTAAAAAAAGTAAAATACGGACCCAACTTCGGATTTTTTTTCTATCGAGGAAATGTTAAGCAATCATGTATCGATAAAATCAGATGAACAATCATAGAGTCAAGAATCATATATCTGAAAATCAGACCTTATTGTTTCTTAATCTAGTCAGAATGGCGTTTAAAAGCACGCGATAATTTCCAATGCACCGCCGTAACGGACACACTTACGATTACTGACGATGTTAATAATCAGCCTATCCTTAAAGTATGCAAGCATTTTTTTAATAATATGTATGAAGCTACGGGAGCTACGGTAGCCTAGTGGTTCAGGCACGCGGCTGTCAAGCGGTGGTCGTGGGTTCGAATCCCGGCTCGTACCAATGAGTTTTTCGGAACTTCTGTACGGAATATTTACAGTTAGCTTTTCGGTGAAGGAAAACATCGTGAGGAAACCAATAAGGTCTAGTTTTCCGTCTGGGTTGGAAGATCAGATGGCAGTCGCTTTCGTAAAACTAGTGCCTATGCCGACTCTTGGGATTAGGTATCAAAGCGGACCCTGGGCTCCTTTAGGGGCACAACCGGGAATAACGTTAGGAGAATGAAATGAATATGTATGAAGCTACGGTAACCTAGCGGCTCAGGCATGCGGCTGTCAAAGGGTGTATAGGCTGATTTATTATTATATGCATGTATTGTTTGTTGTAAGGCGCGTGTGCCGAGCCGCCGACGGAGAGCGGCGCGGGCGAGTCTCCGGGCGCGGGAGCGGGAGCGGGGGCGGGAGCGGGGGCGGGGGCGGGAGCGTCGCCGCCGCTCGTGCCGCAGCTGGGCGACGCCGACATGTTCGAGTCCGCGTCCTTCAAGCAAGAGCCCAACATGTGAGAAGCCGCATCATCACCATCGACCATATGTCCGAGCCGCGCCGAAAAACGCATTAGCTGCATGAGTTAAGGTCGTGACCCGACTTGGCCGCATTTTTCTCGACTTGACACTTGGCGTGTTTTATGTGAAACTTAACACGTTCACGGTCCCCATACAACATGTTTCAATTTTCTTGCACGTCCAAGCAAATCATCACACGTCCGTGCTCCACGTTTGGGTCATTATGAAACGACCAGGTACGCACTCGGGTTATTACATACAAGGTGATTTTTAAGTCGTGATCTGAAGTGCCAGGGAATGATGGGGAGGGTCACACTGAGCAACTTTTACTATGGGGCCAACCATGAAATCGCAAAAAAAAACACCAAGCTAGCTAATTGACCGCTAACTATCCTAAATGTATGGAACAACTATAATTATAGTAATTTAAGTGCGTACCTGGTTGACTATAGTGACCCATATACGGGACACGGACTTCTGGAGACGGTTCGTCGTGTGTATGGGTCACTGAACTATGAACGTGTTAATCTCATGAGTCCTATCGTAATTGTACAAGTACAAATTCAAATCGAGTTTTGGACTGACCATGTTAAGTGTGCATGGGTGAAGTTCACAAAAGTGAACCAAGATTAACCAGTATATTACATCCTCATAGTATGATTCCCCTAGTTACTGCGTTTATCTTACGGCAGAATCGGCTCATACACGCTCAAGCCAAAAAAATGTATGTGCCTTATTGCTTGTTACGAGGTAAAAGTGAATCGTGAAGTCTAATTTATCATCTTGTTTGTGGTGGATCGGGACGGTAGTTTCAATGTTGTGGCGGCTATAATAGTTTTTGTACATTTATGTATACACCTTAGCAAAAAAATACACGTATTTATTTTGTTGAGACGCCACTCTATGCAAAACCCATTGACACGAGGCTTCACTCATAATGGCCGCGCCACACGATGGGCCATCCTGACCCATCATACAGGACGCGGCTATGCGGTAGAACGAGACATAAATGTGTCTTACTCCCTTTAACGCGTAGTTGCGTCCTGTATGATGGCCCAGTATGGCCCATCGTGTGGACCGGCCATGAGATAGACTAATTTATTCGTGGTATATATTGTTATGAAAAAAAAACGTGCAAAATAACGATACATTATTTATTTCGTAGTAACATATCTAAGATCTCATCCGCATTAGTTTCAAATTGTATTTTTGTTTCATATCATTATTAAATAATAACTTGTAGTGTCTCGAGTGGGATTAAGTATATTATGCATAGTATCTATAATCTGTATTGTTTGTCCGAACCAGGAGCCCTGAGCACTCGTCGCGGTTAATGAAGAGTGGCGACATAATCTTGTTATAATACACACACTCTCTTCGAACGCCGCAAATAGTGCCTTCCGTGCCTAACGCTGCGACTAGCTCACGTAGTTAGCGAACCCGATTCTTAGACTTGTATACGTCTGAGTTGGCCACGGTGTCAACATATCAATTTATATTATTCGTATTGTAGTTGCGATATATCGCAAGGTAATTTTTGACTGTTTTTAAATGTTACAATGAACGTTTGTTAGGGTGATACGAACCCAAATTGTTAGTCGATAATTATGTGGTGACTGTATTTTATAGATTTTTACACATAGGTGTAGGTGTATGACCGTTTCGCCCAATCAAAGTTTTTATTTATACATAGTTTAGTCGTAAGTATGGATACTCCAAAAGTGCAATTAATTTGTATAACTCGGCTGTGTGACTCGAAGTATGCTGTCGTGAGCAGAGAGCGAACATATCGATGAATCGAACGAAAGCGACGTACGTAAAGAACCTTCAGGGATACATTTGTAAATATCGTTTATTTTTTCTTTATACTTTACTATTAACTCTTGAATATTAGTTACCAGTAGTAAATTTAGGTGGTGGTTCCACTGATTTTTCGTTATTACAAAACAGAAATTAACATATCTGTTAATCCTGAATCAGTTTATTAGTGGGCATTTTTTATGAATTATAAAATGTAATCGTGTGATTTTATGTCGACTGTATCTACACACACAATAAGTGTATAGCGCTTCCCTTATTATACACACAATAAGTGTATAGCGCTTCCCTTATTATAATTATGTAGTCCATTGATACCATTGCTATGAAGTGCTCAATAAAAGATTCCTTTAAGTGGTTGGAGAAGTTTTGCCATATGTGGTGAGAGTTATGTACGTATTAGAGATTTAGTAAGAAATGTTGGGTTTGAGTCGTAGATGTTAATATAATAGGTGCCTTATTCTCCTATTGAGGTGTATTGTTGAAAATGTACATACTATGTTATGAATTTTTTGTAGAATATATTTTAATACATAATCTGTTACAATAAACACGTTGTTTCCTTTTACTGAAGCGTAAGTCCCAGTAACTGGCTGAGGGTCTAGGTGGCTGGTTTTTCTTGGACGTCTATGTAGCCTTTCCTTCGGTCGCCGCGTGTCTTGCAGTACAGGTACAACACAGACAGCGCGGACACCGCAGACATTGCGACCAGCGGCACGTACACGGTAAACATTTAACAGCTCATTCAAGGCACAGATTCTAGTAAATAAATGTATATTGTTTCCAATGCGCTGGAATTACACCAATGTTGATAAGAAAAACGATAACGGTATGACAAGTGACATTTGTCAACGTGCTAGTGCAATAACGAGGTGGGATTGCTGTCAGCTTGTTTATGGTACGATACTGGTAGTGAGCCTTCTTTGATGCAACGAACATTCCTTGACCCTACTCAGTGCGGACGTGATGATGAAATATTCCTTTTCATGTTATCATTAGGGACATGGAGCTCGAAGAAGCGTTCTCTAGACGGGGCCTATTGAGCCAGCCTCTTTACCAAATGATCGCCTCCAGCTTATTTGTAATTTAGGGTGCTATTTCACTCAGACCCTTCTTTGCCAGTGGGCACTCTGGGAAAGTGCCCAGGGCCCTCAGATCAAATACAAAGTCCCTAGTTCCTGTCAATCACCAAACGATAACCAATCTAATATGCCCAGGGCCTCCAATAGGTTAAAGTCGGCCCCGATTTCAGTTGTCCCATGTGCATTTGCGTCTCACTCACTCTTTTAGCAAAACGTGAGACGCAAATAAACATTGGACAAATATCTTGCACAAGTGGAATACCTCCTTAAGGCGTTGTTTTGTGACATTCGATTAGGATATAAAAATTAATGAAGCAATTGCATCTGTCGACCTTCCAATTGAGGAAAACAAATCGGCTGTGTATTTTGTTTTAAACCATGTTTACCAAATTTAACATGAATATCGGCTAACTGAATCCTCTGATGTAGCCTAGTGGTTTAGGCATGCGGCTGTCAAGCGGCGGTCGTGGGTTCGAATCCCGGCTCGTACCAATGAGTTAGCTTTTCGGTGAAGGAAAACATCGCGAGGAAACCGGTCTAATCCCAATAAGGTCTAGTTTTCCCTCTGGGTTGGAAGGTCAGATGGCAGTCGCTTTCGTAAAACTAGTGCCTATGCCAAATCTTGGGATTAGATGTCAAAGCGGACCCCGGGCTCCTTTAAAGGCATTACCGGGAATAACGCTAGGAGGATGATGATCAGCTAACTGAATCATTAAGGCAGTATTGGAAAAGAGAAAAAAAAAGACCGCGTTGCACTCCGGAAGTGCCGGCAGAAGTGAAAACTTAAATATTTTTAATTTTACAAAAAAAAATCCCTTCCTCCCCTTGCGTGCCAATATATCTAATAACAACCTTATTAGTAGTACGCAATAGTTCAACTTAACTCAGCAAAATTGATGAAGGAGACGATGAAATAAATTACCAATTTGTTTTTGCCATTGCCAAATATTTTTCAAAGCTTTATCTCTTTAGGAATATCGTCCAAATTCGAACTATTCGAATTTACTTAACTCAGCAAAATTGATTATCTCCATGAAATAAAATACCAATTTGGTTTTGCCATTGCCAAATATTTTTCAAAGCTTTATCTCTTTAGGAATAACGTCCAAATTCGAACTATGCGAATTTTCTCAATAGCAAAACGGTAAAGGACGCGTGGACAAAATTACAAATTTATTTGCAGAATATGCAATTGTAAAAAGTGTTTAACGGCTTTATAACCTTACGAATAGTGTTCAGTTTTGAATGAAGTCGAATCGGCTAACAGCAAAATATAAAAGTTCGATAAAACAAAATGGAATTTGCATTTACGGAAAATGTGTTACGACCTTATACTGTTGACAATAAATTACAAATTGGAACTATCAAAGTAGTCTAGTCAAGTAGTATAGTCTGAGTATTTGGTATAAATTTTAGCTTGATACCTTCACGCGTTCCTGAAAAAAGGGGCTTGACAGACGGACGGACAACAAAGTGATCCTATAAGGGTTCCGTTTTTTCCTTTTCCCCTAAAAGGAATACAAATACTGAATATGTTTGTTTTCCGTGACGAGTATGAGTAGGTATGCCGACACGGCAGAGCCCTGTATTCTTGTGTATATGACATCGTTAACCCTGGCAACTAAACAAATAAATCAAAATTGTATGAAAAATAGGCATTTATTATTGTTACATTATCACAACATATACAATGTACTTTTTCAGAGCTCAGAATTGTAAAACCGATAATCGTGAATGTTTCCTTTCGTAACATTTTTAGCTGGCGATTTTATAGTTGACAGTGGTTTGGTCAATAAAACCGGACATTACATTATACAATCGATCATCCGTGCCAGACAATAAAAGCTTCCCTAGGCGGCGCTAAGGGGGCCAATACCCCGACCGGAAAATCCATAATCTTATAAATAAGTATGTTCTTCCTGTCTGCATTTTACGCCAAAATAAAATAAAACTACTAAAAAAACGACATCTCACGCGAATTAGCTTATACATAAATGCAGTAAAGGGTTTCCAATAATGATTATCTGATTACGAAGTCGTCGCAGTATCTTTTGATTAGCACGTGCACTAATTATTCGCCAATTTGTATAATCCAAACATACAAAATCCTTCAAACTATACACAATATCCTAGCCGCGACTAGAGCCAGAATATATTTTACGTCACACCTGGCCTTAATGCGAGTTTTACTGCACGCTGCGCGTACGGAAAAACTCGCATTGTGGCCAGATGAAGACGTAAAATTTTGTACGCAACACGGGCGGTAATTCGTAAAGCCCCAGAGCGCATATTTATAGCCCTCACCTTAGGTTCGGGCCACAATCACCTGCGATCTGGGGCATTCACGAATTCACCGCCCTAGTTACGTAATGTACTATTTTTAAGCGACGACGTCTGTGGTCATCATGAATATGGTGGAAAGGCCGGTATGCATGGAAACCGTTGCATTGCGTTTGTGACTCCAGAAGGATCGCAAGCGCATTTCCGCTCTAGGTATACTATTTCTAATATACCACTTACATTATGTTTAAAATCCAGATTGTACAACACAAGGCACCAATTAGAAAACACGCAATAATTAGACAATAGGGAATTATAATAAAAGTAGACCTTCATCATAGCCATTCCTAACTCTTCCTTTCTTAATACAGTCGAACTCATAAGTAGCTGCACCTTGGTACGAAAATGATCAAGCCCTTGAAAGACCAACCGACTGTAAGTCGTAGGTTTTTTTATACGACGGTGGCAAACAAGCGTACGGCCCGCCTGATAGTAATCGGACACCGCAGCCTATAGACGCATGTAACTCCAAAGGAGTAACATGGGAGTTGCCGACCCTTGATATGTTTGAGGATTCCCCGGGTCGACAGCTGAAGGATCAAGTTCCCTCGCTCTCAACACAACGCCTCCTCGGGTATCACAATAAGGTCCATTGTTCCCTGACACGGCGATCAGGGAGATTTGTTCCCGGCGCGGGCGCGCTGCCTCGTGGTGTTGGCGCCGACGTAGCAGAGCCCCGCGTCGATGCCGTGCTCGCGGAGATAGTTCATCCACTGGATCTGCTTCATGGACGGGTGGTCGGAGTCACTCTTCACTTCCACGAACTTAATCTGTAATATAGAACCGGATATAATCTATGATTTAGACGTATTAACGTCAGCTGCCTGTCTAAAATAGGATAATAATAATCGATTAGCTCGCCACTTATCCCGACTTCCTGCACGCTGACTGAATTTTTGCATACCTAAAACTAAGTGTTTTGTGTCAAGTCCCAACATTTTATTTAGCTACCAAATAAAGAATAATAAGACTGCCTGACACTTGGTACTACGAAATATCTCACAACTATTTCGAGACTTGGCCTCTTTTTTACATGGAATGTTTATTATGGGATCTCAGTGCTTTTTGTAGGTACCAATACATACAAATTATGAATGCAGTCCCATTCTAGCTTTTTAATTTTATGTCCCGTTCACTGCAAATATAATTTTGTAATCCTATATGTTTATATGGGTTTATTTTATATAAGTTATTTATGCAGTTGATGTATCTAGAAAACTGAACTGAAATTGCATTTTTTTAGTTTTCCCTGCATTTATACACTAAACACTAATTATATTCTAAATTTGAAGCTTATGTCTGCTAGAAGTGTCTTAGAATTTTGATGATCGGTGAGTCAGTCAGTAGTTAACCTTTCGGTGCCCGGCGACATCTCGTGATGTCGGGCGTAAAAGTGTGCTGGTGCCCAGCGACATCATCTGATGTCAGGTGTCTTGCGCCCAAATTTCTACCTTTTTCCCCCGTAATCAGGTCTATTTTAGCTGATTCACGGGTTTTTTGAATAGAATGAAACTCAACCTATCGACCGTTATCCATAACTTACCTGTAATTGGTCAAATTTTTTCCAAAAATGCGTTACAATTTGGCGGTTATTTTAGTCGTTGATTGGTATCGCTCGAATGCGTGACAGTTGTGTTTTTTTGCTTATATATGGATAGTTTATCAAATCAAATGTGAGTAAAGTGTTATTATAATGATAATATATACTTTATTGAATCTAAAAATATATACACATCAATATGAAACAAATTCGTAGTCGAAAAAATGACAAATACAAACAGGCCGCCAACAAGAGTTTGAACGTGGCTTGAGTACACGTTAATTTTGTAATTTGTTTCAATGAGTATTTTATTTGAACCCCCTCAGAGATTTTTAGACAGTTTTACTGCAAATTTTATGAATTTTATTTTAGTGTAATATGTTTACTACTAATAAAAGGTTTTCAATTACATTTTAGCTTTCAAATTCAAGTCGGTCTAGGTATTGCCGCCATTTTCGGTAATAATTCTATATAGAGGATGTTCACTTTTTGACTCGATACGAATCGTGTTTTATTATATTTATTTTATGTTACTTTATGTCATAATTTGAACCATATATTTACCCAAATATCGATTCATCTGAATATATGGCAACTCGGGAAGGCTCATATCCACGGGCGAGCATGGCAGTCCTGTCGAGGATGGTCAAAGTAAATCACGCGTTGAACTGCCATACTCGCCCGCGTGGATGCACCATAATGTAATCAGAAATAATAAAGTTACGATTTATGTTTTTTTTTAATGTAATGAGCAAATATACGAAAATGCAGTAAATTACATTTTCTAGTACAGTAAATGAGGAAAACCACCAGCCTGTATGTTTCACCTAAGAAAACCCAGTGACATCATATGATGTCGGAGCAAGGTTAAACGACAAAATTAAGAAACTTTGACTCGTTATAATTCTTAAACAACTGGTTCAAATTGAATGAAATTTGAAATATATCGTGTTTATACAATGCGTACTTGGTGAAACTTCAAATTACTGAAAATTCATGCTTATAGTTTTACCCACAACGAAGTTATTGGGGGGTCTTAATTGCTTCGAGAAAAGGATGGTACGGCCGTTAGGAGTGGGCCTGCTGAAAAGCTTGCCACTTTTCCGAGCAGTGGCACACTTAGGGCGGGTTGCACCGACTTACGATTACAGACCGATCAACGTTAAATATGGCGCTGACAGCTGTCAGTCCATAGAAACTTGTCAAACGTCATACATCCAGATTTTAACGAACACCGCTTACGATTACAGACGGTTTGGTGCAACCCACCCTTAAGAGCAATGCCTAGCTGAGCAACTTTTCAAATCTCGAATTTTTGACGTAGTGTTTCTGTCGCGCTGATGTGGACGGGAGCTCCAATTCGTGCGACAAGGACAACTGCAGCTCGAATTAAAAATCTCAAAAATCGAGGTTTCGCTCTCGACTGTTTCCTCCTCCAAAACGCAACCAATTATTATAAAATTTTGGGAACTGCAAGAAGAAATAATCTACGCCGCTATGTTTTGAGTTTTTTGATATATGTTGTCGTATTTGTATACTGCGCCTTTTTTGGCAGCCAATTCAATTAAGCCGTTTTTGCGATTTTCATTAAAATAGAAATATCCAAAAAGCAAAACATAGCGGCATAAATATTGATGATATTGATCTTATTTGAAAAATGAATTGCTCTATGTTCAAAAACCAGAGAGTTAACAGTCGAGAGCGTTCGTACGGGAAAATCGCAGGTAGGCATTCCTCTTAATGGCAGTTTTGATAATGTGGCTCTGACCTGTTTAGTGTGCACGTTCCACAGCGTGACGTCGGGGAAGCCGCTGTGCGCGTGCCGGTAGCGGCGCGCCAGCCGCGACGCCACGGCCGCCAGCGCCCGCGGGCCCAGGCACCGCGCCACCGCGCTCAGCGCCTCCCAACTTATGTTGCGGTTGATGCCCGAAATCTCGTCTGCAACACTCAACACGCACAATATTGGCAGCATTCCTTTATTTGTCGAGTACCTATTGTTTTTTAAAGTAGATACTGGTGTATAAAAGATGGTACAGTTCGTATTCAGCCAATTCAACTCGTATTTTTCTGTTGCAAACACGACGTTTTTGTATGTGTCTCAAATAGTTTGCGTTTTTTTGGTGGAAAAATACACTTGCGATTCTGTTAAAAAAAAGGTGGGTGCAACGATATTTAAAGTTTATATAAATTTAGTATTTTTTATTCCCCCGTTTTGGAGAAAAGCACTATATTAGCCTCAGCCGGATTGGCAATTGCAGGCTTCGTATTATAATTAAACGGACTCGCAAGCTCGTCCGTTTAAACAAATACTCGGCCTGCAATTGCCTCCTTCCCGGCCACGGAAATAATGAACTATTATACAATTGCCGCTAAGCCACGAAGGCGTGGCTTCCTCTGGCGCCTGCCCGCCTGCCGAATGCCTGATGCACCGCAGGATGTATATTTGACAAACCGCACACTAATGACGCGTGATCAGGGACGTTGAGTAAAATAATGCAAAGATACAGATTTAGAGCAAATTAGACAATACGTACACTAAATAATATAAACGACCGAACCGGTTGCAACCCAAAAGATCTTCACTCGGCTATTATAGAAATTTAAGCTATACAATGTTGTAACTATAAGTTACTACGTTTCTTCTTACAAAAACGTTACGTTATCCATCTTGGTACTTTGAAAACTGCAAAAATACTGTATTGATCTATTAATTAATATCCGAACCAAGTATATGAAGTTTACCATCAATGTCTTTCAATGAAATGGTCAATCAATTTGTGGCACCCCGTCATAAATCCGACCATCAATGCTATCCATACTAATATTATAAACAAACCCCGGATGACGGGAGCAAAAATGCACTTGTCACTAGTGCTTAGTTAAATATCGACTATTCTATCGACATCCATACGAACAAATTATTGAATCAGAAATTTATAGATCAAACTTATTGTCTTACATGTCAGGTTGTTACACAATATTAGGTACATCAGATAAGTATAGATACCATTTCAGTCAACTAATTACATTGGTACTATAATTATATCATACTCACGGGAACGATTTAAATATTTTGAATGATCTAAAATGGATATACAGTGATTTGACAATAATACCTAGTACAATAAAACAATTACAAAATCAAAATTTAAGCATGGAAGCCAGTTTAAATATAGTACACAAGTTGAAAGTGCACTTGTCAAGATTACGGTTACATCCTCAAGGTAAAGTTATTCACAACAAGTATCAGGATGTGTTGAAGAAAAACGTTGGCTTTTTAACTTTAAACATCTTAAATAATTTGATATCTGGTAAAGAAGTGGAAGTACGTTGTACAGAAGAAATACATAACCACTATGAATTATTTAATTTTGCTCCGATTACTACAGTAGATTTAGAACGGTCCTAAAGTTGGATGAAATGGATTTTAATTTAGAAAAAATGGTAATTGTATATTACGAAAACTATATAAAATACTGAAAAAATACAAACATTTCGTTTTAATTTTATTTTCAACAACAATTAATACTTCTGCATATCATAGCGGTAGTCCAGTAGGTACATCGTGCTTTTTATCGACATCGATTTAAATGATATAAAATGTGTGTCCTCGCACTATAAAGCTGTCAACGCATTTTTGCTCCCGTCATCCGGGGTTTGATTATAAATGGGAAAGTGTATGTGTGTTTGTTTGATTGTACGTCTTTCACGGCAAAACGGAGCGACGAACTGACGAGATTTTTTAAGTGGAGATAGTTTTTAAGGGATGGAGAGTGACATAGGATAGTTTTAATTCCCGAAATCATCCCCTAAGGGGCAGAAATGGGGGGTAAAAGTTTGTATGGAGCTGGTGCGATATAAACGAGTTCCACGCGGACGGAGTCGCGGGCAGAAGCTAGTTCTATATAAACGGGTCTTCATAGACCCGTTTACATAGGTACTCGGTCTAGTTTTGAACCATCATAAACCCTTGTGGAAAGGCATTTAAAATGCTACACTTTTTATGAACTTACGTTCGGGCCTAGTCTTCCAAGTATCCTCCATCATCTTCAGTACCGCCTCCTCACTAGAGTTCTCGATAAGCCTGAGCCTGTCTTCGATCAGCGCGCATCGGTTCGTGTAGAAACTGTCGGTGAACAAGTCGAGCGGGTACACTTGGAAGTGGGACAGGAATATCCCGCGCGCGCCGCGCGGCTTGCTGTATATAATGTCCCAAAACAGGAGGAAGAACATTGTTGTGATGATGCGGCCTTCCCAGTGCTCGCCTGGGAAACAAATATACAACCAGTTAGCAATGTGAAAATTTGGGATTTGACTAGATAATCGCCAAGTATTGTGGGAGAGCGACATATCGTTTTTCTAATTTATTTAATGAGCTATCAAAGTAGTGTTCTTCACATTGTTATACTCGTATCAGTGTTGAATCTTACAATTACAAATTCATAAAAATATATGAATTTGTAATTGTAAGATTCAACACTGCCACAACAGGCCGACTGATCAGGGCTATGACAATTTCTTTAAATTGTCAGAACTCTGACCCCGTATCTTGGTCGGCCTTATCACGCGATAAGTGACAAGATAGGAGTGTCGTCTCGTTCAACGTGTCAGAAACAGAAACAGAAGAAAAAACCACTCGTCGAGCGGTGTCAGCCAGTGACGGACGCTCTATCCTGTCACTTATCGTGTGATAAGGCCGACCATGATACGGGCTCCTTCACCAAGGCCTTGAACAAAAGGTACAAGTACAGTCGCCATCAGATATATCGGAGCGGCCAAAGTGCTCACAAATATCTGAACACGTGTCTATTGTCGAGTCAGAGTCTAATGTTGGTGAGGAAATGGTGCCCAGACATTCTCATTATTCTGTTTCTGTTGACGACCGGTTAGCCTAGTGGGTAGTGACGCTGCCTACGAAGCTGAAGGTCCTGGGTTCGAATCCCGGTAAGGACAAATATTTGTGTGATGAGCATGAATATTTGTTTCTGAGTCATGGATGTTTTCTATGTATTTAAGTATTTATATCTATTATATATATCGTCGTCTAGTACCCATAACACAAGCCTTATTGAGCTTACTATGGGACTAGGTCGGTTTGTGTAAGATTGTCCCCTTATATTTATTATTTATTTATTTATTCACAATACATTCAAATTAGGTACTGCTGGAAAAACTGAACTGGAATGTTAGTTACCGTGGGTAAACTCGCCAGTACTGATGCAGTGCGTAATACAGTATTCTTCCACACTTTGAATAACTCTTCCTTCTGAAGTTTTCGTTTCAAACCTTGCTTTACCTTTCGTGGTATTCCTGTGAAACAAAAAAAGTATGCTATATGGTATTTGAAGTCTCCATTAATCCGAAATTACAATAGAATTATGCCCTATTATGTGGGTAGTATCCCTAGTGTGTTGTTTGAAAGATATACTCACTCCATTGGCTGTTTGTATATGTGTTCCGCGTTCAGATTCTTCTCCAGTATAGTGTCTTTACTGGCAAGGTCCAGTAGCTCCCTCTTCAAGTGCTCACTCACTTTCACTGACTTCTGTCGCGCTATCCTGGTGGCACGGTTTCGCATTTTGTCCTTTTCTTCCTCAGATAAGCTGGACTTGAAACCTTCGATTAAAACTTCAGCTGCCTGTAAATTCGCATATTCAACAGTAAATAAAAAGTCACAAGATGTTATCAACAACATACATGTTTGATTGCCCTGGTATTAATATGATCTGTTATATGAAGACTACTCCTCATCCTCATCTCATGGCTATCCAGTTGCATCCTAAAGGAGAGTGTTTGTATGTATGTAATGTGTATGAATGCAATATTGCCTCGGGTTGTAACCTGTTATAATAGTTGCTTATATGAAATAAATAAATGTAATCTCGTCAATTTCATCATCCCCTAGCGTTCTTCCCGGTAGTGCTCAAACGAGCCTGGGGTGCGTGTTGCCACCTAATCCCAAGATTTGGCGTAGGCACTAGTTTTACGAAATCGACTGCCACCTGACCCCTATTTCACCAACTTGACAATTGTCACCTGACAACGACAATTCACCGTACATTGCTGGTTCCACAAATAACCTAGCAACCACCTTAACTTATGGCGAATTATAAGTGTCAGGTGACAATTAAGTAAGTGACAGGCTTGACCTTCCAACCCAGAGGGAAAACTAGACCTTATCGAGATTAGACCGTTTTCCCCATGATGTTTTCCTTCACCAAAAAGCTGCTGTTAAATACCAAAATAATGTTTCGTACATAAGTTTTTTTTTAACACAGGGTGTGTTACGAGTTACGAGCCGGGATTTAAACCTGCAGATTTCAGATACAAGTTGCGTGCCGCTCGGCTACATTGGCAATTTAATTCTCTCAATGTAATGACCAGCCAAATTATCCTGTAATTACCTCATCACACCTGCCAAGTAAGCTGTGGAGTATCAACGCCTTTTCTGCATACCAATCCGCCTTCTTATGCTGTCGAAATGCTGTCTGTCCAATCAAGTCGGTTAGTATTTCTAGCGCCAGTTCGTATGACTCAACATTTTTAACTTTCTTCAAGTCTTGTATGCCTGTGTCCAGAATTCTAATGTAAAGATGAGCAGGAGTGAACCTTTGAAGCCAGCTTGGTAAAGATTTGTAACTGAAAACGGAAATAACTGATCTCTTATACCAGACTAGTAGCAAATGGGTATACGGTACTGCCTGATGGTGAACGAATTCCAAAGCCTATGGCCGCTTGCATAAACGTCGCAGACGCATTAACTAGGCTTTATAGATGCTGCTTTCGCCGTCAACACAGCAAAGCACTCTGGCGCCCTGCCTTACATTACTGAACATCATCATCATATCAGCCGAAAGACGTCCACTGCTGGACATAGGCCTCCCCCAAAGAGTGCCACAATGACCGGTCCTGCGCCACCCGCACCCAGCGGACTCCCGCGAACTTACTGAACATGACGATACATTATTCGATAATACAAGCTGAACTTACCGTAACATTTCTTCATCTCCTATTGCCTTGTAAACTTGATAAATTTGTTCTACAAGGGCAGATTTTGCATCGGAACATGTTTCACTCATGAAATCCTCATAAACATTATGTGCTGTCATGTACCTAAAGGAAAGGATAAGCAAAATAAATCATATTAAATTATGATTAAATCCTCATAAAAGAATCATGGTATTGTTGGTCATAAATTCGCAAATCCACGATAGAAAAGCTATAAAAACGACCAAGCATATAAAAGGTTTAGTCTACTCTAAACCTTTTTCTTTTTCATATGATGATATTCATGATGATGTATTCTTGTTATCCCTCATTGGGGACATAGGGCTCGCAGAAGACCTCTCAAATTTTACACGATTTCTTCTAGCTCTTTCCAGGCGAGACCAGTTGAGCCTGGCTCTTTCTCAACTGATCACTTTAGTTAAGTATACTGATACATATTTACATACATTTCAAATTCCTGATTACTCTCAAAAACTACACTAGCATTGTCCATCATATCCTGTTCCACAGGATAAGTCTCCCGTTTTATTTTATCATTGATGAGCGCCAGTTCAAACTTCTTATCCCGTATCAGGCTAAAGTCCATTCCGAGATACATGAGCACATATAGCTGGTTGAGGGCAGTTCTACCACCATCTGACAGCTTGAAACATGGACCAGCCTTCTCTCGCATTCTAAAAATAAATAATGAATCTGAATCTGCACATATATAAGGCTGAATAAATAAAACAAGTAACCCACTTGTACACCAGAAATTACTAAATAAGAAGTTGCCAATCAAGAACTTGGGAACATCCAAGTACCTATGGGACTATGGATGATAGTCGTGTCTAGAGAGACCTAAGGAAAGAGTAGAATGAGGGCAACTGGTTTTCTGTACAAATAGACATAAGCAGTGGCAGTGTGGTGGGGTACAGCAAGCTACCTGACCTTGCAGTGTGGTGGGGTGCAGCAAGCTACCTGACCTTGCAGTGTGGTGGGGTGCAGCAAGCTACCTGACCTTGCAGTGTGGTGGGGTGCAGCAAGCTACCTGACCTTGCAGTGTGGTGGGGTACAGCAAGCTACCTGACCTTGCAGTGTGGTGGGGTGCAGCAAGCTACCTGACCTTGCAGTGTGGTGGGGTGCAGCAAGCTACCTGGCCTTGCCTAGATTAAATTAATATTAAACTCAAATAAAAAATTACATTCTCAAAACTCTGCCAGTATTATCACTAGTCTTCTCATTAGAGAAGTAGCTGCCAATATTGGATGTGCGGCCGTAACTCCGCAAGGAATCTATTGCTTCTTGCTTTGTGCCTCCTTTCAGCTTCAAGTCTTTGCAAATTAGTTTGAGTTCCTCGGCTTTCAGAAGTGATGACAGTTCTTCAAATGTCATACAGTTGTTACCTGAGAAGGGGAAGGCGGAAGTTCAATCTAATTAAAAATTATAAATGCGAAAGTTTAGATGTTTAGATATTTGGTACTCAATCACACTTAAACAGCTCAACCGATGTCAATGAAATTTTTCATGAAGATAGATAATATAGAAAAAAAAAAAAGATTTATTGTCACAAAAGAAAACACAATCTCAAAACAAAAACAAATCCGGGATTGTCAACAGAAGTGAAAAACTCAAGTAACAGTTTTTCGATCAGGTCTCGTAATTGCTTGAATTATCAGTATAAAGTACTATATTTATGTGGTAAAATACAATATTCATTTATTGCGCTATCGTACACAAACATGACAATTTATATTACATTATTAAAAATATAACACTTACGAACTTATTGCAAAGTCGCGGGCGGAAGATAGTAAAAAATAAAAGTGTACATTTTCTGTTTTACATATGATGAAAATATGAGAAGATACTTTTAGGAGAAATTTGAAATCTGGTGCATAACGCTTTCACAGTAAAATAACCATTATGAATTCATCAAACATTCACAATTTTTTTTGGTACTTTCACCATCATAGCTACTTCTGCTGCTGACTGCATCTAGTTGATGTTTTGGAAAAATAATTACATTGGATTTTTCATTCTTTTTAAGCTTTTATATTTTGAAAACTTACTCTGCCTTAACCAAGTTCTTTGTGCTAATGAATGAATCATAGTATCAAAGCTCGCCTCATCCAAAGGGATCTTGTCTTCACCGGCAATCTCCAAGATCTGCTTCCTCTGAAACCAGCCCTCCTTCCTCCAGAATAGCCGGCAGACCAGCTTCATACCTGGCTTTGCTACTGATTGACTGCTTTGGAACAATAGTTGTGCTCCGCTATTCAAAAGTGGTTTTAATGTGTTGTCTTTGAGATATGTGTTGATTATTTGTAAAAGGAATACAGCTGAAAATACAAACAAATAATAATTCCTGAATATTGCCACGTCTGGATAAAAAATAAGTATGGTATAGAAAATAACTATCATTAAAATTTGGTCCCCTTTAGACCATGGGACTGACAGACCACATGGTATGTATCAAATTTCAATACAAGTTACTGTAACAAAATATTAGGTAAAGTTAAACACTATTTGACCCCATGTTAGAATAGCACCACCCCCGTACTCACTCCTGTGGGTGTCATAAGAGTTGTACTTAAGGAACAGGGTCAAAGTGGGTGATGGGCTAGCAACCTATCACTGCGTTATCACATTTAGCCGATATTTTATAACCACACTTATTCTAGAAGTCACACTGGAACATAAGGTTCATGTGCTCTGCCTACCCTTATTGGGAATAAAGGTATGTATGACACACACACACACTACACTGTACACACTGTACACTATTGGAAAGAACTTACTTTTATCATCCATGCCTTCACAAGCAAATTCAAAGCATGCATCATCCACAGTCTTTTCAACGCTATCTCCATTTCCAGTCAGCTCTTTGGTCAAATTCCTTTTACTCTTGACGGGCGTCCTTTTTTTTACGCTACGATTTTTAGCTGGAGAGAAAAATCTGTCTTTCACAGTAGGTGTTCGAGTTTTGGAAGATGAACTGACTTTTGGTGTGCCTTTTGGAGTTTTCTTGGGTGTTTGCAAGGCTTTATTCGGCGATGGAGAGTATATTATGGTCTTATCACTGTCATTAGAACTCTGTGATAGATTCAGCGGCTTTGATTTGACCGGAGTGCAAAAATCATCGTCGTCGCTCAGTAAGCTTATTTCCAATTCAATCTTCCTTTTATTTGGTGTCACATTAGTTGATATCTTCATCAAACTTAAATTCTTTCTCTTTCTTTTAACATTGTCCATGTTTTTGCCAATATTAGGGGATGGATGACTTTTCGCCTTGAAAAAGTTTGTTATGGCCAATTGTTGCGACATATTTTATAACAAAACGCGATAGAATTAAACAGAATTACACATTTTTACTTATCGACGCACTAACATTGATGACACTGTATGTATTGTTTATATTAATATTTTCTGCTATTTAATCTCAGATTCACGTATTCTGTCGTAGTACTTTCGCTAAAAAATAATTTCATCTATGCATGCGCTAAAATTTCGCTCGCTAAAAGTCACAAATTGACAGTGACAGTGAGAGTTAAATATGTCGTCGTCACGAGTTATACCACACACGTAGCAGCGTTTTTGTTTGTGCCTCAAATATTTTGATACATTATTATTTGTATCAAAGAGTATATATAATTACTACCTATTGTTTCTCACTAATACAGCTAAGGATTTAATAAATAATAAATCATTTCATTAAATATAGATAGACTTGCTGTATTCAAAATAAGCCATTGCAGAATAAAGTATCTGGTTCGAAGGACCAATTTTGTGACTCCAGTGAAATTAGGCTACAAATACCCTACATTTCCAAAGAACTTGCAATCCTTTCGACTAGAGCCACTAATTTAACGGTTCTTTCGTTTAACACATTAATTAAATTGATGTCATAAATCATGATACATAATCTAGTAGGTCGTGAAGTCCTCTAAAAGCTTGTTTATTACAAACAACACAAGTTCAAGTTTAAACCCTTTTGTGCGTGCAAGTATAACAATGCTGTCGGGTGAATATAGAAGATTCTCATTCCGAATTCCAAGTGGCCCCAAACGCAGTTTAACCAAGCCTGTTAGTATTAACTGTCTACCCAACCATGTTACCAATTGTAAATTCCTACCTAGTTTAGGTGTTTCTGTTTTAAGGCCAACACAAAAGGAGATTCACTAATTAGTTGCTTGTTACTCTAGAATATTCAGTTCCCTACGTTACTCCTCATCCTGACTGTACATATGTACTTAGTTATTGATCAAACTTAGCAATGTCCGATAATCAGCCGGCGTCGGTGCCCAAACAGGTTCGCGTGTACCAACCCACGTATCAGCTGAATTCGAGGAAGCGCTTCAACGTCGAGAATGTTCAGAAAATACTCGCGCAAATTCTGGACCCGGAGCTAGAACATGTGGAATATAGTGAGAAGGCGGCCCCCGAACTGTGCATCAGCCTAGCTGAAAGTATACGCAACGCTGTGAAAGAAGAAAACTATGACAGGTACGTTCGTACGCACATAGCAAAAGATACTTTATTTTATTTTATTAGCCTTTATTGTGTCCCACTGCTGGTTAAATGCCTAGCTCACTTTTTTTCCACCACTCTGCTGGATCCTGTGCTATAGTAGGTATTCGCCAATCAAACTTATCAAGGTCGTCGGGCCATCTCCTTTTCACAAAATATATAATTTAAAAAAGTATACTTTTTTCATACCGATAGTTGTCATCCTGTAGGTACCTAGGATGATTTATAGGCGCGGTATCAAAAAGTTTGACTCTATTGAACTAAAGTGGAAAACTGAAGCGGCGAGATTTTTTCTGAAGTGTCTTACTTATTCTTACGGACGGAAGTCGTAGGTCGCAGGTTTTAACTACCCTATTAGGCACTGTAAATACCTACTGCTTACATAGCACACAACATTTGACTAAAAACGGTAGTACTTCAATAGGGTATTGAAGTACTACATCTAGGTTTCCACTTGCCACGGGCTTGATGATAATGATACTTATCAAATTGATTATCTGTTAACAGGTACAGGATAATAGTATCTGTGAGCATCTCGCAGCGACGGCAGCAGAGCCTCGTGGCCACGCACTCGTTCCTGTGGGACTCAGAGCGCGACAACTTCGCCGCCCGAGAGTTCCACAACCCGCAAATTCACGCGTACGCGGTCGTCTACGGGATATACCTCGACTAAACTAGCTATTAGAGGGCCAAAATGAACGTGCTGAAATGGGGTATTAAATCATCAGGCTTGTGATCTCGCTTGCACAACGATAGGCAGAGAGAATTTACAACCGCTTCAGCTCAATCATTAACTACTGAAATATTACAAGTACTTACACATCGCCAAGATCTATTTGAGGTTTTCCGTGGTTATTATATTGCACTCGACACAATTTCCGGATTGGTCGATGGCGATTGACACTTTGCTTTTGGTAGGTAGATAGTTAATATCTTTATTATTGGACTTCAAAAAAAAGGAGGAGGTTCTCAATTCGGCTGTATTTTTTATTTTTTTTATTTTCAATGTTTGTTACCTCAGAACTCCGTCATTGATGAGCCGATTCGAAATTTTTTTTTCTTCGTATGTAGGTATACAGGGTGTACAATCCAAATGGGTCAGTATGGTGAAGTCGGAAACTATGAGAGATAGCGAGATCTGTTCTTAGGAACCATGACGTCGATTTTAGATTTAATAATAACTAGCGGCCGCCCGCGACTTCGTCCGCGTAGATTTTTGATGATGACAAATTAAAATATGTTAGCGAATTTATTCTTAGTTAGATTTCTTTCAATAATAATCAAAAATTTCCTATGGGAGTCCTGACCGCAGACCGCAGAACGCGTCCAGTGTGGCAAATCCCTTAAGGAATAATTAAATTCATTTGCTACACTAACGCCACCTGCTGACGAATAGCGAAACGTATAATCAACTCTTATTTTGCTTGCTTAAGGGATGTCAATTTAACCCTGTTAGGGGTAGAATTTTCTAAGTAGGGGTTGTATTTTCTAAATCGCTGTTATTTTTTTAATTTTAATACGTAATATTTCTACAGTTTCAAGTCTTAAGCAAAAAAATAAAGTTTCCTCCATACAAACCTTGCACTAAAAGGGGTTAACCCCCTTAGGAGTTTTTTAAATAAGTAATATTTCTACAAAGTTTTAAGTCTCTAGCTAAGAAAATAAAGTTTCTCTCATACAAACTTTGCACCCCTATTTAACCATCTTAGGGGTGGAATTTTCTTAAACGCTGAAATTACTCTTTTTGTTTTTAATAGATTAACTTTCTACAAAGTTACAAGTTTCTAGCTCAAAAGGAAAAGTTTCCCTCAAACAAACTTTGCACCCATATTTAACCTCGTTAGAGATGGAATTTTATAAAACGCTGACAACTGGTTTTTTGTATTCTAATGAGTAATCTTTCTACAAAGTTTCAAGTCTCTAGTTAAAAAATTATGTTCCCCATACAAACATTGCACCCCTATTTAACCCCCTTAGGGGTGGAATTTTCTAAAACGGTGAAACAACTTTTTTTGTATCTTAATAAGTAATATTTGTGCAAAGTTTCAAGTTTCTAGCTCAAGAAATAAAGTTCCTTCCATACAAACGTTGCACCCTTATTTAACCTCTTTACGGGTAGAATTTCTTTAAACGTCGAACGTGCTAAATTTATATTACTTACTATAAGTTATCTTTCTTTACAGTTTCAAGTCTCTAGTTTAATAAATAATGTTTCCCCCATACAAACATTGCACCCCTATTTAACCCCCTTAGGGGTGGAATTTTCTAAAACGGTAGAACAACTTTTTTTGTATCTTATTCATAAGTAATATTTTTGCAGAGTTTCAAGTTTCTAGCTCAAGAAATAAAGTTCCTTCCATACAAACTTTGCACCCTTATTTAACCTCTTTACGGGTAGATTATTTTCAAACGTCGGACGTGCTTTTTTTATATTACAATAAGTTATCTTTCTTTACAGTTTCAAGTCTCTAGTTTAATAAATAATGTTTCACCCATACAAACCTTGCACCCCTATTTAACCCCCTAAGGGGTGGAAATTTATAAAATGCTGAAATTACTTTTTTTGTATCTTAATAAGTAATCTTTCTACAAAGTCTCTGGCTCAAAAAAAGTTTCCCCCAAACTAACTTTTCATCCCTTTTTAACCACCTTAAAAAGGGTGGCTTTTTCCAAAACGCAGAAATTGCTTTTTTTGTATACTAATCAGTAATCTTTCTATAGAGTTTCAAGTCTCTAGTTCTAAAAATAATGTTTCCCCCATACAAACATTGCACCCCTATTGAACCCCCTTTGGGGTAAAATTTTCTAAAACGCTGAAATTACTTTTTTTGTATCCCAATAAGTAATCTTCAATTTCTTAATCTCAAAAAAAGAAGTTTCCCCCATACAAACTTTGTACCCCTTTTTAACCCCCTTAGGGGAAGTATTTCCAAAAATCCCTTCTTATCCCGAGCCCACGTTATAAAAGTAACCTAAAGTTACAAAACTCTAGTTTAAAATATAAGTTTTCCCCCATACAAATATTGCACCCCTATTTAACCCTCTTAGGGGTGGAATTTTCTTAAACGCCGAAATTACTTTTTTTGTATTTTAATGAGTAATCTTTCTACAAAGTTTCAAGTTCATAGTTCAAAAATTTATGTTTCCCCCATACAAACATTGCACCCCTATTTAACCCCCTTAGGGGTGGAATTTTCTAAAACGCTGAAATTACTTTTTTTGTATCTTAATAAGTAATCTTTCAACAAAGTTTCGAGTGTCTAGCTCAAAAAATAAAGTTTCTCCTATACTAACTTTGCACCCCTATTTAACCCCCTTAGGGGAGGTATTTCCAAAAATCCCTTCTTATCCCTAGCCTGCGTTATAAAAGTAACCTACTGTGCAAAAATCAACTCTCTAACATCAGTAGTTTCGGCTGTGCGTTGATGGTAGATCAGGACTTCTTCTTTTATATATATAGATAACATTCAAACTTTTTTATTAACTCTCATACATAACCGGGAATCGAACCTGGTCAAAATCAATGTGTAATAAATTCTGCAAGTCGCAAGAAGCACAACACTAATGGAATCTTGTTTAAATAATTGAAAGAAAAACCCACCAATAAGATAATTACTTTATTTCAGTAAATGTTCAAAATGGTAGTCATCCTTATTACTTAACGCGGTTACAAAAATATTGACCAGGTTCGATTCCCGGTTATGTATGAAAGTTAATAAAAAAAATTGAATTCAATTATCGACGTCATGGTTCCTAAGAACAGATCTCGCTATCATCTCTCATAGTTCGACTTCTCCATACTGACCCATTTGGATTGTACACCCGGTATATACTTCCCATTTTTTTCAAAATTCAGTTAGATGATGGGATCCATGAGGAATTGAGGAGTCCCCCTCGATTTTATTAGGCACGCGTGTAATGATTTTGGTATTTTCTGTTATAACTCGTGTATTTATATCCGGAATCATAAATTTGGTGGCGAGGAATTGATGTCGAAGACCACAGATGACTTATCTAATTCCTCAATTATGTACTTAAAAGTGCAAAAGTACGTCACAGGTTCTGATAAGCTTCCGTTGAAATAGGAACTAATGATGTGCCATTGGTCATGATCATGGAATAAATATTCCATGGTCGTGATCTTGGGGAATCGATGGAAGTCCTCAAATATTATCGGCCCACATACAGAGATTCGGTTTTTTTCTATAGTAATCAACGCATTTGCTATCGGAAATCAGTTCATGTGGTAAATTGTAAAAAGTCGGTTATAACTTTGTTTTTGAAGTAAATTATTATTGTATCTGATGTCGTACTAACGTTGCGTTCCTGTTTTTTAATTTTTGTACAGTCTGCATCAAATAGATCGCAGCACCCAATGTAATACGTTACGTACTATCGATAACACAACTAACTGACCATCGGTGCACCTTAAGTGCATTGTAATAAGGTTCTATATAAACACAGGATGGTCAGTTAACAGTGTTGTCGTTTGTACATGGAACAAATATAAATATTATCAAATGTCCGTGTTTGATTCAGTACGTACCCGCTACTGAACGATTATTTCTCGCAGTATCCTCGTATAAAGTACAACTACCTCTTTTCAAACAAGCATTTTTAAGGCCTATAGTTTCCTATTAAAATATTTAGGATAATGTGAACCATGAAATACTCTAAGATCCTAAATATTTAAAAATGTGTCTTATGTTTCGAGCGTGAGCATCAGTCTTGCAAACTACCCTCTAGTGACTCAAATCTTATGTCCACGAAGGGATCTCATCAGCGTTTTACGAAGGTGAAGGATAATAAAATAAAAGACTCCAGTAAGCATTTTTACAGATCATACATATTTATTTATCCATTTCATAGTATAGATATCACACTGGCCCGCCCTTATAAAAATAAATGTGTAATACAATAACGACCCAGCCTCTGTCCAGAGCGGCGGCGCGGCGGCGCGACTTCCCTCGCAATAAATATTGGCATCAAACCTAACCTACAAAAACTTTGGACACGATCTACCGCCGTCGCACCGGGCCCGCTCCTTGTGATCGATTCAGATAGGTATTCTTACAGATCAGGACAATCTAAACCATTATACAGGTCGATATACACAAGATTTAATAATAATGATATAGGTATGTTTACATTACAAGAAAATCGCACATAGGTATTTGACACACAAAGCGACAAAGATTAGGTTAGAAATAGATATTGGTCCGAGACACTGAAGCGAGTATCCGCGTACAATACAAGACGAAACTAGCACCAAGCCACCGTACGATAACTAAAGCAGCATCTCTCGTTACTATAGTCGAAATACAAAAGCTAAGTTGAGTCAGTCTGGGTCAAGGGCGTCGCCTCGCGCGCTCACAACCGCAGGCAGATGTCGGGAGTTGGGAGGTTCTGTGGGCGATGCTTCGATCGAGCCGAGCGGCGCGCGCCGGCTCCCGCTAAATGTTCCAAAAGGGTAAAATGTTTATAAAAATCCTAAACGAGTCTCGAGGCAGCGCGGCCGGCACGCGGCTCGCCCTCGGCGCTTCCCGCATGATATGTGTTAGAGTACAGATAACTTAAGTAGTACTGGGTACATATACTTAGAACCATACTGTACATTATGGTGGTAAAACATTACTTACAACCTCACTAAATTAGGGTACATAAATTAACACTAGGTTATATCAAAAAGAAACGCAGTGAATATCGGTATCAAAATATTATCCTAATTTTACATAGTGTGAATGCGTTTTTGTGATTAGATATGTGATATTTGTGTGTAAAAATACATAAAAAGCTTCTTAGAGAGAGATAGTCATAGCTTGTGTATAAAAATATGACTTATTCATTTTAACCGACGGCTTTGAACCCGTCCGAGTTATCGAGGAGCCTGCAAGACGGTCACAAAAATACAATTTTGATAGGTATTAAGATTATTACAAGCTCGCTCACGCGAGGCGGGAGCTGCGGCACGAGCCGGACGGTGGTCCAGGCCGACTAGTCCGGGCTAACCCAGGGCTACCGGATCAGCCCGGGCCGGCTCGGGTCAGCCCAGGACAGCCCGAGTCGGGCCGTGCCCCGCACCTCACGAGACTGCAATACTAAATAAATTCTGTCAATTCTCTTCTTAACTAGAAAATGATTTACAAAATTTTAAGTATAAAAATATAAAATAAATGCATTCCGAGCTCAAATAAAATTGTCATGTTTAGCTCAAAAACACCGCAAAATACAAAAATATCACACGTAACGTTTTCATTGGTTCGTTCGTTAGAGTAAAGACGACGGCGCGCGGAGCCCGGGCGGGCGGTCTCGTGGGCCACATTTTAAACATTTACTAATAAAATATTAAAGCTTAACATACATAAAGATTAAGCATCTCTGCACCTTACATATAGGTATAATAGCCATTCAAAATAACTGCAGATTAAAATATCTCATCTTAAAAATAAAGTCTTAAACGTTAAACTATAAAAAATGGAGACGAATTGAAATGGTCCTTACTTAGGCCAAATTAATCAGAGAGTAAGGAATAAAAATAATTATCTTTAATTTCGCTGTCGCATACGAAGTTTCAATACTAATCGCGTAACCGTTCAATAATTTACTCGGGAACTAAAACAAAAGGGGAGAATGTAATGATAGACGGATTAAACACTAAGTAAGAACGTGTACGAAACTGGTCGATGCGCGGCTCGGCGAGCACAGCGAACGTTATTATGTAAGGCATCGGCCAATCTCGTATGCAAGCTTATCCATATAGACGAAACATAATAAAACATCAGGCAACATAGTATAGACGGACGGCGCGCCGGTCGCGGCGCGGCGGTCAAACGAACAGCTTCAACTATAAAATAATCAATTGGCGGTGGTTTATCAGGTCCTGTCCTCGGGGGAGACGATTCAGCTGGACTCCTTCTCCTTGTCCTTCGACTCTGCAGACAAGTTCGGAAACCACACGATCAGTATTGTAGCTCGTACAGAACTTCAGTTAAGATAGGGATTCTGACCTCAGGCTCTAGTATCAGTTTTACCGAAACATAACGTTACGGCTGCGTTCGCGTTTAGCTGTCAAATCCCATACAAATTGAGGGTAAAACGCAAACGCGATCGTAAAGTTTTGTTTCGGTAAAACTTATACTAAAGCCTCTGGCCTGCCAAATGTGATTGGCAACTCTTTTGTTATGATGGTCCAGCACGTCTATCATGGGACGGCCGCGACATACACTCGATTTTTCTCGTACTATACCTCTCGTTCTAACTGTGGGGTCTAGTAAGAGAGAGACGGATAGTGCGAGAAAAATCGAGAGAGTTCGCGCGCCGTCGCGTGATAGCCGTGCTGAATTGACAAGTTTCGTTATTAGGTACAGTAGTAAAGGGTCTACCTAGCAGCCAAAAGTTCCCTTATACGGGGTGTGGCCTGAAACAGGGGCAACAAATTAAACGGTAGACTATTGGGCGTGTGAGCAGTTATTTCCAGGTAATTTTAATTGAAAATAAAAATGTTTTTTTTCTTTAAAGTAAGTTCACATGTATTTTTCACCCATCTGGGGTACAAATAGTTTTTTTTATATAAAAAACCATAAAAATATAAAACAAATATTAAAAATCACATAAATATCTTTTAAAAACAAAAATGCAAAAACTATTATGACTCAGTACATGATGTTACCTCAAAATCTGCATTGACTGCTGTGCTATGACCTCGTGGTGCCAAGATACATTACTTGAAGGTCATAACTTTAGATCAACATAACTCCGAATTAAAAAAAATTGGACACAAGGGGTTACTACAGATGCTCTAAGGAAGCGTCCTTTTAAATATTTGCCCCCGTTACAGGCCACACACTGTATTATAGTTAGGTAATACTTTTGTAAACCCTTCTCGTACCCTGGGCAAAGAATTCTATATTAAGTTAGTCAATACGACCCTTCGCGTCGCGTCGTCAGTCTGGTCCTCGGCCCACGATACGTAAGTAGGTGTGTTTACAACTAAACGATTCATTACTTCGGTATAAGCTTTATCACGCAATAAACTACTTTTAATGGGTTCTTCGCTTAATAGGCAATGTAAAATTGATGATATGGCTCCAAGTTGTTATTATCTCTACTCAACCAAGTCCATGCCTCGTTATTTTGTTTTAAATCATCTTCAAAACTGCATTCTTCGCGGAATTCAATGCCTACAACCATAGTTTACTCGCAACTCATTGAATACACTCTGTATCTTTTCTATGGCGGGTTGTGGGCAGTGAATGCAGCGATGGCTAATATCTTGCATAAATATACATATAATAAACTTGTAAGTATATTTTTTTAATAGTTTACGCTATCGTTCAAAATTATACATTATACTTCGGGAACAGGCGTAGATTTATAAAATTATCATAGTTTTTTTAGTTTACTAAGACGCCTGTTCGAGAAATGAAAATACAATCTTAGATCTATATGATGAAGGTCCTCGACCCGACTTTTCATGACCTGTCTGGCTAAACACACGTGACGCACCAAGAAGACAAGCTGATTGTCTCGCATTCCATAACGGTCAAGTATATAAGGTAGGGATTTACGTGTAAACTTACACATGCTTAATAATAACATTGAAAAAGTACGTTATACCTACGAGTTCTTTATAATTATATATGCGTAATAAAAAAACAAAAACTTTTATGAAATTACGACCAGAGACCAATTGCTTGGTGAAATACGTGCTTATAGTAGTTATCTATAAAACCACTAAACTACTTACATTATTTGATTAAGTTTACAACTCTGACTGCCTAACTGACGAACGCCTTTATATTGTACATAAAGCCTTCGTCCGTCCCTTACTAGCAAGTGTGTCTGAGCGAGAGGGATACTTTATGGCGGACATAAATGCAATGGTGCTATCAGCAGTTCGAATTTGTAAGGAAGTCACTTTTATGTTATGGAAGAACCGGAATACCCTGCTCGGCAGTGGTTATCGGTCGAATATAAACCATGAATTGAAAGTCTATGATGATCTGCTTATCGCTGTATATATAACTTGCATCATAAAGGATATAAAGTATACCATCTTACTCGTGCTTCTACTTTTTTGAAGATATAAAAAAGGTTGGTCACCCTTGCAGCATTTGATTTTTAAATGAGCGACGAGTGATGACTGTCACAGTGGGTTCACCTCAATTATTGAAAATATTATTTTATAAACAGTGTACGACATATGTTTATAACAAAACCGATTGATAGAGACAGCGATGTAGGCACTAAATACTTGATCAAAATACTATTTTATACGACAACAATAGTAGGTACCCGATGAGTTGGTTTACTTGGAACGTTCGGTCTAACTAATAGCATGTATTCTGTCGCGCAACTGGTCTAAGTACCTACTTCAATTTGTTACGAGTATTGCGGTACGCTTAACGAGCGACTCACCAGGAAGGCTGATTGTGAACGAATTGTTTACTAACAAATTCCTTGATGTCATTTGCCCCCCGATGTTTAAGCGGGCCATTATGAACTCGTTATTTTTTATGTGCTAGGTACTTACTTAATCTAGATGAAAACGCTTACAAAAATATGCTAGCAATCTAGGTATATAATGATCAATAACTAAGTCTGTAAAGAAGTAAGGCTCTAATATCATCTTCATCAGCGAATAGTTTAAGTGACTGAATATAATTTGTGATGTATGTGCGTATATGTAGCTGCTTTCAAATAGACTTATCTAAGCATCTAAGAAAGCCTACAAAGTTTACGAAAAAACGTTACCTTATATCAATGTCATATGTACTTCCGTCGCTGCGGTGCTTGTAATTTTTTTTCTAGCAAATGTGGATGATATGACACCGAAAAATCGATTCGATTCGAATAAGCGATCCAATTTTCGGTGTCATCTAACCATCGAAGGGTATATTTTACAGGTCCTATCATATTGAGACTCGTACGAGTTTTAGTACTACATAACTATATTCACATTTTGGGAACTTGTAGCACGCAACAGATAAGGGTGAGGACCAAATTCTTGGCTGGTGGTCGTAAGTAAGTAATACAATTCTATGGTAAATTTTTGTGTTACAACGGAACTTTTTAACTACTACCAATTAACCACGCTAACTACTAGCCAAGAGTTTGGTCCTCACCCTAAGAAGTCGAGAACTGTCCTAGTGTTGCGGTACGCGCGTTTAGCCAGTGCGTGCGTAGATATAAAATACTTAAAATACAAGCGTAAATCATAAAACGCATATAATACTCATGATGCGAAGCCTCTACGCATACGCATGCTCGGTCACATCGGGACTGACCTTCGTCGCTGTTGCCGTTAGTGAGCGGCTCCTCTGTCTCACCGTTCTTGTCCCCGTTCTTGTCCCCGTTCTCGGCGGGCTTGTCCTCCTTGTCCTTGTCTTTCTTCTCCTCGGAGCTCTCCTTGGCGGGTTTCTTCTCCTTGCCCGACTTGCCCTTGGCGGGCGTGGCGGGCTTCGGCTTCGGCTCGAGCGACGGGTCGAGGACCAGCTTGCCGATGTTCTTGCGGTCGTGCATCTTTTGCATCGCTTCACCAACCTGTGCAAGGATGAATAAGAATAGTTTATATACCAAAAATTAATTTAACAATTCACATGATCGGTGACTTCCACTCTAGGCACAGCCTGTATCGTGGGAGTCAGATCGCTTACGAGAGTTACAAACAGGATATCATGCGGTATGGTGGTATATGTTTAGAACTATAAATGGTGATAAACCCTTGATAGTTATAAGATAGTTAGGAGCATTAAGAATGAAGATAGGTAGGAATTACTTGATTAGGTGACACTATAAGTAATGTAATCCTAAGTAAATAAATTTGGAAACAATCTTACACTAATCGACCTAGTGCCAAAATAAGCAAAGCTTGTACTACGGGTCATATCAAATATGTCCGTAGCCGATGATAGGACCAAGTAAAAGACTACTGACTATGTGATAGTCTCGGGCTATTGTGTCACGATTTTTTGTTCCAGATAAGCCGACATAAATCTAATTAAAAACAGCTGAAAGTTAAATAAGTCTTCGAACGCACACAACAACTTTCTCATCGATAGCGGCGCAGGTGAAGGCACTAGTCTCGATCTCAGGCTGAGAATTACTGCCTGAGAACGAGATACGGATTGACTCGACTTTCCCGTCGATAGCGGGCAGCGAAAACAGTAGTTAATAATTTTCTGTCGAATTTAGTTTTTGGTACCAATCTTTTATTGTCTACTGTACGTTTCTGTATACCGTCATCAACTACTGGTTGAGGCGATTATAACGAGCCCAAGCTCAACGGGCTTACGTCTTTTAAGTCCTGAATTCTCATGGCCACCTTCTGTCTCCATTATCAGATCAGCTCACTGGTACCATATTGAATTGTCATCCAAACTATAGGTACTTAAACACAAAATTTCGATGGAAGATATCAGCTTCGAAATTGCGATGCAAGATTCCAGCCGACCAAACATAGTTACATACATTGCAAATTGCAAGTTAAATAAAAGCTTGTAATGAAAAACTCCCGACATTTTCATTTCAAAGGCAAATATCTCAAAAACAGCTGAACAGATTTTCATGAAACATGGCTAAGAAAACTTGGAATAATATTATCTATGACACAAAACAACCGCATTCAAATCGGTCCATCCGTTTGGGAGCTACGATATCACACACAGACACGTTAAACTTAAAACACCGCCTTCTTTACCTCGGGGGTCTATTTCGGCAGTCGGGTAGCCCCATAGTGGAGTCTACCCACAGGCCAGCCAAGACACGCAGCTACAGCCCTTCAGGCTGCTGCAAGCGAACCAGGTCCAAAAAAAACGCGTCGGGGGTTAAAAAAGGCAGACTTACGTCCTCGAGCGCCCAGGTGGAGTCGACGAGCGGCTTGACCTTGCCGTCGAGCCACAGCTGGAACACGGCGTCGACGGCGCGGCGCACGTACTCGGCGCGCCCGTGCTGGAACAGCAGGTGCCGCAGGTTCAGCCCCGCTAGGCTCTTGTTCTCGTCGAACAGCTTGATCGGGGACACCTTGTCCACTTGCCACCACTGTCAACAAATGTTCAACGTTAGAGACAAACGCGAATGACGAAATGCGGACGCGGGTCAGCCACCACTGGCTTTATACCACGGTTGAAAAACACCTGGGCTACTATTCGCTACGCGTTAATGCGGATCACCCCGCTGGTCACCCGTCACGAAATTAGATCTCTACCTACGCCTAGTTATCTTACGCATCGCGGTGTCAAGGTATATTTGTGGGTGAGCGTTGAGGTGAGCTTAAAATAAGTTACAGAATAGGTAGGGGAGTTGAAAGAATCACAATTGGACGCCAGCAACTGAAGAACAAAAATACAAACTCTGTGATGAATATTATCAGGGCAGATAGCGTAAATAATAATTTCCAATAATCGTAAAGGAACCGTTCTCGAATGTGAGTTTAGGTGGGTTATTTTCTTAATTTTAAATCGCAACATTGAAAACCTTTAAGTAAGGCTCTGTACCTAACTATTAAAGGCTGTTCCATAATGTTATTAGATCCTATATTCAGCTGACCTTCAGGAAATAACGGTTTTGTCAAAGATTTCCATTACAAGAAATAGGGCGAAAGGTTGCGCAAAATAAGTATACGATTGTAGCTTTTGTTCCACCAGCCGTTTACGCCTGGTTTTTCTATCACTCATACGTTAAGAATTATGTTCCTCCGTAAAATAACGGCGTAATTCTTCTAATCATTTCGACTCAATGGTCTGTAATGTAACGAGGAATTGTCCAGAACGTACGATCGCCAAGTGGATAATACAATACAGTAATAAGATACCTATATTGTACAATTTCTGTGTCTAACTTTATCGCCCACACTATCGCGAAAAGCTCTTAAACCAGCTCTTAACAGTTGGCACTGCCACGGAACTGGAAGTTTATGGACATTATATTCCGAATCCAAAGTAAACTGAACCACGCAACCCGCGTATTTGATATTATCAATGGAGGCTAAGCAATACAACGCGGAGTTTTAATGGGCGAGTAGGTACAGAGATATCCAATTTTATTTTAGTCTGACGCTCATACTGACGACTGATAATAACAGGGCTCGAGCAGTTTGTAGCGAGCAGTATAAAGCTTACAGTCTATATTATCTCCTCTATATCTACGTTATGGCGTTAGTACTAACATTGTGTAAGAACGATATCCGTAGCCTCCGTAGGAACGTTATAAGGCGACCTTTCATGATAGACATTACAATTGAAATCATCTTTGTGCGATTGATTGACGTCTTCTTGAATTGGTATTTACCTACATGACAAAATATGTACATACTGACGGGTACTGGGATGATTCTTGAAAGAATTGTTTGATTGCAAGCAAACCAAAAAGCAAACCTATACTAATCGATAAGATATCGATTTGTTTAATGTAATCCGCAAAGTCATAGTTATAACCGTATTGTGGTTAATTACTCTTAAATTCCACTGAGAATCGGATAATACCAGCGAATTATGACTACCCAATTACATACAAAATGTAACCCGCAAAGTCATAGTTATAACCGTATTGTGGTTAATTACTCTTAAATTCCACTGAGAATCGGATAATACCAGCGAATTATGACTACCCAATTACTTACATACAAAATCAAGGAAGAATCTACGTTCGTTCATTTATTTATGACTAGCTGTAAGTAGGTACGTGCGACTTCGTTTGCATAGTAATGTGTTGGGAATTAACGCATTTCTTGTCTTGGACATAGGACACATGCAGTTCTAATTTAACCTATCTTGTAAAACGTTGAGCAAACCTATTTTAACTAAAATGCCGTTAAAATTAGTTTCTCTTTATCTGTCACTCTGATATTGAAATCCGTAAGAAAGGCACAAAACATTCTATTTATCAGAGGTATTTTAAGTTTTATGACTAACAAGATAAAAGTTTAGCAGATGTTTGTGGCAATAGATCCAACAGCTAAGACTTAGGCTAGTAGCATTAAATGTTTATTTAAATATTACGTGACAAATTCGTGTCACTGTTTCCTTAAATACTACATCCCGAAAACATCGAATTCTTAATACCAGGTCCTCTAAAATAGATGATATATTATATTATTCGATCTTTTATCATAATGTGAATCTGAAGTCTCGGGCCGGTTGCTATTTATATTTACAAGGATAAAACTAATATTGTTGCTTAGATGATATTAGGTCCTTACCTATGAAATTGGCGTTTTATATGGAGACTTATGAAAACTGTGACTTTCATGCATTGAATTTTGCGGATTATTTATTCAGCAATGTCAAACTAAAAAAAAACAAATAAAAATTTGGTAAGAATATAGAAACTTTTAAGTTACGTCACACATATCTTAATTACTTGAAAATAGTTCGCATCATAAAACTAATACGTAATTGAAACACTTGAACCGGCAACACACGAAAACTGTGGTTCTCAAGCTTTAAGAAACACTAAATAAATAAATAAAACCTATTATGTGTATTTAAAACCTTTGTCACATATAGTCTAATATTGAAATTAAAAAATAATTTGGAAGTTGCAATATAGAAATGAATTAATTACGTACAAAATAATATCTGAAAAGAAAACGCCAATTTCATAGGTAAGGACCTAATATAAAAGGAACGTAAAGCAGTTAACACACTGATGCCAATAGTGCTGTGTACCTATTTAGTTCGTGTTTGTGGTAAATATCTGATAGCTAGTAGCAGATTGTACTTACGGCACGTGCGGCGCTGAAGAAACTCTTCGTCTCGCCGGTCACGATGTTGGATGATCCTGCGATAAAATTACCCGTTACAACATTTAAATTAAAACATTTTAAAGTGAGCTAAGTTATAAATCTGTAGTCATTAATACCATTCTAGAAACGCACTAGAACGACGTATATAAGTATGACATTTATCGCCAAATAAGATACTAAAAAATAACTGAGAACAGTGAAGCGGTGTCGTGTAATTAGTCTTCATTTGAAGTACTTTAACAAATGCATAGTGTGAAGTTATTTTTAATCTCACGATATGAAACAAGGATACATACTAAAGGTATAAGGAAACTGCTTTATATTTATAATTATTAATTTAAACTTTACTGCACAATACAATACAAATTATGGACTTAATACCATAAGGCATTATGTACCAGTCGACCAATGGGATAAACAGAACCAAAATGAGTCCTGACATTGTCGTAACTGTACCCGTATAGGTACTCTCAATTTAGATAGCCAGAGATATATTTTGATTAGGCATTTACTTGTTATAAGTACCTTTAGCACCGCTGATGGTGCAATATATTATGTATGTTATGTATGTATGTATGTATGTATGTATGTAAGCACTTTATTGTACACAATAACAGGTTAAGGAATATACATGTCACACAATAGATCAAAGTACAAAGGCGAACTTATCCCTATAAGGGATCTCTTCCAGCTAACCTTTGAGCAATTGAGAGGAAGGTAGGTAGAACGAGATAGGCAAACTTATACCGTGTACAAAAACAGAGAAAATAAAGCAAATCCTAATTAGTATTAATTCTAGACAAATAAAAACATGCCAATACATATATAAATATACAATATAAAATATAATACACACTAACATATGTTACATATATATCGCAAATATACAATAAATAAATAAATACTATATTCAACCAATTCACAAGTCATTGGAAAGCCACAACTTCTTCAAATTCATCTTAAGTGACGCAACAGACTGCGACTGTCTCAGCGACAAAGGCAACTCATTCCACAATTTAACAGCGCGCGCAGTAAAAGATCTGGAGTATGTTCGCGTCTTTCTAGACGGTACAGCAAGAGTAAGGTTAGTACTCGACCGCAAGCGGTGGCCACTGCCGTCTGCCATATAACTAAACCGCTCAGAAAGGTAAGGAGGGGAAGTAGGGCTGAACAGTGTATTGAAAAGTAATGACAGGATATGCACATCCCTGCGCCGGCGAATCGGTAACCATCGAAGCTTAGAGCGGAATTCAGAGATATGATCATACTTGCGTAGACCAAATACATATCTGATACATACATTTTGTAGACGCTCCAGCTTATCAAGTAGCTCCTCGTTGAGGTCCAGAAACGCAATATCGCCATAGTCCAGAAGAGGAAGCAAAAGAGATTGAGTAAGGGTCAACTTGGTACGAAGAGGAAGGAAATTCTGGAGACGTCTTAGGGAGTGAAGGGATCTAAAGATCCTCTGACTCACCTCAGCTATATGGGGTGACCAAGAAAGCGTCTGGTCCATGGTGATACCCAAATTCCTGACAGTAGAGGAAAGAGGAATAGAAATTCCATCAAAAATAATGTCAGGCACCACCACCTTTGAGAGCTTATCTACATAGTAAGGACTACCAATAACAATCGCTTGCGATTTCTTCGCATTAATTTGTAAACCATACTTACACGCCCAGCAGCGTATAGATTCTAGGTTTCGATTGACTTCCGAAATTAATGCGGAGACATCATCCACAGTAGCCGCTGCATAAATCTGTAGGTCATCTGCGTAAAGGTGATATGATGTAGTTAGGGATTCGGTGATACTATTTATAAAAACAGAGAACAATAATGGAGAAAGCACCCCGCCCTGTGGAACGCCAGCGGAGAGTTCGCACCACTCGGACATCTTGTCATCGAACGTAACGCGCTGGCGCCTGCCAAAGAGGTAGCTGCGAAACCAGGATAAGGGAGTTTCATAAATGTTAAGAGAGCGGAGAATACCTAGCAGAATATCAAAATCTACCGTATTAAAAGCACTGCTAAAATCAAGAAGAACAAGGACAGTGAGCTTTTTGGACTCGATATTGAGACGAATGTCATCGGTGACGTTAACTAAAGCGGTGACCGTGCTATGCCCGGGGCGGAATCCGGATTGGAAAGGATTAAACAAAGAATTTCTGTTAAGATGAGAAAGGAGACGACGATTAACATAATGTTCAATGATCTTTGACAAAACTGGGAGAATAGAAATAGGGCGGTTTTATATACAAATGAGAGACTGTAGGATGAATAAATAAATAAATATAAGGGGAAAATCTTACACAAATCGACCTAGTCCCATAGTAAGCTCAGTAAGGCTTGTGTTATGGGTACTAGACGACGATATATATAATAGATATAAATACTTAAATACTTACATAGAAAATATCCATGACTCAGAAACAAATAATCATGCTCATCACATAAATGTTTGCCCTTACCGGGATTCGAACCCAGGACCTCTTGCTTCGTAGGCAGGGTCACTACCAACTAGGCTAAAGCGGTCGTCAAGCGTCGCGACGCTTGACGACGCGTCGTCGTGAATATTTATAATGATGTACCTATTTATATTATATACAATGAATTAGATAATTTACAATTAGCTGAGCAAGCTTGCGATCCCGACAGGAAAGTAACATTAACAGATTGACACTGACGCGCCGATCATAGGGATGTGGTCAGCTCGTAGTGATGTGCCAGTGTGCCACATACCTATCGTAGCAGTCTATCTATTCTAAGACGAACTCCATTATCGTGATGATACCGGGATTATCATCTTAGTAGCAAAGTGGGGACCTCAATAAGGAAATGTGTTGTGAGTGTTCTTACCGTATAAGATGTATCGGCCCATAGGCTTGAGCAGCGAGTAGCCGCGATTGCACTCCTCCCCGCACAGGCAGTCCAGCACGATGTCCACGCCGTCCGGGGTGATCCTGCCGAACACTACACTGTCACTATTGGCTCCAACTTTATTGTGAACATTTATCAAAGTTAGGTCATGATTTCATAATAATAGCCGGAACCATGGCTATTGCCAGTCATGTTCAACTTGATAACGTAGTGATGCTAAAAATAAACCATCAAATTATCGTAATAAAGTATAAATTGTAAAATATAATTAAAATCGTAAAAAGATATCCCCCTCGAAAGTTTAGAAAAAATATGCATTTTTTTTAACTGTGAAAGAGTAAAATTAAAGTTACCAATAGAATTCTTGCGCTTTTATAGAAACAACATTGTACTACATCTATGTACTTAAACGCAGTATTTCACGACCTTAACAACAATTTACCTGATTTTACATAGAACGATACATGTAATATGTACTAACAACTCTTTGTACTCGTATCAGTATGAAGCGTTTTGCACTGCCAGCGAGGTCAATTTTTGGCTCAAATTTTGGGTATTTATGTTCTTTAATTGTAGTTGCTCAAATACAAACATTTGTTCCTCTCCAAAAACTGGTTCGAATGACATCATAAAAAAAATGTAGTTACCATGCCTATTGTGTGTTCAACCCATTCGGCGCTAATCACGACACACGCGCGTCAGAACGCTACGTGCGGGGTTCGCTACATATGGACATTAAAATGCTACGGACTACGGAGTGCTACGAGCGTAGCTTAGCAGTGACAGTGTTACATTAGGATGTCTTACAGGCACTTTAACATAAACCCATCGGTTTCCTCGTGTGATTCAACCCTATGACACAGAGAAGTTCATAGCATAATCATGGTGGAAATATAATATTGCCCACTGCCTTCCTTAAAGCGTAAAACTATTATCTGTCCTTAGTAAGGAGCCCCCGATACGATTGGGATTGAATTTTTAAGAGATTTGATGTATTACAAAGTATCAAAGGTAGGATAAAGTATCTACTTTTCCATATCTAATCTGAAACACCGTCAGAACGTCCCGACTACGAGTGAAAGCAGCCATTACGCATATTAATGCTCGCGCTCAAATACTTAAACTGGCTGCAGCAATATCCAATACACCATTTACCTCTCCAAGCGCCGGGCAGGGGAGTAGATATCCTCGGTATATTTACATCCATTGAACTTGTGCGGTGCGGCTTGTTTACGCTTTAAAGAGCTCACCAGATGTAAAAATATCTTTTTCTATTTACGAGAATTAAATGCCGCGGTTGTTAAGAAGCAGCTGCCCTAAGGAGCGGGTTATAAACGGAACAATTAACGTGTAGTGAGTCCAATATGATTGGACCTTGACTTTGCCGCGCGCGCGTCTTCGTGACTATCCGAATGTGTGTGGCGGTTAACAGGAGGGGGTCAACTTAAATTGGTGGTATTCGACACACGAGTCGGGCTGCGCTTGAAATATGTAATTGTAATAAACACCAATTAACAAAGCCTGAGATCGAGAACAATTTGGCTTATTAGCTCGGAAGCGGTAACCGAGTCATACACATACATACCTACACATTAAGTTTCAAACTTGTGAACCAACTTGAATAATCAATTCGGGAAACTACAGAATTTGCTAGCTTCATCCAATGAAAGTGAAGCCTTTCGTTTTGGGCCACAAAATTAATATAAACACCCGATGCCAATCTCCGGTACTTGGTGTATAGGTAGGCAATTAATAATAATAAAACAGTTTAGACCTTATAGACCTTAAAATTATGACATAAAATATCATTTTCTATATAAACGCTCATTACTTATAATATAACGACATTTAAAACGCCTTTAAAGCGAAAGAGGTAGATATAAATTCCCTCGTCGCACTAACACAAACAAGGGATTAGGGAGCTGAAGGGCCGCTGAGCTGGTTATTATTTTTAGCGCCTCGTGATTTCATCCCTCATTTTTAGAATTTAATCAAGGCCAAGCGTGATTCAGAAATGTTAATACATTGTTAATACCCGCATTATGGAATATAGGTTAGCTGAAATGTGGATGCATGATGGATTTATGAGACTACTGGTACCGTATAGCTGCAACATGCAGAGCGGGTAGGGGCAATTTTGTAGCCGGAATTTGTCGCATAGGGATGTGCCAAGCTGTCTCCTTTCAAGCAAATCATAAATGCAAACACTGCGCTTTTTTTAATCTGTCGTCCACCGCACAGACAGATACGTCAGTACGTCACTCCCAATAAAAATACATTTATTAAATTGACTGATACATTATTCCCATTGTTAGCTATCGTAAATTGTTCTTACCCAGAAAAAACAATAATTCTTAATCAAAATATGAGGTTGATCCTTACAATCAACATTAATATAGAATCAAAATCACTTTGGTTGCCGCGCAAAAACAATGGTATGGAAGCGTGGACATAACGTGGATTGATAATTTGGGTATTTTTTTTATGTGATGGTAGCATGTTATCTCACCACCTCACCAGCCAGTAACTGGGAGGCGTTTGACCGAGTTGTTGTCATACGATAGCGAAGTTGGTCTCTAAGGGCGGGTTGCACCGACCTTCAATTACACGATTACAGACCGATCAATGTTAAATAAGGCGCTGACAGCTGTCAGTCCATAGAAACTTGTCAAACGTTCCATACATTCCGATTTTAACGAACACTACTTACGATTACAGACGGTTTGGTGCAACTCATCCTAACTAGTGGTTGGTGGTATCTAGAATAATAAGCTCGACCAAGTACTCACTTCCTGACTTCGCTGGTGTAGTCGCTGCCGCGCTCGAGCAGGTGGTCGATGTTGTTGTTGTTGGCCTTCAGCGCCTCGTGCTTTGTCTTGGAGCACACGCCGAACACGGTCACGTTGTCCACAGTCTTCGCGAGCTGGGCCACCGCTTGCCCCTGTCGATACAATACTCGATTATTATCTGATTATCTAAGGACTCGCATGAACTATACAAGATAACCGCAGCGAAACGCAAGTCGACAACGAAAGAGAGTAGATTATAGTTCCCTTTTTACCACAGTCAACCTTCTTTATGTCCGCATGTTTATCTGTCTATCCGTCTGTATGTCACAACCAATCTTATTAACAGTAACTTAGCTGATACAGAAAAACAATAGAAGCAAAGAAAAACAATTTTTAGATGAAATTTTTCTTGTCTTTTTGTTGTTTCAATCCGTGTGGGAAAGCGTAGTACCTAACCAATGTGGCCCCAGTCATACGGGTGACAGCGTCCCGCAACGTTCGCAATTGAATTCTCATGTTCAGCCTAATCGAATCACGACGTAATTGACACTTCGATATAAAGTGGTTCATAATATGCGACCGGCAGGGAACACAATTATGGGAGAAGCAAAGAAGTTTCTACGGCATCACCCTTTGTAAACCCATTAAGTCCTTGGTTTAAAATTGATACCTCTCGGTTCTATTGGCCAGACATAGTAATTGATTGGACCCCACCCAAAGTTAGCCTTTCGCAGACGCGTGCAAAGGTCGTTGACGCGAAGGGTTGAATGACGTCACGGGCGGAAGCGACGAGATTCCTAAGCAAGTAAAGGTTTTTTCACCTAATTCAGAGCAGCAATTAGAGAACTAGTTGGATTGTTTGCACGACTATTATGAAGTTCACATACGCGCCGACAGTTCTTGGAAAATTTTAAATGTAGCTACCGAGCTTTGAAGACAACAATGCAAAGTTAAACATCTGACGGGAATCTTTTATAATCTGTTCTGTAGGTATTTGTTAAGATTAAGATTATGTTTGTTTATAACTTCTACGCCGGAAATGTGTTTGTTGATGTACTAAAAATGGTCTAGCTCTTTTATAAACTAGGGTACCTATATTTTAAACAGACAATTATACCCACACTCTCTGTAATTGAACATAAACTAGGACTGGATTTAATGTGCGACCGACGGTCATTGTTTTGTATTGTGTGCTTTATCTTATTTACATTGAGGCTTTACACGAACGACCGTCATTTACACGAAGCCTCGATGAAAACAATATACATAATCGATAACAATCAGCTTCAGTCTGAGCGCTCCCATGCTTTCTATAGCGATATTAGCTAGACCGTACGAGCGTGTACGGTCGGTCGAGCAAGAGCAGTCGTATTACGGGAACTGCTGACCCCGTATCATGGTCGGCCTTATCACACGATAAGTGACAAGATAGAGCGTCCTTCACTGGCTGTCAAGGTTTGATAGAACGAGACGGACGCTCCATTTCGTCACTTATTGCGTGATCGGCCGCCCATGATACAGGGCCTGAAACAACTGCAGCGTGATATTCACCAATCTGTCAAGGGTTTCCACTCAGGTTTCGAGTACGAGTATAACCTCTAGATATAAGCTGCACCGTAGACGTAGTAAGTAGCTAAAATAGTAATAGTAAACTTAAATTAAAGGCGCCTGCGCACCGGTATAACGGGCGCATGCAGTTGCACATAGCGCTGCAGCAGCGGCGAGTCCTGAGTCCAGAACATGCTCAGGATACTATTTGAGCTGCCACGACTGCGATTGAGGAGAGACGCACATCATTTCCTGATGATGGTAAAAAAGCAATCCGTGTGCGCCCCCGCAAACATTGTCGACGCACTGCAGTAGCGTGGCAGCCCGAACATCATCCTGAACGCGTCATTATATTGGACGCGAAACGCGCTGTAAGCCCGCTGAGTAAAGTTAGTCTACAGACCGCACGTGTAAAAGGTTTGGCAAAAAGCCTTGAATAAAGTTAGCTTAACCTCCCCACCACAGCGTGCGAATCTGCGGGCCAACATGTTACAGCGGACGCACAGCGCGCGGCGCTCGCGCTCTATATCCTCGACGTCCGAAATCGTCTCAGTCACCCAGTGGCCCAGGTACTTGAACTTCTCAACTCTCCTTAAAGGAGTACCATAAAGAGTGACCGGTTCCATTCGGTAGGTTTTCTTACCCGCTTTAAATTGCATCACTTCACTTTTCGTAGCATTGTACAATAGCCCGAATAGCGGTGTTGTTAAAGCGTTAAAACAAATCCTTTCAAACGTCCTATAGGTGACGCACTCACAGACACGCAACGCTACTATAAATATAAGCGCAAGTCGGGGTGGTCCACCTTACATCAGTCCGCGTGCCGCGTATGCGTCTGTGTAGACATGGGTTTGAATAGAGCACAGGTGTATAAAGGTCTTAAGAGACTAGAGTTGAGATACAACCTCCTTCTTTGTCGTTTTCACTCCGAACCACTCCGAACAGAGTAGTTGTCATCATTTCAGGTGTTGATAGTCAGTTTCATGGCCGCTCCACACGATGGGCCATCCTGACCCATCATACAGGACGCAAATATGCGTTGAAGGGAGTAAGACATATTTATGTCTCGTTCTACCGCATAGCCGCGTCCTGTATGATGGGTCAGGATGGCCCATCGTGTGGAGCGGCCATCACAGCACGCCGCCATTCCTCTCTGACAGTCGCCTTCCTTAAGGTCACAGCTCATTAGAGCCACAGCCACCCAGCGCCCGACCCACACCCTCGCCTCGTAAATGTACTAACGGAGTTGATGTAGTGAGCGCATGCAGACAAATCCATATAAATAATACTAACCACTCCAGGCGAGGCGGTGCGGGTCGGACCTTCATACTTGCGTGTAGTGATGCATCTGCTGCAGCTAGCTAATGGAAAAACAAAAGAACACTCACCACGCCACCTCCAGCCGAGTGCACGAGCAGGCTCTTGCCGGGCGCGAGGTTAGCCATCTCGAAGAGCAGCAGATAGGCGACCACGTAGTTGGTGGTGACGGCGACCGCGTCCAGCGGCGTCATGCCCGCGGGCAGCGCGTACACGTACTGCGCCGGGACCGACACCAGCTCCGCCCAGGCTCTGTACTCCGGCAGGGCTACGACTTGGTCCCCGACCTACACAAAAAATGCCCATATAATTTCATTCATCGTGGGGACACGAACGAGCATTTTATCCATTTTATCAAAACCGAGCGTGAACCTCCAGTTAATTAGAATCGAAGGCTGACCCAACGTAACAGTGATTATACTGATTATTCCCACAACCCGACCTCCAGATTATTATGTAATACAAATACAACATGTCAAACGACTACCTAAATCAAAAACGTATAAATACATAATAAGAGACTTCAATGATCCGTTCAGAGCATGATGCAAAAAATCTACCTCAATGAGTCCCACTTCAGTGCTTTCCGAGAATAAAGTGGATTGAGTTATAGTTTACGTGTGCCCATAAAATTTAAGTTCTTTCGATTTCTTATGTATCCCATATTCAGATCTTGAACAATATGGTAACCAATTGTTGAAAAACATAAAAATACATATTAATTCCTGTTATTTATTGAGGTCGGTTAAAAAAGAATATCCGACTAGTTAATGATGCATCTAGTACGAGTATGTACCTTGTACTTTTGGTTAGGATTTCGATAACTACGGGCGGACGGTAAGTGGCGGTGGAACTGATGTGCATATACTATACTCGTAAGTTGCATGTCGGTATAGATTGATTGATTTGTCAGTAGGTAATTGCATCTAGAGCACGTCTTACCAAGTAAGAAAAGATCGTTAAGAGGATATTAATAATATAATTCATTTTGAATGTTCATAATCACATCTGGTGTTGACTTTACAACGTGTTAGCGTTAAAATTACGGTTTTATAACTACCAAGAACTGATAAGATCTTATATAGGCAACGCTTTAATTGATATCCATGTCCGCTGCCCGGTAAAATTGATATTAATCTCCGGCCATCCTGTAATTTTTCCAATTATGTGCTTAGTTTATACTGTTATTAATCGCCAGAATTTTAACAGAGGAACTGAAATTATCAGTTTTTCAGTGGGCTTACAATTTAGGAAGAGATTTCTTGCACACTTAGGTATATGATAAATTGCCTCGGACGCCATGGAAACTCGAACACGCTTATATTGCGTTGCCGATCCGTACGTCAAACGTGCAATTTTAGTAGGTAATTCCATAGGTACCTACTTCGATTTAAAGTTTTATAGAAAATCGGACCAACAGAGCAAATGAAATCCCTTTAAAACATGTTTACAGATGATGAGATGAGATAAATAAGCCAGTAGATAATTGTTATTTAATACATAAGCGATAAGCGAGGTTATTTAATACATGCGAGTAATTAGGAGGCATATATAAGTGGTACCTATGTCTCACGTTTGCCTATTGATTTATCATCACCAACTTGTCGGAGTAAATATGCAAGTGCAGTCCCCGCACGTGGCGTGGCTGGACATTGTTCACGCATTTTACATATTTATAATGGAAACGTGTTGTTTGCTTTCATCTATTTGCTTACCTTGGTTATTGTTCTTTGGGTAATTGAAATTAAATTTACTGAGGATTTATTTGCTAGATCTTAAGTATGTTAATAACTTCGGTTTAATCTGTTTACTCGAGTCATTTTTATTAGCTGACTATGGCGGCATAAAAGGGCGCGGTGCGTAGTAATTTATTTTACGCAAATAAACAATCGTACATCCAGTATTTACGTACCGTTCGTATATAGGTACGAGGACGCTGTTCTATATGAAAAGTTGCGTCAAAAACATAACTTCTTCTACCAACCAGCTTTAAAAGGAACTCAAGTTGCCACGACGCATCAGAAGCGTTTCAGACATGAAACGAAATCTTATTTATCACCGATATTTATTGTACCAGCGAGCGAAGCGAACGAAGTTCTCAGTTTCAGCTTGGGCAAAAATGCTTTCGGAGGTCCGCCTGTTCTCCTCTAATACAGTCGCATTTCTCAAATGATTCTCGTGAAATTTTGTGAGCTGTTTATTTATATGGATTTTTATTGTCCAATAAACTGATTGGTTCTCGATGTCTACAGCTGACAGAGCCACTAAGTATTACAAGTAAGTAGGCTGACGAAACCTGTGGTAGATGCTTTATCTGTGGAATGGCGAAACCTGCGCTGTGGATCTTGATGGTATGTAGCGGTTCAGTTTTATTCTATTTTGTGTTTTTTCCTGAATAAAATTGTTTTTTTTAGTAGGTAAGTACATTTTCTAGACAACAATTGTTAATATTTCCATCTGGGATCATTTCCTGTACAATAACAAGAGACATTTAGAAACCTTTAGAGATACATCCACCTAATAGAAAAAAAAACTCACCTTGAAGTTGGTGACGCCTTCGCCGACCTGCTCGATCTCGCCCGCGCACTCGAAGCCCAGGATGAAAGGAGTCTTCGGCGGCGAGTCGATGGCGCCCTGGCGCACGATCAGGTCCTGGAAGTTCAGCCCACTGCAACAATGGAGACGCTACGTCAGCCATACGCGGAAACCCAAAAAACCGGCCAAGTGCGAGTCGGACTCGCGCACAAAGGGTTCGGAGCCATTATCCGTTGAATGAAAGGTAAATTGAGGTTTACTACCTACTACTACTACCTACTACTTACTAGATCTCGTTCAAACCAATTTTCGGTACAAGTTTGCATGCTAATGTACATCTTTTTTTTTTAGTTTTATCATTCTCTTATTTTAGAAGTTACAGACTGTAACGAAGCTAGCTACTGCCCAACACAATCAGATTTGCTCTCTAATGCAGTGTAACGCTCTGCACAGCATTACACTGTTTGTTTAATAGTACATGAGGCGCTCGGTTTAACTTTATCGTGCAACGATTTAATAAAACTGGTAATTAACAGAGTGGGGCATGGAATGCGGCAGCCATTTGTTATTATGCCAGAGGCACAAGCGGCATAAAGATACCCACATTTAAATATTTAACGCTGACGTATCAATCTACATCAATATGGAGACCCTCTACTGCGTCTTACTATTGTTATGCCGTGTAATAAGTTTTAACTATAGCGGTCTATCTACTGTGGGATAGACATTGGTCGCTCGGTCCAATCAGTCATAATGGTTATGTATTTTCTATTAGTCACATCAGCGAGGATAAGAAACCTATGAATCATTTATAGTTCCTTATTTATAAATCTATGGGGCGACACGCAAAATAAAAATACGTCCCACAATTTTTCGTGAGGCAATCTTCAAATTGATGGGAATATTTGATCGAATGAGCTATAAAGATGATAATATACTGAAATATACAGTGAACCAGAGCAGCGCCTGCGTCATAGCCACAGGCCTCGATTCCTCGATTGAGTGTTTATTTTATACGCACGGCTTCGGATTCGGAACCACCGTACTAGCAGACCATGTACCTAACTGTTTTCGGGAACCTGTTCCAAAGCACATCGCAAACAAATTGCAATTCGTTGAAATAAATAAGAGGAACAACAGTATTTAATTTGTCCCTTGATTCAAACTAATAATACCACACAGTCGCCGTGGCCGAAATCGGCTGCTGGGACTAGGTACATCATCATCAATCCCGTACCTTTATAAAATACGAAAACGTTCCTGTCATACCTTTTCTCGCTTAGAGGATTAGAGTACCTACTAAGATGAAATTGAGTATGAAGATAGTTAAAAGAGATAGAATCCTAACTTTTTATCCCGGAAATGAGGGGTGGAAGTTTACGGGAGCGCGATGAACGTATTCTACGCGGAGGAAGTCAAGAGAAAATACTAACCAAATATGTAAAAAAATACCGAATGGTATAGACCGGATATGACTAAGGTACTTATTTTTAAGTATAGCTTCAGCCTTCAACTGTCAATAGTTATAGATGTGTTAATTAATAAATATGAAACAACAGTCATGCACGTTGTAGATTGTTTGGCGAGGTGCGTGCCTGCGTTACAAACCGCGCGGTGGCCGCCGCCCGCCGTAATCGATCCGACTCGCGATTGTCCCCCTTGCGACACCGAGGTATCTGTATAATTCATACTTGTCTACTACGCACGTCTACAATTGCAATGAGTGTACTAGTAAGGATATGCTCGCATACTTACATGTCTGCATTAACTGTCTGTCCTACCTTAATTATTTGCATATTTCGTACCTGCACATTAAAATTAACTATGAATTAGCAACCGTTAGGCTGAAGCGGAGTATGACCGGGGGGACTAACACAGTTTATTTCTTGAAAAAACTTGAAAATGAGGTTTGAAGGAAATTAAGATAGAGAAGATAACGCAAATTTTGATTTGATTATTTCTCATCGCAGTGATGAGAAACGACGACAGTTGAGATACCCAGGTACCTACTACATAAGCTATAACTACAACTTGGAAAACCCGCGACATTTTCATTTCAAAGTCCAATATCTCTAAAACGGCTGAACAGATTTTCATGAAACATGGCTAAGAACACTTGTAATAAATGGGATAACACGTGGGATAAAATTATCTATGATACAAAAAAACCGCATTCAAATCGGTCCATCCGTTTAGGGAGCTACGCTACCACAGACAGATACACAGACAGACACGTTAAATTTATAACACCCCTCTTTTTGCGTCGGGGGTTAAAAAGTAAATAAGAAAAGTAGTGGTAAGTAGTAAGACACCAAACGCGATTGGGTGTACTAATTTGATTTATTATGTAAATGAATCCAGATCCAGAATACTAATCTCCTGTGTGCTCGACTAAGGGTTGGGACTACGACAAGGAGGGACATAAACTTATCCGACCCGCAGTTAGCTAAAGTGTGTCAATCCCATTGCCAACCCGGCTAACTGCTATTAGCTTTAGAGTAAGTCATAATCGTTAGGAGGCTGCAATTAGCATGGTAAATAGTCTCACATATACTAGCAGTCATTCATGTCATGGCAGGGCCAGCCATGTTTAAATTCGATGAATTTTATGGCCGCGAGACGTAACGCTGTTGTTAATTAGAGTCCGCTTTTTATAAATTTATCGTTGCCTTTTACTGCGAGTGCGAATCGTAAACCCTAAACCAGCTATTGGTGTTAAATCATTGCACACCTATTAACTAACACGGAAATGCACATTCTAAGCAGAGCCAAAAATATTCCTTAGCAAATAAGGCACCCAGTTATTACGTACAATGTAGAGAGTGTACCTAGTGTACCTACTTGGTTTTCTCAATCCAATATGTTTTGCGTGTTTACGACCCAATATAGCGACTGGATATCGTATAACAGCTAGGGATTTCTTTAGGTAATTACCCAGGATTAAAGACTTGAGTCCAGCAGTGGACGTCTTTCGGCTGATATGATGATGACGATGATGATGATGAAAGACTTGAGTTAAACCTAGGGCATGAAGGAACGTAGTTAGGTACATAGGTGTAGGTAGTAACAGAATCTTAACTAGAGCGAATTTGTTTTTGAGAACACTTAGTTTAGGTTCGCTTATATTGTCGTATTTATTAGGTTTGTCATTAGGTCATTACCCTACTGTTTACATTAAGTAATATTCTTTAATTGCACAAAGTGAATATCAATGCACGGTGGGGGCAGTAATGCGCATGCACTCTCCCCTCGGTCGAAACACGCAGCTCGACACGACAGCCCCACAATAGCAACATCAACGCATTAAAGCTTCGTAATTCTGAATAATTACAGCGACATCGGAGTCACATCGGTCGCTAGAGTCATCCGTTCGCGCCCGCATGCTTTTTTTATTGGGTGAATTGGACGCGGGCATTATCGTTTTATCATCAAAAAAGCTTTGTACTACATCGTCGATTCCTGGGACCCACATTGCCCGGTCGGAATGTTAAGCCGAGATAATCTGTCGAGCCTCGTATCGAATTTTACACACGCTACCTGACCGCTTACTCGTATTCAACAGACTTGAATGGCTTCCTTTAACAACAATAGTCGGTAATGCGCACCTTATACGCAGGTAGGAGACTAGTTTTTTGTTATTAATCCGTAAAATTACTGATGCATTGTCACAAAAGTTATAATCCGTCGTAACCACGCAATCTCAAAATTCCAGGGTTATATCACGGCATTTTAAATTAAGCTTGAAGTGTTGGGCACTCGTGGGCACTATATAAGCGGTCGTTGCTAGTTGCGTGTCAAGTTGTCAACATAACTTCGTGGCTTCTGGCTTGTGTCAAGGCCCCAACCCTAGGTCGACGACTGTTCCAATTCCCCAACCACCCGAGCGAATTACCATGAGACTTAAACAACCCTGTCCTCCTTCGACTATCTTAATTACCCAACTATTTCCATATTCTTTTCGATAAACAAGAGTCCGACCAACGCCATACTTTAAACTGTTTAAATAATGCAAGACACCAGCTATAAAATATATCTAGTGCCATTTCTATAATAAGTTTTTTTAAATAATAATTGTGTGCATTTAAAGAAACATCCAATACAAGATTCTTTAAAAAATTCAACAGATAAAGTTGCAACTGCACAGACAAACTGTAAATTGCAGTTCAGTGATCCTGAAGTGTAGAAAAAGGTAACAATTCGTATTGTATGATGAGTAATCCTCGCGGGGTAGTGAGTAATTGTAAATTGCATTGGGGTTGGGACGGCGTCGAAGCAGGCGTCGCGACGGCGCGGCGCGCCGCCGGTGGGCGAGGCATACACGATCGACCTGCAGCAGTATGGGGTGATATTTTATCCTCGGCCCAATGCAGTACGATAGCCTGGCTAGGCCCTAGGTCACCTACATCCTTCAGGGGGAAATAATTATTCTAGTAGGTACCATTCCTAGAATATAGCGACGATTCGTAGATATTGTAATGGTGGAGAAGGCGAGCCATCCCGCAAGCATGTATCGAAATAAATAAATATACACGATTACACCCGTTTGGCTAAGTAAATTATAGTAATTTCACACAAAATACAGTAACAAAGGTAAGTTGGAATAAGAATTCAGTCCGTCTGTAACTTAATTTGTAGGCAGAGAAGGGACAGTTAACGCTCGCGTCACTTCTAAATTTAATTAATTTGTCTTTGAGACCACCTAGAAGATGAACAAGAGAACTTAGTTCTACTGAAACTCTAACTACTTACAAAAGCGTTCATGAATTACACAAATATTGCTTAAAATGTATGCAATCGTGCGCCTCAGCAGACTCCCCTGGGTTTGTCAGCGAAATAGCGTGCTTATTTCTTCTTAGTAACCGCTGTAAGCAACGGATTCTTAGTGTAAATTTCGTACCGTTCACGGTGAAGGAATTTGCGCAAGTCGGATGTCGAGCGTCACGTTCCACTGCGCTTCGGCGAAATCCTTCAAGCGCGGGCCAGTCGGGACCGAGCGAAATTGCATCTCCAACTTACTGTCTACTTTCATTTTCAATACGTGCGCGCGTCTCCGTAGAGTGTAGACACAATCAGGAATACACATAATCGAAAGCATTGGGCCCAAAGACGTTTAATTTAACTCCCGAACCCCATCGTAACCGACAAAAAACATGGAAAAGGTCTTAACAAATGTCAAAGTTAATCTTTCACTATCATGCATCGTTATTCCACGAGGCGTAGCATGTTTAGCAGAGCGGGCGAATACGTCATTGTGATGCAGCGTGGGTGCTACATAGAATGGAATGGTAAATAATGAAGGATGTTTGGCTTTAGCTTCATACTTCAAGTTCTCGGGTAGAGCATGTATATCGCAAGTTATACAGCGGTATTATTAGTAAACCAGACCAGTGAAAAATCCTTCAAATTGAATTTGCATGGGATCTCATTAAGTCTCCTTAATAATAATTGGGTCCAATTAGGAGAGCTGATGAAAAGGCTTTTAAAAATTAAGTACTGCTGGGATAAAATACTTCTTATTGAAAAGGACGTCGTATGATCGCAAAATCACGTATACCCAAGGACCTTATAAGGACTGATGTCGATAGGTACAATAAAGGTATTGTTTTTGTCCTAAGCGTACATAACTTTTTACCGAATGACGAATATCCGGCAAATTAAAAAAAAAACATATACAGAGCGGCAGAAGTTTAATAATATAAACAATTAGATGGGTAGATTGGGTAATAAGTTTTACTTAATAATGGTAAAAATATAATTTTCGTAGATTGATTTGGAAGTAGGTATTTATTACGCGCACCTAGTTTGTTGAATAGGGATGAAAGTGGCGCTAGTTGGTAAGCATGTAGTTCGAGTGTGAAATATTACCAGAGTAAAATAAACTCTCTACTTTCATATACCTAGACTACGCACTTATGCGGAAAGTCAAGTCTATCTGTATTTTATAAAACGTAGCTACATGTAGAGTGCCTATCATATTGGGGGTTCTAATAGGACACTTTAGAACAAACTCATAACAGTCTTGATTAATGTCATTGCCAATATTTCCAACAAACAGAATCTTATTTTTAATAATGTAATTTGAGTCACTTTTCAGGTTATAGATGCCTTTATGTACTTATTTCTATCTAAACTTTTAAACACAAACCAAGTTATTCTTAAAGTTGCAGAACAAGAATTTGCTTTGTTTAATTTGCAAAACTTTTAACTCGTTTACGTTGGACAGTTATTTTCCGCCCTAAGGAAGGAATAGTACATTATTGCTAAGGCCACAGAATAGATATAATAGTACAAGCTGAGGCGCGGAAAGCAAGAGATTGCCTGATGAGGTGGTTGACAGAAGTTGGCCAAGAGGAGAGTCAGGCAATCCAGGTGTCCGCCAAGGTAAATATATAGTATAGTGCTTTTCTCAGATGTTAGGAAATAATGCAAATAGGTACATTACAAAAACATTTGGTGGAATAACTAATATAAGTCTAATAACGCGGTGATATATGTCTTGTAGGTACGTTGATTTAGCCGAAAGCATTTCTTTCTACGACTTCTTTCAAAGGCGGTAATGACTTTCACAGTATCTTTTCACACAACGCGGTGTTCAATGTCACAATCACAACACACTACGTTAATTTTAATGTTTCAATTTTTTGAAATAAATTAAACTACCTACTAACATTATTGAAACTATTTAATTCTTTATTGACAATAAAGAACAAATAATGTTTATTAAAAAATGAAAACACAACAATGAAAATCGCGCAATTCGCGGCGGGTGGTATTCCTTGGCTGAATGTGATATTATTTCCTTAGTCGCTTCGATTTAGTATTGCGCTATCAGGATTTTAAAAAGTATAACGCACCGGGAAATAATGGCTTTTGTATATATTATTATACACCTAGGCAGGGTTTTTTTTTTCATTTTAGCGGATGAATAAAAGGCTCATCGCATGTTCGTTTTTCAAACAAAATGCAACGCTTTCCGAGCATGTCTTTGAAAGAGCTATTATCCATGCAGATATCAAAAGTTTACTTTCCGAACCTCACGAAACTCGCAAGCACATATACCTACTATATCTTGTGAGTTACTAAGTGTGAGTATGACAGACACAGACATGACAACCATAACCACCTATAACTATAGTCTTAGCGACGAGAAATAGTTCGCAGCATATTAGCATGAGTGAGTACAAATGCACTAAAAGGAAATTCCTCACACAAGTATGTACTTTCTGATTCATTTGTATTCCGGTTCGACGTGTTGGCGAGTTAACGCACACGATTATGCGTCTATTACGGCCACAGGAAGCCGACTCTGCTCATTCACTCATAATACGAATATGAACGGACTGAATCGATGTTAGCTATACACGTGCTGTAGTCGTAGCCACACGCAATGTTATATTATACCACCTATTTGTTATTTAGCTGCCTCACCACAGAATAATGCGTAATTCCAATACTTAGTCATACTTGTCTTATTAATTACTTCCATGTGAATTATGATGAATAATATTTCCTCCGTGGTACCTAATATTGATGGCGTCCTTTTAATTCCTATTGTTTATGCATAATTTAATAAATTCATGATAAACATAGGGAATTCGAATTTTCCGCATTCTTCTCTCTCGCATTCTTGGGTTCAGGTTGGTAAGCGGCTCCGGCAAAGTTGTATCATAAAAATGCACGTGCAGTGGAGCTAATCGAATACCTACTAGCCCTTATATACTAATATACTTTTTATATGCATGTAATGCAAGCTATGACAAATGTCGCGTGAACACTAGAACTGTGCCAGTGTGTCAAAGAAATAGCGTGACTGGACACATGGACCGCATTTTTACTTAAACAGTCTAGCCGCAATGATATTAACCATGTCCAAAAATAAACGACTATCGTATCGTCACGTAATTCACGAAGAATTGTAAATCAAATAAACTGATAAGATAGGTAAACTAAAAAACATAAAACTACATATAGACCTTTCAAGAAAGAACAGCATTGTAGTTGTTTCTGGAAATAATTCATCTTTCTTGAAACCGATAACAATCATCCACATGTCATCGGGTCGCAAACGCCATCAAGAGATTGTTTATATGCACTTTTTTAATCCTTAAGCTATTCCTAGTTTTCCGAATTAGTCACCAAATTCAGTGACGGCAAAGCACCTGCTTTTTAGAAGCAACTTAATATCCGGTTAGCGGTTTGGGCTAGCAGAGTGAATACAAACAATATAACGCGTGCAACCGCGGCGTGACACCTCTATCGGCTTCCGATCTCTATGCACTCACCGAACTGTGACTGTGACTAGGGCTGTCGGATGCCACCTTTGGTAAGGTCGGAAATGAGCAGCATAGCTCACATATTTTGGTCCTTATCGATGAACGAAGAACGTGTCACCTTACAAAATAGTACGCTCGCATTGAAAACACGTAACTGCATATTGATTTGTGACCGACTAAGGCCTGATAATGATTGTTGTAAGTTCTGATTTCTTGATTTTGGGAGGAAATGAAAAAAAAATTTTTCGTGATTCATAACGAGCTAAACGGGACATCCAGTACGTTTGAAATCAGTCAAGATTTGATGAATATATGTATGAATGAAAAGTCCAAGGGTATATGCGAACAGAGTGGGGCAGTTGTCCCTGCCTGGCAGCACCTAGTAGGTATTTTCATTGCACTAAAATGTTTAGTAATTTGTGCTTCCCTCTGAACAATCCTAGCTACGCTCTAGGAACAAGCCATGGACAGCCCTGACAAACGTGAGGCTGTAGGTGTGATCACAGTTACATACATCATAATGGGCTCTGCATTTCGTTATCTGCCATAATTGCCTGTACATACTCGCGCGTACTCCCGTACCGGTGTGCACGTCAAGTTCCGAGATGTTATGCGAACCACGTGCTCTGTGGCACTTTAGCACATGCTTTAAGGTAAAAAAAACTTAAACGGAAGTGTCGCGATTTTTACGAATACCAAAGTCAAATGTATTTTTAGGATTTAAGGCCTTTTTCTAACAAGAACTAAATTATTCAACCAACGCTTTGGGAACGAGGGTTAGTGTGAAAATAAGCTCGAATTAAATTACATTTCTGCTGGGTTTTAAGCATTGTTTCAGAATAATCAATTAGGTAAGAAAGCTGCAAAGTTTCGCAACGTAATTCTAATGAAAACCATATTGACTAATATACTTAAATGAAAACATTTATCACAAGTAGCTTCAAAAGTTTATTATATTGTCTACGAGTTCAAGCAGCTCAGCTCGACGACAGCAAATTGCGAGGCCCAAAAGTTTCTATTAGTCGTCCACTAAGGCCCAACAAATGAATTAATGAATTACTTTGGTAACGGCTATCCGCAACCAAAGGAATTCAAGGTACTCCCGCTCAGCCGCATCATCCGCTTTGTGGAAATGATGGAGCGAAGTTGGGAGTAGACATAAGGAAAGGGCAAATGCACAAAAGATCCTACTGGGTCGAAGTGCATCCGAAGGGGCCCTCATCTAGATAAGATAAGATAAGATAAGGCCCAACAAAGCTTAATTACTTCGTCAACACTTTAATACTGTTTACTGTTTATTACGGACAATCTATGGAAAACTTTACGGACATATTGGGCGAAAAGTTTCAACTTAATGTCTTGTATGTATAATAATCTCTTTTATAGCCCACCTCATGGCATGGCAGCTAACGTACATACGATAACTATGGCATCATTAAGTGTCTTGGCTCCAAACCAAGTAATTGACGAAGGAATTTACATTTGCAAACTCACCGTTAATTGGTCACCCCACATGGCATCAACGTCATACTAGAAATATTCGTCACAGTCATCCGCGCTAATTGTCCCGCCAGGAAATGACCCGCCGGGACGCTAGACGCAGGGGTTATGTGTATCGGACATTTCATACTAGCCAGCTAAGTATGTATGTCTTATCGTATCAAAAAAAAAAGTAGCAATTATCACTACATAGTATAAAACAAAGTCGCTTCCCGCTGCCGGTCATGTATGCTTAGATCTTTAAAACTACGCAACGGATTTTGATGCGGCTTTTTTTAATAGTTAGTGATTCAAGAGGAAGGTTTATATGTATAATATAGTACCCGTGTGAAGCCGGGGCGGGTTGCTATTTGATTATATATGTACCTGATTATATATCTAGCCTCTCGTTACCTAAGGCTAAACTTATTACGATCTTCAAAGGGTTAGATTATGTATAACCATTTATTTGAAGACAGTATTCGGTTAATACATATTTCAATTTTAGAACATCGGATGTCTACAATTACCACCACACTCATGTTTCCCCCTATGCTTACTCTAATTCCGTGTACACGCGTACTCTCAAGTCGGCTAATAGCAACGCTATAAACAGACAAGAATTCGATTGATGAACCACCAATTAACGCTCTCAGGAGCCCGCGCGGTTACACAATAACCGATAATAAGCGTTGATTTTGACTTCAAACGGCTTTAATGGATCGGAAGTCAGTTTCGTTTAAGGTTTATTTTCCCAAAGGTATCGACATATTTTCATAAAGTCCAAAGTTAGCGTTCGGTTAATATCGAAGATAACGAAACTTACGGTCCAAAAGGCCCTATATGATTACAAAATTGAAAGTTAAAACTTCATTTTAATATAAATGTAGGATCTCTTCTTGCTAAAAGGACTGCTACGCTATAAGATAGACAGTTCTAGACTTTAATACCACGTTAATAACTGTATTTGATTTCACAAAGAATTCCCATCATCCTAATGTTTTACCGACTTCAAAAAAAAGGAGGTTCTCAATTCGGCTGTATTTTTTTTTCCAATGTTTGTTACCTCAGAACTCCGTCATTGATGAGCCGATCCAAATTTTTTTTTTGTTCGTATGTATAGGTATACTTCCAGGTGGGTCCCATTTTTATCAAATTTCAGTTAGATGATGGGATCCATGAGGAATTGAGGGAACTCCATAATTTTATTAGGCACGCGTGTAGTGATTTTGGTATTTTCTATTATAACTCGTGCATTTACATTCGGAATCATACATTTGGTAGCGAGGAATTGATGATGAAAACCACAGATGACTTATCGAATTCCTCAATTATGTACTTAAAAGTGCAAAAGTACGTCACAGGTTCTGATAAGATTCCGTTGAAATAGGAACTAATGAAGTGCCACTGGTGATGATCTTGGGGAATCGATGGAAGTCCTCAAATATTATCGGCCCACATACAGCGATTCATTTTTTTTCTATAGTAATCAACGCATTTGCTATCGGAAATCAGTTCATGTGGTAAATGGTAAAAATGTGGAAATGTTCTCGTGGCTTAGCGGAGTACTAAATGGAAGTCGGTTAAAACTTTGTTTTTAAAGTAAATTATATTGTTATATCTCTTTTGTCCCATTTAATTTAATGAAATTAATAAATTTATATTTCATGACATGTATTATAATAACTCTATCTATTATTTGCTATGTCAACGCATGTTTTGACCAATATATTTGTATGCCGACAGGCATCACATAGTGATACGCAAGCTAATGTAACACCATGTACACATACTCGTACCTATATTGGACAAATAAAATCTTTGAATACCATTCATTACTATTAGACATTTGCTCTGAATGGGTAAGGTAAAGTAGAATTCCAGGATAAAATCAACAACATTTTCCTCGGCAATGGAAACGAATGGGAGCTGATTGCCTCCTTCCATCAGCTAACGAAGTCCGACCGGCGAGCTACAACGACCGGCATTTATTTAACACCCCGTTGAGTAGTGAAGAATAATTTCCTACTATAAGTTCAAATAAATTTCATTTCATTCCACATGTGCGGGACATTTAGTCAGCGTAGGTGTCGGAACTCTATCGGAAATATAGGTATTTATGTGTTTATAGGAACACAAGCATAATTCCAAAATAAATGATTCACGTGATCATTCCGTTGTAAATCAGAGAAAAGACATAAACAAACACAGTGCGAAGACACTCGAAGAGATGAAAATTGAATAAAAAAACAGGTTCTCTACTGCTTCAAATTGCGTTAATGTTTAACGGTTGGGTAGGGGCAGAAGAGACTCCGATGCTATCTGTCCATGAAACAAATGCACCACCCATTGGTTTTATGTCAATATGGATAAATAAAACTAACAAAGATAAAATTTTATCACTCAACAGAAAACAAAAAGAAAGCTCTATCTATTTCAGATAAGGCAGCGAAGATTATTTGCATTTTGAGTCACTATTTGTAAATGTGGATAAAGGGAGCAGAAAAGGAATATTCGTCCATAACCAATAAAAAATAACTCATTGTTTGTAATCAATACCAAATCAAAGCATCGCTTTACTATAATATGCACGTAACTATAAACAGTAAATCATCAAAGCGGAACATCAAGAAAGCCAGCCAGTGTAATGCGATATGCTAATGTACTTACCACACCCTTACTAACATGTGTATGAATGCAGGCGCAAAAAATGACTCTCAAAATACTGGCAATACTGGCATCGAACCCGATGCCGTCACTGGGTAATAAACGGAATATCATTACAGTGTGTGTCCCAAATGTGGAGCAAAAAAAGTCGACGGAGCGCTAGGGCGTGTGTTGAAGGCAAAGAAGGGCGCCCTTACTATGCGACTAAATATAGATCTGCGAGTCGACTCCACACCGGAATTTGTACTCTAAACACGTCTTGCGTTCCCGAGGCCCAATACTACACGACTAGCGGACTAATACTGCCAGAGCCACCTACTTGCTCAATTAATTTAACTTTGCGTCGCGGGACGCCGGCTCACTGCCCACAGGAATGTTTCTCACGACGCCTGATTCTTCTTCAACACAAACAATGGGATCTTAGCAAAACACTATACTCTTTATAATTATAATTACACAAAATGGCGACGAAGAAGCAGTCTGGTGGCATGGTTTCTTAATTGTCACATTTTTAGCGAATCCATGTACCTACTTCGCAAAAACAGTGATGAACGATGAGGCAATTGGATGTCTTTTACCTGACTTGTGATTTTGGAATTGCCCATAGCAACTGTAACACTTGGAGAGAAACTACAACACGCTCATCTAATAAGGAAACATTAAGATTTTGTTTACAAGGTTCAGTTTCCTTCATTTGAATTCTTGGTTAATGTTAATTACCCAAGTAAAACTTTATTAAGATTCACCGATCTAGCTATAAAGTATACCCATTTTATAACGGAAAACAACAAATACGGCGCCTACCACTCGACCGTATACCAACTTAGCTACGAATACCTACCTAGTAGTATTACTAGTATTCATGCAAGCTATAAGCTATCATTGAAGAGATCCGACCAGTTATCTAACAGTACTTAAAGATTATATCCAAGCCGCTAATAACTTTATCCGGTTCGAAGGACCAACTGTTTAATAAAGTTAATGTCTAAAAATTGGATCTGAATTTATTTTCTATTTTAGTACACGTAAGTCAAAACTAATTTGAAAGGAACAACAAATCAACTTGGATCTTGAAGGATAATGCTGATTTATTTTATTAAATCTCCAGCATAAAGAAATCACTGACCATTAGGGCCGCTGACTGAAAAAAACAATAGAAAAACGTCGTTATTTATATAGTCAGACATAGTGAGCGTTAGACACATTCAACAAGTAGTTGGTAAAGTCGTTTACTCACGCCGGTTGAAGAGTCGGACCGATAATCGAAAGCCATCGCGTGAAGAAAGATTGTGCTCGATTGTATCTCATATGAATTATTAACATAAGAATAGAAAGATGCCGCTATTCGAGAGTGGAAAAAATATCAACACAATGTGCTTCTATTCATTTATCGGAGAGCTTGGTTAATGGGTGCTATAAAAAATAAGCATTGGCGTCGAAAGACGTAGGGCCTGCGGAGATTGGTCGACGTGAGGCAGTGAGGCGAGGTGAGGGCAGGGGACGCGCCGTATTGATCCGGCGCGCCCTCCCCGCGCCTCGCAGACACGGGAGCCGGCACCCCTCGCCCCCGAGTGCGACGAACACCCCCCCATGCCGACCACCCTGCCACGACGCAACCACACCCCTTTCCCATGCAAGAACCTAGTCACGTGATTTTCCAATCATTTTGCCCAGCAACCGCGAAAAACCAAAGTACGTACAATGAAGACACATTATGTTCAAACGATGCATAAAAGACGATTAATTCCATAAAAGCGCGACGTGATCAAGATTGATTTTAGATTCACATCTAAATAAGGGCACACGCACGACACGACGTTTAAGGTTCCGAGAAATTCCGGTCCGATATTTTGGAGATTTGTTACCTGACATGCGTGTTTTATTTGTCAAAAAAGATAAAGGAATCCGGCTTGTTTACTGCCATATAGAGCGGAGAGTTGATTCGATTATGGGCACAATAAGCGAAGGAGCGTTTTCGTAAGTTCAATGACTTGGCAGACTCACAATGTGGCCGCGGGCGGCGGCGGAGGAGGAAGGCGCGACCCGCCTGCAGCATCTGCTGAGATGAAGGATTTTATAGACGGGCACATGTCCTGACCTGACCGAGCTTCCGTCAGCCGAGGGTTCGGACATTCCCCAGCCTTCACTTGTAGAACAATCAAAGCCATTTTGACTTTTGAAACTTTCGAATAAAAAGTAAATCACTAGACTTAGGTCCACCATGCCATGTCAATATATCACCTAGTAACTCTGACTGAACCTCCCATCGGTTGCGGTGCGGTGACTATTGATTGTTGTTTGAGCTGACTAATCGAGGATTTATCGCGCTTGCAATTAAATGTAAAGCGATAACGAAACTGAACATGAAGTTTGTGCAAGAAAAATCAATAAAAACATAATGTACACACATAACTACACAGTTTATGCTTAATATCATGGAGTTTGTTTATATTATTTTACGAGAAAGGAAGGACTTATTAGCTCTTAAGTCCCTACTTATACTACTCATTTCAACGACACGTACTGATTTCTTAACATTGGATGAAGAATTGGTAGGTAGAAACGGATGCAGTGTATTTATTGCTAAATGATAGTTTATTTGCTTTCAAATGTGACACGATGAGTCAATTACGATACTACCGTGGGCTGACTCATTTGCGTAAGTTAACTATAAGTACGCAAGAATACTCGTACAGACCATGACACATCGTCTCAATGTAGGTACTGCAAACATTTAGTTCATTCAATTGTTTTAACAGACAGATGCCTTCCCTACAAAGTAGGACATTTCACAATAAAAATAAAACGTATTTTCACACCGTTTTTAACGAGTTTGACTGTAAGCATAACGTGCCCATCAAACTGGACATGATTGATTGAAAGATGGATAGGCGGTTGCATCTTGACACACAACGGAATAACGTGTAATTATAATAAAAAAACATGATTAAACAACAGACCCTTTTTAAGTCGTTCAATAAATCCAAATTAAGGCTAAATTAACCTTATGATTGCTTTAGTGGCGCTAATAACTTTTACAAGTAGGTATACACAAAACACCGGGTCCTAGTACCAAGTACAGAACTATAGGAGCAATCATAGACGTGCAATCGCAGGCGAGCGAGTCCACCTACACTGGCTGCAGTCAGGTCATGTAGAATAGCGAGTTATTCCAATCGAGTTAGCTCAAGAACATAGCTTTCTAGTGACTCATAGGAAGAGAGCTATCTCGCGCAGACGCTCTCAATAAGGAAGAGGGTAATAAACAAATTCATCTCTCCCATCTTATGTGGCTTCAATGTCCGTTAAAATGCACAATACTGCACTTTATACCATAGAACCGTCGCGAGGGGCTGACGCTATTTTTAGTCCTTAAATTGATACGCCAACAAAGGAAAGGAAGTAAGCAATTAACAACCACTTTCACCACAAAAAGAAGACCAATTACGTCATGAGATAGATGTCGCTAATTCAGTTTGACAAAATATTTTTAATGGTAATGATGAATGCAGTTAGACAAAGTTCGTTTAAATTGACGGGCAGATTCGTGTTGGTGATCAATGTTTCATCTAAAGTATCCTCAGACAACCATAAAACAGGGTTTCCCTAATGGTCCGTGTTCCAAGAAGTGTATTTATGATGTAGAACAGACGCCCGCTACACAACAAAAAGTCTACGATCGCATTTCCCATCCCTCACTACTTATCTCCACATATAATTAAGCACACTCGGAATCAAAAAGAAAGCCACTCACAAAAGGCGTGAGTACGTCGATTGTTCTTGGAAGACGTCTCACGCTGGCACCGGCTTGACCTAATTGAAAATAATGGTATGTTATTCATTGGTCAGAACCCTTTGAGAAGTCTTACTAAAAAGACATTAGCTGAACGGCGCGCGCGACGCAACGGCAGACTATACGAACCTGCACCGATGCTCCACGTTTGACGGAGAGATTTCATTTTATAACGGTCACAAGTCATTAATTTAATGGCACCGTTAAACTAAGGCACCCTTGTTCTGCAGCCCGAGCAGATTGATCGGAAGGGAAATAAATACTTTCGTTTACATAGGGGCTACTTGACATCAGCTTTATGACTTTGTTTTTATCACAAATAATTTATGTTTGTTTTAGGTACGTAGTAAAACAATCCATATACACATGAATCATCTGCTGACCCACCGCCCGCTGTAAGATTTCTTTCATGACTGCAATGAGAAGCTTAATTAAGAGACATAATCCAGAATCCAGACCCTCTCAGAAGCAGATTTATTTTTCTTATACAAAGATTAAATTCAAATCTGCAACGCACATCGTGTTGACATGCTACTGCTATTTAAATGGAAATGAATCACATCGATCGCACAATACCATTATAAAAGTTATTGCAAGGAAAGTTGAGTTAAACCCACTTACGGGCTTGTCTCGCCGTCGTCGTAAAGTCATGGCCATCATACCGGCGCAGCGTGACTAGAGGCTAGACAGGTATTATTTAAAACATTCGGCGGCGTTACGTTACATTATAATGACTATTTAATTGTGGGTCAACAAACTCCGAGATAATAATCAAGTTAAGCAGTTTGGTGGTTATTTGTAGATCACTTCGTTATCCTTGAACGCGTTCAAGTTTTTTATTTAAGTATTTGAGAACCATCGTTTATTAACTTTAACATTAACGTTCATCATAACAAAAATACGTGGTGCAACTGCAAGGTGTTTCTTGGTGCTAACACCAAGAAACACTTCGAATGGAAATTTATAAGTTTACTAAATTTCCAGCATAAATCATTTTGTTTTGTTTATGTGATATATGCTTAAAAAGTCAATAAATGTGAGGTTTATTTTCTCAACGGGCGAATTGCCGGTGCGCTCTTCGCTCGCGCCTTGTGGGCGGAACTCACACGTTTTTGCGGTGCAGTCTAGACTCAGAACTGGTATCTTAGGGTCCCGGTCGCATCGACCGGTCCTGTACCAATTCCAATGCGCGAGGCGACCGCGACCAGTCGGTTCATAATTTGCGGCAGCTGGCGTTTGTCGCGGTCATTTCCATAGTAAGCGCTGTAAGCGAGCGATAACGCGGCTAAAATTAGCGCGACCGGAGGATGCACCTCCTTGCACCTAGCTACACATAAGTACACAGAGAAAGGCAGCAAGTATGTATGAGCCTCATACTTTGTATCTGCACGTTTCCTTTGGAAAACGGCAGCTTTGACTTCATGACCCACTGACGGTTTATGCGTATCTGATTGTAGACTTTTATTGCGCAAATATTCCGGTACCTAATTGAGTAGCAGTGCAGTGTTAAGTTTGCGCGGAATATTTCGCTGGTTTTAGGAACTTAGCTACATACCTACTCATTAATGCTAAAATAACAAATCTTTTAGAATTGAAGAAGCACCACCGACTAAATTAACCTACGACCGAAAAAAAACTCCAAAAAGAAAGCCTCCTAATAGAGAATCTGTTTTTGATTGAAGAACATTAGGGAGATTTGTTTTACCTGTGGCTATACTTAAGTCATATTTTCCCCCAAGCTATGCTACGCATTTAGCCCCAGTTCGATATATCATTTCACCGTGAAAGTAAGTTCAGAGGAAGACAGCCAGATTAAGCCTTTACATTTGTGATTTATGGGGTGAATAAGTATGGTAATATACATTATTGGCCCAGTTGGAATCAAAGCAGCAGGGGACACAGATTTGACTAATCAATATTAAGTAACCTTACAACGTTACAACAGCTTTTTGTGCCGGGCTGCAGTGGTAGCGAAGTGTTTACTCTGATAATGTCAAGTTGCAGTTTATGTGTCGATCGCTCCATCGGATAAGTATCGACGTCTTTAACGATCTTATAAGACTGAACAGTGTCAGATTACAGTAAGTACCTAAATAGTGTCGAACTTGATATACGTTCGCCAATGTATCTATTGGAAAGTAACGTTATTGGCATTATCATTATCGGTTTAAGTATGTAAGCTGGGCTTAACACTGGCCTCCTCTCACGCACCAAAGAGAATGGCCTATAGCTTAAGCTAAGAGAAACAGTTACCTATTGTATTTACTGTATGTTGCATGTATGAATTAGGTATGGCTTATCCCTGTCCTGTACAAAGACTACTACTTAACTGTTATTTAAACTTGGTAACATTATGCTATAATAAATAAAATATGAGTGATTTTAGAACAAATAATCGAGATTGACTGAGCAAGCACTTATTACTTAAGGCGCCGTAGGTTCATGGTCTTCTCTCCCTCTCACTGAGCATAAGCGTGAGCGAGATGGAAGTGCGTGCCCGGAAGCGCGTAAATCATGTTTTTTAATTTTAATTTTTTTGCCGTTTAAATAAATAAAAATGTAAACACTGATTTCTCTCAAACATGATATTGCCGATTTTTAGAAACCATTTTTATATTTTTAGCTTTTGTGCATAATTTGTAAGGAATATTTAAGTGTAGGTATTTTAGACCCTTTTAGACCCATGTTCGTGATTTTTTTCTATCGAGCGAAAATTTCTTAATCATGTTTCTAAACAGTGTTTTCCCTGCAGAAAAGTCTCAAGATTACTATTCGTATCGTTTTTCAACCATATTATTATAAACAGACGCATTATATTGTTTCAAAAACTCTGTTCGCTTAAGTTCGCTGAACCTACGGCGCCTTAAGTTGCTACGGTCATCGTCTCAATAACTCGGATAAGTATAACACAAAGCAAAATACATCATTCATCGTTAAGTAAGAAAATTGCTCAAACAAACATCAGTTAACTTTAACAAGAAAAGTGGCCGATAACTCATGACCGTGTCGTCTCGCTTGCAGCTCCGAGTTTGAAACAAGTCGGCTGCATTATCTCAAGCACTGGAGCGATAAAAACGAACAAAGAACAATGTCAGTGGGCTCAACTCACTTTCGCATGAACTCGCTACGATGCGGCTTCGTATGACAAAATATCATTAAAATTGTAGCCTTCTACTCCGCGCGACGCCGGCGCAGCCGCGACGACACGGTCCGCTGCGCCGACGCATGCGTGAGCGCTCCACGGATCGAACGCGATTTACTTACCATAACTATTCATTGAATAAACAACAAGATATCTAGCGAAATCGATAGAGATCACGACACCTCTAATCGGATTATAAAGAACACCAATCGCGATGGAGGTCTAATCTGCTCATTATTATTACGTTCATACTCATCGGAAATTATAATGGATTTTGGCAAACTTCTGAAAGTTGCCTGTTTAATTATGTCAATGAGTTGACGATGCACATAATTATGGCAGGTTTAATGTGTAGTTCCGTCGCGTCGTGACGATCGTTGGAGTGTGAATCCGCTGAAGGGCGCGTCACACAGGTTGGTCGTGGATCGGATTCGAGAGTGCGTGCAGAATTTTCAATTGGTTGGATGCATCTCGGCACAGTGGCGGCAGATGTGAATCAGCAATGTTAATAACGCAGGCGAGACACGGCGCATGCGGCCGAGGCCCGTCGCGAACCGCGCTTATATTTGAGGCATATTGTAGGTACTTACTTCCATCAACGTCCCCAGTGGCAACACCAGGAGAGGTAAAACACCAAAAACCAACGTCCAGATTTAACGTGAGGGTAGTTATACATCATTGTTTTGTTAGTTCTATTTATGTCGTAAATATAACAACGTTCAATACATTTTAATATATTAGTTTCCTTGTACTTTTAACAACGCAAGATGAAATTAAGCTATGTTATCCCCGAGAGACCGGATTAACAGCAAAAAAACTATCACAACCCTATTTTAACATCTCGACAAAGCTATCACAAGTCAGAGGGATCAAGTACATAAAAAAATACAATATACCCTCTTCATTATTTTAAAATTTAAAACTTACTTTCCGTCTACAAATTTCAAACTCAAATTAACGTCTTATAAAAACACGTTGCGTTTAAAACGCACAGGAAACCTGTTCGGATCCAGCGATTCGGACATTTTAGCAAAAAGTTTCGATTAAATATATGATGAACAGTTTACACGGACAGTTTGAAAGGGGACTCACCAGGCTTTGACGCGGATGAGGACCTCGCCCTCGGCGACGGCGGGCTCGGGCTTCTTGAGGATCTTGACGGTCTTCAAGCCGCCGAAGCCCGTGAGGACGACGGCGCGCATCTCCTTGGGCGGCGGGGTCTCCTCCTCCTTTTTCTCGGCTTCCTTCTTCTCCGGAACCTCCTCCGGAGGAGTCTCGGTGGTTCCATTCTCGGTGGGGGTCTTCTCGGGCGCCGCGGCCGCCGGGGTGTCCGTGCTTTCCGTCATTCTGAACTAGTGGAGTGCGGGCGGAGCGAAACGGGGAACGGACGCGTTAAGAATGAGCCCGGGTATCGGAAGCCGGCCGGCGAGACGACGCGTCGCGAAACGAATGAGGGGAGGGAGTCGACGCGCGCACCTCGGGCGCTTCGTGGGGCTCGCGGGTGCCGCGGGGGCGGCGCGCGGGGGGCCGGGGGGGGGGGGGGGGGGGGCGGTCTCCAAACAGGTGGCCGGCGAGGAGGCGCAGAGCCGCCCGGCCGGTTTGCAGCCCCGCGTGCACCCCTGCCCGACCATGTGGGTAGCCCTAGCCGAACGTGGCCCGGCATCTGCGAATATGTTGGCCCTGGTAAAACACAAACAGTGCAGATTAACGCATAATTACGTATCTATAGATAGCTACCTACTTTGAAACAGTTATATAGTCCTCACATTAAATTATATTTACTGTTAAGCTTGAGCTATAATCCAGACATTCCAGTATCTACTTACTTGGTACCGACGGTTCGATAATAAGGTATAGTATCGTACTAGCTCATCGATAAGTCTCAGAACACATTCTTGGTTTGATTGTCAACCTGCAATGAAATCATCTAATCTCAATTTCGCATTTCAAAATTAAAGGCAAAATTTTTGCTATTTTATGAAACTACGCATAAGTATAATTGTAAACAAATATGTATTTACTAACATACAAGTACTGACATACCTTTACATGTGTAGTTTAACTGTGGCCTTAAATATCAGTTTCAATTTCGATCATTTTCAAGGATAAGAACAATACAAGCCACTTACCAGACACATGAAACTGCGCTTCATTCAGCCTAATGATTCCATCAAGACACGCCGCCGAAAATTGCAATAATTGAAACTAGGTCACTGTTAGTACCGTTGCCAATATCCTATTATGTCCCTTCATTTATGTTGGACCATCACTTATCTAAAAAAAAGCCCCAACAGAACTTAATGTGATCAAAGATGTCAATGATTAAGGTTTACTGGTAGAGAATGCATTAAGTCCGCCCTTTGTTCTTATTTTATTTCTGCAATAAACTTTAAATAAATATATTACTTCAGGTTTGCTACACGTCTGCTAACTTTATGAAATAAATATACCTACTTTAAGCTACGGTAGCCCAGTGGTTCAGGCTGTCAAGCGGTAATCATGGGTTCGAATCCCGGCTCGTACCAATGAGTTTTTCGGAACTTATGTACGGAATATTTACCGTTAGCTTCTCGGTGAAAGAAAACATCGTGAGGAAACCGGTCTAATTCCACTAAGGTCTAGTTTTCCCTCTGGGTTGGACGGTCAGATGGCCGTCGCTTTCGTAAAACAATTGCCTATGCCAAATCTTAAGATTAGGTGTCAAAGCGGACCCCGGGCTCGCTAAGGCCGAAACCGGGAATAACGCGAGGACGATGATGATGAAGTACATACCTAAGTCACTTCATTTATGTTGGACCTTCCCTTATTCAACGTAAAACCGGCCAAGTGCGAGTCGGACTCGCGCACGAAGTACCGAGTACCATTATCTATAAAAACGGCAAAAAAATCACGTTTGTTGTATGGGAGCCCCCTCAAATATTTATTTTAGTCTGTTTTTTAGTATTTGTTGTTATAGCGGCAACAGAAATACATCATCTGTGAAAATTTCAACTGTCTATCACGGTTCATGAGATAAAAGCCTGGTGACAGACGGACGGACGGACGGATGGACGGAGCCTTAGTAATAGGGTCCCGTTTTAATCCTTAGGGTACGGAACCCTAAAAAGACCTATATATTACCTAAGTCGAGATCAAAGTATATGTCATTAGACGTCTACTAACTTTTTGATCCAGGATTCAGGGCCGCTACTAAATGTCGCTTCGCAAAGCACCCTCCTTCATATTACATGAATAGCGTCGAGTCAAGGTCTCCCGGCCCCATGGTTCCACCTGAACGTGACGGGAACTCTAATGACCTATTTTTTTCAATTCGACACGTCGAACAACTACCCTCTCATTCAGTGCATGTTCCGGAAGATAGACCTCGCGGAGCGTGAAAAAAATGTATTATTACGGTGTGTCGGTTTCCATTTCAAATCGAAAGGAGAAGAGTCAATATCAATATCACTTCCTAATTTAGGATCACTCACGGACCTTCGTAGTTGGGAAATATTTGGGTATAAATAAAATAAGTACATAGTTATTTTATTTATACTTACCCAAATATTTCCCCATAATGCACCTAAACTACGTAGATAAAATGATGTAAATGAGCATTTTCAATAATTCGTGCACCCAATTACCGTGATTGTTAAATAAAAATTAACTCGGTGTCAGTTTTGTAACGAAAATCAAGCATACAAATCATGAGAAAATGAACTTTTTTCACAAGTAATTAACTTGTATAGGCATATCATTCATAAATTAAACAGAAAAAGTTAGTTTTATACAAAATGAATGCTTAATTACCGTTACAAAACTGACACCGAGTTAATTTTTATTTAACAATCACGGTAATTGGGTGCACGAATTATTGAAAATGCCCAAATACCTAATCAATGGGTAGGTACTAGGTACCCATGCACGTGACCCACGTTAAACTAGAACTCTCCTATAAAATCTAAACATACTATTCTATAAAAAAACAGAAATAAGTAGATATTTAAATTTATATTAGATATGTAAATATTAAGAATTGCATAGGTAACTAAAAAAAAAGAACTCTATTCACTTATAAATCTTGTAATAGAATTCATTTTTCCCAAACAAACAAGATAGATCGGCTTTTTTTTTGATGGACTTCCTTCGAGCCGGGCCACGCAGGACCCTTTTGCTCGGCTTGGACAAGGCGTGAGATGGCCATAGGGCCAAAACAGCAAAAGATAGATCGGCATGAAGTCACCGTAGACGGCTATCCACCCACCCCATCTAGGGGACACTGGATCTTGAGTCAAGTAAATCATAATATGTGTATCTAAAATAATCTAAATTTACGTATAAATATGCTAGCATTTTCATTGGCCAACTGCAAATAACGGATTGCTCTCAAATTTCAAATGGGTGGATAATCTTGAATTAGGATTATGAAATCATGAATGTATTTTCAGATTTGATTTCCTACAACACAGGAAAACTAGCCGCCCATAACATAATGTGTATTGTTTTATGTTAGGTCTATTTTCATGCACTGTTATTGAGTGATAGCATAGGTACTTATACATAATAATTGTTAATAATATTGTTTGCATCGGAATGAGGTTGCGAATATCAGCGTGACCTTACAAAATAAAAACAAGCTTGTTTATCTGTTTATTGTTGGAACGGGAACTTTCAATTACGGGTAATGAGACACAGGCCGAATGATGTGATGTGGGATGCATTGATTGCACTTCTGAAAAGCTTTCCGGAGTAATTTGGAACATTTATTTGGGCCGATCACAACACCAACGTTGAACCGAAAAGTGGAAGCATTTTTTGAGTAGTTATTTCATATTAGTAGTAATGTTAATTAAAAATAATTGAAATCGACTTGGTGTTTTGTTAAGAGAGACTGATTAGACGTCCCGCTAACTTTTCGACACAACAATTGCATATTTAAACATACCTAATTGTAAGTAAACTATCGTACTGAACCCCTTTTATTGCTCACTAAATAGGTAACGTGTTAACTTGTTTTTGTGTGTAAATATGATGGAACAGAGTAGTATATCATGTACCACTGCATTGTGCGTAATTACTTCCTATTCCTATATGCCATGGCAAGAAAAGGACTTAGTAACTCATTACTCATTAAGTACATTCCTTTGATGGGTTTCTCCAATATGTTTCTGAATCGTTGGTTCTTTGCTATTTCTACACATGTTATTAAACATAAAGGGGATTTACCGTTGAATAGTACATTATAACTACATTTTCGCAGGGTATATTTTGTAGCTCGAAAATCAAACATGACATGGCTACGATTAGGTACCGTAAAACGTGCCTACTTTGCTCCCCACTCGGTAAATGTGCTCCAATTTTGTATTTAGTTTCATGCCCTTATAAGTCGATGTCTATGGTTAATACAGCAACATTTCCAAACGCATTTGTTATACTGGGCAATCAAGTGGCAACACTGAAAGTCAAAGTTTCGTTCCGCTATTTCCTTTTTCTGTCAAACGACGCACAGTGCCGCTACGAAAATTTGTTAAAAAAAATACGGGAAAAAGCTACTTCCATCTCAGCAAGTTGTCATCGATTGGCGATAAATTTGTTTTGAAGTGTTCTTGTATTTAATAGTCTACTCATTGTTTACAGTATTTCTAGTAGTTTCAAATTCTTTCGAGGCTTAACCTCAAATTATTTTTCAAGTACCTACTTTGCACCACGTGTTGGGGTAACTTTGATCCTGGACATAGTTACCTCATGAAGTTAAGTATGTTTATAAATAATAAAAGATTGTGGCATTTTTAACTAAATAGTATTAGAATAATATCATATTTTGTATTTACAGTTGACTCAAAAAGTTTTATTATAAAAATTTACGTGACTTCAAAACGTGTTCGTCGCAGAATTGATATAGGGTGATTCTTGAGTGGGTCAATTTTCAGCGTCCAGAGGGAAAAAGTACCCGAAAAAATAAAATAATTAACCTGACACATTTTTTTTAGTAGTTCAACACTTAATCTAACTGGGGCAAGATTATTTTTTGTTTTAAGGTAAGTAGAATCTGCCATAAAAAAATATCAAACACCTAAAACATGATTCCTTTGGTGCGTCCATCACCCATTTTGTAAACAATCTACTCTGAAAAGAACTAGTATGGATTGAAATCAAATATTGTATCGAGGTAAATCGCTAGAATATAAGTTAATGATTTTAAAAAAAATATGGTTCCCCTATTTATCACAGTTCTTATAAGAATCTATATCAAAGGTTTGTCCCGAGCTAACCTGTGATTCCCCTGATGCCTGACTAAACAACACGCACATCCCTACTGTAATGTCTTGTGACTCGCAATCTCTGCCGTGCCTCACCCTTGTCAGTTAGCGCTAGCAACGCCGCGGAGAGAGGACGCGTCGGTCGCTGGAGCTCTGAGCAATGAAGGTAGATATCTAATTCCCCTGACTTTGGTTCGCTATGACTATGATTACTCTGTATTTTCATATAAAATCTATTTCCTGCAATTGGCATACAATGTTTAGTGTAGAGAATAACACATGAATGAATGCGTGTTTTGATTTAATAGTTACTCTTATATTAATAATAGTTTCGGCATAATCGACAAAAAACATACTTTTTCTTATTCCCCTGGCTCTGATTCCCTCGGTTTCTGATTCCCCTGATTCCCATCCCCCGGTTTTTTGAACGGGGTAATGATAGATTTCTGAAGTTTACTTGAAAATAAATATTTTATCATATAAATTCGTCTTGCTTTATTTGTCTTGATGGTGCATATCGAGTTTCGGAACGGGTGTATAATACCAAAGATTATCATTCCCTTGTCAATTTTATGATTCCCTTGTAGTTTTTATGATTCCCCCTATCATTTCTCTGATTCCCTTGTACTTTTTATGATTCCCCTGTCATTTTTTCTCATTCCCCTGACAGCTGAACTTTGAATTGGTATATTTACGAACCTAATTGACCCAAAGTGATGCCCATTCGATAAATATGTTTATTATTAAATATTTAATGGGATTTTATTGTAACTAAGTAAAAAAATCTTAATATAAAAAACGCCACGGGAATGAGATGAATAATGCATTTCTCAAGAATGACCCTATAGTGATAGGTGATAGAGTTCCTATGCGGAAGGTATTCTCCTATTCTGATCTGGCTTCACTGGGCGACTATAGATAATGAACCGGAAACTAGTACCTGGAATACTCTAACCAAAAAACCTCATGATCATCGTTAAAAAAAATTGATTGTTTTATGTCCTAGTTCTGTATTTTAGAAGACTGTTTTTGGTTCTTGTTGGTTTTTGATTGAGTGAAACAATACCAATACTGAACAATTTCGTAATTATAATAAAAATAAAACACTCCAACTAAATGTCCGTTTTTCTTTGTTCCTAATATTTTTTAGTTTTTTTTTTTTTCTTCAAATTTGCACAAAAATGGGCAGGTATGATTATAAATTGTGCATTGTTTGATTGACGACGGTGTAAAACTGCGCCAAACACTTAAAAGTATTAATTTTGGGACAAGTTAAATTCAGAGGCAAAGTTACCCAAACACTGGATAACATTGCTCCTAAATGTATGTTTTTATATATATATGTAACGTGATTGCGGCTTTATAAGAGCATTGTAATACGATAGTAGGGATGATCTACTTTTAAATGATTTACATAACGACATATCATTTTATAATAATTTTCCGAAAAAAACGAAATTTCCGAAATTTGGAGCAAATTTTGGTGCAAAGTAGGCACGTTTTACGGTACGTACTGAAATCATTTTAATCCGATTGATAGGTATAATAAGTACACCTTGGAAAAGTTGAAAAACCCCCCACATTTTCATTTCAAAGTCCAATATCTCAAAAACGGCTGAACAGATTTTCATGAAACATGGCTAAGAACACTCGGGATAAAATTATCTATTACACAAAAAAACCGCATTCAAATCGGTCCATCCGTTAGGGAGCTACCTACGCTAGCTACGCTACCACAGACAGATACACAGACAGACACGTTAATTTAACGTTTGGTATTTAGATGACGGAACCCTGGGAGGCGATGTGGACACTGTAATATCAGACTTATCAGATATTAAAACAAATTTTGAAAATATTGGTTTAGATTTAAATTTTAGCAAATGTGAACTCTTTATTCATAAAACTTCTTACGATTTGGATGATTTAAAATTCAAATTCAATGATCTGACACCCAGTATAAAAATTGTAGACAGAAAGTCACTTTGCCTCCTAGGTTCTCCCATTTTTGAAGAATCTTTTCCTGATTATATTAATAACACAATTTCTAAATTCCAAAAATTGTTTACTCGAAATCAGTCCTCATTATGCTCAGGTAATTTTAAAGTTTTGCCTTTTTGTCCCCAAATTCACGTATGTACTCCGCTGCTGCCCCTTTTGGAAACATCAAAATTTGCTTTCACCAATAGACGATTTAGTCAAAATTAGTTTAGAAATGATTTTAAATATTCAACTCAATGAATCATCTTGGTTACAAGCATCCCTCCCAATTCGTTTTGGCGGCTTAGGAATACGCAAAATCTCGAGTGTTGCTTCCCCAGCTTTTTTGTCGTCCACCCATAGCACGTCACGTCTCATAGGTAATATCCTAAGGGCTTTGCCCACAGACTATGAGACTGCGGGCTTGGAGGATGCCAAGAATGCTTTTAAAATTGCTTGCCCGGGTAAAGATTTTCCAGACAACCCAAAATCTCAAAGGAGCTGGGACGATATTTATTGCGATTTAACTTTCAAATCGATTCTGAGCCGCAGTTCAGGTCCAGAACGCGCGAGGGTTTTGGCGGTTGGAGCCAGAGAGGCTAGTCACTGGCTGCATGCCCATCCTTCACCAAGTACCGGTACCTTTCTGGATCCGACCTCCCTTCGTCTGGCGACTGGTCTACGGCTTGGGGTCACAGTATGCACTCCACACATATGCCCTTGTGGCACAGACGTGGACCGACTGGGTCACCACGGACTATGTTGTCAAAAAAGTGCAGGCCGCTTTGCAAGACATGCGACTCTTAATGACATAATCCGCCGGTCTCTTGCCACCATCAATGTGCCTGCTCTTCTTGAGCCGCCTGGCATTGTCAGAGATGATGGCAAAAGACCTGATGGAGTGTCTCTGGTTCCGTGGAGTTTGGGACGGATGCTTGTGTGGGACGCTACCTGTGTAGACACACTGGCACCATCCCACCTCCAACGGACTACTTCTAAAGCGGGTACAGCGGCGGAAAATGCCGAAAATCTGAAACGCATTAAATATAGAGGCCTCGGCAGAGAGTACAACTTTGTACCTTTTGGCGTCGAGACCCTCGGTCCATGGGGTCCCAGTGCGCAAAAGTTATTTGCGGAAATCGCGAAACGCCTGGTTGACGTAACTGGTGACCGAAGAGCTGGCGGTTTTCTCGCGCAACGCATCAGCATTGCAATTCAGCGAGGAAATGCCGCCAGCATCCTCGGTACAATGCCTCGAGGGCCTTTTTTAGATTTAACTTAGCTTTAATTTAATTTAGTTAATGTTATAGTTATCATCTTGTATATACTTTAGAAAATAAATATTTATAATTTATACAAGTAACATACCTGTATAATAATGATATAACTTAATTTAATACTGCCCAACGAAAACTATTAGGTCAATAATGCAAAATTCGTTGTATACTAGGAACATAAAATTTTTTTTGGTTATTTCACAGATATCTTTATATAACATTTTATATCAAAACCACAAAATATCGAAGGCGCGTGAAAATATTGAATGAAACATATATAGACATTTACAGTAAACTACATTGCGCAGTAACATTTGAAGGCATGAAATAACTAAACACTTACCTACTATCATACATTTTGCAAACACTCGTCACTGCTGTCAGTTTTGAACACTCACGCATCCATATATTATATTATTGCGAGACAATTAATGTATTCGATCGATGTATTGTTGGCACTGATGTAGGGGTTGTTTAAGTTCTGTGAACATTTATAATTCTTTTGGTACATTCTAATTCTAGTCTAATGCTTTTGTAATGCATTTAGCATGTTCATTATCAATAATATTGCCGGCTTAATGCTTCTGTAATGTTATTGGCAACTTCATTGACCATAATAATGCTTGTTTAATGCGATTGACACTTTCTTTGACCACAATAATGCTTATATAATGCGCGTGTAATGCGATTAAACAACTATTGTGAACCTTTTTAGGATCTAAAGCAGTAAAATTTGTGCCCAAATAAGCACTACAACAGCCGTATAAACGTTTATAATGCGACTATAGAACTAACTCAAAATGCGAAAACGATACAGAAATGCTGTAACTCGGCCGTTATACTGCTATGCTGTGTTACTTGGGTATAACACCCCTATTTTTGCGTCGGGGGTTAAATAGTGGTGCTTCGAAGTTCTCGATCGTAACGTTCAAGATTATTTGGTTTCCCTCTATCCTGAAGGATCTACCATCTCGATCCACCAGTAGATTTAATGAATAGCACTCTAAAGTTCACTGTGATCCACCATTGGTCTGGGTGGATACTGCGATACTTGCATCTCTTAAGGTCATAGCTCACTAGAGCCACCCGTTGCCTGACGCGCGCCGCCTCGCTTCGAACGGTTAGGTATTCTTAATATGGATTTGTACGGGCGAGGTTAGTACATTTACGAGGCGAGGCGGTGAGGAGCGGGCGACGGGTGGCTCTAGTGAGCTATGACCTTTAATCTGCTTTTTCATTCGCTTGGTTTGACTAAAAACCTTAAAACGTGTGAGCAGTGAAAAACAAAACACGCACACTGCACAGGACAAGAATCTGCTTGCAAGTTCTCGATCATCGGATTTAGTATATTTACTATGTGAGTTATATATTAATAATATATTACACCCGATGATCGATTCCTGAGCCACCGAATGTGTAATCTACAGACGCAGATGTCACCAACCACGAATGGCCTACGATCTGTATGTTGACATTTACGATTAGACTAGAATAATAATGTCCGACTGCCGCCACCCCTGCCGGATTCTTTAATTCGTACGGTACACGCGACATCTGTAACGGGGTTGCTCCTATTAATATTGTAGATAGCTTTAGATTGGTTGGGAAATGTCAAATAAGCATTTGTTGAGTGTCATATTTTTATAGGCTTTTTTAATTACTATACTGTCGAATGAGGTTATGTTTTTAGAGCGTATGTATGTAAGTATGTTTGTATGTAAACAAGTATGTGTGTATGTATTCTTTAACACGCCTTGTAGCGAAAACCGTTTGAAGGATTTCGACATATGTGGTGTCATTGGATTCCTCTTAATCGTAGGAGTGAAATAGGCTTTAATATTTGTAAAAAAGCAGTTGGGTTTTTTGAAAAATCTTTTAATTTCACTTGTTTTGATGATATTAATTTAGATGATATTACTATCCTACAATAAACCTGAATTCAGAGAAATTCTCGAATTGAAAATTACGAGTAAGTGTGTATACTGGCTCTGCTTAGGCCGTGTAAATAGGCAATTTAGACTATGCGGTGATGAGCGGAGCCGAAGGCAAGGTTACGTCGTAGGATAAAAGACAAACCAAATATGCAAATTTTGAGAAGCTGAAACTGCTTACCTTAGTTGTCCGAGTGACTTGGAGCGGGCGTAAGCAGAGAGGAGCGGCAGGAGTAACTAGCACAATCACTATAGGTACTTATTAATAGCAATCTTATTATTCGTAGTTCAGTTTGCAGCGGAGAAAAAAAAAATTATGCGTTGACGTATGTAACTGAATGTTTTTTTTTATGACAGCCAGAACTATGAAGGCGGTGCGTGTAAGCAGTCTCAACAGCTTTTTTAAGAAAGGAGGCCTGTTTGGAACACCCGTCAATCCTGACTATTTCTTTCCCATACCTAGTTACCATCTGGAAATAGCTCTCTCTGCTACGTATGTCTACTTATGTCATACGAATCGTCTATCCGATAACAACATCTTTAGATAACGAATAGGTATAGTTTACTAGCCATTCATAACACCGGATTTGACTTAGAATATTATCAGGCCACAAATAAGATACCTTGTATCCCCTTATAAACAATACATTGTGCGCCTTAGGTCATATGCGTTCCCGAGGAACGCATATTTGAATAGCCTACCCAAATATAATACCTGAATAGTGACTCTGGGTTGACCACCCTTATCAGGTCGTGCTTAGGCTTGCATAGCCTGCTGTGTAAGTCGGCACAAACCTAACCAGACCGCAATTTAGTTTTTTCACACAGATTGACCCACATTGTTTTTAACGTAGATTTATTTAACCTTGTTTTTGTAGTAGCTTCACGTCAATCTCTTTAGTAATTCTGTTTCAAAGGCACTGCGCCTACCCCTAGTTAAGTTGAAATGTCTGAAAGACATTTCGTCATATCGAAAACCGTTCGTTCATACTCATATTTGTACTAGTATTCGTAAAACTTACTTATGTAATCAGGTTCACACGTAAATAAATAACTAACAATTAACTGTAGCTAAAAGATTTTATTAAATTGTAATTCTGCATCACTATACATAACTATTAACATAGTTAAACCTAGTCTGTAAGCCCGCTGTTAGTCTCAGTATCAATATTAAGATCTTAATTGTTCATACTTTCTCCTAAATTAGACATTCACATAGTAATTTCTCGAAATAGAATTGAATTATATACATATAACTTATATCTTATCATTCCTCACGTAATTCTGTATTATAAAAATGCAACACAGCAATTTGAGATAATTAGATATAATTAGTGTTAAGACGTAAGCACTAAATCGATAATGAACATGATGTAATGCATTACCTATTTTGGAAAATAAAAGTTGATCACTTCATGGTAAGCGAATTGGCTATATATATAAAAAATGGCTCCCGATATTAATTCCATTCATCACCTGCAACTCGAGCCGAAAACATCTAGCCATCTCCCTCACCATCAAGCCCTGAGAACCAGAAATTATTGTTTTCTCTTTCCGTCCTGCGGATTCCACTCCTAGAGAAAGTGCGACCGAATAGAAGAGGTCTCACTTTCTCCCTCACTCTCCAACTGCCTCGGTACGCCGTGGCTAGCGAAGGCGTGTCGCCGTGCCTGTGGTTTGGGTCGTCTATGCCGCGTGGTGGCGGACCCAAAGTTATCGAAGCCAGAACCCGTTCAACGCACGACCGCGCTGAATAATGGTCCTTCGGAGGCCGAATCACTGAAGCAGAAAGCAGCTCAAGCAAGAATATTTCGTGCGAATTCATCGAGTTTCTCAATCGCCGTGCACCGTACTGAGAAGATTGACTTTTTAAGAAGTATCGTAATCCGATTGTCGTCGTGCTTCTTCAATCCACGGGCACCGCAGCAAGATTGACTTTCCGGAAACGTCGTGAAGCAGCCGCAACGAGTGTTCATACGTAGTGCGTCCTTTTATGAAGCTGTTAGGGAAGAAACAACAATATCAAGGCTGAAAAAATTAAGAAAAATTCAAGAAAGAAAACAGTGTCGTCAAACTATATCCTCAAGCAAGTCCAAGCTCGAAAAAAGAAAATCCTCGTTATAACCTCACACGAAACAAGAAAAAAGAATAAAGAAAAAACAGTGCCTATCACAATAAATCACTGTCACCGTCATCGAAGTTTCCAGCGATAAGAAAATTCAAGCCTCAAGTAAGAAGAGCCCTCAACAGGGATAAGGAAGCAAGAATTCTCAAAAAAGAAAAGCCTTCCAAAGGCCAAAGAAGCCTCAAGAAAGAAGAGCCCTCAACAGGGATAAGGAAGCAAGAATTCTCAAAAAAGAAAAGCCTTCCAAAGGCCAAAGAAACCTCAAGAAAGAAAAATCCCGAACGGGACTTAGTGCTGCGAAAACTTCGAAGTCGAAGAAACAAGCCGTCGTGTGAGTAATTTTAAATCCTGTTAAGTGCCGAATTTTGTCGATCTTCGATGCATACTGGCAGGTGGCGTGGCTCTGGCCTAACGGTGTCAACCAGAGCGTAAACACGTCTTAGTGCGGTATATCGAGTCGGTATCGCAGCGCACTTTTCAGAGCGTTTATAAGTACTCGGCCGTGGCTGGTATGTTGCTATGTGTTGTTAAGCCACAGGTTGGCAAGCTGAAGGGCGTGACTATCCCCCACGTCATAGAGCATTAACAGCGCATAGTATTCCTCTGCCAGACGGTACCTTTACCCATCCAATTTCCCTACATTCCTATTCTCAATCGGCATCACTACGGTAGTACGCCGAGCGAGCAGCTAGGGCCGTTAGTGTTAGGTAGGTAGGATGTCAGGAAAGGGGGTAGGGCCAGTCACGAGGTCGGGCAAGCAAAAGAAGATGGACTCAGAAGAGGAGCAGAGCACCAGCGGCGAAGGATCCGGAGGTACCGGCGACACGTCGTCGTACGGCACCACTACATCGCAAGAAACGAATACCTGGAGCCATGGAACCAACACCGCGGAGCAGACGACCAACACGGCATCGTTGAACACACCGGCGTGTTCAAGCGATACGGACCATAGTTTTCCGTTAGATAACGAGTTAGGCAACACGGGTGCAGACGCGCGCGGGATTCCCGTTTCATTAGTCAACGGTCAAAAGATAGGCGCGATCGAAGCAGTTAACGCGAGTTTAGGAGGCACGGCGCCCTCACGCGTGCAAGCCGTAGGCGCGAACGGATTAGGTGCGTATCCAGTAGGCGTTCCTAGGCATAATACGTTCGCGGCCGAACAAGTAGATGCGAATTTAGGGGGTCCGGCCGCCCCACGCAGCCAAGCCGCCGACGCGAATTTAGGAGGTTCGGACGCCTCACGCGACAAAGATACCGATGCGAATTTAGGGGGCCCGGCCGCCCCACGCAGCCAAGCCGCCGACGCGAATTTAGGAGGTACGAGCACCTCACGCGACAAAGCCGTAGGCGCAAACAACGCGGGCGCCGCATTTGAGGAATTTTTTCCGCGTAGTGTTTCCAGAGTCGGTCCAGTTGAGGAAGGGCACGATCGAATTTCATCCGGGTTAGGTATTAATATGGAGGAGCACTCTAGGGCCGAAGATGAGAGGTTAGTTAGGTTGCGCGCGGAGGCAGATTTCCGTGCGTCACAGTTGGATCAGGCTAGGGCCGCAGCGTCGTACGCCGCCGCTAGGTACGAGTTAGTGCTAGCGGAGAGCCATCGTTCGGCTAGGCATACGCCGTCACCCACTTTTAATAGTCAACCCAATGCGCCTAACGCCTTACCCGAAAGGGAAAAGCCCGCTCGTAATATCTCACCGCGGAGAGAGCCCCATACGACCGATAGGAATCGCGAATCGAACACTTCGACGAGCGAAATAAGCGCTCTGCGCGACGCTATAGTGCAAGCTATCAGTATGAATAGGACTGACAGTCACTCTTCGCCCCAACCGACGCAAACGTCAAATAAGTACATAGGAGACTTACCTTTCTTTGACGGCAATCCCTCGGATTGGATATCTTTTAAAAAAGTATACTTAGACACCGAGAACGCTTTCTCGGACATAGCAAATATGGGTCGCCTTCGTAAGGCCGTGAAGGGCCAAGCACGCGACTCGATAAGAGCTATCTTACACACGTGTAGCAACCCGTACGAAGTAATAGATGCGTTAGATAGATCCTACGGGAAGCCAGACGTAATAATATTAGCGGAAATTCAAAACGTAAAAAAAATGCCGCGTATGAGCGAAGACGGCCGCAATATTACGGAATTTAGCAACCGCGTGTGTAACGTAGTCTCGTCCATAACTGCGCTGAACAAACCGCAGTACTTATACGCACCCGAATTGGTCAGTCGTATAGTAGAAAAATTAAATAACATCGTCAAATTCGAATGGTATAGGTATAAATCTGGTCACGAAAACGTACCAGAACTACTCGCTCTGTCCCGGTTTTTAAAAGAATTAAGCGTTAATTTCAACTCTATGTTCGCGTACGAGCAGGCAAAACAGAAATCGCACGGGCGATCTCGCCAGGTTAATAATATTAACACTAAACGCAATTTTAGGACAAGAGAAAGCTCTACGTCGTCCCAGGACGCAGGGGATCAAAGCGACTTCTACGACGATAACTCCGTATCAAGCCGCGACCTCCGCGCATCCGAGTCACGTAGACATAGGAACGTAAGTTACGAAACCGAAAGCGAGTCTGAATCGGAACGACACTACATCGCGACAGCGAATAGGCGCGCGACTCGCGATAAGCGCACCAAGGGCGGTAGTGATAGGAAACCTAAACCACAACCGGAAAAGAGTAGTAATTTTGTTAGGAAAAACGACGACAATCGGCAAAATAAATGCATAATATGCTCCGGCAGTCATTCGATAGTTAATTGCGCCGATTTTCTTAAACAAAACATCACCGACCGATGGGAAACGGTGAAACGATTTAAGTTATGTTTCAAATGTCTAGGCGATACGCATCGATCTAATTCGAGTAGGTGTCGCTACAAAGCCTGCGGCAAGGGTGGCTGTGAAGCAGCTCACCACAACGCACTACACGGCAGAAGTAACTTAAATCCGAAAGAGAACACTATCGCGGTTAGGGAACACGTTAGCTCAGTAAATCACACCAACCAATCACAAGCGTATTTAAAGATAATTCCGGTAGAATTAAGCGGTCCTAAAGGTTCGGTATCTACGTACGCATTGATGGACGAAGGCGCGACGCTTTCATTGATTCAAAAAGACGTGGCTAACGAAGTAACAAACCCCGGTAAGCGAGAAACTCTCTCTTTCGAAGGAGTAGGAGGGCACGAGGTCGTCGACCACGACTCCTCTCGTGTCAAACTTAGCATTCGCGGTACGTCCAGCAGTGAATTTCACGATCTCACGGCGCACACGGTCGATAGATTAAATTTAGCATCACAAAGCGTAGAAAGGACCGTCGTGAGCAAGTGCGATCACTTAAGACACTTACAAGACGAATTGTGCTACGAATCGGCACAACCCACCGTACTAATAGGACAGGACTCGTGGCATCTGATAGTATCCAGGCAGGTATGCGAGGGCGGTAAGCAACAACCCTGCGCGTCTCTGACTCAATTAGGATGGGTTTTACACGGTATAAACGAAAGACCTCGCAGATTAAACGGCTCAGTTAACCACATTAAACCTATATACGACAGTCAAGACCCAGCTCTAGCTTTGATACGCGAACACTTCAGTATAGAATCATTAGGCATCGAACCGCGTAAACGAGCGAATGACCCCGAGGACAGAGCTATGCAGATACTAGAAAAGACGTGCAAACGATTACCCGGACAAAACAGATTTGAGGCAGGATTGTTATGGAAAACTGACGGCGAGACGTTACCTGAAAATAGAAATCACGCGTTAAAACGGCTATACTCGTTGGAAAAAAGATTAGATAGCGATTCTGCACTTAAGAGCGAATACAATAGACAAATGAACGACTTCTTGGACCAGGGCTTCGCAGAAAAGGTAGAAACGAACCCCGACTCGTCGCGAGTATTTTACTTACCGCATTTTCCGGTATTCCACAAAAAAAAGGGTAAAATGAGACTAGTTCACGATGCGGCGTGTCGTACGAGCGGCAAAGCGTTAAACGACGCTATTCTGTCGGGCCCCGACCTGATCCAATCGTTGTTCGGAGTTCTTATAAGGTTCCGCGAGGGCAAAATAGGAGTAATATCAGACATTAAACAAATGTTCCTACAAATAAAAATGATTGAGAAGGACCGCGATAGTCTACGATTTTTATGGCGCGGAGATAGTAGAGACTCACCTCCCCAAACGTACAGAATGACTTCGTTGATATTCGGTAGTGCAGCAAGTCCGGCAACAGCCATATATGTTAAGAATAAAAACGCAAACGATTATCGCGATACTTTCCCCTAAATAGCTAAACTCGCGGAAAGGAACTTCTACGTAGACGACTTTTTGGGCGCTTTTAACACAATAGAGCAAGCACAAAAAACGATTAGCGACATGGACAAAGTGTTTAAAAAAGCTTCGTTTACACTATGCGGATGGGCGTCCAACGAACCCACAGCTTTGAATAACTTAAAAGACGTATCCACGGAGCTTACTACTACCTTAGGTAAATCGGACCAAGAACGAACTCTAGGACTCTTATGGAATCATCGCACGGACAACTTAGGTTTTAACCTGAACCTGCAAAACACACCCTCAGACGTAGTAAAAGGGTTAAAGATACCAACCAAACGACAGGTCACCAGCGCTGTATTTAGTGTTTTCGATCCAACCGGTCTAGCCACGCCCGTAACAATCCTAGGTAAAATGCTCATACAGGACTTATGGAGGGCATCCTGCGACTGGGACGAGGCGATACCCGACAACCTGAACAAGGCATGGCGCGAGTGGATAGACAGTTTAGACTTGTTACAAAACCTAGCCGTACCTAGATACATACCTAGATCCGAGGGACCGATTCAGTTACATGTATTTACCGACGCAAGCGAGAAGGCGTATGCCGCGGCCGTGTATTTAGTAACGATCGATTCCAAGGGCAATGGATCATCACATTTAGTCAGCAGCAAAGCTAGAGTAACACCTCTAAAGTGTATCTCTATTCCCCGCCTAGAACTTCAAGCCACGATACTCGGTTGTAGATTAGCAGACTCGGTAAAACGCGAAACCGACTATAAGATCAGTCAAACTCACTACTGGACCGACTCTCGAACAGTGCTCGCCTGGATTCACGCGGACCCTAGAACGTTTAAACCATTCGTAGCTCATAGGTTAGCCGAACTAGAGACCTACACTAGACCGTCAGACTGGCATTGGGTACCTACGAGCGATAACGTAGCCGATCTCGCGACGCGCGGAATAAAAACCGATTTCGACATAAACCATCGATGGTTTTCGGGACCTCAGTTTATCTTGGAGACCCCAGACAAATGGCCCAAGCCGAAAGAGACTATACAGCCCATAATCAACACAGGCGAAGAACGAAATCTGGTTAACACGGTTACCGCTAGCGAATGCACAAAGGAGACGTACTCACACCTACCCGATCCGAAGCGTTTTTCTAGATACATCCGACTTCAACGTAGTTTAGGTCGTATACTGTTAGCCGTCGAATTATTTACGCGGAAATGAACAGAGAACACGGCAAATAAAGATTTAAAATCACGACATCTACTTATAGCCGAACACCTGCTATTGCGACGATGTCAAGAGGAAAGCTTCGTCGAAGAATTTACCCGACTACGTAACAACGACAATGTCTCGAAATCATCTAAGCTACACCGACTAGCAGTAAAGATAACCACAGACGGATTACTCACACTCGACGGAAGGTACAAGATCAACAATGCTACCAACCAGAGACAACCGATAATATTAGACATAAAAAACCATATAACACAATTGATCGTGCATCACTATCACGAACAATTTAATCACGGCAACCACCACACCGTGATTAACGAGTTACAACAAAAATATCATATTATCGGTCTGAGAAGCCATCTACGCAACGTCCACGCGCGATGTCAATGGTGCAAAGTGAAGAAAACAAAGCCGGTAAAACATCAACAAGGCGACTTACCACCAGAACGTCTTATGCACCATCAACCCGCATTTACAGCCACAGCTACGGATTTTTTCGGACCTATAAAGGTTACCATTGGACGCCGCGTCGAGAAACGATGGGGAGCTTTGTACACCTGTCTAACTACCCGAGCAGTACACATAGAAATAGCTAACTCGCTCTCGGCCAGCTCCATGATACAAACCCTCCGACGCATGATGGCAAGGAGAGGTACCCCCACCATCCTTATCAGCGACAACGGTACCAATTATATCGGGGCCGAACGTGAGATAAAGGAAGCTCTAGACAGCGCTGAATTAAGCAATTTTCTCACGAACAAACGTATAATTTGGAAAAAGATTCCCCCAGGGGCACCGTCCATGGGAGGCGCATGGGAGGTCATGGTGAAATGTATCAAGAACGCTCTATACTCCACCTTGAAAGATAAAATACCATCTGAAGACACGCTCCACACACTCTTATTGGAAGCCGAACATATAGTAAACTCGCGACCGTTGACACCCATTAACGCTAACCTAACGGAAGAACAACTTACGCCTAATCACTTCCTTATTCAACGGTCTAACGGAATGATACCTTTCGGATCCTTCAGCGACAATAAAACGTTAAAAAACACCTGGAAGGAAGTGCAGCAGCTCGCCGAAAGATTTTGGAGAAAATGGCTAACAGAATATAAACCCGTTTTACTACCGCGCAAACGGACCGCAGATCGACCGAATTTGAAGCCCGGCGACGTCGTCTTAATAGTAGACAGTACCCTGCCGAGAGGAACTTGGCCCCGCGGGCTCATAGAGAAAGTTTACCCCGGACCCGACGGCAAGGTACGCGTCACAGAGGTGAGAACAATTGCTGGACTCATACGTCGCCCGACCTCTAGACTCATCTTGATAGACTGATTAGACTTATCTCGATAGATTGACTAGTTTGGTTAGCATATGTTAGTACTTGCGTACGTGGGGGGGACTGTTTGGAACACCCGTCAATCCTGACTATTTATTTCCCATACCTAGTTACCATCTGGAAATAGCTCTCTCTGCTACGTATGTCTACTTATGTCATACGAATCGTCTATCCGATAACAACATCTTTAGATAACGAATAGGTATAGTTTACTAGCCATTCATAACACCGGATTTGACTTAGAATATTATCAGGCCACAAATAAGATACCTTGTATCCCCTTATAAACAATACATTGTGCGCCTTAGGTCATATGCGTTCCCGAGGAACGCATATTTGAATAGCCTACCCAAATATAATACCTGAATAGTGACTCTGGGTTGACCACCCTTATCAGGTCGTGCTTAGGCTTGCATAGCCTGCTGTGTAAGTCGGCACAAACCTAACCAGACCGCAATTTAGTTTTTTCACACAGATTGACCCACATTGTTTTTAACGTAGATTTATTTAACCTTGTTTTTGTAGTAGCTTCACGTCAATCTCTTTAGTAATTCTGTTTCAAAGGCACTGCGCCTACCCCTAGTTAAGTTGAAATGTCTGAAAGACATTTCGTCATATCGAAAACCGTTCGTTCATACTCATATTTGTACTAGTATTCGTAAAACTTACTTATGTAATCAGGTTCACACGTAAATAAATAACTAACAATTAACTGTAGCTAAAATATTTTATTAAATTGTAATTCTGCATCACTATACATAACTATAAACATAGTTAAACCTAGTCTGTAAGCCCGCTGTTAGTCTCAGTATCAATATTAAGATCTTAATTGTTCATACTTTCTCCTAAATTAGACATTCACATAGTAATTTCTCGAAATAGAATTGAATTATATACATATAACTTATATCTTATCATTCCTCACGTAATTCTGTATTATAAAAATGCAACACAGCAATTTGAGATAATTAGATATAATTAGTGTTAAGACGTAAGCACTAAATCGATAATGAAAATGATGTAATGCATTACCTATTTTGGAAAATAAAAGTTGATCACTTCATGGTAAGCGAATTGGCTATATATATAAAAAATGGCTCCCGATATTAATTCCATTCATCACCTGCAACTCGAGCCGAAAACATCTAGCCATCTCCCTCACCATCAAGCCCTGAGAACCAGAAATTATTGTTTTCTCTTTCCGTCCTGCGGATTCCACTCCTAGAGAAAGTGCGACCGAATAGAAGAGGTCTCACTTTCTCCCTCACTCTCCAACTGCCTCGGTACGCCGTGGCTAGCGAAGGCGTGTCGCCGTGCCTGTGGTTTGGGTCGTCTATGCCGCGTGGTGGCGGACCCAAAGTTATCGAAGCCAGAACCCGTTCAACGCACGACCGCGCTGAATAAGGCCAAAAGGGATTTTGCTCTGACGGCGTAACCATGCTCCCGGCCTTGAAATGCAAAGAATTTCAAAAATGAGATGAAATGATGCGGTTGAATGATAAATAAGAAAGAAAAAGAACCTCCCAATAAGAACTGGAAATAGGTTATTGATTACTGTGTAGGTAAAGGATATAGCTTCACAACAGGTCGTTTGAATAAGCCGTTATTAGTTTTAACAGTAGCTACTCGAATCACACCATCAGGTCCTGGATGTACGGTCGTGATTATACCTAACGGCCATCGAAGGGGTGGAACATCATCATCACCCATCAAGACTACCGTGCCTTGAACAATAGGATGATCTGGAGTACACCATTTATTTCGGACTTGCAATGTGTGCAAAAACTCTAAGCGCCATTTTCTCCAATATGATTGCACAATACTTTCTAGCAATTTTTTGCGATTCGTTAGATTCTTGCACTCAGTTGACAGGTCTGAAGCTGGTAAATACTGAAGCGGTGTAGACATTAAGAAATGTGCGGGGCTTATTATTTCAGGGTGCGGATCTGAAGAGAGCACACTGAGAGGGCGTGAGTTGAGTATGCATTCTATTTGAACCAAAACAGTTAGCAATTCTTCATATGTTAGAAGTTGTGACCCTATGACACGATACAAATGTGTCTTTAAACTTTTTATATTTGACTCCCAAATACCACCGAAATGGGGAGCGCGCGGTGGGATCATCTTCCATTCAATGCGGTGATTAAAGCATTCGCGGTTAAGTTTAGATTTGAAATCGCATGTGCGAAACAAAGCATACATCTCATCTAATTGAGATTTGGCTCCAACAAAATTTGTCCCATGGTCTGAATAAAGACATGAGACGGGGCCACGGCGAGATATAAACCGCTTGAAAGCTGCTATAAAGGAGTCAGATGTTAAATCTGAAACCAACTCAATGTGTATAGCCTTGGTGACAAGACATACAAACAAGCATATGTACGCCTTTTGCGCATGTTGACCACGACGGCGACAAAGCGTAATACGAAGGGGACCAGCATAGTCAACACCCGTATGCACAAAGGCTTTAGCTTCTTGCAAGCGATAAGAAGGAAGGTCAGCCATCTTTGGAATCGGATGGTCCGGTTTAACGCGGAAACACGAATTACATTTATGTACTCTATTCCTAATTACGGTTCTGGTATCCAATATCCAGAAGCGCTGGCGGATGATTGACATCAACAGTCCTGCACCTGTATGACAATTTACAGCGTGATAGTGATCAATAATCATGTTGACTATATGATCGCGTTTGGGGAGCAATGCAGGATGCTTAGCTTCAAATGGTAAATCAGCGTTTGAAAGTCGACCTCCTATACGCAGAACATTTTTCTCATCAATAAACACTGATAACTTGACGAGTTTTCGCGAGGGTAATATATTATTTTTCATGCGAGCAATATCTTCCTGAAAGTGAACGCTCTGTATCGCGAGTATTAAAGCGGTTTCAGCGATTTCGATATTTTTTATAATCTCAGTAGCGTTAAGCTTTTTTGTAAAACGTAGCACATAAACTACGAGGGCTGTTCCGAAAATAGTTAGTCAACAGCGTACTATTAATCGTATTCATATAATTTTACTGTAGCTCAAAGGCAAATTTCATTACAAACTTTTTCGTGTAAATGTCACTAGCCAGTGACATTCCGTTATTTTTTATGAAATCAGAAAAAAAACATGTCTGCCACGTTTTGCTCGCAAAAATGGAGCTAACGCGGGAAGCATTTCGTGCTATGATATATTATGATTATAAACGAGGGCTAACTTACAAGGATTCTCGTGAAAATTTAACTAGTGTTTTTGGGGCATTATCCCCATCTCTTGCCACTGTCAGTTACTGGTTCCGTGAATTTAAGCGTGGGCGGAGCGACGTCAAAGATGAGCCTAGACCGGGGCGACCGCCAACGGCAGTCACTCCAGAAAATGTTATCAAGGTGGAGTGGCTAATCAAGGAATCTCGAAACATTACCCACCGAGAAATTCAGGATGAACTGAAGATTGGATCCCAGGCAGTTTCTACCATTTTGCATGACCACCTTCAAGTTCGGAAGGTTTCGTCTCGATGGATACCACATTTTCTCACACAGGAGCAAAAAGATAGACGTGTCGATTGGTGCAAATTTATGCTAAAAAAATTCGATAAAGGCGATTCACAACAAGTGAGCTACATTGTGACATCCGACGAATCTTGGATATATAGCTACGACCCATTTACAAAACAGCAATCCACGCAATGGGTCTTTGAAGAAGATGATTTACCTACTAAAGTAGTTCGCGGCCGAAGCGTCAACAAAAAAATGGTTGCTGTTTTTTTTCGACGTAGTGGACCGGTAGCCGTAATTCCACTTGAAGATCATAAAACAGTTACCAGCCAATGGTACAGTGAAGTTTGCTTGCCACAGGCCTTCCAGGAGCTGAACGTCAGCCGTCCAAGTACTGGAACCCGGGGCATAATTTTTCATCAAGATAATGCTCCGGCTCACACGGCTGCCAGAACCATGGATTTTTTTAGCAAATCAGGAGTGCAACTGCTACCACACCCTGCGTACAGCCCTGACCTGGCTCCGTGTGATTTTTTTCTGTTCCCCACGTTAAAAAAATCATTACGTGGGCGACGATTTTCGACGGCGGATGAAGCAGTAGACGAATTCAGGCGACTTTTTTTTGACCTTCCGCAAGAACAGTTTTTTTCCTGTTTTGAAAGTTGGTTCAGTCGAATGCATAACAGCATAAATGTAGCAGGGGAATACTTTGAAAAACTGTAATTAAAGTTTTATTATATTCCTTATAGTTTTTGTTTAACTAAAAATTTTCGGAACAGCCCTCGTACAGTTTTCAGCAGTTTATTCCAAGAGGATATGCGTTGCGCTAAATCATATAATATAGGTCGCTCAAGTTGCACAAGAGTTGTCAATGTAGTGGTTTTACACTCCGGCAATTGTTCAATAGCAGCGGCCTGAAACGGTTGGATAGGCCATTCCGTTGGCGCATTATGCAGCCAGGAAGGTCCGTTGCACCATAGGGTATGAGAAACCAATTGTGATGGTGTCATACCACGGGACAAGCAATCACTGGGATTGTTTATTCCAGCAACATAATAGAAATTCTCTGGTAACACATTTTCTTGACACTGAGCAACACGATTGCTTACAAAAATTGACCACCTATGCGGCGATGCTTTGATCCATGAAAGAGCGATCATTGAATCGGAGAAAGCATATATGCCTGCAATCGGAATTCGAGCAAGATAAGTGTCTTGCACAATTTTAATCAGTTTGGCCATTAAAACAGCGGCACATAGCTCTAAACGAGCAAGCGTAGTTATCTTAGCCGGAGAAACCTTGGACTTGGAGCATAACAGCCTTACACTGATATCGCCAGTCAAGTTTGTCACATGCAAGTAAATTACACAACCATAACCACTAAGGCTGGCATCACTGAATCCAACAATATTGACTATACAATCGGATGATACGCCAATATGGCGCGGGATCTTAAACGTTGATAACAATGGAAATTCTTGAACCAATGTGGAGTAACACTTAATTATGTGTTCCGGGGGGGTAGCGTCCCAATCTATTTTACTGAGCCAAAGTTCTTTTATTAACAACTTGGCGTATAGGACGACAGGAGCTACCAAACCAAGGACGTCAAACAAGCGAGCTACGGTGGATAAAATGATTCGCTTGGTACACTTCCCTCCGGCGGGCGGGAACGTAGTTAGTGAGAATGTGTCATCGGAGGGTTCCCAAGATAAGCCGAACACTTTGGCAATATTTTGCTTGTCATCAAAATTAACACAAGCACGGTGTGAATTAGGCAGCTTATCTAGCAGTGACAGGGAGTTGCTGGACCATTTGACTAAATCAAATGCACCAGTTTTAAAAAGCGCGATTGAGTTTTGCGATAAACGCATTGCAGTTTCCTCATTTATACACGAATGAACTAAATCGTCCATGTATAATTGGGAACTAGCCACTGTTGCAGCATCGGGAAACCGATGTCCCTCATCAAGGCAAAGCTGCTTGACAGTGCGCATTGCCATATACGGGCTTGATTTCAGTCCAAACGCAACGCGCGTAAACTGAAAGGTGCGAACCTGCTCTTTTTCATCAAAGCGAAATAAAATTTTCACATATTTATAATGTTTTGGCGGCAAACAGATTTGCATATACATTTGGCGGATATCCGATGTCATTGCTATGGGAAACAGGCGAAAATTCAGTAGCAGAATAAATAAATCTGCCTGCAAATTTGGACCAGTGTGCAAAATGTCATTGAGTGACAAGCCTGAGCTACTTTTAGCACTAGCGTCTAGGACTATTCTGACGCGAGATGTAGATTTATCAGGACGAACCACTGCGTGATGAGGAATGTAATATCCGTCATCAGTGACGTCAGATTCAGGAACTTCGGTAAGATAACCGTTTTGCATATATTCTTTGATGACTTGGTTATAATCATCACGAAGTGTAGGTATTTGTTTAAACTTCTTTTCCAAAAAAAGTAGGCGGCGATGAGCAACAGCTCGAGAATTGCCTAGCTCAGACGCATCTTTGCAGAAGGGCAAGGCTGCAGAATATCTGCCATCATCATTTCGAGTCACGGAAGTAGTGTACAAATTCTCACACTCAGTCTCTTCCGGACTAAGAAAACGTTTGTATGGGATCTCTTCTAATTCCCAAAATTTATTGAGACTCGATTCAAGGTCATTGAGCACAAATGCGGTAAAAGAAGTGTCATTAGAGTTAGACTTACAAGGATACCCATTAACACGTAACCAAACGTGGTTAGCAAAGCGGGGGGTGCGCATGTGCCAGAATCTACTCTGTTCCCCAAATATATATACGGGAAGAGTTGAACACCTAGCACCACATCAATGCAGCCTGGAATATTCCAGGTTAAATCTGCAAGCGGTATATCGGCAAGATATGCCAAGTCACATTTATTAGCTTCGACGAAATGCGCGGGCAGTTGATCTGTTATACAATCTACCACTAAAGCATGTATATAGTATTTATTATTTGGGTAGATGCGCGATTCAATATTCAAATAAACATAACCAAGTATAGGCCTCGACGTTAAACCAACACCCTTTATATAGGAATTGTTAAGCGGTATCACGTTAAGTGATTTGCAACAATCAAGCGTTATTAGATTGTTTTGTGAACCATTATCAATTAGGCATCTTATAATCGTCTTACCATCACCATTATAAGGCTTAGCGTACACCTGAGCGGTTGACAACAATATTGTTGACTTAGGGTTCGACTCTACTTTGAGTGAGACCGAAGCGTTAGAAAGCGGCTGTGCTATGGCCCCATCAGGTGACCATTGCGTATTAATGCTATCGCGGGGCGGATGAGCAGTCAGCGGAGTATTTATTTGCGGTGTGCAGACACAGTTCGAGTTTGCATTAGGTGCATTTGGTTCACAAGAATTGAACACTGCAGGCGGAGAGCGCGATGGAGGCGCGGCTGCTGACGGTCGCGGTACATGAGCGGCGGAAGAAGTAACGTCGTTAGTGTTGGCGAACAATTGCGTTGATTTAATATTAGCGGAAGCAGCTTTATTCGACTCAAAATGTAAGAACGTGTGATGACGCTTCTGACACACGTTGCAAGTGTGACGCGAGTTACAGTTAATAAGTGTATGCGTCGTACTTAAACAATTAACACAACCATGCTTATCTTTTATAAATTCAAACCTCACTTGCGGGGAGACCATGTTTTTAAACTTCATGCAAGCATAAAGTTGCGAATGATCCTTTTTGTTGCACAATATACAAGCTGGTTCATTAATCGCGGGTTTTGAAGCGGTATCATTGCTGGCTACAAACGCCTTATACGTAGTTCGCGTAGTTTGTGCCGGTATATTGGCAACTGATTTGCCGACGGTACTACCATTGGACCGTTCTAAAATCTTAACTTGGTCTTGCACAAACGATATGAACGATTTATAAGTCGGAATCTCAACATCGCGAATTGACATTTCGTAACTTTGTAACATCTGTTGGTCGGTCTTCCTCAATGCGCAATTTAAAAGAAGAAAATCAGCCAAATCAGGAATGTCTAACTGCTTAAGAGCGGCGATAGACGCGGAATACTTCTCAATGAAGGTATTGAGACTGCTGGCATTGTTTGAGCATGGTTTTAAGTCAAATACATTGTTCAGGTAATAAGTACCCAAGGCGCGTTTATCTTGATATTTTTTGACAAGACTGTCCCAAATTATGGAATAGGTTTCACCTGAAGGCACTAAACCAGCGGTTAATTTCAGAGCATTATGTGTTAGCTTGCCCATGAGGTATTGCACACGTTGCGAGTCAGTCAGTTGGTCATTATTATGTACGTTGGTTTTAAATGACTCATAGAAGATGGGCCAGTTCTCAGTACGACCATCAAAGCAAGGCAATTCTATAGGCGGGAGTTTAATATAAGAGCCGTTGTTACGACTCGCGGGTGCGGATGATGCACTTGCTTGCGGTATTGACATTTTAATAATGTTGTTTCGAGTGCGTTTTATTTTTGAGTACATATCTTCGAACGCATCCAGGGCCTCATAGTCAGGCTTGGTACCAGGAACGAGAGACATGATGATTTTATTCATCTCATCCAGAATTGATTCGAAACTCACACGTAAGTCATCAATCGTTTCACTATCGGCCATGAAAGACTCGTTGCTTCGCGATTCAAAATTTGAAATATTTTTAGAAGCGGCATGTATGCGAGTAAATCGCTGAAAGATTTTCTCTTCTTTACTTTTTAACACTGCTAACTTAATTTCCATTTCAGATTTAGACATGTTGGCTAAATTAAAATTTCAATTATATTAATGACAATGTCAAGCTAAATGTAAATGACAATGAGCGTGATATATATGAAATGAGCGTTAATGGCGGGTGAAATATATGAGTATTGCGGAAAATAAATGGGAATTTTAAAAATTTGGACGGAAGAATCCGGAACTCGATAGGACCAAAAATATGCTTAGGCCGTGTAAATAGGCAATTTAGACTATGCGGTGATGAGCGGAGCCGAAGGCAAGGTTACGTCGTAGGATAAAAGACAAACCAAATATGCAAATTTTGAGAAGCTGAAACTGCTTACCTTAGTTGTCCGAGTGACTTGGAGCGGGCGTAAGCAGAGAGGAGCGGCAGGAGTAACTAGCACAATCACTATAGGTACTTATTAATAGCAATCTTATTATTCGTAGTTCAGTTTGCAGCGGAGAAAAAAAAAAATATGCGTTGACGTATGTAACTGAATGTTTTTTTTTATGACAGCCAGAACTATGAAGGCGGTGCGTGTAAGCAGTCTCAACAGCTTTTTTAAGAAAGGAGGCCAAAAGGGATTTTGCTCTGACGGCGTAACCAGGCTCTGCCATCAATACGCTGAGTCGTGACCGTTTCTTGACAAATATGATGATCTGTATTGGTCCACAATTTAATAATTTATAGTTTCTTTATTTTTAATAAATTAATACTTTCTTTCTTTCTTTAGGTACTTATGAATAAACAGCTTACTTGAAACACTGGCGCTATGTACACATATTTATAGGATTACTTGCACGGGTGCGACGCGATATAGTTATTTATTAAAAAAGGTTGAATTTGTTGGCTCTTGAAGGAACTCTTATAACGCAATATTTAGTAGTACATTACTACAGAGGCCGGGAAGTAAGGGATTGCGGATAGTTATGCGGCTGGCAACCCTTTTTCACGCCGAGGTATGTATAGTGGTTTTCTCAAACATGCAATGAAATAAATAAATAAAACTCAAACAAAACAAACATTAATTTTCATTGCTGAACGCCGTGATGCTGTGCCACAAAGTGTGGAATGGAAATTAAAAAAGACCATCTTGCAGGCCTAGGCCTCCAATTTCAAGGATCTCTCGTCTCACTGCGCGCGAAACGTGACAGTTCGAAGTCCATTATGAAGGACACAACGTCAATATTTCATAGCATGTTTGAGAAAATATATTTACACTTTAAGCCAGTCCACTGAAAAAGAAATGCATTCAGTTTTCACTAACTATAATTAAATTGAAAGGAGCTAACATCATCGCGGGGCGACATGTTCCGGAGGTCGCATATCCTCGTAGAGGGCCTCGTCGTCGGATTCCTCCTCATAAATGTCGTCGTCACTCCAGTACTGCTCTTCGTGTATGTCCCGTTCCTCTAATAGGACGTTGTTGCGATCACGCAGTTCCTTGTGCAATTTGTTTTGTTGGATCTGTAAAGAGTAAGAAAAATTACTACAAATAGAAAAGTTGAAAAACCCCCGAAACTTTCATTTCAAAGTCCAATATTTCAAAAACGGATGAACAGATTTTCATGAGACACTAAGAACACTCGGGATAAAATTATCTATGACACAAAAAAACCGCATTCAAATCGGTCCATCCGTTAGGGAGCTACGCTACCACAGACAGATACACAGACAGACACGTTAAACTTATAACACCCCTCTTTTTGCGTCGGGGGTTAATAATATCTTGTTACTTTTACCATGCTTTTACATAGATTCAGTACGGCCCGGTTTTATAAAGATGCGTCACACCAAATTTCAGTTCAAATATTGGTATTGTGATATGTTTCCTAGTATTATTTAACCGTTATATACGTAACATTAGCAATTTTCAGGGCTGTTATTCGCTAGACGCTAATGCCGTTCACCCCGCCGTTCACCCGTCACGAAACTAGACCGCTACCTACGCTTGGTTACTACGCATCACGGTGTCAAGATATATTTGTGGGTGACCGTTGAGGTGAGCTTAAAACAAGTTACAGAATAGGGGGGCAGTCGGACATACTAAAGCATTTGTCCCTCTTGCACTCGCATATTCGCCAGAATGGGACGAATGCTTTATGTCCGACATAAAACTTAGTGTGCTATAGGGGGTCAGTTATCCTGAGAGCGTTAGAACAGCCCGGCACCAATCATTAGTGTATGACAAGAATTCATCTTCATTGCAGTCACAAAAAGAAATGATATTTATTCGATAATACATTGATTAGGGGATTGTGTGAATTGGGCACCCTATTTTATGCCCCTATAATCATCAAAGACGGATTAATGCAACAATAAAAGTATTATTATACCGTGTAACAAATCGGTGTTTGTCAAAGAATATAGGGGTCTTGCATGTAATATAAGTATTAAATCATTAAAAAAACACCAGTAGGACAAGTAGGTAGATAGTGGATACTGTTATGTTACCACGGACCTCTAAAAATACTTCATTAACGTCATAAATCTATAACTCCTAATCCGATTAAAAAATTTTAAACTTAGAAACTAGTTATTTGCACGAAGACGAACTGTTTAGATAACTAACTCGAAATGAAATAAACACTTTTCGCCATATTTTTAAAGAAAAGTAAGTACAAATTCATATACTGTTGAACGTCAAGAACAATAAAAAAAAATAAAAAAAATACTTGCGAGAAGGACTCGAGGTACTCTGGGTTCCGTACCATTTATCTAGAAAAACGGCAAAAAAATCACGTGTATTGTATGGGACCCTTAAATACTTTTTTTCTTCTGCTTTTTAGGGTTCCGTACCAAAAATGGTAAAAAAGGAACCCTTATGGTGCGATTCCGTCCGTCTGTCTGTCTGTCTGTCTGTCACAAAGTGAATTATCTCACGAACTACTTAAGCTATCAATTTGAAATTTTGAATGATTACAAATGAGAGTTATCCGCGTGCATGGAAAATGAAAATTTAAATATACATTTAAATTTACTATGAAAAATTACGAATTTGACGAGGCGGCTAAAAAAATATTCAACTATTAGGTCAAGTGGGGTATCATTTGAAAGGGCTTGAGTTGCACTTTTTGAAGCAGTTTTTCTTTTTTTTCTACAATGGTAAAATTTCGATTTATGAAGAAAAATGTAAAAAAAAAAACCATTCCCCCCCCCCTTATCTCCGAAGTTATCAAAGAGAAAAATTTGAAATAATTACTTGTGAATAAGATAAACATAAATATTACTGGAAAAGTATAACTTTTTCTATATCTAGCGTATTTTTTGTTTTCTTTTGATTTTAAGGAGGGGGCAAAAAAATTATATTCAAAGTGGGGTATCATATGAAAGGGCTTGAGTTGCACTTTTTGAAACACTTTTTTTTTCTACATTGGTAAAATTTTGATCTATGAAGGAAAATGTAAAAAAAATACCCCCCCCCCCCCCCCCTTGCCTCCGAAGTTAACAAAGCGAAAAATTTGAAATAATTACTTGTGATTAAGATAAACATAAATATTACTGGAAAAGTTTTTTTTTTCTGTATCTAGCATATTTTTTGTTTTATTTACAAAAATCATTTCCTAGTTAAGTTTCCAATTTAATCAACTTTATAAGTATTTTATTATAAGTATATATATAATAATTATATTTACAGTGTGTAATCGGTATGTGTACTTGCACAGTGATTATTCTGCACGGCTATCACAAGACGGCGCGTGAGGTCTCTCGATTTTTATCGCACTATCCATCTCTCTCTTATTAGAAAACTTAGAAACAGACAAATCGAGAAATCGAAAAATCGAGAGAGCTTGCGCGCCGTCTTGTGATGGCCGTGCTGTTATTATAATATTAAGAGACTAGCTAAAGGTGGAATCAGACTTACTTGATCAGGTTCACTTGAATGAATGTCAACTCGAGAGAATGCTTCATTTTTCTTTCATGTTTTGTTTCACTTTCCGTTCAGACGTGTCAATTTGAGTGAAAGATGCAAAATGAAACAAGAAAATGAAAGAAAAGTGAACCGTCTGATTCTACCTTAATACACGGCTGTGTCGGTTCTGAAGGTCTTTACTAATACCATACTTTACTATAAAATCCTTGTTGTAGTTTACCTACCTCTAGTATTTTAAAACTGTGTGTTCTGTACCGTGTTGTTTTTAGAGGTGTGCAAAAAGTGTATTTGCATTGTATTGTTTAAATACGAAAGTAACTCTGTCCGTTTGTCTGTCTGTTACTTTTGCACGCTCAAAACCAAGCATGGAACTATATAGTTGGAGACCCTGAGACAAAGGCTAGACATTATCCCGGAAATCATCCCTTGATTCAATACACTTGCTGCCAGGAACCCGCCTAGCGGGCGCCCGCTCCGTATGAAGGTAGTTGTAGGTAATCTCCGGAACCACTCATCCGATTTCAAAAATTATTTCACGTTTGTATAGAATGGACTTTTTCAATGGGCATAAGCTATATTTTATCCCGTGGGCTTGCCAGAGTTCTTTGCAATACGTGGGTGAGTTTTAACACGTTTCCTGTCCATGGATACATGTACATTTGACGGGAACATTTCGGTAAACGTCTTTGTAACTGTAAGAATAAGGGTGTGTTACGATTATATTTGGCTACTCTGATCACTTAATGATACCATTGTAACTGCACTTATTAGTATGCACTGACATGTTAAAAAGCCCGTGAGTCCTCTGCATGTACTTGCGAAATAAATATTTGAGTTTTGAATTATATTCCAATCTTTTATTATAACTGTTTTTACGATGAAATCCATCAAATTTGGACAGTTAGCAGAATGAGCAATGATTCCACAAAACTACTCTGGTAGTGTATCAAATTGATGGATTTCAAATTACCCAAGAATCTCATTCTTCCTACATCCATCCCACAAATATACGTATGTGTGCGTAAAATGTAATTATACTCATGCCAGTGTATGTGTGATGTCAAATCGGAGGGTGTATGTTATTCTCGCAAGTCTAGATTGCACTACTAACAATAATGTTGACTGACAACTCTATACTATATATATTCAATATTCTCTTTGGTTGGGATTGGGACGCGTATATTAATTTTCAATAGCAGGTCAAACAAAGATCGCGATTCAATTGTCTTGGTGTAAAAGTTACTCGTTGTTTGAAATTGAATTCTATTGTGTTGGGTTAAAATAAGTAATTTAACAAATATTGGGACATTTACTTTACCTTGAGTTAATTGAGTTTGTACGGAACCCTCGGTGCGCAAGTGAGACTCGCACTTAACCGGTTTTTTTATTTAATACTGTTATACCGGCAACAGAAATACATCATCTGTGAAAATTTCAACTGAGAGATACAGCTTGTTGACAGACGTACAGACGGACCGACAGACGGACGGACAGCGGAGTCACTAAAAAAGTCCCGTTTTACGCTTTGGGTACATACATACATACATACATACATTCACGCCTTTATCCCTAAAAGGGGTAGGCAGAGCACATGAAACTTATGTTCCAGCGCCACTTTTAGCATAAATGTGGGTATAAAAGATCGACAAAATGTGATATTGCAGTGACAGGTTGCTAGCCCATCGCCCACAAAACACTTTAACCCTGCTCCCTCAGTCGACTTTTACGACACCCAAGGGAAGAAAGGGGGTGGTGAAATTCTAACCCGACACCACACGGGGGGTACGAAACCCTAAAATGTTAAATAAGTTTGTCGTATACAGGGTGACATTTTAATCAGTGTCCAAATTTTTTGTAGGCATTTGGTATCACTAATAGGCTCCATTTTTGGAAAAAAAACTGGTAGGTATTTTTAAAATTATAATTTGTCTATCCCAAAAGAATTATCCGTACTGCGTGGTTACTGGGCATTCAGTACCGCGCGGAGTGGGTAAACCTTACTACCCGCTGAGGTGCCCGCGCGGTAAGGTTTTTTTGGGATAACTTTAAGCAGCAATTACTAAACATTTTTGTACTGAATGATATGAAACAAAAAAACGCAGAATCTTATACTTGAATTTGGATACTAATTAAAATGTCACTCTCTATATGTCTTTGTTAAGGCGGTGCATTGGAAATTATCACGTGCTTTGAAACGCCGGTCTGACCACATTAAGAAACAATAAGGTCTGATTTTCAGATACTAAGTATATGATTTTTCATCTGATTTTATCAATACATGATTGCTTAAAACTTCCTTGATGGAAAAAAAAGCAAAGTTGGGTCTGTATTTTCCTTTTTTTACTCAGCCTACTCAAACGATACATTATTTTACGACACAATCAAGTTAATACTATAGTATTTTATCTCATCTAAAATATCACTTGATGAAATTTAAATAAAACTTCACTAAGTTACGTAGGTATTTATCGAAATTTGTCCAAAACAGCGATTCCCGAAGAGTGTTACATCTGTTTTCCTCGTCGGCGGAAGGCATCAGTGTGTCTCTGTCTAGGGGGCGTGTACGACTCAATTCCAGGCATTCCCTTAAGGGAATGTTAATATCGCACGTGCAAAATCCTTACTTCCTCCTTATTTATTTCTGTTTGCTTTCCAAAAATATTAACACCTAAAGTCACCGATTGCGTATACGTAGTTGAATTCTACAGTCGTCTTTATAATCATAGCTATTGATGCTAGATCCAAACGAGCCTCTGCCGTTCATTGACATAGGGCGGTGAAAATGTAAAAAAATAAGACTGACACTTTTGGTATACCGTAAAACCAATTATAGTCAGTCCAGAACAACATCTATGGCCCAAAGTAGACTAATTGATTTCTTTAGTTTTCCTTTGCCTTTTTGTAGTTAGGTATATTGCCTCATAGACTTCATACACAATAATACTCACACCGACTCGTATAACAATCGAGCTTATTCGGACCATAGTCAAGTAATTCCAATCATATTTGGGACTGGGAGGGTTTACTGTACCTATTGCTGTGTCGACAGAGACCGAAGCTCTAAACTTCTAAAATGTCGTTACGGGAATGCTCCACTTACCTGTCTCTTCAAAAGGAACGCAGCCAGTTCCTGTTTCTGGTTCCCAGTGTCCTCATCCACCGGCGCCTCCGCCGGCGTCCGGTACGATATCACACTGTTCTCCACATCCACATTCCTCCACGCATCAGCAGTCTTCTTCCTCGCGGCTAGGAGCCTGCTCATGACCTTGGCGTGGTCCAAACCGTACACGCTGTTCGTCATCTCTGGTATTACATCTTCTTCTCCTGGCAAGTGCTCTTCTATCTGTTTTATTTTCGCCTATGAATAATATTTCAGCAATAAGTTTTCGTTGTAAGATGTTACGATTAGTTCAAATTTGCTTTTCCACAGGCGAGGCAGGGAAAATTTTATGGAAATTGCGTACAACCGGTATTTAAAAATATTTTGCCGTAGATATTAGGTATAAAATATACCTCTTATTCTTGCCTCGCCGTCGAAAACCCTCCATTAAGCTCTTACTACACTAGTCGCCAGTACATGGTATTCAGGAGCCCACCAGATAAAGTAAGAAGAGGTTTTCATCAGAAATTGACATGAGAATGAATTTCATCCAGCCCGTGAAAAGGTTATTTCACTATAACTATGGACATAGTTACCTGCCATAGGGACCTGCACCTGCCTAAATACCGTGTATTGTGTAACAAGTGGTTTAAAAGTAACATAAAAAAACAAATACATGAACGAACTTAAAATAATAACTTATTCTCTCGCTTATTTCCGGTAGGGGTAGGTAAATACCGCGTCGTTCCAAATGCAACGATTCAATCACTATTTTTTATTTTCGTTCACTTCCATAACATTGTTCTTAAATGATTATCGGCCCAGGATACTCTTGAAGTCCTTTCTTTTGAATTTCTCCGAGTAAAGATACTGCTGATAAATAATCACCATGTTTTATTGTTCTAATGTATAGCTAGCAAACCCATTACAATAGTACTCGCTTAATTACCCCCTAGGAAACTATTTGAGGAATTCCCAGTCGAAACTATATCATTTGGTGCGGACAAATTCCTCAACACGCATGAATCGAGTATTTATGATTCACAATAGGGCCTAACTATTCTACTGAAACACGCCTGCCGATTCATCCTCTCTAGGTACGTAAGATAAAGGCTGACTCAGACAGCCATTGATGGTTTATGATACCGTGACGTCATAACTCATAACTTTGCCTTAAGTTTGTTACAAATAACTGATTATTGCAAAAACGAGTAACTGTAAGTGTAATACCGAGAAATACTCATCCACTTTGAATCGCTACGCCGGGCTGCTGTAGCCGATAGCATGGTTGTTTCCCGATTTGTAGAGAAAACTCGCTACGAATGATCTTGAGAAAGTGAAATGTTAAAATATTTCGTGTATAAGTTATGGATATTTTAATCTACACTAATATTACCAGTAGCTTTTTCTAAGGGTCACCCTTAGAAAAAGCGTGGGTGTCTTAAGTATTTAGAAAACATATATGATTTAAAATTTCCAAAACTGATTAGACAAAAACCTTATATAATTATCGAATCTGCTCACATAAATTCACGAGAATCGATTGAGAAATGCGACCTGTAGAGAACAGCGGGACAGTGGGACATCCGAAATTAAGCCCAAGCTACATAATGGCACTTCGTTCGCTTTACTCATCATCATCATCATCATCATCATATCAGCCGAAAGAAGTCGATTGCTGGACATAGGCCTCCCCCAAAGAGTGACACAATGACTGTCCCTGCGCCACCCACCCGCATCGCTTCACTAGTTCGTTTAATAAAGAGGAAAATTCTATGATTGCAGCTTCGTAAAATATAAGTAATCGCTTCACTCGTTCGTTTAATAAAGAGGAAAATTCTATGAGAGTGTAGCTTCGAAAAATAAGTTTGTATGTAACGTATAAATTGAGAACGGTACGTGGTCTCGAAAATCGGGTAACACCAAGATGTATTTATTTAATCTTCAATCAATCACTTCAATTTAGAACTCCGCCAAGCCACGAGAACATTTCCTATTTTTTTTTTACAATTTACCACATGAACTGATTTCCGATAGCAAATGCGTTGATTACTATAGAAAAAAACCGAATCGCTGTATGTGGGCCGATAATATTTGAGGACTTCCATCGATTCCCCAAGATCATCACCAATGGCACTTCATTAGTTCCTATTTCAACGGAATCTTATCAGAACCTGTGACGTAATTTTTAACTTTTAAGTAAATAATTGAGGAATTCGATAAGTCATCTGTGGTCTTCATCATCAATTCCTCGCCACCAAATTTATGATTGCGGATGTAAATACACGAGTTATAATAGAAAATACCAAAATCACTACACGCGTGCCTAATAAAATTAAGGAGTCCACTCAATTCCTCATGGATCCCATCATCTAAATGAATTTTGAAAAAAATGGGACCCACCTGGCAGTATATACATACGTAAAAAAAACAATCAACCAAATCAATGAGTTCTGAGGTAACAAACATTGAAAAAAAAAAATACAGCCGAATTATTGGGCACCTCCTTTTTTTTGAAGTCGGTTAAAAAGAACGTTAATTCAGGCAAATCCGAAAACTTGTGGGTGGATGTAGATAATTAGGTAATATTCTTTAATCGGTAGTAAAACCGTATTTACCACCGCATCTAAATGCGTAATCTAAAACGTTTGTTCAAACTAGGCTGTCACCACTCCCGAAAATGACCAGAATTTGCACCAACTAAGCCAACCATCTGTTAGAATAATAATAAATAAGGGGTACTTAATTAGAACAATGAAAATTTAAGAAGAATAACAATTACGGGACCCGGGTATGTCCTAAAACTACGACCAAGACCACCGGGGGATGGGCAGCAGCATCCCTGGAGTGCGGTGGAAATACTGCGATCGCCAACCCGCATGCCAAGCGTGGCGATTATGGCATATACCCCCTAATGATAAGTACAAAAAGACCACGGCCCCGAGGTTCCGGCGACCCCCGGTACCCTGGTTGTGGTAGCGGCCAGGGCACCAGCGGGGTCAGGGGTGCGAAGAATCTCCGGCGAAGATCCGGCTACCACCACCGACGACCCCTGGCCCTGGCAACTTATAACACGCGCACACTGCGGACCGACGAAAGGATAGCGGAACTGGAGGAAGGATTGAGCAAGTTGCGCTGGGATGTCATAGGGTTATCTGAAGTCCGAAGAGAGGGGGAGGACACGATAACCCTCAAATCCGGCAACTTGCTCTATTTCCGGGAGGGCGACCAACAGTCCCAGGGAGGTGTCGGGTTCCTCGTCCACAAGTCCCTCGTAAATAACGTGGTGAAGATCGAGAGTATGTCGACTAGGGTGGCGTACCTAATACTCAGAGTATCCACCCGGTACTCATTGAAGGTCATTCAGGTTTACGCACCGACCTCGGCACACTCCGACGAAGAGGTGGAGGCTATGTATGAAGATATATCGAAAGCCATGCATAGTTCCAAAACCTACTTCACCGTTGTTATGGGGGACTTCAACGCAAAACTGGGCAAGAAAGATGGTGAAGAGCTGAGAGTGGGGCAATTTGGAGTTGGAAGTCGGAACCACCGGGGCCAACTACTGGCTGGCTTCTTGGAGAAGGAAGGACTCTACATGATGAATTCCTTCTTCAAGAACGCGAGCACAGAAAGTGGACCTGGATGAGTCCCGACGGTGCAACTAAAAACGAGATTGACTTCATCATGTCGACGAGGAAGCATATATTCAACGATGTCTCTGTGATCAATACGGTCAAAACCGGGAGCGATCACCGTCTGGTAAGAGGCACATTGAATATATGCGCCAAGCAAGAGCGCTCTCGATTGATGAAGTCTACGCTCCGTCCAGCATCAATTCAAATTCAAAACCCCGAGAGCTTCCAGCTGGAACTCCAAAACCGTTTTGATTGCCTAGGCGGCGATGTGGACGAATTGAACGACGGGTTTGTGGAAGCTGTCCGTGTCACTGGGTCTAAGTTCTTCAAGGCCCAAGGCACTAACGGAACTAAAAGGCTATCTATCTCCACCAAGAAGCTCATGAAGGAAAGGAGTGAAATGATTCTACAGTCTTCAGCCGACGCGATCTTATACCGGCAGCTCAATAAACAGATCTCCAAGTCCCTTACCCGCGATCTGCGCCAATTCAATACAAATCGTATTGAAGAGGCCATACAGCGTAATAAGGGCTCTAAAGTATTCTCGAGAGATCTGTCTATAGGGCAGAGCCAGCTCGCGAAGTTAATAACTGTAGATGGTAGAATCGTTTCCTCTAAACCTGAGATTCTGGGTGAGATAGAGCGCTTTTACGGACAGCTATACACATCAACGCGCAGACCCGAAGTTAGTCAGGCGGAAGACCCTAAAGCTAGACTAACCCGACACTATACCGACGACATCCCGGACATCAGCCTGTACGAGATTGTAATGGCTCTTAAACAGCTCAAGAACAACAGAGCACCCGGTGAAGACGGAATAACAGCCGAACTTCTGAAGGCGGGTGGAAAACCGGTCCTTACGGCCCTTCAGAAGTTGTTCGGTTCCGTCTTACTGGAAGGGAGAACTCCAAAGGCATGGAACAGAGGTGTGGTGGTGCTGTTCTTCAAAAAGGGTGACAACACTCTGCTGAAGAACTAGAGACCCATCTCACTTCTGAGCCAAGTCTATAAGCTGTTTTCGAGGGTCATTACAAACCGTCTCGTACGCAGGCTAGATGACTTCCAGCCTCCCGAACAAGCCGGTTTCCGAAGAGGCTTTAGTACCGTAGACCACATCCACACGCTTCGTCAGGTTATACAGAAGACCGAGGAGTATAACCTGCCTCTCTGCTTAGCGTTCGTGGACTACGAAAAAGCCTTCGATTCGATTGAAACCTGGGCTGTACTACAGTCTCTCCAGCGGTGCCAAGTTGACTATCGCTATATCGAAGTGCTGAAGTGTTTGTACGAGAGCGCCACTATGTCAGTCCGACTCCAGGACCGGAACTCGAAACCTATTCCGCTGCAGCGGGGAGTCAGGCAAGGAGATGTTATTTCTCCAAAACTGTTCACCGCTGCACTGGAGGACGTTTTCAAGACTCTGGACTGGAGAAGGCTAGGCATCAGCATCAACGGCGAGTACATCACTCACCTTCGGTTTGCTGACGATATAGTAGTCTTGGCTGAGACCATGGAGGACTTAAGTACGATGCTCGATGACCTCAGTAAAGCATCCGAGCGAGTTGGTCTAAGAATGAACATGGATAAGACGAAGATCATGTCAAATGCCCATGTAGTACCAACTCCCATTACAATCGGACACTTTACGCTCGAAGTTGTAGACGATTATGTATACCTAGGACAGACGATCCAGTTAGGTAGGTCCAACTTCGAGAAAGAGGTCAATCGTCGAATCCGACTCGGCTGGGCAGCGTTCGGGAAGCTACGGCAAATCTTTTCGTCCAATATTCCGCAGTGTCTCAAGACGAAAGTCTTTGACCAGTGTGTGTTGCCAGTGATGACATATGGCACTGAAACGTGGTCGCTTACTATGGGCCTCATAAGAAGGCTCAAAGTCACCCAAAGGGCAATGGAGAGGGCCATGTTGGGAGTTTCTCTGCGTGACCGCATCAGAAATGAGGCTATCCGCAGCAGAACCAAGGTAACCGATATAGCCCTCCGGATCGCTAAACTTAAGTGGCAGTGGGCGGGGCACATAGCACGTAGAACCGATGGCCGTTGGGGCGGAAAGGTTCTCGAGTGGCGACCACGTACCGGAAGGCGCAGCGTGGGTAGGCCCCCGACAAGGTGGACTGATGACCTGGTAAAGGTTGCGGGAGTCCGCTGGATGCGGGTGGCGCGGGATCGGTCACTTTGGCACTCTTTGGGGGAGGCCTATGTCCAGCAGTGGACGTCTCTCGGCTGATATGATGATGATGATGATGAAAAATTACGTACAGATAGGTCAACTCAGTTGTGAGCGCGGCGCGCCAAACAAATGAAAGCTGTATATTTACAAGCGCACGCACACATAGCACCGCGCGCACAACTGAGTAACTATCTGTAACGATAAAGACGAACATCTCTGTTTTTGTATGTGCGTGGCATGCTTTAGTTATAGCAAAGCGTAGTTGGTGTAAAAGTACCTTCATTTCTGGAGACAACTTGGTGTTGAGCGTGAACTCTGTCCTCAGCAGATGGCCCAGGTCCGTGGGCTCGTAGTCCTCGCCGTAGTCGGCGTGGGCCAGCCGCCGGTCTAGGTCCACTAGTCGCGCTTCTTGCCTGTCTGAAGGTACAATGTTCACTTTAACCCTTTGACAGCCACAGTCGGCTGTAACCGACAGATACAAGTCGTGCCATAGACGCCACGACAGCCACGGACGACGATAATTTTCATACTAGCTCGTAACTTCTAATTTATCACTGGCGTCAGGTAGACAGCATTTTGTTTTGCACCCTGGCTGTCGTCAAAAAGTTAATATCAATAACATTTCAACTCAGCAAGCTTTGTGGCCTAAAAGTATTACTTGACTTAGAAAGCATACATTATATAACAATAGCATAAAACACTATTTTATCATACCTTTAATAAAATTGATGTAAGGCACCACACCCATGACTCGTAGACTGGACAACTCTGCTCTCAGCGGTCCGGCCACTTTGTTCAAGAGCTGCTCAGTCTCCTGGTCTGTGGAGTCGCCCTTGCATACCCAGAACACATTTACTGTTTGGAAATCCGGCGTTACTTTGACCTGTTTAGAAATAATTGTTTTCAAAATATAATACAAAGCAAATCCTATCTAATAAACACCTCAATAAAGGAACAAAATAAAAAACTTTAAACTTCTAGGAGACAAACAAGTGATACTTTTTTCTCTTGTTGACCCCTTGTATGCTTATTTGGATGGATGCGGGTGGCGCAGGACGGGTCACTTTGGCACTCTTTGGGGGAGGCAGTGGACGCCTTTCGGCTGATATGATGATGATGCTTATTTGAACCAATTGTTTTGTATTCAAAAGTCATCTTATGATAGGATAATTTTGAGGGGGATAAGAAACATGCATATGAGGGGTTAAGAAAATATCTTCTTCCCCATTTTTGGGTAACAGAGTAATGAAGATTTAGTCATTTATTTGTATGACTCATATCATAATACAATATTGATAAAAAACTAAACAATATGTCTATATGTATATATAAACGTAAAAGTCCTGACAGCCCGTTTGGGCTGAACCTAGAAAACTGTTTTTTTTCACAGTTTATATAACGTAAGTAACTAAGAAGGGATTTTTGAAATACCCTTAAGGGGGTTGAAAGTTTGTATTGGGATGGACTCAAATTTTAAGTGAGAGACTTGAAACCTAGTGTAAGGACTCCTTATTACAATAAAAGAAAAACAATTTAGAGTTTTGGAAAAACTCACCCCTTAGTGGATTAAATAGGGGTGCAAAATATGTATCGGGGGCACTCTTTGTTTGAACTACAAAATTAAAACTTTATGAAATGATTCCTTATATAAAAAGTTTTTTTTCCTTTTGGTAAGATTTACCCCACAGCGGGTTTAATTTATCTAAATATATAAAAGAAGAAGCTGACTGACTGACTGACTGACTGACTGACTGACTGACATATCAACGCACAGCCCAAACCGCTGGGTCTACGGATTCCAAATTTGGCACGTAGGTTCCTTATAAGGTGTAGGGGAGCACTAAGAAAGGATTTTTCAAAACTCACCCCCTAAGGGGGTAAAACGGGGGTCCAAAGTTTGTATGGGGGAAGCATTATTTTTTGAACTACAGACTTAAAACTTTGTAGGAAGATTACTTATTAAGAAACAAAAAAAACACTTTCAGCGTTTTACAAAATTCCACCCCTAAGGGGGTCAAATAGGGGTGCATAGTTTGTATTCAAAACTACTGGGACTACAAATTTGAAATTTACACCAGACCTTCCTTTTATGACGTAGGCAAGGGATAAGACGGGATTTTTGGAAATTCTATCCCTAAGGGTGTTAAATAGGGGTGCAAAGTTTGTATGGGTGAAACATTATTTTTTGTACTAGAGACTTGTAACTTTGTAGGGATATTACTTATTAAGATACAAAAAAAGTTCTTTCAGCGTTTTAGAAAATTCCACCCCTAAGGGGATTAAATAGGGGTGCAAATTTTGTATTCAAAACTACCGGGACTAGGAACTTGAAATTTACACCAGACCTTCCTTTTATGACGTAGGCAAGGGATAAGACGGGATTTTGGGAAATTCTATCCCTAAGGGTGTTAAATAGGGGTGCAAAGTTTGTATGGGTGAAACATTATCTTTTGTACTAGAGACAAGAAACTTTGTAGGGATATTACTTATAAAGATACAAAACAAGTTCTTTCAGCGTTTTAAAAAATTCCACCCCTAAGGGGATTAAATAGGGTTGCAAATTTTGTATTCAAAACTACTGGGACTAGGAACTTGAAAATTACACCAGAACTTCTTTTTATGACGTAGGCAGGGGATAGAACAGGATTTTTGGAAATGCTATTCCTAAGGGGGTGAAATGGGGGTCCAAAGTTTGTATGGGGGAACATTATTTATTGAACTGGAGACTTAAAACTTTGTAGGAGGATTACTTATTGATACCAAAAAGGTACTTTTGGCGTTTTATAAAATTCTACCCCTAAGGGGTTAAATAGGGGTGCAAAGTTTGAATTAAAAACTATTGTGTCTAGAAACTTAAAATTTACACCAGATTTTCCTTTTATGACATAGGCAAGGAATAAGACGGGATTTTTGGAAATTCTGTCCCTAAGGGTGTTAAATGGGGGTGCAAAGTTTGTATGGGAGAAACATTATTTTTTGTATTAGAGACTTGAAACTTTGTAGGGATATTACTTATTAGGATACAAAAAAAGTTCTTTCAGCGTTTTAGAAAATTCTACCCCTAAGGAATTCAAATAGGGGTGCAATATTTGTATGAGGTAAACATTATTTATTGAACTAGAGACCTTGTAGGAAAATTACTTATTAGGATACAAATGAAAATATCTTAAGCGTTTTTAAAATTCTACCCCTAAGGAGATTAAATAAGGGTGCAAAGTTTGTATTCAAAACAACTGGAACTACAAACTTGAAATTTACACCAGAACTTCCTTTTATGACGTAGGCAAGGGATAAGACGGGACTTTTGGAAATTCTATCCCAAAGGGGGTTAAAAAGGGGTGCAAAGTTTGTATGGGAGAAATATGACTTTTTGTACTAGAGACTTGAAACTTTGTAGGGATATTACTTATTAGGATACAAAAAATGCTCTTTCAGCGTTTTAAAAATTCTACCCCTAAGGAGTTCAAATAGGGGTGCAATATTTGTATGAGGTAAACATTATTAATTGAACTAGAGACTTGAAACTTTGTAGGAAAATTACTTAGTAGGATACAGATAAAAATATCTTAAGCGTTTTTAAAATTCCACCCCTAAGGAGATTAAATAAGGGTGCAAAGTTTGTATTCAAAACAACTGGGACTACAAACTTGAAATTTACACCAGAACTTCCTTTTATGACGTAAGCAAGGGATAAGACGGGACTTTTGGAGTTCCTATCCCAAAGGGGGTTAAAAAGGGGTGCAAAGTTTGTATGGGAGAAATATGACTTTTTGTACTAGAGACTTGAAACTTTATAGGGATATTACTTATTAGGATACAAAAAAAGTTCTTTCAGCGTTTTAGAAAATTCTACCCCTAAGGAGTTCAAATAGGGGTGCAATATTTGTATGAGGTAAACATTATTTATTGAACTAGAGACTTGAAACTTGGTAAGTATTTTACTTATTAGGATACAAAAAAAGGTATTTTCAGCTTAATATAAAATTCCACCCCTAAGGGGGTAAAATAGGGGTGCAAAGTTCGTATTCAAAGCTACTGGGACTAGAAACTTGAAATTTACACCAGAACTTCATTTTATGACGTAGGCAAGGGATAAGACGGGATTTTTGGAAATTCTATCCCTAAGGGGGTTAAATAGGGGTGCAAAGTTTGTATGGGAGAAACATATTTTTTGGTACTAGAGACTTGAAACTTTGTAGGAATATCATTATTAAGATACAAAAAAGTAATTTCAGCGTTTTATAAAATTCTTCCCCTAAGGGGGTTAAATAGGGATGCAATGTTTGTGGAGGGGAAACATTATTTATTGAACTAGAGACTTGAGACTTTGTAGGAAGATAACTTATTAGGATACAAAAAAAGTAATTTCAGCGTTTTATAAAATTCCACCGCTAAGAGGGTTAAATGAGGGTCCAAATTTTGTATAAGGGAAACTTATTTTTAGCTACGACGTACTTAAAACTTTGTGGACAGATTACTAAACTTATTAATTTACAAATAAAGTGCTTTCAGCGTTTTTGAAATAATTACACCTAAAGGGGTTAAAAAGGAGGTCCAAAGTTTGTATGGAGAAAAAAGATTAGTTAGACAATTTTATTCGAGAATTCACAGGATAATTCCTAACGATAAATGAGTAAACAAGTGTTTCCGGTTTTTTGAGAATTTAACCCCTAAAAGGAGACATGTGGTGACAAAATCTGAAAATCAACATCGGCATCTATTGTTTCTATGGTTTATCGGGTCGCTGATTAGGAAAACAACAACGATTTTACATTCCAACGTGGCGTCTAAATATCAATATGGGCGTTGTTATTACGGTTTTTTGGGACGTTAATAACGAAATTCACATAGATTTTGAAATGTAATGTTGTGGACATGAAAATTCATGAAAATATTTGTGCCAAATTGCAATTCAATCGGTCCAGTTTTTTTCGTAGCAAATCGGTTGTAACAGACGGACTGACAGACAGCCACACGTGATCCTATAAATAAGGGTTCTATTTTTGCTTTTGAGGTATGGAACGAGACCCGCGTTATATAGGGTTATAGGTTTTAAAGTTTGTATTTGGTGCCATCTCGATCGTCAGCAATCGGTACCTAGGCGAGTGCGGGCGGCGCGGCGGGACGGGAGGGTAGGAGACATTGGGAAAGTGCCTGCATCCGTAATAAGTACATTCAAGGTGCTGCACGAAGATCTGCTTACTTTTAAATAAGTTAAGAATTTTGGCCGCCGTTAAATTAAAACAAATTTTTGGGTATTTATGTTAAATACTGGTTCGAAAAGCATGGAAAAAAATCTTAGGAAACAAGCCTATAGCAATGTCCAGGCCACAAATTTGACTTAACATTTGTGGAGATATTTTGGTATTTCAACATTAATGTTCATGAACATAAAGTAGCTTTTATTCCAGAGGACAGATTCTCATTAATCATGATTGTAAATTTAATAACAGAAATACGTACATACATACATACATTGACGCCTTTATTCCCAAAAGGGGCAGGCAGAGCACATGAACTTTATGTTCCAGCGCCACTTTTAGCATAAATGTGGGTATAAAAGATCGACAAAAAGTGATATTGCTTAGGTTGTTAGCCCATCCAGGACACACTTCAACCCTGCTCTCTTAATCGACTTTTACCGCACACACGGGAAGAAAGAGGGTGGTGAAATTCTAACACGCCACCACACGGGCAAAAATATAATAGTAAATAAAAATTAATTTACCATAATGGGTTATGATGAAGGGTTATTAGTAGGTTAAGTTAGTAGTAGTAGGTTAGTAGGCGGCGTAGCAATTCAATAATTATTGGAAAATTACTTTTACTACGCGGGCGAAGCCGCGGGCAAAAGCTAGTAGTATTATATATACGAAAGTGTGTGTGTCATAAAATTTGGTATAGAGATAGTTTGAGGGCATAGGATAGTTTTTATCCCAGAAATCATCCCCTGAGGGGGTGTAATGGGGGATGAAAGTTTGTATGGAGCTATGATATAAACAAGTTCGACAGGGAGGGAGTCGCGGGGCAGAAGCTAGTAATATTATAAAAGCGAAGGTAACTCTGTCTGTTACCTTTCATGCTTAAACTGCTGAGCCAATTGAAATTAAATTTGGTACTGAGATAATTTAAATCCAGGGTAAGGACATAGGATAGTTTTTATCCGGGACTGTCGATAAATTATGTCATTTCAAAATAGGGGGGAGGGGGGTCTGGCCATTGGGTCTGGTAATTTTATTAGGCGCAGAGGGTCCATTTCAAGGAATAACAGGATGACGATAGGGGGGGGATCGACAATAAACAATAACATAATTTATGGACAAGCCCTCCTGGAACCCACCCCTAAGGCGTGGAATAGGGGCGGAAGTTTGTGTACATCCACGCGGACGAAAACATGCTAGTATTTACAAAATTTTACACATGGTGACCACCACTGATTATGTCTACAAGTTCTTTTAATGACAAACAATCGGGGAAGCCGACCAGATTACGTAACCTGAAAAGGATATTGGACTTTACTTCAGTAAATACTTACTTTTGATATTTCAATACCACGGCCAACCACATTCATAGCCAAGGTACCTGTAGAAAGCAGGTCTGTAATGTTTTTCATGAACATTTTATTAAGCATAGCCATACGCCGCTCGCCGCGTTTACCGGGTTCATGCTTCACCTTAGTTAAGCTCTTAACACTCGGCAAACTATTGGCTTTATCGTCAAATAAAGCTGGAAAGAATTGTCTGAAAAAAATTATAACCTATCACTACTTTGAAAAATAAAATTATATCACCAATATATATATCCATAGGCATAGATTTCCTTGCATTTAAAGTTTAGGTAATACAACAATACGTTTCGAATCGGTATTGTACACAGAAAAGTTACTTTACTTTTTCGCCTTCGGATTGATCATTTTACAAAGTTTGATGCCCTGTTTCTTTGTATTAAAAGAAACACAGGAAACGTGGTAAAATCGGCGTAACATTTTATCTTAAACTAAAGCTAAAAAAAATCAAAGTTGGATTTTACTAATCTTAATTCACTATTTCACAGAAATCATGTTCATGAAATCAATTCAAAATTTCAAAAACTACAAAAGTCAAAACAACCACTACCATTGACATTAGTGAATAGTGACAGAAAACATTCGTCCGGAAACGACCACCGTTTACACATACGGCTGAAATCAGTGCTCGGCGGCTCAGTTTATATTCATACTTCCATACTCGGCGGCGTAAGGCACTGGTCCCACCGCGAGCTAGTAAGCTATGAGCTATCGGCTATAAACACGAACAAAAGATAAGCACTCCCGTGTAAATAAAAGAGACACGGCGATATTTATAGTTACTCGCCCAGCGGCGAGCTGTTGTGTTTATAGCCGATAGCTCATAGCTTACTAGCTCGCGGTGGGACCTGCCTAAACAGCGCAACTTGTCGCCTACGACCTACGAGAGTCACTTATCTATTCTATAAAGCTACGTCCGCACGCAAATTTTTGCAGGCTTGCAACTTGCAAAAGCTAGATTTGGATATAATGAAATAGTTGTGTGTGGTATGATGAATCGACTGAAAGATTGAATGTTTTGGAAATATTTTATACATTTTTTCAATTATTTTCTTCGAAATTTTGACTTGCTCTTGCAGGCAAAGAACTGCTGAATTCCACAACCAAATTCAGCTGGGCTGATTCCGATCGCAGCTACTCCATATATCAAATTGGCCCAACCACCTACCACAGACAGGTGGATAAATCCGCCACGGTATTCATATTGCTTTGCCGCGTTTATACGCTTGCGATGGCTTGACGCGTGAGCAGGACGCAGCTATGCGTTAGAGGGAGAGGGCTACAATTCGATCTCATTCGTTTACATAGCTGCGTCCTGCTCACGCGCCAAGCCATCGCAAGCGTATAAATGCGGCATTATACGTACGAATTACGTTTGATCTGAGAACCGTGAATACATAGCCGAAATCGTTCTACTTTAATTTGCAAATCATAGACAACCACCTACCACGCAAAGAAAAGCGCGGGTGTGTGGGTGGAGGCGTATATCTTCCCGCCAAGAAGCTGTCAAAATTGTCAAAATCGGGATAACTTAGGAGGCCCGATCCATTATTGTTTATTTTTATTAAATCAATTATTGATATACACAGTTATTCATTAGAACTTGTATTTAAACATGTCCAAATCAGAAGAAAATGAGGAAAATTGGATATCGACTATGGATAATCTATGTTCTAAGTTAAACGTAGACCCAGTTGCTGCAAAAAAAGCGAAGGATTCATTCTTGGAAATAAAACGGAATTACACGCTTGATGTGAGTATTCCTGCACATCAAATATTAGTGGAGCACGTCATTTTAGATAAAACAAAGTGTAATGTTTGTCATTCATTGTTATGGAATGCATACAAAATGTATTTCTTTATTACGTCAACGTATGCAGTGCTTCTTGTATTTTAACAATTTCGACCCATGTTTATTGATATATGTCTTGGTTTGAAAACGGAACTCCGTCCAGGTCATAAAACTCTGATAGTATAGTGATCAGTTTTAACTTCAAGGTTGCTTTGTTAAGGTGCAGCTGATGCAGATGACACCAGTCCAAACAAAATATTTAAAACTTAATATTTTTATTAATAATGACCATATTATAGATCAGTAACTGGTATAATGATCATCTATTCAAACTTTAGAATGGGTATACCAAACACAACCTTTCAAACTACAATTAAATGCACTAATCTATGAATAAAATAGTAGTACTTAGTAACACTTAAATGCATAAAATTAGTAACAATACATTACTCAGTACTGCATGATTTTATAGTTTTCTGTGAGGCCTTGTTTCATAAACTCAAGATTGGGAAGGCTGCCATTCAAGATTTTTTAAATGTTTGGCAGTGAATATAATTCTGGCATATTATTGATTTAACTATGAGCATTAATACTCATATCGTAGAAGAACATAAGTTCTAAAATGTATTTAATGTGCTATTTGTATTTTTCTTAACCTTGTGGCGCCCAGCACGCAAAAACGAACAGTGAAATTTGAAGTTTCTCTTAAATGGAATTAATTTGAATTTTCATCAACTGACACGGCCTTTTAAAAGGCGCGTGGGCCCCACGAGGTTATATAGGACTTCTAGTACTTGAATGTGTGACATCTCTGATTAAGTAAAGTACAAAAAAATCCTGGCTATTTCTGACAATAAGTAGTACAGTATCATAATTATGTGTCATGATATAAATAACATGATTACAGGGAGAACCGCTACACTGGATGGCATGTGCAATGTATGTGGCGTGCCGCACCACCATCACCCCCACACTGTCCGGGAAGGCTGTGGAAGGAAACTGTGTGTCCTTGACCAGGCTCTTACGAATTTGCAACATAAGGTTTGACAAAATTTCAATAGTCATGTTTGTTTTTATATTACTTTGATACTTTGCATCATCAATGTTCATGAATTTAACTCAACAGATTCAGTAACAATGAATTCATGAAGGAACTTTTTTGGTGTTCCATAATTGGTCCAATTCTTCTTTTCCTATGATAGTGATAAAACTTGTCTTTCCACAAGATAATTTATGATCATGAATAATAGGGATAACCTTACATATATAAAGAATCTTATATTATTGGTTTTATAGACTCTACTTTTTAAATTATAATGATTCATCAAGGATTATGAGTGAAGCACTATGAAAATGTTTGCAGTGAATGTGAACAACAAGTGTCTAATGTTTAAATTGTTTGAATATGTTGTCCACAGTCTTATACAGTTTTTTAACAAAATAAAGAAATGGATGGAAATGGCAGCCATGTCAACAGACTTCAAAGACAGGATATCCAACCTGGAGCACAAGTTTGCAGTATCCACTGTTCTCTTCAGGAAGTTCCAACCAATTTTCCAGGAAATCTTTTCAGGATTAACAAATGAGCCCATGAAAAGCAGCACTAAAAGCAAGAAGCCAAAGTAAGTGTACTTTATTCACTTTTAAGGTGTTAGTTTAGTTTAGAATATGCTTTGTTCACGGTGTGTCAACAAAACGAATATTAATAACTTGATGGCTGCCTAGCTCATGGAAGTCATGGACAAATATTTGTTTTTCCTCTATGACATTTGTAAGTTAAATAAATAAATATAGTATATTCTCATACTCCACTACATAAAAAGAAACACCTGTAACAGATACCCTGTGGTTCCTTAAGTGTTTTGTTATGTTTGACCCTACTCTAGCATATACCAAAAAATATCTATATTGTTATGTAATGTTGTATTTTCTTGAAAAAGGTTTAAAAACGTAGTAAAATGGAGAAAAAGGCAATGCAGGTGGTTAAATAATCACATCAAGTTAGAAGTGTTCCATGTTTCAAGAGGAGGTATCTTCTGCCCCTTTCCGCTAAACACACATTCATAAGAAACAATAGTCATTTCGCAGATTGTGACATCAAACATCTCTGTGAGCGTTTTCTCTCTAGGAAGGAATATAAATGGTTGTAGCTTCGTAATTCTTTGAGATATCTGAATGGGAGTTTCGTCACTAGCTATTTTTTTTTTGCATTATTCCTTTGGAGAAATAATAATTGAAAGAGTCTACACCCATATTCAATTGAGGCAAAAAAAAACAATTTATGCGTGTTCTAGGTTACAACCGTGCTCTACAAATGCCTTGTTTGAGTTCACATGGTGCCTATACATTTGTGTGAAGGGAGAGTTCCACACCTCCGCAGACGACCTAGTCGACATGTACCATATACTGCTGTCCTGTCTCGACTTCGCGTTTGGTAATGCTTTCATGAGCAGGAGAATTGACTTGATTAATCCAGACTTTAAAGGTAGGTTTAAACTAAATAAGATTATGAAAGATGTCCACAGCTGGACATAGGCCTCCTCCAAAGAGTGAAATGAAAAAAAAAATGAAAAATGATTTATTTCTTTTCTTAGTACTACAAAATGTTACATGTGCTGGTGTCCCCTTTTTAAGTAAAAATAATACCTGTGCTAAGGGGCACCGCTCTTCCATATGGAGGTAAACAATTAATGCAGTTGTGTTAAGAGAAAAAAAGGTAAGATAAGGTTATATTGTGCCACAATGACCAGACCTGCAATGAATTTAAACAAGTGTCTATGATGAAGTATGTTGTTTAAATATTATGTTGTTAACCTTACGTGATATTTTAGGTTTACCAAATGATTGGCTCAAAGATGATTTTGAATTGCCAAAGAAAGCACCATGCATTATATCAACATTGTGTGAAATCAAGGAAGGGTTGGCAGTGGAAGCTGCTTCCATGAAGGAGTACAGTTGGAGACCTGTCATCAAATCATTCTTTGAGAAGGGGGTAAGAATATTTCTGTCCTGCTCCAGTGTAACCCCGAGTTCGTGTGGCATCCCCACATATTTAAGCATGAATAATGAAATTCATTTAATAAAGTTTTATACGTAGCACCTGGCCTTAAATTGGCAATTACTGCACGCTACGCGTACGGAATGTACTTACCAGGCAGAGGAAGAAAAAAAATTACTCACCACGGGCAGTAATAAAGAAAGCCTTAGGTAGCATATTTATCGCCAGTGCCTTCGATTCGGTCGTCAAATACCTGTGATCTGACACATTCTTTGTTTTACCGCCCTAGGTGAGTCATATTTGTATTATACTTTCAGATTCTTCAGGGCGAAAGTGATCAGTTAACTGGTCTATTAGATGTAGGACTATTTGACATAAATCTAAAATCACTAAATAATGTTTACGAAACTTACGTGCTCAGCGTAGGCGAATTTGACGAAAGAATATTTTTAGGTAAGTACTGTAAGTAGTGATTTATCTTGGATATTTGTTTTTGTTTACATACTTACTTATTATACTCTTTGTTACTGATTTTAGCATTTCATTTTTTTATTCATCTTTAGATGGCTTTCGATCATACACAACCTTAATGTTGAGAAACTTGATTTATGAAATAAAAAAATATGTGATAATTGTTATTGAAAGTTTGTATAAATGTCAAGTTATGTCATATATAAATGCAACACCATTTGAATATGTCTGAATATTTTGATTTTAATTCAATTTTAGCTTGCCTTACAGAGTATAATGATGGTAAATCTGAAAACTTTTATATAAATAAAAAAAACGGTTACCCATTTTTAAATTTAATAACTTGAATATTACAGGTGAACATGCCAATGAACAAATTGGTATGAGAAATAGAGTCTCAGGGGATGAGATATCAGAAGTTATTGCCACATTTGGACCGGTAAGATTGCCTTGAGTCTTAGCGCTTTTGATTTAGCCAGTGTTACGATAATACAATATACTAAAGCCCTTTACTAATTTATGAAAGGAAACCAAGAGTCCAAGAGCTGAGGTTTCGTGTGCGATACATTTTGCGCAGCTATCCGCGAACATGGTTTCGATGGCCGTAGCAACCCTTGCCACTGTATATTTAGTTCTGAAAATGATGACTAGTGTGTATTGCAGAGCGGCCGAGCTTGCCCCGACACGCCTCTGACGGGGCGCGGGTACCTTGGCCGGCGCGCGCCGCTCACGCCCGTGTCCGAGGCCACCAACAGCATCGCGCGGCTCGCCATCTACCTGCGCCACACCAAGCCGCAGCCGTCGCAACACATGACCCGGCTGTTTGCGTGAGTATAGCGACCATAGTACCTGGGCCGGCGCGCGCCGCTCACGCCCGTGTCCGAGGCCACCAACAGCATCGCGCGGCTCGCCATCTACCTGCGCCACACCAAGCCGCAGCCGTCGCAACACATGACCCGGCTGTTTGCGTGAGTATAGCGACCATAGTACCTGGGCCGGCGCGCGCCGCTCACGCCCGTGTCCGAGGCCACCAACAGCATCGCGCGGCTCGCCATCTACCTGCGCCACACCAAGCCGCAGCCGTCGCAACACATGACCCGGCTGTTTGCGTGAGTATAGCGACCATAGTACCTGGGCCGGCGCGCGCCGCTCACGCCCGTGTCCGAGGCCACCAACAGCATCGCGCGGCTCGCCATCTACCTGCGCCACACCAAGCCGCAGCCGTCGCAACACATGACCCGGCTGTTTGCGTGAGTATAGCGACCATAGTACCTGGGCCGGCGCGCGCCGCTCACGCCCGTGTCCGAGGCCACCAACAGCATCGCGCGGCTCGCCATCTACCTGCGCCACACCAAGCCGCAGCCGTCGCAACACATGACCCGGCTGTTTGCGTGAGTATAGCGACCATAGTACCTGGGCCGGCGCGCGCCGCTCACGCCCGTGTCCGAGGCCACCAACAGCATCGCGCGGCTCGCCATCTACCTGCGCCACACCAAGCCGCAGCCGTCGCAACACATGACCCGGCTGTTTGCGTGAGTATAGCGACCATAGTACCTGGGCCGGCGCGCGCCGCTCACGCCCGTGTCCGAGGCCACCAACAGCATCGCGCGGCTCGCCATAAATAAATAAAATGAAGAAATAAATACATATTTTAGGGCTTGGTATAACGACGAGTATTTTAGTATGCATCTCTCACTCCTGAACCTTTTTGGGTGGCACTATTCGTAGTTTTTATTATTACTCCTGTGGATAACATGAAAACTTTAACAATTTCCCACAGTGAACGCGGCGTACCCGACGAAGTGATAAACACGAGTATAATCCAGCCGTGTAACCGCTGGATGGAACAGTTTCGTAACGCCCTGCGCGAGACTAACTGTAGCACCGAAACTATCACCTTCCGCTGCAACATGGTCACGTGCCTCTACTACAAGGTGTTCGAGCATATAATCAAAGAGGAGCACAGGAAGAAACCGCACATTGCACTACAGGTATATTTGACCCGAATTAGACTTTCTTTTGTTTGGTATGTAACCTGTTTACAACCTTGGGTACCACTTGATGACGGGAAAGGAGGACAGACCACCAGCCAAATAGAGATCAGATCACTAAACACCCTGGACTCAGGTCTACCAGGCGCTGCATGCAGCGCGCCAACGGATCCAATAGCGAGCCATCTGTACTTGTAGTTGCGTGAAATGGGCCCCTGTTGTTAACCTTTTGACAGCCAGAGTGCAAAACAAAAGGCTGCCTACCTGACGCCAGTGATAAATTAGAAGTTACGAGCTCTGAAAAGATAGTGATTGTAAATTACGATATCAATGAGCCGGGCCACTTAACTGAACTGGTTTTCCAAGTGCTGACCAAGCATTTATAGACATTGACACACACTTCATTTCGGAAGAATATGTGTGTGTGCGTTTTATCAACAAGATTTATCTAGAAAAAAATACAACTAACTGTTTTTTGATGTGCAGGTGCTGGTAAGCCAGCAGACATACCAGCTGTCACTCTTCGCGTGCTGCGCCGAAGTTGTCCTTCACGCGTACGGCGTACACTCGTTGCGGTTCCCTCGCGTGCTGCGGATCTTCCAGCTCAGCGCCTTCCACTTCTACAAGATCATCGAGTTGGTGGTTCAAGCCGCCCAGGACAAGTTCAGCCGCGACCTCGTCAAACATCTGAATGCGGTCAGTAGCAGCACCATACACATAATGTGTTCACTGTAGCTCAGCGTTTTTAGTTCCATACATATAAGTTCACATGTCCAATATAATGTTAGTGCAATAGAGACAGTGACTTTGTATTTTATAGATCGGCCTTCACGTTATTGTATACCGCCGATGCGAGTGTTTATTACTAAATGCCAATTTTATGTAGGGGACATACATACATCCATTTTTATGAGAGGTGTTCTGTACAGAGAGATTGTAGTGTATATAAAATGCATGCATGTGTCCACATTTTCGACCTTACGTTGACAGAAAGTTGTAGAGTAATGGTGCCTGCCATACAAATCAAATTACCTGAAACTTCAACACGGGTCACCTCTCACACGGTTCAAGACACGACATCAAAATATAGCGACAATGCAATATATTTGCAGGTGGAGGAAGAGGTACTGGAGTCCTTGGTGTGGACATCAGACAGTCCCCTGTGGGAGCGGCTCGAGCAGGGCTCCATACCCGCGTCCACTGACGTCTACATTCAAGACTCCCCACTGCGTAGGGGAAATGGTGTGTGTTGATATTTACTTTCTACAGATATATTAGAAAAACTTCACATGTACAAAAATTTAGGGAATGTTTGAATGAATCTGATTTAAAAATATATCTCTTCTACTTAGTTTTCATCATCACAAATTATGTAAGTATCACATTTAGGCCACAAAGCTTGCTGAGTGACTGAGTGAGTTATATAGCTATTGTATACAGTACTTTTTCTACGAGTCAACTATGTATGTGATTTTAGTTTGGTGTGCGAAGTCTTAACTGAAACATTAAAGTCGACGATTATAAAAAAACATATTGCGCTTCTGTACGCAGGTATCCAGTCGCCAGTGTCGACAGTAATCGACCGGTTCCTGCTGCCGATGGCCGACCACGCCAAGAAGCAGCTCTTCAAAGACAACATCAAACCAGGACAGTCACTATTAGGTATATGTACAATACGCGGCACACAAGTTCAAGTCACCTTGTGCTCTTTTCCGACAATACATTTTGATTTTACGTTTTGAATGTTATAAATGTTAATGTATTATTTTCATTTCAGTACCAAACAGTAACGTAGTAGTTAAACAAGAGCCTCTAACGCCGACGTCCCGGACAAATGCTTCTAATGGCGAAACGACACCTAATTCCACACCTAAGAAGGCCAACAACTCACTAGTGCTATTCTTTAGAAAGGTAATGTATGATTTATACAAATATAACTTATTTATGTATTGGTAGATAGTAGTTTATAACCGAACTTCCTCGTCACACTGCTTAACACGTTCGCAACCAAGAACCCGCCTGGTAGACACTCGTAATGTTTGCTCAGATGCCGGTTCAGCAGTATAAACCTACATGCCTAGCGAGTTCTGTCGGTTTCTGGTGTATTGTTCCATTTTTATTCCGGTTGCGAAAGAATTAACGAGATAGATAGATAGATAATAACTTTATTCAGCCACAACAAACTATAGTCTATTTTTTCATTCCGTAGACTATAATGACATTTCATGTATTGCTAGTTTTTTACGTCTCATAAATAGTGATGTGCTACCACCGGTACTAACTGAAAATAAACGATTGGGAGGTACTTGTATTTCTTGATGAAGCATCTGTAACAATGAATGGATAATCCGTGACGTGCTAAAAACGAGATAACACGCACTGAAAACAATCACTATACGAGTAAAATAACGAATGCCAAATACGTAAACCAAAATGGCGTCGCGTCAGGTCGTCGGCGATATGTCAATGTAATTTTAAATGTTTGAGTCTTAGAGCATTAAACCAACAGGAGCGGCCATGAGTCATTTTCTATACATAAAAAGTCTGCCGATTTTTGCGGGGGAGGGGAACGTCAAATGTATGCGTAACGTGAAAATAGCTACGTCCGATAAACGTCAGTCCTTAAAATATGTATGACTGGTCATATACTTTTGGCAGAGGGGAACGCCTGTCAATGGCCGCTCCGGTTGGTTTATTGTCTAAGGTTTGAGTACATTAGAAGTGAGTAAATTTTATTTATTGTTTATTTCGTATCATTTTGTGAGTAGATTTTATTTATTGTTTATTTTGAATCTAAAATTAATTCAAGATTTTATCGGTTATTCACAAACCGATATCATAGATCAGCACTGTTTGTATATAGCTGGTCTCATTATTTCTACGTTTGACATTTGTGGTTGTCATTTTAGGCTGCGGAATAAAAAAATAGACTTTAGTATAGTGGTACAAACATTTAGAAAAAACATATATTATCAAACACTTTTATAACCTAAGGCATTCAGAAAAGTAAATTTAGTCGAGGGTTGTCTGTTGTGGTGTAGAATAGGTGCTGACTCAGCGTTACTGCTGCGGAGTCCGCAGCGCTGATCACCCGCCAGAACCTTTAAAACTAAATCTAATGGGTCCAACGACCAGTGCAGCGCGAATCAATACTATCGATAATCAGTGTATTATTATAATTGTCAATAGGTAATTCATATTTAAATATTAACGAGTGTAAGTAATATAAAGAATAGAGAAGAAGTGTTTTGTGTTAAAGTGTAAAGTAGGTATAATGTGTAAATGTAGGTGTTGGAATGTAGCAATTATTGGTAATATTAGTATTAGTTGTGGGCAGGTGCAAATTAAGACGGTATCTTTTATAAAAAGCGAGTTTATGTACAGTACAAACAGAGTAAATTTTCAGGGCAATTTTTTTTTAACTAGGTTGTTTAAAAGTCCATGATGATTGCTTCCTTAAAATCGAGTACCCACCCCAACTGCAACGTACCCTGGTTGGAGCAACAATGAAAACTTGAAACGTGTAATAGGCCAGCATTTGAAATTGTTTTATCTAGTTCTACAGCCTAGCGGTGGTCCGCATGAACGACCTGTGCACGCGGCTGCGCCTCACAGACGAGGAGCTGAAGCGCAAGATCTGGACGTGCCTCGAACACTCCATCATGCACCAGACGCATCTCATGCGCGACCGCCATCTCGACCAGATACTCATGTGCGCCGTTTACGTCATATGCAAGGTTAGATTCAATTCTTGTCTTTATTCGGCAGCTGGTGCGTTAGTCAGACCATAAGGCATCGTTTTGAAACCAAATTACCCTGTACTGGTAGCAAGGAAGATCTTATCCTTATCATCATCTGCCAATCAACATTTAGGCTTATACAATGATAAGCCTCTGTTTGGCCTACATGTTGACTCACCAGTTTAAGTAGCAATCTACCTGAACTGCTGAGGATTTTCGCGTCATTAGAACGCAATTACCGATATTGGCCGCGCAATGCAAATGTACACATGTTAGGTAAAGTAACGACTGCAAAGCTTCGCAACAAACTTGCGATGACAGTACAACTTTCCTAATTTGAAATCTAACTTTGAAAAATAAGTAATACTAATTCTCGTCTTCTATATTCCATTATTTGTTCCAGGTTTCAAACAATGCAAATAATCAGGTGGAGAGAACGTTTGCTGATATCATGCGGTGTTACCGGCAGCGGCCGCTAGCGGACAACCATGTTTACAGATCAGTTTTGATCAAGCAAAGTGGCGGAGAAAGTAAGTTAAATTTGTGGTTACCTTAGATAGGCATATATAATTTTCAATTTATTAACTTGTTATTACTTTTCAGGTTCTCCGGAAAGAGGCGATTTAATCAACTTTTACAACAAGGTATATGTGCAGTGCATGCAGACCTTTGCACTTCGGTTTACTGGCAGACATAAAGATGTAAGTATTTGTGTGTAGTGTTTAGTATTCTTTCTCCTCAATTTGTTTTTCTTTTCTGCAAATTGACCCAAGCAGAGTACGAAGTTACATGTTCGTTAAGTGGTTTTCTGTGGCACCAAATTACACATTTAGTCAACCACTTGCTTCCGCCCGCGACTTCGTCTGCATGGATTCAGGATTAAAACTATCATATATTTTAATCCGGGCTATAAACTATCTTCGTAGAAAATTGTATCCAAATTGGTTAAGCAAAACAAACACCCAAACATCCAGACTTGCAGAAAAAAAGTACATAATTGTGTCCATTTAGGTACTGTAATTTCTTTCAATGCACAATCATTAGATTCAGATTAGACCATCATTTATTTTATCATCATTTCATAAACAACATTTCATAAATGATAATTTTATGGTCAACTAACTGTGTTGGCGTTTTTCAAGCTTACGAGGGTTGTTTGATAACTACCCGTTTATGAAAAAAACATTCAGTCGTTTTTGTAAATATGCATTTATTTTTCTACGTAGTCTCCTTTTAACTCTTTACATTTATTCCATCTATACTCAAGCTTCAATAAACCATCTAAAAAGTATGATTTCGGAAAGTCATTAAAATAGGCCTCTGTGGCGGCAATGACTTCGTCATTTGATCTAAATCGCTTACCACTGAGCCATTTTTTCATGTTGGGAAACAAAAAGAAATCGCATGGGCCAAATCTGGAGAATACGGGGGGTGAGGCAATAGTTCGTATCGTAATTGTTTAATTTTGGCCATCACGACTCTGGACGAATGAGCTGGAGCGTTATCGTGATGAAACAGTACTTTTTTCTTCTTTAAATGGGGTCGTTTTTCCTTCAACACAGCTTCAAATTCATCCAATAAATTGGCATAGTACTGCCCTGTTATCGTTCTTCCCTTTTCTAAGTAGTCACTATGTATAATACCCTGCGAATCCCAGAAAACGGTTACCATGACTTTTCCAGCCGATGGGACGGTTTTTGCTTTCGTTGGAGCAGGTTCACCCGGTAAAATCCACTGCTTTGACTGCTCTTTCATTTCCGGGGTATAGTGGTGAACGTTCGTCGACGGTCACAAAACGACGCAGAAACTCCTTCGGGTTACGTTTGAACACTGCTAAACACTGCTCCGAAGTAGTCAGTCGGTTCCGTTTTTGCTCCTCCGTGAGTAAACACGGCACCCACCTCGCCGATACTTTCTTCATACCCAAGTTCGACTCCGCCGCGCTTTATTTAAAGCCATTTTTTTCTGAAACTATACACACCAAGGCAAGTGTTATATCATTTTCGGATAAATAAAGGATGAGGAATCTATTTTACGAACCAAAATAAATAAAATAATACATTTTGGAACAAAAAAAATAAAGTAAAGGAGAAAAACATATACATACAGCGTAAATTATTTTTATTCAATATTACTAAAAATTTTTTAACCACATAAGATACATAAAAACAAAAAATACGGCCATAAAGCCACATTAATTCGGTTTTAGAAAATATATTATTTTGTATATAAATATGTTAACAGACCGGAAATAAAAAAATATGCGTGAGTCAGGGTGATCTCAATGCATGTCTCGTCCGTGAAGGAAATGAAGGTACAGTTTTAAAATACGATAGTTGTCAATTATATGTGATTTCTTTGGGTGTTTCGGTATTTAACATGAAATATTTTAAATGAAACTACGCCCTGTCAATTAGTTTATATATAACACGCTCCACTGCAAAGACACTGCAAGGAATCCAACGAGACCTCATATATCAAAAACCATCAAGCCGTTTGGACTGTAGCCCGTGAAATAGAATTTTCATGTCCACAATCCACATTTATACATACATTCATGTATACATACATACATGTATACCTACATTCATACATGTATTCACACACACGCTCGAAAAACATAACCGTTCTTCGAATCGACCAATCAGCACGGCTATCACAAGACGGCGCGCGAGCTCTCTCGATTTTTGTCGTGGGATCTTTTGTGCATTTGCCTTCTCATTTCCACAAAGCGGATGATGCAGCTCAGCGGAAGCACCTTGAATCCCTTTGGTTGCGGATAGCCTTTACCAAAGTAATTCATTATTTGTCTGGCAAGGGCATGACATTCACATAATAAGTGTTCCATAGTCTCATCCTCCTTGCCACACATTCTACAATCTAAACTATCCGATAGTCCCATCTTGGCCAAAAGATTCTTCCCCTCGTTCCTTCCCCGAAGTGACCTGTTAACACCCCATATATGATTCTGAGATGCTTCCTACTGGATCTCCAGAGTTTCTTAGTCTTGCCGGAGTCCAGTCCTTCTATGAAGAGCTTAGAGCGCATGCCTTAAGCACGCCTCACTCCTCCGCTCGTGTTGGTGTTTCATTTTGGCGTAGGCTTTAGAGGCCGAAATTACAGTTCCCTGGGAGAGCAGAAATGGTTCTGGGCCTACAAAGACCCCCCTCTTGCAAGCTCATCCGCTCTTTCGTTGCCGATGAAGCCCTCGTGCCCTGGTGTCCAAACTAGTTGCACCTTATTGTGCTTTCCAAGCTTGTTCAGTATCTGGACGCCATTATAGGCTAGTCTAGAATTCACTTTCGGCGCTGTAAGCGCTTTAAGGGCCGCTTGACTGTCACTGAGTATATAGATAGTCTGCCCTCTGGTTTGCCTCCTGTGCACAGGCAATTATGGCTTATGTCTCCGCCTGGAACACGGTTGCTAAAGGTGGAAACTACCCATGCTTACACTAATGTATAGTCATTCGCATAAATGCCTGCTCCCGTACCGTATCCCATTTTTGATCCGTCCGTGTACCATATGCTGTCTACGATACCAGACCTCGGTGGTTCTAGGCCTTCAGCCCATTCAGCCCTGGATCATTGGAAAAGGCTAGGTATCAACATCTACGGCGAGTACACCACTCACCTGCGCTTTACTGACGATATAGTAGTCTTGGCTGAGACCATGAAGGAATTAAATACGATGTTCGATGACCTTAGTGAAGCTTCCGAGCGCGTTGGTCTGAGAATGAACATGGATAAGGCGAAGATCATGTTAAAAGCACATGTAGTACCAACCCCAGCAGACTGCTCTCTGTGAATGTCTCCCAGACTCCTCTCTAACTTGAAAAAGAGTCAAGTGGCGAATCCAACTCGGCTGGGCAGCGTTCTGGAAGCTACGGCACATATTTTCATCCAATATTCAGCAGTGTTTCAAGACGAGTCTTTGACCAGTGTGTGTGTGTTTGACCAGTGATGAAATATGGCACTGGAACGTGCTCGCTCACTATGGGCCTCACAAGAAGGCTCAGTCACCCAAATGTCAAGGGAGAGGGTTATGCTGGGAGTTTATCTACGTGATCGCATCAGAAATGGGGCTACCGCAGCGGGAGTAAGGTAACCGCTCAAGATAACCCTTCGAATCGCTAAACTTAAGTGGCAGTGAGCGGGGAACATTGGACGTAGAGCGCCGATAGTCAGCAAAGCTTATGCATCACACGAACAAGAGTCAGTGCCGAACCATTTTCGTAGCTAGAATCATTTCCGTGGTACACTTGGTGACATCGATTTGTCGGTGTCGAAGGTAGATACGACAGGTAAACCACCCTAAAACATGCGAAACTTCGCATTTGACAATTAAAGGATTATTTATTTAAACCGACCATCATTCTCCTAGCGTTATTCCCGGTTGTGCCCCTAAAGGAGCCCAGGGTCCGCTTTGACACCTAATCCCAAGATTTGGCATAGGCACTAGTTTTACGAAAGCGACTGCCATCTGACCTTCCAACCCAGAGGGAAAACTAGACCTTATTGGGATTAGACCGGTTTCCTCACGTTGTTTTCCTTCACCGAAAAGCTAACAGTAAATATTCCGTACATAAGTTCCGAAAAGCTCATTGGTACGTGCCGGGGTTCGAACCCACGACCGCCGCTTGACAGCCGCATGCCTGAACCACTAGGCTACCGTAGCTGTACCGTAGCTTTATTTATTTAAACCGCCGTTGAATAATAAAACACATGAGGGTCGCTACACTCGCTAAGTACTGAGTGTGTAAATAGCTGACACGCGCCGATGGTGCTGCGTCGGCGTGGGATTTTGGTCGGCGGCGGCGGCGCGGCGCTCATATCTTGTGTAATTATGTATGCATGTATGTTTGTATGTGGATTGTGGACATGAAAATTCTATTTCACGGGCTACAGTCCAAACGGCTTGATGGTTTTTGATATATGAGGTCTCGTTGGATTCCTTGCAGTGTCTTTGCAGTGGAGCGTGTTATATATAAACTAATTGACAGGGCGTAGTTTCATTTAAAATATTTCATGTTAAATACCGAAACACCCAAAGAAATCACATATAATTGACAACTATCGTATTTTAAAACTGTACCTTCATTTCCTTCACGGACGACACATGCATTGAGATCACCCTGACTCACGCATATTTTTTTATTTCCGGTCTGTTAACATATTTATATACAAAATAATATATTTTCTAAAACCGAATTAATGTGGCTTTATGGCCGTATTTTTTGTTTTTATGTATCATATGTAGTTAAAAAAAAAATTAGTAATATTGAATAAAAATAATTTACGCTGTATATGTTTTTCTCCTTTACTTTATTTTTTTTGTTTCAAAATGTATTATTTTGGTTCGTAAAATAGATTCCTCGTCCTTTATTTATCCGAAAATGATATAACACTTGCCTTGGTGTGTATAGTTTCAGAAAACCCCTAAATGCGGGGTGGGTCTCGATGGCTCCCGGTCTGAATCCACTCAAGACCACCTAAGGATCAACTGTGCCAAGTTTCAGCGCATAGTCAAAAAGTGCAAGGTATCTTGCAATAGCACACCCACTAAACTCGTTGTACCAGTATCTAACGGTTGTCATAGAAGGAGCATATTCATGGTAAACCGCCTGCATTCTTACTTTTATCTCATCACATGTTTTCCCTTCCAAAAACAAAACCTAATTACAGACCGATACTGTTCTTTCTCCATTTTAACAATTTTACATTCACGCTTACACTGAATCGCTGTCAAATGAGAAAAAAAAACAAAAGACTGCGGTTTTTTTTAATTTTCCCGCCTCTGTAGAATGGCTTAAAAAGGTGGTATACATATTTTCGGCCAGTGATATTAGTACATTTAGAAAACGGCTACATATCAAACAGCCCTCGTATGTACCAACATCGACGCACGCTAATGCAGAAGTCGAAGACTTCTACGATCTACTGAACCGATGTGATGAACACCGTGGCACTTACAACATGATCATTGGTTATTTTGACGCAAAAATAGGTAAAAAACTGGAACTGGATGACGCCAAATAATAAGTTCTCATGGTCTAGGAGACCGGAATGCATGAGGGTCGCGTCTCATTCAGTTTGCTTTTGGTCAAAATTTACAGATTGCGAATAGTTATTTCTACAAAAAAACCTAACCGAAGTTGGACAGAGTTCTCTAATCACACCTAATAAATAATCAAATAGTCTCTTTGGGAACATTGAAGCTATAAATAACATAAAATTCAGCTCTGACCATAGGCCACTTCATGCCAAATTAGTATGATATATAACAATAGAATATTTACCGACACAGCAATTACTGAAAAACAAAAGAAAGAACCACGACAAAAACACACTTATGGGCCTGGTTATACATTGATTAGTGATTAGTGCGAGGCCATACAAAAGCACTCGCATCAAATGTATGAACTCGCACTAATCACTAATCAATGTGTGAATCGGCCATATTGTACACAAAAAAGAAATTGTAGAAATAAACAATTACCACACAACACAATATACCAAAAAACTCACGGAAGGAACAATAAAACTAATAGAAAGCAGGCAATCACTTTACCACCCAAGCAACAGCACAGAATAAAGAGCACTAGACAAAGAAATTAAACGTAGCGTCCGAGTAGATGTTAGTTCCTACAAAACTATACTAGTAGAAATAGCACTAACCAAAAATAGATCATTTAACCCACTTTCACCTAAATGCACTTTTTGGGACATTGGTAACAACTGGTCGGGTTATCTGAGTTTAAAACGGCTAAGACAGGGAGGGAGCATCCGGCGGTAAAAGTTGGATCACAAGTCCCATCTTGAGTAAACAGAGGCAAAATTATGAATTATAGCTATATATAGTCTATATGGTGACCCCCTTCAAACAGGATGCTTTTCAGGAGATCCAAGATTGAATGCCGTCCCGCCCATAACGGAAGACGATGTTCATCTTGTACTTCGCAAGATGAAGTACAATGGAAGCCCTGGCGAGGACGGTATAACAACCGAAATGCTGAGAGTCGGAGAATCGTCACTAATCCCTCACATCACCAAACTGTTCGATAGCATAATCCAATTCCAAAATTTTCGACGAGAATTATGTCGCTCAATCATAACACTGCTGTACAAGAAGGCTGACAGGACTGTGCTATAATAGGTAATTGTCGCCCTATCAGTCTTGTCTCCCATCTTTACAAGATTTTTATAAAAAATCATTGACATGTAAAACTACGTTTTATCAAGGAATAAATGAAATGAAATGAAAAATTGAAAGCCGTATCGCAGGTCACCTGGATAGCCACCAACCCCCGGAACAAATCCTCTCTGCCACCGACTATCTGGATTCCTTTAGTCAAATAATTGAAAAATACCGACATCACAATCTCTCACTTTATTTAGCACAGCCACCATCAAACGTATAGACCAATCACTTCAAATAACAGGACAATAGAGCAAGTCGACAAATTTAAATATCTGGGAAGCATAATCACTAATAACTCCAGATGTACACCAGACATTATCGCGAGGATAGCCATGGCGAAGCAGGCTTTCAATGCCAAGAAGAGCCTGCTCAAAGCCAGAATAGCAGGCCATATTCGGAAGAGGCTTATAAAAGTGTACATCTGGAGCATAGCGTTGTATGGAAGCGAAACGTGGACAATGACACAGCGTGACAGAGAACGATTGGAGGCCTTCGAAATGTGGTGCTGGAGGCGAATGGAGAGGATTAGTTGGAAGGATAAGAAGACGAATGAGGAGGTGCTTGAGAGAGTGAAAGAGAAAAGAACGTTGTTGAAGACCATTGAGAACAGGAGAGGCAGGATGTTGGGCCACTTGTTACGACACGATGATTTTATGAAAACCATAGTAGAAGGGAAGATAGAGGGAAAGAGGAAGAGAGGGAGACCAAGAAGATCTTTTATGGACCAAATAAAAGAAAAAGTAAACGGCGCGTCGTATCAAGAGGTCAAAACAATAGCTGAGAACAGAGAGGAATGGAAATTGCTCCACCGACAAGATTTTGAATCTTAAATATAATGATGAATGAACCATCAAACTGCAATCCTCTGGCCCATATTTCAAGATAGAGAAAGGTGTTAAGCAAGGATACCCGCTATCGCCGAAACTCTGTACCAGTATATAGGAGTTTAAAGGGCGCGCGCGGGTGCCAGCATGGGCAAGGCTCCCGCTATTACGCCTCCTCGTCCTATTGGGTCAGTTGCGTATTCAATGATCTTCCTCGGATCCCAGGTGAAAATAAATGCCAGTTAGAGTTGGGATAGGTGTATTAAAACATACTCAAATATGTTCAAGACTACACAAGCGTTCGTAGAACTAAAACTCTGTGTCACACTTGCCAGAAAGAAATCAAGAAATCTCTATGTTTAATATTTCCAACCAGCCTAGCCTGTTGTGCAACAAGGTTGCCACACCACCCCCCTACGGAGAAACATAACCTCGCATAAAACGAAAGGGGTTATAAAAAAAAATCAGAGAAAAATAATAATAATAATAAAATAAAAAACTAGTCAAATATTTTAAATCTTACTTGTCGACCAGATCTGGTAATGTACGAAGGTTTTTGAGAGGAGTCTGGTGCGGGAGTTGGCGCGGGCAGCGCAGGAGAGACTGCAGTTCCAGGAACCGGGAGAGCTGAGGGAGCACCTGTAACCTTCTGGTCACGTTCCAATGCAGGACGCGAATAAACAGTGTCGTCAGTCATAATATGAGCTGGCTTCACGTGGTCGATGCTAACTTCCGCTTCTCGACCCCTAATCAGCAAGGTGATCGTCTTGTCTGTCTTGCGCAAGATTGGATAAGGTCCCGTGTAAGGAGCTTGCAAGGAACGACGCACAGTATCATCGCGAAGAAACGCGTGGGTCGCTGTTGACAGGTCCTTGAATGTGAAAATTGCTTTTTGATGGTGATGCGATGCCGGAACTGGTCGAAAGTGAGCCATCTTGACACGAAGCTGGTTGACGAAATCGGAGACGTCAGTGGGACGCTTGGATGCGACAGGAGTGACAAGCAGTTCGCCTGGAAGTCGCAGTGGTTCGCCGTACAGTAACTCGGCCGCGCAAGAGCCAATGTCCTCTTTTAAAGCGGTACGAATACCAAGGAGTACCATTGGAAGTGCTCTGATCCACGAGCTGCCGTGGCACATCAGAGCAGCCTTCAATTGGCGGTGGAGACGTTCCACCATTCCATTAGCCTGCGGATGATAGCTGGTCGTCCTGTTCCTGGTGGCACCATGCACTTGCAACAGCTTCTGGAAAAGCGATGACTCAAATTGGCGGCCCTGGTCGGTGGTGACGACAGTCGGAACACCGAATCGGGCAATCCAGCCATTTGTAAAAGTCTCAGCTACTTCCTCCGCTGTCATGGTAACCATCGGCCATACCTCCGGCCAACGCGTGCTGCGATCAATGGCCGTGAGGCAGTAGTTGAAACCGTTGCATGGAGGTAGCGGGCCAATAATGTCCAGGTGGACATGGCGCAGTCTGGCTGATGGCGTGGTGAATTCGCCAAGGTGCGTACAGGCGTGCCTTGTCACCTTGCTCCGTTGACATGGCACACAGTTCTTTGCCCATCTCTGGCAGTCTTTTCTAATGCCAGGCCATACATACCGGTCGCTAACCAGTTTTGCAGTCGCGCGTGCACCTGGGTGACTTAGGCCGTGCAGTTTTTCGAAAATGCCACGACGGAATGCAAAAGTCACATACGGGCGGGGTTTACCCGTAGAAGTATCACACACTAGAGTAATATGTGTCCCCGGAATGCAGACATCTTCGAGCTTGAGAGAGGAGCTGTTGGCCTGACGTAGGCTGACAAGCTCGTCGTCCGTAGCCTGAGAGGAAGCAAGAGCAGCGTAATCCGCCTCTAATGAGATCGCTTCAACTCTTGACAGTGCGTCGGCAACGACATTATCCTCACCTCGAATGTATTGAATGTCGGTGGTAAACTGGCTAATAAAAGACAGCTGATTAAGTTGCGGTGGCGGTAGTTTTTCTCGACGTTGTACGAAAGCGTACAACAAAGGCTTGTGGTCGGTAAAAATAGTAGCATGCTGTACCTCTAGTATATAGCGAAAATGTTGTACGCTTTCGTACACCGCTAAAAGCTCTCGGTAATAAGCAGGCCATTCCGACTGGCGAGGAGTCAATTTCTTGCTGAAAAACGCCAGTGGGCACCACTGATTATTTACCTCTTGTTGCAAGCAGGCGCCAACATGCACGCTAGATGCATCCGTGAAGAGGCCTAAACGGGCGTCGTTCACAGGATGATGAAGGAGCGTAGCATCTGTAAGGCTTTGCTTGCATTTCTCAAATGCCACATGCAGCTCGGGAGTCCATGGAAACGGTTTGTCACCCTTGCTGTTGGTAGCCACCACCGCATTAATCAAAGGGGCTTAAAATTTAGCAGCCTGAGGTATGAAACGGCGATAGTAATTTAAAACTCCTAGAAATCGTCTCATACCTTTAACTGTTTCAGGAGGTTTGTACTCCAGCAACGCGGTTACACGTTCGCATGGAGGTTGCACTCCCTCACCACTGATATTTTGTCCAAGAAATTTTACCTGTTCTGCACCCAGGACACATTTAGATGGGTTTATCACTACTCCGTACTCTTGCAAACGACGAAACAAACCTCGAAGATGCTCCTTATGGGAGGCTTCGTCAGGCGAAAATACGAGTATGTCATCGATGTAAGGGAAGCAGTAATCGAGACCCCGTGTGACCTCATCGATAAAACGCTGGAAGGTTTGACCAGCATTTCGTAAACCGAAGGTCATAAAAGGAAATTCGAAGAGGCCAAACGGAGTTACGATGGCTGTCTTCGGAATATCGTCCTCAAACATGGGAATCTGATGATAAGCTTTTACTAGATCGAGAGTACTAAACACTCGTGAGCCGTGAAGGTTGTTGGTGAAATCGTTAATGTGCCGGAGAGGGTATTTGTCAGGAACAGTCCTGGCATTCAGGGCGCGATAATCGCCACATGGACGCCAGGTGGAATCCTTCTTTAAAGTCATGTGTAATGGCGAGGCCCAAGCACTTTTGGAAGGCCTTGCAGTACCACAACGAACCATGTCCTCAAATTCTTTTTGAGCCGCCACAAGTTTTTGTGGGGCCAATCTGCGAGGTCGACAGGAGACAGGTGGACCATCAGTGGTTGTGATATAATGCACAGTATTGTGCTTTACTACTCTAGGCAAACCTGGTGGTCGAGTAATCTCCGGAAACTCAGCTAGTACGTCCGCGTAAGCAGAACTACCAAATTGTACGGCTTTGACGCTTGGCTGTGAAGTTCCAGAGAAAGATACAGGTACGTGTAATTTAGTATTACCATCCACCAGGCGCTGATAGCGAAAATCAGGTAACAAGTTGTATTAACTAAGAAAATCGGAACCGATAATGGGTGTCGCAACGTCAGCGATCACGAAGTTCCAATGGAAATCCCTGCGTAAACCTAAGTCCAAGTGCAAGGAAACGGTGCCGTATGTCTCAATTGAGCTGCCATTGGCAGCGCTCAGATTGTAATCGCTGCGTTGGTAGCGACCTCTAAGGAGACGGCGAGGGAAACAACAGAGATCTGAACCAGTGTCAACTAAGTACTGGTGTTTAGACTTCTGATCTGTGACAAAAATTCGACGGCTGGGACTAGTACAATCAGCTGCCGCCTCTACTGATTGCTCGTCGCGTTTCCCTGGTCACTAGGTTTCCAGCTACACGGGGTTATACACCTATTTGCCTTTTCATTGTATTTCTTATGGTACCAACATACCTTGGAACCATCCCTCGATGAGGAAACACGAGAGCGCGAGCGCGAGCGATGCGAAGACGCAGAACGCTGATGCGTGCGAGAGGGCCGGATGTTGACCGCTGAGGCAGCAATTTGTTGCTCTAAACGTTCCATGCGCTGTAAAAGAGTGTCTTGGTTAGAAGACGAACCAGCGAGGGCAGGGGTTGCACAAGAGAATACTTGCTTGGACCCTGAGATTTCCATGACCTTGTCACCTAGTTCAGACAGCTTGTCTAGGCTAAGTTCAGCCTGTGATGCAAGTATAGCTTGCACTTGTTGTGGAAGTCGGCGTAGCCACAGTTGGCGCAGTATATTCTCGTCAGAAAGTGCGTTGCCAGCAAGTGAGCGCAGGTGACGGAGAAACTGGGATGGACGTCTATCTCCGAGTTCCTCTACACTAATCAGTTGACGTACCCGCTGCTCTTCAGACATAGACAGTCGTCTAATGAGCTCTTCTTTCAGCTTGGTGTACTGCTGGCCGTCGACTGGTGGTCGTGTGATAAGGTCTTCCACTTCGCCAGCTAATGTTTGATCTAGCTGGGCAACGACGTAGTTGAATTTGGTGCGGTCAGCGGTGATACCTGCTATCTGGAACTGAGCCTCAACCTGCCCAAACCACACCGCAGGTTTATCAGGCCAAAAGGTTGGTAATTTGACAGCAACTCTACACACTTCAGGCACTGGCTGTAGCTGTTGCTGAAGCGCAGCATTTTCAGCTTCCAAGCGTTCAACCAAAGCTCGTAATTCGTCAGCCATAGTTATTAACACACACGTAAACAAATATGCAAAAGACATGCAAACAATACGATCTGGTTAGACTGGCTAAGTAAATATGAGTATTGTTGTGAAGGGTTAGTGGTATAGCAACGCTGATGCAACAAATACAAGTTAATATTAACGTAGCACACAAATGCAAATGTTAAGTATGAACAATAATGACATAAAATTAACTAAAACGTGCAAATCATAGCATTGAAATCGAAAAGAAATGTTTCGAATGACAAATTGTCAAAATAAAAACAACACATGCAGTTTAACACAATTCGTAAAAAGTATAGTTAAAACTTACCCAGGCAGGCTGGCCATAAGATACTGAACTATAACTAACACTTACGTATCTCACAAACAACTCAATTAATAGTAATTATTTCATTAAAACTAAAAACGAACACTAAAAGTTTGTTTACAAAACACCATTTGACGTAATTTTTGAAGTCTTGACGTTGACAAAATAGTGACGAGCACCGGAGAATGAAAACCGATTTGAATTTGAAATGTACGAACGAAAAGTCAAACGTAACGGTCACGGCTGGATAGGATAGTCTATGGAAAACACTTCCGCTGTTTTCGTAGCACACTATCGAATGTTCCGTTGTTCGGCGGCACTAATTGTGACATGTCAACGATGACACAAGCGAGAAATACGAAAAAATAATTATAGTTATAAATGCTCCGCCATTTCACTGCACAATTATGACACAATTTTCGGGTCTTCTCTGCAGCGAATTTCTCCAACTTGGCAGAAACTATGATCCGAACGTCGGGGTCACCAATATAGGAGTCTATTACGCCTCCTCGTCCTATTGGGTCAGTTGCGTATTCAATGATCTTCCTCGGATCCCAGGTGAAAATAAATTCCAGTTAGAGTTGGGATAGGTGTATTAAAACATACTCAAATCTGAATATAAATAATATGTTCAAGACTACACAAGCGTTCGTAGAACTAAAACTCTGTGTCACACTTGACAGAAAGAAATCAAGAAATCTCTATGTTTAATATTTCCAACCAGCCTAGCCTGTTGTGCAACAAGGTTGCCACAAGTACATTGGAGTACGTCTTCCAGAAACTTACGCCGGGCTTGGGAATAGTGGGGACTGGTTTTTGGTGAACGCAGATAGAAATAGAATAGAAGAATAGAAATAGAATAATAATTTATTGCCAAAAAAACAAACTAGTTACAGACATATACAAACAGTGACAAAACAGTAATAAGATGCTAAAATAAAAATAAAGAGCTCAATTCTTTTGGGGCAATAGGTCCCAGACTCAGCATGTGCTGAACAGCGAGAGTTCAGCGCTGGTTTTCAGCCTGGGCCTTCTTAGGGCTCGGTCGGTAGCAGAACCTAAGCGTCGGAGTTGGACGCTGTGCTTTCCAATGCGTACGGAGAAAAAAAAAACAAAAAAACAAAAATTAAGTAAGAGCGTGTGTGTGTGTGTGAGTATGCGAGCGTGCGTGCGTTGTTGCGTGTGCTTGTGTGCGTATATGTGTGAGTGTACGAGCGTGCGTGCATTGTTGTGTGTGGGTGTGTGTGTGTGTGTATGTACAAGTTTGCGAGTGTTAAGAACAGAAAAGGAATTAAAAAGAGAAAAAAAAAATGTATAATGAATGTGAATACCCAACTAAGGGGAGATGAGACACCTACTTGCTTTGCATTTCTAATAAGTGACATTTAACTAATCGCTTGAATTTAAACAGTGACATCGGCTCACGCAGCGGAGGAGGGAGGTCATTCCAGATTTTTGTGGCCGCAAATTTAAAACTCCCCCTAAAAAATGCGGTCTTGTGCAGCGGTATCGCAAGTTTAGTGCAACGTCTTAAGGTCTTTACACGCGAGTCAGTTACCCATTTTAATTTCTCAAACAAGTAGCGAGGCTTCTGGAACTCGATTATTTTTCGAACTGCGCAGGCCAGGTGCAGTTTCCTCCTACTCTCCATGTTTAGAATTTTGTTTTGATTTAAAAATGGGGTAATATGGGCTCGTTTAGGAATCTCGTAGCAGAAACGAGCACATGCATTTTGTACACGTTGTATGGCTTTTTTTGTTTCTGCTAGGAGCCTTGGTCCATATACTGTATCTCCATAGTTAAATTGTGAGAGTACCAAGGACTCTACAAGAATCTCTCTGATCGCGACCGAGAGGTACTTGCGAATCCTATATAGTACTTTCAGCCGGTAAAAAGCATTTCTAACCTTCATATTTACATGCTCGATGTACCGGAGTTGACCATCCATGATTATGCCAAGGTTTTTTGCTGTTTCTACTTGGGTGATGGCTTGGTTTCCCACCGCTACTGTTGGGTTTTGGTCCTTGATTTTTGAACGTTGCCATTTATTACCTAGTACTATAAACTGGGATTTGGCTGGATTTAAAACGAGATTGTTATTTACTGACCAGTCAGCTACTATCTTCAGGTCTTCATTGATTTTATTTAGAGAGGTTATTAGGTCGCTCGGCACAAGGGAGTGATAAACCTGGGTATCATCCGCGTAGAGGTGGGCCTTGCAGTGTTTAAGATTTTTTACCAAATCAGCAGTATATAAAATAAAAAGCAAGGGGCTTAAGATTGAACCCTGTGGTGTACCGCGGCTGATCACCTCAGTTTTTGACCTCACTACTTCGCCTTGGCTTGTCTCAAGCTCAACGTACTGCTTACGGTCGGTAAGAAAAGACTGGAACCATTTACATGCCGTTTCAGACACTCCGTAGTATGCCATCTTAGAAAGGAGTAGTCTTGGATTGAGGCAGTCAAAAGCTCGTGAGAAGTCCAGCAGTACAAGAATAGACCCAAGTCCTTTGTCTGACGCGGCAATAATATCGTCTGTGACTGTTGCCACTGCTGTGGCCGTCCCATGTTTGCTGCGGAATCCTGACTGTGTACACGGTAATAAGTTATTTTCCTCTAGGTACTTGGAAAGTTGAGCGCAGACAATTCTTTCTGTAACCTTAGCGAGTACCGGGAGAATACTTATGGGTCTCAGATCTTTATAATCCTCGGCTCTATTTGATTTCGGTATTGGTTTTACCCTGGCTAGTTTCCAATTATCTGGAAAGGTATTGGTTGCTATTGAAGTATTTATGATGTGCGCTATTATCGGTAGAGTTACATCCAGAGTCAATCGAATCATCTCGACCGTAGTTCCGTCATGACCACTGGCGTTTGTCTTTATTGATGTTATGATTTTGGATATTTCTTTTTCAGTACAGGTTTCTATGTTGAAGGAGTATTTATCTATTTTCTTATTTTCAAATAAAGCCAGCGTGCCCTGGTTCGTGTCGGAGGAACCCGGGAGCGTCAAAAAGAAGGTGTTTATTACATCAGGATTGCATAAATGTTGGGGAATTGTCGGTGTATCTGTTTCACCTAACGTCGCAGAACTTTTTAGATGCTTCCACATTAGTTTTGGGTGAGACCTATTTCTATTAACATAAAAAGTAAAATATGCCGTTTTTTCCCGTTCTAACGCCCCTGTTGTATAATTACGTAACTCCTTGTAGTACTTAAGATGCGGCTCTCTATTGGTTTTCCTGGCTCTACCCAGAGCTTTATCGCGCAGATTCATCATAATTTTGATGTTATCTGTTACCCAGGGGTAGGTTTTGCAGTTGGAGCGCAGTCTACGTATAGGTGCATGTTTGTCAAAAAGGCTTGTGATTAGATGGTTAAAACGGTTAACTTTGTTATCTAGGTCCATAATCTCCATGATTTCCCTCCATGGCATACTTGCGAGATCTTTGTTAAATTTTTCTAAATTGATATTACCGATGAGGCGTTTATGGATGTATTTAGGCACCGGTTTAGGTTTAGGTATAGAAAGTTCAATCAGAATCATCGCGTGGTCGCTAAGCTGAGGGTTATGGTGCACCTGTACCGCCTTACATAAGTTAGGACTATCTGTAATGACTAAATCCAGCAAGGTCGAACTCGATGTCGTTATTCTAGTCGGTTCATTCACAAGTTGGTCGAGGCTTCTTTGAGATAGGAATGTTGCTAACTTTTTTGCGTTAGGTAGATTTTCCTGCTGCATATCAACATTAAAATCGGTAAGTAAAAACACGGACTCGGTGGTTGCAAACATATCAAGTGACTCGTTAAGGGCATCAATGGCGTTATCTACACTTAAAGAATGCGGTCTGTATGCTGTGCCGATAGCAAAACGCCCTATGCCACGAATTTGTAATTCCAACCATGATTGTTCGAGAGTCGATCGCGGGTGTTTCTTAGCCTGAATTTGTAAGTTTTTTTTTACAAAAAATCCTACACCGCCTCCTTTAGATCCATTTTGACGTGGATTGCTTTTTAAAACGTAGCCCGGTAACTTTGGAACATATTTTTCTTCCCCGTCTCGCAACCAAGTCTCATTTAGCGCTATAATATCCGGTTTATGTCTATCCATGGCCGCATCAAACTCATCACGACCCGTGTTTAGTGAACGTATGTTCAATAGACCTAACGTCAAATTATATGTCTTTTTACGGATCATTATAAGTAATAAAAATTGTTATATGTATATAAATCGCACGTGATAGTAGTGAGTGTCCTGTAGTCAGCGGGTTCGTGTTACATGGCCCCATACGGGCTACGACTTTTCGACGACTGATAAGATATCGTTGCTGCGACCGACCGTAGCCCTCACTATCGTATATAAACCTGAGATATAAAGATTGCATACTTTGTCTAATACAGCATGGAATAGTTACCACGAATACCTTAAACTTGTAATCAGAGTAGCGGCGTAACTTCAACCTACAATTTGAAACATTGTTTTTGGATTTACTACGTTTGGATATACATGTTATGAACGAAGCTAAGCACTTTAAGAGAAAAACATACGTTGTAGGCAAATCATTATAAGTATCAAGTTCTAAATTAAACGTTCCAATAAAATTACCGTTATAAACTTCAAAACGTATTACATTAACCGTACACAATACAATGCAATACAAAATACAATGCACATACCTGACTTTGGATACACACCTGGAGAATACATTCAATCTAATACACAAAACATTAACAAGGAAACTACCTATACATGGTTGAAATAGAAGACTATCGCTATTTATTAGTTGCTGTGGGGTCCATTCCGAAAACACGCCGTATGTCGCTTTCATTTTTTATTCGGATCGCTCTACTGTCCTTCCACTCGGTTCTTCTAGCGTAAATGCGGCCCTCCTTCGTCCATACAAACTTCCAGGCTGCCGCACTGCCCGCCTGCCGAGCCTTCCACAGAAGCGTGCGGTTAGCTTTGGTCAGCCTTTCATTGATGTAGACTAACCCGGGAGTGTGTTCCGGTAGCCCGATGTCCGCAGTGTCGAGTCTTCGACGCACGCGTGCGTGCCGCAGTATCTCGTCGCGTACCGGGCGCCTGGCAAGGCGCACTACAAGGGGGCGGGGGCGCTGTTTTGTGTTGTTTGCAATTTGGCCAGCCTCCTGCGCTACCTGTGACTCAGCTACCTGCGCTTCCTGTGACACCCCTGCATTTCGTGCCCTGATCGGCCCCACACGTTCCGCGCTAACAATGTCCCGCATATCTAGTGTCATTCCAATTTTTTGCGACAGAGCCATCGTCACATGCAGAGTCGACTCACCTTGAAATTCGGGTATTCCCGATATTTCAATGTCATTCAATAATTGCGCTTGATCCCTTTCATTTAGTTCGACGTGCATTTGGTCGATTACTTCCTGCAATTCCACGATATTGGGTGGTGGGCTATGACTGGTTTTAACCGATTGCAGTTCTGCACTTAATCGACAATTTTCCGTTTCTGTTTTTAATTTTTTTATGCACTGACGAAAGCTCCGCCTGAAAGCCTTTGATTTGGTCGCTCAAAAAGTCAGTCGTCTCCGAGAATTCTTCTTCTTCAGATGTGACGCAGATTAACCAATCTTCGTTTCGCCGACGATATTGTTATTTTCTTCTCAACTACATCCGAGCTACTACGAGTACAAATGCTTGAAGAACTAAGCAATGCAAGTCTCGAGGTTGGACTAAGAATGAATATGTCAAGATCAAGCTCATGAGCAGCACACAACTTAGGGTCGAGATAGACGGAGAACAAATTGCATATGTCCATGAATACCTTTATTTGGGTGTCATTAGTCACGGCGATGAAACGTTTTTTTTAAATGATTGGTTGGATACTCTTATGAGGGCTGATGATGATCATTTGCTTGATTATGATCCGTTCTCACTTTGCAATATTTCACGGTTCGTACCGCGTTCGCCGATTAGTTCCGACCGCTAAACTCATTCGTCGCATTGTATGTGTTGCTCTCGGCGAGCCTCGTCCAACTCTTGATGCACGTCTAGTCGCGCTGGCGCGGAGCTAGTTCCAGTTCGTACGAATCGTACGTCAGAGAAACGAGGCGTTTTAAGGTGAATTTACTAATTCCACGTGGAACGAGCATGACTGATCTTAGTAAAATTAGAGGTATTAAGAGCCGCCGCGCATTGAGCCACGAGTTCTTTCATTCGTTTTGGATAGCATCGGCGTACGCACACCGGGCGGGAGTGGTTCGCGCTCACTACTCGTGGCCTCGTCTAGTGGCTGGAAAGTCATTTGCGGCAGAGTGGTCGCGTTTAGTGGCGGCAATGTGCGGGCGTTCCAAAGGTTGCGTTTGGTTGCAGGAGTGCAGCCTGTCACCGCTGCCCGCGGGCCGCGGCGACGCGCTGAGCTCGCCGGGCGGCCAGCGCGTGTCGGAGCGGCACCAGCTCTACGTCAAGCCGCTCACCTCGCCGCCGCCCAACCTCAACCAGCTCACGTACCGCTTCAGCCGCAGCCCTGCTAAGGTACACACTGCTGATGTCAGGTCATGTACAGCCGGCCAGCGCGTGTCGGAGCGGCATCAGCTCTACGTCAAGCCGCTCACCTCGCCGCCGCCCAACCTCAACCAGCTCACGTACCGCTTCAGCCGCAGCCCTGCTAAGGTACACACTGCTGATGTCAGGTCATGTACAGGCGGCCAGCGCGTGTCGGAGTGGCACCAGCTCTACGTAAAGCCGCTCACCTCGCCGCCGCCCAACATCAACCAGGTCACGTACCGCTTCCGCCGCAGCCCTGCTAAGATACACACTGCTGATGTCTGGTCATGTACAGGTGGCCAACGCGTGTCGGAGCGGCACCAGCTCTACGTCAAGCTGCTCACCTCGCCGCCGCCCAACCTCAACCAGCTCACGTACCGCTTCAGCCGCAGCCCTGCTAAGGTACACGCTGCTGATATCAGGTCATGTACAGGTGGCAAGCGCGTGTCGGAGCGGCACCAGCTCTCCTTCCTCTCTCGTCCATCCTCTTGACATTATATTCGTGTGCAGGTAATTTTGAGCACTTCACCCGCATAGATTTGGCTGCTGACTCTACAGAATGCTTGACAACATTAAGTTCGCCTTTTGTATCGTAAGTTTTTTGTGCAACAAAGATGAAATTTTTGAATGTTCCAGGACCTGCACGCGATCAACACAATGGTGTCGTGCGAGGTGGGCGGCAAGCGCGTGGGCGACGCGGCGGGCGACGTGGTGAAGCGCGCGCGGCTCGCGCTGGCCGCGCCCGGCGTCGCGCGCAAGCTGCAGGGCCTCGTGTCCGACCGACAGGCCGTCTGAGGTATGTTCCAGGACCTGAGATATAACCATGAACTTCGGAAGTCGAAGTTCGGGTATTTCCATCTCTATCGCACTCACATGACTCGAGTGACAGGGATGCATACGAACTTTGAGTTTTGATTTTCGTGGAAGCGCCGCTGCACGCGATCAACACGATGGTGTCGTGCGAGGAGGGCGGCAAGCGCGTGGGCAAGCTGCAGGGCCTCGTCACTAATATTCACATATTACTCAAGAGCCTTGCTCTTGTCGGTGGAGTAACCATCACTTTTCTCTGTCCATTATATTTGGCTAAAATATGTTAGCCTATGCCTTCCTCTGCCTCTCTTGCCTTCAACATTCCCCCCCACCCTCCAGGATGTTTAGGAAGAAACTGTCGTGCGGTATCAGGTGGCCCACCATCTTGCCTCTCCTATTTCTAATACATCCTAGCAAACATCTTTTCTCATCTACCATCCTTAAAACCTCTTCGTTTGTCTTTCTCCAGTGGTGGCGCTGGGTACATTGGTACCCTGGGCGGTTTTGTATTGAGCACCCCTGACCCCTACTCAAAGTAAATCACCAGCACTACTATCACAAGGCGGCGCGCGAGCTCTCTCGATTTTTCTCGCACTATCCGTCTCTCAAGGTCGTCAGGCAAGGAGATGTTATTTCTCCAAAACTGTTCACCGCTGCACTGCAGGACGTTTTCAAGACTCTGGCCTGGAGAAGGCTAGGCATCAGCATCAACGGCGAGTACATCACTCACCTTCGGTTTGCTGACGATATAGTAATCTTGGCTGAGACCATGGACTAGGACTTAAGTACGATGCTCGATGACCTCGGTAAAGCATCCGAGCGAGTTGGTCTAAGAATGAACATGGATAAGACGAAGATCATGTCAAATGCCCATGTACTCGTAGTACCAACCCCCATTACAATCGGACACTTTACGCTCGAAGTTGTAGACGATTATGTATACCTAGGACAGACGATCCAGTTAGGTAGGTCTAACTTCGAGAAAGAGGTCAATCGTCGAATCCGACTCGGCTGGGCAGCGTTCGGGAAGCTACGGCAAATCTTTTCGTCCAATATTCCGCAGTGTCTCAAGACGAAAGTCTTTGACCAGTGTGTGTTGCCAGTGATGACATATGGCACTGAAACGTGGTCGCTTACTATGGGCCTCATAAGAAGGCTCAAAGTCACCCAAAGGGCAATGGAGAGGGCCATGTTGGGAGTTCGCGTGATCGCATCAGAAATGAGGCTATCCGCAGCAGAACCAAGGTAACCGATATAGCCCTCCGGATCGCTAAACTTAAGTGGCAGTGGGCGGGGCACATAGCACGTAGAACCGATGGCCGTTGGGGCGGAAAGGTTCTCGAGTGGCGACCACGTACCGGAAGGCGCAGCGTGGATAGGCCCCCGACAAGGTGTACTGATGACCTGGTAAAGGTTGCGGGAGTCCGCTGGATACGGGTGGCGCGGGATCGGTCACTTTGGTACTCTTTGGGGGAGGCCTTTGTCCAGCAGTGGACGTCTTTCGGCAGATATAAAAAAAAAAATATATATATATATAAGGGGACAATCTTACACAAATTGACCTAGTCCCATAGTAAGCTCAGTAAGGCTTGTGTTATGGGTACAAGACGACGATATATATAATAGATATAAATACTTAAATACATAGAAAATATCCATGACTCAGAAACGAATATTCATGCTCACATCACACATCATCACCTCACATCATCAGCCTATATACGTCCCACTGCTGGGCACAGGCCTCCTCTCATGTATGAGAGGGAACGGGCAGTAGTCCCCACGCTGGCCCAGTGCGGATTGGGGACTTCACATACACCTTTGAATTTCTTCGCAGATGTATGCAGGTTTCCTCACGATGTTTTTCCTTCACCGAAAAGCGAACGGTAAATATGAAATCATATTCCGTACATAAGTTCCGAAAAACTCATTGGTACGAGCCGGGATTCGAACCCACGACCGCCGTTTCACAGCCCCATGCCTGAACCACTGGGCTACCGTAATTCATGCTCAGCACGTAAATATTTGCCCTGACCGGGATTCGAACCCAGGACCTTTAGCTTTGTAGGCAGCGTCACTACCCACTAGGCTAAACGGTCGTCAACGGTCGTCGGTCGGATATGATGATGATCCGTCTCTCTCTTATTGAAACACTTAGGAAAAAAGGTATAGTGCGAGAAAAATCGAGAGTATGTCGCGGCCGTCTCATGATAGACGTGCTGATATGATGATATAGTGCTAGCGGTACGCCAAAAAAAGCTGCAAATGGTGTTGAAAGCATGAAAATTGGAAATGAATGAAATGAAAAGAAATTTGTTTATTTGCTTAATATTATGTACGTATAAAGATGGTCTGATAAATGGTAAGTAATGTCCATATAATGTCAATACCTTATAAAAGTAGGCATGCAAATCTATTTATTATAATTGTTTTGTGTAAATTTATATAATTACAATGTCAAGTATTAATAAGCTTCAATGTCAAGACTGTTAATATCATTAAAACACACATTAAAATAATTAAATTGATACAATCATTATGACACTAACATTATATAAAAATAAAATTAAAATAAACTCAAATTCCTCCATCAAAGTCCTTAGTATAATTCAGGTATTCATTGACGCTATAATAATTACATTCCCCTAGATAATGTAAAATTGCTCGTCTGAACTAATTTTTGTGGAAGTTTATTATATATTTTCGACATCATCCCTCCAGCATTATTGCGGTATATGGCTAAATTTCGTCTAGTCACTACTAATTTGTTCAACCGATTGCTTCGTGCATCGGGGTTTATTTGAGCAATAGTGGTGAAATATTGGCTGTGTCTTTTAACAAATAAGCAGATTTCGGCTTGCATGGCAAGGGAAGGATATTGAGCCTTTTAAAAACAGGCTTACATGACTCTCTGGCTGAAATACCACTTAATGCCCTTATGCATTTTTTTTTGAGCTTTGAATGCTCTTTCAATTTCTCCAGAGTTACCCCAGATTATGAGTCCATATCGTAAGACTGAGGACTTGAGGAGGCATAACTGCGTTTAAGGCTGTCTTGAAGACACGATAGCTTTTAGTCGTTTCAGTGCATAAACAAATCTATTTATTTTGGTGCAAACAACGTCAATATGTTTTCTCCAGGTACAGTTTTCGTCAAGCGTTAATCCTAAAAATACTACGGAGTCAACTGTTTGAATGTTAGTATTGTTACATTTTAAGTCTAAATTATTATTTTTAGTCTTATCAGTTCTAAACTGGATAGCTTTGGTCTTGTCAATATTAATTTTTAAATAATTTATTGTCATCCAATTTACTACTTTCGCGTTTCATTGATGTCAGTTTCGAGAGTGTTTGGATTATTACCACGAAATAATAGTGTGGTCGTCAGCAAATAATATGCTTTTATGTGTCGTTATATCTGGAAGGTCATTGATATATAAAAGGAAGAGCAAAGGGCCTAATATACTTCCTTGAGGCACACCACTTTGATTTAATTTATATTCTGACTTTTTCTTTATTAATTATTTTGGTAATTTCTGTACACTGTTTGCGTTGACTTACGTACTGAACGATTGATCTTTAGGCCATACGAACCAATTGACCCCTTGGTACGAAAAAAAAGGAGAAAGGAGTTACATGTAACTTGGATCTTTTCAAGACGAGAGTGAATAGACACTATTTAGGTATGCATGTAGCACCCTCGACCTCATCATCACTTACCATCAGGTGAGATAGTGGTCAAATGCGTACCTATACGTAATAAATAAAAAAAACTTTTTTTGTACCTATAGGAAAAAATATGTTCTGAAACCTATCGTGTGTGGTATCTAATAAAAGGGCTTACTAGGCCGATTCTAAAAATATATCACATCATTATCAGCAGTCACTTGAATTAAATTAAAATAAAAATCGTTTTCTGAAACCTTTGTAATTCTTTGAGATATCTGAATGGGATTTTCGTTACAACGCACATTTTTATGCCTTCATTCTTTTGGAGTAATAATAATACATTTTGAGTCTGCACCCGTATTATACATACGAGTGTTTATTTTATTTAAAAAATCTATTATTTTTTCAAAATTGACTTCCCTATCGGTTTCAATTGATAAAATTGAAAGATTATTTAGTCCAGTTTGGCTCATCTTCATGCCTTATGTAACATTTAATTAATTTTAACTTTGAAGAACTTCTTTCACACGAAGCATTTGGAACACAAATTGTTTGTATAGACATAGGGCTAAACTTGGAAACGATTCAGAATATATTGAAATTTAAGGAAAAATTTAAAAATTTAATGCTGCGAGCCGGATTCTAACATTGCTCTCTACTGCTAAATAAATATTTTTAGGGTACCTCCCCTTCACGTAAAGTGGGGATGTATATTGTTTCCTTTAATTTATATAAACCCATGATCCTTGGGCTCGGGGATCGAGGGGGTATCGTTGCTTAGCTTGTTCAAAAATATTATGGGTTTAGCCCTAATTTTTGTTCGAGTCAAGTATCACCATGTCATCCTTGCAATTACTTATTTTAGGAAATTAGTAAAATAAAACTTTGCGATTCCTTTCAAAATATTAGTAGGTACGACTAGGTACATAGTAGGTGGTTATATATTGATGTCTTTATAAAGGGAGATATAGTGCGCATTTTTAGCTGTACGAGTGAGTTGTCGTTCAGGTCTTTGGCACCCCTTGGTGCTTGGTACCCGGGGCGGACCAGCAAGTAACTCAAGACTTGGTTTTTTTTACGATTTGCATTATACTACTAATTTTATTACGCGAACTCGAAGAAAAGATCTTGCCCTCAGACACACGAGAAATTTCCCTGTTCAGCACCACTTCACGTCGGTTTACTCCCCCAAGGGTGGTCAGATCATCCACAACAATGTACCCTGCTCATATTAACTTTTTTCACTTTTCAGATATAACTGGAAAGGACAACTACGCAATGGATTTTATGTTTTATTTCTCGGTATGCAATAAGATAACCTATTTTATTTTAACCGCAGAAGGCGCTAGATATTTTATTTCAATTGAAATAACAAGCACCAATGATTATATTATTGCTCTGTAGCAAAGTAGTCTATTTAGAATTTAAACAAAAATCGCTACCGGCTCTCTGTCTTATAAATAAATTATTAATTTGAAGGCATGAGTTTAAGAACTAAAATCAATTTATTTTTTACGAAGTCTAGCATGTTTGGTTATCCCTGTGGCTGGTCCCAAGTTGCCGACCGCCGGTGCTGGGGCATTCGTCTGAATCTGTAGTCACAGCGTTGAACCGACGCTTTGAACCATATTGATCTCATCTCTATTTATGTTGGTTATGATTTTACGTATGCCATATAACCTAAACTTGCTCATTGCTAATGTAAACTAATATTAAGTTAATAATTGAGGAACTGGCTGTGGTGGACCAGGTTAGTGCATAAGTCTATTGTCTTTCCGGTTTTGAATCACTGGCGAATTCCGTAAGCCTTCGAAAAATTATGTACTCTTATCTTATAAGGTGTTACTGACGAACTGCAATACGCGTTGCTATCAAATCAATATGTATTTTATTTAAGTTAATCACAATTATTACACAAAAGTAGTTTTTAGCGACTTGACTATATGAATAATTTGTCAAGTTTTAGGCATAAACATCATGCACTCGCTGAATGGAGTTGTTATTTCAGCGGAATCTATTGAAATTGCTTCCATGTTGATTTAATTATTTATTAGTTTTAAGTAATCGGACACAAAAATCAATTTTGTTTGAACTGTAATCAAAATTAAATGATTGTATATTTCGGACATATTCATTTTATCATGTATTGTATGAAGAGTACTATCTAGGTTTAGTAAAAGATGTGTAATTAAATTGTGCTTTTATTTATTTTATGATAAGATAAGTAAGTTAATAATTACCTTATATCTAAACAGCAAATGCTTACTGCACACTACCAAATGCAGGATATTCATTTCGTTTCTATATTTAACATTCAATGAACTTCTTTTCACTCCAACATACTTTTGCTGGATCTATCAAATTTTTATTGTGCCATGACTTTGCATCAAAAATTACAACCGAATTTCAGTTTTAGACCTGCAACACACTGGCGCGGCCTGCAGTAAATTTGACAGCTAATGACAAGTTTAGGCCAGGCCGCGCCATTTTGTGAAAGGGTTTATTTAACTAGTACAAATTCAGATACGTATCTGGCAGATAGTAACGTGGTGGTCGCCCCTACCAGAATAAGGTTGACTAAAGATTTTCATAGTATGTATAAATGTTATTTGCATAGTAACCTGTTTCTCAATTCTCGCGAAAAAAATATGTATCCGATTTTGCTTCGCGTCTTGACTACTAATGGTAAATCAAAAGGGAATTACAGCCTTATTCAAATATTCTACTTCATATTATCAAAGCTACTCATTTAAAACTACTATTACAAAGTTATTATGAACTATAATTTATAATAACAATATGGATAGGGCTCAATACGACCCGGACCTTCTACAAGGCAAAAAGAAGGACGTTCTTTTGCATATGTTTGATATTTAAAACAATCACGGACACGGATCAAATCAATCGAAAGATAATTTAAATTCTGTAGCATTGGTGTCTGTGCTTGCTGTGTCTGTGTTGAAATGCCCATATGGAAGCCCCAGGTTAGAATATATATACATATCTACCTCTATAATATACAGTTCTATCATAGTATAATAAACGCGGGAAAGATTTACGCGCTACGATCGATGTTTAGGCAACACGACATGTATTAGGGCTTCAGTCGAGCGGCCGGTAAAATAAATATTAGTATATCAAGAAACTGACTGGTTAAACTGATATGCAAAACAAACTAGGTTGATCTATAGTAGTACACTGTGCAACGAGGTCGGTAGAAGATTTTTTACTAACTATTTTTATCATGTTCCAAGTAATATGACTACTAATCGAAAAAAATACTATCAGTCAGTCAAGCATATTTTTTATTATAAAATATTTTACAGACTAAATTATACCCTAATATTTTTATTCTTTAAATTTTTCCGTTACACGTATTATTAGTGTTTTACATTTAGATTCGTATGTAAAAAGATTTACAAACACCGTATTTGAGCTAGCTTGTTGCTTTCTAACCGACATATATATGATTGAGACATACAGATACAATTTAAGGGCGTAATATAGGCTTTGGTAAATGTAAGCTCAGGCTTAATACGCATAATACGGGGTCAGAGCCCCGTATCATGGTCAGCCTTATCACGCGATAAGTGACAAGATAGAGCGTCCGTCTCGTTCTATTGAACGGTGTCAGCTAGTAACGGACGGTCTATCTTGTCACTTATCGTGTGATAAGGCCGTCCATGCTACGGGGTCTGCTAGTTATGAATACAAGGAGCCGCTGTGAAGATTTTCCAGTGAGTACATATAACATTAGTATAGGTGATAGGCATCAGTATAGTTCAGGTCGTGGCGAGTTACCCCAGGAAAATTACGTTTTTTTTAAACATTAATTTATAACAGCGTTTTTTTTGTTTGTTTAATTTTCAAATGTTATTCTAAGATGCCTTATCCAAGAATCCACCGAAATTTCCATCGGGAAGTAAATATATAAAAATAAATTACACATCCATTATGTTTTTTGTGTGATTTATTTATTATTCTTGAAAAGCTCCTGTAAATTAACCAAAAGAAAAATTCAAATATCTAGTAATATTTTTCCTCTTTTTTTAGGAATTGGTTAAATATCGATTTTTTTGATGACTAATGTTTTGGTGGATTTTGATTCTACGTAATTACTAAAATGATAATATATCAGTTACACACAAAATGCTGCTGTTATGAATTATTTCCAAATTTCCATTTTTTTCCATACTAATGAAAATGAAAGTGCTTGGGCTAAGTGGCGAGTGGTGAGCGGTGAGCTAGAGCATGTCCGGGGCGGGCCGGTCGGGCGCGGGCCGGGGCGCGGGTCAGGTGGCGCGGCCCTTGCCTTCCTTGATGGCGATCACGTAGCGCTGCGCCACGCGCTCCGGCGGCGAGTACCCGTCCGCGTACGACGAGTCCTGCGGCCCGAGGGATCACGATCACGTTAGACAATCAATACAATCATGTTAAATGAAAAACCGCCCAAGTGCGAGTCGGACTCGCGCACGTAACACTATTTATAAACGGCAAAAAAATCACGTTTGTTGTATCGGAGCATTACATTTTTTATTAATTCTGTTCTTTAGTATTTGTAGTTATAGTGGAAACACAAATACATCATCTGTGAAACTTTTAACTGTCTAACTATCACGGTTCATGAGATACAGCCTGGTGACAGCGGAGTCTTAGTAATAAGGTCCCGTTTTACCCTTTGGGTACGGAAAATGGCACATTAAAACTTGGTCAATAGAACAAATTCACCATAAACTTGTATCTGTTTCGCTCCCAAAAATTACCGTACCGCCCCCTTCTTTGACTTTTCAAACAGTGGGTTTCATACAGCTGCATATACGAGTGATTTTTTTTTGCATTCAGTTGACGTTGTATGTATGTGATCCAAATATCTTATTAAAGTGTTGATGCCCCAGATAAATAAAATGAGAAAGTAAATGCAACTTCAGCGACACCATTTATAATCCAGATTCAATCGTCGTAATATCCGATTAACACTTACTATTAGAAATTTTATCCTCCTAAGGCCCATGGACCTACCATTTTCAATTAGATAGTGTTGCATTGGTTTTGTTACAGGAGTTTTTTGAAACAAAAGAAATTCATCTATATTTCCGACGCCAAATGGTTCAAATTTCAATGCCATTTGCCTAGGAGAGAAGAGAAATGATTCATATAAGAACATTGACTCACTTCAAACAAGACCTCATAGGGATCGGCGGAGGAGGTGGGCAGGCGGTTCACGACGGCGCGGTAGAAGCACGTGGTCTGCGGGTACAGCGCCATCACCTGCAATAAATAAATAAATAAACAAACAAACTCACCGGCAATGTATGCTGCGTTCCCAAAAGGCCGCCATGGGCTACGCAGCATTCAGTGGGATTTTACCACATTTCAAGTGTACAAACGACAACACAGTTAAATGACCATTCTGTATTTATATAGAACCTTATTACAATGCACATAAAGTGCATGGATGGTCAGGTAGCTGTGTTGCCGATAGTACAATTCGACTTTTTTACACTTGCCATAATATAGCTTGACGCGTTCGGTGACGATACGTCAGCAGATGTACCAAATAAAACTCTTAATTTATAGCACTATCAGCGAAAGTGTTAAGCTTAATAGTAAAATTTGTGCTTCCATGTGTTATAGACAGTACACATCGCGGGCATTAAATAATACTTAAGGTGAGGCATCTTGAGGAAGGGTGTAGAATGGGGCTTCGAATTTCGTAGTTTATTACGCAAAACTACATAAAATGTGACAGTTTCTTCTTTAAATGATATTTGAAGATATTTTATACTGCACATGAGGCTCAAAACACGATTTGATTCATTTTCCTCGATGGATTAGGATCGCAAAGTCAGGTCAGAATTAGCGTTTTGCGGTAGGTCGAGTTGACATTAGTCAACTAACCTGTACCATTTTTTTCCTGGTCAATATTCAGTATTTATTTTTGTATCCTTTTATTCCTTATGTATATGTGACAAGCAAGTGGGCTCATTTTATTTTTAATAATCGTGAATTAGTGAAATTAAGCACATAAATACAAAATCATGCTGACATCGGGTGAGCGTAAGTCATCTCGCTTGAATTCTAGACATTCTAGTAGGCAGATGGCCGTGCGGCCTCGGACTGGAAGGACGTCTGTCGCAATTTTTTCATTTTGACAATTGTATAAATCGCTAATTTAATACCAGCCATTTGATAATAATACATTTTTAGGGAGAATTAATAGGTTGTTGTGTGGTTGGATAAACGTTCCAAATTGTTTTTTTGGCACATTTACAATATGGCTAATATAAAACTCAAAATTTCGTTCACAACCCAACCATTACAACCCGATTATTCCTCTTGCAGACCATTCTTAATGAAAAAAGTTCAAATACGTTTCTTTAGTACGTGGAGTATTTTTTTAATTCGGTGGTCACATCGTCTAGTAAGGTGTATGTGTGCGTATTTATTTTATCATACCATCATCTGTCATATAGGAAGATTTGACTTGGATTTGACATTTGTCATTTAGGTTTTCTTAGGCAGCACATTTATAATTTTCATCAATAAAATAATGATAAATAACTACAATGAGCATCGAATCGTGTACGAAGTTCGTACGAACACTACGAACTATAACGTTTATGATCTAATTATTAGTTTATGATTATATTGTGATCCCGCCATAATAATGACGCCGTCCAGTAAAATCCCCTACAGTGTTAACAAATTGAATGTGGAAAGACAGTGTCAGAATATTGATACTCTACTCGGAATTTGCAAGAATGATGCAATTGTGTTTATTGTGGTCAAATCAAGACGAAATAGTGTCACCCGACTTGAATACTGTTCTTCAAGATACATCCTAACTACACTTCAACTCCCAAGTTTTTAACACATTCATTGCCAAGAATCTGTACGTGCTACGCTGGTTGCCGATCCCGTGGTCTTCCCCGTATGTAGCGGAAAATGCCTACAATCACTAAGCGGGTTCATGGCAGACCTGAGTGAGAGTGAACAAGAAGCACTATACTAGCAAATAATTGTAATAAATAAATGCGCCTAAACAGTGAAGTATTCCATGGCAAAATAATAATATACATGTGCATAATTTGGTTGCCTATCTTCATTTAATAACCAGAAAAATAAAATAATTCAAGTTGGATGATTTCATTGCATGTTATACTTTTATATTATTATTGTGGTATAAAACACACCTACTATTGAAGTAATTGTATAATTTTTTTTACCTACTCCCTCAGGGCTAAGGAATTCACAAGACCAGACATATTTATATTATGCTGCTTTTATACTCTGCTTGCTCGTCAGTCAAGTGTGAGTCAGACTCATTCACGAGGGTTCCGTGCCGTACTCGCAAGATATTTAGGGATGGGATGCCTACCCCGCAAGTCAACGGCCGTTTTTATGGTTGCCAATGAGAATACAATTATGTAAGATCTAAATCAATGGAATTTGCTAACTATGTAAACAAACCGTCATACTGAAATTGACATTAAATGTCAATTTCAATACATTGTTTGCATAGTTAGCAAATTCCATTGATTTAGATCTTAGCTAAAATTGACTTCAGTTATTTTTACAGTTTGGCACCGTATTCCTTTGTGATAAGGCGAAAAAATAAATGTTATACTTATAGTTTTCTCTATTTTCACCCGAGCAGAGCTCGGTCATTTAGGTACTTATGCATATCCATACAAATATTATAAATGGGAAAGTGTGTGTGCTTGTTTGTTTGTTTGTTTGTCCGTCTTGCACGGCAAAACGGAGCGATGAATTGACGTGATTTTTTTAAGTGGAGATAGTTGAAGGGACGGAGAGTGACATAGGGTACTTTTTATCCCGAAATCATCCCCTAAGGGGGTGAAATGAGGGGGTAAAAGTTTGTATGGAGCTGCGTATAAACGAATTCCACGCGGACGGAGTCGCGGGCAGAAGCTAGTAGTATATACAATTTGTAATCTTATACGTAGAAAAGAAATAAGTGTAAAATACATTACTTACAAGCATGAATCTCAATCAAGGGGCCATCCAGGAAGCACGGCAGTCAGTACAATAACCAAAGAATTTATGTAGGTACAGTCAGCATCAAAAGTAGCTGCGCAATTGACGTCTTTAAAAGCTTTTATATATTTTTTGGTACCACGTCGTTAGCAAACAAGCATACGGTTTGCCTGATGGTAAGCAGATATCGAAGCATATGGACGCTTGCTAGTTGCTGCTAAAGAGGATCACCAGCGTGTTGCCAACCTTTTATTGATTCAAAGATTTTGAGGATACTTAGTGTTAGTTTGAATTAACTCACAGATTCCACGAGTCCTCACGAGTTGACGATATATTGTTGCTTACCAGATATTATTATTTTGTAGATATCGTATCAAAATCAGCAAAGTTCATTGGATGTGGAAATGGGGAGCACCAAAGAGTTTTTATGATCATCGTGAATGTACTGATGACTTCCTTTTACTAAGAAAAAAATACTTTTATTATGTTTTTAGTTTCTAACCTATACGTAAATTGCTTATGTAAATTAGATAAGACTAGATCTAATCTAATCTAGATAGGATTATTTGTATTTATTTTTTACACATTAAAAATTACAATATCAATTTGTAAAATGTCAAGATTTCGAGAATTTCTAACATGTTCGTATTTTTTAATAATAAAAGCTTGATTTGTTAACTGCGAATACAAAATATTATATTATTCTACCTCCCGAAAAAGATTGTCATTCATTACACTCATTAACATAATAGAATAATTATAATAATAGTTTATTTCATAACATTGATAAATATTATAAATGTCAATAAATGTGTTGCGTTCCGTGGGTCACGTACGGTGCTGTCTAAAAATCAGCGCTGTAGGTGTCTGTCTGACACCTCAGCATAATGCTGAGACAGCGACCGATTCACTGCCGCGAAGACACACACATAATACTGTGTCAATGGTATGGAATTTTTTTCTCTGTGTGTCTTTTGTGTAGTGAATAACTGTCTTCTTTCTCTTTCTTTCTTTCAATTGGACATTTTACGCTCGAAGTTGTAGACGATTATATATACCTACCTAGGACAAACTGTACAGTTAGGCACGTCCAACTTTAAGAAAGAAATCAATCATAGAATCCAACTCGGCTGGTCAGCGTTCAGGCAGCTTCCCTCGCACATACATATATTTTTATGCCGGCTGTACACTCTCGGCTGAGACCTCTCGCCGAGAGTCTCGGGGGACAAGTTCTCGACGAGAGCACACCATGTACACTCTTTTTGCGTCATTTGAACCGCGGAACAGCCCTTTGACTCGGCCGCAAAAACCGACACGCGACCGAGATGTACCGAGGCGAGACCCGAGCGGGCGAGACAAGGCGAGAGCTTCATGTATACTCTCGTTCTCGGTCTTTCTCGGGGTGTCTCGCCGAGAGTGTACAGCCGGCATTATGTTTTATCCAATACTCTACAGTTTCTACTACTACTTCACTAGAGCCTTTAATCTGTATGCCGTATAACGGTATAACACTGAAACGTTTTCGCTTACTATGGTCCTCATAAGTAGCCTCAATGTCACCCTAGCAATGGAGAGGGTTATAGTGGGAGTTTCTCTGGGTGATCGCATCAGAAATTAAGCTATTCGCAGCAGCACTAAGGCAACCTAAAAAGCCCTCTGAATCATTAAACTTAAGTGGCTGTTGGGGTGGAAAGGTTCTCGAGTGACGACAACGTACCGCAAGACGCAGCGTGGTTCTTATAAGTCTCGCCTTGCCTTGTGGATTTGCGATTGTTTTATATTTGTAATAACTGCCCATACTATACATCATTTTATCATTCAATCTTTACATTTTCATTCCAGAGATCCCTTTGTAAAAAACTTACTTTAAGTAACTTTTTTTACGTTTTGACACAAAAAAATACCTGTGTACATATTTAGCCCTTTCACGGTCAGGCAAAATAGTAGTTTTCTGAAACATCTAGTACACAATGAAACATTTCATTGCATGTTTGAGAAAAAATATATTTTGGCCGGGTATTGGTTTACGGGTATACCAAATACATTGGTGTTACAATTTCGTAATAATACTTACAACAGACGTAGAAGCCGAATGTATAATTATATTTTAGGACGGTATTTTATACTTAGTATTTGCATATTATTGATAGTCTATGTAATACTACTATACTGTTCGACTATTCGACAACATAAACCTAAAAAGGAAAATAAGGATTATACCTAATATTAATAACCTTAAATAAATTCAGACTGACGTGATCGCTTAGTGACCCCTCTATTGGGATGAGTTCCACTTTGGAATTAAATTAAATTTTCAAATTTAGGTATCCATCCAGGCTCAAGCGCCCCCTCAAAAGGCCAGCTCGATCTGAGTCCCTACCAAAATCTAGCCTCAGCGCGGTTAAACACCCCAAACATTTTCAAGCAATGTTAATAACTCAATTGCTTATTATCATGAAATTTTGCGCCTTAGCGAGAACCGAATAGAGTTGCTATAACATTGCCAATCTAACGTACTATTAAATTATCAATAGTACATATTTCATAATACTTAACCAAAATGTACCTAAGAAACATACGCAGAATACTACGACAATGTCTACAAGTCTCTCTCTCTCTGACATTTTTCAATGTGTTTTGACAATTTCACTTTCGGTATGGAGGTCGGTGACTGATATAAAATTACAATGTCACGAAAGAAAAAAAAACCGAGGCCAGTGACCTATCACAGTAGAGTGAGATAGTGTGCGCGAAATGTAGTGGTGTGTGTTTCTGGGGAGAATTACGATAATGTTGCGCCGCCTAGTGCTATTTTAGTGTCGCGTATGTAGGTAGCTTCATTCAACTTGTCTCGCCTTAAGGGTCGGCAGGGGACAATCGAGGGTCTGGAATGTAAGAGAATTATATAGTAAACGACGTTCCACCACCTTGAAAAAAATTACACAGCTAGCCAATGAATGTTACTTCTTCTTGAATCATTCGAATTCAAGATAATGCTGATGGGTAAGTGTAAAAAAAAAAACAGAAAATCACTAAAAACGTGTAAAACGCACTCCCGTATTGTAACAACTGAGCCGTAAGTATCAAGAATTATTAAATGAATTTTATCAAATAATAAAGTTAAAACTATAGTAAAGTCCTTGCAATCTTCATTTCTTAACAAATATGTACTTATTTCGTGTAAAAGTATCACAAAGATGCCCAATTTTTACGCTCAAAATCTTCATACAAATTAGTATGGAGCGGCCGGTGAACTACGAGTGCAACCGGTCGCGGCGGCGTCGTTCAGTCGGCCGCGAGCCTCCGGAGCGAGACCACGTCGCTTGGCACCGCATTGACAGATCGCGATCGTGTACTTGCACAAAATGAGTGCACAGTGGTTCAAAAGAAAATTATTCTTATGTTCATTGATTAACATATTTAAATAACATAGAACTAAACAACATGCTTATTGCTTATATTTTCCTCGTTTTGTACATGTATTTCTGTTTCTTATGTTTGGTTTGATCACAAAAAAAGGCTTGGGTAGTAATTTTATCGAGCACGCCTGGGACGAGCTCGGGCGACGTGTAAGACAACGAGATCCTCCTTTAAGGGGCTCCCATACGCCAATGACCTTCGATCTGAATCCCTTAGTTTTCTTATGTTTTTTTTAGCTTACTATATTAACAACAACGGCTTTAAGCAATATAGTATCCCATATTTACTTTAAAGTTCATCGTTTTCGAGATATTTGGCATCAAAGTTGAACCATTTTAGGCCAAAAAAACCGTTTTCTGGCCATAACTTGTGTTAATTGGTTTATAATGAAAACCTTAGACCAGTTTTTAGAGACGTCACAGACGAACCCAAATATGTAGATTTCGTATATGTTAGATCTTTCACGTCAATAGAGATACGAAATTAGTGTTTTTTTAGACAATCTTTAAAAAAATCATACAACATTAAGTATTCATTTGTTTCAAAATCCGGTAGACCAAAATGGAGATAAAAGATTGAAGAACCGATAACCGTTTGATTCATATTTCTATCTGTAGTGCAAAAGAAGGAGATACGATTCAAAACTTGTCAAAAATCGATGGAAACCTCGGGTAGCCCCTTAAATACTTGAAACATGCATTGGTAGAGGAATGGGAGAACATTCCCCAACAGTGTTTCAGAAACTTGGTGTACAGCATGCCGAATCGCATTGCAGCAGTCCAGACAGCACGTGGGGGTAATACCAAGTACTAACTGTGTTAAAACTACTTGTAAATATAAAAAGTTCAATATTTTCAGTTTTGGTTTTGCAAGCAAAATGACGCCATTTGTAATTTGTCGTTTTAAACATAATAAAATAAATGGTCAGTAGTAAATCTAATGCATTTTATTTTAGTAACATTAAATTGTCTATAAGGTTCAATTTATTTCAATACGATAGCTTTATTCGTTTTCAAGATATTGAAGTAAATGCTAGTGACCCGAAACTTTTGCTCTCGAGTGCAGTAATTAGCTAATTATACTATATGGGTGTCACCTCTATAGGTCGCGTCTCTGAACTGATTCTCGTGAAATTTTGTAAGTGGGTTCGATATATAACTATAGGGAAAAAATGCTTTCGTATGTCCGGCTGTCCCCTCATTAAGTCGTATCTATCAACCGATCCTCGTAAAATTTTGTGAGTTCGATATTTAACTATAGGGCAAAAATGATTTCGTATGTCCGGTTGTCCGGCTGTCCGGCTGTCCCCTCTGTAGGTCGTATCTATCAACGGATCCTCGTGAAATTTTGTAAGTGAGTTCGATATTTAACTACAGGGCAAAAATGATTTCGTATGTCCGGCTGTCCGGCTGTCCCCTCTGTAGGTCGTATCTATCAACGGATCCTCGTGAAATTTTGTAAGTGAGTTCGATATTTAACTATAGGGCAAAAATGATTTCGTATGTCCGATTGTCCGGCTGTCCCCTCTGTAGGTCGTATCTATCAACCGATCCTCGTGAAATTTTGTGAGTGCAATATTTAACTCATCATCATCATATCAGCCGAAGGACGTCCATTGCTAGACATAGGCTCCCAAAGAGTGCCAAAGTGACCGGTCCTGCGCCACCCGCATCCAGCGGACTCCAGCCACCTTTACCAGGCCATCAGACTCAGTCACGCTGCGCCTTCCGGTACGTGGTCGCCACTCGAGAACCTTTCCGCCCCAACGGCCATCGGTGCCAAGTGCTATGTGCCCCGCCCACTGCTACTTAAGTTTAGCGATTATAGCAGCAACAGAAATACATCATCTGTGAATATTTTAACTCAACTGTTTAACTATCAGAGAGGAGGCCTGTGCCCAGCAGTGGGACGTATATAGGCTGATGATGTGTTTAACTATCACGGTGCATGAGATGAAGCCTGGTGACAGACGGACAGACAGACAGCGGAGCCTTAGTAATAGGGTACCGTTTTTACCCTTTGGGTACGGAACCCTAAAAATGGCCAAATCCCATGTTTCGTAATACGCGTAAGCGTTGGCATGATTAACACTCTGTCATCCACTTTCCCATTCCCTCTCGTTTTACCCAACTGCCGAAGGAGAGGAGGGTTATTTCATATCGTTCGTAAATTTCAAGTGATTATCTGTGCAGTCTATAATTTTCTAAAAATTAAAAATATAAACATTCTCCTCGTGTGTAAATATGTCAAAAAACATAATCTGATATTGCCAAATCCACCTTGCTGAAACAGCAAGGAGTAAAAGCCATGCTATAAAAAAAAACGTCACGCGCCAATGAATGTCAAATATGTCGTCTTTGATGTTGCAATTATGATATAAACTGCGCAACTTTAATAAAATATATCTCGGTATTTATCTCCGCAATTCGAAACATTACAGGAAGTGTTCTATCAGGACAGAAAAAATACCGACTCTCAACTCAGTGGGAAATAAAATACAGGTCAAAATGAGTACTAAGAAGTACGGAGGTAAATGTCCACGCAAACATGTAGTGGAAGCCCCACAAGCCCAATTTCATAAGAAAACCGCAAATCGATGTACAGTTTAGCCGTTTGGCACACGAATACTAGGGGTCAAAAAATTTTTTTTGACCCGCAGTTCCTAAAAAAAAAACCCTTAGGGGGGAGTGCCGAAACATTTTTCTTTTTGTATGGAAAAAAAATAATTCAGAAACCTATCGTGTGTAGTATCATTTGAAAGGGCTTTTTGAGGCTATTCTAAAAATATGCCACATCATTACATTTTAGCCATATTTTTTTAATTAAAACAAAAATAATTTTCGAAACATACCAAGTTTGGGCTCCTCCAGACACGATATGGCTGATTTTTTTTAAATTCAATATACCAAAAATGATACGTGATATCCTCATATCTAACCTCAAAAAAGCAATTTTGAAAATAATTGCATTAAGTTTTTTTTTTAATTTTTCAATATTACCAAGTGAAACAATCAAATAAAAAAAAACAAAAAAAGCATTATATGATATTATCAAATTTCTAATTGCTTTCTTGGGGTTAGATATAAAGATATAACGGATCATTTGTGATACATTATATCTTGATATCCTTATCCTTATATATTACCTTGATATTTGTGACAAAAACTAACCAAACTATACCAACTGATGAAAAAGCGCAGTTAAAGGTTTAAAGAGGTATTTCCCGTATGGATACTACGTATCATTTTATGATTAATAAGTAACGTATCTGCAGTACAGTTCCATAAGTCACGTAAAATAGGTATTCAAGTAGAACTGTGTCCCTTGGAGATATTGAAAAAATCAAAAAAAAAAACTTACTGCAATCCGTTTCAAAATTGCTTTTTTGAGGTTAGATAATTATGAGGATATCTCGTATCATTTGTGGTATATGGAATTTTTAAAAAATCAGCCATATCGTGTCTGGAGGAGCCCAAACTTGGTATGTTTCGAAAATTATTTTTGTTTCAATTAAAAAAATATGGCTAAAATGTAATGATGTGGTATAATTTTAGAATCGCCTCGAAAAGCCCTTTCATATGATACTATACACGATAGGTTTCAGAATTTTTATTTTTTTTCCCATACAAAAAGAAAAATGTTTCGGCACTCCCCCCCTAAGGGATTTTTTTTTAGGAACTGCGGGTCAAAAAAATTGTTTTGCCCTATAGTATGTGTGTGCCAAACAGCTAAACTGTACATCGATTTGCGGTTTTTTTAAGCGTAGGGCTACCACTAATGGTCGTGGGCAGCAGTTAGTAGGTAGTTATTGTTATTAAGATGAAATAGCTATAATTTACATCACAATTTTTATCTTTGGTAACAAAATCCAAAGTTACAATTTTGTTGGCGAGTCAAAGTCCGACGCTCCACTGTATATACGTGCGTGTGTGCGTGTGCGGTGCGCAAGCCTTGATCGTTGTGTGAGTAGCGCTAAAAACCTAAACTTCGCGCGGCGCTGCTCCGAAACGCCCCCTTAAGAGGAAACAAAGGGCGAGGTAATTGAGAAATAGGTATTTGTAATAGTAGATTGTTAACCAAGGGCTGAAAGGCACCCATACCTGACGTGATATTTTGGCGCTCGAACGAAGTGAGAGCGCCAATGGTTCGAGTCAGAAATGGATGACTTTCACCCGAGTTAAACACTCTACTTTTCATATCGAATACGAGAAAAGTAAAAAAAAAGACGGAAATTTAAACAATATGTTTCTTCAAAGAATACAATTCAAAAACGACAGCCGCCATTATCGTGACGTCATCCGAGCCGAAAGAATAGTCCCATCTCATCTGTCCAAAAGAAAGAGGTAAATATCTGTCTCGCTCGCACTTATGGTTATATGGTTTAATTCGGTCACGTGACATACAGCAACTATTACGATTTTAATTTTAAAATTAAGTCTAATAGCGGCGTCTAAACAGCCGAGCGCGGCGGACAGCATACGCGGGGCATATGATAAGGCGAGATAGACAGCAGTCTATCCCGCTCAATCTATGTATGCAGTCACCCACGCTTGAAAGTTTGGACGGAGCTATAGTCGGTCAGAACGTTTATTTGTTAATTATTGTGAATTAGGGAATAAAAACACCTCATGTCTGAATTGAATTCTGTTTCCTGATTGGTCGATTTGAATGTCTAGCTGAATTCTGGTTAGTAGATAGCAAATACTAATGCTTTTTTAAAGAGTTGTGATTGGTGGACGTAATATTGAACTGTTGTGATTGGTCAAATTAAAATGTTTTATTAATCATAAATATGTATACATATTTTCCCTAGGGGCTAAATGTACTACTTTAGCCCCGCTTGCTAAGCTTAATATGACGCACTTTTTGAGCATGAGAAGTGAAATAGTAGATTGTTAACCAAGGGTTGAAAGCCACTCATTTCAGTCGAGATATTTTAGCGCTCGAACGAAGTGAGAGCGCCAATAGTTCGAGACTGAAATGGGTGGCTTCCACCCGAGTTAAACACTCTACTTTTCATTTCGAATAATAGGAAATTAACCGAAATGAAACGTGTCGCCCGCCACTTTATAAAATCGTTATATGATTTAATGTTTCTCTCCTTCGAAACTGCCGGTAAAAGGTTTTGCACAACCATTTCAGCCTCCTTTCTAATTAAATCAGGCGTTAAATCCATATTCTAAACGCTCGATGAACTCATTTTTACAAAATGTGTAAGTCGTTGTTTACCTACTACTAGATAAAATCTAAATTTTGCACTCATCTCGCTTTCCCCCTTTTTTTACTTTTTTAAGCGCAACTATTTTGTCAAGTAGGTACCATAGAGAGAGATCACTTATTTTTTACGCGGCATTGATTCGGCTTCATCGGTGTCAACGAAATAATAAAATGCGTATTGTATGTATATCACCTAAAAATAACAAATATAAATTTATTTTATTCACATTACATAGTATCTACTATGTAATGTGAATCTATAATGATAAGTACTAGTCCAAAATTTACATATTGAAATTCGGTTGTATAAGGTTTTCACGGTGCTCAACAGTGTAGACCAACTTTAAATGTATTGTTTGTGTGATATGAACTTTAAATACATTATAGTATAAATAATGCATTAAATACATTTATTTATTTTCTAAATGGCTTTAATAACTATCTTTTAGGTAAAGTTACCGTAATAACGACCAATAAACTTAAAAAAACAATTCATTTTAACGAAGTGTGGCTGTTCAGGTTGTTGCCATTGTCTTTGTTTTTTTTTAATACTTTTCAACCCTAGGGGCGACATGGCTCACTTTCAACCCGCTAGTCAGATAAACAATGACCTACTTTCAGAGTATGAGAGATGAAAAACTATTTCCCTTTGTCAGTGGCGGGGCTAATATTCATATTTATTAGAATCAGTTCCCGCATAATGCTTCTAAGACGAGTACTAATTGGAGTACACTACTTTTCTGCACTAGAGCAGAAACGTATCACTTTCAGCACACTTTTTAGAACAGCAACGACCCACTTTCAGAGCATGTGATATGAAAAATGTATTGCTGTCGCGCCAACCTCAAGCCTCCCCCCGCAGAGCGCGAAAGAGACAACTGCAGCTTGGACCGAAAATACCTATTAAAAGTACATAAAATCAACGTTTCGTAGTCCCCTGATTTCTTCTTCAAAACTTGACCTATTAAACTAGATTTTTTTATTAAAATTCAAAGAAAGGTTTTGGCCGTGTTCCTATGATTTCCAATTTTTAAATAATCTAGACAACATTTTTTTCTGGATGTTTGAACACAGCGGAAAATCTGGCATTTTTTTTTCTAGGTTTTTGAAGGTAATATCTCTTTTATGAATTAAAGGAAAACATAGGAACATGTCAATACTAGCCATAGATTTATGGGAAAAAAAATATTGCTCTACTGCCATTATCCAAGGAGAAAACAGGGGACTACGTTTCTATGGAAAAACGGCCCTTATGTTTCCTCTTTAAGCTGCGGTCTGGCGGGTCCATACATTGACTCAGTCGAATGTATGAACGCCCGCTCACCGGCCCGCTGCCCGCTGGCGTCCAAACCGCGGCCTTATAACTACTGACCACGGCCCCCTTGGGGAAGAGTGCGTGTTCGTCGGTGCGCGGGTCGGCGCGCATGAGAGGCAGCGGGACAACTCGCCGCTTGCTCAGCACGTGCCGGTTCTTCTGTTCTTCGTCGATGTCGTCCACTTCGTATTTGCCCTGTGCCGGGAGCCAGCTTACCACCTGTAGGGAACAAAATTGGTCAATGGAAATACGAAAAGGTTATAGTCGTCGTCAACCTTTTCTGCTTGGGACAAATATTAGATATTACGAAGTCCTTAACAGGCCTATATTAGTGTTTTTTTATTTTCCTATGTAATAAATAAAAAGTGCGCATTTCCACATGTTTTACTAGCTAGGTACGAGGGCTGTTCCGAAAATTTTTAGTTAAACAAAAACTATAAGGAATATAATAAAACTTTAATTACAATTTTTCAAAGTATTCCCCTGCTACATTTATGCACTTATGCATTCGACTGAACCAACTTTCAAAACAGGAAAAAAACTGTTCTTGCGGAAGGTCAAAAAAAAGTCGCCTGAATTCGTCTACTGCTTCATCCGCCGTCGAAAATCGTCGCCCACGTAATGATTTTTTTAACGTGGGGAACAGAAAAAAATCACACGGAGCCAGGTCAGGGCTGTACGCAGGGTGTGGTAGCAGTTGCACTCCTGATTTGCTAAAAAAATCCATGGTTCTGGCAGCCGTGTGAGCCGGAGAATTATCTTGATGAAAAATTATGCCCCGGGTTCCAGTACTTGGACGGCTGACGTTCAGCTCCTGGAAGGCCTGTGGCAAGCAAACTTCACTGTACCATTGGCTGGTAACTGTTTTATGATCTTCAAGTGGAATTACGGCTACCGGTCCACTACGTCGAAAAAAAACAGCAACCATTTTTTTGTTGACGCTTCGGCCGCGAACTACTTTAGTAGGTAAATCATTTTCTTCAAAGACCCATTGCGTGGATTGCTGTTTTGTAAATGGGTCGTAGCTATATATCCAAGATTCGTCGGATGTCACAAGGTAGCTCACTTGTTGTGAATCGCCTTTATCGATTTTTTTTAGCATAAATTTGCACCAATCGACACGTCTATCTTTTTGCTCCTGTGTGAGAAAATGTGGTATCCATCGAGACGAAACCTTCCGAACTTGAAGGTGGTCATGCAAAATGGTAGAAACTGCCTGGGATCCAATCTTCAGTTCATCCTGAATCTCTCGGTGGGTAATGTTTCGAGATTCCTTGATTAGCCACTCCACCTTGATAACATTTTCTGGAGTGACTGCCGTTGGCGGTCGCCCCGGTCTAGGCTCATCTTTGACGTCGCTCCGCCCACGCTTAAATTCACGGAACCAGTAACTGACAGTGGCAAGAGATGGGGATAATGCCCCAAAAACACTAGTTAAATTTTCATGAGAATCCTTGTAAGTTAGCCCTCGTTTATAATCATAATATATCATAGCACGAAATGCTTCCCGCGTTAGCTCCATTTTTGCGGGCAAAAAGTGGCAGACATGTTTTTTTTCTGATTTCATGAAAAAATAACGGAATGTCACTGGCCAGTGACATTTACACGAAAAAGTTTGTAATGAAATTTGCCTTTGAGCTACAGTAAAATTATATGAATACGATTAATAGTACGCTGTTGACTAACTATTTTCGGAACAGCCCTCGTAGATACCTTACCCGGAAATTCATCCTTGCTGCAAAGTTCACATCATACGTTTCTCATTTGTTGTTAATGGACTCTGTTTCTGTCTCTTTGTTTTTGGTGAAGGCAAAACGTACGCTCGTCTATCATAGAACGGCTGCGCACTATACAATTTAGAACAAGTAGCACTTAGAACAAGAGGTATAGAGGTATACCTCTTGTTCTAAGTGTTCTAATAAGAGAGAAACGAATAGAGAGAAAAATCAAGGGAGATACTCGTATAATTATCTCGTAATCTGAATTCAACGGTTTGTTGATTACGAAAAAAACAAGAAAAAGAACGTGATAGGATTGTCAATTTTGACAATGCTGACAGCGAAAAAAACGAACCGATCGTTTCAAACCTCTTCTTCTCTAGGTTTTTTATTATGCAACCTTTCCAGAACTGAATAACGAAATTTAAAATAACAGAGTCATAAACTAAATACTTTCAAAATAAATATATTGTTGTAAGTATTATTTAGATATAAATAATGAAAACACCTATAATTTTAGGGTCGACAGCAATAATGTAATCTTTTTTAATGTCTCTGTGAGATACTTTGACAGTTGTGTGGCATAAAGTGTCTTTTACAAAAGACCTCGTGCTTCGTGCTTTATCCTTCTTCCGAATGCTAAAAAAACGCACTATAGTCTGACATTTAAAATAACATTGTGACTAAATGTCACAATGTTATTTTAAATGTTAAATATTTTATAATTTTTGTAAAATAATCCTACTTATTATTTATATTGCACGCCAATTGTAGGTCGAACATTAGAACTCCAGTTGTTATTAAGATCTTGTATACTGTTCTTGCAATAAAATATCTTTATCTTTAGTGTAACATCACAAAATCGAGTAACCTAGCCGTTTATTACACATAAAACTATTCAATAAATTTAACTTCAACATGTTGAATATATATGTCTCCATGTGGAGCCAGAACTCAAGACTAAGCAAACAATCGTCTCGATACATGCCGTGCGAGGCTTTCTCGGTGCAAATAAACAGCCCCCGAGGCTACCACGCTATGAAGGAGTACATTTATATTCACTTACTAAATAAAATGCGAAGCAGAAGCTACGGTAGCCCAGTGGTTCAGGCATGCGGCTGTCAAACGGCGGTCGTGGGTTCGAATCCCGGCTCGTACCAATGAGTTTTTCGGAACTTATGTACGGAATATGATTTCATATTTACCGTTAGCTTTTCGGTGGAGGAAAAACATCGTGAGGAAACCTGCATACATCTGCGAAGAAATTCAAAGGTGTATGTGAAGTCCCCAATCCGCACTGGGCCAGCGTGGGGACTACTGCCCGTTCCCTCTCATACGTGAGAGGAGGCCTGTGCCCAGCAGTGGGACGTATATAGGCTGATGATGATGATGATGACTAAATAAAATAAAATAAACATAGATCCTATACAGGTATGTGTAGTACCACGCCGGCGCGGCCCACGTGCAGCCGATCTAGGGTGTGACCTAGTAGCCCATTGTACCTCGGCCAGGATCCAGTTCTCCTCTTTGTCAGAGACGCGCACTAGGGCGGCCACGGCGTCGCCGGCGCGCGAAACGTGCAGCCGATCTAGGGTGTGACCTAGTAGCGCAGTGTACCTCGGCCAGGATCCAGTTCTCCTATTTGTCGGAGACGCGCACTAGCGCGGCCACGGCGTCGCCGGCGCGCGCCACGTACAGCCGATCTGGGGTGTGACCTAGTAGCGCAGTGTACCTCGGCCAGGATCCAGTTCTCCTCTTTGTCGGAGACGCGCACTAGGGCGGCCACGGCGTCGCCGGCGCGCGAAACGTGCAGCCGATCTAGGGTGTGACCTAGTAGCGCAGTGTACCTCGGCCAGGATCCAGTTCTCCTATTTGTCGGAGACGCGCACTAGCGCGGCCACGGCGTCGCCGGCGCGCGCCACGTACAGCCGATCTGGGGTGTGACCTAGTAGCGCAGTGTACCTCGGCCAGGATCCAGTTCTCCTCTTTGTCGGAGACGCGCACTAGCGCGGCCACGGCGTCGCCGGCGCGCGCCACGTACAGCCGATCTAGGGTGTGACCTAGTAGCGCAGTGTACCTCGGCCAGGATCCAGTTCTCCTCTTTGTCGGAGACGCGCACTAGGGCGGCCACGGCGTCGCCGGCGCGCGAAACGTGCAGCCGATCTAGGGTGTGACCTAGTAGCGCAGTGTACCTCAGCCAGGATCCAGTTCTCCTATTTGTCGGAGACGCGCACTAGCGCGGCCACGGCGTCGCCGGCGCGCGCCTCGTACAGCCGATCTGGGGTGTGACCTAGTAGCGCAGTGTACCTCGGCCAGGATCCAGTTCTCCTCTTTGTCGGAGACGCGCACTAGCGCGGCCACGGCGTCGCCGGCGCGCGCCACGTACAGCCGATCTAGGGTGTGACCTAGTAGCGCAGTGTACCTCGGCCAGGATCCAGTTCTCCTCTTTGTCGGAGACGCGCACTAGCGCGGCCACGGCGTCGCCGGCGCGCGCCACGTACAGCCGATCTAGGGTGTAACCTAGTAGCGCAGTGTACCTCGGCCAGGATCCAGTTCTCCTCCTTGTCGGAGACGCGCACTAGCGCGGCCACGGCATCGCCGGCGCGAGCCACGTGGCCCGGGTCGGCGGGCACGGCACCGCACAGCGCGGGCGCGCGCTCGCCGGCGCGGCCCACGTGCAGCGGCAGCGTCGCCGCCGCTGACAGCAGCATCTTCATCAGCGCGCCGCAGCCGATCGTCTCCTTGTTGCCGGCGTGTCGCGCCTGGAACACAACCGAAGTCAACATTGGCGTAGCAAAAGAGGTATTGATTAGTTTGGCATAGTGATACGTATCTCGCACTCTCAACAGATCTTTCAGCTTTTGACGAGCGATTAAAAAGCGATCTTTTGGAATTTCGTCGGACGAATGTTCTTCGTTCGAAACCAGTTCAGGAACTGACAAGCTCGCGCACGAGTCGACCGTCCCGGAGAATTAGCTTGTTACGATGGTCGCCATGTGATAAGTCGGACATTGGATCTGCGACGCGAGCCTTTCATAGAATCGTAGTGTCTTTAATTGGCTACGTTCCATCAGTTAGATTATCAAAAAATATTACACAATATTTTTGGATAACGGAACTGACCGAGTATACAGGGTGTCCCAGAATTAGACGTCAAGCCGTTAACGGATGATAGACCAAGTCATAACAGTTATCATAAAAATACAAAAAAAAAACCAACTCATGTTCTTTAAAAATTATGGTCATTTTAAAAATTCACTAAAAAATCCACACCCTGTAATGGTTCTTTAACTCTTGTTACTACAAATTGCATAGTTTATTTATTTTTTATTATTATTATGTAATCTTGAATAATGCTTCTGTAGATTTTTGCCTAAAATTTAAAGCTAACTTGCTTGCATACTTGGAAGAAAATTACACTTTTTCAAAACCCAATTATTTAAATTTACTGTTTCGCCCAACTTTAACTGACTGTACTGAAAAAAAAATGTACTACGCTAGTTTGGCAAGTAACGTTAAAAAGTGGCGCGTTCAATAAGGATTCCAAAATTGTATTACACTTGCTAGATTACCTTTTAATTAATTGGTATTTTTTTTTTTGTAAATAACCCCAGTTTTTCACAAAATGTCCATACTTCCTTAAAATGACTTTAGCTTACCTAAATCTTTGCTCAACGCCGTTTCTTAGTTTGATAGAGATGGGAAGAGTCATTTTACGAAGTGTGAGCGAGATACGAAATCAAATTTCCACGTAATTTAAGAGCAAGGTTATGATATTGACTCAATCTTTTTACTTTAATTTGGGACCAGTTTTCTCATTAGAAAAAAATTAATAAAAAACCATTTATCAGATTTGAATTATTATTTTTACAATAAATGTTCAAACTGCCTTCCTTCAACGGCAATGCACGCACGACATCTTCTTAAAAAAGATCGGGCTATTTTCCGGGCAAATCTTCTCCTATTTACAAATTCAACCGCGTCCGTTATTCTTTCACGCAGCTCAGCTAAATTCTCAATTGTTTTTGAGTACACTTTCTCTTTAACCGCTCCCCAGTAAAAAAATCTAGGGGATTTAAATCAGGCGAACGGGGTGGCCACAAGACTGTCCCAGCGCGCCCTATCCACCTGAGCGGGTATTCTTCATCAAGATGTTCTCTTACTAAACGAGCATAGTGCGCTGGGCAGCCATCTTACTGGAACCACATTACTCTGTAAATGTTCAGTGGCACGGCACGTCTTCTAATAAATCTGGTAAAGTATTTTGAAGAAAATCCAAATAAAGATATCAAGGTGGAACATCCCATGTCTCACTCGCAATCATCGGTAATTTTGTATCTATCCGATAAAAGTGGCGTCACTCTCTGTCTCGCTCACACTTTGTAAAATGACTCAATCTTCCCGTCTCTATAAAACTAAGAAACGGCGTTGAGCAAAGATTTAGGTAAGCTAAAGTCATTTTAAAGAAGTATGGACATTTTGTAAAAAAACTGGGTTTATTTACAAAAAAAAATTACCAATAATTAAAAGGTAATCTAGCAAGTGTAATACAATTTTGGAATCCTTATTGAACGCGCCACTTTTTAACGTTACTTGCCAAACTAGCGTAGTACATTTTTTTTCAGTACAGTCAGTTAAAGTTGGGCGAAACAGTAAATTTAAATAATTGTGTTTTGAAAAAGTGTAGGTAATTTTCTTCCAAGTAGGAGCAGTTAGTTAGCTTTAAATTTTAGACAAAAATCTACAGAAGCATTATTCAAGATTACATAATAAAAAATAAATAAACTATGCAATTTGTAGTAACAAGAGTTAAAGAACCACTACAGGGTGTGGATTTTTTAGTGAATTTTTAAAGTGACCATAATTTTTAAAGAACATGAGTTGTTTTTTTTTGTATTTTTATGATAACTGTTATGACTTGGTCTATCATCCGTTTACGGCTTGACGTCAAATTCTGGGACACCCTGTATACAATTATATTCTTTTTACTCAGGACTCAAAGGATAACCCGCTTATACCGGTCTTCCCCGCCCACAGATACAATAGTACATTGTTTAACGAGGGGCGTAAGTGGAATATTGCGAACAAGAGTCTATCAGAGGACCGACGCTTTTGATGACTCGAGTTTGCAATATTCTTACGCCCGTGTTATACACAATGTTTTTCATCACATTTGCGAGGAAACAAATAAAGTTTAGATGAAATTAGTACAAATCTTAATAGAAACTGCAACATATCAGTCGTCCCTTTTTTTGAATTTGACGTGAGGCGCGTATGGCACAAGACCCTTCGGTATAAAGCCACAATTTGAAAACTAATTTTTGTTTTTAAGCAGTAACGCTGCCACTTCAACTTAAGAGCTCTGCTCTTGTCGTGCTTAAATTTAAAATAAAGATATGTTTTATACATATTAAAAGTTGGTTGTAGCAAACTTTTGAAGATATAAAATACATCTTGGCTGATTGGAAACATCCTCAGTCCGAAGTGAAGTACGAGTGGGTTCTATATTTTAAAACTAAACTTAACAGCCCGTGGGAGGTTAAACGGCTATAACTGCTCTGTACGCTCGCAAGTAATAACGCCATTGAAGAGCAAGTGTGAAGAAAACATAATAATTTTCTCAAACATGCTCGCAAAGCGTCGCATTTTGTTTGAAAAACGAACACGCGAAGTGCTTAATTTTTATCCGCCATCATTTCAAATGTAAAAGCTGGGAACTGTAGAGTAGTGTAAAATTGTATATTCATTATCTAGATACCTATAAGTCTGAGCCGCGTCCGATAATTTGTTCCCAGCTTAAGTCTCTTCCCTGCCTAGGAGTATAATAACCCATACAAAACCCATTATTTCCAGCTCCGTTAAACTTTTTTAAATCTAGACAACGCCATATTAAATCGAGACGACTAAGGAAAAATCACATACAGCCAAAGAAAATCACTCGCGCGACCCGCGGTTTTCATGGTGATATTTTTTTAATTATATTATTTTGCTCTTTATTGTTTCTGGTTAGAAAAAAAAATTAAATTGAAAAGTACCTATCAAAACGTAAGTAAATTCATTTATTTGAGATAAATGAACATGAAATTGATTAATGTGTTATACTTAATTACTTAAATCACCGCATTGAGTGTAAAATATAGTGTGAAGTGAATACTGCCTTGAAAGAATTCGTAGAAAGAATCATCATCAGCCTATATACATCCCACTGCTGGGCACAGGCCTCCTCTCATGTATGAGAGGGAACGGGCAGTAGTCCCCACGCTGGCCCAGTGCGGATTGGGGACTTGCTTGCAGTGGGGTGCGAATGTAGAAAGAATGCTTACATATAAATCATAATACACGTATCACCACGTTATTAGGTAGGTATGTCACAATATGTTTTTTGTAATGTCTTTGTATTATTTCCTTACATGTTTGAGAAAAGCACTATATTATCCTTGGCGAAAACCGGGGTTGCCTGACTCGTCTTTTGGAAGACAAAACAAAAAGAAAAAATACGAATCTGCTCAAAAATGACGGAGATCTCAGGTAAAAAACATTGCCAAATCAGAACAGGATAAATTAAAAAAAAACATAGTAATGAATTGAGAAACTCCTCCTTTTTCGAAATTTAATGTTTAACACTCCAATTGTTCCTTACTACGAGAAATGAAAGTTATGATAATAAGTCAGATGTTATGAGTTATGAATGTCATAATGCTAGTAATTATACTAATACTTTCTGTTAACAATTTTTTATGATGTTTTATTGAGTACTAGTTTCTGCACGTGACTCCATCCGCGCGGAACTTGTTTATATCGTAGCTCATTCATTATCATTATAAAATATCACCCCCTTAAGGAATGATTTCCGGGATAAAAACTATCCTATGTCTTTCTCCGGGACTTAAACTATCTTCATACAATTTAAATCTAAATCGATTCAGCGGTTTAAGCGTAATAGACAGACACACTTTCGCATTTATAATATTAGTATGGATTTGATGTTTGTCTAAAATTGAAATAATAGTAAAAGTATAACCTGAATGCGCCTTTCATTCTTAATATTTCGTATTTCATATATCCGATTGAGAGCTGCACGGAGCACTCTTTCTTCCTGTTCAGCAGCATTGAGACCCGCTTTATATAAGCTTTTTAGTTGCATTTGCTAGAAGAGAAAATTAAACATGACAAACACATTTTTCTTTAACGTTATATTACAGAACTGAAATTTGGTACGATAATTCTGCTGTTTTTGTTTCAAGTTTCCAAACTTTACTTTGTAGTTGTTTTAATAAAATATATAACCGGCCAATTGCCAGTTGGACCCGTGCACGAAGGTTCCGTACCAATTATCTATAAAAACGGCAAAAGTATCACGTTTGTTCTATGGGAGCCCCCTCAATATTAATTTTATTCTGTTTTTTAGTATTTGTTATAGCAGCAACAGAAATACATCACCTGTGAAAATTTCAACTGTCTTAACTATCACGGTCCACGAGGTACAGCCTGGTGACAGACGGACGGACAGACAGACAGACAGACGGACGGACAGCGGAGTCTTAGTAATAGGGTGTTTTACGCTTTGGGTACGGAACCCTAAAAACAACCACATTACACAGAAAAAAGGTGTATATTTTAGAACCTATACAATATTCTCCCTCATTTTATTATAAATAAACGTCCTGTATACATATTTAAAATATAACATCTGCATTAGACTGCCATCATTTTAGTAATATGATATTATGCATAATATGTATACATAAAGTTATATCTGTACCAAAAGGGGTTGGCAGAGCTCTAAATAGGTATATTTTTTGTGTCACTTCTAGCTACAAATACTAGAAATTTAAAGATGGAGAATATTTAATATGGCAGGGACGAGTTGCGAGCCCATCAGCAGTAATGTGGAACAGTTGTTATCAAGATGCGTACAGCTGCGTACGGACAGTGCGTTCCTGTGTTACGCGTGGTCGGGATACGCAGTCCACGCGTACATTGGATACGCGTACAGCTCCTGTACGGACCGCCGCGAACCTGAACGCGAGGTTAATCGATCCAGAGCTGCGAGCCTCAGTTCATCGCCATGTCGGTTTTTGGTCGCGCGTCAAAGCGGTCGCGCACGCTCGGGGACGCTGTATTTGGACGGCTGTTTCGATTCACGGTGATGAACTGAGACTTGCAGCTATAGATCGATTAACCTCGCGTTCAGGGTCACGGCGGTCCGTACAGGAGCTGTACGCGTATCCAATGTACGCGTGGACTGCGTATCCCGACTACGCGTAACACAGGAACGCACTGTCCGTACGCAGCTTTCGCCATCATTCGGTTTTTTGTCGCGCGTCAAAGCGGTCGTGCACGCTCGGGGACGCTGTATTTGGACGGCTCTGTTTCGAATAGTTTCGATTCATGGCGATGAACTGAGGCTCGCAGCTCTGGATCGATCAACCTCGCGTTCAGGTTCGCGGCGGTCCGTACAGGAGCTGTACGCGTATCCAATGTACGCATGGACTGCGTATCCCGACTACGCGTAACACAGGAACGCACTGTCCGTATGCAGCTATAATGTTTCACCATATTCTTTCATAACAAAACAATACAGAGTTTTGAGATAAAAGTTGGAATGGTTATTATGTATATAATTGCGATGTCCAGCAGTAGATGTGACGATGATGAAATCCCCAACACACACTGGGCCAGCGTGGGGACTACTGCCCGTTCCCTCTCATACACGAGAGAAGGCCTGTGCCCAGCAGTGGGGTATATTATTATTTTTCCTATTTGTACTAAATATACATCTACAAGTAATACCTGCTGACAGGATCCAGAAGAATCCTCATTTGATGGAGGGGATTCAGCTGCTTTCTCTGCCTTCAATATGGACTCGATGCATTGCTCATTGCGGCCCCTTTCAGCTTCAATTTCATATATAAGCCTGTGAATTGACCTGAGCCTCTCCTAAAACAAAACCATTACTGTAACATATATGTTAATGTTGCATACAATATTAAAAGTCCGTAATTTATTAGGAGGACTAACAGCTATTCACACCATAAATATTGACAGTGGATCAGATGAAGCCCCGGGGCCAGATGGTATCTACCCCATTCTACTACAAGGTGCTGATGTACTAATCCCGCATCTTAGCAGATTGTACAGGGCGTGCTTGGTCTTCGCACACGTACCGCGTGTGTGGAGGATGGTAAAAGTAACCTATCTACCCAAACTGGGTAAGGCAGATTACAGTGAAGTCAAATAGTATAGGCCGATAAGTTTATCGTCGTTTTTCCTCAAAACACTGGAGAAACTGGTAGATAGACACATAAGGGATGGCCCATTAAGGAGACATCCGCTGCACGAACTACAATGTGCATACCAGCCAGGGAAGTCAACGGAAACCGCACTTCACCTGGTAACAATCAGGGCTGAACAGGCTATAGAGAATAAAGAACTATGTCTAGCTTTCTTGGACGTGGAGGGAGCGTTCGATCGTACCACGTATAAAGCTATCAGCGAAGCAGCTGCAAAACATGGTGTAGAGCCCACCCTCTGTAAATGGATAGGCAATATGCTAAATGACAGACTAATAAAGTCATCTCTCTTGGGGGATGAGATAATGGCCACGGCCACAAAGGGATGTGCACAGGGTGGGGTACTCTCACCAACTCTTTGGAGTTTGGTGGTGAACTCCCTCCTGATTGAACTCAACAAAGGTCCCATCCACACGCTAGGATATGCTGATGATTTAGTGATACTGGTTAATGGGAAGTTCCCAGGCACGGTATCAGACATCATGAACAAGGCACTGCAGACAGTGTAGAGATGGTGCGACCGGTACCAATTATCCATTAATCCAGGCAAAACTGTAGTAATACCCTTTACTAGGAAAAGGACCCTTTGAGGCGAACAGCAGTTAAAACTGTACGGGAGGGTACTAGAACTGTCCAATGATGTGAAATATCTAGGTGTTATACTGGATAAGGAACTAAATTGGAAGAAGCATACAGATCACACCATTACAACGGCACTGAGGGTATTTGGAATGTAGATCAACATATGGCAAAACATGGGGATTGAACCCAAAGGCACTTCAGTGGATCTACACTATGATGGTGAGGCCCATATTATTGTACGGTAGCATGGTATGGTGGCCACAAGGACTTTAATGAGCACATGCAGAGATGCTCTGATGAAGGTGCAGAGATCGGCATGCATGGCTATAACAGGGGCGTTTCGTACCACGCCTACAGCGGCGCTAGAGGTCCTCCTGGACCTACCGCCACTTCACTTGTGATTAAGTCAGAGGCGCGCAAATCACTCGACAGATTAAGAACTCTTGGACTGTGGAGCGACAGCAAACCAAAGACTAAGCACACAAACATGGAGACTGATGGTTTCTTAGACAGAATAACAAACATGGGAAGCAACAAAATGCTACCCAAGTTTGTATTCCATAGGAAGGAACTACACAACAAAAGTTCCATCCAGGGCTGAATGGGCCGAAGGTCTAGAACCACCGAGGTCTGGTTTCGAAGACAGTATATGGTACACGGACGGATCAAAAATGGGATCCGGTACGGGAGCAGGCATTTATGCGAATAACTACAGTAGCAGTGTAAGCATGGGTAGTTTGGCAACCGTCTTCCAGGCGGAGACATACGCCATAATAAGTCATAAGTACCTGCCAATGCGATAGCACGCGTTATAATTGTTTGCAAATTAAAATCGTGTGCAAAATATTGACCTACATCTCAACGAAATCACGTACGCGTGTAATTTGTTTGTGCAGTGCTATTAACTATGTCAATTCAATTGTGTATAATTTTCTAACTTTTTAATAATGGGTGATGAAAGTAGTCGGAGCCCATTTGGCCGGAGTGGTAAAGTTGCGCGCAGCCCTCCATCAACACCCGTACCTTCGACCGCCGTAAAAGAAGATGTAAGACACCCAGAACCAGACCAAATTGTAGCCGTATCAACAGCAAAACTTGATAAATGGATGACCTATATAGAACAGTGTCTCAGCCGCAGTCTCCAATGACACTTCAAGTATGGCTCTTCACTACCAGGCCCTCAAAAAAACAGCTATTGTCAACAAATGCACCCTTCAAGCTCTACAGGAAAGGCAAGATCTATCAGAACGTCTCCAAGCCCTCAAAGACTCCATCGATAACGTACCTAAGCCTACCTCAAATGCACTTTCCATCGCCGATATAGTTAAAACTAGCGGTAATAGTGTTATTCGGCCCAGCAACTTGAGTTCAGTTGCAATTTATCCCACCGATAAACTAAAATCAAGTGAGGACACAAAAAACTTAGTCCAAAAAATGATAAATCCCGAGCAAATGAAATTACATGTAAGAGCGCTGAGAAAGGTAAAAAATGGCGGCATCATTATCAGCACAGACTCCAAGAGTGACATTGAGAAACTCAAGCAAACATTCAAAAATACCTCCGCGAGCCTCACCATCGACGAGCCTTACAAGCGCAAGCCCAGAATTGTGATAGTTGGCGTACCCTCAGCCCTACAAGAACAAAAAGTTTATAAATGCATTTTTGAACAGAATCTAGCCGATAAACTTCAGGACCTATCTCGGGAAAAGTTCTTGACCTCCATTAGATTGAGTCATTAGTCGGGCAAGAAAGATGCTGAGACCTGTAACTACGCCATGGAAGTGCCAGCCCTTATACGCAAGGCGCTAATATCCCAAAATCGAGTTTTTATTAATTGGTCTTCGTGCCCTGTGAGAGACTTCACTATCGTCACCAGGTGCTTCAAATGCCAGCAGTTCGGTCACGCCGCCAAGACGTGTAAGCAATCTGAACTCACGTGTGGACATTGCAGTGACGCAGGGCATTCAGATAAGGAGTGCCCAAAGAAAGGAGATCCACCCAAATGTGCAACATGCCGATTTTACAAAAAGCCCAACGACCATAAAACGGGTGACCTTGAATGTCCTGCTAGAAAAATGGCCGAACAACGTTACATAAACTCGATTGATTATGAAGGGGTCTAATTTAAGGTCGCCGCTTAAATTACTTTTGTTTAAGTTATAATATAGATTTGATTTGATTTGCAAGCTAAACAACAAAATGAAAATTATAGAAGAAGAGCTTATAAAAAGAGGATCTGCAAAACGAGGAAATAGTCTTAAAAGAACACAAAAATTGGGTACCATCGCTAACAGATAATGATACAGGACAATCACATACAAACCGAAACAGCATTATGGAGATGGCTACGTCATTTTACGGAAACCTGTACACTCGTAAATCTGAAAATGAAGACCCTCTACCTACAGAGATAGAGTCATCCACGAATAATATTGCGCCACTATTAGAAAGCGAAATACTCTATGCTTTAAATACATTGAAATCCATGAAAAGCCCAGGCGAAGACGGCATAAGTAATGATATCCTGAAAGCGATTCGCGATCCACTGACTCCCGTTCTAAAACAACTTTTTAATGAGATTATAAATTATGAAAAAATACCCAAAGAATGGGAGACGTCGATTATTACTCTTCTATTTAAAAAAGGAGACCCATTCCAATTAAATAACTATCGTCCTATAAGCTTATTACAGTCTACATATAAACTTTTTACAACTATCATACTCAACAGAATAAGAAAAACACTAGACTTCCAACAACCAGTCGAGCAAGCCGGGTTTAGAAGAAACTACTCGACAATAGACCATATATTCACAATACAACAACTTATTGAAAAATATAGAGAATATAATAAACAACTTTACATAGCTTTCGTGGACTATACGAATGCTTTCGATACAATATCGCACCAAAAGCTATGGAAAGCACTGAAAGAACAAGGCGTCGACAGAAAGTATATTAATGTTTTGTCAGAAATATATAGCAGAGGAAAATCACTAATTAAACTAGAAAGAAAAGGCGAACATTTTAAAATAGAACGCGGTGTTAGGCAAGGAGACCCAATCTCGCCCAACTTATTTACTGCTCTGCTAGAGTATATATTTAGAAAACTAAACTGGCAAAATTGTGGCATTAACATAAATGGAAAACTCCTTAATCACTTACGTTTTGCAGACGATATTGTTTTGATAACAAACAACCATGAGGAGCTAGTATACATGCTGAAAACTTTGGATCATGAAAGTAAAAAATGTGGCTTGGACATGAATCCGGAAAAGACATGTATTATGACCAACAGCGACGCTAGACCAACAACAATTCAGTCAGTAAACATCCAGTATGTCGAAGAATATTTATATCTTGGCCAAAACATATCCTTGAAAGCTCGATTTCCTATTCAAGAAGTTGAAAGAAGAATCAAAAAGGCCTGGTCTTCATATTGGGCTTTCAAGCATATCTTCAAATCAAAAATGAACATGAAGCTTAAGAAAAAAGTTATGGACTCGGTAGTGACACCCACTCTGTTATATGGATGCCAAACTTGGCCCCTGTCTAAAGGACTCACACACAAAATACAAGTATTCCAAAGATCAGCCGAGAGAAGCATGCTGGGCCTGAAACTAAAAGATTAAGTCAGATGCACGGATATCCGCCATCATCATCATAAATTTAAGAGCTTAGCTCTTGTCGGTGGAGTAATTTCCAATCTGATCTACATTCTGCCTTTGCCTTTAACTCTCTATAAGACCATATTTTTATCTTTTCTTTTATCTGATCCATATATGCTCTTCTAGGCCTTCCTCTTTTTCTCTTTCCTTCTATCTTTCCTTCTATTATCATTCTGATCAAGTCGTCGTGCCGTAGTAGGTGTCCTATCATTCTTCCTCTTCTGTCCTCAATTACTTTCATCAGTTTCCTCTTTTCGTTTACCATGTTCAAGACCTCTTCATTAGTTTTCTTCTCAGTCCAGCTAATTTTTTCTAGCCTCCTCCAACACCACATCTCAAATGCTTGTAGTCTCTCCCCGTAGGATATCCGCCAGAGAACAAAAATAATAGACGCAGTGGAAATGGCGTGCAGATTAAAATGGCGATGGGCCGGGCACACGGCTCGAACCACGGACGGGCGATGGAGCGAGAGACTGCTGCACTGGTACCCGCGCGAGCGCACGCGCCCGCCGGGCCGCCCGCGCGGCCGCTGGCGAGACGACATCGTCGCCGACGCCGGTGTCACCTGGGCCCGAGTAGCTGCCGACAGAGATGAATGGAACAGGAGGGAGGAGGCCTATGTCCGCAAATGGACAGCCCAGTAGATTAGTAATTACAATCATGAAAATATTTATATTTCTATAGAAGTTAATATCAATATAATACTTTAAGTTAAATTTTAATCAGCATGTGTAACACTAGTTATTGCAATAATTTAAGATTTAAACAATATATATAGTTATGTTCAATTGGTTTAAAGGAATATAATATAATGTTAAACATATAGATTAGTTAGAAACTGTTATCTATTGGAAATAAATGGCTTTATTATTATTATTATTATAGATTTGATTCACCTATTTTAGTTACTAACTCAGCATATCTTAACTTTGTCCTACTAAATGTAAGGCGGCAACGCAAGCACTTATTTGTTACACATATTTTATCGAACTCAATTTACTTAAACTTGCTTGACCTAGTCTAACGCAATTGCAGATGCTGACACTGTAATTATGTATACCTAACGTAATATGAATAGGCGATTTATTGATATGAATGTACTTTAAATAGATATAAGTTACTATGTTCTATATTCCAATTGTTTCTGATTGTACGATACTATTATATACCTTCCTTGTGCCCAAATTGCACTAATTTTGTAATTAATATCTTTGTCCGAGACACAGGATCATCCTAGTTCAGACGCATGTAATATTGTATGTACTATGTCTTAATACGCAAGCACATTGTTAACATTAGCAATAAGGTTTTATGAATAAAATTTATTATTATTATGTATGTTTTTTTCCATATCTCAGGACCATGGGGTCCTGGACTTTTGGAAGGCATGCGTGGGGCCGAAGCCAACAGCGCAGAGGCCCTTTAAAACAAATATAATATAAAGCGCGGGATACACATGGCGGATACCATCTCCGAGCGCACAACATGATACACCCAGTGATGGTCCCCGCCAGGTGCAAAGACTATTGCAGTGCATCACTGTGCTGCGATGGAAATTAAGGGCATGGGTTATTGGGTTGAATGGTGGGTGGTCTGGAAAATGGGTTATGGGAGGAGACTAGCGGATACCTGCCGTGACAATTAGCCTCAAAATTGTGAAAAGGCAGGCGGTGACTTGCCTACTCGTTAAGTGGGCCCCACAAACGGTCGCCCGCACAGTGCGACAATGGAGCAACACGTCTGAGCGGCTGTGAGGTTGTCGAGAGGTGAGTCTGCGGTGCGCCAGATCTCGGTAATCCGTTCAAGGGCCGCCGGCGTTATGACATTTTACACTTCCAACCTGGAGCATAGGTTCCGCTCTTGCGACTGCACTCTGGCCGGCCGGTTAAGGCAAGCACAGAGGTGAGGGCCAGATCACTCGGGCCCTCTGGAGGTTAGGGGTCCGCGGTGTCGCTACTCACAGTCATCTCGCCACAAGCTGCCCCCGCGGGCTTATTGTTATTATTATTGCCTGAGCACAGGAGAATATAGACAGGCAAACCAGAGGGCAGACTATCTATATACTCAGTGACAGTCAAGCGGCCCTTAAAGCACTTACAGCGCCGAAAGTGGAATCTAGACTAGTTTATAATGGCGTCCAGGCACTGAACAAGCTTGGAAAGCATAATAAGGTGCAACTAGTTTGGATACCAGGGCTCGAGGGCTTCATCGGCAACGAAAGAGCGGCTGAGCTTGCAAGAGGGGGATCTACAAATCACTTTGTAGGTCCAGAACCATTTGTGGGACTCTCGCAGGGAACCATAATTTCGGCCTTTAAAGCCTACGCCAAAACCAAACACAAACACGAGTGGAGGAATGAGGCGGGCTTAAGGCACTCTAAGCTCTTCCTAGAAGGAGTGGACTCGGGCTGGACAAACAAACTCTGGAAATCCAGTAGGAAGCAGCTCAGAATCATATCTGGGGTGTTCACAGGTCACTTCGGGGTCAAGGATCTCTTGGCCAAGATGGGACTATTGGACAGTTTAGACTGTAGAATGTGTGGCGAGGAGAATGAGACTATGGAACACTTACTGTGTAAATGTCATGCCCTTGCCAGACAAAGAATGAATTACTTTGGTGACGCCTATAGCAACCAAAGGAATTCAAGGTACTTCCGCTGAGCTGCATCATCCGCTATGTGGAAATGATGGAGCGAGGTTGGGAGTTGACATAAGGAGAGGGCAAATGCGCAAAAGATCCCACTGGGTCGAAGTGCATCCGAAAGGGTCCTCATCTAGATAAGTTAAGATAAGAAGATAAGACAGTGGATCATCATCATCATATCAGCCGAAAGACGTCCACTGCTGGACATAGGCCTCCCCCAAAGAGTGCCACAGTGACCGGTCCTGCGCCACCCGCATCCAGCGGACTCCCGCGACCTTTACAAGGTCATCAGTCCACCTTGTGGTACCTACCGGTTGGGGGGCCTACCCAGGCTGCGCCTTTCGGTACGTGGTCGCCATTCGAAAACCTTTCCGCCCCAACGGCCATCGGTTCTACGTGCAATGACAGTAAATACAAAGAGCCAATTATAGGAACTCAGAGGTGTGTATTTTAACTTCAGATTCTATAATGCTACACACTAGCGCAACCGCATGAGAACAAGAAATAAAGAAAGAATGAGAAATAAACAAAATATTAAATTATAACAAATGTAAGGCTTAAGCCTAATGGTAGTATTAAACAAATGCACAAACACAATAAATAACAAAGTTCAAAGGAAAGTAACAGTGAGTGAAACAGAAAATGGAAGCATGCTCTCTTAAAATACCTCTCGCCCAGATTACACCTCAGGCTAGGAATTTTACAATTGATTATACCCAGTTCATTTGATAACTTGTTTATGTCACAACTGGTGAGTCTCAAAAAACTGTTTTGTGTGTATTTACTCGACTGCCGAAGGAGAGGAGGGTTTTTAGAAGATGCATTTCTGATTGCTATAGGGGGATGGTATCTCTTAGACCAAGTTGGATATGTTTCCACCAAATGGCTTTGTTGTACCCTGGTTTTACTAGGTTATTTGTGATGCTCTGTGTATCTTTTTCCTTGATCTGAGAGTTTTAAAGAGTGACGGTCAGAGTATAGCAAAGGGGGAGCGACAATTTTTTTTCCTCTCTTTTATAAAAAAAATAACCACGAAGACGGCGACGGGAGCAGAGCCTGCCACCATCTTCTAACCTATCTGCCATCCAATTCAGTTCACGATACCGAATTTTTTCTAAGTACCAGAACCATTTAAATGACTTATTTAGGAGCCAATATCTCGATAATTATCAAATTTAGAGAAAAGTTGCCCATACAAAACATGCTTATTTTAGCGTCTTCTATACGATAGCAACATAAAAAATATGTGTCAAAATGATACCAACCTCCATCCAAAAAATTCTAAATCCCGCGCCCCATTTGCTATACCCCAACCCGTGGATGAATTAATCAAGCAGACTGGATCTGACAAGAGCCCTGTTGAACACAAAATTATTGCCCACATGCCACCAACTTTGCTACAAGTGAGTATTCAAACATTACTTGAAAGCATGAAGGTAGACCAGAGGGGTAGTCACGTAATGTTTCCAACGCGCGTTGGGACAGTCGAACAGTCATTTTAGCACAATACGTTACGTGATCGACCTGCTGGTACCAATTTCCTTATTCAAAGGCTAAACCACTTTACTTTGACAGGCTTAACAAAGACAAGTCGATCTCGGCTCTGTAGGCAGTGAGCACCAATGCCTCTGTGAATTTTGGGAGTAAATACTTGATGTTCAAAAGGTTTGTTTTTATTTCTAGTGAAATTGGTCACCTGCACTTGTTGGGCTGCAACGTCAGCGGTTAGCGGCATTGTCAGACAGTTGGTTAGACAATTTCCAGCTTAAATATCCTACGTGCAGCCAAGTACAGCACACAAATACCTGCCGACAATAGTGATGTTAAGATGATAATTAATTGGACTGTAGAATACGACAAGAAAGGCTAATTACCAGTATAGCAATTTCATGCCAAGTCAAACTGATACTCATTAGCAAAGAGTATATAATCACTAAGTCTCATTAGTTTTACGTTCGTAAGTTAATATCTATTATTCACGTAGTGGTTATATTCTCTTTGCTATTATTTACAAAGTATTTAACAAACGCCAAATAGTACTTCTATTTTACAATGCAATTTTTTTTTTAATGGCAAACGTCATTTGACATTTTTGCCAGCTACACGTGAATTTAAAAAAAAAAGAAAAAGATTGCGGGTTACTTAAAAATATATTTGGTAAAAAACTCAGACCAGGGCCCTATTTCTCGAAACTATTAGTTTATTAGTTATTAGTTACTAGTGTAAAAATTACAAGTCCTAATATTTTCTGTTCCTCAAAAATAATTATTGGTGTGGTAACTAATACTGGTAAACTAATAAAAAATAACTAAATGCACCTATTAAATGCCTTCTTACCTATTAAAAATCCGCCAAATGCGTGTCGGGCCACGCGCGGTGTAGGGTTCCGTAGTTGTCTGTCTTTCTTAGTTACATCGATACGCGCGCGGCAACTAAATGGTTGCGTCGTCGGCCGAATTTGTATAGTAAAGTTAGTCTTTCTAAGTACATTTTAAGTTGGTCGACTATTACTATTCCTTTTCTGCCACGATTTTTTCACATTCTCAGTAGCATTAACCCCAATATATCGCAGGCGAATAACCAATTTCAAAAATTATTTAAAAAACACACTTTTTTGTGCTCTGCCTACCCCTTTTGGGAATAAAGGCGTGAATGTATGTATGTATGTATTTAAAAAACCCATAATTGTTTTGAACAAGCTACCCAACGATACTCAGTTACTCACACTATGGGTTTAACGAGAAAAAAAATACACCCACACCTTAGGTGTAGGGGAAGTAGTACCTACCGCAAAAAAAAAAAAGATTTTATTCTTCTGTTTTGTCGGAGTGATTGGTTGATATACCCATGCCGAATTAGAGTTGTCTAGAAGTAATGGTTACTGAGCTAAGCCAAAGACGGACGGACTGCCAGACGCACATGGTGAAACTATCAGGGTTCCTTGTTGACTACGGAACCCTAAAAAGCGGGAAGAGTTCCCGCCTCTTTATTATTCGTTTTCTTTTGACGTTTGCACGTTGCCGCTAAAGGCGGATTGTTGGTTTAATTTAGATATTGCATATTTATATTAGCTATTTGACAATGGATATGTATTAGAAGGCAAAGAAGTTTGTTTAAGAGGCTTTTCTGACGTATTAACAAACCAAGACAAGTGGACAAATTTTATAAAATAGCTAATATAAATATGCAATATCTAAATTAAACCAACAATCCGCCTTTAGCGGCAACGTCATTAAAGTGGAACGTGGATTCCAAAAATGACGACTAATTATTATTAAACCTTCTTCACCGTCGGAAGCATTCCAATCAGTCCACATTTTATAAAGTTTAGTAAAATGTGACGCTAATAGTTTCGACTAATATTTTTTACAAACCTTCCTAGACTAGTAGCTTTATTAACTTTTTTTACTAGTGTTTTTTTTTAAATATTTATTCATGAAACCAAAACCCAATGGACTCTAATAATATTAGCTAATATTTATTAGTTGGCAACTAATAACTAATATTTTATTATTGTAGCTTCGAGAAACGCAGACTAGTTGTAAAGTTCAAGTATATGAACTTGTGTTTTGTGGATCTTGACGATCACCATATGTGACAAGAATAAAGCAGTATATATTTAATGTTAATGTAGTTTTATTTATAGTGAAAATACGTAGGACAATTTGTATACATCAGCAATTGACGTATAAATTTTCTAACAGAAATAGTGTGTCCATGGTAACCAAACCATAGAGTTGGTTCACCATACTTCACATCCTCGGAAGTTTTAAGAATTTAAAGATAAATTCTTCAGTCCCATTCTGAAACTTAAATCTGTTAGTCTGGGCCCGAACAGAGGCTTTGTAAGCATGTCGGCTAATTGAATCTCGGATGGAACTTGATTGACAACTAAATCTCCATTGGCGACACATTCCCGTACGAAGAAGTGTTTCAGTTTAATATGTTTTGTGCGCTTATGATACTCGTACTTTGGGTTGTGTGCGAGATAAACGGCTGACTTATTGTCTAAGTTCAAGACAGGTTTCTCTATATTGGTCAGATCATTGAGTAATCGATTCAGCCATAAGATTTCCTGTGCGGATTCACTCGCTGCTATTATCTCCGCTTCAGTTGAAGATATCGACACGGTTGGTTGTATCTGGCTTCTCCAGCTAATAGCGGCACCTGATAATAAGCACACTATCCCAGATGTTGATCTTCCAGTTGTCTGGTCTCCTCCATGATCTGCGTCGCTGTAGCAGACCAAGTGTGACGGTGAGTTCTTTGAGAATGTTAGGCCCTTATCAAACGTCCCTTTTAAATAGCGGAAGACGCGCTTGACAAGCATGACGTCCTCCTTAGTAGGTGCTGCTAGGTTTCTGGATGCGACTCCAACAGCGTATGAGATGTCAGGTCTCGTACCTACTGATAGGTAAGCCAAAGCACCCACAGCTTGTCTGTAAGGGAAGTTCGTCTTGATGCCTTCATCTACTACCGTTTCATTTTCTTTAATGATGGGTGACGGTGCTGACTTACACTTGGACATTCCATATTTTTCTAGAACTTTCTTTGTGTATGCCTTTTGGCACAAGGATATGGTGCTATCCTTTCGCACGTTTATTTCCATTCCAAGGAAGTACGACGCATGTTTGGTAGTAATTTTGAATCTTCCTCTAAGTTCATTTAAAAACTCTTCGCCTGCTGCTGTCGAGTTGTGCGCTACAAGCCCATCGTCCACGTAGAGAGCCACAATTACTTTTGATCGGTCTTTCGTTCGGACAAATAGACACGGATCTGCGTCACTCTGTTTAAATCCAGATTTCAACAGGAACTCTGCGATGCATGTGTTCCAGCAACGTGGTGCCTGCTTTAAGCCGTATAGACTGCGTTTCAACTTACAGACCCGTTTCGTCCCATCTCGATAGCCTTCGGGCTGTTTCATGTATATTTCTTCCTTTACTTCACCGTTAAGGAAGGCGGTAGTTACGTCGAACTGAGTCAGTTTTAGGTTTTCACGAACAGCCACTGCTAGTAGCGACCGCACTGTGCTCAGTCGAACTACTGGACTGAACGTCCTGTCATAATCCACTCCGGGTATCTGGGAATAACCTTTAATGACCATTCTGGCCTTGTACCTTTCGACGGAACCATCAGGGTTCATTTTTATTTTGTACACCCACTTGCTTGGCAGGGCTTTACGTCCCTTAGGTAGATCGACCAGGTCCCAGGTATGGTTGTCCTTTAATGACTTCATCTCATTTTTCATGGCTTCCTGCCATTTGTGTTTGTCAGGAGATTCCATCGCTTCTTTGTAAGTGTCAGGTTCTTTGGGTTTGTGCAGGTTTTCAACCTCTTCAGCAGCTGCCATGATAAAATCGTCATATCGCTTAGGAGCTGAGATTGTTGACCTGTTCCTCAAAGATCTGGTTATAGTTTCCTCAGCATCAATATTGACGGGTTCGTCATCATCGACATGGTTGGAACTAGAAAGGGACTCGTAGTCGCTTTCGTTGTCAACATGTTCCAGTTGTTCCGCTTGTTCAACATCTTCAGTGCTGTTGACCAAATTTTGTTGCAAAGTGGTGTCGAGATTTTCGTTGTCAGTTTCGCTAATGCTGTCAAGTGGCGAGTCATCTCCATCTTCAATATCGTCAAAGTGTAGTGGTACTTGTTTACGATCAGGTTTTGACGTTTTCAAAGCTTTTGGAGGTTCATCGTTGAAGAGATCGGTGATATTATGTTTGTGTGTTTCGTCGTAAAACATTGACTTCATCACACGGATATCTTTTGACGTGACCACTTTATTTTTGGAAGGTAGTAAAATTTTGAAAGCTTTTGAGGTTTCAGAGTATCCAATAAAGATGCCAGGAATTGCTTTTGGTGCGAATTTGTGACCACTGGTACCTTTGATAAGAACAAACGTTTTGGAGCCAAAGATGTATAGGTGATTAATGCACGGCTTTCTGCCAACACATGCTTCAAATGGCGTTTTGTTTTGGATGGCACTGTTCAGACTCCTGTTAGACAGGTAATTTGCAGTCATGACCGCTTCGCCCCAGCATTTTAAGGGTGCTTTCGCATCGATCAGTAACGCTCTTGCTTTCTCGATCAGAGTACGGTTTTTCCTTTCAGCTAATCCATTTTGGTGCGAAGTGTAAGGCGCACTAAGCCTTCTTTGTATTCCGCAGCGTTTCAGATAAGCATCGAATTCTTTGTTAACATATTCGGTCCCATTATCCGATTGTAACGCTTTTATTTTCTTGCCTGTGTGAGTTTCTGCCATCTGTTTGAACTCTTTGAATTTCTCTAAGACCTCGCTCTTGTTTTTCAGCATGTAGACTCGACTGTAGCGACTGAAGTCATCAATAAATGTGACAAAGTATTTATTTCCGCTTAACGTGGGCGTTCGGATAGGTCCACAGACGTCGGTGTGAATGATTTCTATGAGTTCAGATGTACGTTGGGTTGTTTTGTCACGGGGAGCTGGTACTCGGTACATTTTAGCCAGAATGCAGGTTTCACATTCAGGTAATGCTTCTGATGCATCGAAGTTCAAACCAACTAGACTTTGGTCTTGGAGTGCAAGTTTTAAATCCATGGCGTTCATGTGCCCAAGTCTTCTGTGCCAGTCATAGATGTTCATGTTTGCCGAGTCAGTTTTGTTTGAGGATGTCGGAGCTATGTCATCTTTATCATTGGCCAGGTTGTTGCACTCATGCTTGCTTGGTTTGATGTGGTAGAGACCATCTTGTTCCTTGTGAGCAGTGAGAGTTATTCCAGCTTTTGGGTTGCTGACTGTCGCTTTGTTCTTTGTGAAGAGAACAGAACAGCCTGCATCTGTCATCTTGCTAACTGACAGTAGGTTAGTGCACAGACTAGGTACGTACAACGTGTCCTTCAGGTGAGTGAGCGCTTCACCGTCTCCATTTCTCGAAATGAAAGAGACTGTACCTTTTCCTTCAATCTCTGCAGTGCAGTCTTCCGTTGCGAAGTGAAGTTTTCTGGATGTTATCTCGATATTTTTAAATAGGTCTCGTCGATAAGTCATGTGTGACGTGCAGCCGCTGTCTAGGATCCAAATATTGTTCTCAGGCTTCTTGTTGCGTGTAAGAAGGCACTGTGTAGCATAATTGTTCCGATGAGAGTCAACATTATGTTTCTTAGAACTCTCATTGTTTTTCTTCCAGCAGTTTGTACATACTTTGTGATTCTTGCGTTTGAAGATGTTACCTCTTCGTTTGCAAATTCGGCAGGACGCGTATAACGCTTCTTCATATGAGGATTCAGGTTCATCGGTATTGGTCATGTTTTGGTTATGGTGACGTGCTTCAAATTCTTCTAATATTTTAGTTTTAAGCTCTTCTGGCTTAGGAAGACTGTCGCGCGATTCAATAGCAACTCTGAAGTTCTCATAATCAGGAGATAGACTGTACAACATCATAATTGTTAACAAGTCGCCGTTTATGATTATGTCCATGTCGGCCAGTTTGTCCACTGTGTCCATAAACTTGTTTAGGTGACTGCGTACGTCGTGTCCTTCTAGTTTCGTTAGGATCAGTTGTTTTAGTAGAGACGCCTTTCGTGCAGGTCCCTTACTGGCGTAAGTATTTTTCAGTTTGTCCCAAACATCTCTGGCAGTGCCGCAGTTTTTAATTTGCTTAAGCTCAGATGGAGCAATAATAAGGACGAGTTCACATTTAGCTAATCTGTCGTTAGCAACGTCGTCGGCAGTTGCGTTCGAGGACAAGGGTGTCTCAACGTATTTCCAAAGTTTTTGCCTTCTGCTTGTATAACCCATGTATCATAGTTGTCTTTCGTGAGTACCTACGTCTATTTTAGCACTCGACATTTTGTATGGGTACTTACATTTGGTATTCTTGCAACATCGAAGGCTCTGCTACCATGTAAAGTTCAAGTATATGAACTTGTGTTTTGTGGATCTTGACGATCACCATATGTGACAAGAATAAAGCAGTATATATTTAATGTTAATGTAGTTTTATTTATAGTGAAAATACGTAGGACAATTTGTATACATCAGCAATTGACATATAAATTTTCTAACAGAAATAGTGTGTCCATGGTAACCAAACCATAGAGTTGGTTCACCATACTTCACACTAGTAAACTTGTAAAAAATATTAGTCCATGGACTAGTATTATTAGTCTAATAAGTTTCGAGAAATAGGGCCCAGAGCTAAACTCCAAAACCTAGATTAGTATGTTAGTATTAGTGCAAAAAGATTAGGATTATTCTGTTACAATTACGAAACTACATTAAGGTTAAACAAAAATAAACTAAATTTTGATTTTAATGACGATTAAAAAAATTGCTAGAAATCTGTACACAGCGGCCAAAGAGAATATAACCACTACGACAGCGGCTTGCACAGCGGCATCGAGTGATGACAGAAGGGTAGACATTTGAGTGGGCAGTGGAATTTTTCGGGATATCAATCCACGATAAAGATGAGTGATTATAGAGCGGGCATGACAAGAAAATATGGTTAAGGTCTCCCTCCTCCAATCCACATTCACAAATCGAGCTGACTCGGATTCCGAGTTTCGCTAGGTGGACAGGGGAGCTACAGTGTCCAAGTCGCATGCGGATTATTGAGGAGGTTGCCATTTTACTAAACCTATTTTAGAGAACCAAGTTTTACGTGGGATATCAGGCTGTATTATAGCGAATTTATATCCTTTAGTTTTGCTTGGGGACTGCCACCTGGAGTTCCATGTTTTACGCAAATAGGTCTTAGGAAGAGACAAGAGATCGTGACAATAGTTTTTGAACCAGTATTTGTCGCCACAGACAACTGCCTCCTTAGATTTTACATCAACTTTCTCGTTCCCCGCAATACCCGAATGGCTGGGAATCCAAATCAAAACCACCTCGTAGCCTTTCGTGTTGCATTGGGCAATGGCATTTTTTATTTGGAAAACCAAAGGGTTGTGCAGTTTACAGGAAAAAGGATTTAACAATAATGATTCCAGTGCACTTCGGGAATCTGAAAACACAATGGAACGCCCTAGTTTGGCCAACAAAATGTACTCCAAAGACTTTAAAATTCCAAAACATTCCCCAGTGAACACTGAAGACTCCGGGGAGCACTTAACCTTTTGCACAATATCCCACTGCATGTGGTAAGTTCCGATTCCAACGCAACCCTGAGGGGACAACTTGGACGCATCTGAGTACAGCGTATGCCACCCGTTCCATGCGCTTCCTAGGTATAGCGAGTGGTCATTGGCAAGTGGATCACCTTTCACAATGTTGAAATCAAGGATTACCCGAGAACGAAGAGTAACAATTTCGTAAGTATATACGTACATAGGCAGAGATAATGAATGGTGAGTAGGGCCCTTGATAAGTTTAAACCTGCGATAACTGTTGATGAGGAAGGGGGGGGATTTATTCGTCCAGAAGCTTGAGTTACGGAAGAATTCTTCTAACAACTTTATTTTAAGATAAATAGGGTGGATTGTAAACTGGAATGTACGGAACATAAAACGGTCAGATAAGTACTGTCTTCGGATATCGAGGGGCGGTTCCAGACACTCGACCTGAAGGGCATTGATGGGGCTTGATTTCATTGCTCCTGCTATAATACGCAGAGCTTTGGACTGGATGAGGTCAAGACTGCGCATACCAGCATACATAGCTGGCTCTAATAGGAACGTTCCGTAGTCTAACACACTTCTAATGACCGGATTGTAAAGAAGTTTAAGGGAAAACGGGTGTGCTCCCCACCATACCCCCCCGCCAAGCATCTAAGAATGTTTAAATTTCTTTCGCACTTCGATGCAATATATTCACAGTGTGTTAATCCGGTGAGTTTGGAGTCCAGGACTAGACCCAAAAATTTAAACTGCGTTTTGGTTGGTATAGAGTTACCGTTAACCGAGACTGAAACAGCTGGTATAGACCGTTTCCTGGAAAAGACAACAACATTACTCTTTATAGGAGACAGCTCTAGACCGTGTTCTTCTAAACATAGATTAAGATTATCTAAAGATCTCGACACCATTTCACCAGCTTTACTAATCGCAGAATGCAAGAATAAATCAGAATATCGTCCGCGTATTGAAGGATACTCGAATGATCGACAGCCCGTTCTAGATTATAGGTATAAATATTAAATAATAGAGGGCTCAGCCCCGACCCTTGCGGTAGGCCTTTCCAGCTACATCTAGATGGAACAATAGCACTTTCATTCCCCCTAAAAGTAATAAGTCGCTCAGTCAATATTCGCATTATGAAATTGCTCAGCCTCACCGGTACTCTCAGCTCTTGAAGCTTTTTCCTGCGGCCCTAGCACACTTACAAAATGACGTCTTTTATGCACATGTTTTATGCCCACAACCGACGTATAAAATTTAAACCATCATGAGCTAACATGGTATACCGTCACGTCATCTACGTAAAATGTGACCATTTATATGTCTTGCACATGAACTACTTTTTTTACGTCACATTCTAACATGCTCTTGACTATGGCACATAAAACGTGACGATATGAACCAAATATTCTCTTTGATATGAACCGTTAACGGACGAAATTTTATGTAGGTCACTCGAGACCCCTGGTAAATTTTAACACTATGAAAACAATACAATTGGCCGCAGAATATCTGTAAAATTTGTGTCACAACACACGGTTTCAGTTTAAAAACTTATTAGTTCGTTTGCTGTTTGGATGGATTACTTTTCTCCTGCCGCGTTTATACGCTTGCGATGGCTTGGCGCGTGAGGAGGACGCAGCTATGCGTTAGAGGGAGAGGGCTATAATTCGATCTCATTCGTTTACATAGCTGCGTCCTGCTCACGCGCCAAGCCATCGCAAGCGTATAAACGCGGCATACGACTTTTTGCTTGACAATTGGATTTCGATATCGCATATTAATGCGCTATCCACATTATGTGATTAAACCCCAATTTGTCAGTACAACATGTCGAAGTCAGAATTGGGTGTAGCGTACACACCTAACAACTGCAACTACTATTTCATTCAGTGTGGCCAGTTAACAGTTAGAAAGCGAAAACTGCCGCATTCAAACGGTCCTGCGAAACGGACTGCAAGATTGTTACTAACCGATGAGATAGGGCAAGACAGCACGTCTAACACACAGCCGCGACATACTCTCGATTTCTCTCGCATGTCCTAATAAGAGAGAGACGGATAGTGCGAGAAAAATTGAGAGAGCTCGCGCGCCGTCGTGTAATAGCCATGCAGCACACAAAAATCGAGAGTATGTCACGGCCACCTCATGATCGACGTGCTGTCTCGCCCTATCTCATCGGTTAGTAACAATCTTGCAGTCCGCTTCGCAGGACCGTTTGAATGCGGCAATTTTCGCTTTCTTACTGTAACTGGCCACACTGAATGAAATTGTAGTTGCAAAACACCGGTTTAAAAAAAATACAAAATTACAGGGTAAAATATTAATACAATGTTCTTTAGCATATATTTTTTAATTATCGTTTGAATTTATTTGTATGAAATTTGTGAGAAAAAGAAACTTGGCAGATCATGCAAATTCCGAGGTCCAAATTGTGATTTTCATGCAATTAGTCCGTACAACTCGTTTGACGGTTGGAACATGCATCCGCACTATAGCAATTAGTCAGATTCTGATGAATTGGGGCTGACAAATCACTTAATGTGGATGGCCCATCAGCTACCACGGGTCGTGTTATGGGCCATCCACATTAAGATTGTTACTAACCGATGAGATAGGGCGAGACAGCACGTCGATCATGAGGCGGCCGTGACATACTCTCGATTTTTGTATGCTGCATGGCTATTACGCGACGGCGCGCGAGCTCTCTCAATTTTTCTCGCACGATCCGTCTCTCTCTTATTAGAACACTTAGAACAAGAGGTATAGTGCGAGAAAATCGAGATAATGTCGCGGCCGTCCCATTTTAGACGTGCTGTCTTGCCCTATGTCATCAGTTAGTAACAATCTTGCAGTCCGCTTTGCAGGACCGTTTGAATGCGGCAATTTTCGCTTTCTTACTGTTAACTGGCCAGACTAAATGAAATTGTAGTTGAAAACACCGTTTAAAAAAAAATACAGTGTAAAATATTAATACAATATTCTTTAGTATATATTTTTTAATTTTCGTTTCAATTTATTTGAATGGAATTTGCGAGAAAAAAAAACTTGGCAGATCATGCAAATTCCATGGTCCAAATTGTGATTTTCATGCAATTAGACCGTACAACTCGTTTGTTGGTTGGAACATGCATCCACACTATAGCAATTAGTCAGATTCTGATGAATTGGGGCTGACAAATCACTAAATGTGGATTGCCCATGAGAGTGGGAAGCTGCCGTAAAATATATGTAGCAAAAAGAAGTGTAGTGTTGCCAATATATACAACAGAATTTCTACCAATTATTACATTCTTTTCATTCGTTCAATCGCAGTCTATGGTTAGAGACCCAATATAATATTACTTAATTAAAGAGTAATAATAAGCACTGCCCTGCTACTAACAAGTTGTACTCTTGTATTAAGTTGTATTATAATCGTTTTCGTTTTTATTTATTTACTTTAGGTACTCCCGCTCCGTTTTTCCTATAATATTTGTAAGTTTGTATCGTAATTCATTTTATGGTACAAGTGTTACTGTTTTCTTCGTAGCATGCTTGTTGAAATTGAGGAAGAGTAAATGTTAACCAAGGCTAAAGCTAACAATTGATTTATTAGAAGACAAGCTGCCCGCGCTGCTTCTCCCGCATAATTCAAAGAAAGTAGGCAAACCCGTTGGATAAAATATAGCCTACTACCACCCAGAAACCCCAATCTATACGCATTCAAGGATTTTTTTGCTTCAATCTCACAGACTTTGTCCTCTTATAATATTAGTATAGATAATTTCGAGAATGGATAAGGAGAATTTGTATATACTTAAGTATAATTATCTTCTTTAATTATTTACTCCATAATAATTTTATTAGGTTTCTTGAACATGTGCATTTTATATTTGTTTTCGTACGCCTTTAAATGAAAGTAAATTACCACGGGTCGTGTTAATATGCAATATCAAAATCCAACTGTCAAGCAAAAAGTCGTATGAAAGTAAAAAAGTAATCCATCCAAATAGTATACAAACTAATAAGTTTTGAAACTGAAACCGTGTGTTGTGACACAAATTTTACAGATATCCTGCGGCCAATTGTATTGTTTTCATAGTGTTAAAATTTATCAGGGGTCTCGAGTGACCTACATAAAATTTCGTCCGTTAACGGTTCATATCGTCACGTTTTATGTGCCAAAGTCAAGAGCATGTTAGAATGTGACATAAAAAAAGTAGTTTTATGTGCAAGACATATAAATGGTCACATTTTACGTAGATGACGGTATATACCATGTTAGCTCATGACGGTAAAATTTTATACGTCGGTTGTGGGCATAAAACATGTGCATAAAAAACGTCATTTTGTTAGTATGCTAGGGCCGCTGGACATTGTCATAAGCGGCTGTTATATCGAGAAATGCAGCAACCCCAGATACGTTTCGAGAAAAAGCAATTCGAATATCTGTGGTAAATATTCCGAGGCTGTCGGAAATACTGTTACCCTTTATAAACCCGAACTGGGATTTTGCTAGTAAATTATTACTTTCTACGAACCATTCTACCCGATTTTTAATAAGATGCTCCATAATCTTTAATAGGCCTTTTACACGATCGGGACCAACCGCCAACCACCGTGTCCTTGGTCGGGTTGATATAAAAATGAACCGTGTAGAAAGCGGTTGACCAACCGATATTTGGTTGATGTCAACGGCCTTGGTCGTGAGCGCATCCCTCGCGACAGGCTGCGTCGGTGGTTGGTCCCAACCGTCTGGAACGCTGTCGGCCAACCGTTGATTCGACCAAGGACACGGTGGTTAGCGGTTGGTCCCGATCGTGTAGAAGGTCTTTAACAAAACCGAGGAAAGAGCCATAGGTCGATATGATTTAGGATCAAGGGGGGGTTTGTTAGATTTGAGTATAGGTATTATCAATTGTGCTCGCCATGATACAGGCAAAAAGCCTGAGATAAAGAAATAATTTATCAGATCTAAATAGTATTGAAATGGTCGTTACAATTGCAGATAAAAGAGCAGGGTATACCATCAGATCCTGCCCGGCTAACATACTAATCGGCCATATATTTACGTTCGGACGTATAACTTTACGATTGTGCCCATTTTTACGTTACTTAGTTAACATGCTAATTTCGCAACATATATTTATGCAATAGCGTAAAATATATGTAGCAAAAAGAAGTGTAGTGTTGCCAATATATACAACTGAATTTCTACCAATTATTACATTCTTTTCATTCGTTCAATCGCAGTCTATGATTTATTGAATCAGGCGTTACTTTGCGGAAGTCCATGATATATTAGGAGAACAATATTTCTTTGCTATTCCGCTAAAAAACGTGCTGGTCTATTAGTGAAGATAAGATGCAACTATTTGCGTAAAAACATGCAAAAAAATTACAGCAAACCACCACCAATAATGACAAAAACCTCGACACGTGTTTCGCCTCTCTACGAGGCATCATCAGGAGATGCTGGCAGGAGATGTTGCTTGCGCCACGTCCACTGAGCAAATGACCCGCCCGGAGCCATCCGCCATATTTACATTCTGTCCCCCCATACTACCGTTCATGCGTGAAAGAGATGGAAGAACACGTAACAACGGTGATGACGCAACATTCAATTGTTCGTTGATAATAACGCCTCTATTGCTGTACCTAATTATTTCTAATTGTTCTAGAACACTTAGACGCAATCCTTTTTCGCAAACATGCAAGATGTTGAAAGAATGATTGTCAGATAACGCATGGTTAGTCTCCAATAAATGTTTTGCGAAATTAGACTTGTCCGGGTGATTATGCCGATACGACGCAACATGTTCCTTATACCTTGTGCTAAAACTACGGCCTGTTTGTCCCACATAAACTTTATTGCAATTATCACAGGCAAGTTTGTAGACTCCCGACTTTTTGGCACTTTCCACTTTCTCCTTGTCATTGCACAGTCTAAAGCGCAAGGTGTTATTCGTTTTGAAAGCCACGTTTATGTCGTTAGACTTTAAAATATTGTAGATCTTATCAGACAACTTGCCAACATAAGTTATGCTTGCTTTGTACTTTTTAGGTGGGTCCGAAGATCGTGCAGCGTACAGAAGATAGTTTGTCATTCATTAGGGGAAAAAACGGGCTAGAATGACAAACTATCTTCTGTACGCTGCACGATCTTCGGACCCACCTAAAAAGTACAAAGCAAGCATAACTTATGTTGGCAAGTTGTCTGATAAGATCTACAATATTTTAAAGTCTAACGACATAAACGTGGCTTTCAAAACGAATAACACCTTGCGCTTTAGACTGTGCAATGGCAAGGAGAAAGTGGAAAGTGCCAAAAAGTCGGGAGTCTACAAACTTGCCTGTGATAATTGCAATAAAGTTTATGTGGGACAAACAGGCCGTAGTTTTAGCACAAGGTATAAGGAACATGTTGCGTCGTATCGGCATAATCACCCGGACAAGTCTAATTTCGCAAAACATTTATTGGAGACTAACCATGCGTTATCTGACAATCATTCTTTCAACATCTTGCATGTTTGCGAAAAAGGATTGCGTCTAAGTGTTCTAGAACAATTAGAAATAATTAGGTACAGCAATAGAGGCGTTATTATCAACGAACAATTGAATGTTGCGTCATCACCGTTGTTACGTGTTCTTCCATCTCTTTCACGCATGAACGGTAGTATGGGGGGACAGAATATAAATATGGCGGATGGCTCCGGGCGGGTCATTTGCTCAGTGGACGTGGCGCAAGCAACATCTCCTGCCAGCTTCTCCTGATGATGCCTCGTAGAGAGGCGAAACACGTGTCGAGGTTTTTGTCATTATTGGTGGTGGTTTGCTGTAATTTTTTGCATGTTTTTACGCAAATAGTTGCATCTTATCTTCACTAATAGACCAGCACGTTTTTTAGCGGAATAGCAAAGAAATATTGTTCGCAGTCTATGGTTAGAGACCCAATATAATACTACTTAATTAAAGAGTAATAATAAGCACTGCCCTGCTACTAAATAGTTGTATTCTTGTATTAAGTTGTATTATAATCGTTTTTCGTTTTTATTTATTTACTTTACTCCCGCCCCGTTTTTCCCATAATATTTGTAAGTTTGTATCGTAATTCATTTTATGGTACAAGTGTTACTGTTTTCTTTGTAGCATGCTAGTGGAAATTGAGGAAAAGTAAATGTTAACCAAGGCTAAGCTAACAATTGATTTATTAGACGACAAGCTGCCCTCGATGCTTCTCCCGCATAATTCGAAGAAAGTAGGCAAACCCGTGGGATAAAATATAGCCTACCACCACCCAGAAACCCCAATCTATACGCATTCAAAGATTTTTGAAACACTCAAACTTGCAAAGCTTCAATCTCACAGACTTTGTCCTCTTATAATATTAGGATACCTAGATAATTTCATCAATTTCAACAATGGATAAGGAGAATTTGTATATATTTAAGTATAATTATTTTCTTTAATTATGTACTCCATACTAATTTTATTAGGTTTCTCGAAGATGCGCATATTATATATGTTTTCGTACGCCTTTAAATGAAAGTAAATTACCACGGGTCGTGTTAATATGCGATATTGTAATCCAATTGTCAAGCAAAAAGTCGTAGAAAAGCAATCCATCCAAACAGCAAACGACCTAATAAGTTTTGAAACTGAAACCGTATGTTGTGACAGAAATTTTACAGATATCCTGCGGCCAATTGTATTGTTTTCATAGTGTTAAAATTTATCAGGGGTCTCGAGTGACCTACATAAAATTTCGTCCGTCAACGGTTCATATCGTCACGTTTTATGTGCCAAAGTCAAGATGCTTGTTAGAATGTGACATAAAAAAGTAGTTTTTTGTGCAAGACATGTAAATGGTCACATTTTACGACCATTTTCATTGATGACGGTATACCATGTTAGCTCATGACGGTGAAATTTTATACGTCGGTTGTGGGCATAAAACATGTGCATAAAAGACGTCATTTTGTTAGTGTGCTAGGGCCGCTGGGGTAGAATCCCGCACAGAGCCTAATATATTCTTTAGCTCTACCATGGAGAAGGGAGAATCTAGCGGGTCCGTGGAGTCGGAACAGTAATCTATGTTTATTTCTATTAGATAAGAGACATATTGAGGAGCAAGAGTATCCATGAACGAGTCAGCCCATTCCATCGATGATGGATGGGGGTGCGGTGTCGATTTTTGGGAGCCCCTAAATTTTCGGATACTGCCCCACACGAAACGGGTTGGAGTGGACGGGGAAATTGACAAGCAAAACGATTTCCACCCTTCCTGCTTTTTAGAGTGGAGAAACAGCTTCGTTTCAGCCATCACCCTGGAGGCAAGTCCAGGAACAAGGAAAATTTGCGACCGCTCGCTACTTGCGTTGGGTCCGCCTCTATGGTAGCAGCCTGTCGGGCGGTTAACATGGTAGATGGCCTCGGGGGAGCTCACAGTTGCTAAGATCCTCGAGGCAAAACTGGTTGGGATCCTTCACGAGGTTATCGCCTGTTAACTGCCTGGTTCTACCGTTGGAAACAGGCAGAACGGAAACAATCAGTTGGGCCCATACTTTATATCCCAACCCATCCTATCCCGTTTATCCCATCTAATCAGCCGTAAGCGATTACATGGCATGTTGCAGCGGGCTTTCCATCCACAAAGAAGGATGGTTAGCGGTAAAATGCCATCCGCGTGTTTGTGCCGTGCGCGGGGACCCGTACGGGTGGAGAGGGAGGTCCTGGTGGCTGAGTCGACCAGTGGTCGGTGTGAAGTTTTGAACACTTTATTGTGATTTAACTTCGCGTAAACTCAAACGGAAATATATAATAATCTATTTAAACGCTCTTTCATTGTTAATACAACATTTATTATTGTTCCGTACAGGAACACAATTACACAATTTTTTATGTACCTTTGATATCGTTAGTTTCTTTGACTGAAGACACAATCTTAAGGGTCAATTTAATTTTGTTTCTATTATGTATGGTATCCCTACCAGCTTCTAGCGATTTACTGCTTCTTGTCTTGAAGCCGTCATCCCTTCGGGGTGGCAACACCAACGCGCTAACAGCGCCACCCGCCGGAAGCGGATATATGAAGATGCAGTGACACGCACAATGTCAAAATCAGTTCGTTAACTAGCGGCGCCGCGGAAGCAACCTTTTCTCATTATATACCGTGTGTGCGTTGAGGACCTTTCCCCCTTGGAAGAGTGCGTTTACCAGTGACCTAGGAGCCTGTCATATTTAGCTGGACGATCACCCCTGAGCCTTCAGCCTAGCCCTTGGGACCCGAGGCGGTGGATGGACACAGTAGCGGTGAGTCGTTTGACGCTGTGGGAATATCGTACATATATATAATTTGATCCGTTCGAGCCGGATTGTACCTTCCAAGTTGTGTCTTCTTGTCTCGTAACATTCGTTATTTAAAATAACTATAGCATGCCAGATCCGCCAGGTTTGCAAAGTACTAGCGCGGAATCGTTGGCTAACAAATGTTTGTAAACCAATGTTTTTAAACGCGATAAATTAAGTTGTACTGTAGAAAAGACTGAACTCATGGAAATCCGAGAATACGAGAAACACGTTAATAATTTTTACTTCGTCAAACGCGACCGAATAGAGGGTGCACAATCACATACCTGAAGTGTCCAGGTCTGGAGCCTCCCAGGGGTTTTCTGTTCTCTGAAGGCACTCTCAGCTACTAAACGGGCGTGCAGATCTGACTTACCACCGGTCTTCGCCTAAAGATACCTCAAAGACACCGCCCAAACTCTCTTGATGTGACGTGCACTCTTAAGAGTATAACTTTTTAACTTCTATGCGGAAAGCGCGATCTTACGATCTAACGATTTGTACTATGCAATAGTAACGCATTTATCCAATTTGAAGAAGAAGGAAGAAGAGCTACGGCGCATGAGCCGTCCCTCATTGCCTTTCATGGCGGCACAGCCCGAGGCGTTTAAGAAACTTCCCACATTGCCTTTACCCACTTTCAGTGGTGAACAAACTGATTGGCCGTCATTTTATGATTTGTTCCGTTCGCTTGTACACGGCAATAACGCCTATACTGACGCCGAAAAGTTTAGGTACTTACTTCTCACGGTTAAAAACGAACCGCATAACCTCATAAAATCGATCCCGATCACTGACGATAATTACTCAATCGCGTTAGATATTTTGGTGTCCCGCTATGACAACAAAAGAGTTATCGCATCAAAACATCTCGACAAAATTCTAGATATCGAGTCATGCTGCGATCAATCCACGCAGAGTATGCGAAATCTACTTAACATTTATCAAGAAAACATTAAAGCACTCGAGGTTATGGAGTTTCCCGTGAAACAGTGGAGTTTCATGCTTCTAAATATTTTACTACGTAAAATTCCTCATACTACTCGACGTTTATTCGAACGGTCAATAGTAAATACGTCCGACATTCCCGATGTAGACACATTCATTTCATTTCTAGAACGGGAAATTTCCGCGGAAGAAATAATTGTTTCGGTTCGCGGGCAGTCCGCTAAAATTATTAACTCAGATGTGGGTAGCAGTCGCGGAAAGTACTGGAATCGCGCGTGCGGCTCGAGCGCCGGTGGCGCACCGTCGTCGCCCGCCAAACGGTCGTTTGTAGCTAACGTCACCCCCGCGACGGGCTCAGCTGAGACTCGAACGAGTGACCAAGGTTCAAGCAAAATCAAACCTAATTGCGTGTGTTGTGAAGCTCAACATTCGTTGACAAAATGTTCGAAGTTTTTAAACTTGTCACCGCGCGATAGGTATTCGTTAGTTCAAAATAAAAACATTTGTTACAATTGTTTGAATATTGGTCATGACGTTAGAAGTTGCAAATCAAATTTTGTATGTCGGACATGTCATAAAAGGCATCATACTTTAATTCATTATTACTCCCCATCAATGCCTGCGGAGTTAAGCGCATCCGTGCAGTCTACGGCCGTCTCGCTCCCTCCTACGGAGGAGCGCGCGCGCTCGGTCTCACTCTCTCCTATGGAGAAGTGCACCTCCGATACGGTCGCGAATCCGTTGGCAAATAGCGAAGTTTTGCTTGGTAACTGTGCGGCCCGCGCGCCGATTCAAGCATCTAGCGTTCGGGCGGATACTGTTTTATTGTCCACTGCACTTGTTGACGTATGTTTAGGTGGTTCGAAGCTGTCAACGGTCCGGTGCCTGGTTGACACGGGTAGTCAGGCGACGTTTATGACCGAGGCATGCGCACAACGATTACAATTACAACGTAATCGCGCGAATATTCCGGTGTTCGGAATTGGTGATACGGAACCCGTACAACCTAAAGGTGTCGTTTCATGTTTCATTACACCTACACGGAAAAAACGAAACAGTACGGAATACCGGAATTCCGGTAAATATGAATGTTTTGCGCAGTTAAAATAGGGACAACTGGTTAAAACAGTAACCACAACAATTTTTTTACAATTAAGGATAAACAGTTATCTTTACTGAATATTTTTACTGTTTAAGGACCCCGTTCCTTAACTGTTTCAAACAGTAATTTCATTTTAACTGTTTAGACAGTTAAATATTTTTAACTGTTTAAACAGTTAAATATTTATAACCGTTTAAACAGTTAAATATTTTTAACTGTTTAGACAGTTAATTATTTTTAACGGTTTAGACAGTAAAATAATTTTACTATTCAAACAGTTAAGAAAATGTAGACGCAACTGTCGAGACACACTTGCTCTGACTGTCGTTCACAGTACGAGCTACTGTTGAGGTACACTTGCACTAACTGTTTGTTTCAGTTGCTGTTACTGTTAGGGCCGGTAGGCCCCACTGTCGAGATACAGTTGCATGAACTGTTGTTTATAGTAGGAGCAACCGTACCTCAAAAGTATCTACCACTGTTAGATACAGTACGTGCTATTGTTAAGGTACAGTTGTTCCTACGGTTTTTATCAGTTACTGTTACTGTTAGGACCTATTGCTTCTACTGTAGAGATACAGTGACTTGAACTGTTGTTCTCAGTAGGAGCAAAGGGACTCCCAACAGTAACGTGTACTGTTATATACAGTACGAGCAACTGTTGAGGTACAGTTGCACCTACTGTTTGTGTCGGTTGCTCTTACTTTTAGGATCTGTAGGCGCTACTGACGAGATACAGTTGCGAGTACTGTTGTTCACAGTAGGAGCAACCGTACCTAACAGTAGCTACCAATGTTAGGTACAGTACGTGCTATTGTTAAGGTACAGTTGTTCATACGGTCTTTATCAGCTACTGTTACTGTTAGGACCTATTGCTTCTGCTGTCGAGATACAGTTGCTTGAACTGTTGTTCTCAGTATGAGCAATTGGACTCCAACAGTAGCGTGTACTGTTATATACAGTACGAGCAACTGTTGAGGTACAGTTGCACCTACTGTTTGTATGGGTTGCTTTTACTAATAGGGTCTGTAGGCACTACTGACGAGATACGGTTGCTTGTACTGTTGTTCACAGTAGGAGCTACCGTACGTCAACAGTAGCTACCACTGTCAGATACAGTACGTGCTATTGTTAAGGTACAGTTGTTCCTACGGTTTTCATCAGCTACTGTTACCGTTAGTACCTATTGCTTCTACTGTCGAGATACAGTTGCGTTAACTGTTGTTCTCGGTAGGAGCAATCGGACCTCAACAGTAGCGTGTACTGTTATATACAGTACGAGCAACTGTTGAGGTACAGTTGAACCTACTGTCTGTATCGGTTGCTTTTACTATTAGGGTCTGTAGGCACTACTGTCGAGATACGGTTGCGTGTACTGTTGTTCACAAGAGGAGCAACCGTACGTCAACAGTAGCTACCACTGTCAGATACAGTACGTGCTATTGTTAAGGTACAGTTGTTCCTACGGTTTTCATCAGCTACTGTTACCGTTAGTACCTATTGCTTCTACTGTCGAGATACAGTTGCGTGAACTGTTGTTCTCGGTAGGAGCAATCGGACTTCAACAGTGGCGTGTGTTTGTTTCTCTACTGGTGCCCACAACATACAATATTGAATGTCAAAAAGAACCATGATGATATCACTTGTGATGTATGTATGCTTTTAAATACAAATTACAACACCACAGCCGCAGTGCAATTTTTATCCAAAGGCATAACAATACACTACAGATGATGTTTTCACAAGGTTCTGTTTGACGGTTTCGACTACTGTGGACGGCCGGTAGAGGCAACAATACCTCAACAATAGCTACTGAAAGTAAAATACACAAGCATTATTAAAATATGAAACATATATTTCCATAATAAATTTACGATCCATTTTACAAAACAATACCTTATGATCATCACATTATATTATTATCATATATATAATCAATTAATCACATTCTCTAAAAAGGCTACAGTCACACTTCCTTAGGGAACGTACCCATACTACGAGAGGGAACGTACCTATACTACGTTACCCGTTCAGGGGAGGAGATGATATTGACTACGTGACGAAAACCTAAGCCCCCCCCCCCCCCTGTGACCAAGCTTGGTATTTTGATGACTCCCTCCCCCCTTGAACGGGTCACGTAGTATTGGTACGGTCCCTTACTAGTGCGGTTCCGGAATCAAATGTACTGCATTTTGCGATGCTTTTTTTAACGCTATGCTAACTGTCAAACTTAAGAAACGGAAACTTGCGCAAAATAATAGTCACTATTAGAAGAACTTACAAAATATGAACTACAATTGATTCAAGGGCCCCACTAGTATGGCAGTCTGACTAAAGCCTTTGTTCACGTATATAATGTCTATTGAAATAACTAATTTAATAGTAAATGTTTACTAAGCAGAAACGTCCGCTAACGAGATTCCAAACTTCAATCAAAGTGGAAAATGTTTCCACTTTGATCGAAATTTAGCTAATTTAATGTTTTTTTTTAATCCTACAAAGTGCTTATGATTAAATAAATATACAGGCTGGCACATTTACATCGGTCAGTATGGGAAAGTCTGAAACTACAAGACATACGAAGATCTCTTCTTGGAACCACGCACGTCATTGATTTTAGTAACAAGAAAAACTGTATGAATGCAGTGCATTTAAAAAAACTTGTACTCTGCTCGGAAATCGAACCCGGAAGTTTTGAAAAGTTAAAATAACACTATTTATATTCAGATATCGATTGTATAGGTCTTAAGCAGTAAATGTTACTATGAAACATGATGTCTAAACATAATAAAATGAATTGTTTTCATATCCTTTAATTTAGTTTAGTAAGTTTTCGAAAGACTATTTCTTGTGTGGTTACGTTAAGGATGATGTGTACAAAACAAGCTAAGACACCATTGAAGACCTAAAAGCAGCCATGAGTCAATTTTAACGCAAATTCACCACTTGACAAAACGCAAAAGATCGTTACCTAAACGAGTTGAATGTTGTATAGAGAAAAATGGTGGTCATTTCGAAAACTTACTAAAATAAATTAAACGATATGAAATAATTTTAGACATCATGTTTCATAGTAACATTTTCTCCTTAAGACCTACACAATCGATACCTAAATAGAAATAATATTAGTTTTATTTTTCAAAACATCCGGGTTCGATTCAGTAAAAGCTTTTTATTTATGAATGCAAATGACATGGTTTTAAGAAGAGATCTTCGTATGTATTATAGTTTCAGACTTTCCCATACTGACCGACTTAAATGTGCCACCCTGTATAGCACGATAAAATCTGGCCATGCCTGACCAAAAGTTACATTAGCTGACTGCTTTCTACTTGGCGTAGCCAGCAAGACGGTCCACTTCAAACACTGGAAGCAGTTTTTACTTGGAAGGCAATGGTGGCAAGGCAAGGTGAAATGACACTTTAATAAAGCATAGAATAAGCTCGTCAAATACTTACAAAAACCATTACATCAATAATTTAGAGGCAGGCACCTACCAAACCAACTGCATGTTCAGATATTTTTGACCACCCTTAAATATTCAGATGTTTCTGAAACTTATTAATATTTTCTTCCAGAACATGAAGATGATTAGTAGCATTGATTGCCCTTTTTTGTTCATAGTAGGTAGGTAAGGTAGGTAATGATTCGTTCATAAAAACCGCTAAAAAATATTGCTTAACACATAGTAAAGAACGACTTTTATCTAGAGACTAGACTATAATCTAGACCTACGGTAAATCCCAATCTCGGGTTCATATGATTTAAATCGTTAAAAGGCCGCGAAGAACAAGCGTGTCTTAATAAGTTATTTATAAAGATTTGCATCCTGTCTGCCACATAGTATTTCGTTTACTTGACACAAGACAATTTACCGGGCTAAGGGCAGTTCCCACATAGACAATTTCTAACAAGGCAATGGGATAGCGTCATCCCACATACTAATTCTGGTTATATAACAAAAATGCACGAATATTTAGCAGGCAAAGTCTATACTTAGCTTACAACACTCAAAATCTACAAAATATCAAAAAATTCGGATTTTGTCACAAGACATTGAAATTACAGGTCACATGAATCCAAACGGCAGCCAAAGATACCTTATTGGACTTAGCTGTGTGTTCTGAATGGAGATTATGAAATCATATTTTCAGGGATTGATTTTATGATTTGCAGAAGAATTGAAGTTGAAACCGGGCTATGGTAAACGAAATACTATGTGGGAGGCATATCACCCTTTGCCTGGTAAAGGGTTAAAGTGTTTATGAGGACAGATTGAAGTCATCTACACAGGTCGCTGGCGTTGAAAGCATTACAGTTCTAGACTGCTATAGATGGCTGTCGCGGTTAAAAGGTTAAATAGGACTTATCTTGTATGTAATAATCTTAAAACATTTTTAGGGCACCGATAAAAAAAAGATCGTTTAACACATAGTAAAAAGCGACTTCCGAAAAATATAAAGAGGACACATTATAAACCAAGAAAATAATTAAATTGGACTACGTAGAGTTACGTAATTTTTTTTACACGGTGATGTTAATACGTTTTTGGTATGTGGCGTCATAAAACTGAGATTAGTAAGCCAAATTGCCACTTGCTGATCAGTACGAATAACATCATAAGCATAATAATGTTCATCGAAGAGGACAGATTTCAGCAAATTTCCTGTCAAAATGATTTTCTCATCATTGTAAATATACACGTTATTTACCATTAAAAATGTTACTTCATTACGATCAGAAATTGGCATTTTGTCATATACCAGTATCGAGTCTTTGCTGTATCGACAGGAAGACATAGAAGCCCAGAGGACACGGAATATAGTTTTTGTTTTATCCCACGACGAGAGAAAAAAATCCATTAATGAGAAATCAGAGGATAAGGATGTCAATTTCTTGGATCCCCAAGTTAAAATAGGATCAAGTGAGCCTTTAGAGAACATTTCATTTAGTTTGAGCTGATGTTTGATTGCTAAACTCAATGCTATGTTTTTTCTGTTAGACGAAGCTTTGGCAGATGTCTTTGATAACTTATGTTTTGCTTCGTATCTCATAGCGGTAAACAACGAAAGCGGACCAAAGTTAATCATTGCTCTATGATAATGGACAAGGAAGTGAAACTTAGGCTTCAGCGAATCATTAGACAAAAGCAAGTACATCTCATTAAGGACAGTCACTGAATCCTGTAAGACAGAATCAAGACCTTGCCAAACTGAAGTAGCCATCGCAAGTTCTATGACTTCTCTCAGTTTTAAGTAAAGTAACCAGTAACTGTCACCATTAGGCACCTTCTCTCCTACAAGGATCCCGAAATACCTAATAAAAACTAACATTTCTGATGCGCTTAGACGAATGTTTCGTTTATTGAGATTAGCTATAGTTAACGGTACAGGCTTACTGTGTGCATCTGGCCCATATGCAAGGGAAAAAAGTCTATTGTTTAAGAAATCCAATGAAAAATATGCAAAACGATTGATGAACTTTATAAGAACTAGTCCCATAACATATTTTCCCACTCCTTCGAGAATATCGTGCATAACGTCGACACCTATTTGTTGGAATAAATTTAAACCCTTGATGTTTAACCAAACACATCTTTCCTTCACACCAGAATTAGAAGGTATATTTTCTAGAAGGTCAGCGTCGTAATTCACCTGATTTCTCAGTAAGGTCTCGTCTTCATAAGTCTGAACTTTCATGTTCTCCTTATGCACTCTACAAATTCTGCACGAATAATTTGCTGAAAAACATTCGAGAAACCCAGTTATGGAGTGAATTCCTAAGTTATCTCCTATAATTAAAGCTAACTCGAAATATATCAGTCCATGATAACCCGGAACATTAAATTGGATACCTTCAGAAGCAAGGTAATTTAGCTCGTTTATTACAGGTTGGAACACAACCCTATTGCCAAACTGTGATCTGTCAGAAGAATGGAATAGTAAAGTCAAGAAAATGTTGGAGAGAACAGAGCAACGCCATGAAGGAAGACATGGAACTGAAATATAAACGGCTCCTAACTTGTGTATCCCCGAATGGCTACCTAACGGGTTACCTGCTTCATAGTCATCAAAAAATAAAAACAATGGTATTACTTTCTTACTGCCATGTACTCTTCTTTTTGATTGCCAATATGTCCCTTGAATGAAATTCTGTATCAAATTAACGTCTCTGTAAAGCTCTTCCATATGATTTAAAGTGTCTATGAGGACAGATTGAAGAGAAAAAAAAGCTTGAAGGACATCCCGTAATGGAATAAACTGCACAGTATTTGCAACTGACAAAACAGTCTGGCGGCCGCGAATCGTCTTCTGCGTTACAGTTTCACCCACGACTATAGTTTTAGGTGGAATATAGGTATGACGACCTTGAAAAAAGTTAAAGCGGCGGTTTTCTGTCAATAAATTGTTAAAGCCTGCGGCGATTCTTATATTAATTATTGCTAATAGATCGAAAATGGAATCATGACAGACTATATTGCCATTATTCACCATGCTCTGCAAACAATTGCCTATTAATGGCATCAATGAATTGGCTATAATACTTTGAAAACTTTCGACGATTAATTGCACAATATTTCTCGGTAAATTCGCTGAGCCGTATAACACCGCTATCATGGAAGCTAAAGCTGTTTCAATATCAGTACTAGAGAGAGAAACCTGTTCTTCTGGTATGACAACTGGTTCTTCATGTGCTGCCACTACCAGCTCACCTACAGTGCTTTCTGGAAGTTGATCAACTCCCGCAGAAAAAGACTCAATAGCGGAATAACTAGCGGGCTCTTGATCTACCCCTACATTACTGTTCGTACATGAGTGCTCCCTAATATAATGTTTACGATAGGAATTAAAAGTATGATACGATCTAAAACAGCCGATTTCAGCGCACTTATATTGTTCGAATGAATTATTACTATGATAAAAAGTAAAATGTACACGTAAAGCTCGTAAATCTGCAAGTTCAACTTTACACAAGAAACAGACGACCATTTTTTATTCGTTGATGCCACAATCGCTTAGTAACCCAAAGACTGATACTGGTATTTTTTTTTCGCCAACTTTTACAGGGATATTATAAATAGCTCTTTGCAGAAATAGCCAAACTGGCAGGCATTCACAGGGATACTCGAGATACAATGCCCATATAATCTTAAAACACGTGTCCACTGCAGCACTAATGGTTGATTGCTCGTACAAAATATCATCAAAGATCACATATCGTGCTGTAATGTTATCAGGAGGTCCTGCTATAATGACGTATGGTTGTACAGTGATACCAATATCTCTATACCTGTCGCGCCGATTCTGCCGTTCCTCGATCAGTTGAGATTCGTCATCAATTCTTTGAATGAAACTCTGACAGACTTCCGCTGCAGAGAATTTCTTCTTTTTGATGTGGACCGGACCCAATAAATATGGTATTATCAGGAGCGCAGCGAGAGTGCTGGTCTCTGGATCCGGGTCTGTAAAATAGAATATTATGGATGAGTGAATTTCAAATACTTGTATCGCAGCTACAGGTAAAATAAATAAAAACAAACTTTTATTTAAGTGCCCTAAAAAGAAGAAAATAAACTTTAAATTAAATCAAACTTATCAATTTCGTACATGTATTACACAATTTATTAAATAATAATGATGTCGCGAGATTTGCATATTTTATAGGAAACATTTTCTTTCATAGAATTACTTATAATATAGCCTAAGAATATTAGACCAAAGGGTCTAGCAGGCTAAGCTAAGGAGAGTGGCCCCCGACGAGGGATTTGGTGATTCTTTCTGGTGGTCTACTGGCAGGTCCTAAGAACACTCCATGCTTAACATGATGACTAATCATGCTATCCATGATTAGTCCTCGATCTTCTTTTGTTTTCGAGTAATTTAGGATAATATAAAAAATACAGGGTGCCATTTAAAGTGTCATATTAGGTAAACTGTTCAGGATAGAGTAACGAAACAAAATCATCATGAATAAAAATAGAATTTGCTACCAAATGCATTTATTTAACCAACATCATGTCCTTAAACTTCCTTAAAAAAAAACTACTTTTATTTTTGTTTTAATTTTTTATGACACTTTTCGCGGAGGTACACCTACAAAAAAAATATCGTAACAAGCCACTCAATGCCCACTACATACACATATAAAAATATCTTCAAAAATCTTCGTGCGTCATGTCAAAAAAAAAACAATCGTCGAACAAGTAGATACTACCATATTTTTTAATGCTTTGTCACAGGACTTACACTTCATGACTTCCATTTTCCTGTTTTTTAAATCATCACCACAAAATGCAAAAAACAAATGCAGAACACGTGTCATATGTTATCAAGATTGACATGTCATCGTAGATGCATTCTAAATAGGTTCATTAAAAGAGATTGTATACCTAAATACTGACTTATCTACACACTGCACTGGTACTTTAATTATATGGTAGTATCTACTTGTTCGATGATTGTTTTTTTTTTGACATGACGCACGAAGATTTTTGAAGATATTTTTATATGTGTATGTAGTGGGCATTGGGTGGCTTGTTACGACATTTTTTTTGTAAGTGTACCTCCGCGAAAAGTGTCATAAAAAATTAAAACAAAAATAAAAGTAGTTTTTTTTTAAGGAAGTTTAAGGACATGATGTTGGTTGAATAAATGCATTTGGTAGCCAATTATATTTTTATTCATGATGATTTTGTTTGGTTACTCTATCTTGAACAGTTTACCTAATATGACACTTTAAATGGCACCCTGTATTTTTTATATTATCCTAATTTACTCGAAAACAAAAGAAGATCGAGGACTGATATTAAGCATGGAGTGTTCTTAGGACCTGCCAGTACACCACCAGAAAGAATCACCAAATCCCTCGTCGGGGGCCACTCTCGTTAGCTTAGCCTGCTAGACCCTTTGAGCATAAAAGTCAAATGCATCATAACTAGCTGAAATTTGGTATAGTGGTTCTGTAAGTAGATATAAATAATTGTTTAAAATTCCCCATTCCTCCTCTGCTTGCGTCCTGAGATATTCAGGGTGTAAAGGGCAATTGAAAATAATAATTGGACTGTTTTTTTAATAAGCAATCTTTGTTAAACCTAACTTCAATAAATAAAAAAGTGTAAAAGAGCACAAACGACATAATATGGCCACGTGTCGCGATTGCGACAGCGCGGCTGCCCTTACCCGCCTCATTCGCGGCCAGACCCCGGTGAGACCCGCTTGTACGAGGCCGGGGCTGGTCGGAACTTGACGAGCGGTACAGCGGCGGTTGACGTCAGGTGGCGATCCGGGCGCAGGGGGGAAGGTGTTGCTCCATCCAAGCTTGGCAAATCCAGCTCGCGCTCCATAAACGGACATGTATAGCGGGCGGAGGCGCGGGAGGGGGTGGCGGGGGGTATATCTCAAGACGCAAGCGTTGGAGGGACGGGGAGTTTTAGCATGTCATTTTGGTCAGTATTCTGAATACGTATGCAAATTTTCAGCTAGTTATGACGGATTTGACTTTTAAGACCTAATATTCCTACGCTAATAAGTATGTCAAGCAAGACTAGTTAGTACACAGGTAAATGTGTAATAACTAGTCTTGCTTGACATAAATGTTATGTAATATGTACTAAATTGTTTGGTTTGATTTAATTTTAAGTTTATTTTCTTCTTTTTAGGGCATTTAAATAAAATATTGTTTTTATAAAGTTTTTTTTTACCAATAATTTGTTATTTAAGTATTTATTTTATAGCTTAGATACCATCGGCACGCGAGTCTGAGTAGCACTTGTCGTGTCCTACCCACTTTTTAGCGTTAAGGTGGTTCGCTTTCCATACAAAACGTTAATCGACATTCGCAGGCTAACGGCGAGATATTTTAAGAAACTTATGTAACAAACTTTTATATATTGGCTTTCCATTAGCGCGAAATTCCCCCTTTCCCAGAAAAAAAAACCTGTATTACCTAGAATAATTTGGGATAAATAGTTTTCGCAAAATATGACGTCCAAAACTAATATTGCAAATCATTCGAGTTTATAAAGTTTTTTCTAGGAAAGGGGGATTTCGCGCAAATGGATAGCCAATTTATAAATGTTTGTTACATAAATTTCTTAAAATATCTCGCCGTTAGCCCGCGAATGTCAAATAACGTTTAGTATGGAACGCGAACCATCTAACATGGTATCGTACGGAATTCAAACTCACATCAAAAAAAATGTAGTACACGTACTTACGAGAAACCAATGATCAATCTGTCACCGCTAGGAAGCATACTTTCGGACGGGCGCATATTGGCTCATTTTGTCTCACAAGTGCCTTAATAGTCGCCAGGAAGTTCGTGTTTTCATACAAATGTACTACGTAGTTAAGAGAGTGACATACTTACTTTTTGCCAGTGTCTTCAATTCCGCACACTCAGTTTTCTTGGATGTTTTTTTTTCAAATATCTCTATTAATTTGTTTTTCAGTAGTGGGAATTTATTTTCAAAGGTATCTTCATTTCCGGGATACCAGTCGTGGAAGTCGTGCCGAAGCTGAAATTAACAGGTAAATTGAAGACCTTAAAATAAGCCGTTTAGGTACGAACATATATGTTGTAACTTACTAAGGCATGGGCAGACAGCGAGCGGGGACGGGAAGCCGGCGGGACGGTAGCATCTGTAATGTAGTAGTTAATATAGACATCGTCAAACAGCGCGACATGCCGAGCGCGACGATGCTGTTTGACATTGTCTTTATTAACTACTACATTAGAGATGCTACCATCCCGCCGGCGTCCCGTCCCCGCTCGCTGTCTACCCAAGCCTTTAATCATGATCACGAATTGATGATAAATAACGAAGATCTTCGTTCTTCGTTATTAATCATTCATTGTACACATTTAGTGATAAAAAAAAATTAAATACCTACCAAGACTTGACCATATGCCCTCTTCAGGCAGGGGAAATCTTGGATATATTTCTGAGTGTCCAGCGATAATAACAGGTTGAGGCGCCGAGCTCTTGTCTTGTTCCACTTTTCCTCACAAAGGGAAAAATTATCAGCCGATGACCGCAGCCACTCTAGGCATTCCTCTAAATCAGTTTGTGGGATTGGATCCCCATTCTCTCCAGCTGCCAGTTGTAGTGCGAATTCATCAGCAGGTTTTTTATTGGAGTTAGCAGGCGATGATAGCGGAGTAATCGTCTTATCTAAACAGCGACGTGCTCTTGGTTCATAAATTTTATTTCTGCGGTATTTGGCTTTTAAATTAGTCACAGCATCATACAGACGTCCATGTGGTCTTCCATGCCCACTAGAAGCTGCAGTATAATATGTCGAAATGTTTTCTGCTGGAAAGACTCGCTGGATTTCCCCAATCCAATACTTATAATTTTCTGAAGTTACAGGAGCCTTGGGGTCGTTCTTTACTATGTGTTTAGCAATCTCTGCAGTGAGAATTTTTCTAAATCGCGGCCCTAAGGGTTCTTGGCAATGTTTGAGCATGAATTTACCATCTTGCAATTCTTTAAGAAGAGAGGTTAGGTCCTGCTTCGCAACGCTTACATACTGAAAACAAATAATAAAGATATGTTTAAAAGAATACCAACCGATAAAGAAGCAGAAAGTTAAAGTGAAAATTGTTGATAAGGTAATTTTTTTTAATCAATCATTTCTTTGTTGTACACACTGATTTACCAATCAAATTAATATAAGAATAGTTAAGTACCTACAAAGTAAACTAAGTTTGCCACAGGTTAGCTGGAAGAGATCCCTCATAAAGATTTCACCCTTAATAAGGCAGAGGCGATTTACTGACCAAAGTTAAATTGTGTTTATTGAAAATGAAACTTGCTTTGAAAACATCCTTTGCAGGGTATATATGCTATAGCTGCAATTGATCCCAGAGACAGCGATGCCAAATGATTGGGCCCGTTTAAGTGTAAGGCCTGAGTGGACGGCTCAGAGCGCTGCATCCACTCAGGCCTCACACTAAGGGTTAAAGGACAGACAAACTAACACTGTAGGTACATTGTGGGTGGTGATGTTGATTAGTTAATTAATGACAAAATAATCCATACTAATAATTAGATACAAATTTATAAATAATTAAACTTAACCACACATGCTGTCCCACGGCTTTGGGATACGGAGGGAAAGTAAAGTCAACAGCAAAAGTAGCTAAGCGGGTTGTGAGTGCTCAAAATGCCTTACACACGACTCTAATGTCAAGCGCGCCGTGTCATGATAGCCGTGCTGTACTTTTATCTGTCATTTACAGGTCGACACATGTAAAAAGAACCCTGGCGGCCATACATTTTATATGGCCGCCAGGGCTCTTTTTACGTGTGTCGACCTGTACATAGTCACGAACACTGTTATAAAGACATACAAAATAAGTTTGCATTAAAGTCTATACTCTATTCCCCATAACAGTACGGCACAGCCATGCTGTTATGTCGCCAAACAAAAAGGCATTTGATTCTGACTAAATAATAATACTTACTTGTCGATCATCTGTTGAGACTGAACATGCCGATAATGTGCTTGGCGATGAATTGGTTGATAATATAGGTGAAGTCAGAGTTGGTGTGAGCCCACCGATACGGTCTCCATATGTTCTTACTATATCATTAAGTTCCGAGTTATGTAGCGTTGACTTCCAGTCATATAAGGCTTTCTTAAATTTGGCCTGGGGTCCGATGGCAGGAATCAACAATTTGATTTGACCGTCATCTAGTAAGGGCAAAGCCTCCAAATCAACTTCGTGCTCTGGAAACAGATTGCAAGTTTCATAAACATCTGAACACTTCATAGGTCAAAAATATCTGAACATGCACTCTAACGCTTTGACAATAGAGTCATGTTCAGATGTTTATGGCCACCTAGTTGGCTCAGCTGATTCTGATGGTGTCTATACCTATCAGAAGCATTCACCCTAATGTTAATTGCATGCATTGTATTAAATGTTATATATTAACATTATGATAATGACAAATAAAACACAGTGACCTCGTGCATAGAATTCCAGTTGGTTACTTGAAGCAGTGAGAAGAAAATTGAAAGATAACCTTTTCAATGCCACATCAAATACAAAACCAGCCTAACAGATATATCCGTTGTTGGCGTCAAAAAGGTTGATAATATTATCATACTATTCTGTGCCTATTATAATATATTAGGTACAGTCACGTCTATAAACATGTTCACGTTTAGGGACGTATGTCAATGGAATAACGTTGAAAATCGTATATATGTTTATAGACGTGACTGTACCCATCCAAATGAATATAATAGAGTTAAAAAATGTCATATACAGGTACAGTCACCAACAGATATATCGGAGCGAATAAGATGCTCACCAATATATGAAAATGACCTGCCAAGGCGTTAGAGCCGGCGTGACCGCTTATTGTGGCACTCTTTGGGGGAGGCCTATGTCCAGCAGTGAACGTCTTTCAGCTGATATGATGATGATGATGAAGGTGTTAGAGTGCATGGTCAGAAATTGTTTGTGATTTTGTTAACCGATTATAATAGAAAACATACTGAACCCCATCACAGACTTGGCTATAATTTATGTTTTTATACCAAAATATATATTAATATAACAAATATATATACTCACTGGCAGAAATTTTGGCTCAAAACTTTTCGTGATAAATTGAATAAATTAAACAATGTTTTTCTGCATAGTAAACTTTTATCTAATTTGGGCCAAATTTTCTGCCGCTGACTATATATAGCAACGCATCTCGATATATTACGATATATTTTGGTATGGCTGAGTGTGTGGACTCTGTCAAAAAGTACGCAAAATATATCGTAATACTCGTATACCGTAAGATGCCTTGTTAGGTTAATATTTTCTATATATCTATTTTTTTCGTAATTACAGAAAATTATTAACATTCTAAATAATTCCTGTAAATTTCGGCTGCCCGCCATGACAGTTTCTTTTGTCACGTTTCGGCTAGGCCTTCCTTTATAATAATCGCTTCGTAACAGTTAAACTAACTGACTTACTATCACTAACTGTTAAGACCGTTTCTCTTAATGATGATTCAAGCAAGTTCTAATGTACAAACAGTAAATAACACACACAAACATTTAGCACAACTCATTGTTAATGAAATATACGTATTATAGCAGCAACTGAGTAAAAAACACACGTAAACATTTAGCCCAACTTATTGTAATATGTTATTGTTAATGAAATAAACGTAGCAGCAACTGTTCAAACACCAAAGATTGCAAGACACATTCCAAGTACCTAAAGGCTCAATTCACATCAGATGAGAACGCGCAAACTGTCTGTAATGCCGCGTTTATACGCTTGCGATGGCTTGGCGTGTGAGCAGGACGCAGCTATATAAACGAATGATATCGAATTATAGCCCTCTCCCTCTAACGCATAGCTGCGTCCTGCTCACGCGCCAAACCATCGCAAGCGTATAAACGCGGCATTATGTTTTTGTTTTGTTACTCTCATCTCAATACATTACAACTTGATAAATCGCGCAAGTCTACGCAAACGCATCGGCTGTGCACGAACCTTTAATAAGAGACCTACATACCGACATCAAATACAGAAAACCGCTAAATTGAGTCTGCGGGGCTACCGCGAAGTGAAAACGAATTTCGTTCGAGTATCTCCGTCTCTGCCGCTCGAACTAGCAAGTGCAACAGGGACGGAGACACACGAACGAAATTCGTTTTAGTTTCGCGGTAGGGCCTCTGGTGTGTATATGTGACGGTATCCGGTTATTCTGAAAAAAAATGCAATATTAGACACGCCGCGACGGCTATTTAAACTCGAGCCTCCACAGGTAAGAAGAGCTTACACGGCTATCCGTGTTCTCAGACCCGAGGTACCGTGGCTAGTTGATTATTATATTATTTAGGGAATAACTTACCGATAAAAGTGTTAACAAACGCTTCAAACCCCCAACCTCGGAGTAGTTCCTCCATCTTCACTCCACAATTTCAAACGTCCTTACACTGCCACAGCAAATATTAATAAGAGTGTAACAAATACATAACAGCAACGTACTCAACTCGAACGGTTGGGTGGGACTGGACGAATGACGATGGACGATCGAACGACGCGGCCGGCGCCGGCGGCGATTGAATTAGTGATGTTCGGTACGCTGTAGTATACATCTATCGGATATCGAATTAGTATAATTGTAGTAGTAATGCTTGATTTACATTTTGCGAAGTACAATACAAGTGCGAAGTTCTTAAAAAATATATTGTTATATGAAATTCCTTTACTGTACACTTTTTTACCTTTTAACTATATGCTTTGACTAAGACAAATCACTACAAACAGCCAAGTGCTCGTACGTTTAAAGACCTTGCAATTTGTCATAACAACTTGTCATAGTTAGACTGGTTAGTAGTGTATGGCTGTCTCTTTCCAACTTTGCATGTTGCTGTGATAAATTACGCCCGTTTGTACTTGTAGCCTGCTTAAAGTTTTCTCGAGTTTTCTTTTTTTAAATGGTCATAGACAAAACGCGTACTATTCAAAGTGATCGAAGTGACGTTTTTAAAAATGACTCAATTAGTTTTATATGAAGTAATATTTGTGGTGACAGATTCTAATGGTTCAACTTTTTTTATGTAGGGGTATGCCAATTAAAACTGAGCGGCTACCACGAACTTCGAAAGTCGAAGTTCGTAATACATGCATCCCTGTCACTCGAGTAAGGGAGTGCGATAGAGATGGAAATACCCGATTTTCGACTTTCGAAGTTCGTGGTAGCGCCGCTGGCACTACGAGTCATGCCATGCAATATTATTTGATTTCCTCACATTTTTGGAGAAAAGCACTACATCTGCCTTGGCGGGAACGGCAATTCGTGGATTTGTCTCTATTGTCGGATTCAACTTTGCTTCATCCGACAAAATCAACTCATCCACGAATTGCTACTTCCCGACCGCTGCAATAATGTACTATTATATCGATATATTTGCTTTTTTATTTTCCACTTGACTAAAATTTTATCGGCAGTTTTATGTATGTCCTTTTTACTGGTGCAATACAGGAGACGGCGCGCGAGCTCTCTCAATTTTTCTCGCACTATACCTCTCTTTCTAAGTTTTCTAATAAGTAAGAGACGTATATATAGGTCGAGAAAAATCGAGAGTGCTGGCGCGCCGTCTCATGATACCCGTGCTGGACTCTGTCACAAGGGTTATAAAGTATACAAGTTCAAGGTACAAGTATGTAAGTACGCACGTAATACTTATGACGTCGTAACACACCGGACTATTTATTACAAATACAAAGTAAGTAGGACCTTTAATTTCATTTAGCATAAGGAATTAAATTTCGGTACATTTACATTACGGTGTCTTCGATAGTGTACGAAACTTTGCACTAAGAGTGAGGCTACACTATGATGTAACTTGTTTTATGATCACCTTAGCGTTCACCCACAATTAGATTTTGACCCCGCGATTTGTAGTAATTAAACGTAGGTAGAGTAGAGGTCTAGTTTCTTTAGGCAGGGCGGGTGAGGTGAGGCGCATTAGCGCATTCTGAATAACAGCCCCAGCGTTGTTTCGACGTTGCGTCGACGCGTATTTCGATTGCCGTCCTTGTCTAACGTATGGTAGATTAAAAAAATGGTCAGGATCATTGAAGAATAGTCCAAAATGTAGTTATACGGGGGTCGAAAATGGCCTGAACTGCTTAGAGAAAAGAATGGTACAGCCGTGTTGCTGTTTCGCTCGACTTGGCGGGGGCACTGCCGTGCCCCCAGATAAAACATGGAAGCCTCATTCAAATAAGAGCTTGGCAACAGCTATCTTATTCACTTGCGTATATCTATAGTTAGTAGTAGTAATTCATGAATTAACAAACGGTTACATATTTTTGCCTGTTGTCACGTCCACATATTTAACTTTAAACTAACTAAAGTTAAACAGTAAGAAACACATATTTCTGTTCACGACTTAGGATTCACCCTGTATTATATGAGTCGCTACACGAGCGATATCGGCAGGACTGCCAAGCAAGGTTACAGAAAATCTAGTATGGAGTGTCCTTGATTTGGTTGGAAGCCGTGCTTCCGACACCTACCCACACGTGCCGAATCACCTGGCCACACATCACAGGCCTGCCGATTTCGCTCGTGCAGCGTCTCCTTATGATAATAGTTTGGTATGATTTCTGGACGTACGCTACTTAAAATTATGCATTCTGTTTTTATGACGACTGAAGGAAACCGGTTTTCACACAGTGCATTATTTATTAAACTTTAAATAACAAGGACAATTTAGTTTGGTTGTATAATTTATCGATAAATAAGTCGACACAGTAACATCCCTAGCAAAGGACAGAACTTGTGATTGTGACAACCTACACAATTAAGGAATAACAAATGCATATACATCTCTTTCTGACGCCTTAGTACGTCGTAAGGAAGTAAAGGACAGTTATACGTCTCTGCTGCCTATTTTGATCACTTACCGAAAAAAACGTTATTTTAAATGTTGAGCTTGTTACGATAACTGCAGAGGGGCTACCGGGAAATGAAAACGAACTTCGTCTGTGTATCTCCGTCTCTGTCGCACTTGCTGGTTCGAGCGACAGAGACGGAGATATTCGAACGAAGTTCGTTTTCACTTCGCGGTAGCCCCTCAGAAAACATTTGAAACTTATCACAGTGTTACATAACGATTATTTCCTGATGAAATTTAGGATTGAGGCAGGTCTTGCTACAAGTAAAAATAAGAAATGTAGGTACCTACAAGTATTGCTCCGACAGTTAAAAAATGGGGCTAAGTTAGTCAAAAATTATATTTACAAAAATGCTCATAGGTATTAAGTAGGTACGTTTTTGCATCTGTAGTAGTGGCGTGTTCGAATAGGCATTTGTTTTGTTTGTGTTCTAATGTTAATCATGTAGGTATTCTCTATTCGAATAGGTACGCGCACTATAAATGCAAATTAAACGTCTCATAAGTATAATTTACCTGTACCTACCTACAATTACCTATAGGTATGTTGGTGACAAATGGGTTAATATGACGTGATTTGAGAAAAGAATACTGATGTACCTACTTACTCCGTCAATTGCGGACCGATTTTCAAAATTCTTTTTTTAATCGGAAGATTGTACTCCTGAGGTATTCCCATTGTCACGAAGTCAGGATCTGATGACGGGATCCACGAGAAATTGAGGGAACTCCTTGTAAATTTAAGGGAAACATATAGCGATTTGAGTATTATCCGCAAAAAACCGAGCATTTGCATTCAGGAACTGGATGTGATGAAGAATACCACGGATGGCCATCGAAACTCTTTGTGGTTCATGGGTGGCGTTAAGATATTTCGATCACATCCTTTCCTCGCAGCATTTTCGACTCCCCTATAACTTCGTTGTGGATAATACTAGAATTTTCAGTAACTAAGCACGCCTTGTATAAACGTGATATATTTCCATTCAATTTGAACCAGTAGTTTATTCCCCCGTAAAAATATTTCGTAACTAGGCAAGTCGTGCCAAGTCTCAGGCATTCTTATTATTCTTCATTTGCTAGCTAAATAAAATGTTGTGACATGGCAATCGCTATTTATAACTTACCTACCTGCCTATGCTCTCCGTTTTGAAGTAGGTAGGTACTTAATGAAGATATATATAGTAATTTTCAACTTTTTAGTTTTTGTTTTATTTTTTACATCATTTTGTGCATCTCACGACAATTCTAATAAGCTCAAACACGGCTAATCGACATTGGTTTATTACGGAATTCCGTTGCCTTGCTTCTTCAATCATCAGATTCAGGTTCATGGTAACATTAGGTATATAGGGCCGTTTAAAATGACTTTATCACAGACGGACATGGCGAAACTGTAAGGGTTCCTTGTTGACTACGGAACCATTAAAAGCAATGGCAGATGAAACCACAAGCGTCATTTTTTTACATATGAATAATAAGTTAATTATTGTATAACTATTATTGCTATTTGAAGACTATTGAGTTATCCATAATGAGTGTAGTAAGTTAGTTGAAATCGCGACTACGTTACGTTAAAGTAATCATTTCAAAGCAATGAGATCGACTCTTTTGGAGATTCAAAATGACTGAAAAAACAGTAAATCTAAATGTATAGACACATTATTAAAACTATCTAATAATTTAAACGAATAGTAAGTAAAAACAAGTCACGGCTACGTTAAAATAATCGTTCCAAAGCAATATCTGCTCTTCTGAACATTAAAAATACCTACCGTCGTTTATCGATAAATGTTAATGGTCAATAAATAAAAGTAAATGTTTCGTCGCAAATGTAAAAACAGTGGCGTGTATTCAGCAAAACGGTCAATCTAAATTTATATAAGTATATTATTACAACTGATTAAAATGTAACTTTAACGTTCACTTCGTAGTTTTAATCAATAATTATTCTTAATGAATAAGTAAGTTAATACAAGTCACGGTTCTTTAAAGTAATCGTTTTAGAGCAATGAGATCAATTTTAAAATATTTAAGTGGGCTCCCATACAACAAATGTGTTTTTTTTTGCAGTTTTATAGATAACGGTACGGAACCCTTCGTGCGCGAGTTTGACTCGCACTTAGCCGGTTTTATTTTATTTTTGATTACTTCTTAGCCCTAGGGGCGACAAGCCTCACTTTCAACCCGCTGTTTAGATAAACAATGACCTACTTTCAGAGCACGAGAGATGAAAATAAAATACCAATACAGTTGTCGTGCGTGTTTGCTCGCATACATTTATCAGGCGCTGTAGTTTTGCGTCTCAACTTCAACAGTATTTTTACGCATGTAACTACATACACATGCGTTGTTTTTAGGCGGTCAATGAAGATTTTGATCGTCCATATTCGCCGTCCATATTATTGCCTTGACAAAAACCAAGGAGGAGAAGATTGCAATTAGAAACATAATCAATTGAGGTAATTACCTTTTCCATTATTTCGGTGGTAACTTGTTTTGTTCGAAAAAGGAGTATTTTTAATACAGGAACTTAAAACTACCATCTACAGTGCTGCTTCAACTTTAGAAAATGTTGGTACCTACAGTGAATAAGCAATTAGGTGCAGCTATACAGCTAAAAGATATAGAACAATAACTCTTAATGGCATCCGCACAGATCTACTAGCTTGTTCTTGTTAAAGAAATAAAAGATATATTACTAGACAACCTTGATAAAAAACATTATGACTTATGTTATGACACATTATTTCATTTCAAACTAACCCTTTATCTCAGACTTTATTGTAGGTACAGGATGTCGGGTTTCATGTGGCCATGCAAATGAAACAACAGTTGCGTGTAGTCAGCAAAACCGTAAATCTAAAACTGTGGATACAATTTTTTTAAGTGACTAACAAGTTAACTGTAACATTCAGTTAGTAGTTTTAAACATCATTTCAACGTCCTTAATGAATCTAGTAAGTTAGTTCAAGTCACGGCTACGTTAAAGTAATCGTTCCAAAGCAATAAGATCAACTCTTCTGAACATTAAAAATTACTGTCGTTATCGATAAATGTTAATGGCTTTAATCAATAGTTATTCTAAACGAATAGTAAGTTAAAACAAGTCACGGCTACGTTCAAGTAATCGTTCCAAACCAATAAAGGCGGGATTCCACTAGTTTGCGGCACAACCATATTCAGTACAAAAATGCTTGTGCCGCACACTGGTGGAATCCCGCCTTAAGATCAACTCTTCTGAACACTAAAAACCGGCCAAGTGCGTTTCGGGCCACGCGCAATGTAGGGTTCCGTAGTTGCCTGTCTGTCTTAGTAACATCGACGTGCGGTGTGTTTGCGTCAGTCAAATTTGTACGAAAATTGGCCTTTCCAAATATCTACACATTAAGTTGGTCGACTAATACTCGGTTACCTCATGCCTACTTATCCGTGATAGTTTTCCTTTTATATTCATTGTATGTACTAATGCAATGATTTTTCCCCACACTGCCTCGGAAAGCCGTCTTTTATCCTTTAAAACCAGTGGGCAAAATCGCATTTTATCCACTAGGGGGGAAAGTAATTTGACCTTGGAGCGTGAACATTTGTTGTCGGTTTTTGTAGACATGGATAACGAAAAGTGTCATACTTTTCAATTATACGGCTCGAAATCTCTTCTACGAGTATTGTTTGTTGTGAATAATGTGATAAATAATTTATGAAAGCGCAGCAGGTTCACATCGTCGTGATACGTCCCTTGCCGAGTACAAATGAAGACTGATTTGTTATATTAATTACTTAGTTAATTACAATCTTAAATAATCTTTTACTATATTGATGATGATTATAACTAACCTGATGAAGATTATAATGTACGTGTACAAATAAAGACTTATTTTTTATGAGCCGTTTTTTTGTATGTTGCACTTTCCTCGCTACAGTGAGGGGAAAAGTTGTGTGTTACTTCTCGTGTGTTGAAACACTCGCTACGCTCAGGATTTTATTTTAGAACCACTCGCTTCGCTCGTGGTTCAACGATAGAATCCTTTCGCTTGCTCGTGTTTCAATTTCACACTCGCGGGTAAAATACAACTTTGCACAATTGTATAACAAATAACTATTTTCACATCCGCAGTGGTAGCCGTTTAAGGGCTCTAAAGCCCAATATCTCGAACGAATCACTTTGTTGAAAAATGATTTTAAGAAACCCATAATATTTTTAAACAAGCTATCCGAGGATGATACCATGGGTTTCACGAGGAAAAAATTACATCCCCACTTTAGGCTTAGGGGAGTTACTCAAGTTTGTCGGCGTCATTGATTTATATACCCATGCCGAATTACAGTTTTATAGTTGTAAGGGTTACTGAGCTAAGCCGAAGACAGACAGACGGACGGACGGACAGACGGACATGGCGAAACTATAACGGTTCCTTGTTGACTAGGGAACCCTAAAATTACTATCGTTATCGATAAATGTTAATGGTCCATAGATAAAAATAAATGTTTCATCGCAAATGAAACAACAGTTGCGTGTATTCAGCAAAACAGTCAATCTAAATGTATATAAGTACATTATTACAACTGATTAAAAATATAACTTTAATGTTCAGTTCGTAGCTTTAATCAATAATTACTCTAAATGAATAAGTAAGTTAATTCAAGTTACGGTACGTTAAAGTAATCGTTTAAGAAAAATGAGGTCAATTTCTCTGATCCTTTAAAACCGCTTTCGATATCGATAAATTACTCAACTATTCATTTAGACCTTCAATAGTGTTAGTAACTGTAAAACGAAAGTTGTACTTATCGAAAATTCAATTTAACTACCCTTCTTTAAAATAATTGCTTCCTAGCCGTAAATCTAACTTATTTAACTTTTGTAAAACATTTTCTCTCACGATGACTTACAGTCTGCTCTAATGACCTAACAATAAAAAAACTACTGTATTTAAACCACCGCTCATTTAAAATAATCGCTTCGTAACAGTAAAACTAACTGACGTATGATTACTTTAGTACAACATTTTCTTTAACGATGACTCACAGTCTGTTCTAAGGTACTAACGATAAAAAAACTACTGTATTAAAACCATCGCTCCTTTAGAATAATCGCTTCGTAGCAGTTAAATTAACTGACCTATGATTACTTTAGTAAAACATTTTTTAAAGAGGACTCGCAGTTCTTTCAATGTACTAACAGTAAAAACTACAGTTTTCTAAACCACCGCACTTTTAAAATAATTCCTTTGTTACAGTTGTAAAACAGTTTATCTAAATGATGATTTAAGTTAAAAAATACTGTATTGAAACCACCGCTCCTTTAAAATAATCGCTTCGTAACAGTTAAACTAACTGACTAACTACTACTGTTGTAAAACGGTTTATCTAAATGATGATTCAATTATGTTCTTATGTACAGACAGTAAAAACTACTGTATTGAAACCACAGCTCCTTTAAAACAATCGCTTCTTAACAGTTAATCTAACTGACCTACTATTACTGTTGTAAAACAGTTAATCTAAATGATGATTTAAGGTAAAAACTACTGTATTGAAACCACCGCTCCTTTAAAATAATCGCTTGGTAACAGTTAAACTAACTGACTAACTACTACTGTTGTAAAACGGTTTATCTAAATGATGATTCAATTATGTTCTAATGTACAGACAGTAAAAACTACTGTATTGAAACCACAGCTCCTTTTAAACAATCGCTTCTTAACAGTTAATCTAACTGACTAACTACTACTGTTGTAAAACGGTTTATCTAAATGATGATTCAATTATGTTCTTATGTACAGACAGTAAAAACTACTGTATTGAAACCACCGCTCCTTTAAAATAATCGCTTCGTAACAGTTAAAGTAACTGACTAACTACTACTGTTGTAAAACGGTTTATCTAAATGATGATTCAATTATGTTCTAATGTACAGACAGTAAAAACTACTGTATTGAAACCACAGCTCATTTAAAACAATCGCTTCTTAACAGTTAATCTAACTGACCAACTATTACTGTTATAAAACAGTTTGTCTAAATGATGATTCAAGTATGTTCTAATGTACAAACAGTAAAAAAATACTGTATTATCGTAACTGTTTTTAAACATTAAGCCCAACTTACTGTATTAGGTTATTCTTAATGAAATAAACGTAGTAACAACTGAAAAAAAATCAACTGTTCTAAAACAATAAATTTTTACTGTTCCGTTTTTTCCGTGTAGGGGTAAACATAATCCTGCGATACTCGTAGAGGCTTTAGTTTTACCTAACTTAACGATGCGTATGCCGAGTGTACCATTATGTCAGACGGGGTGGACTCATTTAAATAATTTAACTCTGGCGGATCCAGATTTCGGCACTCCCCAGCCGGTGGAGATGCTCTTAGGCGCGGATATACTATCCCAAGTTTTATTAGATAATGTGATAACAGGTACGCCGGGTTCGCCTATTGCTATGAATAGCATATTCGGGTACTTGTTATTGGGTAGGGTTGCCGTTAATAACCCGATGCCGACTGCACTCCAGGCCTGCTTTAGCTCATTCGACGATGACAATTTGCAGCGTTTCTGGGAGCTGGAGTCGCTTCCTGAAAAACGGATCTACACTCCTGACGAAAATCTTTGCGAATCCTTTTTCCAAAAGACGCATACCCGAGACGAGACCGGGCGGTACGTCGTCGCGCTTCCGTTCAAGCCCGCCGCGCCCCCTCTCGGCGAGTCGCGACAAATCGCCCTCGCACGGTTTAGAAAACTTGAGTACCGACTTGAACGTAATCCTCAATTAAAAGCTGATTATCATGCGTGCCTTCAAGAGTATCTTGATTTAAATCATATGGAGGCCGTGGAGTGTGATAAGCCAAGTCCGAATTACTGGATTCCGCACCACTGCGTGGTCAAGGAATCGAGCGAGACGACACGGACCAGGGTCGTGTTTGACGCTGGATGCAAAACATCCAGTGGATACTCACTTAACGATGTTTTATTAACGGGTCCGAAACTTCATCAGGACATCGTTGACGTGCTTTTAAAATTCCGCATAAATTCCATCGCATTTACAGCAGACATTAAACAAATGTATCGCAATATTTTAATTAGAGAATGCGACCGCGATTATCAGCGGATTCTTTGGCGGAAATCACCGGAGGAACCTTTACGCGATTACCGTCTACGCACGGTCGCATTCGGTATTAACGCCTCGCCTTTTCTCGCGTTGCGCACAATTCAACAATTAGCCCGCGACGAGGCAACACGTTTCAAGCTTGCTGCTCCGGTTCTATTAGACTCTGTATTTGTTGATGACGTGGTATCAGGTGAAAGCACGGAGTCGAAAGCCCTAGCTTTGCAACAGGAGCTAATTGATATTTTTCGTACCGCCGGATTCGAACTCCGCAAGTGGCACAGCAACTCGCCTGCGATACTCGCTGCGGTGCTGCCGCCAGGTTCTCATGGTGAGCGGCCGGAGAATGTTCCGTTCTCAGAAATGGAGAGCGATAATAAAACTAAGGTTCTCGGCCTCCAGTGGAACCCTAGTTCCGATACATTTAATTTCAAAGTTCAAGTCACCACTGCTATATGTACAAAAAGAGTTATTCTCTCCGAGATAGCCAGATGGTACGACCCGTTAGGTCTCTTGTCGCCTGTCACTTTGTATGGGAAGTACTTAGTACAATTGTTATGGATAGCTAAGGTGGATTGAGATTCGGTCCCGCCGGTCGACATTGTTAACGCATGGACGGCCTTTACAAACGAGTTACCACTCTTATCCCAAGTATCTTTTCCTCGTCATATTTTCACACATTCGCATTCCATACAAATCCATGGATACGGAGATGCCTCGGAACGCAGTATCGCCGCGTGCGTTTACATACGTCAAACAGATGGAGATAGTGACGTCACCACACATCTCGTCATTGCGAAAACCCGCGTCGCACCTTTACGCGTGCGTTTGACCGTACCGCGTCTCGAGCTTCTAGCCTCGGCGCTTTTATCCCGCCTTATAGATAAGGTTATGCAAACGTATGAGGGCCGCATAGATCGCGATCAGATTTATGCGTGGTCTGACTCCGCTATCGTGCTAGCATGGCTCCGCTCGCCACCGCACGAGTGGAAAACGTTCGTATCAAACCGCACTAGCCAGATTTTATCCCTGGTGCCCGCCGAGTGCTGGCGCCATGTGCCCTCGGCCGACAACCCGGCCGACTCAGCTTCGCGAGGCATGCTTCCCTCTGCCTTTCTACAGCACGATATGTGGTTTCACGGACCTGCTTGGCTCAAAAGGGACCAAGACGCCTGGCCCGTTTCAAAACATATTCCTACTACGAACGAAGAAAAACGCACGATCATACCGCTAATATCAAACGCGTCTACTACTGATCAAATACAGGATGTTGAAATAATTTCACGATATTCAACATTAGGTAAACTCGTTAGAGTTACGGCATACGTTTTTCGGTTCTACACACTTTCAAAAAGGGCTATAGTGTCGTTTCCAAACTATATTACTGTGCCCGAATATAATTTCGCATTAACGCGACTTATTTACGTCGTTCAACATTCCGTTTTCGCGGACGATATAAAAAATATTTCTCGAGGCAAATTATCCTCACATTGCTTACAGCGTCTAACGCCTTTCATGGACAAAGACAACCTCTTAAGAGTTGGAGGGAGAATTCATAAGTCACTTTTACCGTTCGAATCGAAACACCAATTAATTCTTCCTAAAAAACACCCTTTAACTGACCTCATTATCGACGATGCTCTCGTGAGTCATTTGCACGCCGGACCTCAATCGGTGCAATATTTGCTACGACAGCGGTTTTGGATTCTGTCGAGTCGAGACATCGTTCGTCAGCGCGTGCACCGCTGCGTGCCATGTTTTCGCGCCAAACCCGCGCGCCTGCAGCCGCGCATGGGCCCGCTGCCCGCGCCAAGCCTCCGTCCCGCGCGACCCTTTGTTAAGACCTCGGTACACTACGCCGGTCCATTTTACGTGCGCGCAAACAATGTGCGCAATGCTAAAATAATTAAATGTTACGTCGCCGTATTTGTATGTATGAGCGTAAAGGCAATTCATCTCGAAATCGTTTCAGACCTTAGCACTGAAGCGTTCCTCGCGGCCCTACGACGATTCACATCCCGTCGAGGTTTATGTACTGACATTTATTCAGACTGCGGCCGAAATTTCGTCGGTTGTAGTAATTACCTGAAAGACTTATATACGTTTTTGCGCAACGATGTCGTACAAAACGAATTGCATAAACAAACCCTTCAACAGGGCATAACTTGGAGATTTCAGCCTCCCTATGCGAGCCACTTTGGTGGTCTATTTGAAACTGGTGTAAAGAGTTTTAAACATCATTTACATCGGGTGGTGGGCACGCGTACTCAATCCTACGATGAGATGCATACGCTGCTATGCCAAATTGAAGCGGTACTTAATTCACGGCCTCTGTGTCTGATGAGCGCGGATTCTGCGGATCCCCTTCCTTTAACACCAGCCCACTTTCTTGTGGGAGAGCCGTTAAGGGCCCTTCCAGACGTTCCCTTAACGGACGAAAATCCAAGTCGCCTTAGTAGATGGCGTTGGGTACAGCAGTGTACTCAGCATTTCTGGAAAAGGTGGAGTCGGGAGTACCTCCACGAGCTCCAGCAAAGCCAGAAGTGGCTTCAGAGCCACGGCGCGCCCGTGCGCGAAGGAGCCATCGTCGTGGTGTGCGACGAGCAGCTCCCACCGCTGCAGTGGCGGCTCGCGCGCATTCATGCTCTTCATCCTGGCTCAGATAACATTACTCGGGTAGTAACTTTAAAATCAGGGAACACGTTTTATAAACGCCCTGTCGTTAAAATTTGCCCGCTTCCCTTAGAATAATTTGTAATCGTTACAACTTAATCTTAGTACTTAAGTTAGGTGTTTAAAATATGTTAGCTTTAGTGTACTTTCTCGTTAAAAGCACCCTAGTCCTTTTAAGGTGAGCGGCATGTTCCGTACAGGAACACAATTACACAATTTTTTATGTACCTTTGATATCGTTAGTTTCTTTGACTGAAGACACAATCTTAAGGGTCAATTTAATTTTGTTTCTATTATGTATGGTATCCCTACCAGCTTCTAGGGATTTACTGCTTCTTGTCTTGAAGCCGTCATCCCTTCGGGATGGCAACACCAACGCGCTAACAGCGCCACCCGCCGGAAGCGGATATATGAAGATGCAGAATGTCAAAATCAGTTCGTTAACTAGCGGCGCCGCGGAAGCAACCTTTTCTCATTATATACCGTGTGTGCGTTGAGGACCTTTCCCCCTTGGAAGAGTGCGTTTACCAGTGACCTAGGAGCCTGTGTACGTCATATTTAGCTGGACGATCACCCCTGAGCTTTCAGCCTAGCCCTTGGGACCCGAGGCGGTAGATGGACACAGTAGCGGTGAGTCGTTTGACGCTGTGGGAATATCGTACAATTATTTTTTCAAGTCACAAGACAGATATATCAATAAGATATTGCTTAGCAACGAAGTCCAAGCAATACGGAGGTCTGTCTCCACATCCACAATACTTTTTAGAACTTGGACAAATCTTGAAGTCCAATTCTTCGACTTAGCATAGTTAGTCTTGGTCCAAACAACGGTTTGGTAAACATATCTGCTAATTGCAGATCAGTGGAAACTTGCTTCAGAGTGACATCACCGTTTTGCAGGCACTCTCGAATGAAGAAGTATTTTATCTTTATATGCTTCGTTCTCTTATGGAACTCGTAGGGAGGATTCTCTGATAGCTTAATTGCAGACTCATTATCAACATAAATCGTTGGTTTTTCAGTCACACCCACTATTTCCTCTAGGAGTTCCTTTACCCATAAGGCTTCTCTGGCGGTTTCAGTTAGGGCTACTAATTCCGCTTCCGTAGAAGAGATGGCAACTGTTGGTTGCTTCTGGCTTTTCCACATAACGGGACCGGAGAACAGAAAAACCATTCCTGACGTTGAATGTCCTGTAGATGAGTCGCCGCCAAAATCTGCGTCACTGAAGCATATCAACTTCTTGTCCTTCTTGTCCCGGCCTTTTGCAAAGACAACTCCTTTGTCTATTGAACCCTTAAGGTACCTAAAAATTCTTTTGACTCTCATCACATCAAAGTTAGTAGGTTTTTCTAGGTTCCTCGATGCGACGCTTACTGCATAGCTTATATCTGGCCTTGTAGCGACCATTAGATACGCTAGTGCCCCAACGGCTTGTCGATAAGGGAAAGAAGAATCTGAATCGTCATTTCCTTCTTCATCTCTGTCAAGTTTAACTGCCGGGGTTGGAGTCGATTTGCAGTTACCCATGCCAAATTTCTCCAGTATCTTCTCAGTGTATGATTTTTGGCTTAATGTTATATTGCCTTCACTGGTTTTATTTATTTCAAGTCCGACGTGGTTATTTTATAGTAGATTGTATGACAAGGGTCTAAAGTAAGCCATATTACCACGAGATGGATATTTTCCCGAACGAAGTGAGGGGAAATAGTTCGAGGGGTAATATGGCTTTTAGACCAGAGTTATACACTCTACTTTTCACTTCGACTGCGAGAAAATAGTAAAAACAAAGATTATCCATCCACAATCAATACCAAGGTGAAAAGATTGTTCAATTTGGCGCCATTCTTTTTAATAAACTGTTTTGACACAGATACAATACAAAATATTCACAAGACGAATAAACGCCTCTGACCGTCTAATAGCGGCGTAGTCTATCCCGCTCAATCTTCATAGCTTATGTCATGTAATTACATCCACCAATCACAACTCTTTAAAATAACATTAGTATTTGCTGTCTATTAACCAGAATACAGCTAGACATCAAAATCGACCAATCAGGAAACAGAATTCAATTCAAACATTAGGAGTTTTTCATTCCCTAATTTACAATAATTAAAAAAATAAACGCCTCTGACCGACTATAGCTCCATCGAAACGTTCAAGCGTGGTTAACTGCATACATGACTCATGTATGCAGTTAACCACGCTTGAAAAACACCCAATGTTTGAATTCAGTCATCAGTTCGAGTCTCGCCGCGAGCGCGCTAGCGACAGGTCGTGACACTAGTAACCCGTCAGTGCGCGTGAGCAAAATAATTGTACACAATGGTTAAATGCATAGCAAACAACTGTAATAAAGTGATTAACGCGAAGGCCCCTGGAGTGCAGTGCAATAAGTGTAATAAATGGTGGCACGCCTCGTGTGGTTCATTATCAACAGATCACCTTAGTACATTGTCTGCAACGGAATCAATTGACTGGAGATGCCCTAAGTGTATACCTATCAAAGGTGCTTCCAAAAAACGTATATCGGTGATTCTACCAGACCGCGAAGACGATGATTCCGAAGCTGAAATATAAGTAGAACCAGACAAAGTGCTGTTGGAAATGAGACAAGAAATTAGGCAGCTACGAAAAACCGTTAAAGAAATAATCGAACAAGAACTTAAATCTACCCTCGATTATTATTCTAATAAAATCGATGAATTTGAAAACAAACTAACGGAACACGAAACGAGATTTAAAATACTGGAGAACCAATACAAAGACGTAGCCAATTCATGCAAGAACCTTATGTTAAAAAATGAAGTACTGGAGCAAAAACTACACAAAAGCGAGCAGGCGCTGACATGTAACGAAATTGAAATATGTGGGGTCGCAGAACAAGAGAATGAGGACGTCAACAAAATCGTGACATCATTGAGCCAGCTGCTGCACCAAAACCATAGCGATGTTGTCAGAGCCTACAGAAAAAAGAAGCCCTTCCGATCCGGCACCGCGCAAGCAGAACGCGCCAAAGTGGACGCGCCAATTGCGGTGACCCTGCGCGAGGGCAGGCGCGAGCACTGGTGTGATGCAGCTAAATCAGTAGAATTAACCGCTCAGGATATTGGAGGACAAGGCAACAGAAAGGTATACCTACGCGAGTCACTTACACCAACAACATCTTACCTACTGTGGAGTGCCAAAACCAACCTAAGGGATAAATCGCTTTGCCAATTCGTATGGTGCAGAAACGGACAGATAATGGTACGAAAAAACCATGGAGACAAAAAGATTTTCTATGTCAGATCGGAAAAAGACATTGAGCGAATCGGTAAGGAACTACGGAAAACATAGGTATGTACCAAACGCTTATTAATGTGATTAGAACTCGAAGGAAGTCAATAAGCCAATATGTCAATAAGCCAATATACATAAAACACGAGCAATGAGTAATATTCCCGACTCCAACATTACTGAGACACTCCACGACTCTTGGACAGATTTTATGTTTAATTTACCAAACGCTCTAAACAGCTTAATATTACTACACGTCAACATCCGGTCAACAATAAAAAACCACTCTCAACTTGAATACATAGTCACTAGCAGTCCACGAATAATACATCTAATAATAATCACAGAAGCTAACATAACAGAAAACATAGCGAGCTTGTTCGATATACAGGATTATGTTATGTATACAGAATTGCGAACACAAAGAAAAGGAGGCGGCATTATCGTCTACGCACATAAAAGTATATCATTCATCAAGACTCCAGTGAATACAGTGAATTTTGAGTTTATGCATGGTGAAGTGGAAATCTATAAAGGCGGTAAAATAAATTTATGTGCAATATACAGGCCACCTAAATTAAATAAGGCTAATTTTATAAACGAACTATCACAGTTACTGTCAAAATATCCCACACAATCGGATTGTATAATAATAGGTGATGTTAACATAGATATTTCATGCACAAATACTATTGTAAGGTCGTACCTAAATAGCCTATATGAATTGGGTTTTGTTTGTTGTATCTCACAATTTACGAGAGTTGAGTCTAATAAAAATGGAATATCCAAATCCTGCATAGATCACTTATTCGTTCGTGACGTCGGCAAGCCAAGTACTCCCGCGCGCTCGTTGCGATCAGCTGTTGTGCGAGATGCGCCGGCCGATCACTACATAACTGGACTAGCCCTTATCAGCGCTACGAGCGTGAGTACCTTTAAAACAGTAAACAAGATGAATAACGACCAATTAAAACGAGAATTAAGTCAAATTGACTGGAGCCCGGCTCTACGATGCGACGACCCGAACGAATTAGTCGATCTCATAATCAATGAATATCAATCAACCTATAACAAGTGTACATATAAGTCCAAAATATTTTTAAATAAAAAACAGGATAATCCTTGGATAACCGATAATTTAATAAATATGTGTAACAAAAAGAGAGAACTCTTAAAAATATTTTTAGAGGACCCAACTAACAAACAAAACGAGCTTATATACAAAAAATATAGAAATAGAAACAATAGAAAAATATGTCAAACTCGAAATAATTTTACAAAGAAGGAAATATGCCAAAACTATAGGAACCCAAAAAAAACTTGGGAAATTATAAACAAATTGTCAGGCAGACTCATTAAGGCAATTGATGATGTACTTATTAAATCATTTAAGTTAAAAGCCAAACAACTATCCAACACATTTGCAATGGAGTTTAATGATAATGTCAAAAGTGTAAAAAATAATTGTAATGTGCCATTACTTGACGAGACAAAGTATATTAACACTCCCAACCTAACATTTCGCTTAGAAAAAATTAACGAACAAATAGTACATAAAATAATATCGAAAATAGACGACAAAAAAAGCCCAGGATACGATAAAATAAGGGCAAAAGATATAAAATGCATCTCCGAACAAATGACCCCTGTCTTAACACACCTTATAAACTTATGTATATCGCGCTCCATTTATCCGGACAAACTTAAGATAGGGCTGGTAAGACCAATATATAAAAAAGGAAGTCATGCAGACACAAATAACTATAGGCCGATAACAATTCTACCCGCCATAGATAAAATCATAGAAAAATATATTGGCAACGCATTAAACTCATTCTTATCAAGTAATGGCATAATTCACGAAAAACAGTTTGGCTTTCAAAAAAATAAAAGTACATCACAACTCTTATCATTGTTTACAGACGAAATTAATGAACATCTAGAAAAAAAACACCATGTACTTGCAGTAATGATTGATTTTAGTAAAGCTTTTGACACTTTGGACCACATTACATTATATAAAAAATTAGAACAAAATGGTATACAGGGACCCATGCTAGAACTTATTAAAGACTACCATGCTAACAGATACAGTGCCGTAAGCATAGCGGGCGAACAGAGTGACCTAATTCCGACCTTATGCGGCTCGGCACAAGGCTCAATTTTGGCTCCGACGGAATACTTGATATACGTAAATGATATGTGTAAAATCTTCCGGCACGGTTCTGTATACCAGTTTGCAGACGATACGTGTATAATCACAGCCCATGAGAACCTAGAAACTGCACAGACTATGATGCAGCATGACTTTGATATACTGTGCAAATGGGCTCACGACCTAGGTCTGTCACTAAACTACGCGAAAACTAAACTGATGCACATTCACTCACCGTACAAAAAAACCAACTTCACACCAAAGATCGTGGCCCATGAGCACAAGTGTCTACATATGCCTAGTACAACTTGTAACTGTAATCACCTGGATATTGTAACAGAACATACTTACCTCGGGCTAATTATAGACCATAACTTCAACTGGGGCCCACATATTCAACGGGTATGTAATAAACTTAGATCTATATTAGCAAAGCTATGTATACTAAAGCACAAAATCCCGTATAATACACTAAAACTCCTTTACATGTCTTTAGCGGATTCCATAATAAACTATGGCCTAGAAAGTTATGGAAGATCATACAAAACCTACCTAAATGATATTTATAACCTCCAATTACGTTTACTGAAGACGATCGTACCTACGAAAGTTAAATATAAATATAAAAGTAATTATGGAAACCTATTCAATTACTGCAGAGTGCTAACTGTATATGAAAAAATAGACTTAGCCATAGTAACCCAATACTATAACAACATAAAGTACCTAGACAAAAAAACGCGACCCTCACGGTTACGCAACTTAGATAACATCCCAACGTTTGAGGTCGCAAAAACTAACAATGAATACGGTCGAAGAATATGGAAATGCACTTTACCGCGGATATTGAATAGATTTCCAAATGAACTAATAAGCTCATTAGAAGGCCGAACATGTAAACAAGCTAGAAATATGATAAAAAAACACATGCTTAAATTGAGAGAAGAGATAAACCTATAAGTTATGTAATTGAAATTGTATAACTAATATAATTAATTATAGACTCCTTAACTCAAAAAATCTTTAGAATTTAAGATTAGTAGTTAAGAAATATGTATGCTACTTTTAAAAAATAAGTGAAATAAACAGATTAAATTTTTAATTTTTTTTTTTTTTTTTTTTTTTTTTAATTGAATTCTGTTTCCTGATTGGTCGATTTTAATGTCTAGCTGTATTCTTGTTTTTTTAAAGAGTTGTGATTGGTGGATGTAATATTGAACTGTTGTGAGTGGTCAAATTAAAATGTTTTATAAATCATAAATATGTATACATATTTTCCCTAGGGGCTAAATGTACTACTTTAGCCCCGCTTGCCAAGTCTAATATGATGCACTTTTTGAGCATGAGAAGTGAAAAATTTATTTCTTAACTGTTCAAGAAACTCTCTTCCAGATTTTTCGTCGATCGAAGCCACTAAGCCATCATCTACGTAAAGCGCGATCAGAACTTGATCACGTAGGTAGAGACAGGGATCTTTCGTGCTCTGTTTAAAACCTGAGCTTACTAGGTACTCTGATATGCAGACGTTCCAGCAAAGTGGAGCCTGCTTAAGGCCATAAAGACTTCTTTTAAGTTGGCAAACCCTTTTTGTACCATCACTGAACCCTTCTGGTTGCTTCACGAATATTTGCTCTTTGACAGCACAATTCAGAAATGCAGTGGATACGTCAAATTGTTGAAGCGCCAAGTTTTCTTGAGCGGCTATACCTAGAACAGCTCGTATCGTACTGAGGCGAGCGACTGGACTAAAAGTCTTCTGATAATCAATGCCAGGTTTTTGTGAAAATCCTTTTACGACCAGTCTGGCCTTGTAACGCTCAATTGTACCGTCCGGATTCTTTTTGATTTTGTATATTTACAAGACCCATTTACACCCATTTACAAGACAAAGGTTTTCTATTTTTTGGTGGGTCGACTAGTTCCCAGGTCTTCATTTCATTTAGTGATTCTATTTCACTTTGCATGGCACTCAACCACTTGGTTTTATCTTTACTGTTCATGGCTGCTTGAAATGTTTGAGGTTCTTCTTCATCATTGGGATTCATAGCCGCCAAAACATAATCTTCGAGTGCTTTTGGTGTTTCTATGTGCGTTCTATCACGGAGATTGTATGTCCTCCGTTCCTCTACTTCTACTAGTGCATCTATGGACTCGGCAGACGCATCGACAGCAGGTTCATTTGATTCAGTTAAATTAATGTCATTCTCCTCGATTTCAGCTGACTCATAAAATGATTCATCTAAATTTGGATTATCGAGTGTCGGGGCGTCTAACCTTCGTACAGACAGACAGATATGACTAAGACTGGCCGACAACTTGAGAGACCAATTTGAAAGTGACAGAATTTCAATTACGCGAAAGTAACTGAAAAACAGCCGACGGACATGACAGTATTCGACAGACAGCGAGACGACACAGAGCAAAAGACGAAGATTGTACAGACCGTACAATTTGGTCCATCGAACACTTGAAACAGCCCCATGGAAACACGAAGTGGGAAGAAGCTGGCCGAGGCCGACACGTCCGGCCAGCCAATCGTCGACTCGACCACCAGGGCAGCCAAATCACACGCCGGGCCAAGCAGGCTCTCGCCGCCACTCGCACGCGGCAGCCGCGCGCCTTCGCCGATCTACGCACGCGGTAGCCGTACGCCCTCGCCGCTTTATGCACGAGGCAGCCGCGCGCCCTCGCCATGGTCTCTGCGCAGTAGTCGCGCGCCCTCAAGACTGTACTCGGCTATAAGCAAGACTCCGTCCCCGCGACGCTCGACGCGTACGACCCGCGCGCCGTCACCCGCGCTGTCGCGCGCCTCCGTCGCCTCGTCCACCGCAAGTCGCCGACAGCGACCACCGACTGCCATGGACGACGCCGCGAGCCGTGTGGCAGAGCTGCGACTGGAAGCGGACCTGCTGGAGCTGAGAACGAAGCTTACTAAAGAAAAGATAAGGCTAGACGAAACGTCAGTCGAGCGCACAATGAGTAAGCTCCTGGCCAGACAGACGGTGAGAGATTTGCCCGCGTTCTCCGGGGACGCCCTAGAGTGGCCACTATTCTACAGCCAGTTTAAGGCAACAAACGAAATTTGCCACTACTCGGAAGCTGAAAATGTCGCCCGGCTCATGAAGTGCCTCAAAGGCAAGGCTCGGGAGTCCGTTTCCGCACTCCTTGTTAGTGCGACCGGCCTGGACAAAATCATCTCCACACTCAAATTAAGTTTCGGACGACAAGACCATCTTATTGAAATTATGCTGTGCAAAATTCGTTCCATCAACAACATTCGACACGACGACATTAATGGCCTCATTGAGTACGCGACCTCCGTACAAAATATCGTTGCCGCCATGACATTGACAGACGAAACGGGGCATCTGACAAATACCACACTGATTAGAGAAATCATTTCTAAATTGCCGTCAATACTCCAATACCAATGGAGCTTTTACATCTACGACCACAACTACGATCGTCAAGTGACGTTGCAAACTGTATCAGACTGGCTGATGAAGACAGCCAATGCAGCCACTCATATCGCACCCATTACAGCGATGCCTAATGAAAAACCCAGCCGCTGGATGGAGTCGCAAGCCGCCGCACGACGACCGTATAAGCCCGCAGAAAAGCAAAGCCGACAGATCTCAAGCGTGCTCACAGTAAATCAGCATAGCAACAGTAAGTCAACTGCAAGCAAATGCGTGATGTGCGAAAACAATCACCTTATAGAAGACTGCCCAGACTTTCGCACACTCACAATCGACGCCCGCTGGGAGTACGTGACGACGAAGAAGCTGTGCTTTTCATGCCTGTCTCCACGCCACCAGATGTCACAGTGCAGAAATAAAAAGAAATGCAAGTGCTGTGACAGACTTCACCACTCCTTACTGCACGCCGAGCCGAAGAAACCCGACCCGGAACCCTCTACAGCCGCCGCTGTCGTCACTCACACCGACAACACACCGACTGGCGAAGTACTGCTGAAGGTCGCAGGAGTGATGGTCAGTGGGCCGCTGGGGTCGGAGCGCGTGCTGGCCCTGTGCGACGAGGGAGCAACTGTCAGCCTCATCGACGAGGACCTCGCGCGCCGCATCGGAGCCTCCGGGGCTGCATCGGACCTGCGTATCAAGGGAGTCTCCGGCATGCAGACGACAACCAGCGGGTCACAGCGAGTCGACCTTCGCATCCGCGGGATCAAGACTAAGGACTCGTATGATATAATTGTAAACACTATCCCCAATTTAGCTCTGCCTATGTACAGGCACAATTTAGGTAGGCTAAGTTGTAATAACAAATTAATAAAACATTTTTTGGACGACTTAGGGACGACTGACGATCTAAACGAACGACGACCATTACTTCTTATAGGACAAGACAATATCGACCTTATCGACATGACAGCTTTACACAGGGCATAAATGTAAGGATTCGCTTTATGTCTCCTCTACACGCCTGGGACACATAGTGCACGGGAAAGTCTCAAATGTCGTGCCAAATGACATCTCGGTCTTGCATTTATGCGCTTGTGATGAGCTAAATGACGCCGTAAGGCGCTCATTTTCCACTGAAGGATTTGGCACCAAACCTCATCCCGACGTACCCCGCTCCAAAAATGACCTAAGAGCCCTAGATATTTTAGAGAAAACGTCAAAATTGGTAGGCGACAGGTGGGAGACGGGCCTTCTATGGAAGAATGACGAACCCAACCTGCCTGACAGCTACGATTTATCACGTAAACGCCTTGATGGAATAAAAAGGAAAATGTGTAAACTGCCAGACTTCGCGGCACGTTATTCCGAAAAGGTGAAAGAAAACCTTGAAAAAGGTTATAAGGCAAGACCTGGTTTTTGCCGCACTTCGTGGTTTTTAACCCAAACAAACCCGACAAACTACGCCTTGTTCTAGACTGTGCCGCTAAGTCGTCAGGCAAGTCATTGAACGACCACCTTCTGAGCGGCCCCGACTTCCTGACGTCGCTTTCTGGAGTGCTGCTTGCCTTTCGCTGTCACAAGGTGGCAGTAGTCGGAGACATACAGGAAATGTTCCACAGAGTGCTCATAAGAGAAGAGGACAGACAAGCCCAGCGACTCTTGTAGGTCGACGGCGAATACGTCATGAATGTGACATTCGGGGCCGTCTGTTCACCGGCCTCGGCGCAATACATAAAGAACCGTAACGCCCGCCGTTTCGAGAATACGATTCCGAAAGCTATCAAAGCCATAGTCGACCACCACTACGTCGACGACTACATTCACTCCATTGACAGCATCGAAGAAGCGATCAAAACTGTCAAAGACGTCATCGACATCCACTCCGCTGGAGGCTTTAATATGCGAAATTTCATGTCGAACTCCAAGGAACTTTTGCAACACCTGCCAGAAGACAGGCTTGCTCCTGGAGGGATGAAGTTCCTCACAGACTGTGAAGACAGACAGCTGGAGCGAGGGACCCGGAAGCGGATAACTTCGCCTTCAGTATGAAGTTCCATAGAGTCGACGAAAAACTTCAGTCTGGAGCTAAACGTCCGTGCAAACAAGAGGTACTGCGGCTTATCATGAGTGTCTTCGATCCCCTGGGCTTTATTCTAACGACGACCATCAAAGCGAGACTAATCCTTCAAGACATTTGGAGAGATGACATTGGATGGGATGATGAGATCGGTACTAGCCACTACGCCAGATGGAAGGTTTGGCTAAACGAGCTGGAGCAAGCGAAAGACGCACGGATCCCGCGGTGGCTGATGACTGAAAGCTGCCTAAAAGGAGAAAATGTACAGCTCCACCTGTTTTGCGATGCCAGCTCACGAGCGTTTTCGACCGTTGCATACCTTCGTCTGCCCCTGCACGACGGATGGCACTTGGCTTTTGTGATGGCTCGTGGCCGTGTAGCCCCAATCAAGACTATGAGCATCCCACGGCTGGAACTCCAGGCTGCTGTCATGGGCGCTCGTCTTTCCCGGGTTTTGAGGGAGCATGTCACCCTCGACGTACCCATGACGACAACCCTCTGGACTGATTCCAAGACCGTCCTCGCCTGGGGAGCATGTCACCCTCGACGTACCCATGACGACAACCCTCTGGACTGATTCCAAGACCGTCCTCGCCTGGGTCAGTTCGGACACAGGACGCTTCAAACCTTTCGTCGCACACCGTGTCGCGGAAATAACGGACCTGACGGACGTCCGCGACTGGAGGTGGGTTCCGACAGACCTCAACCCAGCCGACGATGCGACACGAGACACCGACGCTATCAATAAAAACAGGTGGCTGAGCGGGCCCGATTTCCTAAGACAGCCTGAAGAATCCTGGCCTAGAACAAATTCCGAACCAACAGTGGACCTAGACGACGTCGAGGTGAAACTTGTGTGCCAGGTTACCGTCCAGACCAAACTGGCACTACCTGACATCAACCGGTTTTCCAAATACTGGCGGTACGTACGTACGGTAGCCTGGCTACGCAGGTACATGACTAACGTTAAGTTAAAGAGACTAGGTTCTCAGTGCACGGGTGAACTGACTTCGCATGAGATCGAGGCAGCCGAACGACTGTGCGCCGCCGAGTCTCAGCAAAGATGTTTCGCTGAGGACATCGCCCTCCTGAGCCGGACCCATACGGTGGGCAATGGTAGCCGACTTCGCCAGTTAACTCCATACCTTGACTCCGATGGTCTCCTGCGAGCTCGAGGAAGAACTGAGGCAGCCGTAGCCCTGACGGACGAGGCAAAACATCCGATCATCCTCCATCCCAAGGATAGGTACACGCGACTGCTAGTGGGCCAGCAGCACCAAGACCAGGCTCACATGAACAGAGAGGAAGTCCACTTGAACCTGCGACGCAGATTCTGGATTATTGACGGCAGAAACGCGGTAAAAGCTGCTTGGAACGACTGCCAGGTCTGCAAAAACAACCGCGCAAAGCCATACCCTCCTTTATTGGGACAACTACCAGCCGTGAGGGTCACGCCGGCTGGCAGGGCATTCACCCACACCGGAATAGACTACTTTGGCCCGATGACTGTCAAGATTGGAAGGCGACAAGAGAAGCGGTACGGAGTACTCTTCACATGTTTGACCGTACGGGCAATCCACGTCGACATCGTCAGCGACCTGACGACCTCCAGTGCTCTAATGGCGGTCAGACGGTTTATTGCTCGGCGCGGATGCCCGAAAACCATATGGAGTGACAACGCAACGACCTTTAGAGGTGCCGACCGGGAACTGAAACGGGCGGTACAGGCCATCGACAGGAACGAATTAATTAGGTACGGCAGCATGAGACAGATTGAATGGACCTTCATTCCTCCTGCGTCACCGCATATGGGAGGGTGCTGGGAGCGTATGGTGAGGGCCGTGAAAACAGCGCTGAAACCCAGCCTCAAAACTAGGGTCCCGAGAGAGGACACACTTGCGACGGTACTGACTGAGGCGGAAGCCATAGTGAACGGAAGACCACTGACGTACGTTCCACTCGACCATACTGACGACTTGCCTCTAACGCCCAACGACTTCCTACTCCCAATGACTGACCGGACTGGCATGACTACTACATTCGGAACCTTTACTGACGGAGACCTACTGCGACGATCATGGCGTGAGTCGCAGAAACTAGCCGACCTAGTCTGGAAGCGTTGGGTGACTGAGTATTTGCCGACCTTGACAAGACGGGGCAAATGGTACCGGACCACTGCCCCCCTCGTCGAAGGTGACGTCGTCGTGATTGCTGACAACCAGTCGCCTCGCAACTTGTGGCCGCGAGGAATAATCACAAAGACGTACCCAGGCCGAGACGGACAAGTCAGGGTGGCAGATGTCCGGACCAAACAAGGACTCTACCAACGACCCGTGACGAAGCTGTGCCGACTAGACATAAGGCCGCCAGCCTCCACCGACCAAGCCGGGTCAGACTCTGCTTGACCTGAAATGACTTGCCTTGACGTGACCTGACCTGACCTGACCTGAGCCTGACATGGCTCGACCAGACCCGAAATGACTTGACCTACTTACTAACTGCTACGGAGGTGGGCGCCCCTTCGCCTTGAGTACTGGTGTACTTCCAATACTGGAGGTGGGGATGTCGGGGCGTCTAACCTTCGTACAGACAGACAGATATGACTAAGACTGGCCGACAACTTGAGAGACCAATTTGAAAGTGACAGACTTTTAAATTACGCGAAAGTAACTGAAAAACAGCCGACGGACATGACAGTATTCGACAGACAGCGAGACGACACAGAGCAAAAGACGAAGATTGTACAGACCGTACAATCGAGGTTTTCGACATCGTTCATTTCATCATTATGAGCATCATCGTCGTTGAAGTCGTAAAATAGCTCTTGCTTATTTGGTCCATGATTAGGTAAGAAGTTAGGTGAATTTTGTCCATCTTCGTAGAACATCTTCGTCGGAATACGAACATCTTTGGATATTATTGTAGTCTTCTTTGATGGAACATAGATTCTGAACGTTTTTGAAACTTCGGAGTAGCCGGTGAACATTCCAGGTTACGCCTTTGAAGAAAATTTGCTTACACGTATCCCTTTGTTTAGGACAAATGCTTTAGCACCAAAGATGTATAGGTGGTTTATACAGGGTTTTCTTCCTACCCATCTTTCCAATGGTGTTTGGTTATCAATATTTTGGTTGATGCTCCGGTTTGACAAATAATTTGCTGTATACACCGCTTCTGCCCATAAACACATAGGGGCTTTAGATTCCAACATCAATATGCATCTCGCTTTTTCGACTAAAGTCCTATTTTTTCTTTCAGCGATCCCGTTTTGGTGAGCAGTGTATGGAGCAGATAACCTTCTTGCTATACCGCTTTTCTTCATAAAGGTGTCGAATTTCTGGTTTCGGTATTCGGTACCATTATCGCTCTGTAGGCATCTTATTTTATTTCCTGTGAAGTTCTCGACTTCTGCTTTGTACTCTTCAAATTTTTCCAACACTTCATTCTTTTGTTTAATGAAATAAACTCGGCAGTATCTGCTGAAGTCATCAATGAAGGTTACAATATATTTGTTGCCATTCAGCGAAGGTTGCTTAAATGGACCGCAGACGTCACTATCGACGATTTCAAGACGTTGAGTCGTACGTGAGACTTTCTTGTCACATGGCTTGCTGAGGACTCTGGTCAGTTTTCCTTGGATGCATATTTCGCATTCTCCGAGAGAACTGTTCTTGTCGAAATGTAAACCAACCAGGTTTTCATTCTTTAAGGCAATCTTCAAATCCTTTTCATTCATATGTCCCATTTTGCGGTGCCATTGCTTAATATCTGTAGACTCATCTTGCTTTCGGTCATTACCACTGCTTTGTGCAGCATTGGCTCTGTGTCTGCTAACATTATTGTTTTCAGTTTTTAAGTAGTACAAACCATCTTCGTCTCTGATTGCTTGCATTTGTACTTTCCGCTTATGATCTTTGATTATTGCTTTCTCCTTCGGAAATAGGACAGTTAATCCCTTATCGGTAATTTTCCCAACAGAGAGGAGATTTGCACATAAGCTCGGTACATAAAGTGCATCAGTAATAGCAATTTTTCCTTCTTTTATTTCAATTAATGCAGGCCCCGATCCTCTTATCTCGGCAGTTTGGTCTTCGGAGGCTAACCGTAGAGTTTTTGAAGTATTTTTAATTTCAGTAAAAGGCTTGTCTGAAAAAGTCATGTGCGATGTGCATCCACTGTCTAAAATCCAACTAGTCTTGCTTTTTCATTAACGAAGCATCAACTGTGGAGATTCATTTCGCGTTGTTTGCAATAAATGTTCTTAGGTTTGTTATTCTTCTTGCTAGTATTTTTATTTTACGACCAGCATTTTGATGTATCGTGCCCTTTCTTTTTACAGATCTTGCAAAAAGCATAGAAAGTTTCTTCAGTGCTGTTGGAATGACTAGTACTTGGGACATCACGTCGACGGGCATCGGTCTCTTCAATAATTTTAATTTTTAGCTTTTCAGGATCTGGCAGCGAGTCTTGAGATTCGATTGCAGTTCTGAAATTTTCATAGTGGGAAGACAGGCTGTATAGCATCATGATGGAGAGCAGGTCATTGTTGATGTCGATGTCCATCTCTTTCAATTTATCAACTGTGTTCATCATTTTCGTAAGATGCTCCCTGATGTCATCACCTTCTTCCAGTTTAGCTAATATGAATTGTTTCAGAAGAGTAGCTTTTCTTGCGGGACCCTTGCTTGAGTATATAGACTCGAGTGTGGTCCAAACATCTTTCGCAAATATACAGTTTTACTTGTCTAAGCTCTGAAGGTGCTATTAGCAGCATTAGCTCCGACTTCGCCAGGTCGTCAGCGTCGAGTTGAGCTTGCGTAGCGTCTCCTTTTGGGGGTTCCAATACATGTTTCCATAATTTGTTTTTAATCATATACGCCTTGGCGTGTATGCGCCATGTATCGTAGTTTTCTTTGTCTAAGGCTTCTAAGCCTACTTTAATACGTATAGTTGACATACCCTTTTTTTCGTATTTCCGCTTTCGTTCATAAGATCGTCAATTTTCATTGCATTTTCACGCTCTGCTACCATGTGAAGTTTTGAGCACTTTATTGTGATTTAACTTCGCGTAAACCCAAACGGAAATATATAATAATCTATTTAAACGCTCTTTCATTGTTAATACAACATTTATTATTTTTTCAAGTCACAAGACAGATATATCAATAAGATATTGCTTAGCAACGAAGTCCAAGCAATACGGAGGTCTGTCTTCACAGTCGGGATAGTACTTCTGGGAGACAACACTCTTCTTCGGCTCAGGATTCACCTCACACGGGCGGTCATGGTCTAGCCAGTCATGATCAATCGGCTGTCGTGTCCAGTCTGATGGCCACGGGCGAGTGTCCTGGGGTATGGAGTCTGTAGTCGGTGGAGCACGGGTTGTGAGTCGTCTGAGGAGATGACGAGCAACTCGGCACCGTGCGGACTCACAGACAACATACTCTTGGGGCGCTGTATCGGATTGGTAGCCCTGATGCGTTAACGCATCCCCAGGGTGTGGGCTCCGTGGTGGGTGGGGAGCCAATCCGACGAAACAAGCAGAAAAAGGTCACATGGATCAATTAAAACCAATGACGAAGGAAGGAGGGAAAGCCGGACCCGCAAGGGATGAGGCCAAGGCGCACAACGCAAATGCTGCACCAGCGGTACGCACCTCTGTCTCAGACAGAGGAGCGAGAGCGGGTAGCAGCCGAGCAAGGGGGTCCGTATGGACGCAGAAGGCGCGCAGCGTTTAGCCCTATTTCGTCCTAAACATTTTACTGATCCATCGATGACATTAGGAAACTCTCTCTGGTGACTATGGAGGAATTGACCAAAGGTTACCGGGTGTAGCGTAGCGCCTAGTGACAAACTGTCATACTGCACATGAACCGTAAATGGGCCTGGGTCATTACGTTGATACAACTGTCTATCAGAAGTACTAAGCGAGGCAGTTGCTGGTATTTATTGTTTTATTAATTTATTTCAATATCAGCACTTACAGTTTAACCTTACGTGCGTATTGGTATTACATGTCAAAACAAATTAGGTACATAGGTAAAGTATAACAAATTACAATTAAAATTTATATAAATGTAGGGGTGCATGTGTAAAGGTTTTATGAACCATGAAGGCTGGATGACAAGCGGATGAATGAGGTAAAATGAAACACGGTTTGTCCTTTGGTTTTATAAAAAAAGAGAGTAGAATAGAAAACGAGCGGAAACATGGCGGATGAGAGCCGGAGAGGATTATGTTTTTTCTGTTATGTGAAATCTTTAGAATAAAAAAACATGAAGACTTGAGCTGCGTTTATTTTATAAATACTATATTTGGGGGCTCGTCCGGGATATATTTGCGGTGAACGACGGTTACGGATCGGCGCATGGGTGACGAGGTGGTCACCGCGTGCGGCGTGAATTCCAATTATATAACGACGATAACGACGAAGACGGCTGAATAGCAAAAAAAAAGAACAAACGACGACGGGTTCTAGACGACGGGCACTAAAAGACGAGCAGATAATGTCAGGTGAATCGGAGGACGACTATCACGAAGCACCGGTGGCAGGGCCAGTGAACAATATGATGTACATGGACGATGTTATACAGAAGTTCAACGGCCAAGATGAAGCATATTCGATCTCGAAATTCACTCAAGACATAGAAGACAATTCAGACATATATCAATGGACTGAGATACAGAAACTTATAGTTGCAAGACGCAGTCTGACAGGCACAGCAGCATTGTGGCTTAAAGCTGAGCGTCCTTACAAGTCTTGGAAGACCTTGAAACAAGCTCTTCACAAAGAGTTTCCGGATACTCTTGACAGCAAAACCGTTCATGAGATCATGACGGCAAGGAAGAAAAAACAAAACGAAAGTTGCCTTGATTACCTATTTACTATGAGGGAGTTGGGTAAGCGCGGCAAAATGCCAGATTACGTCGCTGTCAAGTATATTGTGGACGGGATTCAGGACGTGGAGACTAACAAGATGATGCTGTACGGAGTAACTTCATATTCAGAGCTGAAAGAGAAACTTAAAATCTACGAGGCCATTAAAGACAAGATGAAACCTACGTTATCCAATCGGTACAGTGAGACACGGAATCGACAAAGTTCAGCTGATAATGTACCTAATAACTCTAATAAGAAGTGCTACAGCTGTGGAGGGAACAATCATTTATCTAATGGATGTCCACACAAGCAGCAAGGGCTAAAGTGCTTTAGGTGTGACCAGTTTGGACATATTTCATCGCAGTGTTCGTCGGGAGTACTACCTAACCTGAACAACAAAGGTGGAAACAGTAACAGATGGCCGAAGCAGATGTGTATTCACGCGAGTGAATGGAAACGACTGGTACGATGTGGAAAAGGTAAATTCTTCTTCTGAGGGACCCAATCACACTTCAACAGCTGCAGATTTCATGAAACCATGGCCCACATTCATGTAAATCAATCTTTTGCTTCAATTATAGATATTCTTTGTTGGTTTTCGGTAGGAGTTTATGGCTGCCATACCATTACCCACTATAAACTACTAGTATGAGAATAGAGGCTAGACACTTTGTTGGTTGGTTATATTTGAATATTGGAGTTAACTATAAAACAGCTAATTTGTCTGTTTAATTGTTTTTATGATATGTTTAACTAAGTATATGTGTGTCTGTACGTCATTACGTCTAGTGTTACAATGTGTTGTTACCATTGTTGACATACTATGTACTTATTAGTTTAAAACACAATATGAGTTACTGCTAAGTTTAGCAGTGTTTTGTTTGTTTCTTGTTGTAGATTTTCGGTTTCATTTTAGTTTTGGTATTATGCTGGAGGCCAGCATGGCTGCAGGATGGCCGAATGTAGGGGTGCATGTGTAAAGGTTTTATGAACCATGAAGGCTGGATGACAAGCGGATGAATGAGGTAAAATGAAACACGGTTTGTCCTTTGGTTTTATAAAAAAAGAGAGTAGAATAGAAAACGAGCGGAAACATGGCGGATGAGAGCCGGAGAGGATTATGTTTTTTCTGTTATGTGAAATCTTTAGAATAAAAAAACATGAAGACTTGAGCTGCGTTTATTTTATAAATACTATATAAATTACAACAGAAATGAAGAAAGTTATATAAACATACGTCGAATGGAATATGAAAAAAGTCAAGAAACAATATAAAATTACAATACAATTAAATTATTAGACAATAATAATACTAAGTCGGCAATTATGGAATCATGGTATGGTACTAGGAGTTACTGTTGATTCCAAATATCTAGATGATACGGCCATGAACCTGGATTCCGAAGTCCAAAAGACATCGAGGTGGCTGTCACTGTGCACTGTGCAGGATGTCATTAACTAGCGTCAGAGCTTGGTGTAAAGGAGAGGAAGCAAGCGCGTGAGTCCTAGCCGAGGGGATGGCGAACAGATCGCGGCGTCGCGTACGCAGCGGCTTTGCGGTGAGACGAGGAACTCTGAGTCCTATTTGACAGAATAGTTGGGGATTGGTTACTAAGCCTCGCGTTAGTTGAAAAAAATATTTTATTAGATATATTTTCCTGCGGGTCTCAAGTGACGTGTAGTTTACCATACCGAGGACGAAGAGAGTAGGGTAAAGGTAAGGATAGTACCCGTTTAATTTGTTGTATAGGAAACGGACGAATGACTTTTGGACTTTTTCAAGAAGCAACGTATACTCCTGCTCATGGGGATTCCAAATGATAGCATTTGTTTCGAGCTTACTGCGCACAAAAGCACTGTACAAGACACTAATGGCGAGCCGGCAGGTGAATAATTTAGATTGTCGGATGACGAAACCTAGACATCTTCTAGCCTCATTACACATCTTAGTTATGTGCGGATTGAATGTAAGTTGAGGATCAAACCATGTGCCGAGATCTTTGACTTCATTAGTGTGTTTCAATATGTATGCTCGACGATTGTGAAGACGGTTGGGGAAGCTTGCAATTGAGTGAGGGGTGTATCAACTTGCGGTATTAAATGTGGAGTGACTGAGTTTTGACCCAGTTGTAGCATTGATTCCTGCTACTGTAACACAGCTGGAGAAGCCTGCAAAGCGGGAGTGTTAATTTCTAATCCTGAGTTTTGCGTATTGACATTTTGACCCTGTGGAAGCATTGACTCCTGTGAGTCTAACATATTTACGTCCTTGACTGAGTATTTAAATGGACTTTTTACGGCTTCCCTGTCCGATCGTGACCCGTCCGAGTCGGACTGACATGACCGGGATCGGGAACCCGAGCGGGAACGCTGTGATTTATTTTTACGCCTTCTATGACTACTCTACTTCCTTTTGTTTTGTATCTCACACATCGATTCCTTACGCTTTCTAGCGTCATCGGCGTCAGACAACGTAACATAAGCCGCTGGGGAGGGAGGCGCCGAAAGATAAACATCGTTCGACCCCCCCCCCCGGGTCCCCGGGGGAGTTATCCCCCATGGTAGAAACTACCCACACAAAAATTTTAACGAGACCACACTACGGATTATTTATACCAGATCAACAAAGTATTACAGCCCGGCTAGCACACTAATCGGCCATATATTTACGTTCGGACGTATAACTTTACGATTGTGCCCATTTTTACGTTACTTAGTTAACATGCTAATCAGGCAACATATATTTATGCCATAGCGTAAAATATATGTAGCAAAAAGAAGTGTAGTGTTGCCAATATATACAACTGAAATTCTACCAATTATTACATTCTTTTCATTCGTTCAATCGCAGTCTATGGTTAGAGACCCAATATAATACTACTTAATTAAAGAGTAATAATAAGCACTGCCCTGCTACTAAATAGTTGTACTCTTTTATTAAGTTGTATTATAATCGTTTTTCGTTTTCATTTATTTACTTTACTCCCGCCCCGTTTTTCCCATAATATTTGTAAGTTTGTATCGTATATCATTTTATGGTACAAGTGTTACTGTTTTCTTTGTAGCATGCTTGTTGAAATTGAGGAAAAGTAAATGTTAATCAAGGCTAAGCTAACAATTGATTTATTAGACGACAAGCTGCCCGCGCTGCTTCTCTCGCATAATTCGAAGAAAGTAGGCAAACCCGTGGGATAAAATATAGCCTACCACCACCCAGAAACCCCAATCTATATGCATTCAAAGATTTTTGAAACACGCAAACTTGCAAAGCTTCAATCTCACAGACTTTGTCCTCTTATAATATTAGGATAGATAATTTCAACAATTTCAACAATGGATAAGGAGAATTTGTATATACTTAAGTATAATTATCTTCTATAATTATTTACTCCATAATAATTTTATTAGGTTTCTTGAAGATGCGCATATTATTTATGTTTTAGTACGCCTTTAAATGAAAGTAAATTACCACGGGTCATGTTAATATGCGATATCGAAACCCAAATTGTCAAGCAAAAAGTCGTAGAAAAGTAATCCATCCAAACAGCAAACGAACTAATAAGTTTTGAAACTGAAACCGTGTGTTGTGACAGAAATTTTACAGATATCCTGCGGCAAATTGCATTGTTTTCATAGTGTTAAAATTTATCAGGGGTCTCGAGTGAATTTCATCCGTCAACGGTTTATATCGTCACGTTTTATGTGCCAAAGTCAAGAGCATGTTAGAATGTGACGTAAAAAAAGTAGTTTTATGTGCAAGACATATAAATGGTCACATTTTACGTAGATGACGGTATACCATGTTAGCTCATGACGGTAAAATTTTATACGTCGGTTGTGGGCATAAACCATGTGCATAAAAGACGTCATTTTGTTAGTGTGCTAGGGCCGCAGGACGAAAACAAAACAAAACTTACCACCTTCTTACAACCAACACCACATAAAAACCCCGATCGAACTACAAATAATAATTATTATCAAGAGAGATCAAGAACGCGGGTATACGCGATTGACGCTCGGCCGGAAGTCCTACAATGCAATTGAATGTTGAATGAAAAGTATGAAAACTAAACTAGAAGTATTTGATTCTGGCTGGACTGAGTACTAAATTTTTATTAGTCAATCAAAATTGAACCATATTACCGTAGTAGGTACACAATTGTATGATAAAAGACTACTAGAGAAAGCGTTCCGAGCGAGAGCAACCAACCCGAGGATGGTGTCCCACTCGCACGAGTTGCCAATGTAAAAATATTAATGATATAGTGGTATTAACAGGTATTAAATTATACTGAAAAAAAAAACCTGTTCATAATTACGAGCCGACATTATATAGGAGATGTTACTTTATACCTAAGTTTTAATTTACTTATTAAAACATGGTAACGCATTAAATATTGAGGGAATCAAGTGGTAATTTTAAATATCGACTTGTATCCCCAACGTTGACATCTATTATTCAAATATTGTCATTGGACTCTTGTTGCCTTGTTTTAGTAAAAAATGGTGAAAATATGTGTATAAAGGGATGTAAAAGCGAAAGCTTTAATAATTGTGGAATATCATTTCATAGGTAAGGAACATTTTGCTTTATTTTACGATAAAACGACAAAACCATATGCCAAACTTATTAGGGTGACTATGATTTGGGCCGGTGTGAGAATGCAATGTCGTAGATAAGTCGGCAGAGCAATTATGTTAAATTTTTCATTTAATATTTTCAAAATGTACTATCCATACTTCCATATTCTTCTATACTGTGTTCATACTAATGTTATAAATGGGAAAGTGTGTGTGTTTGTTTGTTTGTCCGTCTTTCATGGCAAAACGAAGCGACGAATTAATAAATATTTCTACAAGATATGTTGTTATTTCATTAAGTATTGCGGCATTCTACTGATAAAATCTAATTAGAAACTTTTAGTGAAACATCAAAAACCTAAATGACGTCAGAATTTTATGGAGTCATAAGACGTTAGTAAACATTTAGTAAAAATGTCATCATCATCGTCCTCCTCCCCTACCGTTATTCTCGGTAATCCCAGTTGTGCCCTAAACGAGACCGAATTCCGCTAAGTGTCAAACGGACGTTAGTAAACATGTATTTATGTTTAAATAAAATATATATGTAGGAACATGATGTTTTTATTAGGAGTTTATTCGTGAGTTTTATTTATTTGTAATACAAGAATAATTTATTTGGACTGTATTACATGCCAAAGCGAACAGTTCTGCACCACGCGCATCCAGAGGATTCCCGGCACGTTTACCAGTTCATCACTCTCTAAACAAGAATTTTTATAAATCCTAATATCCGCATAGGTACTTGGTCACCCTAATTAGAACGAGATGCAATTCTCTAGTATGACTTCTCTGTCGGCTACGCTTTTTTAATCGCAGTACTCAGTCCAGATTAGTGTACGTCCATGATTTGATTATAAAAAATCAGTTCATTCGAACTGTTCAAGATTTTGTTTTAACCGCGGTTCACCGTGTATTATGTGATGCCACGTTTGAAAGTAGCATTTTAGCCATAGACTAAGCACAGCTGTCATTTTTTTTTTACTCGCAAAGATTGTCATTTATTTGTCAGAAGTGTTTGGTTTGGCGTTTAATTTTCGGTTATCAGTATTTTGCAAAACAAATCTATAAATATCTTGAATATAATGATATGTTTGTGAAACCGTTCATATTATAACATAATCGGTTGACCGAAAGTAAGTAGTGCAAACTATATTTTTTATTTAGGTCAAACGCATATTAAAGGAATTGGTTACCGGTACGTCGATAGCCTACACCGATGTAGCATCCTCGTAATCATTATATTCTCTCAGTGATGATTGTGTTGTTCTTTACTCAGTGTCAATTTTCAGATAAACGGCGGTGTCTGCCCTCATAAATTGTATTAATGGTACAAGAAGTTCTCTGACATGGCTGATAATGATGATTATTTAGATTCGATTGACAACAATCATCTAGACGGGACCAACGGTTCCCTAAACATGACCGACAGCAGCCTTGGCGTAAGTACAACTCTATTATTAACCCTTAAAGTATCATTTTATTTATCAACAAACACTGCTTGTTTATTACTGAAAAAGACTAAATATAATTACGTACTGTTACGTACCTAATTGATTAGCACAATTTTTTAATTTTCAATATAGTTTATCATCTGACTTCACGACATGTAAACATTAATCACCATGCAATTTCATGTGTTGTGTTGTGACTCTAGAAATCAAATACTAGGATGGTCATTCACAGAATATGTGTAGCTAGAACTTTGTTTAGAAATAATTGTTGTCTTTTAGTATATATTTATGTTTTAATTTCAAATACAAAATAAATACTCTTTGCACATCTCATTAATAAAAAACACTGTATAGAACATAATAACCACAAGAAGAAGCAAAGAACAGGTGGTGTTACCGCTAGAGAGTGAACTCTTCTAGACATTTAGGGTAGCGGAAATCAAATCTTACCAGTACAAATCATAGTTAGTGATGCCTAGATAATTTATGAAACCAAATTGAGATTACAACACTGATGCTAGAAATAAGAAAAATAATCAAAGGTATATAAATGATAAGACTCAATTACTATAGATAAATATATATATATATATATAAAATGTCATATAAAATAATGGATTTTGTGTTTTTCAAAATACTACACTTGATGACCTTATTTCTTCCAATTTTTATTTTAAATATTTATTGAAAAAACAAGGCCTTGAAAATTGGCTATTTAATTTGATCACATACAGGCTAAAAATATTAAGAAATATTGAAAAGAACTACCATTTTTACATAAGGTGGTGATGAAACTTCCATTTCCGTTCTATTTTGTCATGCATTTAAATTGATCATGAAATTACAAGTAGTCTTATGGAGTATCTTATCGAACTTCTTTAGTGGACATATCACACCATTAGTGTATAGCAACATCTGTATCATCTGTCAGGTTCTACAGGCTGCCATTTTCATGCATTTACATGTATATAAGTGAAGACATGAAGTCCCCAATCCGCACTGGGCCAGCGTGGGGACTACTGCCCGTTCCCTCTCATACATGAGAGGAGGCCTGTGCCCAGCAGTGGGACGTATATAGGCTGATGATGTGTGTGATGTGACATGTATATAATGTGTATATCAAGTATATTATACAAAAAACCTAATGAAAGAGTTATAGAGTATACATGCTTAAAATTTTAGGCAAGACGTGACGTCACTCGGGACGCCATGACACTGACAAGCATTTTAGTGCCAATTTTTAATTTAAAAACTAAAATGCATTTTTTTCCTACTTAACTGTTATTTTCTCTAGAAAAATCTTATTCGTTGTACATAATAAATGTTACCAAACATTATAGAACAGTTTTTCAAAATGTGTCATCATGCCTATTGCCGCGCCGGACAATGTCCGGGGTCTTCACGCGTCTTGTCCTGGTTGCCAAATTTTAGAGATGGCAACCCTAGTCCTGCAAAACTGTAGGAACAGTCTACCTGTGTCGTCATTGTACGGTGCAATATTAACACAATATGATATTTGTAGGGTGGTGATGAGGCTGCCGGTGGAGAGGTGCCGGACCTGGCGGCGATCAAGGCGCGCGTGCGTGAGATGGAGGAGGAGGCAGAGAAGCTCAAACAGATGCAGACCGAAGTGGACAAGCAGATGAGCATGGGCAGCCCGCCGGGGCTCAGTGAGTACTAATGCTAACACACACTTACAGCGTAAATTAATCTATACTAATACTAGCTTCTGCCCGCGACTCCGTCCGCGTGGAACTCGTTTATATTGTAGCTCCATACAAACTTTTACTCCCTTAGGGGGTGATTTCGGGATAAAAACTATCCTATGTCACTCTCCATCCCTTCAACTATCTCCACTTAAAAAATCACGTCAATTCGTCGCTCCGTTTTGCCTTGAAAGACGGACAAACATACACACACATACACTTTCCCATTAATAATATTAGTAATGAAATAAAAATAATAAAATAGCCTTTATTTTCGGACACTAAGTATTACTTACAATGTATAGGTACTAATAACTAATTTAACTCACTATTTAACAAATCACCTATCCACTATTTCAAACTTTTAAAATTTATTGTCCGCCTGCCCGCAAAGGCCTCCTCCAACCTTCTCCATTCTAGCCGGTCTTGCGCAACTCTACTCCAGGTGCATCCTGCTACCTGCCTAATATCATCCTCCCATCTCTTTCGAGGTCTCCCTTTCTTTCGTTTGCCCTCTCTAGGGTACCATTGGGTGATTTGCTTGCTCCATTTGTTGGCACCTCGAATTATATGACCAGACCACTTCCATTTGAGCCTTTTTATTTTGATTGAGACATCCTGTACTGTAGTCCTATGCCTTCTCTCGGAGTTTCTCATTCGGTCAATCTTTCGGACACCTAGCATACTCCTTTCCATGGCATGTTGAGTGACTTTAAATTTGGAGACATTTGCTTTGTGCAAGGCCCAGGTTTGACTTCCATACATTAGCACCGGCAGGATACATGTGTTGAATAACTTCCATTTCGTTTTTGGATGCAGACCTTTATCTTTGAACACTTCTTTCAGGGACCATTACCGTTTCCACCCATTTGTTGTCCGTCTTTCTAGCTCTTTATCAAAGGTTTCTTTGGGGGATATTACCTGTCCGAGGTAGATGTATTCATCCAATATAATATTAATATGGATTACAAATTGGTATAGTCTCTCTCTAGCTTTGAATGTTTGTATTATACGTTACGAATATAATATCCCACCAAAAACATGAGAGAGAGAGAGAGATCTAAATGAGTGCCAAGTTATATGCAAAATCCAAATATTCTTTGCGTTATTGGATACCTATAACAATTGCTGTCATTTAAAAATGTGAGATCTTAAAGTAGGTTCGATTTGGCTTGGCCAGTTTTCATTACTTCAGTCATTTTATAACGTTATTCAACATATATATATTTTAATTCTGATATAAACTGGCCAAGTCAAATCTAATCTACTTTAAGATCTCACATTTTTAAATGACAGCAATTGTTATAGGTATCCAATAACGCAAAGGATATTTGGATTTTGCATATAACTTGGCACTCATTTAGATCTCCATTCTTTTTGCGGCGAAGCCCACACACAGCCAAGCATAATTTTTGTATTGAACTTGGCTCTCCTTTTTTACATTTATGTTTTGGTGGGATATCATTACTTTTTGTAAAGAAAACTAGGCAGTGTATAATTAGTGGTGCCCCAAGCCGCCGACGACACACCGTTGGCCGGTTGTTTAGCGCGTATTACAAGTTTTTTTTATGGGGACATCACTTATTTTTTGACTCGACTAAAGTCGACTAAAGTAAGTAGTTTTTAGATTTTTTCCTACGATTACACACAATTACCGAGCTGTATTCCAAATTTCATCCTTCTAGGTCATCTGGAAGTAGGTTAGGTTTTAGGTACTATATGTCAGTCAGTCAGTCAGTGCTAAAATTTACGACTTTTTGACCTTCATATCTTTATAACCGTTTGAGCTAGATTCATGAAATTTGGGCTTCTAGATGTCCTTATGGATATAATTAAACACACGTAGTAGTTTTATGTGTTTACGTTAAAGAGGTTTTGATCCTTTGCTTGAACTTGGCTTGACACGCTGCCGCGTGTCTAGATATATTATTGTGCCATTAAGTAAAATATGATTACTCATAAGAAAAATAAATAAAATTCATAGCAGAACCACATTATTACAATATATTCCCTGCAGTAATGAAACGCCTTTGATGTCGGGCGACGCCGCCACTCGTGTAAGTACTTACGCTGTCACGCGCGGATGTGCCAGGGTTGTCACAAAATGGGAAATAAAATAAATAATTTATTTACAAGTGTTGCACAGCATATTTACATGAGATTTTGTTTTTTGATGTTTTGAGTTTTCTATTATTAAGTACTTAAATTTAACTATGTAATTTATTCGGATGCTGTGAACAATTTGAGCATAAATGTTTGTGGGAAGCATAAGCATGGCCGTGACTTAAATTATATTTTGCTTAGTACGTTGAATGTCATATTGTGGCGAAACATGCATACATGTAAAATATTGTATCTCACTGACATGTATGTACTCTTATCACCTCTGTGCATGTTCTCGCAAAATAAATCATTTCATATCATTTCAGTACCCCAATTGTTTGAGATAATTTTATAGCCACTAATTAATAAATACATTTTTGGGGACAGATACCTATCTGTTACGTACCTACGTAACTCGCTACAATATTAATAATTCTATAGGCTGTACCTACAATGATATTAAAAAAAAAAAAAACAAAACAAAAAGCGCCGTACCCGGAGCGCGATCCAAACTAATATACTATTCGGTTAAATACGGTTTCAACAGCAATTCAACGCTATGCCATCGCAATTTCAATATCGAACCGAGTACCTACTAGACTATATTATTTCCAACATAGGTTGCAGTTAGGTAACGTAATTAACGGAATTAAAAACAGGAAATCTATGAAATCTTAAATCCTTATTTAACGTTGTTGAGGTACATCCATGCACAGAACAGGTGCGCACCATTGTACTTAGATAATAAAATAATTCGCCGCCACTGCTCAATCAAATTAAAAAACATGAACGCGCCTGCCCTGATAAGTAAACTGTGTGCGTATGTGGTGGCGGCCCGCGCCGCCCGCTACCCCGCGATACCCCCCACCGTTGCTCTGCGCAAGTACATTTGTTGCCCAACTGTATGTAGTTAAACTGTGGCAGAATCGAGCGCACACGCTTGTGTTGCGAGGCATGCGTCCAGTCAAAGGCCTTCTACACGATCGGGACCAACCGCCAACCATCGTGTCCTTGGTCGGGTTGATATAAAAAATTACCGTGTAGAAAGCGGTTGACCCGACCGATATTTGGTTGATGTCGACGGCCTTGGTCGCGAGCGCATCCCTCGCGACAGGCTGCGTCCGTGGTTGGTCCCAACCGTCTGGAACGCTGTCGGCCGACGGGAGCGCTTCAGTGTGTGCTTGTCAGTAGTCGCGAGAGCACCTTGTTCAATGACTTGTTCTGACCGAATTTATATCTTTATATTTTGATTTACCATGTCTTTGGGACATTGGATCCGATTTGTACAAAGATAAGAACAATATGGAACATCGTAAAAAGTTCCAGCATGCTATACAAAGCTTATCATTTTCCGATATTATGTCGTGCAGTAATACTAACAGTGCCTTCAATGATTTCCACGACATAGTTAATCTATTTTAAAACCTGTGCTTTCCTATTAAAAAAGTGAGAATTAATGCAATATGTAAACCAAAGTGGATTACTGTAGGATTCAAAAAAGCTTTAAAGACAAAACGAAAGCTATACTTTAAATGCATTCATTCATCTAAATATATTCACAAAGCAAAGTATAAGAAATACTCAGCTCTGCTAAAAAAATGCATAAAGAAGTCACCTAGGATACACAACCACAATCATATATATAAGGCAGATAATGTGACGAAAGCAACGTGGTCAATTATAAACAGTCACATAGGGAAACGTCAACCGAGCCATTTCACTGACAATATGATTTTCGACAGCCAAAAAATTACTGATGCAAATGAAATGGCAAATAGACTAAATTATCAATTCACTACTATAACAGACAACATACATAGTAACAAAAGTAAATACCAATATAAATTACATACCTTAGACTCAACGATATACTTACACCCGACATGCCCGGCTGAGGTTGCAAGAGTAATCATGACGTTAAAAAACTCTAAAGAAGTTGGTTATGACGAACTACATACATACATACATACATTCACGCCCTTATTCCCAAAAGGGGTAGGCAGAGCACATGAAACGTATGTTCCAGCGCCACTTTTAGCAAAAATGTGGGTATAAAATATCGACAAAATGTGATATTGCAGTGATAGGTTGCTAGCCTATCGCCCACAACACACTTCAACCCTGGTCCCTTAGTCGACTTTTACGACACCCACGGGAAGAAAGGGGGTGGTGAAATTCTAACCCGACACCATGACGAACTACCCACGTCAATTATAAAAGAAAACTCTTCAGTGTTTGCTTTTGTACGAAGTCACTTGATAAACTTGTCTATGGCTGCAGGCGTTTTTCCTGACAAACTTAAGCTCACAATTATTAAACCTTTATTTAAAAGGGGGACATTACCGATCCATTAAATTATAGGCCCATAGTGCTCATTCCAGTGTTATCAAAAGTTTTTGAAAAGATTCTTCATAAGAGATTGTCCGTTTTTTAGAAAAATATAATATTTAATCCAAAGATCAAAATGGATTTCGTAAAAATAAATCTACAACATTAGCTGTACTGGATCTTATGAAAGATGTTTTGAATTGTAGAAATAATAGAATACCTGTCACCGGCATTTTTATGGACATGTCAAAGGCTTTTGACAGAGTAGATCATGCCATCTTGTTAACAAAACTATACCACTATAGTATCAGAGGGAACTGTTATGAATGGATAAGAACCTATTTAAACCAGCGTGTGCAATGTACAGAAATACCGAGATATGACGATGCCACAAAAACGCTAATAAAATATAGATCTGATTATATTAATGCTACAACTGGAGTCCCTCAAGGCAGTGTCCTTGGGCCACTGCTTTTTCTCGTTTATATCAACGATTTGCCATCTCTGACTAACCACAAGATGACGCTTTTTGCCGATGACTGCTCGATAGTAGTACAGGAGAAAGACACCGTAAATTATGAAAATGCCATCAATCAAGTCTTTGAGGATGTAAACCTTTGGCTGCTAAATAATAATTTGAAAGTCAACCTCCTTAAGACAAAATTTATGGAATTTTATGCACCACAGGGGAGGTCAAGAAATATTAATATAAACTATGATGGTCATACAATCGAATGTGTGTCATCAATTCGCTTCTTGGGTATTATTTTAGATTGTCGCACAAATTGGAAAGACCATACTGAAATGCTTATAGATAAATTGAACAGGTTTATATTTGCCTTGCGAAGGCTGTCTCAAATGTCTTCACAAAAAACTGCCCTATTAGCATTCAATGGTCACGTAATGTCTAATTTGCGTTATGGCTTAATACTTTGGGGTAACTGCAGTAATATGCAAAAAGTATTTGTGCTCCAAAAGAAATGTATACGGGCTATATGTGGTGTGCATCAAACAGAACCCTGTCGACCTCTTTTCCATGAGTTGAAAGTCATGACGCTACCATCATTATATATATATGAGATAGGTCTATCTGTCAAACACAATATAGGCTTATTTAAAAATAAGTCATCTACCACAGTTTATCAATTACGAAACGGCACCGACCTATGCTATCCTTTTCAATCAAAGACAGCTTTCCTTGGGAATAGCGTTTTATGTATGTCTATAAAAATATATAATCATTTACCCGCAGAAATAAGGAACTCTGACATGCCTGAATTTAAATACAAACTACATAAATTTTGCTTAGATAAATGTTATTATAAAATTAATGAATATTTGACATCCGTAAAATAATAAATATTTTTATGTAATACTTAGTAATAATGTAAATCTTAGGTAGAAATTGACATTTGTACATGAATAAAAAATTCTTTGTAATAGTAATATTGTAAATCGTGTATCCGATTATGATATTATTGTATAACTCAACTTAGCTTCAATTTGGAAACTTGCATGCTTAGTCAAGTGAAATGTACGCATCCAAAATTATTGTCCATCTATGTTCATCACTACATTTGTGCAAATAAACATATCTTTATCTTTAAAAAACTCAAGCATGGGAGCTTATGAAAAAGAAGCTCAAATACTTTTTTCTTCTTCACTCAAACATAAAAAAAATATTGCCAAACCGATCTTGCGTTGCTTTGAAAGGAAAGTCGCCATCGCTACCGTTCTGTTCAAATACCGGAGAAGAACTGACAAGTTGAGTCAACCACCGATCGGTTCTCTATTGGATCGCATAAAATCATTTGGAATAATAGAATAACGCATTTTTATTAAAGCCGAATTAGCGTTAAGCCTAATCATGTTATGGCATAATTTTTAAGGCATAAAATTAAAAAGCATAAACGTACATAGCATAATCATCAAAAAGACTAACATCAGATAGCATAAATACAAAAAGTCATAATAATTACTTGGCATCATTACAAAACGCATAAAAATGTATTGTCCAAATGTTTATTGTGTCGAAGGTTTTTTTTAGAATGATTGATGTGCATAACTTTGATGTTACTAATATTTAGTGTTCTAAAAATGTTGCATAATCTAAATGCAGGTTGGATCTGGTCAGAATTGCCTATTACTTAAATTACTTATGCCCTCATGTCGACGAAGCCCCGCTTCGCGGGGCCCCTATTTCTGCTGTGAGGGATAAAAGGCAACTAACGAACCTATCTAATTGATCTAAATGAAGGTTTGCTCTGCTGAGAATTGCCTAATACTTGAATAACCTATGACCCGCCCTCATGTCGACGGAGCCCCGCCCGCTTCGCGCGGCCCCTATATCTGCTCTGAGGAATAAAAGGCAACTAACGAACTTATCTTATTTATCTAGATGTAGGTCGGGTCTGCTCAGAGTTTAAAAATAGTTTAAAATTTAGGAAAAAAATAGTATAGGTGGTTTAGTTAATTTAATAATAGGCAAAATAATTACTATAACAATGAAAATTAGGACTATTACTTTTTAGGTAATTCGATGTTCGAGTAATCAATATTAGGCTAAACACACTTAAAGTAAATAAGCGTACACTATATTAAATGATTTAAAATAAATAATAAATGCATGCTAACAACGAAACTGTGTTTTATATATTTATAAAACAGAAATTATGCTTTACAACAGATATGATAAATAATTATTAGCCCATACAATAGTATGCATAATGAGTATTAGTCGAATACAAATTAGTCCAAGTAAAATTATTCTAAAACCGTAGTGTGCCAAACAAAGTAGTAGGCCAAAGTATTATTATGCGGCAGTATTATTATGCCAAATCAATTATGCGAAACTATATTGTCTAAAAAAATTATGTCAATGAAGAGGATCCCCCACCGATCGTGTAGAACGAATACAATAAATGGTTGATCCGACCAAGGACACGATGGTTGGCAGAAGGCCTTTCAGTGTGGACCCGGCTAATTAAAGAAACTAAACCTAGATTGTCAATATTTTATAATACAAAGTATTTCAACCACAACAAAGTTACTGAATGACCATCCTCTGATCCATACGACCACAATATTTCCGTAAAACAATTTTTATCATTGGCTTTGAAAGAATAGTGATGAATGTCACTAATCCCTAGGACAAATAGGAGTAACCCAACATTCCTATAGTCCAATATTTCATTAAGAGGTCAAGAGAGGTAAATTATGTATTGAATTGGTGATGGGTATAAATGATTATAAGGTCTATTACCTGTAGCAAAAAAAACAGCACATGCTTATGCAATATTAATGTTAGTGTTAACTTGCAGCAAGCCCACTGAACATGTCAATCGAGGAGAAGATAGAGGCTGACAACAGATCGGTGTATGTGGGCAATGTGGACTACGGGGCCACGGCCGAGGAACTCGAGCAGCACTTTCATGGCTGTGGCTCCATTAATAGGTAAAAATGACTTATTATTTTCTAAACTTGGGTTTGGGCTCGACATAAGTGCGTGTTTTTATTTGTTACTCATTTCATGATCATGTTTTATTTGAGATCTATCCTCCTAAGTCACCGCAAATACCTACATTATCAATATGTGTATGTCATAAAGTTCCTAATTAAAAATGGGAATGGAATTTAATGTGGTTAGAGATCACGAAATGTAATCTTGTGTGCTTACATAAGTTTTGTGTGTAGTGCTTACATGAATTGGGGCCTCACTAATAGAGAAAAATACAACCGAATTGAGAACCTCCTCCTTTTTTTTTGAAGTCGGTTAAAAATAGGATTTTCATGACCATATACATATACGATAAACGTTAATTTGAGTGTTGTCAATTTACAGGGTTACAATATTATGTAATAAATTTGATGGACATCCAAAAGGATTTGCGTACATCGAGTTTGGAGACAAAGACAGTGTACAGACCGCCATGGCCATGGACGAGTCATTATTTAGGGGGCGTCAGATAAAGGTGAGTCCTTTTTTGCATTTAACCCAGGCTTGAAATGGTCGAATTTTATAATAAGGAGATTAATGCCAAATGCAGATAACCCTAAGGCAAGGCATTCAAGTTCAATTTCATTAGATTTGTCTATAGTATAGCCATTCCACATATTACAAATTCAAGCAACAACAAAAACGCATTAGCTACTCTACCTCATAAAGGTCTTAAACTTCATATTTTACTAGTTTATATTGATGACTTAATATAATAGGTTGTGGCTAAGGTTATTTTGCGTATTTCTCTGACGGGATCTATGATTATATTGATTAAACAGTTACTTTTTGGTGCATTATTGTTCCTATGAAAAACACGTCGATCTATTGCTTCGTCCTTCATTAATTCGTGTTCAAACATGGTTTTCTTATGATTTAGTCACATCAGTGTAAATACACAAAAATGCGTTATCACAATTATGAACTCTATCGTCGTATACATTATATTCAAAATGAACTAGGAGATAAAATACGACACACATGTTGCAGTAATCACTTGAGCAAACAGTTGTGAGTACTCGGATGCTCCGTGTAATGAATAGTTTGGTGTAGAGTTGCATTGGTTGGGGTGTTTGTTTGTTGGCAGGTGATGCCGAAGCGCACGAACAAGCCGGGACTGTCGTCCACGAACCGGCCGCCGCGCGGCGCGCGCGCACGCGGGCGCGGCTTCCGCGGCGGGTACTCCTCCTACTACTCCGGCTACCGGCCCGTGCGGCGCGGCAGGTACAACCCCTACTAACCCCGCGCCAGGCCTGCCGACCGTCTTTCCCGACACCACTCGCACTCGCCCGACTCACCACTGTGATACGGGTCGAATTACGAAAGATGTACCATTCCTGGTTACGGGTTACCGAGGACGCTCAACGCACTATTAGATCGAATTACGTATAGTAGTGTTTACACTTTTGTAAAGGTTGTGCATGATCGCTGTCGTGTTATATGGTTTCTTTTCTTTATGTTATGCTCTACTTATGTATTTATTTACTAGCTAGTAGGGCCCAGGGGTGTGATTGATTGGTATTATGTGATGTCATACTTGCAAAAAGAAATTGTAAATAATTACTGACCCAATATAATTGAATTAATCAAATCACATCAATCGTTGAGACATTGTAAATGTTAATACATTACAAAATACTGATTACAAATATGTATTATTATATTAGATAACTGTTTTTTTTATTTAGATACTAGTGATTTATTGCACTGGGATAACAATATAAATATCACATAGCACTTTCTATTCTTCTACAAAAATCTGGCAATATTTTCAAATGTTTGGTGTCATAAATATAACTTAGCCCCATTTATGTTCCGTGTTGTAAATTGCATTTTAAAATTGGTACCATGTAATTCGACGTAATAGTGCTCGTGGCAAAAATGTTATTAGAATGCAGCTCAGTTTTGGCTTCATATGTGGATGTAGTTGGCTCTTGAGTACTAGCATTGGCATGATCCTCTCCAGAGAAAAGGGGAGATCTTCTATTTTTTGTTGGAGTTATTTCTATGAATTATGCCCTCAAGAAAAGTGCATTTTATAATATGATAGGTATGCATGTGGGTCAGTCGTGACATCTTTTGTTCGTATTGAGAAGTACAATCTAGAATTGTTACAAAGATCCCTTATTTTTACTATGTTGACAAAAACCATATTTATACCCACTCTACTCTATTATGATAATAAAGTTTTTTTGATAACAAATGATGTATTTTCAATACCTCCTCCTCTTCCTAGTTTCAGTTTGCACGTTGGGGGCGTTTGCATGCGCGCAGTAGGATCTGTCGTGTCCCTACACTGTCAGAGACTAGATATTAATGGCGTGCCTTGTTCGCAGAGGTTACAGGCGCGGCATGTATTACTCCCCTTACTGAGCGCGGTAGAGGGGCGGAGCCCCTGGCCGCCGCGGCCGCCGTAGCTCTAAGTGCCCTAACTTTAGTGGACCCGCCGCCTCACGACGCCTGCGGACCACCACTGCACCGGACTAGGCTTGCTACCCACACCGCTCGACGATCATTCTTGTTTACATTGAGTTACACATTTACCACCACCACCGCACCTTCACCGCAGCCGGGGCCGCGTGTGAGCGACTCGTTCGGAACGAAGTTACTAGTAAGGTAGCTCCTATCAACTAGATGTACGCGATGTGTTGTCGTTGAGTATACACCGTATTTTTAAATAGGAAATGTAAGGAAGAACTATTCGGATTGTGTTTAAGCCTATTATGTAAGAGAAATATTGACAAAAGTGACTATGAATATTTAGAATAACTCAGAAATTCTATTGACCGGTGTGAATCTTATCTAAATATAGATAATTAATTGTAAGCGTTTTGTTGAGCGTGGAATAGGTGTGCCTAAAGATTTTGTTAGATCGAACGATCTGTTAGCATTATTAGTATCGCGTTTAGATGTTGTAATACGAGGGTGATGGTAACATATTGATAACATTAGAGCGATTTAGAAATGCTAGCCATGAATTTTAAGTATGAATTATCTATGCAATGTTCTACAGTATTTTTCTTGTATTGTGTTCTCGTTTTTTCTGTCTGTTGTGAAAAACGTCTTTGAATAATACATACAACATTTTAAATAGAAGTTATAGTCACATTTTGTTGTATAATGAATATTTCATATTGTGTCGGTAATTAATTTAGGTATGTCATCTTATATTTCCTGCTTAATTTTTTGAAAAAATGAAATGGCACACAAAAAAGTATTACTAAAATGAAAAAAAAAATGTGCTGGATAAGAAATAATGATTAAGAATAATTTTAAGCACTTACTTTGTAGTTTTATTTATTTACCCGAAAAATAATCAAGGTTTAAAAAGTCTGTTTAGGTTACTAAAATGAAATTTCGGTAATGTGGATTGAGTGATGTGCACTTTATTAGCGTTTAGGCCATGAAGCTTTTTAATTTTAAATAAGTTGATTTTTTTATTCAGACAACGTTGAATTGGACATTAAACATTAACATACTTATTTACTAAATAAAAATAATATTAAAACTTAACTACACAAGAAATGATGTACAAAATTTTATGACATGCAATTATAATTACTATTTTAATTAATTAATTTCTGACTGAAATCAGGCAAACGTAAGTATAGATGCCGTCAAACTTCTTGAACATTTGACCTTGCCTGCGCAAAGGCGAATTGTACCTGCGAGCTGCCCCCCCACTTCGTCCCGCATGTTCAAGAAGTTTGACGGCATCTGTATCTATGCCAGTTTAGAAAATAACGTCAACGTCCTCTAAAATATCACTTTAATTTTATGTAAATTATGCGGTACAAATGGGTGGTTTACCCTAGTAGCCTTAGAGCATTAAACCAACCGGAGTGGCCATGAGTAATTTTCTATACATAAAAAGTTGCCGATTTTTGCGGGGGAGGGGAACGTCAAATGTATGCGTAACGTGAAAATAGCTACGTCAGTCCATACAATGTGTATGACCACTGGTCATATACTTTTGGCAGAGGGGAACGCCTGTCAATGGCCACTCCGGTTGGTTTAATGCTCTAAGCTAGTAGCTATGTACTTTGCTCTATATTCACGCTGCCGAGGGCCTGCCGCGAAAGCACAGACTAATGAGAATAGTCGCAGCATAAAGCAAGACGATGTTTCATATAGTTGTCTCTGTCACTGCTTATGGTCAGCTGATGTGAGTTAGAATGAGACGAATAGTATGGTATTTTGAGTCTATTGACGACTTGTCTCCAAAAACTGTTAACCACGGTGTTAAATGCTAAACAATCTGTCAAAGTCAAATCAACGTCAAATCTCTTGTGAATCTTGAGGAAAGTTGGTTATTTCAAGAATATTGTGTTGAAAAACTAAATATTTCTGTAATAAGTTAATGATTTAAGTTGTATGAAGTGGCACAATGGCTTGTGCAGTTCCGTACTGCCGAAGTTACGCTAGATTGTTAAAAAAGACCGGAGAAACAATCGGATTTCATCGGTAAGAATCATTTGGTTATTTTTCAAATATTTCATGTACATTACGCAATATAATGGTCTGGGATTACAGCAGATGCTTGATACTATCGGATAAGTACTTTTTACATGGATCAAACTTGATATTTTTGGGATTTTTAGTAAAAATACAATTGTGGTAAACATGGGTAGTGTTGTTACCATGTATATATCGATATTTCGTCGACATGAATTATTCATGTAGGCGTTTAGACAAAATATTTTAATGTTACATGTCTTATTAACTTCAGGTTTCCGGTAGATAATAATCTTCGAAAAAAATGGATTGACGCAGTAGGGCGCAATAATTGGACGCCGAAAAAACACCATAGAATATGTTCGAAACATTTCGAAACTAACTGTTTCATTATTATTAAGAACATAAAACACTTGCTGCCAGATGCGATACCTACAGTTTTTCAGAGGCCGCTTGAGGTAAGTTGGTATAGTGAGTTTTATCTATTTTAGGACTTGACATTTCTGAGGTCCCTCCAGATGAGTTCGTTTGATTTAAGTTTTGTATATGCAAAGAACTTGTTAAGTACATTGATTTTCTTTATATTGTGATGTGTGGGTTTAGTCACACGTACACACATATCCCTCAGCCTGAAGGGCTATCGAGGGTTTCCTAGTTAACTCAGACGGTAAGGAGCCTAGCAGGAGCAGGAGTAAATAAGAATAGCGGTCGGGTTAATAGTTAAGAGCCCCATAACATTTCGCGCTAACCTAGTTTTGAGATTTTAATGCGACGTTGCGACGTCGCTCGCGCTACGCGGATGCAGCGTAGCGCGAGCGATCTGCCTCATGTTCTCTCTCGCTTGCACTACGTCGCGACGTAATGATCTTTTGAATTTGTATTTTTTCGTTAAATTAAAGTAAAGCCGGACTAGTTACTTTATTTATAACCATGTAATAGCAGCGCCACAAACAATTTACATATGGCTATAATCCATACTAATATTATAAATGCGAAAGTGTGTCTGTCTGTCTGTCTTTCTGTCTGTTACCTCTTTACGCTTAAACTGCTGAACCGATTGAGGTGAAATTGGGTATAGAGATAGTTTGAGTCCCGGGGGAAGACATAGGATAGTTTTTATCCCCAAAATCATCCCTAAGGAGGTGAAATGGGAGGGTGAAAGTTTGTATGGAGCTGCGATATAAACGAGTTCCACGCGGACGGAGTCGCGGGCAGAAGCTAGTGTGCATATATATAAGTCATGCTCATTTTATAGTCAAAAATGAACACGTATCAAAATAGTCAGGGTAGCGTGTATTGGCTTCGAGTTAATATTTTAACCCATTCGTTGATAAGGCTCAAATATTCCATATAGTTAGGACGCCTCGACGGCAACCAAGTTGATATAATGGTAGTAAGGTAGCTTGTTTTCGTTTTATTAATGGCAGTAATGCGGGTACCGTCTCGTTAGTTATATACTTATTTATTATAATACTACTACACATATCATAAATAAAATTTGTAAGTAAAACCATACGAAAGTATGCAATCCAACAAGACCGCACTATAAAATCAGTACAAATCATGTCATCAAACATTTTCATAAAATTTTTGATTGAATTCTGTTAAATCGTTCGGGCAATATTTTTAGACTTCAAATCAATACTTCACGAAGCCATTTGAACATTTCCATTCCAAATTACCGCATGAACTGCTTTCCGAAAGCAAATGCACGATTTAAAAGTACCCAAATCGTTTTTAAACAAGATTTGAAGATTTACCTGATTTTCTCCATGATACCATCGTCAGATCCTGACCTAAAAACCATTGGACCACCTAGGACCACCTTTTCTAACAAAAACCATCCTAATCGGTCCAGGGGTCTAAGAGTAATCGAGGAACATACATAAAAAAATAAAGAGCCCGCGGAATTGATTCGTTTCAGAAGTCGGTTAAAAATAAATGTGTTCCACGAAAGTTCCACAAAATAGTGAGGGTTATAAAGTAACTTGTCTGACTACCTATTTATTTGCATAATTGAATTTGTAGCGAATATATATATTAAAAGTTGAATGCAGTTTATTATATTCGTAGTGGTGTAATGGTTTTTTTTTCTATTAGGTAAGTACCGTATTAATTTTTGCATAGTATGGATAGAGATACAATTTACTTACGAGTATCGCATATTACGAATATATTAACAGTAAATATCGATATCGATAACTTGTAACAAAATATCTTTCTGTGCACTAAATCTCGAGCGAGCGAGTGAGCGAATAACATCGTGCGAGCGAGTGAGCGAATAACATCGTGCGAGCGAGAAAGCGGAGACAATGACGTATGAAGACCCGTTAGATAACATGGATCCATCCCTTTCTTACTCGTCGTTCAGTACGTAAGTGAGAAGAGATCGGATGTATGGAAAACGTTCATTTTATTAGGGCCTATCTGCCTTTCTCTGTAATCTGTGCGCGAAAGGAAAACTACGTGTATCTCCCTCTGTCGCAATTATTAGTTCGAGCGACAGAGAGGGAGATACCGTAAAGAATATGATACTACGTGTGTCTTTCATAGACCTAGCAATTTGTCACAACAATCTTGGGACGCAGCTATGAGGTGGAAAGAGACAGCAAACATACACTTTGAAGGCGGTTGTTGAGATTAGGTGTGTAGAACGCTTAATGGTGGGTACACTGAGCAAACGAACGCGAAGCATTTACGTGACAGCTATTTGTTAGAGTGAGATACATAACCGTTCGTTGGCTTGGTGTGTACCCAACAGTGGAATCCTATCATAAGTAAATGCTACTAAAAAGGGGCTACCGCGAAGTGAAAACGAACTTCGTTCGAATATCTCCGTCTCTGTCGCTCGAACTAGCAAGTGCGACAGAGACGGAGATACACAAACGAAGTTCGTTTTCATTTCCCGGTAGCCCCTCGCGTCAAAAAACATCGTCCGTTATATCACTGGACATCTGCATCGTTAGTGTTGTGTGTCGGCCAACACATCCGAAACGTCAGGAGACCTCAGTGAGGGAAATAAATAAGTTAATACGCGATTAAGTCTCGTTTAGTGTAAACAATAGTGGGTACACACCAAGCCAACGAACGCCAATGTATCTCACTCTAACAAATAGCTGTCACGTAAATCCTTCGCGTTCGTTGGTCGTTCGTTTGCTCAGTGTGTACCCACCATCATGTGTGAGAATCGTGAAAGTTTAAATCAATATATCGATACCATAGTTCACAATCGTACTAATTACGGGGGATAAAGTGGTGTAATTAGTATGATAGTGCTAATATCATAAAGTTGCAATTTCAGTGACAAAAAAATGTAATTAGTACGACTGTGAACTAGGGTATCGATATTTAAATGAATATAGCCCGTATCGTATACGAACGCTCCATAAAGTTGCAATTTCAGTGACAAAAAAATGTAATTAGTACGACTGTGAACCAGGGTATCGATATTTAAATGAATATAACCCGTATCGTATCCGAACGCTCCGATGTACTGTCAGTCAAAGAGTATTCATAATCACTACATTACAGGTCGACACACGTAAAAAGAGCCCTGGCGGCCATATAAAATGTATGGCCGCCAGGGTTCTTTTTACATGTGTCGACCTGTACTGAGGCTGCTAAGGCCCTACTGGGAACCCAAAAACCAAAATCGTTCGTGTATCTCCCTCTCTGTTGCACTTGCTTGTTCGAGCGGCAGAGACGGAGATACTCAAACGAAGTTCGTTTCTACTTCGCGGTAACCCCTCTAGATTCGATCAAATGAAATTATACTTACTGAAGACGAGGCAGTATGGCCCATGGTCTTAGCCTATCCGATTGGACGAATTAAAAAAAGTATATATATATATATATATATATAATCAAAGAGAATATTTCATTTTCCCGTTTCCCTCCTTTGTCGGGGGGGCACAGTCGGTGGCAATGCGCAAACCGCGTCAGGCCAAGAAAAAAAAAAAAAAAAAAAAAAGAGAATATATGATTTTTTGTAAGTGGCTGGGGCGGGAACGTTGAAAGTGATAGGCGCGCTTGATAAAATATTTTATTGTAAATTAATTTTAGGTGTTAATTTGTACATATTTAGTCTTAATTTTAATTTAAATTCATAGTTGATTTGGTTATCGGTTTGGTGCGCTTCCCCAGTCATGGGGAAGCGTACGGGAAAGCGTTCTCGGTTGGAGGGCTTGGAGCCGGAGCCAGATCTTCAATCTGAAAGTAGTTCTGATGCGGATACAGGTGCGCCCTCGGAGCGCATACCTGCAAAAAAGAAGACTAAAGAAGATGACAAAGAGAAGTATACTCCTTTCAGGGCCAAAAGTTATTACAGGTTGTACGACGAAAATTCAGCTAAGAAAGAATTTATTGTTTTTCTGAATCACAGAGAGGATGACCACAAATTTTCTGACAAAGATAGACTTGCTTTGTCCAATGCAATCCGAAAGCATCGTGTGTCGGGCGTGATGCATCTAAGAACAATTAATGCATACAAAGTTGGGATTATGTTCGATCTCCCAAATCACGCCAATGTCTTCCTAAAAAATGAAAAATTATTAAATGATATTCACATGAATGCTTCAATCCCAGCATCTGAGACCGAGGTTACGGGTGTTCTCACTTCAGTGCCGATTGATTATTCGAACCAGAAGATTTTCCAATTAATAGCTTCCAGTAAAAAGGTGATAAGCGTAAGACGGTTTATGCGGCGGGTAAAAGACACGCTGGGTATCGTCTCAATGGTTCCAACTCAGACGGTTGCCGTGACTTTTGCCTCTGTACAGTTGCCTGAATATGTAACACTTGACCATTGGAGGCACGAAGTAGGGATCTATATTCCTCCAGTAAAGCAATGCCTTCGTTGCATGAAATTTGGTCATATAGCAAAGTATTGTAAAAATAATGAAGTATGTTCAATTTGTGCTGAACCTCATAATTTCAAAAATTGTAATAAGGTTAAAACACAATGCGCAAACTGTGGTGGGGATCACGTGGCTATATCTGCTGCATGTCCAATTAAAAAACAGAAAATTGAGGAAAATAAGTTAAAATCGCGTAGTGCTAAATATTCCGATTTGTTTTGTGACGTTGCATTTCCGCAGCTCGGCTCAAAATATATTGACACCCATCTAAGTAATCTGACCAAATCTGACAGATTTATGAATCTACTTGTGGAAGCTATAGTTAAAATTTGTGCTGATAAAGAAACGCCAATAAATTCTAACAATATAAAAGAAACACTTAAAAACACTTTCAGGAAACAACCTTAATTTTTTTCTTTATGGACATATTGAACATAGTGCAGTGGAATGCTCAGAGTATAATAAGCAATAGGCTAATCTTTACTAGATTCTTATATGAAAATAACATTCACATAGCAATAATTTCTGAAACCTGGTTAAAACAACATCAAAAAATTTCAATTAAAGGATACAATGTCATTAGAAATGACTGTGGTAATAAAAATAATGGTGTAGCAATACTTATTCATAACAATATAGTATATTCTAATATTAAAACTTATTTTGACAATGCTCTACAAAATATCTGTGTACAAATAATTATAAACAACAAGCAGTTGAGTGTAGTAAGTTTTTATAGTCCATCAAATTCTGATCCCCCATTTAATAAAAGTAAATTTGATGCTTTGATAAAATCTATTCCGCAGCCAATGCTTTTTGGAGGCGATCTAAATGCTCATCATATGTCATGGGGCTGTGTTGATACATTGCCTCGAGGTAGAGATGTCCTAGATATTATTGATGGCAATGACTTGGTTCTTTTAAATAATGGTCAAACTACTACAACTGGTTCTTCTTCTTGGCGTCCTAATGCTCTGGATTTAACTTTCGTTTCTCCATCATTGGCACTTTCATGTGATTGGTCTGTTATGGATTGTCCTCTTGGCAGCAGTTATCATTTGCCTGTAATGATAAAAATGATAGTTGGTAATGAAATTAGCTCACAAAGTAATCCAATATGTAATAATGTACATTTGCCCATTCACCCAAATTACAAACAGGTGAATTGGAAAATGTACAGGCAATCAGTTGATTTTTGTTTGGCTAATATTGATTTTGAAAATATGTCTTCGATAGATGCGCTCAATCTGTTTTGTAATATTTTGCGATCTACTGCTGTAGAGTCCATCCCTAGACATAGGTCTTTGAATAGTTCTAATACGTGTACACCAAAATCTTTGAAATTTCCCCGGCTGCCTTGGTGGAATCAAAAGTGTTCAGAAGCTGTACTTAATTCAAAACATGCTTATATAAAATTTAAAAGTGAACCTAGTGAAGAGAATTATATAGAATTTAAAAGACTTCGAGCCCTTAAAAAGCTTGTTCTTAAGACTGAACGGCGTAATAGTTGGATAAATCTGTGTAACTCATTTAACCGGTGCACTCCTTTGACATTAATATGGAATTACATGCGGAAATTTAATAAAACATTCATTTCAAAACACGCTAGTAATAATAGTTGGATATCAGATTTTCTTAAGAAATACACTCCTGATTTTGTGCTTAATGAGTCTTTAAATTATGTTCACACAGAAAATGATAATGATAAGTATCTTACTGAACCGTTTTCTTTGCAAGAGCTTAAATCTGCCCTATTTTCAAGAAGAGATACATCCTTTGGTCTTGATGGAATACCATATATTTTACTGAAAAATTTAAGTTCACAAAATCTAAAAACCTTTTTAAACATATTAAATCAGCTGTGGGAAGAAAACTTAATTCCTGATGATTGGAAAACAGATTGCTTGGTCCCAATTTTAAAGCCTGATAAAGATAAATTGTTACCCGACTCATATCGACCTATAGCACTCACATCTTGTGTAGGAAAGGTTTTTGAACAGCTTCTAAAGCAACGGTTGGAATTTTTTGTCGAACAAAATGGTCTGTTACCCTGCAATCAGTTTGGTTTTCGTAAAGGTCGGTCTTCTCGTGAGAGTATTTGTCAGTTGCAACTTGATGCACTTAACAGCATATATAATAATCAGTATCTTCTTTCGGTATTCTTTGACATTGCAGGTGCATTTAACAGTGTCAATATTTCCGTTTTATGTAGAGAGCTGTCAATGATAGGGTTACCTGGCAAAATAATAAATTTCTTACAAATGTTTTTAACAAACAGGAAGGTTTTTGTTAAATTTAACAATCACTTATATGGCCCAAGATTATCTTCTTTAGGGGTTTGTCAAGGAGGTATCTTATGGGTCATTCCATTGTGACGGGTGGGACATTTATACTCGTTTTTGCATACACTTTGCTTTATTTCTGCCAAACGGCAACGATTTACGTATTGAATATGATGTTATCACATACTTGGATAGTCATTGCATTCTGTACCATCGAAAAAAGTATGAAAATGTCATTATTATTATGAGAAATTGATGGTATAAGAAGTGTGACGGGTGGGACTTCAAAGTGCCTCTCCTCTCCGAGTTGACTTACACCATTCGCGATTCGTAAGAAACTATGAAACTTTTGTTAAACAACCTATTTTTATATAGTTCCTGATATTGTACAGATTAGGTATTAGTATAATTTACGCAAATAACTCGTAAAACAAAAATAATTTTGCTTCTCAATGCTTGTGACGGGTGGGACAGTACTTTGTGACGGGTGGGACGAGTAACATTTGGGCATACAAATCTATGCAAAATATAAACATAGTTCTATTGTATTTACTTTAAATCAGCTCTTGAATGAATTATTTAATGTTACAAGTAATCATTTCAGTAGTTTTCTTAAAGCAATATGCCAAAAAAATTTTTTTCTCTTCAAAGTTTACAGGGTCACAAAATTTATAAATACAGTCTATTACCGCATATTTTTATCAGCGGTTGAGGTATAATGTCTAAAATTTGACAAATTTTAATGAAAGAGACATCTTCCTCATTCATTCGAAATGTTGTACTGGTTTTATCAACACATTTTAAAAATGCGCTTTAATTCATTGTCACGGTCACTGGCAGTTTGCGAAACTGCGAGGTATTTATACTCTTTCGACTTATTCCTCGCAGTAATCTAAAATTGCTAAAAACTCTTGCCATTTTGTTGGGTTTCCTTTTAGTTTTTGCCGCGACTTGCGTTTCCTTTCCGTAGTATTCATTGTGTTCTAAAAAAGAATACCACCACAGAATTAAGCAATATAACACATACAATTTGCTTTAGATTCGTTTAAATAAAGTTAAAACAACGATTTTATACTCACTAAGTCAGTTTTATCAGATAACCCATTTTGCTCACCAGTCACTGTGACGGGTGGGACATACTTTGAAAAGCGTTAAAAGCGATTTTTATTTACAAATGCAACGTGTTTTTTAGCTAAAATAATCGCCCTTAACTTAATTGTTACTTCCACAAAGCATTACAACAAGAGGATAGATATTTTTAGGTTAAACAAGAAAAAACATTGTTTTACTGTGACGGGTGGGACATGAGTTAACCATTTTGTAGAAGCCCAATAAATCCTAACCATGGAACTTTATTTATAATTACTTACCACTAGTTTAAACTGCGTTAAATATATTTTCTTTTATACGTATAACTTTTTCCGTAATGTTCAGAAAAGACGCGAAATAGTCCTGCCAACTTAGAGTAAAAATAAGCTACCCTAGATAACTGGCGCTAGGGTTGAATTCAGAAACGAATAAAATGCAACAAAATTATATAAAAAGGAAAAAACTCATTGATTAATAAAACAAGGTATAATGTTCTATTCTGTAGACATAGATTTAAGTATGAATTAAGTTATTTATTTTTTATGGCTATGGTGTCAGTTTCGCTGGAATGACCCTTATCCCCTTTAATTTTTATTTTGTACATTAGGAGACTAAATCTTATTCTAGGAACAAAGGTTAAAAATCTGCAGTATGCAGATGATTTGGTTGTTTATGTGTCAGGATCTGATTTAAATCAATTAGCTTTGACTATTAATGAGGCATTAACCAACTTACATAAATACTTTGCTTATCTGAACTTAGATGTAAATTCGACTAAAACCAAAGTTTTTATTTTTGGTCGCAAAAGCATGTGTTTGCCCACAGTTTTGTACAATGACATATCACTGCCTATTTCATATGATCTAATAAAGTTTTTAGGTGTTATATTTACTTCAAAACTTTCCTGGATAAAATATGCTGACAGTATTATAACCAAAGCTAACAAAGCATACAATGTGTTAAAATCGCTGTGCGCCACTTCATGGGGTGCAGACCCCAAAATTTTGTTAATCTTGTATGTTCGAAGTCATTTTGAATATGGTTTTCTATGTTTTGCTGGAGATGATAAAATTGTAAATTCATTAGATAAAATACAAAACAAATGTATGCGGACAATACTGGGTGCATTTAAAACTAGTCCTATCGCTGCTATGCAAATTGAATCGAATCTTCCTCCTATTCATATTAGATTTCGTTATTTAAAAGAAAGATTTATTTTAAAGTTATACAGCTTGCCTAAGAACTATCTTCTTCACAACTTGATTTCTTTCCAATCAGCGCCTTTTCAAAGGCACATGTATGTTCTTCAGGATTTTACTTCTTTCTTTCACTCTTTGCAGGAGTTAAATATACATCTTGATAATGACCTTCTTCCCTGTTACACAGGCTCTTTTAAGAGTAAATATCCCGATATAAAAATTGTAATAGATTCAAAGCTAACTTCCAAAGAGGAGGCTTATTTATTGTTGTCAGAATGGTCTAATTGTAAATTTATTTATACTTATGGTGCCAAAAATAATAATGCTGTTTCCTTTGCAATTTATCAACCTGAAATTAGTAAAGGTATTGGGTTTAATATCAATAAAAATGCAAGTATCTTTACTGCTGAAGCAACTGCCATCTTATTTGCTTTGAAACATGTTAAAGAACATAATCAATATAGTAAAGAATGGGTCATAGTAAGCGATAGTATGAGTGTATTAATAAGTTTATCGAGTAACAAAATGAATGCTAGCACTTGCTATCTAATTTTTTCCATTAAAGAATTATGGTTAGAACTATCTTTAATTGGTATTAAAATAGATTTTGTATGGGTTCCGTCTCATAAAGGAGTTTCTGGTAATGAAAACGCCGACTACCTAGCTAGAACTATTGCTAATGCATCTGACTTGTCCCTGGTTCCCGACAGCAGGGACTTAGCTGTGACCTTGCCATATTCTGATATTATAAGTAATCTAAAACAGCGTTTGACTGTTCTTTGGGGAAGACATTGGTATCAGTTTACAGAAGTTGAGAATAAGGCTCATTTGTATGCTTTGTTAGATAACCAAGTTAATAGTAAGCCTTGGTTTTGTAAGTTTAAAACTTACATGCATCGTAGGTTTTACACCATAATTAATCGTATGCGCATTGGTCATTGTCGTTTAAATTTTCATCTCCATCGTAAAAACTTTGTCTCTTCCCCTTATTGCGATCATTGTCAAAAGCAAGAGGTTCAGTCTATAGATCACATTCTGTTTAGTTGCTCATCCTTTGGCATTCAGCGCCTAGTGCTGATGGATGAGTTGCTTGAGATTTATGGAGCTTCTAATCGAATCCCGCTTTCAGTAACTGATTTGTTGAAGGAGTCGTCTACTTATTTACCTTTGTTTAATTTTGTACATAATACTGTGTGTATGCTGTAAATATGATGCTAAATTTAAAACTTGCTTAAAATTGTATATATTTTTATTGAAGCATTGTACCTATATTTTGTTGGTCAAATGACTTTTTGCAATGTCTGGATGAGGTGTAAGCTTTTTTGAAGAGCTGAATATTGGATTTGACGTTTTTATTGGAACATACTCAAGACTTTATTACTGGATTTGACTTCATGAAATGGATTGGAATAACTGAAGACTTATTTTTTGGATTTGACACATATGTTGATAATACTGATGACTTAATATCTAGATTTGTTCATATGAATTGGAAATAACTGAAGACATATTTATTGGACTAGAGACTTCTGATTTGAAACTACTGAAGACGTTATTACTGGATTCGATCAAATGAAATTATACTTACTGAAGACTAGGCAGTATGGTCCATGGTCTTAGCCTGTCCGAATGGACGAATTTAAAAAAAAAAAATAACCACTACGTTTCTGTCAGTGTCACTGTCAACGCATATGAATGCATTATTTCATATTTATGTTCGTAGTATCTCTTTTAGATATTTTTATGAAAAATAAGCGAGGTTCGTACAGTTTAGAAACCTAAATATGTCTGCGGTTACTGCAGAATACTATGATTTTATTAAAAAGTTGGAGGAAAACGATGACAAGTTACTACCAAATCCCTTGGAACAGCCTGTTGATTTTGCGTTTAATGTAAGTCGTGTGCGTTAAGTTTTGTTAGAATAAAAGAGGTTACGCCTTACGTATTTTAACAGGCTGAAGACAGTCTATGATATTCTTTTTAATTTCAAATCTATATGTCTTTTGTGTCAATATTGTGTTGTCCAATTGTTGTCATGTCATGTTTTATCTGATGTCGAATAAAGATTAATTCTATCTAATTAATCCTTTATTATCAGTGATCTTCATATACCCACTGTGCCAAAATGTGTAATTAGTGATATAGAGTTGTACACTAATAGGTTATTGGCCCGAGCACGTAAATTATGGCTGAGAGTGGAGACAGAGAAACTGCACCTAGCAGTTCTGACAACAGCAGTTCTTGCAGTGCCCTACCATCACTAGAGAAGCTGGATGGCAATAGTAACTACGCAACATGGAAATTTCTCATGGAAATGTATCTCATCCATGATGATTTGTGGGAATTTACAAGTACCACTTCTGCGGCGAGTGACGTTTCTGGGACGAAGCGTGACCAAAGAGCACGAGCGAAAATCTGTTTAATGATCAGACCCCACTGTTTAGTGCATGTAAGAAACAGTAAAACGGCTAAAGACGCTTGGGAAGCTTTAAAAAGTGCGTTCGAAGATAAAGGTTTGAACAACCGCTGCCGGCTGTTGACAAAGCTAGTGAGCATGAGGCTCGAACAATTTGCGACGATTCGCGCGTATGTGACGTCTGTATTAACAACATCACAGGAGCTGTTGGACTTAGGGAAGGAGATTGATGATGAGCTACTGGCAGCTCTGCTCCTTCAAGGTCTTACCCCAGAATTTCAACCTATGAGGTTGGCCATAGAAAACAGCAACGTCAATTTGACTACCGACTATGTAAAAACAAAGCTATTCCAAATGGAAGATACCTACTCGACAAGCTCTAGTGAGAAGCAGTCAACATCAGCACTTTTGACAAATAAGCACAAAGGCAAGAGTGCTCCTAAAAAGAAGACTAAAGGAAAAGTCAAATGTTTTATTTGTGAAGGACCTCACAAAGCTCAGGACTGTCCAGAGAATCCAAAACAAAGGAAGGAGGCGCTGCAGGCATATGCGTTTGGCACATTGACCAAACCATATGCGGATGATTGGATCATAGACTCAGGAGCGTTGACTCATATGACGAATCGCAAATCATGGTTCAGGAATTCAAAGGACACTCCTAAGCCATTAAGAGTGACGTGTGCTGATGGTAACGAGGTATTGGGTGAAAGCGAAGGTACTGTAGTTTGTGAGTCAATTGATTTAACAATAAGCAATGTAACATATGTTCCTAAATTAGCCTCTAATTTACTTAGTGTTAATGCAATTGTCAAAAAGGGACATGTGGTGGTATTTACCGATAAAGGGTGTGACATCTTTAAGAGTGATGAATGTGAGATTCGAGGAAAGGCTGTAGTGAAAGGTGTGGAAGAACGAGGCATCTATAAAATCAAGTGCTGTTCACAGGGTTCTGCACTTTCCTCAGCAACTGCAGGTGACCAGCTGGTGCAGTGGCATCGGAGGATGGGGCATCTTGGTATGAAAAACCTGAAATTACTCAGAGATAAGATGGCAACCGGGGTAAGTTTTCCCAACACTTTAACTAAACTTGAGTGTACACCCTGCATTATGGGAAAACAAACCAAACAACCCTTTACGAAGACCAATGCGACGAGAAGTACTGAGGTACTTGGTTTGGTACACTCCGACGTATGTGGACCTATGGAGGTACCTTCTGTCAACAAGGCCCGATATTTTTTAACTTTTATTGACGATTTTACTCGCAAAACTTTCGTGTATTTATTGAAACAGAAAAGCGAAGTTTTTGAAAAGTTTATAGAGTTTAAGGAGTTTGCCGAAACTCAAAGTGGAAATAAACTGAAGATTCTCCGCTCAGACAATGGCACGGAATTCGTCAATAAACGTATGGATAATTATTTGAAGAACTTCGGGATTCAGCATCAGCTGACAGTTGAATACACACCAGAGCAAAATGGAGTGGCAGAGAGAGCGAACCGTACAATCAACGAGAAAGCAAGAAGCATGCTTCAAGATTCCGGTTTGGCTAAACGATTTTGGGCAGAGGCAGTTCACCATGCAGTGTTCTTGAAAAATCGGTCACCAACGATAGCGGTGAAGAATGTGACACCTGAAGAGAAGTGGTCACACAGGAAAACTGACCTGAGCATGGTGAAGATATTTGGTTGCAAGGCTTTTATGCATATCCCTCAACAAATGAGAAAAAAGTGGGATCCTAAAAGCAGAGAACTGATCTACACGGGTTTTTGCGACAACTCTAAAGCGCATAGATTAATCAACCCCTGTTCTGGCGCAGTTTTCAAGGCAAGAAACGTGGTGTTCTTGGAGAACCAAATGTATCATCAGCATTCAGAAACTAAAGAACATTCGGAGGTGATACTAAATCTGACGGAAGATAGTTTAGAGAAACATTCATCACTTCAAAACACTGTAGAGCTGGAGAGCAGTCAGTCACCGATATTGGAACGTGATGAAAGAGAAACATCACTTGGTTTTGAACGAGGATTGGAAGAGAATATTCCTAGAGTGGAACGTCCTCTAGTAGAACACGCTAGTGTGGAAGACGAGACTGCAGATCTTTATAGACAAAATGAGCCAAATGTAGACTCTGATCTGGCCGAGTTTGAAGACTGCGAATCAGGTTCAACTGTTGAAGAAGAAATTGAGGAGAACCAGCAGGAGAGGACACGGAGGTATCCCCTTCGAAGAAGGAAACCTACCCAGTTTCCCGATTTCGTACTCTATCAAGCCACTGAACAAACTGAACAGGATCCTTGTACAATTCGTGAGGCATTGTCAAGGAATGACAGCAAGGAGTGGAAAGCCGCTATCCAAGAAGAGCTGAGTGCTATTAGGAAAAATGAGACATGGGTCCTTGTCAAACGACCAGAAAGATGCAACGTCGTTGATTCCAAATGGATTTTTAGAATCAAAGACGAGGGGGAGGGAAAAAAAAGATACAAGGCTCGTCTCGTGGCTCGAGGTTTTAGTCAGAGATACGGAGTTGACTATGATGAGACCTTCTCCCCGGTCGTGAGACATAGTTCCCTGAGGACACTTTTAGCACTGGCAGCGGCTTATCATCTCAAAATCGATCAGATGGACGTGAAAACGGCGTTCCTTAACGGAGACTTATCAGAGACTGTATATATGAAGCAACCAGAAGGGTTTGAGGAAAAGGGAACTGACTATGTTTGTTTGCTGAAACGCTCGCTCTATGGATTAAAGCAAGCTCCTAGAGCATGGAACACCAAGTTGAACAGCGAGTTGTTACAGCTAGGATTCACGAGGTCTAAGAATGAACCTTGTGTTTATAAGAAATCTAATGGAAAGAAGGTTATTGTACTCGCGGTTTACGTAGATGACATTCTTATTCTATGGAATGACGAAGAAGAACTACGTAGTCTCAAAAGAGGTCTAATGAGAAAATTTGAGATGAAGGATCTCGGTCGAGCAAAATTTATTCTAGGAATTCGCATCACCCAAAGCGAGACTGAAATCAAAATCGACCAGGAAAGCTATGTGGATAAGGTTTTGAAGAATTTTGGTATGGTAGACTGCAAGGTTGCGTCAACGCCATCTGTACCTGGACAAAAATTGGAAAAACCAGGATCATCACACATACCGGATGCTGGCACACCGTACCAAAATCTGATTGGTTCGCTAATGTATTTATCTGTCTGCACGAGGCCGGACATAGCACATACAGTGAATCATCTGAGCCAATTTAACACCTGCTTTACTGAGGATCATTGGATAGCAGCGAAACGAGTGCTCAGATTTTTAAAGGGCACTAAAAGTCGTGGACTCATGTACAGGAAAAATGACAGAAAGGTGCTAGTGGGCTATGCAGATGCGAGTCATGCTACATCATATGACAGGAAGTCATACACCGGATTGGTTTTCCTGTGGAAAGGAGGAGCAATTTGCTGGGAAAGCAAAAAGCAGAAAACTGTAGCACTCTCAACTGCAGAAGCTGAATATGTTGCCATCTCAGAAGCAGCCAGAGAAGCAATATTCTTAAAACGGTTTATTGCTGAGATCACCGGAGAACCGGAGAGGCAACTGACTATCTACAGTGACAGTCAGTCAGCAATTGCCATTGCGCAGAACCCTGTGCACCACCAACGCACAAAACATATCGATGTGCGCCACCACTTTATTCGGGAATCTGTTGAGCATGGGCATGTTCGTTTAGAGTATGTAGAGACTGAGCGAATGGTGGCGGACGTACTTACGAAACCCCTGCTAAAGGGTAAGTTTACGTTGTGTGCGAGAGGTATGGGACTAGAGGAATGAAATTAAGGAGGAGTGTTAGAATAAAAGAGGTTACGCCTTACGTATTTTAACAGGCTGAAGACAGTCTATGATATTCTTTTTAATTTCAAATCTATATGTCTTTTGTGTCAATATTGTGTTGTCCAATTGTTGTCATGTGGCGTGCCGCGGCCGCTCCAGGAGACCATCGCGTGTGCTGATTTCTGGCCGAAAGGTGTCGTGTTTCGTCGGTTCCGGGGCAACCTACCAAATCCAACACCCGAGATGTCGACGCAACGGGGCCACGCCGTTTCGCCGTCTAAATAAACATTGTTCGGTTCATGACGCATTGGTGCTTACACTGTAATGTTATGTAACCTGTTTTTTTCAATAAATAAATAAATAAATAAATAAATAAATGTTTTATCTGATGTCGAATAAAGATTAATTCTAACTAATTAATCCTTTATTATCAGTGATCTTCATATACCCACTGTGCCAAAATGTGTAATTAGTGATATAGAGTTGTACACTAATAAGTTTACAACATAACTCCGAGCTCCCGGCAATATGGATGTTTTGGCAATAACATTAATAATTAAATTCTTAAATATTGTTGCAGAATTCCACGTGCCATGTCTGCAATGGTTATTACGGGCCTAGTTTCGGCGAACCAGTGTGCGTGACATGCCATGCTTTTCTTTACCCGAATTTTCCGTCTTTTTGTCCAAATTCGTTCTACTACAGTGAAAAGACTGATGACGGTGATTCAGGGAATGACGAGCCCTCGGATCTTAACTATAGCTCAGATCGGAGAGTCAATAGAGTGTGCATGGTGCCAGCCAGCTGGTGGTATATAGTAAGTGAAGTATTACTAAAATCTGTTAAATCTAACATATATTAAATAAAATATGATCTATTACTAACTAACATAAAAGATGTACACCATGACCAGAGACCATTCCTTGCCGGACCAGCCAAGCACGACACTGGACAGCTAAACACTAGTGTGCTTATAACCGGGTACATACAGCTCTTTTTAGGGGCGGGCTTGGCTTGTCCTTTAGGATGTGTGATCTCATGATTGGAATGAAACAAGAGTGGATAATAACACCAACAAACTGTTATGCATAAATAATAAATGCCATAAATTGTAAAAAAAAGAATTGTATAGTTGTGAAACAATAAATAAAAAAATATAAAAAAAATATTGCATTAATAGTATCATTCGATTTGAGAGGGATCTTGGGCTACTTGATAATACTGAAAGAACTATTGACATGTTCACAGATGCGAATGCTATAGCATTAAAGCCATTATTTGTTTGTTTTGTCTATTGAATGTGTTAAAAGGCCCATTGAAAAACATTTGTTTCATTTTTATTCATAGCAAAAACGAGCAACAATCACTTTATATTATTTAAATATTATTTTAGTATTATTTAAAAATAAATTGTAAATTAACACGAATGGTAATTATTAAGTAATTAAATTTATTATGATAATTTTGAACCCTGCTCTTGTATAGCTGCATACAAAATAGATCAGCCTCGGTCTTTTGACGGTGCTCAAAGGTACCACTGTGACAAGTGGCAGAGCTGTGCAGCTCCATAAAGTTTTTTCGTAAATGTATTAATATAATTAGGTGAAATATGATCAACGCAGCTCGAAGCAAGAAGCCGCTCATGTTTATGCGCAACAAACAATTTGGCTCACGAGCAGCGCGCCGCGCGGGGCGAGCATGCCCCAGGCTGAGCCGCTCAAATTCTAATGCAGCTCATGGTGTTATGAAGTTAGGTACAGTCAATTCAAAAAAGTACTTAGCTGAGCACCCCAGCATAAAACTGATTTGGAACTAGGTCTGTAGTTAACTATTTCTTGACACTATATGATGATGATGTGTTCGACGACCGCCGTAGCCTAGTTGGTAGTTACCATGCCTATGAAGCTGGAGGTCCCTGGTTCGAATCCCGGTAAGGGCATTTATTTGTGTGATGAGCATGAACATTTGTTACTGAGTCATGGATGTGTTCTATGTATTTAAGTAATTTATTTATCTATATAAGTATGTTTATCGTCGTCTAGTACCCATAGTACAAGCTTTGCTTAGTTTGGGACTAGGTTGATTGTGTAAGATTGTCCCCCATATATTTATCTATTTATTTATCAATTTTTCAGAACTCTTTAGACAGTGAAAGCCCAGAAGAAGAGGCCAGTAGCTCAGGCAATGCTGCAATAGCCAGTGGCAGTGGGAATAACAACATCACAAATGGCAATGGGAATGGGCCTGACCACCCGGACGCACCTGACAATGGGGATGAAATACCTCAGCCTCTTGCGCTGAGGCCTCCACCATGTCTGGCGCATTCCTTGCAAGCATTGTCAACCCCAAGACCCCCAGACAATGTGGCACCTGAGTTGATAGCACAGTTGCCTACAGAAGGTAGTTTTTCGATAAAAAAAAATCAATTTAAAAAATTAGTAGGTATTACAGTGTCCCAAAAGTCTAATGTCAAGCCGAAAAGGCCAAGTTATCAAAATCATATAAAAAAATGATCAGTTTTTATTTCAGCCTACTTATTGTGAGTTGAATTTGTTTGTCTAACAATTTTAAGTACATGGTTGTATTGGCTGGGAAAAAAGTGTCATTATATTTAAAACAGATGCACATTAACTTCATTATTTAACTAGCTTTTGACCACGATTTCGTTTGCGTTGACTTCCTTTCGTTGCGCTGACGATTTTGATCGTCACATGGCTGGAACAAAACGTTACTATAAGTTGGAAATGGTTAAGCCCATTCCACAAAGTGAAATTTATTGACATATTCTATTTGTATACTAAATTTCATCTTAACCAATTCAGCCGTTTTTGCGTGTTTTAGTAAGAATCATCGAAACTAGGGATGTCGCGGATGTCATTTATTTGACATACGGACGCGGATATATGGTCAAGCACTAAAAACATAAATTTTCGACGTCCATTTTATGACGCAGTCACCAAATCAACGTGTTTCACTACATCCATCCGCAAAAACTCCGCATCGATTTTAGCGGATGCGAATGCAGATGTTGAATTTTATGCGGAACTTCCGCGGTTGCGGATGTAACATTCCATCCAAAATTCGCATTTATACTATTGGTAGAATAGGATTTATGAAGATTAGTCATGGCTATACCACAAAGAAAATTACGAAGAAAAGTCAAGATATGTAGTCATATTACAGGAAGCTTTGTCACAGGGTGTCCATTTTTGATAAATTGTGTGTGGTAGTACTGCTGGGTATCTTCAGCTACCTAGACGACCTGTCGCTGAGCGCGTGCGGCTCGGTGTGCGCGCGGTGGCGCGGGCTGGTGCGGGCGCGGGTGCACGCGCCGCGCTGGGCCGCCTTCGCCGCGCGCCGCTGGCCGCTCTACCGCCCGCTCACCAACAACCGGGACTGGCACAAGGTGCGGTATTTTTACATTAACAATAACCCTCCTCTCCTTCGGCAGTCGGGTAACAAGTAGCACTTGCGAAAATATCAAGCCGCAAGTTATTTAGCTATTTAAAGATTTCTAAATACTCTTTCATCAGCGTACGCTGTTTGACACATAAAACAGTGACGTCACTAGCAGGGACTGATTTCGGTTACGGTTTTACCGGTATGAAACCTGTATTCCATTACGGTACCGTAATGGTGTAAAGGTTACGCGCGCCGCGCCAACATAACGGTACCGTAACCGTTTTGAAATATCGGTTACCGCTATTCGATGTAAAGGTAACCGAAACCTTTATAATACTGGTTCGAAACCGGTATTATAACAGTTACCGAAAAAAATAAGCGAGCTGGCATCGCCTGCCGATGCCGCCGTCAGGTCAGGTCACGCCGTGCCGCGCCGGTTCATTCATTACGTGTGCATCACTGCGCAGTGCTTGTGTACTGCGTTAGGTATTTTGTTAGCGATAATCACGTCATGTGATAGAGATAATTTAAAATGGAATCATTATTATACTTCGTAATTTCATATGGCAAATTAATTGATTGATTACGGGTTCGATTCCCGTTCTGCTCCGCTGTTGTGCGCGCGTTATGTACTATTATTCATACTTTGATTGAGCTTGGTATCAAATGTATCAATGTTGTCCGTCGGCGGATATTTTTAATTACTTAACTAATTTCCAATACAAGGTGTAACTAAACTATGAAAGAATTAAAAAGATAATAAATGGAATGGCTCGGGCCGCGGCGCACAGTGAGGAACGGGGGACGGGCAGCGAGCGGTAGTAGAGGCGTGCGGGGGAGCGTCGTCGCGGGCGCGGGCGAAACGGCAGCGGCATATCATACGCTTCTTTGATGCTCACCGACAACGACACTCGACAGTGCAAACGCGAGCTATTCGATTCGATTAAAATATAAAAATTAAAATCTACAATGGTAAGAAAACGAAAGAACGCCGTATACGCTTTCTTTTCTTTTCATAATGAAGCGAAAACATCATCCTGTTTGGTATCCGGCTGTACATCTGTCATCATAGCTCCGCACTCTCCGAGTCCCCGCCCGCACACCCGCACCTCACGCTATGTTGCTGTGCCAATGTACTGAATGTAATGTTCCTACTGGCGATGCGACGATGTCGCGGAAAGAAAGACAAAACGGCAGCGCCGGCGGTTTGGCAACGACGCCAAAATCTAAATATCGGTAACCTTTAAAAATCGGTTGAGGTGCCGAAAAAAATAAAGGATAGCGAAATATAAAGGTTCCGCTACCGAAACCGCTATTTCAAAACCGATATGACGTCATATCGGTTATGAATAATACCGGTATTTTTCGGTTATGCAGTCCCTGGTCACTAGTCTGTGTTTTCTAAAAACTTCATACCTATGGGGGCGTTTTTGAAGTTTCATAAGAAGTTGCTGATCTGACCATCGGTCAAATAGCCTATTATTGCAGCGCTACACAGATTCAGCTACCCGGACGATCTCTTTGAAACTATCGTCGCTAAGCACGTCACCTGGGACTGGCACCTGGTGTGTCAGTTAGTAGTGTTAGTACAATTAGTAGTGTGGCAGAAATAGTGGATAGCATCTTCTTCTGAAGCGGTGGAATATGAATTTATAACGCGGCCTACTCAAACGCCGGCCATCACTAGTGAGGCCCGCGGATTGGACGAATGTCGTGCTGCACCGCAACAACCAATAGCGGCAGAGAATCGGCACGCACTGCGCGTGAGTGAGGCCTTGAAAATACGTTCCCGCCGCTCCCGCGCAGTCGGCATCCGATGCGCTATAGTGATTAACTCCCGTATTGATATTGTCTTATATTCCCAAAGATAGAACGTTTAGTGTGGAGATTTCATTTGTTTGTTATAAACCGTGCCCGCAATAAACTGTAACAAACTCAACGCGTGTGTTTCTCTTAAATACACAGCCCCGTCGCACGAACCAGAGCTAGCTGGCGCTGCAAATTAAAATATAAAAGTCTGGTAAAGCACTGGTCACAATGCATTCTCAAAATAAACCCTTGCGAGGCCTCCACTTAACATTGAATCTCGTCTATAGTGCACTAGCTAATCACTAATCAGTAAATCAGTAATCTCCGCTCGAGAGTCCATGTTACTAAAATAGATTATTTTATTATGACAGGTGTACCAGTCGCTCGTAGAGTCGTGCTTCTGCCGCAACTGCCTCGTGCAGATGTGCGTGCAGGCGCAGCCGCCCGGCGAGGAGAGCGCCTGGCGACACAACCGGCTGCGCATCGAGCTCAAGGTACTAACTACTGCTGTCGGCTAGTGTATAGTCATGTTTCCGCCGCAACTGCCTCGTGCAGATGTGCGTGCAGGCGCAGCCGCCCGGCGAGGAGAGCGCCTGGCGACACAACCGGCTGCGCATCGAGCTCAAGGTACTAACTACTGCTGTCGGCTAGTGTATAGTCATGTTTCCGCCGCAACTGCCTCGTGCAGATGTGCGTGCAGAAGCAGCCGCCCGGCGAGGAGAGCGCCTGGCGACACAACCGGCTGCGCATTGAGCTCAAGGTACTAACTACTGCTGTCGACAAGTGTATAGTCATGTTTCCGCCGCAACTGCCTCGTGCAGATGTGCGTGCAGGCGCAGCCGCCCGGCGAGGAGAGCGCCTGGCGACACAACCGGCTGCGCATCGAGCTCAAGGTACTAACTACTGCTGTCGGCAAGTGTATAGTCATGTTTCCGCAGCAACTGCCTCGTGCAGATGTGCGTGCAGGAGCAGCCGCCCGACGAGGAGAGCGCCTGGCGACACACCCGGCTGCGCATTGAGCTCAAGGTACTAACTACTGCTGTCGGCAAGTGTATAGTCATGTTTCCGCCGCAACTGCCTCGTGCAGATGTGCGTGCAGGCGCAGCCGCCCGGCGAGGAGAGCGCCTGGCGACACAACCGGCTGCGCATTGAGCTCAAGGTACTAACTACTGCTGTCGGCAAGTGTATAGTCATGTTTCTGCCGCAACTGCCTCATGCATATTTCTCTCCAGACCCCAACCCAAGTCAAGAAGAAACGCCGAAACAAACTTCAACAGTCATTTTTTGCCTTAAAGCTTATAACAATGATAGTTCTTAACCTACTTAAAACAATTCGAGCTCATCATCATCCTCCTAGCATTATTCCCGGTAATGCCCCTAAAGGAGCCTGGGGTCCGCTTTGACACCTAATCCCAGGATTTGGCATAGGCACTAGTTTTACGAAAGCGACTGCCATCTGACCTTCCAACCCGGAGGGAAAACTAGACCTTATTGGGATTAGACCGGTTTCCTCACGATGTTTTCCTTCACCGAAAAGCTACCAGAACACATGTCCGAATAAGCTATATGAAAAATTAAGCTATTTTGGGTTCTCGTTTGGACAAGACTATCTAACTGACAGAAATGCATGGTGCATTTCTGTCAGTTAGATAGTCTTCAACCCTATATAAGCCTTCCACATCAATGTATTTTTCAAGTAATTTTTAAGAGCTGAAAAGGCCAATAACTACAACTTAGAAAAGTTGGAAAACCCCCGACATTTTCATTTCAAAGTCCAATATCTCAAAAACGGCTGAACCGATTTGGATGAAACATGGCTAAGAACATTGGGGATAAAATAATCTATGACACAAAAAACCGCATTCAAATCGGTCCATCCGTTTGGGAGCTACGATACCACAGACAGATACACAGACAGAGACGTTAAACTTAAACACCCCTCATTTTTCGTCGGGGGTTAAAACTAAGATGATAAGACGGGTAAAAAAGCTGTTGAGGCCTATTAACGGAATAAATATTAGAGTTTGTATGTTTAGATGATGCGCAACGACCCGCCGGAAGGCATCGCGGCGACGCCGCTGGACGCGCGCTGCTGCCACTGGCAGGCCTCCGTCACCGGCCCCGCCGGCTCGCCGTACGAGGGCGGCATCTTCTACCTCTACATACAGGTGCCTTACGCGTGAGTGCCATTACCATTTTACACTATAATCTTTTGTTAGGCAGTTGCTAGTAAAACATATTCCTACAAACGTCAGATGAGACGCACTCACCCAGACATGCGTAAAACTAAAGCTTAATTAAATTCCTTATAGTACATCGGCGACGTGGTAGGCCGAGACGGCGATGGCGGGACGACCTGGACGTATTTTGTAGCGATTGTTCAGATATTGGTCAAATCCGGGACGAGTGGAAATCGAGAGGGGAGGCCTTTGCCCAGCAGTGGCAGTTCCAAAAAAAAACTGTCCTGGGCGGGGCACATAGCATGTAGAACCGACTGCCGTTGGGGCGGAAAGGTTCTCGAGTGGCGGCCACGTACCGGAAGGCGCGGCGTGTGTAGGCCCCCCACAAGGTGGACTGATGACCTGGTAAAGGTTGCGGGAGTCCGCTGAATGCGGATGGCGCAGAACCGGCACTTTGGCACTTTTGGGGGAGGCCTATGTCCAGCAGTGGACGTCTTTCGGCTGATATGATGATGATACATCTGTTCATGTCACGCAGGTGTCCGCCGCACGCTACTAAATTTTCCTTTTCCATCTGACCTTTCCAGTTTCTGATAACACGGTAGAAAAGAATTTCGAATGTGTATGTGTAGTGTTCGTTTGCATTGCAGCTACCCGATGAGCCCGCCAGTAGTGCGGTTCCTGACCCGTATTCTGCACCCCAATGTCTCACGGCACGGTGACGTGGGCATCGACTCCGTGCATCACAACTGGTCGCTCGCGCTCACAATCAGCAAAGTGCTCATCTCCATTCAGAGCCTGCTCACCGACCCGTACACTGCCGTTAGTATACAGCTCTAACATATAGTTCCTACACAAGAGTGAGTCATCTTCGTGCACCACAACTGGTCGCTCGCGCTCACCATGAACAGAGTGCTCAGAGTCTGCTCACCGACCCATACACAGCCATTAGTATACAGCTCTACCATATAGTCTTACACAAGTGTGAGTCGTCTTCGTGCACCACAACTGGTCGCTCGCGCTCACCATGAACAAACAAAGTGCTCAGAGTCTGCTCACCGACCCATACACAGCCATTAGTATACAGTTCTACCATATAGTTCCTACACAAGTGTGAGTCGTCTTCGTGCACCACAACTGTTCGCTCGCGCTCACCATCAACAAAGTGCTCAGAGTCTGCTCACCGACCCGTACACAGCCGTTAGTATACAGCTCTACCATAGTTCCTACACAATTGTGAGTCGTCTTCGTGCTCCACAACTGGTCGGTCGCGCTCACCATCAAAAAGGTGCTCTGAGTCTGCTCACCGACCCGTACACTGCCGTTAGTATTCAGCTCTAACATATAGTCCCTACACAAGCGTGAGTCGTCTTTGTGCACCACAACTGGTCGCTCGCGCTCATCATCAACAAAGTGTTCAGAGTCTGCTCACCGACCCGTACACTGCCGTTAGTATACAGCTCTACCATATAGTTCCTACACAAGTGTGAGTCGTCTTCGTGCATCACAACTGGTCGCTCGCGCTCACCATCAACAAAGTGCTCAAAGTCTGCTCACCGACCCATACACTGTCGCTAGTATACAGCTCTACCATATAGTTCCTACACAAGTGTGAGTCGTCTTCGTGCACTACAACTGATCGCTCGCGTTTACCATCAACAAAGTGATCAGAGTCTGCTCACCGACCCATACACTGCCGCTAGTATACAGCTCTACCATATAGTTCCTACACAAGTGTGAATCGTCTTCGTGCACCACAACTGATCGCTCGCGCTCACCGTCAACAAAGTGATCAGAGTCTGCTCCCCGACCCGTACACTGCTTACAACCTTGCTATTACAATCGCCTACTAATATTCTGTGGTAAACGCTAGCCCAGATGGTGCGCAAAAGCGATAATTTTGAGGATAATTCATTCTCCTAGCGTTCTCCTGGTTCCATCCCACAATTATCGAGACGTTTCTGCTCGGTAAAGAAAAAAGAAAAGAAAAAGTAAAAATTTATTACCAGAAAGATTCAGTACAAAATATGCAAAGTCGATGACCCCACACTAGGCTAGGCCTGTATCGTGGAAGTCAAACGTAAACCAAACACATAGAATTAACCGAATGAAGTGCGGTCCGTAAATCAAACTTAAAACTAATTAAGCAGGATATATGAAATTTTTGACAGCAATTTTTAAATATTAGTAAGTGACTATATTATGTAAACTTACGACATTAGGTTCAGCAAAAATAAATAAATGTGTGTTTGTGCTTGCGTGCGTGCGTGCGTGTTGTCTCTGTGTGTGCGTGCGTGCGTGTTGTCTCTCTCTCTCTGAGTGTGTGTGTGTGTGTGTGTGTGTGTGTGTGTGTGTGTGTGTGTGTGTGTGTGTGTGTGTGTGTGTGTGTGTGTGTGTGTGTGTGTGTGTGTGTGTGTGTGTGTGTGTGTGTGTGTGTGTGTGTGTGTGTGTGTGTGTGTGTGTGTGTGTGTGTGTGTGTGTGTGTGTGTGCGTGTGTGCGTGTGTGCGTGTGTGCGTGTGTGCGTGTGTGCGTGTGTGCGTGTGTGCGTGTGTGCGTGTGTGCGTGCGTGCGTGCGTGCGTGCGTGCGTGCGTGCGTGCGTGCGTGCGTGCGTGCGTGCGTGCGTGTGTGTGTGTGTGTGCGCGCGCGTGCGCGTGCGTGTGTGTGCGCGCGTGCGCGTGCGTGCGTGCGCGCGCGTGCGCGTGCGTGCGTGCGTGCGTGCGTGCGTGCGTGCGTGCGCGTGTGCGTGTGTGTGTGTGTGTAACTGCGTTGCTAAGATGTTACTGTGGAGTGGCGTGAGACATTGGTTGGTGAAATTTAACTTAAAATAGAAAGTATACTTTCCGACTTATTGTAGTCCCATGTAAGCAACAAGTTCCGAATACGCTTTTTGGCCTCAAAAATAAAGCAGTGCCGAATATCACACGTCCTAGTTAACATATTATAAATTGGGGGAAAAGGAAGGATTTAAAACGTTTTGCAAAACTGGTCTTTAACGCAGGCTTGGGCACTTTGAAAATTCTCTTTTTTAGCAATTCAGGGAAACTTGGGGAGTTTCTAACCTGTTTGTGCATAAACAAAGTAACACGCAAAAAATATAATCTACGCACACTCAAGACCCGGGCCTCCTCAAAAAGGTTCACAGTGGGAAAACGCCGGGACTTACGAAGGGATACCTTCAGCACCGCTCTCTGGGCGCGCTCCAGGACGATCAGGACAGACTTAGAAATGCCACCCCAAGCAAGGATGCAATAGTTTAGAATAGACTCACACAGTCCATGGTACACTATCCTTAAAAGATTCCAATCACAAGCCTCCCTTAGCAATTTCATAGTGTAAATCATTTTACGTACCCTTGCAGTTGTCAGTGTTATATGCTCTTTAAAATTAAGTTTCTCATCTAAAACAATCCCTAAGTATTTTAGGGATAGGACTTTGAAGAGAGTCTAAAGAGTAGTTGACTTTAAAGAGTAGTGACACCAAACGACACGCGTTGCAGGAACGCACGACTTGCGCGGCAACAGCCATTATATCACCTGTATCGATAGCGTTTGTAGCGGTGCAAATAGTCGTCGTGTGAGACACAATCAGGTACAGTCAGCATCAGAAGTAGCTAAGCAAAATAACACGCCCAAAATGGCGCTTATTCCCCTGGCATTAGAGTTGGTGTGTAGATCATTTTGAGCATTACAACCGCTTAGCAACTTCTGCTGCTGATTGTACCGCAGGTTCTACGAGTTTGTACGTCAAAGGGTTAAGGGGATGCCTTGATTCGAGTCGTACACGCCCTCTAGACAGAGACACGCTGATGCCTTCCGCCCACGAAAAAAAGAGATGTAACACTCTTCGGGAATCGCTGTTTTAGACAAATTTCGATAAATACCTAACTTAGTGAAGTTTTATTAAAATTTATTTAAAGTGAGATTTTAGATGAGATAAAATACTATAGTATAAACTTGATTGTGTCGTAAAATAATGTATCGTTTGCGTAGGCTGAGTAAAAAAATCCCAACTGTGGATTTTTTTCTATAGAGGATATTTTAAGCATTCATGTATCGATGAAATCAGATAAACAATCATATAGTCAAGAATCATATATCTGATTAAACTAAATAAAAAAGGTTTATTATTTTTTGCTTTTCAGTAGTTTTTCGGCGGTTTAATTTTTTTGTTATAAAGTTTTTATTTTTCAATTTGCTGTGGCTTACTTTAGTTACTTACTAACTTAATTACTAGTTACATGCAATATTTTTGATTACTCTCTGCATAATATTTGGTCATACATTTCAATCGGTAAGTGAACAATCTATCATCCCCTGTTTTCCTAGCCTTAGGGTTGAAATTTTTAGTTAAAATTTATGAGGGACCAACTTCGAGGTATACCCTTTCTATTAAAAAAAGAATTATCAAAATCGGACTACTCTGTAAAAAGTTATGCGTGGTCATACATAAAAAAGAAGTATATATTTGTTTGACTTGAGAACCTCCGTTTTTTTCGTCGGTTGAAAATCAGACCTTATTGTTTCATAATGTAGTCAGAACGGCGTTTCAAAGCACGCGATAATTTCCAATGCTCCGCCTTAAACAGCAGTCCTACATCACGTATTTGTTCCAGGTGTGCATGGAGCCCCAGTTGGGCGAGATGTACGTGCGCGACCGCGCGCGCTTCGAGAGCCTGGCGCGCCGCTGGACCTGGCGCTACGCCATGCAGGATATCCTGCCGTACTGAGGACATTCGCGTACTGCGACCAGAGTATAAAGGAAAACAAGTTTCCGGCAAAAAAAACCTTTTTGGTACACGCTTTTATTGCCGACTGTACTATTCGAGACGATTCTAACGAGCCCAAACTCAACGGGGTTACGTCGGTTAAGTATTCAATTCCAATGGCCACCTTCTGTCTCCATGATCTGACCAGCTCGATGATACCATTATATGGAATTGTCATCCAAACTACACTTAGGTATACCTAAAATTTCAGCTCTATCGGTCACCGGGAAGTAGGTCAAATTTAACTTGCAAGATTTGATTACGTACACCGGGACAGGTGAAACTAAATAAAAGCTTGTAAAAAGGAGTGTCTCGCTGATTCTGACCCTTTAAGACTTCTCCATTAGTTGTATTGTTAATCTGAAATAAATGGCAGAATAGGTGCTGCGGCTTCTGCCTATGGCAAGCTGCGCTCCAAAGTCTTTCGATCTCACGACCTAAACTCTGCACCAAAATAAGTGTCTATATGGCTGTCGTGCTGCCGAATCTTTTGTACTCATCCGAGACGTGGGTCCTGTACCGCAAGCACATCCGCACACTCGACAGATTCCACCTCAAATGTCTTCGTGACATATTGAACATCAAGTGGTCGGACCGCGTTAGAAACACGAATGTCCTAAGGCGCGCAAATGTTGGAGGCTTTGCGGTGTATCTGATGAGGCGACAGCTGCGGTGGTGTAGACACGTGTCTCGCATGTCAGACGAAAGACTGGCAAAGCGCATCTTCTTTTCAGAGCTCCAAAACGGTAAACGGAAAATAGGCGGTCAGTACCTTCGCTACAAAGATTTTCTGAAAAGACACATGAAGAGATGCAAGTTAGAACCTTCTGAGTGGGAAGAGAAAGCAGCGCGCCGGCCTGAATTGCGAAGACTCACACATGAGCAGGTTAATGCGTTTGAAAATGAGCGCAGTAACGAGCTTGACGTAAAGCGAGACGAACTCAAGGCTCGTCCGCCAGCAGCCATCCATTACAATTATGTCGGCGGGGTGTTAACCTGCTCAAAGTGCGCCCGTACCTTTGTAAGAAAGATCGCGTACGCAAGTCGCCTGAGAGCGCATCAGAGAGTAGAACAGCAACACTCCAATAATTCTTCGCTCGTCGCTGAGGTCGTAATCGGCCAGGATGCCATCATCATCATCATTGTTAATTCGAGTTGATCAAATCCAGACAAGGTTCGATGCTGTGATGCAGCTGGTTTCACAGAAACTAGGAATCCGACGTATTTCAAACGATTTGTCGCCATGGGCCAGTTTAAAGAAAGGTGGTCAGTTGTATCACCTACAGCTAAAGACCTACTCGTCGTAGTTTCAGTGCCAAATTATTATCACGCCGGGCCAAAAGCTATAGGCCATTTATGAGTACTGTGGATTAAAGATATCGGTCAGTAAAAGTGGAAAAGCGTACAAATGGTCCGTTATGTCCAGAACTAGCCTCTAATCTAAAAGAATCAATGAATTTCATAGCATAGATCGAAGCGAAGTCTGTGCTCGCTTGTTTGATTCTATAGACTTTGCTGTTGAGCTTGCACTTACTAGTGTACAATCTAAGATCTAAGTGCTGGTGGTGGATCCAGTTTATGAGGGGTTATTCCCACCTGTCACCACCAATTTGGTACCAAGCGGTAACAGCTGAGATTTTTTCCCCATCTTTTACCAGTGGGAACTAATGGGAATAGTAATTGATGCTAACTACTGGGGTTTTTTCCCCAGTTGTTACTACCGAGTACTTTAGTGGTAATTGATGGGGAAAGAAAACCCAGCTTTTACCACTGGTAACAACCTCTTATGAGGTAACTAAATATCTACCTAAATCTTGCCATACGTACAGATTAACTTTAGATTTAAATGGAAACGATTAGCATCGGTTGGTGATGACAAAAGTTATCTAAGATACTAACATTATAAAGAGGTAAAGTTTGTTTGTAACGGGTAATCTCCTAGATCTTAGGGTTGGTACATACTGTACATAGTTTATATTTTAATCACGCGACTCCGCCTGCGTTCTTTGTAATATGCGGGCATCTAGTACATTCTATAATTGGAATTAAATATATTAGTATGTACCAATCGCACAGAGTCACAATCCTTAACTTCGGGAATTACTCTACATAAATGAGTACCTACGCCTTGAATAATGAATATTTACGCATGAATACAATTATGTGAGTAATAACGCGTAAATAAAACAATGTCGTTGAATATTATTTTATTTTATTCATCCAGTAATTAGTTCCTACCTAGTATATGGTAATCAAGGGTTAAAACTGAAATATAAATAAGTATGCTGAAAATGTGTCAATAACTCGTTAAAATCTGGTTCGAATAGCATATCCCCGTACTTAAATAAACTAGCCGGTGTCACACACTGTATATTTATGTCGCTGGTTTTTCTTTTTTAAAAAGCCTCGAATGGTTCCTAATATTGATCGTCTCGTTGCCAGCCGGATGCCATTTCTGCAACCATACCTCCTTGAGATATTGACAGTTGCACAAGACCGGCAGACATTCGTTGGTCCCAGGGGCGTGACAGTAGCCTGGGTAAGGACTCTCATTTCGCGTCATCCATCGTCGAGATTCCACGCCATCCGGGACTTTGTCGATGAGCTCTCGTATTCGGTACAACGGCACTTTACGCACCCGAGTTTGAACTCGCAAGCTCCCTGGCGTAAAGTAGTGAAAATATGCCGTCAGCCATAGATACCCCTAAAACATGATAACTGTATACACTAAAGCAAAATGTCCACGTTTTTAATCTAGACACTACTAAAATAGAAAATCTTACTTGTATATCAACTATTTCTAAACTAATCGAAGACATGGTAGTATCACCGATTCCACAATGCAATTAAATCTACACATGGTTTATAATTATTTTGAACTGCAATGAGTTGAGATAAGGAAAATTATGCACGGACTACTTCATTATTGAATTTGGCTTACACTGGAATGGAAAAGGCTTAAAATGTGTTATGCATGTAGTATGTATGTTTTTTTTCGACGACATATCCCTTCATATCTTTTCGCGTAGAATATATTAACCAACCCTAACACATCTAGTACTTTTTAAAATATCCCAACCGTGTCCCGTTTTTTACTGTTGTCTGCTCCCTTTGTCTCTGTGTGTCTTTTGTGAAGTGAATAGGTAAATGTCGTTTATTCTTTTCTGTTTGTTTGTAATACTCTTTGAATATTGTTTGATTTGCTTTTGTTTGCCGTAAGTAATTGATTTCGTTCAATTAGATGTTCAGCTTATTTATGGCAGTTACACTGGCAGCAACAATGTCTGGCTCTGGACCGAGACCTCTGGCGTGCCTCTGGGGCTTTCCCACCGTGCCTGCGACTACCAGAATGCGTCCTTCCTTTGGATCTATCTCTTGAGTTGTCATGTGAGCGATCGCGCGATCTGCCCCGGGATCTACCGCGCGAACTTCCCCCGGATCTACAGCGCGATCTGCCCTGGGATCTACAGCGCGATCTGCCCCGGGATCTACCGCGCGATCTGCCCCGGGATCTACCGCGCGATCTGCCCCGGGATCTGCAACGCGATCTACCCCGGGATTTACCGCGCCATCTTCCTCGGGATCGACCGCGCGATCTCTCTCTAGATTTACTTCTGCCAAAGTTTAGATCGAGACCGGCGCTCCACCGCGGCTGCATCGTTGGGAGTATCACCTTGATCCTGGCGCGTCGGCTCTTTGCACCGAACTTCGACGACGACTGCCGCATCCATCTTGAGAATATCTTCGTAGATCTGTAACACACAATCTGGATTCTTGAGGAATATTAGGTATTTAGTCCCGCTGTCGGGTATAATTGACAACCAAATGATGCACTGATGCCGTGCCGACTAGGCGTGACGGAAATTAGCAGATGTAGAGTTTTCTTTATACCTACTGTTTGCTAATGAAGACAGATTAACGATCGATGCTGGTGATCAACTGGAGAGCCCCCGGGATTGTATTTATAGGTAGTGCATTGATTGTACAACATTTATACCATATTTCGTAGAAATTACTGAATATACTGCAATAGACGTTGCGCAATAGTTTCTTAGATTGTGAATCAACATTTTTCTTAGATTAATGTTGATTCATTAATTTATGGCCTTATTTTCTACCTTATCATTTTCAGGAGTTGTCGAAATTTCTCAAAAGTGTGTTGGTGAAATACCGACCTATGGATGCATGTATGTAGGGCTCAATATCGCTAGTTCCCGTGATTTGCATTATAAATATTAAGGACATGTAGGTGTAAGGTCTGAATTCATTATATGGTTTAGCTTTAGTGACTGTTTGACAAATGTATGATTCCCAATTATTGGTATACCCGCAGTATCGTTATACCGATGTAACGATTCGGTTGATAATCTGTTCGTATTTTATCGAATCGGCTTTATTATAGTTGACATATATATTATTGTTTATACGGAGCACACATATGTTACTAATTCATATGTTTGTTTATGAAAGTGGTTGTTACGCATTTTAAATATTTTAAATATTTAAAATGCGTAACAACCACTTACCACATTAGCAAAAAGTTTAAAATTAAACTAATGTTGTCCTCCCAAACCTGTGTTTATGGTAAAAAATGTATACAAACAAGTGCATACTATTCTATTATTATACACTTTACACACATATATTAGTTCTTTAAATAAATCGGTACTAAATAATTACAACATTTGTTTATCAAGTTATTTCTTCTGACCTGACCCTTACTTATATACTACATATGTAAGTATTAGGTAGTAAAAAAGTGTTCAGTTCTGGCGCTTCGCCGGCCGCTGCCGCGGCATGCTCGCTACGCTCACTCGGCTCGCGCGCTTTAGGGTCGCAGTTAACCTAACACTCCTCCTCGTTCCGCTCGTCGTCGTTAGTGTCTTTAACTACTTTGAATTTCACTCTAAATGAACATTTGGCTAAACGTATGAAATACGGAAAGTAATGACTGATAAGTAAAAAAATGGCTGAGAAACAAAAGTTGTAACAAGCCAATGCTCAAACGTCTGTAGCGGTAAAAGTTTTTCGGACAACTGAAACATTTGGATAACATGAAATGGTAAATGAAAAAAGTTATGAATTGTATATTCGGAGAACTCATAAACATACGAAAAGTTTTCGGACAAACGATATTCGGTCAGTAAATTTTAGCGATTGCGATAGGTTACCTGGGCACGACCTTCGTCTGCCCCCTTACCATTGTGAACTAGATCCCATAAAATTTGTTTGGGCACAGGTAAAGGGGCACGTCGCCAGGAACAACAATTCATTTAAAATGAATGAAATTGAGAACTCATTTTGAGGAATGTTTGCAAATGGTGACGCCTCAAAGATGGAGTGACTGTGTAAAACACGTCATTCAAGTAGAAGACAAAATGTGTCGACTCGAGCACCTGATTGACAATGTCAACGATAGCTTTATTATAAATGTGAACTCTAATTCTGATTCCACTACGTCGTCAAGTGAATAATAAAAAAAAATAAGTGTTTCATTTCATCCTTGTATTCCTGACAAAATATTATATATATCCGAAAGTCTTTTGTATCTGTCAGATAAAATCATGCGTAATTTATATTTGGTGAATACATTGGATTAAAAAGATTTTATACCCCTGGAATGTCACTTCGACATTGACAGTTGTTTGTTAACATTTTTGATCTCGAATATCATCTCAGACCTTAGGTGTTTACGCACGGCTGTAGTAACGAGTTTTTGAAATAAAGACTACATAGTTATTTCTATTATTTTATTTATGCTTAGAAGGAGAGAAAATAGTTCACAATTCCCCATAAACCATTAATCAACCTGCAGAACGAAACAGATCGAGGCTGTCATTTGATACAAAAAAAACTAAAGTGTGTGTCTATGGAGAATTTGAAATGTCCATATTATCAGGAGAGTTCTTGTCTTCCGCAATATCGGGGGCATTATCGATAATTGAAACTTCTTTCTCTTCTATAGTGCTAAGGTTAGGGCTGCGCTCGCGAGACCTTCTGTCGTGTGGGGTCTTAGAGTCGCGGTGGGAGTGGCTCTTGGACCGCCGACTGCCAGAACGGGATCGCTTACGGTCGCGTGAGCGAGACCGCTTCCTGTCCCGGGAACGAGTACGCTTGCGGTCCTTCGATCTGGATCTCTTCCTGTCGCGAGATCGTGAGCGTTTCCTGTCGCGGGACTTCGAGCGCTTCCTTTCTCTGGAACGCGACCGCTTCTTGTCCTTTGAGCGCGAGCGGCGACGCGATCGGGACCGCTTTTTGCGAGAGCGGGACCGAGAACGGCGGCGAGAGCGAGAGCGATCACGCTTTTTATCCTTCGACCGTGAGCGCTCTCTCTTCTTAGACGGGCTGCGCTCCTTGTCTGGTTCCTTTTCTTTGTCGTCTGCAGGGGTAGATGCTTTCGACTTAACCTCGGCGCCATTACCGTTCGTTTCGGCTTCCTGCTTAATTTCCTCTTTCTCCTCCTTGTCGACTTCCTTGGGGGGTGGTGGAGGGGACTTGGACTTGTCCTTTTTCTCTTTCTCACTAGAGTCCTTTTTTTCTTTCTTGTCGCGGGAGCGGTCGCGTTTGGAGCGAGAACTGCGGTGGCGCGGCGAGCGGGAGCGCGAGCGCCGAGCGCGGTGGTGGGAACGCGACCTGAAAATGAAATGTTGAACTTTAGTATGCCTCCATGAAATTAAGTTAATGTAACATTATAATCCTGACATCTTGAGAAATTCGAAGACACTGATCATTCAATGTTTGCCTATGTCGATGCTGCCAAGTGTTTTTTATTTGGGAATTTATTCACAAAAAAATCAATACATCTTTGCCCGACAAAAACGAGCAAATCACTATTTTTAACAAAGTATTAATTGGTGTTTTTTTAATGAACAAATAATGCAGGATGATACCTGGAACGGTGGCGGTGCCTGGAGCGCGAGCGGCGGCTGCGGTGTCGCGAGCGGCTGCGCGAGCGCTTGCCGCGGTGCCGCGAGCGCGAGCGCGAGCGGCGCGACCGCGACCGCCGCCGCGAACGTGACCGCGACCGGCTCCTGAAACATTTCATTATATTATTTCAATTGATACAGATATCAAATGCAAAGGAAAAGAAACTGTGATTCTCTACAGCCCAAGACTTCGCAAGCGCCAATTTTAATCCGCAACATAACTTCGTCAGGTGGGTACAACTATGAATAAACATTAAACAGGCGTCATTAAATTGATATTTGACACACATTATAAAAAAGCATACAGCAGGTAGACCTAGAACTACATAGAGGAGCTCAAAAAGAGAGTTGATGTTAGGTCATTTCGAGATGTCAAATAGGTTGCCTTTGCCTGGGATTGGAGTAGATGGAGGACCTACTTTGAGCTACACCGAGAAGAGCTTGGCTCTTAAATAAGAAGAATAAATGGCTTTAATATTATCTTGTTTCTATAAATTTCTCAGTATTTAGATAAATACCCAGTGTATGGGAAGCAAGAGCCTAAGCAAATTGCATCTCAGAAACCTATTACGTTTGAATTGAGACAGAGATCTTGATGATGATGATCAGAGAGTTGTTCTTGGTTATAGCAAGGGGCAGACACTCTGCGATTTACGTTCATCGCTACAAGTACATGCCGGTGCCCCAACGTTGAGGAACCGGCATGTAACTACTTGTATAGCGATGAACGTCGACGTCGTCGTCGACGAAGTCAGAGGGCCATAAATCTTAATGTTTTGGCTGAGAAAAAAGCGCCTTTTGTAAAGATCAAAGGAGTGCCCCTTCTGTACTTGTACTATTATCTATTCTGTGGTGATGGTTTGACTGGGGTGTAAAAATAATGACTGATGGATGTGCTTGGGGTAAACAAACAACTGTCAATTTGAAAGTAACATTCCAGGGGTTTAAAATCTTTTTTATCCAATGTATTCACCAAATATAAACTAACTATGCATAAGGCCGAAAGATTTTCGGATATCTAAAATATTTTGACAGGAATACAAGGAGGAAATAAAACACTTAAATATATATTTTTTTATAGTGGTATGAGAATCAGAATTTACATTTATAATAAACTTTCTGCCCGCGACTCCGTCCGCGTGAAACTCGTTTATTTATATCGCAGCTCCATACGAACTTTTACCCCCCATTTCACCCCCTTAGGGGATGATTTCGGGGATAAAAACTATCCTGTCACTCTCCATCCCTTCAACTATCTGCACTTAAAAAATCACGTCAATTCGTCGCTCCGTTTTGCCGTGAAAGACGGACAAACAAACAAACACACACACTTTCCCATTTATAATATTAACTAGTATGGATCTATTTTTGACATTGTCAATCAGGTGGTCGAGTCGGCACATTTTGTCTCCTACCTAATGACGTGTTTTACACAGTCACTCCATTTTTGAGATAACGAGGCAAACATAACTCAAAAAAGGTCTTAATTTCGTTCATTTTAAATGTCTTGTTGTTCCTGGCGACGTGCCCCTTTGCTTGTGCCCAAACTAATTGTAGGGGATTTAGTTCAAAATGGCTTTTTATGTTCAGAAATATTTAATGATTTATCAATCACTATGCATATTTGCCAATTAAACTAAAAGGAAACCGGTAGTTGTTTTAATTACTAACCAAATGTTTAAAACTTCTCACCTTTGCCAACAGCATAAATTCAAACTCCACATATTTTATTTAAACCACGGCAATACGTAATAAAAAAATATATTTTGGCTTTATAATTTAGTAAAATATTTTTGATTATTCATACGATATTATTTTAGTCTGAATAAGATAATATTTGTGAGTATTTCAATGATTTTAGACTAACCACTGCTTGCGTTTATTTTTTTAGGGTTCCGTACCAACAATGGTAAAAAAGAATCCCTTATGGTGCGACTCCGTCCGTCTGTCTGTCTGTCTGTCACAAAGTGAAATATCTCACGAACTACTTAAGCTATCAATTTGAAATTTGGAATGATTATAAATGAGAGTTATCCGCGTGCATGGAAATTTAAATATGCATTTAAATTTACTATGAAAAATTTCGAATTTGAGGGGGCAAAAAAAAAAATCAACTATTAGGTCAAGTGGGGTATAATTTAAAAGGGCTTGAGTTGCACTTTTCGAAACACTTTTTCTTTTTTTTTACATTGGTAAAATGTTGATCTATGAAGGAAAATGTAAAAAAAAAAGATAAACATAAATATTACTTGAAAAGTATTTTTTTTTCTGTATCTAGCATATTTTTTGTTTTATTTACAAAAATCATTTCCTAGTTAAGTTTGCAATTTCATCAACTTTATAAGTATTTTTTCGTTTTGAAATTCCTATAAGACTATAATAGAAATACTCTCTTTGAAATAAAACAAAAATAATAGAGATCGGTTCACGTGATAAACAATAATCGCTAAAAGACCAACATACATACTAAGCCGATTGCACGTTAGTACCAAATGGGGCCGATAGATGGCGCTGACCCCATTCGCGCTGTTAATATTTTTCTAGAATTAATGGGGTTGGGATTGGGACGCGTATATTTATTTTCAATAGCAGGTCAAACAAAGATCGCGATTCAATTGTCTTGGTGTAAAAGTTACTCGTTGTTTCAAATTGAATTCTATTGTGTTGGGTTAAAATAAGTAATTTAACAAATATTGGGACATTTACTTTACCTTGAGTTAATTGTTAGTTTGTACGGAACCCTCGGTGCGCGAGTCAGACTCGAACTTGACCGGTTTTTTATGCTGGCAACCCATTGATATTATTTTTGTCTGAATATGATAATATTTATGAGTATTTCAATGATTTCAGACTAACCACTGCTTGCGTTTATTTTTTTATGCTGGCAACCCATTTGTTTACATTTTTGATCTTGAATTTCATCTCAGAGTTTAGGAAGAACTATTATCAGATAACCACTATGCTAGCAACTGCCATTGCTCTGATGAATAATTAAACATAATTTAATTTTGCAATACAAGCATTATATTGCAGCACCATTCCAATTTTCATATAATATACTATAAAATTGTATTGATGCTTCCCCATTCCATCGCCAAACACCCAGGAGTGAGCAAATGCATACCATTTATTTGCATGAAATGTCTTTCCTAAAGGTGCTGCCACACTGAGGTTAGAAACTGTTTCATAACATAATCTTAAGGCGCCGTAGGTTCAGCGAAGTTAAGCGAACAGAGTTTTTGTAACAATATAATGCATCTGTTTATAATAATATGGTTTCAAAAAAATATGAATAGTAATCTTGAGGCTTTTCTGCAGGGAAATCAGTGTTTAGAAACATGATTAAGCAATTTTCACTCGATAGAAAAAAATCACGACCTATGGTCTAAAAGGGTCTAAAATACACTTAAAATATTTCTTACAAATTATGCACAAAAGCTAAAAATATTTAAGTGGCTTCTAAAAATCGGCAATATCATGTTTGAGAGAAATCAGTGTTTACTTTTTTATTTAAATAAAAGGCAAAAAAAATAAAATTAGAAAACATGATTTCCGCGCTTCCGAGCAGGCACTTCCATCCCGCTCACGCTTATGCTCAGTGAGAGGGAGAGAAGACCATGAACCTACGGCGCCTTAACATCATAGTGCTGCATAGCGTTATCCTTGTTACACTATGTTTTTTTTTTGCAATCTGTTTCATGCGAACATTTAGCATAGATTTAAGAATTTCTCAATTTGTCTTGAAGGGCAGTCAGTCCAGCGACGTGCGCCCATTATGTACACTATGTTATACAACATTCTATAACCTCAGTGTTGCAGCATCATAAACATAATGCTAACTACTAAGGAATGGAATTCCGCTCCCTTCATCTGTATTTCCTAAGAACTACGATCCTTTTCCTAAGGCACCTGCCTTCAAACCAGGCTATTACAGAACCAGTGAGCTCCATCTTAGGCTGGGCAGTCATTTATAAAACAATAGAATAAAATACTTTAGCAAATAATAACCTCCGTTTGTCCTTCGAAAGAAGCCCTATGACGGGATCGATTGCTGCAGAGATCAGGTTCTGGGCTTCCTTCACCCTGCACATTGCTTCCTCAATCTCACGCTGAGCAGCTTCATTGCTCTTTGTCTGAGGTTTGGAGATGGCTTGAGTTGCATGTAGAACCTGAAAATTGGGTACCCTAATGAGTTTTCGTCTCAATATCATCTCACAATGACAAATGATGTTGAAATGGAAAAAACAGTTTCAATAATTTTGCATTGTCACTAAACAAACACAAATAAGCCCAATTTCAGTGAATTCAGATACAAGCAAAATGTTAAAATGCAATATCAGCATGCACTACAGATAAACATTGGGAGTCAATATAAATAGTGTGTGAAAAAGGAATCCCAAAGGGTATGCTCACCCGTATAGTGTGGCCTTCAACAGTAGAACCATTTAATTGTAAAGCTTTCAAAACACTTTCTTGCTCTGTCATCTCTATCAGCACATATCTCTGCTTGTCCGCGTCACGGTCGCAGTACCGCAGGTACTTCACCTCCCCCACCTGGCCAAAGTAGTCCAATAGGTGCTGATGAGTCAGGGTGCCTACATCACCCACCAAAACAGTTCTTCGGACTTCTTCAATCTTTCTCGAATCATAGGTTGCAGGCAGCGGAGGATATGGTGGCAACCCTAATGATACCATTTTAGGGTCATGAGTTTGTATGACTTGGCTTGGCGGAACTCCATCTAAAGTGTTGATGATATGCGCCGGTAGCCGCGGCTCTACAGAACTGAGACCTGGCACTAAGGTGCCATTGCTAGACATCTCCAGCGCTCGGTGTTCGTCAGGGATCTCACCCGACTGCATGGGAATCACGATCAAAGCTCGATCGATGAACACAGTGTTCGTCATATGCTGGGCTACGTTCACAGTAGTCGAATCATAATATTTTACGTAACAAATCCGAGACTGGACCGGGCAGGAGACATCTCGGATCGTCGGATACAATCTAATATCATCTATTTTACCCAAATAACCGAACAAAGTCTGCATTTGATCCTTCGTCGCTTGAGGTGCGATGTTGCTGACCTGTATCACCCGCGTGCTGCCCGAAACCATTTTGGATGATTTACACATCAAGATTCTCAAATGTTAAGATTGCTACATATGTAACGTGTCTTAAACTGTATAAGTATACATTATATACGAAATATCTACATTTTAAACCGTAAGTATACCGACAGAAAATTCTTGAAACAACACGCGCACGCAATAGGCAAACTCGTCCAGTCAATTTCTGTTTTTTTTTTTATATACTAAATGCCATACCACAGACAATGTACAAGTTTGAGCAGTTCGAAAAGAAGCATCGCTACACAATAAATGGGTACATATCGCTTTGTGGCGAACTTTATTACCGAAAACATGCACTCAAACGTGTCTCGAGGCTATTCAAGGTAAAGTTTATACTGCCGAAACTTCACAATTTATACTCTGATGGGGTCGATACATGTCATGATTTGTCAGCCCCAATCAAGAATACTCTGGACGGGCTGCACATGATGCCACAGTGAGGGACGGAAAGGCTCTTATGTTATGCAGCTACATTATGTGATTTTATTTTACCCCAATTTGTCAGTACAACATGTCGAAGTCAGAATTGGGTGTAGCGTACAGACGTAATGCCGCGTTTATACGCTTGCGATGGCTTGGCGCGTGAGCAGGACGCAGCTATGTAAACGAATGAGATCGAATTATAGCCCTCTCCCTCTAACGCATAGCTGCGTCCGGCTCACGCGCCAAGCCATCGCAAGCGTATAAACGCGGCATAACAACTGCAACTACAATTTCATTCAATGTGGCCAGTTAACAGTAGGAAAGCGAAAAATGCCGCATTCAAACGGTCCTGCGAAGCGGACTGCAAGATCGTTACTAACCGATGAGATAGAAAGAAAAAGCATTTAGCATTTATTCGTGACAAGAAAATTAAATAGAGCAGGGAAGAGATACACATCAAAAATAAGAATTACTTAAATAAAGAACACGGCAATAAATAACTAACTAAACTATTAATGTCACGAAAAAGGTCCCGCCTCAGCATAATGACAACTCAAAGAGCCGGCGCTGATCTTCCGGCGGCAGATAGGGCAAGACAGCACGTCCAAAATGGGACGGCCGCGACATACTCTCGATTTTCTCGCACTATACCTCTTTTTCTAAGTGTTCTAATAAGAGAGAGACGGATCGGAGAAAATTTGAGAGAGCTCGCGCGCCGTCGCCTAATAGCCGTGCAGCTCACTAAAATCGAGAGTATGTCACTGCCGCCTCATGAACGACGTGCTGTCTCACCCTATCTCATCGGTTAGTAACTAAGAGCATTAAACCAACCGGAGTGGCCACGAGTCATTTTCTATACATAAAAAGTTTGCCGATTTTTGCGGGGGAGGGGAACGTCAAATGTATGCGTAACGTGAAAATAGCTACGTCAAATAAACGTCAGTCCATACAATGTGTATGACCACTGGTCATATACTTTTGGCAGAGGGGAACGCCTGTCAATGGCCACTCCGGTTGGTTGAATGCTCTAAGGTTAGTAACAATCTTGCAGTCCGCTTCGCAGGACCGTTTGAATGCGGCAATTTTCGCTTTCTTACTATTAACTGGCCACACTGAATGAAATCGTAGTTTCAATACAGCGGTTTAAAAAAATATACAAAATTACAGTATAAAATATGAATACAATATTCTTTAGTATATATTTTTTAATTTTCGTTTAAATTTATTTGAATGAAAAATGCGAGAAAAAAAACTTGGCAGATCATGCAAAAAATCCAGACGATAGCAATTAGTCAGATTCTGATGAATTGGGGCTGACAAATCACGTAATGTGGATTGCCCATTAGACGTGCTCAGCTGACTTTATGGGCCATCCACAATAAGTGATTTGTCAGCCCCAATTCATCAGAATCTGACTAATTGCTATAGTGTGGATGCATGTTCCAACCGTCAAACGAGTTGTACGGACTAATTGCATGAAAATCACAATTTGGACCATGGAATTTGCATGATCTGCCAAGTTTCTTTTTCTCACAAAATTTCATACAAATAAATTTAAACGATAATTAAAAAATATATGTTAAAGAACATTCTATTAATATTTTACCCTGTAATTTTGTATTTTTTTTAAAACTGGTGTTTTGCAACTACAATTTCATTCAGTGTGGCCAGTTACAGTAAGAAAGCGAAAATTGCCGCATTCAAACGTTCCTGCGAAGCGGACTGCAAGATTGTTACTAACCGATGAGATAGGGAGAGACAGCACGTCGATCATGAGGTGGCCGTGACATACTCTCGATTTTTGTGTGCTGCACGGCTATTACGCAACGGCGCGCGAGCTCTCTCAATTTTTCTCGCACTATCCGTCTCTCTCTTATTAGGACATGCGAGAGAAATCGAGAGTATGTCGCGGCTGTGTGTTAGACGTGCTGTCTTGCCTATCTCATCGGTTAGTAACAATCTTGCAGTCCGCTTCGCAGGACCGTTTGAATGCGCCAGTTTTCTCTTTCCTTCTGTTAACTGGCCACACTGAATGAAATTGTAGTTGCAGTTGTTACGTCTGTACGCTACACCCAATTCTGACTTCGACATGTTGTACTGACAAAGTGGGGTAAAATCACTTAATGTGGATGGCGCTTTACACATGTTGTACTGAGAAATTGGGTTAAAATCACCAAAACTGTAGAACCCTTGTAGAACCCGTCACACGAACAGCACGATAACGGCGCGGAATCTAAACTTGCGAGTAATTTACAAAAGTTTAATAAAACTACTAGGCAAGGTCTAGTAAATATGAATGACAATATAAGCATTTTGAAAAATAATTTAACATCTGGTTAGTTTTTTTTGTTTCACTTCGTCTTAGTTATATATTTTTTCACACAGTGAAATTTAATAATTGTTTCTATGTATTTGTTCAGTGACCAAACGAAAAATGAGTGTGGAACGAGATGCAAGCAAACTTCGTATAACAGGCAGTGCTCTTTGTGACGAACTCGACACGATTAAGTCTGAACTGCATTTTTTTACAAGACATCTAGAGGTAAGGGGTCAATGTTTTACTGTACTCTAAGAGGGTTATTTCTACGTATTTATAAAACATAATTTGTATTTATACTCTATAAGCATTCAGCGCGACCTAAAGTCATTCATCCTCAGGAATCAAAATTGCAGATATCCAACGCACGTCATCAAATAGCTATGATAGATATTTGCACAAGCTCTGAGAGAAGTAAGATCAACAGTCACGTTGAACATTTAAATGCTCACAGGGAAGGATATAATGACCTGTTCAATAAAGGTAAGTATAACCCGTTCGCGCTAAGTTTGCCGATCCGTTTTTCGCTGTTTAAATCTGAGGTTTAACTATGGGTAAAGGCAAAACTTTAAAAAGTGATTTACGAAATATGGTGTTAAAGGTTATGACTTATTTCGAAAATAAGAAGAAAAACCGTTTTGCTGGCGCTACCCTTCGAGTTACGTCATATCGCCAACGGCAAACTTAGCGCGAACGGGTAGTGGGTAGGTAAACAATACCAAGAGTAGGTATCATAAGTATCATAACAATTTGTTTATTACCAGTTAGTTACATTACAATTGATTAGAAATCGATCGTTTGGTATAGGTAAATACTTTAGTCGTGCTAGAAAATATTTGCACGGACACAGAGATAAAAAATATGTGAACACGACTTCATTATCGACACGACAACATTTTTTAAGGGCATGAGATATTTTTGAACCTTTGGGAATGTACCTATACCTAGATACAACTTAATTATATTTATGACCTCGACTGTACCATTTTCGTTGCAGCGTAATGGTGTTAACGGAATTGGTATAGGTACTTAAACTATTCAAATCGTGTTAATTAATTAGTGAAGCGTTATTTATTAATGTCGCCTCTAGGGCGTAGGCCTCCCCCATTTTCCTCCATATTTTCCTGTTTCTAGCTTTTGTCATCCAGTCTGGTCCTGCTCTATCCACTACTACAAGGAAAGAAGAAGAACCAAATTAAGATAAATAAATAAATATATAATAAGTATAATTTAACAACAAGACCATAAATTAGTATAATACTGTAATCTTTCCAGTCAAATAAATAACAAATAATTAAATATTAATGCAATGTTACGAAGTTAATACAATTAAAAATACGATAATGTTAAGAGATTAAGATTAATTAATTACTAATCAATAACTCTAACACTAAATCTGAATACTAGTCTTTTAATTAAAAGATTAAATTATCAAGGATTACATATAATGTAAATAAAAAGAATCTTAAATAAATGTTAAATAAGAAAATAATAAAAAAAGGTATAATAATAATAATGCATGATGTCGAAATAATAATATTTACAAAAAAAATGTATTACATAGATTTGTTAATCGCCTTACTAAAACTACAATCGCATGTAATAACTAGAATGTAAGAAAAATGTATACGTAGATTACGTAGTAGAGAATAAAACCTTTTTATTATTATTTATTATTATGTATGTTTTTTTTCCATATCTCTGGACCATGGGGTCCTGGACTTTTGGAAGGCATGCGTGGGGCCGTAGCCAACAGCGCAGAGGCCCTTTAAAACAAATATAATATAAAGCGAGGGATACACATGGCGGATACCATCTCCGAGCGCACAACATGATACACCCAGTGATGGTCCCCGCCAGGTGCAAAGACTATTGCAGTGCAACACTGTGCTGCGATGGAAATTAAGGGCATGGGTTATTGGGTTGAATGGTGGGTGGTCTGGAAAATGGGTTATGGGAGGAGACTAGCGGACACCTGCCGTGACAATTAGCCTCAAAATTGTGAAAAGGCAGGCGGTGACTTGCCTACTCGTTAAGTGGGCCCCACAAACAGTATTTATTATTAATGTTCGGAACCCGAACTCTGGTAGTGGTTTTCGAGAAAACGTGATTACAAATATATAGGTATACAAATGTGGCTCGTATCATATCTGCCTATTGAAATTGTCGCAAAGACTAGGTACGGTGTGATAGTGTAATATATAGGTAAATGCTACCAAATTACAGAACACAAAGTGAAAAGTTGGTAATTAAAAGAGTACTTAAATCATATGCTAAATGTGAAACTCAAACTTTATACAGAACGCGAGTTATCTGAAGTGCGGGAGAAGGAGCAAAGGGAGAAGGAAGCGGAAGAGTTGGACTCGGAGCGGCAGAAGCTAAAGATGGCAGCGGCGAGGAACGAGCAGCGCGCGCGGGAGGCTGCCGCTCTCGACGCGGAGAGCGACGCCATTGAGCAGGCCTGCGTAGTGCTGAAGGTACACAGGGCCGTCACGAGGGTCTCCCGAGAGCAGCCGCTCTAGGCCAGGCGCGCACTAGGCAGCCTGGCTGCCGCAGCCAGTAAAACATATGACGTTGTATGGGGAGCTCGCGCACTAGGCAGCCACGAACTCCCATATGTTTTATGGCTGCCTAGTGCGCGCCTGATCTTAGGCGCCAAAATGACAAAAACTGAAAAAATCTAGCGGTTCAAAGTTAAGTGATAATACGTCAAAGGGCGCGTAAGACAATCTCGCTTCCCCCTGATTGAGGGTTAGGGCTGGTACTGAGGGTAGGTGCAGTCAAGGAATATAAAGGCCTTATAGTGAGTATCCACTAGAGCTGTAGTTGCAAGCGTCCATAGGCTAAGGTCAACACTTACCACCAGGTGGGCCGTAAGTTTGGTTGCCACCCATGTGGTATAACAAAAAAAAGAGCTGTGCGAGATGGTGCTGGCCTCGCTCGCGCATTTCTTTCCTGAAGGTTATTATTTTCCTGCTCACCGCTTCGCAACCTCGCATATTATTCGATTGAAAGAAGTTGCAAAGATGCGAACCTATTTTCATTAATCAACTAACTTATTGTTCTTGCTAGAAGATTAAATCGGAATCCCTACTTAAAACCAGTCAGTGGGACCATACTCCCAAGATACAACTTGCTAAATCTCGACAGAGAATGTCAGCGTGCTATCCATGCCGGTTCCTATACATATATACTGTTTATTTAAGAAAAGCAAAATACATTTCAGAAACGAAATAACGCAATAATGCTGAAATTACGACGCAAGCTTGTTGAAACCGAAGATATACGAAGAGATCTTCTGAAAATAAAGGAACACTCCAACGGACATCATAACTTACAATAATGATTTAGTGAATCTATAATGTATGGTCAAAATAAAACATATAATCGTCCATAAACATTATTTACTAACACACATGTAATAATTGCAACTATTACAAACGAGTAATAAGTAATATTTAAATACTATGTAGATACCTACCTATGGCACTAAAGAAAGTAAGAAGACGGTACCCTGATGTAGAGGCAGATGGCGTGCTATAAAAGTGGCTTTAAATTTTAACATGATAACCCTTGAATACTGTATTAAATAAAATACACAAGACGTTCGTTACACGACAGCTCTATACCTATTTTCTAGAAACTACAGGGCGAACCAGAAGTTTATTTACTACCCAGAGTACAGTCAGACTTTAGTTGCAATTGCTGCTCATTAGGCTCACACTCACAGAAAGTCACTCCCCGAAAATACGAGTATACTGTACCTACTCTTATATTACTGTACCTACTCTTCATGCACGGTGAGCAAGTCTTCCGCTAGGGCAACTAATAACTAGTAGGTATAACTGCCTACCTGTGATCTAAGACTTTCTTTGATGAACCTAGGCATTAATTGTTCTGTTGTACGATAAGTAGAGTACGTAAGCAACTGTATTTTTACGTTGGAGGCGTACAAAGTACAAAAGGTTAGAATTAGAATTCCTAAGCATGCCGTTGCGCCCGTTGCTTAGTACTTAATGAAAACAACCCAGTGTAGAAAAATAGTGACTAATTATCTAATTGCAACAATAAGGCAACACTTCGTTTTATCCAATGAGCGGAAGGCATATCGGAAGGTAAGAAAAATGGTAACACAAAATTAGACGAATGTCCGGTGGTCGCCAAAACGCCCTTTCTTTCTAACGTTTTATATAGAGGGCATTTGTATCTTGTACCTTCTTTGAACTCTGACTTTACTTTCGGATATAGCCAAATTGCAGGCATATTGTCGTTCAATATTTTAGGCAGTTGCTCGCCTACTGCGTGCGTCTTTCTGTCCCAACGACCACCATCCATGAACAACCCTTCAACGTAAACGCCGTATTCGGCAGGTACGTTTTCATAATCTACTACGCGGACATCAAAATCGAAAGTAAGCATGTCTATTGGGATTTTTTTGGCTCTAGCATAATTTTGTACCGAACCTGTTAGAAAAGCTTGCGTGAAAAAGAACCCGGAGAGCCAAAACGTGGGAGGTTTGCCATTTTCATACCAATTCGCTAACATGTGCAGTCGCTCGATAAAATCTGTGACATAACTTGGTAACGGTTTCAAGCTAGGATAGGAGAGTTTGCGCCAGTTTTCTGGTATTCTGCCCAGCAGCATCGCGTTGGCTTGATGATCCAGGGCCGTAGACATCACGATAAGCCCTTTAACTGCTTTTTGCAAATCTAGCAAAGATGTTTTAATTTCGTGTAATAGTTTATTGAATCTTTGCATTTCTTGAATAAGTACCGTATTCATAGATTCGTTGTAATCAACTGGATATTTTTTCTGAGATATTTCAACATCGAACGCACTGGGAATCTTTGATAATATTTCTGCAGCCATGTGTACAAGTACTGTCTCTGTATTCCCACCTTCACCTCCGCTGCTGGTGCCTTCTACTAGTACTAGCGCTTCAGTTAGAGCCATAGATATAGAATAATCACGAGTTATGCCTGCATTCATATGCAGACCGTAAACCTCTGGTGGCGGATTTACTGGAACGGACTCTATGTGCTTTAAATAATCTTGATACTCGCATCTACGGGGTAAACCGTACTGCGGCCCGATATCACAAAACGTGTAGTTAGGGTCGTAAACAACTCCTTCATTTACATAATTATCCAAAATAGTAATAATAAGTCGTCTATCCCAATCATCGGTCACACGACCTCCGTAATTGCATTCACCTGTCAAATACTTTATAGCTACATACTGAATTTCCTCATATTGATTTAAAAATAATTGTAACTGCAAAACGGATATTTGAAAGTCCGAGTCGTTAAAACCGTACTGAATATTCCAACCCAATGGCCCGAATTTTTTCCGTTCCTGTACTACAGCATGAAAGAAACTTATACCATACAAAAGTTTACTGAACGTTTTATCAATTCCTGGGCAGCCCTCGAAGAATTCTGGTTCTTTTAAAGGTTCTGAATTATAAGACCGATTTAAATTATGCTGAAGTCCAGTTGGAGGTTCGTTAGTCATTTTCACACCAACTTGTAAAACAGATTGAGGAAATCTATCTGAAGGGTAGCTTGTCAGCCACAGCCTAAAACTGAGCTCAGTGTTGGTTAAGTCAAAACCTTCAATAATTTTTTCTAGTACAGGTAGCCAAGACGCCGCTAAGTGGCAATTCTGTAAACACACCCATCCTGATTCTAATTGAGCCCTTTCTATCATTGCTTTAGCAATTGGTCCTTGTCCTTGTCCTAATGATATCGAGCTAAACCTATTAGAGTAACCCATTTTCTCACAGTATTTTATAAGAGCACCCATTGGATCTGAGCCAGGCGAAAGAATAAATATTAATGGTGCCAGGCAGTTGGAGTCCGCAAAAGATTTACCAATATCAAATGGAGGTGGCGTAATATAATTGCGACCTAACTGTTTTTCCACAAAATCAGAAACTGCTATTGTTAATTTATCAGGCCTTAATACTCTGACGACTAATAACTTTTGGAATGAACTCAACTTGGTATCCCATTTGCCAGGTAGAGCCTTATTATGTGGGTTTAAATCGTCATAGAATTCTTGCCATAAGTTAATTTTACTTATAAAATCATTTTGCATTCCATGAAAAGCCGGCAGGTCATCGATTCGGCACATTTCATCCCAGGCTTTATCTGGTATCCAATCTTTGGGTTTTTTTAAAGGATTCTCGACAGCAATACCTCCTGTTATTAGAAAAATTAATTCATCGTAGTCCATCTCATTAGAAGACAACATCATTTTTGAACACATAATAAAAGAAAACATGAGTTTATCTTTATCGAATAATGATCTACATACATTGCTATATAAATTATAGGTAAATGTGTCTTTCAGAAATTTTAATCTCTTGTCCAAATCTTTGGACTTGTTAGCATTCTCAATTGATAAAATGTAGAGACTGATAAACCACGTCAATGAATATTGATACATGGGATCTACATTAGGTAGCTCAGTGACGCAATAATACAATATTGCAGAGTGTGAAGCTATCGGTCTGTAACCAAGTCGAAATTTCTCAATAACAATTTCAGTTTCTAGACTAGCCTCTTGTTTTTTCATAATATCAATAGCCAGTAGTTTAGATGAATCCAAAACTTCTATAGCCGATTCGTCTTCTAAAATGTCACCTTTGGATTCTTGCAAGGTGCGCAATATATCATCTTCCACGCCTTTTAGGGCAGCTTTGTTAGCTGCGCCTTGAACTATGAGTTTTTCACGCTTTTCTTGCAGGTCCGGGCGCTCTTTAGCTACAACTATTCCAAGTAACTGATCTTCCAAACCATCCTTTGTAAGAGCAAAATTAATTAATGTTACCTTGTTGAAGATTTCGGGAAGGTAATGTGGGTTCCGTAACTTTGTAGTCATGTAAAGCCTAAAATTGGGATGATACTCTATGACATTCTCACCCAATGCAATGTATTCTTTACCAGCTTGCATATATGTATTTTTCAGTAGGACCGGATCTAATGGCGCCTCTACATCTTCTAATATACAGTCAATTAAAGCAGGTTTACCATACTCTAAACATGTTTCAATTACTTTCATGTAATTTCCATCTGTAAACTTAAGTATTTGAAGATCATTCGATTTTTCCATAGTTTTAATCCATTTATTTGCTTGTCCTTGGGGATCCACCAGTAATGACCACCTCATCGAATTATCTTGTATAATGCCATTGTCGATAGAAAACGCATCTCTTGGTAGTCCCGCAATACACCAATTTTGTATTTTGATATCAGAACCTAAAACATCTTTGAGAACATAGACTTCTGAGTGTGGCATATCCAGTTTGATTACGAGTTGCCGCCATTGCTCGGTAATTGCATTTCTCACCGGCAACGTATACGGGGCTAAATAGGCAATTATTCCACATGATACCAAAATGTCTCCGGCCAAATTATCGTATAATAATTGCAAATTTTCTGCAGCAGCGGTCCAACGTACCTTTTCTCCTCCTAAACCACCGATCAACTTTTCGGCTCTCCATAGCTTATCTATACATAATTGCACTTCGTCTTCTAGAGCTTTCTTTTGGATGTTTGCTTCTGCTAACGATTCATTCAATTCAGCAAGTTTAGCTTCCAAGCGAGCAACGGTTGCCTTCTTTTCTTCTAATAAAGCCATAGTTTCAGAGAACTCTTTTTCGGCCGCCATTAACTTAGCCTTTTTTGGAGCTACAACTTTTGCGACTGCATCGTACATATCCATAGCAATTATCCATTTACACAAACCTTCAGCTGCGGTAGATGCTTTAGCTATAATATGGGGTTTGAAGTCTTTATTAGGTAAATACTCTTTTCTAATTTTTTTCATGGTTTCGACAGGTATATTGTCCTTGTCATAACTTTTTAGAGATTCTAGAAAACTCATGTCACCTAATATTCTTTTGCTCGGTCCCCAAAAGTCAAACATTTTTTTTCCTGGATTGTCAGGATCCGGGATTTTGTCTGGAGGTATACCTTTCATTACACATACTGCAGCCATAACCATTTTGACGGTTGCTGGTGGATTTTTCATTGATTTTACTATAGTTATATCAGCAGGTTTTAGCGTGTTCAAAGCTGCCACAGCATCTTCTAAAATAGGCAATGCAAGGGCTAAGTCGGCTTCACAATCTTTTTTTAGCTCCGTAGCTGCTGCCGCTTGTACATTAGCAACTTTTTGATCCTCTCTCACCTGTGCAGCGGCTTTGTCGGCAACGGCAGTCTCCTTTTCTATATTTTCCATCATTTTAGCTGATTTAGCGGCCATAACAATAAGTTTGGGTTTCAGTTCATTCAAGTCATGTTGCATAATGCTCACAGCTTCAGCTGCTTGGCCAAGTTTATCTAAGCCATTCATATATCTCAATTTGGCTGCCCTAAGTTCTCTCTGTTTTTTGTTTGTCAACGATGTGAAAGACTTAATCAAGTCCAAGTAAGACGCAGATGTTATGTATGTTTTTCGTCGAAACTGGGCAAAAAAATCAGCAGATACATGACGAGCGTCCACGTGGAATTGTTTGCATGCCACAACAGCAGATGATTTTACCTTATCAGGTACGTTAACTTTCACCATATAATGATGTGCGACCATTGTTAACGCATCTTCAGGCCAACTGTCGTACCAGTCGATGGTACAACAATTAACGAGTGCTGGATAAAGTCTTAATCTTGTGCGGAAAGCGCTACCGATCGGGCTGAAGCACAATACACAATGCAGTTTTGCCTTACACCTTGCTATAAAAAAGGCCAAGATTTGAAGGGGACCTATATCTAGGTTTCTATTACCACCTTGTGCAGCTAATCGAACTAATTCAAGAATTTCCTGTTTTTCATCTAAACCATATAAATTAGGGACTTCGCCTGAATTCAAGAGACTGTCTAAGTTTTGAATGAAGACTTCTTCTTTTATTTGACTCTCAGCAAACAAAAATGCTGTGTCTTTATTGAGGCCACCTGATTCACGAAGGACTAATTTAATATCGTCCTGCCAGTCTTTAACGCTGTACGATTTTGTAATTTCTGGTTGGAAAACACTTTGACCTAATACTGTACAGGCTAGCCGTGTTAGAGATTGACGACCCGAGCCACCTACACCAACTAGTAAAGCGTTTCCTGAAGGCATAGACAAAAGTCGACAAATTTTTGACAAATGTTCTAGTGCATAATCGAACAATACAATATTCATTTTAGCTTTATGCATAGTATTGTACTCAATTAACATAGCGATAGAAATGTTTAGTAGGACTTGCTTAGAAGGCAACTCATCGTACCTTCTTTCACCTTCACTACTGTCCAAGTCTAAGTAACAACCAAACATGAGGTCTTTAACATTATCCTGCGTCACGTCACCTTTTTCATTAGCATAAGTATCCAATGCGGATTCAAACGTGTCCCTCATGAAGTCACGAGTACACCTCTTCAGAAGATCGTAAAACCAAGTACGATCAATCTCGTCTACAAGTCTATCATAAAATACACGCATTATTTCATGTACCCAAACTCGAATAAACGTCTTTTTGCTTTCAGCCGATTCCTTTCTCAACAACGCACAACCCTGGATGACTCTTGAAAAATCTCTTAGATTAAAAATATAGTGGGACTTGGCAGGTGTCGGTCGTAATCCTTCACCAGCTTGTTCATAAATTTCCATTGTAGCTGCAATTATATTTACTATCGTAGGTTGAGTGTCTTGACCAAAACCGTTTCTTTTCCAACCTAATTGTAAGAGAGTAGTAAATATTTTTGACATACTCTCCTTAGAAAATTCGTTAATAGAATAAATATTGAAGTGGCGTAACATTCTTGGATATATCAATTGCCGGCTGCCGCCTACGGGCCCGATTGCCCCGTAGAAATATGTATCAAGTAGATACAACTTATCTGTGGTCTTCAAATCGTACCAATGTTTTTGGTCAAAATAAAGTCGAAGTAGTTCAATAGCTGGCTGTGCGCCGTACTCTTCCTTTGCGGGCATGTTCATATCATCTATAAATATAATGGCTAATTTGCCTTTCGGAGGACCGTATATATTTTTTCTCCGTTTGTTTAACTTAGATAATACCAAGTCTTGTGTTTGGTTAGCTGAAGTGGTTGTTGTAAAGGTTATAAAACCTGGGGTATATTTCTCTATGTCGATTCTATTCATTAAGAAATTTTGCACATAAAAACTTTTACCAGTGCCGGTTGGGCCTATCAGCAATATAGGTTGCGTAAATTTGGTATGTAGTTTTAACAAAAACATAAATTTCTCCGTCTCTAAAGTGGGTACAACAGTTTGCAATAGATTAATTTCTTCTTTAACTATAACTGCTTTCACGGCATCCGGCCAGGGTTTCCAACACCCTTTACTCTTATACAAATAATAATGGTCAATAATCATACCTTCAGGAGGAATGGAAACATCTAAGCGGTCTATATGTTGCGGTATTCCCTTTTCACCTCTGAAATATTCTTTCACAAGATCATCAAATTTTTCACGAGAATCTGTGTTTAATATTCCACCTATACCCCATACTAAGGCCGCCATCAAAGAGGCTAGAAACCAACACCTCGTATATTTTGTATCTTCTTCGCCCTCAACGGCATTGTCCATGAGCATTTCAATTAGACGGAGAGTGCTAATAATTAAATTCACTTCTCCAGCTGTAACCAACTGGATGCAATTTCTTCGAACGTAGTATACCAATGGATCAAACAGCCATTCACACATATTAAAAATATATTCTTCGTTTTCATCAAGCCATATAGGGTTCAAAGTTTTTAACCAAGATGTATAGAATGGTGCAAATCCAAGTGAAGAAGATTCCATATAAATCATACCGCACCTGGAGACTGTAGCTGGAGAGGCTTGAGAAAGATCCATAACTTCAAATATCATCGACATTACACTTGACATGGCCATCACTTCCCCGGAAGTCAAACACAGTTTTTTATTATCATCCAAAACAGTATTCATGTTTTCAATCCATACGGCGTCCACAGGACCATCAAAAACAATCCATTTCTTTACTGGAGTGTCTTCAGAAGCAAAGTTTCTGAACATAGTGGCTACAATTCCATCTGTCCATTCATAAGAAACAGGATCGAATGCACCGTAAAGTTGCCCCATTGTTACCGCTTTGGGATTTAGGACTTTATATGTGCAAGCACAGCCGCCTGGTTGATTCCTTTCTTCCATCAAAGTCAGTGACTCAGATAGAATTTTTAAAGTCATTGATTTCGCAGAAAAAGGATCACCTACCAACATAAAGCCGTGTCTAACGATCGTCATTTCATATGTCTGAATAATTTTTGTCAAAAAGCAATCCTCCGGTTGTAAATTATTTTGTTCGCACGAATGATGACAAGCATCTAAGAAATCATCGTAGTCAGGTTTCGGTAATGCTATGCCAGGGAATAAATCTGAAATGATGCCCTCAAACAAAGGAACGTCAAATGATAAAAACTTTGGCAAATTTACATCAGTGATTGATCTCAGCAGTAGTATACTCTCATTCTCATTAGGAAAACTTCGCTTTAAATTGCCTGCAGCAGATAACACAGTTTTAACAGCTCTCATTCCATAATCGTAATGATTTTGGGAAGAAAGCTGTTCAGAGCAAAGTTTATAAGTTGTAACTATTTTCACCGATAAATTTCTTGCATCTAAGAATCCAAAGGAGTACAGGGATATTTCTCCTATCATCGCATAGTCTGGAACCATCATGGCCACAGTACGAAATAGTACTTTCAGGTTATCCGGTAGTTCAGATCTTCCAGCATAGCCGGGGTTCATTGTGATACAAACATAACAGGCAGGATTTAAGGTCAATACGGTGCCCTCGAAGTCAAATGTTTCTACATTGGCTCTCACTGCTCGAACTATACATAAAATTTGTTGAGCTATTACTGATAAAACTTCTACTTCTATGCGATTAAATTCATCAAAGCATACCCATGCACCACACGATGCTACCCCTTTAAAGAATTTGCCCATAGCTTTGTAATCTAAACCATCAGAACAATTGAAGACTACGCATTGAACTGCAAGAGCTTTTGCCAAATCTTTAGTCGTTTCTGTTTTTCCAGTTCCCGCAGGACCTTCTGGCGCCCCGTTTAAATGTAAATAATATGCTCCAATCAGGGTACGATAGCACCTATCAGTCAAAGGTGTTATCACTAGTCTATCGGAATTCCCTAAATATTCATAAGCATAATTTACAGTAGCATTAATTATCTTAACAAATACTCTCTCCTCTTCCCAATAATAACGCAGCTGTGCTAACCATTGAAAATCAGTAACTTCCGTAACATTTTTACCAACAAGATCAAAGATGACATCCTTTGCATGCACATCTATGACAATGAGGGCTTTTACGGTGATGCTACTCAGCTTCGTTAAGTCAGTACGACGAATTACAGCAACGGTTTCATTCAATTGCTTACTTAAACTTTTATTGAACGCTTCAAGTTCCTGTATTTTATGCGTAGATAGAGCTTCGTGTACATCAACGGCCCAGTAAATTTGAGATACAGCTAACACCACCATACCTTCCCAAGATAATATCCATTCCACGCGTCCTAAAGTTGGGTATTCGTAATACGATAACTCTGTTTCCATTTTAACAGCCTTAAGCATTTGATCTTCTACTTGAACAAGCCATTTTTCAACAGAACCTCTCGCAGCCTCCACACTTATGATTTCCAGAAAATCAACTTGCTCTCCTTCCATGGATATCATGGTTGATATATTAAAAACTGGGTCAAAAACCAATCTATTGATTCCTTCAAAACATTTTTTTAAATGAGGCTGCACTTTGAGAGGGTTTTTAGTCTCAGATAATATTTCTAACATTTCATCATTAGACAAGAAAAAAAATCTTGGAAAGTAAAGACGTTTTTTTTCTAAATAATTATTGACTCCTTCATTTATTTTCTCCAACATTCCTGATGCAATTTTAAATGATTCCAAGACACCCATTCCGCCGGCGATTTCTAGCGCATGAGGATCCTTAGCTACACTCCCCATGTATCGGCGATATATGTTATTCACTTCAACAAACATGACACCTTCTTCAGGCATTTGTGCAACGATGTCTTTTGAAGAAAAAATGGGTAACAAATACAGCCACTGACTTTGAACCTTTCCCCATTCGTCAACAGTTGCATTTACTCTCATAATTTTTTCATACCACGCGCGAACTTGGGCTTCAAATGGTTTCACAAAGGCAGAACCTCTCATACCTATAGTTTTAAGTATATGATCGTCTAAAACACTTTGGATATCGTCTAATCCAGATAATATGAAAATACCAGTGTCTTTGTATGGGCTAGTTTTAAAACATATGTCAGTCCATTCGGCTATCATCTTATTTAGACTAGTGATCAGTGCCAATTCTTTCGTTGCAGCTACACTAATTATATCATATTGATCAATTTCACCCCACAGGTTAAAATTGATTATCTTCCTTAAGGTGGTGCCAGCAGTAGGGGTCAAATCAAATCCGGCTGTTAATGACATTTCATCCCAATGTCTTTGTACTAAAGCTCGATTGCACATTATATGCGCCATCTGCACATTCGGCCGCCACTCTTTAAGCTCAGCAACCGCTTGGGCGCAAAGCTTCATAGGTGCTGGAAGGTTATTCATATCCGTCTCATCTGGCGACCCTTGAAATCGTCTTTCATTTCCTTCGGCGATCTGTTGTTTGATTTTAGTTCGATATACTTTAGACAGCTTTAAGAATTCTTTGTAGTAAAAATCATGATCTTGTTCAATTTGTTCATGCTCTAAATATTCAAATACGCCATCCATCCATGTATAATAACTTCGTTTCCATTTATGAAGTAGATAAACAAGGTTATAAAAGGGCAATATAAAATCTTTAAGTTCTTCTAATTCAGTAAAATTTGATATTGGAAATTTAAAAGTTTTTTCCTCGTGATTTATCCATTCTACAATTTTATCACAGTCACCCAAACGATAAGCAAATTTACGCAAGTATTCAAGATACTCTAAAGTGTGATTGATGTCGTCCATGTTATCCAGTTGCTCTAAGTAAGGAAGCATTTCAGTAACTTCTTTGTTAATATACGTTACTTTACGTTGGAGGTTATCTTCCATTTCTCCTTTGAATTCTTCGTAAGCCGCAGCGTTTCTATCGAATATAGGCTTTATATCTTTCAACCAATTAACTGTTCGCGTATTAGACGCTACGTGTTCGGGTGATAGTGACGTCATTTCTAGAAGACTGGAAACAATATTTAATTGCCTTGATATCCTTTCTTTTAGTTGTTCAACTAAAACAGTTTTAGCGTCTAAAATATAGATCCCTTGTTCTAATAGTTCTGCTGCGGACTGAGGTACACTAAGCGCCCTTTCTTTAATTGTTTCGAACTCATTACAAATACTGTCATTCTCATCCATATGCGTTTTCACTATTCCAGCTATAATATCATTTATGAACTCTAAAGCCTTCTTTTTCAATCCAGCCACCATTCTTAATTGGCATACGACAGAAGGATTGAAGTACGCGTTTTCTAAAACTGCAGTAATTTCAGAATCAATATCTTGAAAGTACCATATTTTATCGCGGGAGTCTTCGAATGTTTCTGCACTTTTTATAAATTTTAAAAGTGCTACTTTCGCTGGAGCTCCGTAAAGCATGTCGTATTGTACACGAAGTTGTTCTAAGTATTTAACTAGTGGGTCAAATACAATGTCTAATTGTTTTTGAAGCCTTTCATGTCCATTAACTCGTAACCAATTATTATATTGCACCGGTAAAGCATCAAAATCGTAAGGTATCCGAAGATACTGTTCAATTGGCATCAGTCGTTGGGATATAGCCGATATTGCATCCGCTATATCATGAAACGTTTGAAATACGGTTTCCAAAGTCTCGTCATAAATAAATTCGCCATCAAAATCTGATGCCAGGTTTAAAATTGGCACAGAATCTGGATCCTTCAGGTCATCAATTATTGCGTCTATAGATCTACGCATAAGTTCTTGTATTTGCATTGAAATCATTTTGGTAGCGCAACGTACAAATGGTGGAATTCGCTTAGGCCGCATACCGCGAAGACATCTCGGATTTTTTAACCAATTTACAAGGATTGCGTACCAAGTGCTGGACACCAAATAGTCTGCACGCTTGATATCTTCCATAATCTTTGTTCGAAATTCAGATAAAGTCATTGGTCCCATCGCTCTATATTTTTTTAATATTATTATGGCTGGAGGAAATGTTTTTTCTGATGATTCAACAACAAGTCTGATGAACGGATGTAAAATCAGAGAGCCAACTTGAAGTTTCGTACGATACTTGAGCATTTTCTCATAATTAGGTGTAATCCCATGAAATTTAAAGTATGGCTCTTCATACCTTTTCCGCGAAACATTGGGCACATCACGAATAACAGTTTTTACGGCCTGATCGTGGAGGTATCGGTTCCACTCGGACTTACTCTCATTTATTAGGTCTTCTGTGACAGAGGGGAAAGCGTTGCGTAGCTTGGCAGGTACGAGACTAATAATTCTCTTTTCCCACGATTTAAGCATAGGAGGTGGTTGTATTTTGTCGGCGCACCCCCTGAGCACGGCGATGTGCCGCTCCTGCACGACCTCCAGCCGGTCGCGCTCCCGGCGCGGCAGAGCTCCGCGGGCGATCTTAACCTTCCTCTCCGAAGCTTTCTCTTCCAGGACTTGGCGGAAGAGCGCTTGCTTCTCCTGTACAATAACAACAACATTTCAAGATTGTGACACAGACATGTCTGAGTGTTACATGAGGAATCATTATGATTGCTATTGCACCACTAGGTTAGAAATATATAGTCAAAGGCACTAAGATGAAAATCAACGGTATCTAAGTACGTACTGCTACAAATTCGGTGATTACCTGAGCCTACTGTTCATTAAGTAAGTTTGTATTATATGTAATGTTATATTAAGCTATACACTACAACTTAGAAAAGTTGAAAAACCCCCGACATTTTCATTTCAAAGTCCAATATCTCAAAAACGGCTGAACAGATTTAAATGAAACATGGTTAAGAACACTCGGGGTAAAATTATCTATGAAACAAAAAAAGCTGCATTCAAATCGGTCCATCCGTTTGGCAGCTACGATACCACACACAGACACGTTAAACGTATAACACCCCTCTTTTTTCGTTCCTAAACATTTGAATAGGTAGGTAGTCATGAACGGCGTAAGAGAACGTAGCGAGCTTTAAGTATCTAAATAAATTTAGACGAGACGTAACACGAAGAATTAGGGTTCCCTCCCAGTGCATCACCTGCATAATTCGCACTTGAGGTGCACATTTTATTTTAAGTTTATAAATACCTTGATCCGGTTGTAGGGCGGCTGTGGGGTAAAAGGTAACTTATCCATTTGATGGACATCTGGGATAGGTCGCATCTTTGGAATTCGGCATCCGTTTTTTGATTCTAAAAGTTTCCTGAGTTCGTACTCTTCCATGTTGACGAAAGATTTTCAATCTCTATATCTCACGGTAACGTTACGTAAATAGGTAGTAATAATACATTATAATCAATCTAAAATAATCAGCAATCCCTAAATTAGGTAAGTATTTCTAAGACGTCAAAAGATTTGATAGAAGAATTCTTCGGGAACGTCATCGGTACGTACAAATGACAACACAGTTAACTGACCATCCTGTATTGAACCTTATCACAATGCATATAAAGTGCACGGATGGTCAGAGTGTTGGCGATGGTACCTACGTATTGTAAATAGGTATTAGTGTCATAGTAACGATCTCTTTATTGTATGCGGAGCAATAGAGAGTAAAGTTTTCTTCTCTCTGTCTGCTCAAAGTGAATATAACCACTGTGTCTGCTCGTGAAATACCGCAAAAGGGATGTTCAAAGAGAATATTGTAGCTACTGCGCACCTCTCCGCGCATGCTTGTCGGCGCGAGATATAAAACGTCTGCGTGAACTGTCTTTCATTATTGGCTAGAAATAAATACGAATTGCATTTCTTTAATGTTTTAATCATGGGCCCTAAAGTGGTGACCCCGCATTCAGAGCAGCACCTAGCCTTATATAAACATGTCTACTGACAACGAAGCAAATGAAAAATTCGAACCGGCGGTTTCAAGCCCGATCCAAGAACTCTCAGGTATCGCATCGAACATTCGAATTCCGCCGTTATGGCGCGATAGAATACGCCTTTGGTTTGTGCAATTTGAAGCCATAATTAACCCCCTCAAGAAAGGTGACCAGGCTATGTATGATTTTCTTATCGCACAATTAGAACGTCAGGACATAGACGAAATTAACGATATTTTGTTAAACCCACCTGAATCCAAAAAATTCATGCTTTAAAAACCAGATTGATATCAGTCTACGAGGAGTCAAAAGATCGTAATTTGCAAAGACTCTTGACTGAAATGGACCTCGGTGATTTAAAACCATCTCAGTTACTGCGCCGCATGAAAACTCTCGCCGGCGACAACGTGTCCGAAACAGCACTCCGAATCCTGTGGAGCAGCCATCTTCCACCGTCCGTTCGAACCGTCGTCGCAGCGAGTGTATGATGGAGAATATAAAACTGGACGATATTGCATTAATGGCTGACAAAATATTGGATCAGTCACGCAAAGATATATGCGCCATTTCAACACCACCAGCGGCACAACCCTCAACTTCAACGGCGCATCGCGAAAATTCTCCACAGCAAACGTTAGAAGACAAGCTCGACCACCTGGTTCGCGAAGTTGCCGAACTGAAAGTACAACATAAACAGTACCGCCGTAATCAACGTCCAGCTTCACAATTTAATGCTTCGTACGTACGCCCTAATTTTCGCACGCGCACCGGATCTCACCAGCCCGAATATTTGTCGAGCGGCATTTGTTATTACCATCGACGTTTTGGAGATTCCGCTTTTAAGTGCACCATCCCCTGCAATTATAAGAAGAGAGAAAACAAGGAAAACTGATTCCTGCGTTAGCTGAGGCGGAAACTAGCGCGTGGGATACCCCAAACCTGAAAACGTTGAACAATTAAGAAGATTTCTCGGGATGGTTAATTTCTACCATGACAGTATTCCTAACGCAGCCCAGATTCAGGCGCCACTAAATGCATATTTACATAACTGCAAGAAACGCGTCAAAACTGTCATAGAATGGTCCGAAGAAGCTGAAGACGCATTTGAGGCATGTAAAAAAAGCATGAATAGCGCCGTAATGCTTGCTCATCCTTCTCACGACGCTCCGATAGCTCTCTTTTGCGATGCTAGTGACCAGAGTGCAGGGAGCGTTCTACAACAACGCGTTGACCATAAATGGCAGCCGTTGGGATACTTTTCTAAAAGATTTTCCAGTGCTCAACAAAAATACAGTACTTTCGATAGAGAACATTTATCTATTTACATGTCCGTGAAGCATTTCAGGAAGATATTTGACGGTCGTGAGTTAATTATTTTCACGGATCATAAGCCGCTGACATACGCACTTATGAAAACGTCATCCGAAACTGAAACACCTCGCCGCACTAGACAACTGCTGTTTATCAGTGAGTTCACAAATGATATCCGGCATGTGAGTGGTCAAAACAATGTGGTTGCAGACGCTCTGTCACGGATCGAGACGATCACCACGCCCTGCTTGACTATGAAAAACTCGCAGAAGTTCAACAAACAGACACGTCTATCAAGCATTTACTACTTAAAAATAAATATACATTTAAAGAAGATCATTTATCCAAATTCATCACAGCCAATTTACTGTGAAATTTCGACATCAAACATAAGACCATACATACCAGAAGTTTTTCGTCGCACAGCGTTCGAAGCCGTACATAATATAAGCCACCCTGGTATCAGAACTTCGAGGAAAATGGTACAAAGCCGGTATTTTTGGCCATCTATGAATAAAGACGTCGGTTTATGGGCTAAAACTTGCATTCAATGTCAGCAATCTAAAGTACATCGCCATACCGCAAGCAACATCGGTACGTTTATACCTTGTGCTCGTTTCCAACACATTCACGCTGATATCGTTGGGCCTCTAAGTATTTCAACGAGTGGACACCGTTATCTGCTCACAATAATTGACAGAACTACGCATTGGCCCGAGGCAATCCCTATTCAGGATATAACAGCGGAAACCGTTGCTAGAACTATATATGAAGCGTGGATTGTACGTTTTGGATGCCCGACTACTATTACGACGGATCAAGGCCGTCAATTTGAAAGTGAGCTTTTTTCATCATTGACTAAATTGTTCGGGATAGATAGAGTCCGTACCACTGCGTACCATCCTCAGAGCAATGGGAAAGTTGAGCGTTGGCATCGATGTTTAAAGGCGGCACTTACAGCCCACCTCTGCGGTCGAGATAAGTGGGTCGAGGAACTTCCCACCGTGCTGCTTGGACTTCGCTCGGCGCTGCGCAGTGACTCAGGCGTCAGTGCAGCGCAACTGACATATGGTTGTTCTCTGCGATTACCAGGAGATTTCATTGCACCTTCAGCTCTGACGTCAGATCCAACCATACATTTCGGTTTCGTCCAACAGCTACACCAAATTATCAATCAGCATAAACCCGTGGAGAAAGTGCATAAGAGCAGGAAAAATATTTTTGTGCATTCAGATTTACAGACTTGTAAATATGTTTTTTTGCGCGAAGACGCAGTGCGCAAACCGCTACAAGCTCCATATAAAGGGCCCTATCCAGTATTGAAACGTAACGATAAAGTTTTCACTATTCAATTACCGGGACGAATTGTCGCTGTATCAATAGATCGCTTGAAGCCTGCCTTTACGATGAACGTCGAAGGAACAGAAAAACCTCGTGAAGGACTTCGTGAAGAACCTCGCGAAGAACCTCGCGAAGAATATAGTAGAGATCCTCTCGCGAAGTGTACCCGGTCTGGTCGCTCTATCAGATTACCGGTACGTTTCGCTAGGGGGGGAGCCATGTAGCTACTGCGCACCTCTCCGCGCATGCTTGTCGGCGCGAGATATAAAACGTCTGCGTGAACTGTCTGTCATTATTGGCTAGAAATAAATACGAATTGCATTTCTTTAATGTTTTAATCTTGGGCCCTAAAATATAACCACTACGAATGTTGACTCGTTGACTGGCAGTCAAATCCACAAAATGTTAGAAACGTCAGAAAATGGCTGAATTCCTCAACCGAATTCCGTCGAATATAAAGCCTGCAACGGCTGCAACACACAGGAGCGTGGTTATGTAATAGTAAATACCACTCAGAGCCAAGTTCAATATTAAGATTATAAAATTTTACCTTCCAATAAAATTATTATTATATTTCCTGAAGATGTCCGGGATCCCTTCTTGAGAGGGCGTCACTGCCCACGACCGGAAGTAGCCGTTTGCGTCAAATTAGTCGCTCCACTCCATCGCTGTGACGTCACATCCGCCCCTGCTACCTGCGAACCCCAGAACCACCGCCCGCGCTCGCCGCCATGTTGGCTTTCTCATTGTTGCGGAGGAAATGCCGTTGGTAGCCCCCAGGAAGCCATTACTGGGATCCCGGACATCTTCAGGAAATATAATAATAATTTTATTGGAAGCTAAAATTTTATATTATATGTTCCGTTCGATGTCCGGGATCCCTTCTTGAGATCTGTTTGTTATCTCCTGGTGGCGAGTAAGCGGGCGCACACGCGCCAGTAGAAATTGGAATTTCCCTAAAGAAGGAAAGTAGATTGCTTTAGTGGAGTTAGAGTTAAGTATTAACGTTACATTTCTAACGGGCACTAATAATTATAGGTTAAATAGATTCGATATCAACGTCTAAAAGAAGATTCAAGTTGCCAAATAAAAGCGTAGGCAAAAAGGTGCTAGAATGTCGTTAATTTTTCTTTTCAGTCATGTAAGTTTTTGAAGTAAATTGTTGAGTTTAGGTCTTTAATTACCTAAAGTTACACATTCTAACTTAATCAATGTTTTGGAAGGGAGCGGTCTTCCAGGAACATTGTTTTGAAGGTATTCTTGAACGAGGCGTTCGAAGTTATCCTAGTGGTCAACAGTAGCTCACACAATAATGGTCATTGCAGATTTATGAACAAGAATAATAATTAGTACTGAATGCAGTACGCGAACATATTTGACAGAATTAAGTGCGCGGAGGTACCTGGCTCTTAATCATGTACCTGGAGTGACACAGTGGCAATAGGATCCATGCAGGCTGCAGGCGTATATGTACCGATAGTAGACGAGCGCCAGCGTGACGCCCGGAGGAGTATATTCCGCTACGACTGGCGGACGTGTCACCTAGAAACTCCCGCACATTGAGAACCTTCATCTGCTACGACTTGCATTTTCAAGTCTGGCCAGTAGAAGAGACTGCGCCACTTGGAAGTCATTATGTTAAACAGACCCAACATGGTGCCGAGGTGATGTGGAGCGCGAGGCACAAGTTTGGAAGGCGGCTTAGGTCATGTCTTAACTCCAAAAGCTGTTGAATACGTCGTGACTGTAGGCGCTCGAGACTTGCGAGTCGATCGAGATGTATCGCCACAAAAGTGGGTGCCGTCCGAGGTGAACTTTAAAGTCGATGGCCGGGATACCGTATACACCGTATATACCGATAATCAGCGGACGAAGATTTCTTCCCCGTTGGCTTCTGGGCGTTACTGATCATGCAGGTAATATGGGACCAGTGTTTCCCGTAGACGGTTCTTTCCGGCCAGCAGTTTGCAGCAGGAATAGGCGTACATGCTGCTACCTCCCACCAGTTGTCCATTTGTAGCACAAAATTCGTTACAATAAAGTTAAGACATTCTCACTTACGGTTAAATGCGGATTCGTTATGCCGGTCTACTATGGTAGAGTCTCTTACACAGCAGACAGGAGACGAGAGAGAGTGAATAGAGCTCTTCGTAGTGTCGCAGGTGTAGTCAGAGAGACGACCCACGGCGCAAAGTATCAAAAGTTGCAACGAAGTTGAGACGATGCCATCCAGTATGAGACTGTTCAAGGCGACACAGGCATATAAAATCGCGCCGTAGAGTTTACCTTTTCCCTCGGCACCAGGAACTTTACCTCCATGACAAGTGGTAAGGGCTTACGTATACAACGTTTTTATTACATAAAATTATATAACGGGAGGCGTTTATACAGATTATGAGTCCTATCAAGAAGTTGGACTTTATGGGCTTATGGGCCTTACTTTTTTGCAATGTCTACGGCAAATACCTGAACTTCCACGAATGATTTCTTTGTTTCATTAGAGATCACTTCAATAGGTTTGTAATAAGGATGTCGTCCATATAGACAATTAACAGAAAGCCCTGGGATTCCAACAAGAAATGTAAATAGTGTTAATTTCTTTTGAAAGTGCCACGTATAATTAATAACTACAAGTTTTAGGCTAGTTAGTAGAAGTACTTTAGCTCTGAAAAGCTTATTTGAAGAGGATTTTCTGTGTCGAGATTGTATCGGCAGAGGACACGGATATGGTAGTGGAAAAGCTTGTGCATTTGAGAAGTCGATAGACAGCACAGTATAAAAGGGGTTTTTGAACAATAGGAAACGTAATCTAAGATGATATTCGAAGTTTCCAAGTATATGCAACTGTTTCGGTAAGACAGATCGCTTAGAATTCACGGAAGTCATTTTCAATAGTGGCTTTTACCCGATTCAAGAGTTCGCCTTAAGAGCGGAATCTCGGGCTCGCTTAGGAGCGGCAAGTTGTTTTGTCCCAATTTTGTTTATTAGACCTCTGCGAAAGGTTTGTCTTTAAAGAGCAGAACTTGAGTGGGAGAGCGAAAGCGAGCTGAGAGACTATGTGAAATCTGTTTGCCCACCTTGTCGATGCCCTCATTCTCCGCAGGCACGAGGGCAGTTTGACGGGGTTGAGAAATATATATTCATAGGTCGGAGACCCATCCGAAATCCCCTACCACTTACTTTTTAACGACCGTGATCGTTTCGCGTGACCCGACTGCAAGGTACGTTGTGCCGTGACGTGACGAACGTACAAAACGAACCGTGTAATTTGATTGATCGTCAAATAGGTCAGGGAGCGCAGGGGGTCTCAGCATGCGGCGTACTGGACCAATCGGGTATTATTGAGAACTTCGGGCTTAATTCTAAACGTTAGGTTGCACCGCGGCACTCTGCGACTGCTGGGTCGCTCGCTCGCGCCAGAACGCCGGGTAAGCGTAGCTCGTCGATTATTACCCCTGTGAAGCCCGGAGACCTAAGTAGTTATACCATACCGCTGTAGCGTGGCCGTCTTCCACTCCGGATGGCGGGCGTTACCATCATGGCGAACAAGACTGCCATGGCGGGCAGCGCCTGAGTAGCGGACAGCGCGGACATAGCGCACCGTACCGCTGTCACAGATAGCACCAGTGTGGTGGACAGCGCCAGCGAGGTGCAAAGCGCCAATGTGGCGGACAGTGCCAGCGTGCCGGACAGTGCCAGTGTGGCGGACAGCGCCAGCGTGGCGGACAGCGCCAGCGTGGCGGACAGTTCCAGCGTGGCAGACAGCGTCAGCGTGGCGGATAGTACCAGCGTGGCAGACAGCGTCAGCGTGGCGGATAGTACCAGCGTGGGAGAATAGCACCGCCATGGCAGACAGCGCAGGCATGGTAGACAGCGCCAGCGAGGCGGATAGCGCCAGCATGGTGGAAAGCGCCAGCAAGGCGGCCGGCGCCAGCATGGCAGCCAGCACCTGCTTGGCGGATAGCGCCAGCATAGCGGACAGCGCCAGCATGGCGGGCAGCACCAGCGTGGCAGATAGTACCAGCGTGGGCGGATAGCACCGGCATGGCGGACAGCGCCAGCATGGTAGACAGCGCCGGCATGGTAGTCATCGCCAGCGAGGCAGACAACGCCAGCATGTGGGGCAACGTCACCGTGGTTGCCAGCGCCAGCGAGGCCGACAGCGCCAGCATGGCGGGCAACGTCACCGTGGCGGAGAGTATGACCCTGGCGATCAACGCCGGCGTGGCTGACAGCGCCGCTCTAGTGGACCGCACCAGCGAGGTGGGCAGTCCCAGCATGGCGGGCGACGCCACCGAGGCGCCCAGCACCACCGAGGTGACCCACACCAGCGAGGTGGACAGTCCCAGCGTGGCGGGCGACGCACCGAGGCGGCCAGCACCAACGAGGTGACCCGCACCAGCGAGGCGGACAGTCCCAGCGTGGCGGGCAACGCACCAAGGCGGCCAGCACCAACGAGGTGACCCGCACCAGCGAGGCGGACAGTCCCAGCGTGGCGGGCAACGCACCGAGGCGGCCAGCACCAACGAGGCGACCAGCACCAGCGAGGAGGACAGTCCCAGCATGGCGGGCGATGCCACCGAGGCTGCCAGCACCAACGAGGCGACCAGCCACAGCGAGGCGGAAAGTCCCAGCATGGCGGGCAACACCACCGAGGCGGCCGGCGCCAACGAGGCGACCAGCACCAACGAGGCGGACAGGTCCGGGTTGGGGTGTAGTAAAGGGTGCGCAGGACTTAGAAGGTCATAGGCTAGTCATTTTAACGGTTCTGGGACTTTCGGTATCGAGAACCGACTCGGATGGCGGATAGGTTAGAAGACGGGCTCAGGGACAGGGCTCCCGCCGCCGTCTTCATGGCTCTTGTTTGGTAAAAACGGCGGAAAAAAACTTTAAATTAAACTAAAAAGTTCTCAAGTAAGAGATGCTTATTATGAAGTGTTCTTTATGTAAAAACTAGCGGCCGCCCGCGACTTCGTCCGCGTAGATTTTTGATGATGACAAATTAAAATATGTTAGAGAATTTATTCTTAGTTAGTTTTCTTTCAATAATAATCAACAATTTTGTATGGGAGTCCTGACCGCAGACCGCAGAACGCGTCCGGTGTGGCAAATCCCTTAAGGAATAATTAAATTCATTTGCTACACTAACGCCACCTGCTGACGAATAGCGAAACGTATAATCAACTCTTATTTTGCTTGCTTAAGGGATGTCAATTTAACCCTGTTAGGGGTAGAATTTTCTAAGTAGGGGTTGTATTTTCTAAATCACTGTTATTTTTTTAATTTTAATAAGTAATATTTCTACAAAGTTTCAAGTCTTTAGCAAAAAAATAAAGTTTCCTCCATATAAACCTTGCACCCCTTTTAACCCCCTTAGGAGTTTTTTTAAATAAGTAATATTTCTACAAAGTTTTAAATATCTAGCTAAGAAAATAAAGTTTCTCTCATACAAACTTTGCAACCCTATTTAACCATCTTAGGGGTGGAATTTTCTTAAACGCTGAAATTACTTTTTTTGTATTTTAATAGATTAACTTTCTACAAAGTAACAAGTTTCTAGCTCAAATGGAAAAGTTTCCCTCAAACAAACTTTGCACCCATATTTAACCCCGTTAGAGATGGAATTTTTTTAAAACGCTGACAACTGGTTTTTTGTATTCTAATGAGTAATCTTTCTACAAAGTTTCAAGTCTCTAGTTCAAAATAGTTATTTGTGTCACAAGGCAGCAAAATATTATATTTACGGCGAGGGCGGTGTATTGAATCCTGAGCGTAGTGAGGGATACAAGTGTTTACGCCCGAGGCGAAAATAATTTTGCTACCGAGTGACACATACAATTTTTCACACCGACTATGAGGAAATTTAAAAAAAAGCTATTGTTAAAATATATCTAAATTATCTTAATTTTTATTACTTATTTTTAAATATTACGAAATATTTATAAATTTTTATACAACATTGTTATAGTTAAAACTTGAAATATGTTCGTTTTGAATCGACTACGATGAAATTACAATCGATTATTTTATTAACATCTGTGTTCAATTGGCACATTGCGTACAAATGTTCCAATGCCAATGTATAAATTAAAAAAGTAGCTTGAATAGAAAAGTAGCGTTTTGGTCCCTCTCGTCGTGGAGCAAAACTTACTTTTCCGAATGAAAGGTGTGAAAAATAATGTTCCCCCCATACAAACATTGCATCCCTATTTAACCCCCTTAGGGTTGGAATTTTCTAAAACGGTGAAACAACTTTTTTTGTATCTTAATAAGTAATATTTGTGCAAAGTTTCAAGTTTCTAGTTTAAAAATTAAATTTCCTTCCATACAAACTTTGCACCGTTATTTAACCCCTTTTAGGGGTAAAGTTTTCTAAAACGTCGAAAGTGCTTTTTTTGTTTAATAATAAGTTATCTTTATATAGTTTCAAGTCTCTAGTTTAAAAAATAATGTTTCCCCCATACAGAACTTGCACTCCTATTTAACGCCTTAGGGGATGGAATTTTCTAAAACGGTGGCGCTGGAACATAAGTTTCATGTGCTCTGCCTACCCCTTTTAGGGATAAAGGCGTGAATGTATGTATGTATGTATGTATGCTTATAAAGTAATCTTTCTACAAAGTTTCAAGTTTCTAGCTCAAAAAATAAAGTTCCCTGTATACAAACTTTGCATCCCTATTTAACCCTCTTAAGGAAAGAATTTTCTTTAACACAGAAATTACTCTTTTTGTATTCTGACATGTAATCTTTCTGCAAAGTTTCAAGTCTCTAGTTCAAAAAATAATGTTCCCTCTATACAAACATTGCACCCCTATTTAACCCCCTTAGGGGTGGAATTTTCTAAAACGGTGAAACAACTTTTTTTGTATCTTCATAAGTAATATTTGTGCAAAATTTCAAGTTTCTAGCTCAAGAAATAAAGCTCCTTCCATACAAACTTTGCACCCTTATTTAACCTCTTTACGGGTAGATCTTTTTCAAACGTCGGACGTGCTTTTTTTAGATTACAATAAGTTATCTTTCTTTACAGTTTCAAGTCTCTAGTTTAATTAATAATGTTTCCCCCATTCAAACCTTGCACCCCTATGTAATCCCCTAAGGGGTAGAAATTTATAAAATGCTGAAATTACTTTTTTTGCATCTTAATAAGTAATCTTCCTACTAAGTCTCTGGCTCAAAAAAAGTTTCCCCCAAACTAACTTTTCATCCCTTTTTAACCACCTTAAGGTGGCTTTTTCCAAAACGCAGAAATTGTTTTTTTTGTATACTAATCAGTAATCTTTCTATAGAGTTTCAAGTCTCTAGTTCAAAAAATAATGTTTCCCCCATACAAACATTGCACCCCTATTGAACCCCCTTTGGGGTGAAATTTTCTAAAACGCTGAAATTACTTTTTTTGTATCCCAATAAGTAATCTTCAATTTCTTAATCTCAAAAAAAAAAAGTTTCCCCCATACAAACTTTGTACCCCTTTTTAACCCCCTTAGGGGAAGTATTTCCAAAAATCCCTTCTTATCCCGAGCCCACGTTGTAAAAGTAACCTAAAGTTACAAAACTCTAGTTTAAAAGTATCTTTAATTAGTTTAAAATAACAATATGGACATTATCATAATATGAATTACAAATCAAGTCGGAATACAATGGTGTAAAGAATGATAAAATTAAAATACGTAAAAATAAATAAAAGTAATACTACGAGTACATCCCGCTCTGCGTCAAGCCCGAACCAAAGGTCCCCAAAATGCTAGCGGCATTGCCTCGCTGAACAGCAATGGAGACCTGTTGGACGAGCCATGACCCAGAGCGGGGGTCAAGGCCCCTGTCCCTTAATCATCTGCCTAACTCCTTGCACAGCCCGAGAGCCTCACTGCCCCAGGGCCCAGCTGTCTCCACAGCAACCGGAACGAAATCATAAGTCGGTTCCAAGACAGAGTACTTTGCGTGTTTGAGCTTGGCGGCATTTTCGGCCGCCGAACCAGCTGACTTAATTGTGTGCTTTAGATGGGACGCTGCAAAAGTGCTAACACAAGTTGCATCCCATAGGAGGCACCGCCCTCTCTGCCAGGGAACCAACGTCAACCCGTCTGGTCTTTTTCCGTCAGTCCGAGACAGACCCGGGGGCTCCAGGATGCACGGTACGTTGGCGGACACCATAGCCCGACGCACGATCTCATTGATAGAATGGTGTCTAGGGAACCGACCCGCACAAATATAAGTTTCACCCATACAAATATTGCACCCCTATTTAACCCTCTTAGGGGTGGAATTTTCTTAAACGCCGAAATTTTTTTTTGTATGTTAATGAGTAATCTTTCTACAAAGTTTCAAGTTCATAGTTCAAAAATTTATGTTTCCCCCATACAAACATTGCACCCCTATGTAACCCCCTTAGGGGTGGAATTTTCTAAAACGCTGAAATTACTTTTTTTGTATTTTAATAAGTAATCTTTCAACAAAGTTTCAAGTGTCTAGCTCAAAAAATAAAGTTTCTCCTATACTAACTATGCACCCCTATTAAACCCCCTTAGGGGAGGTATTTCCAAAAATCCCTTCTTATCCCTAGCCTACGTTATGAAAGTAACCTACTGTGCAAAAATCAACTCTCTAATATCAGTAGTTTCGGCTGTGCGTTGATGGTAGATCAGGACTTCTTCTTTTATATATATAGATCATGGTCATAATAACACCACCCACATCGATTTTTATTATTTTTTATTTTTTTTCCTCCCTTACCGCGGACCCTTTGGTACAACCTGGACCCAGCTCCACCGTGGCGGACAGAGCCAGCGGCGGGCAGGGCCATCGCGATCGGCGTCGCCGTCGTGGCGGACGGCCCATGGTAGGAGGTGGCTCCACAGTGGAGGACGGCACCAGACAAGGGGTGGCGCCATTGAGGCGGACGGCACCAGGGTAAGAAGTGATCGTTGTCGGCAGCGGCATCGTACCGGACTGCCGGGTAGCACCATTACATCATAACGATTGCTCCACCGCAGCGGCCGGCGCCGACTCGGCGGCACGCGGGACACTTAGGATATTGTTATGTAACTGACTCACCGAACGGTTCGAAAGATATTCAAACCTCCATTCCGGGCCCGACAATGTGGCTCGAGTCCCGCGCGAGCCCACGCAGGCTCGACTCGCGGCCGCGGGGCGGCGGGACTGCCTGCACGGACGCGGTTTGTCTCCCCGCACGCGCGGCGCCCGTCGGCTGCAGAAAGATGATCGCTAAGCGCGTTCCTCCTCCTCCGACGCGGAGCGACTCTCGTTGTTCATAATGCGATCCAAAACACTCGCGAACAACGAAGTAAAAAATAATTTTTTTACAAAAGAGGGTAGTCCGATAGTAAAAGTTATCACTCGCGATTCCCTTTTCTTAGTTATTCAGGACTCCCTCGAGGTTAAAGTGCGATCGGAACCTTTCGGCTGTCGATGCCGGACGAAACTACATATTTGACTGGGTGCGGATACGTTCGCAAGCAACCGTACGGTGCCGATCGTGTGGGTCGACATCCTGTCGGCCGCGAACGGCTGTTACCACGCTGTTACCGCCCGATCGTATGCGTCAACATGCTGCCGGACACGATCGGTTGTCGCCACATCCCTTCGTATTCTTTCCGATCCGATCCGATGCGGGCCGTTTGGTGGAAATAGTACTTATGTGTGTGTCTGTTTGTTTGTCCGTCTTTCACTGCAAAACAGAGCGATGAATCGATGTGATTTTTTAAGCGGAGATAGTTGAACGGATGGAGAGTTACATAGGATAGTTTTGGACGTTAATGTCTAAATAACCTTTGGAGGTGTGTTTATGAAATATGGAGCACATGTATCTCGCAACTCTCGCAAGTCTCAATAACTGTATGAGCCAAATTTTATATGTTTATGTGAAATAGTTTTTGAGTTATGAGGGGGTCAAACGTCTGTCCATCTGGAGCCGATGGTTCGTGTCGGTTACACAACTTATACACACGATGCTGCTGGCCAATTCAGTTAGCTTGACACGCTTAGCGCGTGTCCATATTTATATTTAACCACATGAACTTGTGTTGTGTGTAGGTACTAACTAACCGACCAAGCGGAAAGTCAAACGTAGGGTCATTGTCTAAGTTGCGTGGTTGAAATGAAATGAAATGAAAGTTTATTCACGAGAACATATGGTACAGTAGATGTTATAAGTGTAGTAACATTGTTGACCCTTAATACGTTCTACCTTAAGGCATGTGAAAATAGTTTATTATGACATGAGTAAGTCATTCATGTCAAAATTAAAAATAAATTTAAATTGCGTGCATATATTCTTAATTATCAAAATACGAATTTACTAAAATTTAAATTGAATTAATTGTCAATTGCCTAAGAACATGCTTGACATAACAACGTTTAAATTTGGCTTCGAATATATTTATTAATAGATTATAATTTATAATTTTAAGGCTTTTAGCACGATTAATCTATATACACCGTGGACGTTAATAACCCGAAAGATTTTAACCACGCATTCCTGAGGTCATTAGGAGCAAGAAATGTTATATGAACCCCAACAAAAATTCAGCAAAAAATATATTTTTTTTGCTTGTTTTGTCGGTTTTTGTAAATAAAACTTGGATAACTATCGCTTTTCTATGGAAATTATCCATTTTAATAAAACGGTAACGATTATTTTTTCAAAGTTAAATTTAGTGAGTGGTAGCTGGCACTTTGATATCTGTCAATAGCGACGCAAAACTGGCCAACATCGGTAGCAAAGTCGCAATCAAAAGAGCTAAATGCACGTTAGTAATCAAAATAAAAAGTTTACATGAAAATTGATAATATCTTCAAAACTAAGCCGGCAGTGACTGGGGTTCACATAACATTTTTTGCTCCTAATGACCTAAGGAATGCGTGGTTAAAATCTTTCGGGTTATTAACGTCCACGGTGTATATAAAAGAAGAAGTCCTGATTTACCATCAACGCACAGCCGAAACTACTGATGTTAGAGAGTTGATTTTTGCAAAGTAGGTTACTTTTATAACGTAGGCTAGGGATAAGAAGGGATTTTTGGAAATACCTCCCCTAAGGGGGTTAAATAGGGGTGCATAGTTAGTATAGGAGAAACTTTATTTTTTGAGCTAGACACTTGAAACTTTGTTGAAAGATTACTTATTAAAATACAAAAAAAGTCATTTCAGCGTTTTAGAAAATTCCACCCCTAAGGGGGTTACCTAGGGGTGCAATGTTTGTATGGGGGAAACATAAATTTCTGAACTATTAACTTGAAACTTTGTAGAAAGATTACTCATTAAAATACAAAAAAAGTAATTTCGGCGTTTAAGAAAATTCCACCCCTAAGAGGGTTAAATAGGGGTGCAATGTTTGTATGGGGGAAACATTATTTTTTGAACTACAGACTTGAAACTTTATAGAAAGATTACTGATTAGTATACAAAAAAAGCAATTTCTGCGTTTTGGAAAAAGCCACCTTTAAGGTGGTTAAAAAGGGATGAAAAGTTAGTTTGGGGGAAACTTTTTTTTGAGCCAGAGACTTTGTAGATAGATTACTTATTAAGATACAAAAAAAGTAATTTCAGCATTTTATAAATTTCCACCTCTTAGGGGGTTACATAGGGATGCAAGGTTTGTATGGGGGAAACATTATTTATTAAACTAGAGACTTGAAACTGTAAAGAAAGATAACTTATTGTAATATAAAACAAGCACGTCCGACGTTTGAAAAAAATCTACCCGTAAAGAGGTTAAATAAGGGTGCAAAGTTTGTATGGAAGGAACTTTATTTCTTGAGCTAGAAACTTGAAACTTTGCACAAATATTACTTATGAAGATACAAAAAAGTTGTTTTACCGTTTTAGAAAATTCCACCCCTAAGGGGGTTAAATAGAGGTGCAATGTTTGTATAGAGGGAACATTATTTTTTGAACTAGAGACTTGAAACTTTGCAGAAAGATTACATATCAGAATACAAAAAGAGTAATTTCTGTGTTAAAGAAAATTCTTCCCTTAAGAGGGTTAAATAGGGGTGCAAAGTTTGTAAACAGGGAACTTTATTTTTTGAGCTAGAAACTTGAAACTTTGTAGAAAGATTACTTATTAAGATACAAAAAAAAGTGATTTCACCGTTTTAGAAAATTCCATCGTTCCTTAAATAGGAGTACAAGTTTTGTATGGGGGAAACATTATTTTTTAAACTATAGACTTGAAACTATATAAAGATAACTTATTACTAAACAAAAAAAGCACTTTCGACGTTTTAGAAAACTCTACCCCTAAGCGGGTTAAATAACGGTGCAAAGTTTGTATGAAAGGAAATTTAATTTTTAAACTATAAACTTGAAACTTTGTAGAAAGATTACTTATTCAGATACAAAAAAGTAATTTCAGCGTTTAAGAAAATTCCACCCCTAAGGGGGTTAAATAGGGGTGCAATGTTTGTATGGGGGAAACATTATTTCTTAAACTAGAGACTTGAAACTGTAAAGAAAGATAACTTATTGTAATATAAAACAAGCACGTCCGACGTTTGAAAAAAATCTACCCGTAAAGAGGTTAAATAAGGGTGCAAAGTTTGTATGGAAGGAACTTTATTTCTTGAGCTAGAAACTTGAAACTTTGCACAAATATTACTTATGAAGATACAAAAAAGTTGTTTTACCGTTTTAGAAAATTCCACCCCTAAGGGGGTTAAATAGAGGTGCAATGTTTGTATAGAGGGAACATTATTTTTTGAACTAGAGACTTGAAACTTTGCAGAAAGATTACATATCAGAATACAAAAAGAGTAATTTCTGTGTTAAAGAAAATTCTTCCCTTAAGAGGGTTAAATAGGGGTGCAAAGTTTGTAAACAGGGAACTTTATTTTTTGAGCTAGAAACTTGAAACTTTGTAGAAAGATTACTTATTAAGATACAAAAAAAAGTGATTTCACCGTTTTAGAAAATTCCATCGTTCCTTAAATAGGAGTACAAGTTTTGTATGGGGGAAACATTATTTTTTAAACTATAGACTTGAAACTATATAAAGATAACTTATTACTAAACAAAAAAAGCACTTTCGACGTTTTAGAAAACTCTACCCCTAAGCGGGTTAAATAACGGTGCAAAGTTTGTATCAAAGGAAATTTAATTTTTAAACTATAAACTTGAAACTTTGTAGAAAGATTACTTATTCAGATACAAAAAAGTAATTTCAGCGTTTAAGAAAATTCCACCCCTAAGGGGGTTAAATAGGGGTGCAATGTTTGTATGGGGGAAACATTATTTCTTAAACTAGAGACTTGAAACTGTAAAGAAAGATAACTTATTGTAATATAATTTTAGCACGTCCGACGTTTGAAAAAAATCTACCCGTAAAGAGGTTTAATAAGGGTGCAAAGTTTGTATGGAAGGAACTTTATTTCTTGAGCTAGATACTTGAAACTTTGCACAAATATTACTTTTTGAGATACAAAAAAATATGTTTCACCGTTTTAGAAAATTCCACCCCTAAGGGGGTTAAATAGGTGTGCAATGTTTGTACGGGGAACATTATTTTTAGAATAGACTTGAAACTTTGTAGAAAGATTACTCATTAGAATACAAAAAACCAGTTGTCAGCGTTTTATAAAATTCCATCTCTAACGGGGTTAAATATGGGTGCAAAGTTTGTTTGAGGGAAACTTTTCCTTTTGAGCTAGAAACTTGTAACTTTGTAGAAAGTTAATCTATTTAAATACAAAAAAAGTAGTTTTAGCGTTTAAGAAAATTCCACCCCTAAAATGGTTAAATAGGGGTGCAAAGTTTGTATTAGAGAAACTTTATTTTCTTAGCTAGAGACTTAAAACTTTGTAGAAATATTACTTATTTAAAAAAACTCCTAAGGGGGTTAAAAGGGGTGCAAGGTTTGTATGGAGGAAACTTTATTTTTTTGCTAAAGACTTGAAACTTTGTAGAAATATTAGGTACTTATTAAAATTAAAAAAATTACAGCGATTTAGAAAATAGAACCCCTACTTAGAAAATTCTACCAAAAATGTACGCGGACGAAGTCGCGGGCGGCCGCTAGTGGATACATAAACTCCCAACGAATGCGCGAGCACCCAGCGGTTATACGACCGCGTTTTAACAGAGATCAGTACAGAGCCATCGTTTGTATTAAAGACTCAAATTCCTTTGGAAGCTTGGAGATGGTAGTAAGATTTGGCGTAACTTCTCCCCAGCCACAGCCACTTCAAAATGTGTGTTTCTAGTGTGAATGTGTTGGATTTATTAAAAAAAAAAAATTTGTTTAACATTTTTATAGACTAGTAGGTATTTAAGATTGCTATAGATTTAGATTTTAGATAGATTTTCTCGTAATTGTACTATGTATCTTGCGGAAAAAAAATGAGACATTTGCCGAAACCTCCCCTCTGCCCAAAGTAAGATTAGATGAGATTCGGGTGAACCCGCTCCCCCCCCCCCTTGAACGTGTCACGTAATTAATGACCGCCCCGAGGATTTAAATAAAACAACGTGAAAACATTTAAGTTATGTGAATTATATTCCCAAACAATGAACAGATGCACATTTTTACACAATTCTACTAGGTATTTATTCGGTGTATGTATAGGTAAGTAGGTACATGTCGGTTTTCTTACAAAAGTTAGTTCTTATTTTTCTAAATAGTTATTTACAGCCTTTATTGGAATAATATTTAAAACTTGTTATTTCAGTTACAGTAAACCATAAAAAAAACCTTTAATTAATTTACCGAATTAATAACGTTGGGATTCATCATTTTACCGAAAATCGTCTCCTAATCCACTGTTCGCAGATTTTTATCATCACTTAGGAATCATTCATCGAACTTCGTTAGAGATCGCTCATACATTTGTTCGAATTACCTTTTCCACAAGGATCAACTCATCGAATTTTCTCGAAACTCCTTCGACATAACCGTACGTAATTTTCAGTGATGTACCTATATCTGATAAAAAAAACGAAATTAAATTCGTGGAATAGCTTTCGGCGACATGAAAATCGGCGTAAGAAATTTCGATAAAATGGTCTCCCAATAATGTAACTTTGTAGAATATATTTTTTTAAGAATGCGAGTGAAAATATATTCATGTGAATGCCTGGTATCTATGTAGATACCAGTTTTTTTTTCAATAGGTCGCGACCCTAAAAGCCCTCATCTACTTTTCGGCCTTTAAAATAACTCCTCCTAACTAAAATGTCTTAAAAATATGGACACTGATTCTCAGTTGAGTTAATTTACACAAAGTTAATTTCGAAAATGAATAACAAAGCGCAAAATGGAGCGATACAAAGAAGACTTTCGACTGCTTCAGTCTTAATTCGATGTTTTGTATATTTTAATAATGGCACTACCTACTATGACAATCTAAGTACAAAAAATACCATTTTCATTGGTAGAAATGGATAGGAATATATTCATAAATAATTTACAATGTAAAAATGAAATGTACTTACAAAAATACTTATCTTTCTTTTATTTTTTCTGTAAAACCAATCACTTAGTATTAGTACATATCATAGAAAACTACAGGGCACTGAAGATTTTATGTAATTTCAATTCCATACTTAGATTAGACCTGCACAATCAATAGGTCTAAAATCCAACGCTGAATTTAGTGGGTCAGTCTTGTTTTATTACCAGTGTCTTACTGCATATTCGGCTGCATAAAAGCGCAAACATTTGATTGGCGCATTGTATCTCTAGACCTAGCCCCAGTTTGTTCTATGACTAGTCGGCGTTCTTTACGTTGGAATTCCAACAATCATTGATAGATTGGTCGCTGAATCTTGACGTTATAAGACCTTGAATACTGGTAGAACAACGAGAACCGCCTAGCTAGCATTATAGTGTTTATGTCGGACATAAAGCATTCGTCTAGCTCGATATGTTTTAAGGTCTCGTTTTACTGCTTATCGTCAGAAATTTGACTATAAAACCTATCATGCTAGCTGGTTTATGTTGGAAATAAACTTGATCACGTACATTAAGGCGCCGTAGGTTCAGCGAAGTGAAGCGAACAGAGATTTTGAAACAATATAATGCGTCTGTTTATAATAATATGGTTTCGAAAAAATACGAATAGTAATCTTGAGGCTTTTTTGCAGGGAGATCAGTGAATCAAAACATGATTAAGCAATTTTCGCATGATAGAAAAAAAATCACGAACATAGGTCTAAAAGGGTCTAAAATACACTTAAAATATTCGTAACAAATTATGCACAAAAGCTAAAAACATTAAAATGGCTTCTAAAAATTGGCAATATCATGTTTGAGAGAACTCAGTGATTACTTTTTTATTTATTTAAACGGCCAAAAAATGAAAATTAAAAAACATGATATCCGCGCTTCCGAGCACGCTCTTCCGTCTCGCTCATGCTTATGCTCAGTGAGAGGGAGAGAAGACCATGAACCTACGGCGCCTTAACGTTTGTAATATGGACTTCGTGTATATGCATATAATTGAACGCGATGTGTTGGTGATTTTGGACGTCATCCATTGCAATGGAGGTATTATATCTGTTAATATAATTCGCGCTGAGAACAACTTAATCTAAATTTGAAAGTTTCGCGTGTAATCATATAGGACTACCTACTGTTCTAAACATCTTGTTCAAAGGAATGCGTTACTTACTATTTACATAATATTATGTTATTGCTATCTAATACCTTATTTAATTATTTTGACAAGTATTGTGATGTGATTGTCTATATTAATTTACAATGTTTTACATTCATAATATTATCAAAACCAATCTGATATTTATAATAATTTAGTTACATGATATTTATTTATGAATGAATAATGAGCTTCATAGTCGTACTACATACAATAATAACATTGCAGCAAAGAGGCCTATTAAATTGGGAAAAAAACACAACGGTGTAGTAAAAAAAATAAAAAATAGGCCACACGAATGGTTTAGATTGGTAGCTTGGTTGCGTTTATAACGACCAGCACAGCTATCACGAGACGGTGCGCGAACTCCCTCAATTTTTCTCGCACTATCCGTCTCTTACTTATTAGAAAACTTAGAACAAGAGGTATACTCGTAGTGCGAGAAAAATCGAGCGTGTGTCACGGCCGTGTCATGAATAGTCATGATAGACGTGCAGAGAGGCTGCCGCGAAACGAAAACGAGCTGCGTGCTGTCGCACTTGCTAGTTTGAGCGACAGAGAGGGAAATACACGAACGAAGTTCGCTTTCGATTCGCGGTAGGCCCTCGGACCAACAAGAAATGGTTTCTTTTATTTTGGACATAAAGTATTCGTCCCGTACTTGCCAGTAAGTATACAAAAAGTGTGATATGAACGCGGCGTGGTACAGTCAAGTGCAAAAATATGTCGATTTAATCCTCTCAGTACCGAAACCTTAATCCGCTGACATAAGAGCGATGGGACATATTTATGAGAAAGTTGTATTCACCCATATTTCTACATTTGACTGTACTCGCTACGCACAGGCGGCAGTACGGTATAGTTTTTGTCCTCTACTAGCAAGTACGTGCGTGTGAGGGGAACGAATACTTTATGTCGGGCTTAAACGCATTCGTGCTAGCTACTCTGGCTAGTCTAATAATGACAACCGCAACCACATGACCTCGCCCAAAGGCCTTTTAAAAGGCAGCCTCCTCTTCAATGGAATGTATATCATTCTAAACTGGAACAGAGTTATTAATATGGTGAACCTTTTAATTCTATAATCGTACCGAATTACCGATAATACAATTTGAGCAGTCGCCCCACCATAAATTCGAAAATTTAATAAATATCTACTTAAAATAAAGGTATTTGTAAGAGGCTATTCAAGTATTACGTAAGACTAATTTAACTACTTTCTGACCCTACCTCCCCCTAGACTTTGATTGTAAAATAAAACGCTTTCCTTGTAAAATAAGACATGTTTTGATCCACCCCCCCAAAACGTCTTACGTAATAAATGAACAGATCCTAATCGAGTTCGGATATACATTTAACACGAGAGTATATGCAATTAGGATTATATTACTATTCTATGCCTTGATACATGATTATATTACACCTCTTTTTAGATTCAATGCTTGCCTTTATCAGTGCCAACGACCTCGATATTATACCTACATATATTACATGAATACTATAATTTAATAACATTTACGAATTGTTAAACATTATATTCGAGACTCTTCACGTTATTTCTGTAAACTGTAGTTTCTAATACAAAATGCAAACTGATTTTTTGTCAAGAAAATCCATTTCGTTGGATAGTTGAGATTATTGAAGTAGGTAGACCGAATTGCATCAAAGTAGGTCATTTAAAAAGTAACTATTGGAAAGAAGAGTTACGATTTAAATTCCAATGATAGTTTTTATAAAAAGTCGGCCACATTATATAAATAATGTCAACAATACCAAATTGGAGCTTTAAATACATTAAAAACACTGTACATGTATACATATGTATGAGTACAAAGCCTTTGTTTTAAGTGGAAAGTCCATTTGCTCCTGGAAAAGGCAAGTAGTGAAAAAGTCCTCACACGGTCCACACTCATCGCGAAAAACTAGACTAAACATCATAACAATAAACCTCCCATCTCACACGAACCTACATTTTATGGGCTAAAAGTATCAACCCTAGTGACCACAATTTCATATATTACAACGGATGCAATATGTCACATCAACTTGCTACACTTCGAATGAAAGGTATGTATTGCTGTCCCATTCCAACTATAGAAAGTTGTTGTGTCAAATTGCAAGGTGTGTAATGGTCATAGTCACACACCTACACACCTATCAACTCGGCACCGCGTGATGGTGAATTGCATAGGCAAGAATAGCTGGGCAGCTAGCATGATTTTTATGGCCATGTTTAACGTGACGTTTTGGGTCATTTGAGTCGTGACCATAAAAGCTATCGTGTTAGGCGTTGTTGATAAGCCGCCGGGTTGATGGTGTGGCTACCTTTATAAGTCGTCGGTGTCCGCGCACAATCCCGCAGCGAGTGTGGAATACAGGTAAATTAATGATAGCTGACGTGAATGAATCGAATAAAAAAAGTGAAAGAAGGTATCTAAACACAATTATTATAATGGACGCTTGGTGCGGGCAACCTCAGCACGGCTATTACGCGACGGCGCGCGAGCTCTCTCGATTTTTCTCGCACTATCCGTCTCTCTCTTATCAGAACAAGAGGTATGGTGCGAGAAAAATCGTGAGTATGTCGCGGCCGTCCCATGATAGCCGTGCTGAGGTTGCCCGCACCAAACGTTATATAAGCTATTTTTGTTTTAAAGTAATACGTTATAGTGAGAAAACAGTTATCATATGCACCAAACTTCGATAAATATAATCAAAACAGAATTGTACAAAGCAAAACGAATTGTAAAGGCATTGACAAAAAAAACATTCCCTTTTCACGTCTGGGGCAAACAACCGTACAGCCCGCCTCATGAAGAGCGGTTACCGTTAGCTTCCATGAATTTACCCATACATGTTTGGACTATAGTAACTTAAGCTTAAGAGATTCCGTTAGGCCCGGAGATCTCGGGGCTTAGGGTAGGGTCATACGCTGGCCCCAAGCAGCCGCTCGTCCGCGGAATGGTCCTCTTCCTCCGAAGCGGACTTCTCTTTCTTTATGGACTGGTATCTCACCTGGAGAGGTGCATCCGTTTGTAAATGCTAAAGCAAACCTTTACTCAGTAAGAATTCTGACTGTAGATGAAACGGCGCATCCCTAATACACGGCCTAATAATCAATTCTCAATTCTCAATTCTTTATTGCATTCCACACCGCCCACATATATTTTTCTCTTTCTCTATGCATAGGTTATTAAAAAGAGACGTAAATATAGTGAACGCTGATTATTTGCCTATACATTAGAATAAGTAAGAATAATAAAGAAATATCGTAAATAAGGAAGAGTTAACATAATTGAAAACGGGAATTTGCCATGAAAACGGGAATTTGCCATGAAAACAACATGAAGATGAATTGAGAACCTTCCCCTTCTATTAATCATCATCATCATATCAGCCGAAAGACGTCCACTGCTGGACATAGGCCTCCCCCAAAGAGTGCCACAATGACCGGTCCCGCGCAATGCGCATTTAGCCGACTCCCGCGACCTTTACCAGGTCATCTGTCCACCTTGTGGGGGAGCCTACCCACGCTGCGCCTTCCGGTTCCGGCACCCCAACGCGGCCACCGATTCTACGAGCAATGTGCCCCCCCGCCCACTGCCCCTTAAGTTTAGCTATTCCTCCGCTTTACCTTGGTTTTGCTGCGGATCAGCCTCATTTCTGAAGCGATCGCGCAGAGAAACTCCCAGCATAGCCCTCTCCATTGCCCTTTGGGTGACTTTGAGCCCCCTTCTATTAAAGTCGGTTAATTGACGCGAATTATGGAGTTACTCATTAGGTGTCCGGATTCAGAGGTAGTCCCTAAATTCCTTATGAGGAATCACGCAAAAGGCAAAGTCTAAGGGTCGTCGCACACGGGCCACACGCGACAGCAACAAACGCCGACACGTAGTAGCGACGATTTGTATGAAAACTACAGGAAATATGCCAGTGGCGACGTTTGGCCAGTGGCCCGTGTGCGGCGACCCTAAGCGCGTAGGTACACATCATGATCATGACAGGTAATGTAGAAAAAGAAACTGAATAAGTCGAAATAATCACATAATAACGTGTCACATATTAAAAAAAATACTGGTTCAACTGCATGGTGTGCAGCTAATTAATGTGTTATTAGTATATCACCACGATAGGTAATATCATAAAATAACATACAACCCACGACCTTCACGCGTCTATCATACAAAGACCAAACAAGATAAATTGCACATCTTCGGTATGCGAACCGAAATTCCTAAGCTATTATGGTACGCACCATTTTAGAATATATTTTTTTCTTGGTAATAATAGGAACTAGAAGTAGTAAAAGAATAGTAGTTTTTACTAATCTAAGAAATTAACAATCGTCTATTTTTCACTGCTAGTAACTAATAAAGTTAGTTCTTATCATTATCAGCTTCAGTAGTAACGGTAGGTACCGTACGGCTGTTAGCGGTAACGCTGAATTATAATGTATTACGTCACAAATAATAAGATCACACTTACAGGACGCGCCACATAAGTTTCTGTCTGCGATGTTAGCTACAATCTATCCCAGATAAGATTAGAAAAAAAATGCGTTAATTCGTCATGTGATCACAAGGAAGACCATTTAAACGCAATATCATTTGTTTTGTTATATTTGAAACGCACTCAATGATCGAAATTAGTAAAACTAGTACAACATGATGATATCCAAACTAATATTTTATATTCGAAAGTGACACACTTTGTCTGTCATGACATCTGTGTCTGCCCATTACCTCTTCACGCTTACAGCTGAACCGATTTAGATGAAATATGGTATAGAGATAGTTCTAGTCCTGGGGAAGCACATAGGATAGTTTTTGTCCCGGAAATCATCCCCTAATGCAGTGAAATTGGCGATGAAAGTTTGTGTGGAGCTACGATATAAACGACACGGACGAAGTCGCGGGCAGAAGCTAGTCCGAGATAAACCAAGAAACGTAGACGAATTTGTCCGTTAAAATTGTAGTGTTTTTGGAATGAGGTTATAGTCATGTCGCAGAGGGGTCTGACGGGTGTTCGGGAAGCGACAGCATGCTAAAATCACGGGCGCAAAGTTCTGTGGCGCGTACTGCACTGGTTGAATTAAATTTTAAGCGAGAACGCGCGAACGGTGATCCACCCGCAATAACTTTTTTTAACAACGATTTTACGACGGTGGCAAACAATCATCGGCCTGCCTGTACCGTTTATTTATTAACACGTTCACTACCAAGTGTGGTAAGCACTCGTAATGTTTGCTCAGATCAGCTCAGATACTCAGCCCGCCAGGCGGCCAGTAGCTGTAAACCTACACGCCTAGCGAGTTCTGTCGGTTTCTGGTGTATTGTTCCATTTTTAGTCCGGTTGCAAAAGTGTTAATTATGAATTATACGGTGAAGGCGCGGCGCAGGCGCAGCGCAGGCATGATGCCGCTTCAAAACGTTTTCATACAAAATGTTCCTAGGCGACTTGCGACATGAATTACACTCAAGAGGTTATTAGGAAAACAATATTTCTTTGCTATTCCGCTAAAAAACGTGCTGGTCTATTAGTGAAGATAAGATGCAACTATTTGCGTAAAAACATGCAAAAAAATTACAGCAAAACACCACCAATAATGACAAAAACCTCGACACGTGTTTCGCCTCTCTACGAGGCATCATCAGGAGATGCTGGCAGGAGATGTTGCTTGCGCCACGTCCACTGAGCTCAGTGGACGTGGCGCAAGCAACATCGACACGTGTCGAGGTTTTTGTCATTATTGGTGGTGGTTTGCTGTAATTTTTTTGCATGTTTTTACGCAAATAGTTGCATCTTATCTTCACTAATAGACCAGCACGTTTTTTAGCGGAATAGCAAAGAAATATTGTTTTCCTAATATATCATGGACTTCCGCAAAGTAACGCCTGATTCAATAAATTATTTTTTACTCAAGAGGTTGCCTGCGGCGCGGCGCAAACACCGCGCCGTCAGAGTGTAATTCACCAATGGACCTTATACTATTGTATTTAGGTCTACAATCGTTTGAAGCGGCATCATACCTGAGTTGCGTCTTGGCCTTACGCCGTCTCTGTATAATTCACGCCTAAGGAAGCTTGCGACTTTAGATGAATCACAAGCGCGTTGCCAACTTTTTTTATTGATTTTAGTATTCGATAGCAATATCTGATCAAGCATTAACGTCTTGACAATAGTCCTGCCCCACTATGCTGTAGGCAACTGTTTTTAACCTCACTGGTTCACCCACAAATATACATAGGTACATGCCGCGATTCGTAGTAACTAGGCAGACTAATATTTTAGCATCATTACCTAAACATTTTTAAATTTCAATTCGCAATTTGAATAGCGATAACGATGTGTGATGCATGATCAATAGGAACCTATACCTTGTCTATTTAAGAGAATTAGTACTAGAAAACAGAGAATGCACGTAATTGCTCAGCGATAAGGACGATGCACAGGCACAAGGTAGGTTTACATGCCGGTCAAAATTTAGTCAACATCTGTCGCTCGTACGGTGCGGACGCTTTCAAGTGCTTACTTTGGTTACAAATAAAAAATTGTAACCTGGCTCGTTTATTGGACTGTTTCCTATTTAACCTGTGACTCGGCTCGTTTGTTGGACTGTTTCCATGTACATGTTACTACAGACAAGAGTACTGTTTTATTGATTTTCTGCGTCATTGGCTTTGTTCTATTATTCACTTATTATTATTTTATTATTGATTCAAAAAATGAACCGGTGAACCGAATAGAAATATACCTTCTTATAAATATCATTATTTCTATTACTTCATAGTCAGTTCAAATGGATGGATATATTAAGCTGAGAATACTGTCTTACCTTAGATTTTAACTTCGAGCTTACTCCTCTCGGGTGATACATTAGGAAGTTGTCTGTCACCCAGAAAATTAAAATCTGTAAAGAAGAACAAATATTTCTTTAAACACAGGTAGTCAGAATATACAATACAGTCCGCACATCGTAGTTGTTTTACATGTCAGAGTGTGTGGTCTTACTGCTTTAAGAATAATCTGATTTAGGTAAGAAATTATACAAAATAATAGGCTGTAAAAAAAGGTTATTCTTAGCGTGAGTATCCACCAGAACTGTGCGAGGTTGCGAGTGGTTACGCTCGCGCATCGCTTCCTATTGGCCCATTTTTTCTTCGCCGCCGCCTCGCACAGCTCTGGTGGACTCACCATTACGGCCGATTCACACTTTGATTAGTGATTAGTGCAAGTTCATACATTTGCTGCGAGTGCGAGTAGCTTTTGTATGAAGGGCCAGGCCCTTAGCATTGGCGTACCTATATATAGGCCTGTTTGCGCTCGCGCCGGGTCTCAGGTTTGTTTAATGACCGGTATAGAATTTGGAGTCGGTGACCATCATCCTGGGGTGGGCAAAATTGCAAATAAAAAGTCGTCGTGAAGGCTCTAAACTTCAATTATATACGCGTTATGGCTGAGGAATAATTCTCCAAACCTAATCAGCCCAAGTTGGTCACAACCCAGTCATTGCATAAGCTTGTTAATTTTGTAGGTGTAGTTTCATAGGGATCATCTTACCTCTACCCTGGGGATCATCTTACCCATAGGGGTGTACAAGATTATTACTTTGTAAGGTTTTAAAAAAGAAGAAATATTTTAATGAAACCTCGATTAATTTCTAGTTTTTTGTGTATGAGGAAAGTGAATTAGATAAATATATCAATCAATCAATCAATATATTTATTCGTTCATCACAGGTACATGAGGTGGTAACATAATATTTAAAGGAACAGCTATGACGTGCCTTCTGGCGTACGAAATAATTGGTTGTTAATTAAAATCTAATCTGAGTAGTCTAACAATGAAAAGTCGATATCTAATACTACATTACATGTACAATATATGTCAAAGATCATTCAGATAATCTGCTACACTATAATAACACTTGGACAGTAAGAAATTAAATAATAAGGATTTAAACTTGTGTATTGTGGCCGTCTGCTACGCTTCTGGCAATTTATTAAACAATTTTGGTGCCATTACAAGTACACTCTTTTGCATCAAAGCTGTCTTAGTCTTACTAACTACCAACGCTGGTTTCCTTGGGCGAAGGTTGCAAGTTTGCTTTTGCTCTCTAAACTGAAAAAAAATCGAATTACTTTTGACAAAAATACAACACTCGAAAATGTAGACATGGAAATGTCAGTAACTTTAGGGACTGAAAATAAGGCATGCAGCTTTGCTGGGGATTCAGTCCACAGATAGCCCTTACACATCGTTTTTGAGCCCTGAATAGTGTACCTCGATATGTAGAGTTTCCCCAGAAAATTATTCCATATCGCAGGGTTGACGAAACAAATCCGTGATAAGCGGTTAGTACAGTATTGCGGTTGGTGATTTTAGACAATTTGTACAGAGCATATGAAAATCGGTATAGTTTCTTGCATACTTCTGCCGATTGCGACAGAAGTTGCTATCTACGACATGTTGCTATCTAACAAGATGCCTAAAAACGTATACACTTGCACCTTATCGACAGTTTTGCCTTCATGTGTAATATTTAGTGTTGGAAATTCATTTCTTTGGCTAAACTGCATTAATTTAGTTTTTTCTAAATTCACTTTTAAATTATTATAATCTAACCAGTCAATAATATGTCTTAAATTAGTATTCATTGCATTCTCATAGTCATGTCGCTATTTTTCTCTATAAATACGGTGCTGTCATCGGCATATAGCACCATTGGATACTGGCTAGATTTAATAATGTCATTTACATAGACTAAAAATAGTAATGGGCCCAGAATGCTACCTTGTGGTACCCCATATAAGATATGTCTTTTATTAGAAGTATATATAATTTCACGTTTAGTAACAGGACATATTTGTATAATTTCTGTGAATTGTACTCGACTTTCTAAGTATGACCTCATAAGATCTAGAGCATTACCCCGAATCCCATAATGATTCAGCTTTTCTAACAGTAGTTTATGATCTACGTGATCAAAAGCCTTCGTCATGTCCATGTAAATGGCACAAGACGGCTTTCTTTTGTCAAGGCTATTGACAGCTCTAGAGACAAAGTCGTAAATAGCTACGTTTATTGACATGTTTTTTCGAAATCCTCTTTGCTCATCGATTAGTATCCCGTATTTTTCAAAATTATAATTTGTTACAGATGATCTTCTCAAAGATCTTTGACATTACTGGTAACAAAGCGACGGGGCGATAATTACTTGCATTCGATTTATCACCCTTTTTGTATAATGGTTTTCAGCAATTTTTAAGTCGGCGGGAAAAGTGCCTGTAATGAAGCTAAGATTTACAATATGAGACAGCGGTAATGAGATGAAGTCACTTACATATTTAATGACTTTCGTGTTTATGCCATCGAATCCAACGCTATTTGTGTTCCTTAGGCAAGCAATGGTCTTTATAACTTCTTCGGGTGTAGTTGGGTTCAGAAAAATAGAGTTAGAATTCATAGGCATGTTTATGGATTGTTTGTGAGAGTCATTATGTGTGATTTCATCCATGAAGAAATCATTAAAGCCATTCACAATGTCTGATGGCTTTGTATAGGATATACCATGAGCTATTAGCTTGCTAATAGGCTCCTTTGGTTTACAAACTTTGGCTTTGTTTATAATTTGCCACGTAGCTCTCGTTTTATTTCTAGATGAAGAGATAAAGAAATGATTTTGAGCTCGTTGTGTCAGTTTTATCACTCTCTTTAGTCTATGAGCATACGCCTTATATGCATGTTTATTTTCATGCGTTTTATTTAGTCGGTAAAGCCACAGTGCGTGCCTTTTTTTTAACAGCATAATCGGATTCCATTTGATATCCACTTAGGCCTAGCTTTTAGAGATTTTTTGATTAACACATAAGGAAAACAAAGATTATATACAATTTTAAACATGTCCAAAAAATATTTATATGATTTCTCGACATCATTTGACGAGTATACATCATTAAAAGTTAAACATTTAATGTGTTTTCGGAATAGTTCAAGGTTTTCTTGGCTATAGTCTCGGCGTCTGATACGCCACGATGTAAATGAGCCACTTTCATGAATAGGGCATTTCAAAGTTTGGGCAGAATGGTCTGATAAAGCTAGCTCTAATACCTCGCCTTTAGCGTCTTTTATATTGTGGGCAAAATTGTCAAGGCATGATCCACTAATACTTCTCGTAGGTTCCTTTAGTTCAAGTGACAAATTATAACTAAGTAGCAGATAAATAAATTCTCGGCTAGTTGGCGTGTCTTTCAAGATGTCTATATTATAGTCGCCACCTTTTTATTCCTTAAAGTACATGTTGACTGTAATATAATTTCTAGGTTTTTGCGGAAGATATCCATACTAGAACCAGGAACCCTGTATATTCATACAATTATCATATTAAAATCAGTGAGATCTATCGCACAACATTCGATGACACACTTTACGGACAGATCTTTGATATTTTCTAATACTTTATAGCGAATTCCGGTCCGCACCATAAGACATGCTCCTCCTCTTCTCTTGTCTCTACAGAAACTGGTGGCCAGGGAGAAGTTAGGGATAGATAAGAGTAATTCATTATCAGCTGTCATATTGTGTTCTGTTATTCCAATGATGTCTATTGGCATCTGCTGTATTTCAAGGTCTCGTAGATGTATTGATAGCTCGTCATTTTTTCCAAGTAGCCCTGATATATTTTGATGAACGATGAGTAGTTGTTTGTGTAGATCGAGCTTTTTGCGGGGGAGTGATTTACGTTCGGTTACTGTATAGCTCTGTGTTGTAGACTGTTTATCCGCCAGGGGAGATAATGCTGCCTGCTGTGGTACCGAGTGACAACTGCTGTGACGAGCGCCTCGCCCGTCAGTCGCTGTGACGAAACCTATCGTTCTGGTCAACTGGGGAATTCATTTTTGGATTCGTATTAAGTTGTACTTCTTTGTGGTTTTCTTTCATTGATTCTCGATGTCCAGGTATGTCTACATGTTTTAATGGTGAGAAGTAATCAGATATCTTCCTTTGTACTTCCTTATAGATTTTTTTCTTCGATTCCCGAGGTCCAGCAGCATGACTGTTCCAGGAAATAAACCCACTTACATGACCTAGAATATTTTCCATTCCTTGATTGTTAACACGTCCTGTGATTCCAGAAAACATTTCCCAACTCAGGTCCAGGTTTGAATCAAAGGAAAAATGTCTCTCATGAGGTTTTATGTTAGTACGTAGTAATTTATTGAAAAACTCAATCCTATAATTATATAAGGGTCTACCACGGGTGTCTATCATTTTATCGAAACGCATTACGTCGATTTACATTTCGCCGAAAACTATTCCACGAATTTCATTTCGTTGTATTTGTTGTTCACATAATCTTCAATTCATAGTTTTTTATTTCATCGAACAACTTTTCACCGTTAATCGTTTCGAATTTGTCTCAAATCGTAGCGTAACGATTCATCGAATTTACTTTTCATAGAATAGTCAGTTGTGTATAGTATAAATTTATCGAAACACGGTTCAATGTTGGTACGTTCCATGTTGCCACGATCAATATTTCATTTTTCTACCAAGCTGTTTACCTATAGGTCATTTCGTCTAAGTATATAATACCTGATGGATAAAATGGGTCCACATTGACTCATATACGCTTCGTATACGATGTAGACGTAATATTAAGCCTAAGTAAGTGATATTAAAAAAACGGTTCTGTCGCTTCGCCGGCCGCTACCGCGGCACGCTCGCTGCGCTCGCTCGGCTCGCGCGCTATAGGATCACAGTTCACCTAACACTCCTCCTCGCTTCGCTCGTCGTCGTACCTACACTGGCCTGCCTTAAAGTAGAATAGGAAGGTAATCCGATATCCAGACGGAGAGGTGGGTAGGCTTAGAGCTCTATGTATACGTCCAAAGTCACTATGAAATGTACCTACTCAGTTCGTTGAAAGGTAAATATTATCAAGTGACAAACACAGATAAACGATTTTCTATGTAATAATAATTTTGGGAACTGAAACTTATGTTAAAACAAAATTATAGTAACGGTGATTCGATGAATGACTATGTCGATGAACAAATAAAATATTAAAGTGAAATTCGACGACTTCATTTTTGTGTAAATGGTATTTCGAGCAAATGTATGAGCGATCTAACGAAGTTCGATGAATGATTCCTGTGTGATGATGAAATTCTGCGAATAGTGTTACGGGAAACGATAATCAATGTAACTATTTTCGGTAAAATGATGGTTTCCCGTCTACCACATATGTAAGTCGGGCATACCACAATTATGTTTGTATGTTTGATCGAATACAGTTTATCAGTAATATATTTCATACTCTTCATTTTCCTGAAAGTCTTCTTCTCCAATTATTATCACATAATAATCTGCCAAGGTTAGTTTTTTTACATGAGATTCAGTTTGATGCAGTATTTCCCTGATCCCGCCACCAGTCGTAATATAATGGCAGTAGTTGTAACCATTCAGGATCTCGTTATTCCCTATAATTTCTGTAATTTTACCGTTTTTTTCTATTACTGGCTAAAACTACTAACTAATCTGTTTCTGGTGGGGTTCTTTTCGAGACAATGGATGGGCTTGTTTTTAATCGTAGGGCTTGTTTTATTAGAAGAAATTTCAGGTTTAGTGTTCCTTGGTGAGGTTAACTGTTCATTTTGGTGTGTATCAATTGTCATCAAATGGTCGACATTCTTATTTAAGTCTGTGCATTGTCCAAGTCCCTTAATGATTTGTTGGAGCCTGCATAATTCTTGTTGGGATTTAAGAAGGTCGATTTCTAGTTCTTTTATCTGCCTTTCCATAGCAGCAACTTTCGCGGAGCTTTCGGCTTGTGGATCACTACTAGTAGTAATCGCCTTTAGTTTTGGTTTACCTCGAAAAATATGCATTTCACAGCGATTCCCGCTTAAGGGGATCATCTCGTACTACCTTCCCCTAACTGTGAAATGCTTTCGAGGTTGAATAGATGAAAGATGGTGGAAGGTGTAATAATAAGCTACAATAACTTTATGCAGATATCACTTGTGACGTGACTTCGCCTGCGTCACGAATAAACAATAGAACGCGTCCAACGATGTCGCTGTTTATTGACTGTAGTCTAGTGTTCTACGAGATAACAAATGTTTGTACAAGTGGATCTCTTTAGATAACAGCTGACTAAACGAAATTGGCAGAGGCAAATTACTTCAGGGTGTCCACACAGTACGAGTATTCTTGTTGTGTGTAGAATCGCCTGCATTGTTGGTGTTCCACTTAGGGCTCTTATACAGACGAGAGACAGCACGCCGCGACCGCCCGCGACAGCAATCGGCGATCATCGTAGACGGTCGCCGATACGCCGCGGCGATCGCTGTAGAGTCGCAGCGCGCACTCGTCGATGTGTGTGTGAGAAAGTAAGAGCCCTTAAGAAAAAATGCCTTGTTCATTGCAACAAGCTATGTTAACTCTGTCCCTTCCAACAAATGAAGCAAGACTTTCAAACGATTATCGCCCTAATGGCCCGGCCACGATAATGCGCGGCACCCGCAGCACTAGCGCCAGCAGCGACTTGGCGAACGTGGCCAGCGCAGCATGCAGCACGCACTGGCAGATCCAAGCTGAGCATGTTGGGGGCTCGGATAGTTGGGAACACACTTACGTTGACAAAGAAGGGTATGATGAGCATCACGACGGCCAGCTCCAGCTTGGGGTCGGACACGGGCGAGAGCGGCAGCGTGGCGAGCGCGCGCACCACGCGCGGCACCCGCAGCACTAGCGCCAACAGCGATTTGGCGAACGTGGCCAGCGCAGCGTACAGCACGCACTGGCAGATCCAAGCTGAGCACATGGGGGGCTTGCCTGCATGCAAAACAATTCAATCTTGGTATAAGCCTTATATGTTAGCGACTGGTTAGCCTAGTGGGTAGTGACACTGCCTAGAAAGCTGAAGGTCCATGGTTTGACACCCGGTTAGAGTAAATATTTGTATCATGAACATAAATATTTGTTTCTGAGTCTTGGAAGCTATGTAAAGTGTCCTAAAAAATACAGTCTGGAATATGAGAACCCACAAATATCAGTATAGCAACAGATGCACATTCACATACCAAGTTGGGAACTAATTTTAATAATATAAGAATGTCTTACCATATTCTCCAAAGTTGATAAGTGGTATATCATAATTTCTGGCACAGTACTGGGCTAGCCTGATGCCGGCCCATATAATCAATAAACCTAAAGTAGAGTCCACCATGAAGTTAACTATGTACCTAGATGAAAATAAAAATAACATTTACATTCCACAAATGTTGCAGATACTTCTATGTATTTTTGAACTTTCAATGAAGTCAATTTTTAAACAAAATCAGTTATGTAACAGGAAGTGAAAGGCAAAACGCCACAGACTATGATAATTAATTCAAATGACATCCCTGACATAACCAGAGAGGTGATATCAGTTTACCTGATATCACCTCTCTGGTTATGTCAGGGAGTAAAGATATTAGTAACCGAACGAACCGCACATATTACACTTGTTAATGCTTACCAAGTACAAGTATTTCCTTCAAAATGTGGAGAGATCCAAATATTAGCTGCATGTATGATGAGGGCCCCAAGGCCTTGTTTTGAGGTGTCATAAAACCAAATAAGCCAAGGTCTCCTGGCGTACCGGGGCTCACAAAACCTTTTACCTGAAATTAAATAAATCTTATTTTAAACAGGAAATGGACAACATACTAGGAAAATTGAATGAGTGCCACTAGCTCTTTGTAGATTGTTGAGAGTAGAATAATGAGGATATGATTATTATTTATTTAAAAAATCGGGAAGATGGGCCTCGTTAGCATTGTGCTGCAACCTGTCTAGGAGACGGATAACTCCAAAATATAACCCGGGGAGATGGGCCTCGTTAGCATTGTGCTGCAACCTGTCTAGGAGACGGAAAACTTCGAATCTAAACCCCCAATCCAAGGTGTTAACCGACCCGTGCTAAGGGATGCATGACCAGAGGGTGTCTGGTCGATAACGGAGGGTGTCTGTGTTGGCGGTCACAGGAAACTACTCTAATCCGTCTTACCTCAGTATCAGGGCTCTGCTGGGGTGGACTCGTAAATCCCTATTACTCGTGGGAACGCTATGGAGACTACATTTAAAAATCATCCGAATGGCGGCGACGTGGTACGCCACCCGTCACGTCTCGTTTCTCACGGGGGCGAGAAGCGGCTCACGAAAAGACGTTTTGCTACGTTGAATGTTGGAGGAGGTATGAGTGACAAAGGTGATGAGGTGTTACAGATGATGGATGAAAGAAGGATTGATGTGCTATGCGTGAATGAGACAAAGCGGAAGGGATGTGACACCACCACACACGGACCCTACACGGCTTATTGGTCAGGGGTGCCAAGCTCAGAACGGGCCTGTAAGGGAGTTGGTGTTATACTCTCCGCTAGGATGGCTAAGTGCGTGCTCATTCGTTCGACTGTGTGAGCCCTAGACTGATGTGGGTAAGAATGAAAGTAGGATTAGTGCGGATTTTTGTCGTTGGGGTTTACGCTCCTGTAGATCAGGGTGCGGGAAGTTCACAGCATCCACAGGATGAAAGACAGATGTTTTGGGATGAGTTGAGGGACGTGTTAGGGCTATGCAAGGACAACGAAAGGTTAGTAATGTTACGTGACTTTAATAGCTGGTTAGGACTGAAGAGAGATGGATTTGAAAAGGTGTTAGGGATGCATGGTGACGAAAGGGTTAACGAAAATGGAAGAAATTTGCCTCGAGTGGAATCTTTGTGTGGCAAACACAATGTTCGCCCATAAATGGATCCATTTGTACACTCGAGAGGCAGAAAATGTAAGGAAAAGCATGATTGATTTTATAATAGTTGACGAAAGAATGAGAAAGAATGTGCTAGACGCTAGAGTATATCGCGGATCCGGTGTCCACACCGACCACTTCCTGGTAATGTGCCGAATAAGTGGTCTGTTCAAGGGATGGCGACACCGACCCCGTATTACTAATAGCGTGTTAGAGAGAATAAAAGTAGAAAATTTGCAGGAAAAAGAAATGTGATGAGTTTGTCAGTAAGTTGAAGATTGAATTCGAAGGAATGGATGGTTTAAGCGAGATGGATGATTTATGGCACAACTTTAAAAATAAAGTTGTTAATGTGGCTCAGGAAGTGTGTGGTGTCAGTCAAAGGAGCAAAGGAAGAAAGGAGAAGAATGTGTGGTTGGATAAGGAAGTACAAGAAGCTGTATGTGAGAAGAAAAAGTTGTGGCGGGATTGGTTAGCTACAAGAGCTAACCAAAGAGCCAATAAAGCCTCCTTTGACGAAGTCAATGAAGCAAAAAAGGCATATTGAATAATGAAAGTGCGGGTGAAAGAAGTAGTAAAAAGAAAGACCATTTGGATGAAAGGCTGTCGCGGGATTTCCAGATATACATAAAATATTTCTGGAAATCCGTTAGACTAGCCAGAGGTAAGAGCCAGAACTCTGAGCTGAAGTCAGTCAAAGACAGGAATGGAAGTATGCTTAATGAGATAGAATGCATATTAGGGAGATGGAAGGAATATTTTGAAAGTTTGTATGATAGGGAGGAAGAAAATGGTTCAACCTCAAGTCTGAATGGTAGCGCAACCGAGGATGAAAGTAATATTAGCATGGACGAAATTGTGAAAGAATTGAGAGGAATGAAATCGGGTAAGGCTGCAGGGTATGACAGAGTTTCCGCCGAGATGCTGAAGGCAGGACAGGGCGTCATAGCGAGTCAGTTGTATCGCCTCTTCAATTTGTGCTACAGCACCGGCCGTGTACCTAGGGACTGGTGCAAGGCCGTAATCGTTCCTCTTTACAAAGGGAAAGGGTCACAACTTGACTGCAAAAACTACAGGGGCATTAGCTTACTCAGCATCGTCGGCAAATTGTATGCAAAAGTGTTAGTTAAAAGGGTTGTGAAAGAGACCGATGAGAAAGTATGGGATGCACAAGCAGGATTTAGAAAGGGTATGGGTTGTACGGATCAAGTCTTTTCCTTACGATGCATAGCCGAGAAGTATTTGGCCAAAGGTCAAAAGGTCTATTGCGCTTTTGTGGACTTGGAAAAGGCTTATGATAGAGTGGTGAGGAAAGAACTATGGTCGGTGTTGTGCACGTATGGAGTAGATAGCCGCCTCGTTCAAGCACTGAAATCTTTATATAAGGATTCCAGTGCTTGTGTAAGAATAAACGGGTCATATACTGACTGGTTTAACATCGAAAAGAGTGTTAGACAGGGATGTGTAGCGTCTCCGTGGCTGTTTAATCTATTCATGGACAGCTGTCTGCAGGATCTAAAAGGTGATGAATGTGGTTTGAGAATGGAAGGGTTACGCGTCAAATGTCTCCTATATGCTGACGACCTTGTACTACTTGCGTCGTCCGCTGAGGAGTTACAAATGATGGTAACGAAGATGAATGAATCTTTTGAATGGAAAGGGATGAAGATGAATGTAAGTAAGACGAAAGTGATGGTATTTGAATAAGATGAAATTATGACAGACTGCAAAATAATGATTGGTGAATAAAGACTGGAACAAGTAAAAGAGTTTGTGTATTTGGGGACGTTATTTACTGGAGACGGAAAGCATGAGAAAGATATTGAAAGGAGAGTGAATGCAGGGAACCGAGTGAATGGGGCACTGAATGCCTTTATGGGCAGCCAGAAAATATCACAAAAAGCATGGATGGCTGTGCATAGGCGAGTTTTGGTGACCACACTTATGTATGGTAGTGAAAGTAGGGTGTGGCAGAAAAGACATCAAAGTCGAGTGAATGCAGTAGAAATGAGAGTGTTGAGAAGTATGTGTGGAGTGAAATTGAGTGATAGAGTTAGAAACAGTGTTATAAGAGATAAGTGTGGAATGGATGGAGATATAGTCACAAAAATTGAGAAGGGTATGTTAAGGTGGTTTGGGCATGTAGAGAGGATGGATGAAAGAAGATTAACAAAGAAAGTGTATATAAAAAGAGTGGAAGGGCAAGTTGGAAGGGGAAGACCTAGGCGAACTTTCTCCGATCAAATCGGAGAAATCTTAACAAAAGGCCAGGTCAAAAGTACCCTAAACCGACGAGCATGTATGAGAAATATTATGAAAGTGAGTGAAGCGAAAGTGGTTTGCCAGGATCGAGCAAATGGAGATCCGTGATCTCTGCCTACCCCTCTTATCTTATCTTCTTATCTTATCTAGATGAGGGCCCTTTCGGATGCACTTCGACCCAGTGGGATCTTTTGTGCATTTGCCCTCTCCTTATGTCTACTCCCAACTTCGCTCCATCATTTCCACATAGCGGATGATGCAGCTCAGCGGAAGTACCTTGAATTCCTTTGGTTGCGGATAACCGTTACCGAAGTAATTCATTCTTTGTCTGGCCAGGGCATGACATTCACACAATAAGTGTTCCATAGTCTCATCCTCCTCGCCACACATTCTACAGTCTAATCTGTCCGATAGTCCCATCTTGGCCAAGAGATCCTTGACCCCGAAGTGACCTGTGAACACCCCAGATATGATTCTGAGCTGCTTCCTACTGGATTTCCAGAGTTTGTTAGTCCAGCCCGAGTCCACTCCTTCTATGAAGAGCTTAGAGTGCCTTAAGCCCGCCTCATTCCTCCACTCGTGTTGGTGTTTGGTTTTGGCGTGGGCTTTAAAGGCCGAAGTTATGGTTCCCTGCGAGAGTCCCACACATGGTTCTGGACCTACAAAGTGATTTGTAGACCCCCCTCTTGCAAGCTCATCCGCTCTTTCGTTGCCGATGAAGCCCTCGTGCCCTGGTATCCAAACTAGTTGCACCTTATTATGCTTTCCAAGCTTGTTCAGTGCCTGGACGCCGTTATAGACTAGTCTAGATTCCACTTTCGGCGCCGTAAGTGCTTTAAGGGCCGCTTGACTGTCACTGAGTATATAGATGGTCTGCCCTCTGGTTTGCCTGTCTATATTCTCCTGTGCACAGGCAATTATAGCGTATGTCTCCGCCTGGAAGACGGTTGCCAAACTACCCATGCTTACACTACTACTGTAGTCATTCGCATAAATGCCTGCTCCCGTACCGGATCCCATTTTTGATCCGTCCGTGTACCATATACTGTCTTCGATACCAGACCTAGGCGGTTCTAGACCTTCGGCCCATTCAGCCCTGGATGGAACTTTTGTTGTGTAGTTCCTATGGAATACAAACTTGGGTAGCATTTTGTCACTTCCCATGCTTGTTATTCTGTCTAAGAAACCATCAGTCTCCATGTTTGTGTGTTTAGTCTTTGGTTTGTTGTCGCTCCACAGTCCAAGAGTTCTTAATCTGTAGAGCGATTTCCGCGCCTCTGACTTAATCACCAAGTGAAGTGGCGGTAGGTCCAGTAGGACTTCTAGCGCCGCTGTAGGCGTGGTACGAAACGCCCCTGTTATAGCCATGCAAGCCGATCTCTGCACCTTCATCAGAGCCTCTCTGCATGTGCTCATTAAAGTCCTTGGCCACCATACCAGGCTGCCGTACAATAATATGGGCCTCACCATCATAGTGTAGATCCACTTAAGTACCTTTGGGTTCAATCCCCATGTTTTGCCATACGCTGATCTACACATTCCAAATACCCTCAGTGCCTTTGTGATGGTAAGATCTGTATGCTTCTTCCAATTCAGTTCCTTATCCAGTGTAACACCTAGATATTTCACATCATCGGACAGTTCTAGTACCCTCCCGTACAGTTTTACCTACCCCTCTTGGAAAGAGGCGTGATTATATGTATGTATGTATATAAAAAAAACAATAACATAATGACATCCATGCTGGGTATTACCTAGTATATAACTAGATTAGACAATAATAACAAACATCGATTAAAAACATCTCACTTTCCACCTGCAATCAAATTGTGATGGGAATAATCCTAATATGATATAATTTTGTACAATCAAAGTAATATTGCTATATGGGGTACTTATAAAATTAATTGGCGTCTACACAAATTGCATTAATGTCATCGCGATGCAATACGCAATATTCATGAACCTTGACCTGTTGACTTGTTAAGAAAGTAGGAGGGTCCTTACCGATTAGGCAGGTAAAGGCCAACACTGCCAGGAGGAACTGCATAAACCAGCCATATGTATCCGTAAGTGCATCTTTGGAGCAATGGAACTCAGAAAAATACGTACTATTATTCATTGCACTATTTTTATAATCCAATAAACACGTTCAACTCACTAATAATATCCAACACATGTTTCAGTAAACTGAGTCACAACTAATACTTACGATACCATTATAATGTTTAGGTATTGAAATAAAAAATACCTGTAAAACTTTATATCAAAACTATGAAAGAATACACACAATAAACATTATTCGGACTTTTTTCGTCTCAGAGCAAAGGGTTGACAGTTTGTCATACGATTGACAGTTCACAATGACGGAATAAACGTCACGTAGCTAAAAGAAGAGTATTCGAGACCCAAAAATAAACTACCATTCATCTTTATCGCTTACGTTCATAGACAATAGACAAATTTTACCTAAAAATAAAATTTATATTAAGTTAACTCCACGTTAACTCACCTTATTCCAAGCCTATAAAATTGAGATGGCATCACCTGTTTCGACTGGCAACACTCCCAAATCCCACGTGACTTCTAGTTTTACCGCCAAATTCCCCCTCTTTGAACCAGCATGGCGTCGATATCGGCTGCGCGCCTGCGAGCCATCATTGGATTCTCAATTGAGTCCGCCGTCCAATATGAAATATGTGGACGGTAGATAGCCACTGTAGATAAGACAGGTGGCGGTGCAGCCACGGCCGGTAGTCCGGTGGCAATACTATGTTATGTAATCAAACACCGCATTGGGTGTAGGTGGTTGGTTTTGAAGAAGACAAATTATGGTACTCTTTAGTACAGCTGAAATAAGGGCTTAAGTACTAAGTGTTCCTGAAATACAAGCTTAAAAACTAGGTTTAATGGCTGAAATATAAGCTTAAGTACTAAATTGTGTTTCTGAAAAATAATCTTAAATACTAAGATATACCCTTGAATGTTATTAAACATTGAAAGATATTTAAGCATACGCCAGCAGGCAGCAATGAAATTAGGCTTGGAATAAGGTGAGTTAACTTAATATAAATTTTATTTTTAGGTAAAATTTGTCTATTAAGTATTGTACCTTATTCCAAGCCTATAAAATTGAGAAGTGTTTGTTATCGGCTGCTGGTTCAAAAGATCAAAAATAGAACTGTTATAGTTTCGTTAGAACGCCAATGTGAAAAAACAAATATTAGGAAGTTAGCTTTTGGTTAGCTTTTTATAAGAAAACTTGTACAGCAGTGAAAGGCTCATGTACAAACTCGGGTAATTCCCATATTCAATAATGATATATTTACTTCAATATATATCAAACCACGAAATCAGATCTGGATTGGTTTTAAAAGCCGAAAGTTTTCTTATAAAATTTGTGAAATATAGCAGCACTGAGCACGTAATCGTAATTCCAAGACGATTACATATTCAAAAATAATATTACGACTCTCAAAGAGTGTCAAGCCAGCTTGACGATCACATAGTTCATAGACAATATAAATAATATGTGCGTTAGCATTTTTCAGAAAAGCATGAATGATTGTTCAAGTTCATGAAACTGGCTTAACAAAGTCGCCTGCTCATAACTTAATCACCTTTTTGTCTTCATTGTATCGGGGGCAAATAACGTCAGTCTACGTTTTGATAAGTGGGTCGATATTTGGAATAAAAAACGTCTATCAAGGCAATCTGAAAATGTTATTTATTGGCAACCAGGGAGCCAAATTCGGATTAAAATTTTATTTTAACAAATGTAATACCTATTACTTCCATCTAAAAGTCTCAAGTATCGATCCACGTCAAAATACTTAACCACATGGGATGATGGAACTTTGAAAACCTGGCTAACAATAAAGTGTGAACTCGGCGAGGATTCGTGAGCGACCACAAAACTACATGATAAAATCTGTGTAGGTATTGATTTGTTCAAGCGTAATCTAATATGTAAATAAATACATGCCATACTTAGCCAAGTTGGTTAAAAAGATGCCCTAGGTGACCCTAGTGCTAAAAATTTAACTTTGGGATGGCCCTCTACTCATCAGCTAGACTTTTACAACTATCTAATGATTATATTTATGGTAAGGTGTCTGTCACAATAAAAAGAGTGTAGTATAAGAAAACTCCATGGGATTATTATAAGCGGGCCTCATTCCCTAGATCACTAAATAAAACGGCAAACTAGGTAAAATATAGATATGATTAGCATTCCGATGAGAAAAAAGATCTGACAGAGTACCCCAAAGTTCATTATAGTTTAAGCCCCTTGTGGAATAGAGTGGATGCCACCCCTACTGAAAAAATCTTTAAAATCTATCTACCCTGGTGGTGTAGGTATGTATGACCAGGGTTGGGCAAAATACTGGCTTCATTGTATTTGAAATACAAATTACAAAATACATGTAAAAATGTATTTGAAATACAAACTAGAAACTACTTTGGTGACAGGTATTTGAAATACAAAATACAGTATTCAAAATAATGTATTTCAAATACAAAATACAAAATACTTATTTCACAACACTTTTTACACATTTTTACAAGCTTTTAGGTATTTAACTTGTCATGTTAGTATATATGTATGTAATCAAATCTTGCGAGTTAAATTTGACCCACTTTCCGGTGACCAATTGAGCTGAAATTTTGGGTATAAGTATAGTTTGGATGACAATTCAATATTATGGTACGGTACCATACAGTACAGCTGATCTGATGATGGAGACAGAAGGTGGCCATAGGAATTCAGTACTTAACCGACGTAACCCCGTTGAGTTTGGGTTATGCTACGTAATAAAAAACCGCGTAACGAACTAAATTCATAAATTGGCACCTGACGTTTGTCGTTGACACTTACAGTAAAGTGTTGCCACAGCACAGTGCCCTAAGCCCGTAACTATATTAAAAACGTTCCATTATACGGTTATAGAAATAAATAACATGTATTTTTGTGCAAATGTATTTTAAAACTTAAAGTATTTGAAATACAAAATACGAAATACATGTGAGTGCGGTATTTCAAATACCAAATACAAAATACTTCTCCAACCTGTAGTTGAAATACAAATACAAAATACGTATTTGTATTTCAAATACGTATTTCAAATACATCTAATTGAAATACTGCCCAACCCTGTGTATGACCTACGACTGTAACGTAAGTAGTAGGTACGAAGGCGACGCGATTTAGCGCGTGATTCTGAATGTGTGCTACATGATACTACTAAATTCTTAGTATTCTTACCGTTCTTGTACCGTGTAAGTACGTTACAAATGTTTAATTATCTGCAACGAGCTAATATAGACGAGATTCTCAGTCTATTACTTTCCCTGGGTGTCGGTACTGGCAACATGCCAGGAAAATTAAACAAAAAGACTCCCTATATCCTGCGTTAGTAGCCGTTAACGCCGTCTAATACAGATCTGACGCCAGTAAAAATGGTGATGATATAGACAAATAATTAATACAAGATGTAATCACGAGGTCAACTAGCTCCAGATCTAGAATCACAAATAGCTTCAACTTCATCTAGCACATATACTGTCGGATAATATTCATCAAAGCGACTTACTCCAAGACTGATGAGGCTGGGCTTATTTTTTATTTTTATATGCCGAGTCTGTCGCAGTGTAAAGAATGCATATATGTACGTTCGTGACACGCAGGTAAGGTAACCGTTCAAGTGCTGGACACGGGGCCAATACTAGTTACTTTCAACTTACTAAGCAACAAAGGCGAGCAATATTTAAATTATTAGAATAGAAGATGTCAAATATTGGGACGTTTACCTTAAAGGTACCTACTTTCCTAACGTCTCATGAAAATCTTGTGTTTTGTTTTGGATCCTTTCAGCTGAGAATGAATGACTCTGGCGCACACAGGCAACGAGCCTGATACTTTGAGATCTGAGGACCTCAACTATGAGTGTGACTGAATGATGAGCGAAGCTGCCGCCGAAAAATAGAAACTAAACAAATATCTAAATATATATAATGTATATTACCTTCGGCAGTCGTCGTATGTTGTACGATTCTGAATGACTAAAAAGAATACATAAAAGCACAGTGTCACCATCCAATCACGTGGTTAAAATCGGGAACCTTGAAAAAGACAATATGTGGAAGCGTTCCGCATAAACGGACTCGAGTCGTTTCAATAATTAACTACTCCGTCCACCTGCCCACATCAGGACTAGAGAAAATTACGTCCATAGTCCCGGTATAAACAACTCGTGGTCCGCAAGGTCTCTCGATATCCTACGTCAATGACTGACAACATTTGAGAAGGGCAGTGTCCTGGTGAACAGTATTTAGACTGTCCTGATTATTACAACCTGTTCTTCGTTGGAAACCACGCTGTAGCCCCACCTCCTGTCTCGCGCTATGTGCTCGGACCTAACTTGTTTGCTACAGCAAAAATGTGGAACGCTTCACGATTTTGCGTGTCATCCTTGCGCAGGGGCCATGCTAATCTTCTGTGTATTGTTCTAATTTTAGTATATTTACTGCCAAAGCAAGTACTTTTATGTACCTCGGCAGAGCCAGCGAGAGCTTTAATCTGCGGAAGGCAAAGTAAGGGTTTCTGATGCTTTGACTGTAACATTCGCCAGTTTGCTCAGCTTGCGCATGCAGGAGCGACTGTTGAACGGTTGGTAGCACTAGCAACTCCTTGCGCAGGAGAGACTGCTGAACGGTTGGTAGCTCTAGCAACTCCTTGCGCAGAAGCGCGTAGGCTGGAAAATACCTTATAGCTTCTGAAATTCAAACATATGAAACATATCGGAACTCGGACATGTGTCTGGTGCGTAACAGTCAACACATGACTACGCAGTCATGATCCCATAATTAAATACATAGTAACTCTTCATTAGATATTCTATCCTGTATGCTAGCAGCGGAATGTACGCACGCAATAGTTACTCTCAACGTCTGTCTACGCGAAGACTAAAAACCATTTTTAGGAAGTAATAAGTAAAAGTATGATTAAATGGAATATGTGACTAAACTATGTGTCTTACGCGAACTCTGTCTTAGGTCGGTTAGGTTAGGATTCACTTGTGTCCCTTAGACCAGAAATAGACACCCCGCGCAGCGGGGTGGCGTCGAATCGCTGGAAATTATCAGGCCCCCCTTTGGCACAGTTTGCCCAACACTACTGAAAAAGTACAGGAGTCTTGGAAAACTAAAGTACGCATATGTTACGTGGCTCTCCGGAGGGGAATCGAACCCCGGTCTCCCGTATGACAGGCGGGGATACTTACCACTTTACTACCGAAGAAGTAGTAACTTTTCAGAAATTTATGTATTTGAACTACATTATAAAATCAGTTTGATAAGAATTGCATTTTTAGTACCGGCCATACTATTAACCATTGAGGAATTCCACCTCCTGGCCCCATCATTATATGTATACATTTAATAGTACCAAATCTAGTTTCATATTTAAATATGCAAGTCGACTTTTAAAGTATCTCGTTTAAAACGACACTCGTATGGCAGCTAACTAGAGAGCACCGCCAAAATCTTAATTAATGTAGGTTCGGTTATATTGACATATATATAACAACTTGAAAATAATAGTAGAAACCGAAAAACGGTAATCACACCACATACCGGTGTGCTCGTGAAAGAGAATTGCAGTACCCGACGAACTGAGGGTAGTTTCGAATTTAAAATCAATCTCCTTCAAGTGAGCACTAGCATGGGTAGGCCGTGACAGTTTTACTTGAAAAACAACTTAAGGGGGCTTCAAGATCATCGGGTACGCAGATTGAGGGCAAACATTCTAATCATCAAAATTTCCTTCATGCGTGAGAAACAAACATCATTAAAGCACCTTACCTCCTGAGTAGGTACTACTCACGATTTCCTCCGATACTAGCACCCGTCCGTGGCCGTCCGCCGGTGGTGAAGAATCCTCGCTAACCTTTTGTTAGCGGAGTAGAATCCTGCACCTTCATTTCGATGATACCTTAGCTTGAAGCATACAAGCTGTCAATTTTGTCACTATCATGGAACATTACGACCAGAAAATTCCAAGAAATTTTCCGTATCTAGGAGTATAATATAGGTAGTACTGCCGAGGCTAGTACTACATGTTGCCTCTGCAAGAAACAGAACGCCAATGATGGCTCGCAGGCGCGCAGCCGATATCGACGCCATGCTGGTTCAAAGAGGGGGAATTTGGCGGTAAAACTAGAAGTCACGTGGGATTTGGGAGTGTTGCCAGTCGAAACAGGTGATGCCATCTCAATTTTATAGGCTTGGAATAAGGTACAATACTTAATACCGATCATGGAAGTTTCTATGGTCACGTTATGGCAACATTGACTAAATCTACAATTTCTACCAAACATCTGCCATTACATTGCCGCCATTTTTACTTTTTTTGTGGACTCGAATTTTCATTTGAATAATTAATGAATGGATATTGTTGTGAAATTATAACGATTTTCTCCATTGCTGTATAGTGTTCAACATTCAACGATACTGGTTTGGTAAGTTGATCATTAATTGTTGCACACATTTGAGTTTTTACGCGTTTGTAGTTGAAACATGTATTGATCGATTATTTTTCAACCGGCATCATTATTAATTTATAGGTAAGCGTGCTTATTCTTTTGTCTTACAACGTTGTGAGCTTATGAATTTCATCGATCTATGCTACTACCAGCTACTCCCAAAGCTATTACGAAGTTGAGTGAAGAGGCATTACCAATTTTTACTACACCACTGAAAAGAAAGGCAATCAAACTTAAATCAAGGAATGTGACTAATTCCATTAATCAATTTTACACTGATTATCGATCTATTGATCGTAAGGGTAACATCAGATGATTGCCTCAAGTTAGTTCGTTTTGGTGTAACCTTTTTCACCTCTGACTTACTGGTTAAAACACGGGTGTAAAAGAGTGTCATGGCATTGTATCTACAACTTTTTCATCAGTATCAAAAAGTGCTATTTACAAATTGGTACAATTTATTTAATTTCTAGCTGCCCACTCCGCTCCGCCTGTGTATTAGAAACAACCCAGGCTAAGCAGTGGGTTTAAATATAGCCTATGTCCATCCTGAACTCTGGTTATATGGGTTCTATTTAAATAATTTTAAATTATGAGCAGGTCTTAGATTACCCACTTATATTATATATTATATACAAACTTACAACCTCACAGACTTCTGTTTATACCATTAATGCTTTCCCTGTCAGTACTGTCAATGAAGAAATATTAGGCCCGTATATGGAACGCCTGTGGATGTTCTGTCATCAAATACCTGAGGTATAGATATGAAATGCTAATCTCAAAAAATATTATTCGTAACTTTAGGATCCACAAATCACTCAGGTGTCAGTGATCATGACTATCACTTGTTTTTTAACCCTATTTATGACCAAACCCCGGATGACGGGAGCAAAAATGCGTTGACAGCTTTATAGTGCGAGGACACACATTTTATATCATTTAAATCGATGTCGATAAAAAGCACGATGTACCTACTGGACTACCGCTATGATATGCAGAAGTATTAATTGTTGTTGAAAATAAAATTAAAACGAAATGTTTGTATTTTTTCAGTATTTTATATAGTTTTCGTAATATACAATTAACATTTTTTCTAAATTTTCTGATTTTGAACTCCTTCGCCTTGGCGATAAAATCCATTTCATCCAACTAAAGGACCGTTCTAAATCTACTGTAGTAATCGGAGCAAAATTAAATAATTCATAGTGGTTATGGATTTCTTCTGTACAACGTACTTCCATTTCTTTACCAGATATCAAATTATTTAAGATGTTTAAAGTTAAAAAGCCAACGTTTTTCTTCAACACATCCTGATACTTGTTGTGAATAACTTTACCTTGAGGATGTAACCGTAATCTTGACAAGTGCACTTTCAACTTGTGTACTATATTTAAACTGGCTTCCATGCTTAAATTTTGATTTTGTAATTGTTTTATTGTACTAGGTATTATTGTCAAATCACTGTTTATCCATTTTAGATCATTCAAAATATTTAAATCGTTCCCGTGAGTATGATACAATTATAGTACCAATGTAATTAGTTGACTGAAATGGTATCTATACTTATCTGATGTACCTAATATTGTGTAACAACCTGACATGTAAGACAATAAGTTTGATCTATAAATTTCTGATTCAATAATTTGTTCGTATGGATGTCGATAGAATAGTCGATATTTAACTAAGCACTAGTGACAAGTGCATTTTTGCTCCCGTCATCCGGGGTTTGTTTATGACCTAAAATCAGTTTTGCCCATTCTATTATGTAGCCCCAGTGATGGTATTTTGCAGTTTTTCTCTATGGCACTGCTGTATTACTCATCTAGCCACTGATATTATATTTATTGAAATCCATCCAATAATTTAAGTGCTAGAAGCTAGAGTAATGGTTTTGATGTCCGATTTGACTTTAAGACATGAAAACAGGACCCAATGAACACTAGTACCATATTTCATCAAACTCAATGTGATTTTGAGGTTAACAATATTGAATATATTCATTCATTGGCATACATAAGTACTTATTACATAATTCATTATTTTCATTTAGTAAGTAGTAGTAATGTATTTGTATATTATACTGGTATGATTGAGCTGTTTTTAGCTACTTTAGTTATAGTTAAGACTATGTTAATACTTTCATAAAGGATATACAATCACTGGGTGCAGTGCGAACCAGCCAGTCATAGGGGATTAAGCCCATAGGTTGATTTATTCTTCAACCTTTTGAAATGGCATATTAAGTCTCATCAATAGGGATGTAGACTCTTGTTAAAATTGATAAAGTAGTGTTGCTATATTGCTATATTTATTGTTAACAATAAGAAATTGCGTTCATCTAGTGATGAACGCAATTCCAATTCGCACGCAATTCCTTTCAAGGTCCATATCTTTTTACGATTTTGTTTTTATTTTTAAATATACTATATTACATTCATTTGATGGTTTATTAACATACAGCAACACTTCAATTTTAACAAGAGTCTACAGCCCTATTCAATCCTTACTCTGTTATAGAAAAAAAAATTGTATGACAATTATGGACCTAAACCCTACCTAGTATTTCGCGACCGAAACAGCAATTCACTTCATTTTCCATTCACTGATTAGTACAAAGTACAATTACTACATCATAGCACGTACTACACATAGCAGACTGTTACTTCGGACTTTTGTGTCAATTAGTATGAAGCGTTCAGCTGCCGCCAGCGATGTCCATCTTTGACCAAATTTGTTGGGTATTTATGTTCTATAATTGTAGTGCCTTACCTACATACAAACATTTGTTCTTCTCCAAAAAGTTCGAATGGCATCGTAAAAATCATTATAGTTCTGGAGTATTTTATGATAATAGGTAATTAACCTTAACAACAGTTACGTACCTACGATGCCTTTTTTAGGGTTCCGGAGTCAACAAGGAACCCTTATAGTTGCGCCATGTCCGTCTGGCCGTCCGTCCGCCCGTCCGTCTTCGACTTAGCCCAGAACCCATTACTACTAGAAAACTTTAATGCGGCATGGATATTAGCGATGGGCCGACTATGGGTTTGGCCGACTAGCCAACTAGCCTTCTGGGCGGCCGACTAGTCGGCTAGGCCGATCGTGGACTTTGGCTAAGTTCGGGTGCAATCGGGAAACTTCGTTTCGCTTTGCCGTCGCGTTGTCTGCATGCATCAAAGTACCAAATGTGATATTAAGAGGAAACACAAGGGCCGTTTTCCCATACAAACGTAGTCCCCTGTTTTCTCTCTGGATAATTGCAGTAGATACTATTGTTTGTATACCGGGTGGAAAGGCACGACGATCCCTTCCGCAAAAGGGGGATTGTTTAGACTGAGTACAGTATTTCCTCTAAAGAAACTAGGCTCATATTCATAACCGTTTTGAAGTTATAGGCAGTTAACTTTTAAAGCAAAATACTGCAAGTGACCACCCTCATTAGGGTCAGTAACATTTTAACAATTACACAAGAGTCAGTGACCTTTATCAATACGTATAAACGATAATTAGTACGTATAGTAATAGTAGGGTTGTCACAGAAGAACACTAATTAATTTTATTATTTTTAATAATTGATCGTAAAAAAAAATCTAAACATTACGAATCGATTTTCCATCACTTAAACTAACCCCCCTTTGCGGGAAGGATCGTCGTGCCTTTCCACCCGGTATATGTATTCCTTTTATTCATAATATTATTCTTAAAAGAGACCTTCAAAAACCTAAAAAAATCCAGATTTTCCGCTGTGTTCAAACATCCAGAAAACAATTTTGTCTAGATTATAAAAAAAAGGAAACATAGGAACTGCCAAAGCATTTCTTTGATTAAAAAAAAGTTAAATAGGTCAAGTTTTGGACAAGAAATCAGGGTACTACGAACGTTGATTTTATGTACTTTTAATAGGTATTTTCGGTCCAAGCTGCAGTTGTCTCTATCGCGCTCTGCGGGGGAGGATTGAGGTTAGCGCGACAGCAATACATTTTACAAATACCTATTTCCCAATTTTCTCGCTCCTTGTGTTTCCTCTGAAATCTGTATTTGAGTAAAATATAAAAGGAATGGTATAAAATGTCATTTTACTTAATTTATGTCTCGTTTTCCTGTGATTCAGGAACACTTTGCCGACTAGTCGGCGACTACAAATGAGGCCGGATTGTCGGCTTTCCCGACTTGTCGGCGACTAGTCGGTACATCTCTAATGGATATATAAACCAATCACGCCGACAAAGCAGTAGAATAAAATCTTGAAAATAATGAATTTAAAAGGACAACCATAGGCATAACTAGTTACCGAGTAATATTCAACCACCTTAAAATGTACTTAGAAAGGCCAACTTTCCTATAAAAGATAGATGCAACTACGGAACCCTACACTGCGCGTGCCCCACACACACACTTGACGATTTTTTGGGGTTCCGTAGTCAACAAGGAACCCTTATAGTTTCGCCATGTCCGTTCGTCTGTCTGTCTGTCTGTCCGTCTTCGGCTTAGCTCAGTAACCCTTACAACTAGAAAACTGCAATTCGGCGTGGGTATATAAACAAATCACACCCACAAAACAGTAGAATAAAATCCTGAGAAAAAAAAATAGGGTACAGATGCCGTCAAACTTCTTGAACATTTGACCTTGCCTGCGCAAAGGCGAATTGTACCTGCGAGCTGCCCCCCCACTTCGTCCCGCATGTTCAAGAAGTTTGACGGCATCTGTACCTCCCCTACATGTAAAATGGTGATCTATTTTTTTCTCTCGTTAAACCTATAGTGTTACCCCCCCGCCGGCTAAATGGCTACTACTGGGGACGTGAAAACTATCACAGTTAAGTAGACTTAACTAGTTAACGAGTAGTAGACATAACTAGTTAACTGGTAAGAAATTCACTTAATTTCGGGTGCATCTAAATACATTGTCATTGGAATTTGAACCTTTTACCGTGGACGGTAGAGTTGCCCCTTTTAAGTCCGCATTCTGTGACAGACGGGGAACTACGGAACCCTACCCTGCGCGTGGCCCGACACGCACTTAGCCGCTTTTTTAAGTCTATGGCTTAGTTTGGTTTCGACAGAAGTCGATAAAATTTAATTATTTAAAACTGATATGAAAAATTCATTTAAACATTGCAACAATTGTATAATCGAATGAACTACGAACCCACGCGTTTTTAAAATCGGCAATGATGTTGATATGTTATGAGTATTTTTGGCTGTAGGTACAGTCGATTACACTAAGATCCATTCTTCATCTGATTACAAGTTAACATGCAATGTATTTAACAAAAATGGTTACTAGGAACCTTCTATAATTGGAATTTGTTTTATGTTGAGTACGATGCCTACGACGGCAAATATGTAATCCACCAAAGGCTAAAGAAGTTTACTGTAGAAAACGTCAAAATGTCGCTTACCGGGACAATATGTGACTTGCAAAATTGTATAGGGAAAAGATTCTTTTATTTTACATTTCCTCTAACCCTGACTCCTGAGGCTTTGCAGGATCTCTGTGAAAGGGTTTAGAAATTATTGTAGGATGATGCCTGAAATAGGGCAAAAACAAGCGTATCATGGCCGCTATTGTTACGAAATTAACGTAACAAACAACGCCCGGTAAGTCGAGCCACAAATGACAGCTGGTATTTATACCAATTAACCGACTTCAAAAAAAGGGAGGAGGTTCTTAATTCGGTTGTATTTTTTTTTGCAATGTTCGATGAGACTACGTTTCCAGATGGATCCCATGTTTTAAAAATTCAGTTAGATGATGGTATCCATGAGGAATTGAGGGAACTCCTCAATTTTATTAGGCACGCGTGTAGTGATTTCGGTATTTTCTATTATGACTCGTGTATTTACATCCGGATATCATAAATTTGGTGGCGAGGAATTGATGATGAAGACCACAGATGATTTATCGAATTCCTCAATTCCGTCCCAGGTTCTGATAAGATTCCGTTGAAATAGGAACTAATGAAGTGCCATTGGTGATGATCTTGGGGAATCGACGGAAGTCCTCAAATATTATCGGCCCACATACAGCGATTCGGTTTTTTTCTACAATAATCAACGCATTTGCTATCGGAAGTCAGTTAATGTGGTAAATTGTAAAAAAATGTGGAAATGTTTTCGTAGCTTGGCGGAGTACCTATACTAAATTGAAGTCGGTTAAAAATTATATTAATAACAATATAAAGGGGTTAACAGTGAGTTTGTAAATTTTGGATTTAAGTTTTTTTTTCTCCTGTGTTCAGAAAAGAATTTCTGGGCATAGGTTATATTGTGGCGTGGCGCGGGGGCCTTCATGAGAGCGCAGATGCAAGGCACCGTTGAGTTTTTAGTGGATAGAATTACTACATAACATAACTCATTCACCCCCCCGGTGATTGGGTACCTGGTACGCAGGTTATATCCACGAAAAAAAGTTGTATTGTAGCAGCTTTGTTTTGCAGTTTGCCGCAGTTTTGTCTACGCTCTTTGCAATAGGTGGGCAGAGCCTCACGGGTATCTAATACTAGATAGTGACCTAAACAACATTTGTTCCAAGAGACAGAATTCTATAGATTTTTGAGTTTTCTGTTCTATCTGTATTATGTAGCATCGCCCCTGCAAATGTTTGCATGCTTGTACGCAGGCTGAATACACAGCACGCATTGTATTTTACCACCTAAGCTTACTGTATTCAGAGCAAATAAATATTTTGAATCTTTGAATCTATCCGATAATATCTTAGGAGACCATTTAGGCAATTACATTGATGATTCGTACTATGTATTCTTTTTTTTAACCAAAATGTGAATGACGAGTTCAAAAAGCATCTTAGTCGTAAAAATAACATAAGATACGCCGAGTGCCTAAATTAAGAAATCGTGTCTATATTTTTTTCGTATTAAGACCTAAATTAATGACTGGTTCCTCCCGTCTCTAATGTAGGTGGGTTTAGTTCGGAACTCCATCACGAAGCCAAACAGCTATGAAATCTCTTCAGTAATCTATCTTTGGGAATGAAAAAAACTACGACCCTAACTGAAAACAAATAGATTATAAAACTTTACTAACTAAAGCGAATATTTATCACAATTGGTTCAGTAGTTTAGCTGTCAATAAGTAACAGACAAATATTCGCATTCATAATAGATGTTAGGATGGATTCGTGTAGTTCTAAACGGGCGTTATGCGAGAGCGCTGGTCTAAGGCTACGGTCTGGAGGCAAGCGGGCACCGGGGCGACGAGCTGGTGTTCATATATTGATTTAAAATACTTAGATCAAACTCGTTTTACCGAATTATACAGACATACATGGCGTAAGGTCAAGGCGCAGCTCAGGCATGATGCCGTCAAAAAGTTTTTCATACAAAATGTACGTAGGCGACGTGCGACGTGAATTACACTCACACTGTCACCTCACTCACCAATGGACCTTATTCCATTGTATTAAGGTCTACAATCGTTTGAAGCGGCCTTTATATTTGTATTAATCAACTTTGGCAGTTGTGTAGTTATATCTTAGAGTTATATGGATAGTGTTGTTATTTTTATTTTGTTTGTCGGTCTCTTGCACCCAACGTTTGAATGTTTCTGTTTGGCCTTAGGGGTGACTGGTCGAGAATGCTTTAAAGCAGGAAGTTCGACTTTTTTCAATTTTTTGGTGCAATAAAGTTTAGTTAAATAGATGCATGCCTGCGCTGCGCCTGCACCGCGCCCTCACCTTACGCCGTCTCTATATAATTCTCGCCTAATGCGCGGCAATGCCTATAATGGGTAAGTAGGTTTACTTGCCACAGTTACATCAAAGTGAAAGAGTTATAGGTATGGGTATGGGTACCTATCTGAATATATTAACGAGGTACCTATATATTATCTTTCGTCGCATCGTTGTAGGTGAACAATCTACTCTATACACCGTGGACGTTAATAACCCGAAAGATTTTAACCACGCATTCCTGAGGTCATTAGGAGATAGGAGTAAGAAATGTTATATGAACTCCAACAAAAATTCAGCAAAAAAAAAATTTTTATTTCCTTGTTTTGTCGGTTTTTGTAAATAAAACTTGGATAACTATCGCTTTTCTATGGAAATTTTCCCTTTTAATTAAACAGTAACGTTTATTTTTACAAAAAAGGTTAAATTTAGTGAGTGGTAGCTGGCACTTTGATATCTGTCAATAGCGACGCAAAACTGGCCATCATCGGTAGCAACGTCGCAATCAAGAGCTAAATGCACGTTAGTAATCAAAATAAAAAGTTTACATGAAAATTGATAATATCTTCAAAACTAAGCCGGCAGTGACTGGAGTTCACATAACAGGATCTAAGGAATGCGTGGTTAAAATCTTTCGGGTTATTAACGACCACGGTGTATATGCTTTCATCAGTTGGTAATTTAAGTATTCAATAACTCATCAGTCTATGGGGACATTAAATAGAGGCACGTTATTTATTCTTTCGCGTGCGTGAGGGAGACTTATGGCTGCTTTAACGGTGTCGCCATTTAATTTGAACGTACATGCGATATACCACATGGTCATTACATGTCGGCTATAGGAGAAAACGGGGAATGTAATTGTCGCCTCATCCCTCAGCGCCACCACACGCTGGCACGGGGCGGGGCTGATAGCCACCGGAATCGAAAGTAGAACGTAATAATTATCGGTGGGGGGCAGCCGGTGGTGGCCGTTCCCGCGGCTCGACCGTCAACAAACCGTCGCGCGGCAACTGCTCATGACATATGCATGAGAGCGGCACGGACGATGCTAACGCTTAAATATACAAGGAACGACGGGGAAATTACCAGAGAGGCAAATACATACAAGATGTCTCCCGCCTGAACTCGCCGTTGTAGCGTGCGGCACGCCCGCGGGCTCTCCAATTACACTCACGAAACGTCCGAAGCGTGTCTTTCTACTACTCTCGACTATTTTTACCGCCTAACCACCGCGGTCTCTTCATAAGTCATGAAGACAACCCCATTATAAAGTTAAATGCATCATTGTAAATTCCCTTTGCCCTCGTGGACAATCAATATCACGCAAATCTTTGTCGCTGAATACTCGATTTCTGGTCTATCGATTATTGCATTTCTTTGTCACAAAATGTATTTCTGTCTACTCTTTCATACATTCATAACTCAACTCGTAATAGCATAGCTATAGCTACGCGAGCTCCGTGGATGAATACGATAAGATACTAGAGAGAACGATTGAGTGTAAAATAGGTCATCCTATTTCACTTCAGTAGATTAAGAGTCTAAATTGCTTCGACGTTATATTCCTTAAAAAACATCGTTTGGATGAAATGTGCAGTCAAATCATTTGACGACCTCGTGCCAGTCGTGCATTATGGTTTAATGCAGCGAATCCTAGACACGCTGAACTGAAATGATAGGCCACGTTATGGGTTTCTGCCACCCCCCAGCCCGCATCAAAGCCCGCGCCGTAGACCGCCGCAAAGAAGTTATGTTATGATCGATAGGCGCATCAAATATTAACGCACTCCGCCTGTCCACGAGGAAACGGAATGGATAACCGTTGTCTGAAAGGCCACAAGGGGCGAACTCGAACCACCAACTTCCCCTCTTTGCCTAATTGCATAACCACTTTCTTCAAATACGAAAGTACTTATAATTTTCAAATTTCGGAATTAAACGAGCAAATATTTAGAAACGCTTTCTTGTCTTTGTTATTAATTAATAATCTTAATATTACGTTCATTTAATGGACGATGGAGTTCAGTTATCATAATTATTTCACCAAAGAGTGCAGCTAAACAAATTCGACCTTTGAATTTGTCAAATCCCTATGCGGCCTTTAACCCCCTAGCATATTTTGTAAAAATACATTAGCTAATTTGCCTAATGTCGGAAGGGTAGGTAGGACTAGACGTAAGCGTAGCTAAGATTAGTCGTTTAGCGTCAGTAAGTAAGGTTGTAATGCTCTCACGGCTCGTTGAGCCGCGGAGCCCGGGCGGACGGGTGTGCCCTGGGGCGTGAAATACCTACTTGCGATTGCGTTGTTTATATCAAGTGCCGGTCACGTGTCGGGATGCCACTCTTCAATCTCGTGCGTGTTGTGAGACTGAATACTGCTTAAATTTAATTATAAATTTCATATTATTGGCTTCCTGAATAACGACCCTGTTAAATCGTTTTACATTCTCCCGTTAAAGGGATGAAAAATGTTAAAAACAGATTATTTCGTTTTCCACCTGGGATTCATTACAAAATTTATCTCCTAGTAATGTTAGTACGATCATAAAATAGATAAATTTATTTAACTTCCCCAATAGAATATCGGTTTTGGCAAAAGCTCTATCAATAAAAGATTAGACTAGATTAGATTTGCATGTCACTGTGTGACAAGGTAGCAAGGCCGCTAATGAATATCTGCTGTAACATCTGACTGTAAACCCTATCTTGAGCAAATAAATTACTTATGACTTATGACCCTTACCGACCTCTGGGTAGACCTCGTTTGGAGTAGGGCTCCCGCTACACGTGTAAACCCGCCCGCCCGGATACCCGTGTTCTTAAGCCCGCGGTGCTAAGCGTCCGTTCCACACGGACACGCCCGAACCCGCCCGGTCCGCGGGCGGGTACCCGGGTACCCGTGTACCCGTACACACGTACCCGCTGGTTCTAATTACACGCGGGTTCGGACCGCCCGCGGCCGTTTGAGTTGAGGCAAATAGAATATAATTATTTAATTTTACTCTATTTGCATTAGCAACTCTATGGGTTTGGTGTGTATGATGTTGTTTTATATTAGGTATGTCAGGTATGTGGCACAAGGAAACATCGCAGGAAGCCTATGTTTGCTATATTGCGACATAATCCATCCATACTAATATTATAAATGCGAAAGTGTGTCTGTCTGTCTGTCTGTTACCTCTTCACGCTTAAACCGCTGAACGGATTTAGGTGAAATTTGATATAGAGATAGTTTGAGTCTCAGGAAATTACATAGGATAGTTCTTATCCCTTAGGGGATGAAATGGGGAGGTGAAAGTTTGTATGGAGCTGCGATATAAACGAGTTTCACGCGGACCGAGTCACGGGCAAAAGCTAGTATTGTATAAACCTAGTAGACAAAGAGCACGCAAACTGTTTAACTTTTATTAATAGCCGCTTATGGTTATGATAGCTAAACAAAAACAGTAGGTAAGTACAGTCAGCCAAGAAAGTGGTCTACCGCTTTTGTACTTTATTGCATGCAAAATAAGGTCCAAAAGTGGTAGCCCACTTTCTTGGCTGACTGTACATAAGAACTATTTAATATTAACCGAGCGCTTATTGTATTGTACAGTCGAGGAAATTAAATGTTTAGCACTTTTGATCCTTAACGTCATTCAGATAGAGTTGACATTTGCCAAACCTTCATTTTCCTCGACCGTACATGCCATTATGGTTCTAAATAAGGGACTGAATGTGGTATCGAAATTAAGGGTTTTAACGGTACTTAATAAAGGTATTGTAAGGTATACCGTTTTAAACCGTACCTATACTCACGAGGTTGAATATGAGGACCGAATAAAGGCACTGGATCAAAACGATACTTGCAACATTACTCTGCCTACGACTGCTCTACCTATCTAAAGGATACAGTAATCATTTTAAAAGAACTCGAACAAAACGATATTGCGACTATTTTGCTACTGCTTCAAAGTATACCGTTATCATTTTAAAATAAAGGTGCCTACTCAAACAAAACGATTTCCGTTACCGATTCAAAGTATACCATAATTATAAATTTTAAATGAAAGGAAAAATTGAAAAATTTAATGCTCCGAGCCGGAATTTTTCAATTTTTCCTTTCATTTAAAATTTATAATTTTCGTTAGCAGCGTTACTGCTTAAAAACAAAAATTAATTTATACCATAATTATTTTGATATCGGATAACGGTACGATTTTATGCTCTCATGATAAAGTCTTTTTCTGCTTGCGTTTTTGACAGGATTTTATCTTACAATTTTGGACATACTAAACATCGTTGATGTAGTTTAACGAACTAAAAATTATTTGCAGTAACGAGATTATCATTTGTATAGGCGTTATCAGTGTCTTACAACTTTTTTTGGTTAAACCCAAAAGTCTTAGCGACTAAAATATAGATAAAGAAGTCGTTGCATTCCAAAGCAATATTAAGTTTTATGCCTTTGTGATAAAGTCTAAATTTCAACAAAAAAATAGAAAGCTAATTGCTTACGTCTTAAGACTCCTCAATTTACTTTGTTTGTTTTGTTCGTCACCTGCCGGCGAAACGGGTCTCCCAAGGTCGTCCATTTAAAATTAATACTCGCCATACTCGGCCAGCAATTGCCTACTTCCCTTGCTTTGAAAATAATGTACTATTATCTGTTATCTTCGCCGACCTGAGCTGTGGTATTTTACCGCTGAACGGATATATTAGGGAAGTGGAAGGGGCAGGTGGAAGGGGTCTTAAGGGGCATAGGATATAAACGAGTTCCACGCGGACGGAGTCGTGGGCAGAAGCTAGGAAGGTTTATCCCATAAAAAAACATTTCATGGAAAAAAGAGGCCAAGTCTCCAAACTCTTCTAACTCAAAAAGTTGTTAGACATTTCGTAGAGCCAAGTCTCAGGCATATTAATATTTATTTACTCATCATCATCATCTTCATATCAGCCGAAAGACGTCCACTGCTGGACATAGGCCTCCCCCAAAGAGTGCCAAAGTGACCGGTCCTGCGCCACCCGCATCCAGCGGACTCCCGCAACTTTTACCAGGTCATCAGTCCACCTTGTGGGGGGGGGCTTTATTTACTTGCTAAATAAAATTTTACGTCACACCTGGCCATAATACGAGTTTTACTGCACGCTGCGCACAAACACCTGCGACCTGGGGCATTCACGAATTCACCGCCCTAGTTACGTAATGTACTATAGTGACTTGGTATACAATACAACATAATTTTAGGTATGCAAAATTTCATAAATGCAGTAAAATTCTCATCACTATTTCTAAATTGGGACCGGCCAATTTTAGACCACCAGCTTCGTAACTATTATGATTAAAAACCAAAACTAGATTAATGCTACTACATTATTTTTCACATTTTAAGCTCAAATAAAAATCTGAGGGCACGGCGGTGCCCCCGCCAAGTCGAGCAAAAAAGCGGCACTGCCGTACCATCTTTTTTCAAAGCAGTTCAAGCCGTTTTCGACCCCCAATAACTTAGTTTTGAATAAAACTAGAAGCCTGAATTTTCAGTAACCAAGCAGGCATTGTTTAAATACGGTATATTCCGATCAACAAAAACACTAATTTAGAACATAATTAGTGTTTAGTGTTAAAATCAAGATGAAACTAAAATATTTTGCAAATTTCGGTCCAGATTTCTAGATACGCATAAATAATCTTTGTAAACCCATATAAATATATAAGATTACAAAGTTACATTTGCAGTGAATGGGAGAAAAAAATCAAAAGCAAGAATCAGACTGAATTCATAATTTGTATATATTGATGACACAACAACCTACAAAAATAAGTGAGATCCCATAAAAAAAACATTCTATGTAAAAAAGAGGTCATTTTGTGACTTGGCAATTACACAATACTACATAGTTTAAGATGTGCAAAAATCCATAAATGCAGTAAAGTGGTGTGATTGCCAAGTGGCAGAATTCTATTTAGCTAGCAAATAAAGAATAATGAGAATGCCTGAGACTTGGTACTACGAAATATCTCACAACTTTTTAAGGTGGAAGAGTTTCAAGACTTGGCCTCTTTTTTACATGGAATGTTTTTTGATGGGATAAAACTTACTAGCTTCTGCCCGCGGCTTCGTCCGCGTGGAATTCGTTTATATACTTTGTCCCTCCCCCGGACTCTAAATCTCTATACCAAATTTTATCTAAATCAATTCAGCTGTTTAAGCGTGAAGGGGTAACAGAAAGACACAGGCAGACAGACCCACTTTCACATTTATAACATTAGCATGGATTCGTACTTACTTTTTTCAAATCTGAATTTGAGAAGGCGAACTTTACGTACTTTGTTATAATTTGTTACATTTATTAATATGCTATTTTTATTCACAAAAAAAAATGTTATAATTGCAAAGCTGCAAACACTCATTTAGTACTTGTATGTACATTCTTAGAACAACGGGATAGTTCCTAGCTTCACACCACACCTCAAGGACGGGTAGTACTACCCGCGTGTAATTAGCGCACGGGTACCCGTGCGCTAATTACACGGATCCGTTCGGACCGGTCGCTTAAGCCCGCGGGCGGGTTACACGAACACGGGTACCCGACACGTATACACGAAACCCGGACACGACCGCGAGCCCTAGTTTGGAGTCCTCAAATTGATCGTGTTAGAATCGTTTTAGATAAATATACGAGACGGGCGTGTGCCTCGGCGTCGTACCTGCCTCTCGGGCTCCATTACGCACGATAACCGCATATTTATCCCATGAATTATACCTCCGGGCCTAAAAGATGACACGAATGTGCCAGCCGTAAGGCATGAGCTCCTCGTTTATTATATTATGATACGAAATATCTGAGCAAATATTACTGTACACGAGATATTTGGTTGTACAAATCGCTTACTATGGGAGAGACTTCAATATACACGCAACTCGCAATAATTAAAAAAACAAACATTTGGCGTTGGCTATATCTTCGACACGTCAGTTTATTATTATTAGAAAAAGTTCAAAGAATCGAATCACATCGATCGAACCTCTTTGTCTAATACTAGCTGCCCGTGCGGCTTCGCCCGCGTATTGCAAAGAATGCAGACAAACCCGCGGGATAAAACATAGTCCGGATTATCTATTCCGTATGCAGGTGAAATAATTTTTGATATCGGATGAGTGGTTTCGGAGGTTACGCAATACATTACAAACTATGAAAAAACCTACAATCATCTCACAGACTTTTCCTTATTTATAATATTAGTAAGAGTATAGATAATATTTTGGGTGCCTTTAGAGAGTCTTTGTTTTAGGAATTCATATTGCATTTCCTTGAATCCTCAGACCTTAGAGCATACATGCTCTAAGCCTCAGACGTTGCTGACGGTGACTTCATTTTTGTCCCTAGCTGATGGCGTATTAAATTTAGCTTTATACTCATACTCATTTATTCATAATATTACATAAATATTACATGTCACATATTTAAGAATCACAATTGCGAGTATTATCATTTAAATTTAAGAAATGTTACATATTATTCAATTATTATTATTATAAAAATCATTTAAATTATAATAGGCATGTCCAAATAGCCATTTTTTTATTAATTTTGAAGGTGTTTGTGCCCTCTTCCATCGTAATATCTTCGGGTTTGTTTGTTATACACCTTGGGACCTATTACGTTCATTGTCTTGGAGGACTTATAAAAGTAGTGTCATGTAGCATCGTTACGAAATTTAACATCAAGCATACTGGCGATGGCGTCTGGTATTTCATGATTGAATGAGAATGTCGAATCTCCGTTTGGTTTTATCGGTACTTTTGCCGGAGCTGGCCAGCTTTAAATTTTACTATTCCTAGTGTCAATTCGATCAACCGGGCGAACTTAAAGGTTAAGACGGTTAGGTGCACTTAGGTCCACTTTGACTAACTTGTATAGAGCTTGGTCAAAGTGGACCCAAATGCATAAAGCACCAATTTGACTAAACAATAATCTAAGATTTAGTATAACCATTTCTTATATTATTTGTCATTGAAATGAAATAAATGAATATTATTTTGCAAGTAGGTTTAATGGCACTTTTACAAGTCAAAATTCTACCTAAGAGAAGACCACTGTTAAGAAGAAATGCCGAAACAAATAGAAAAGTCAGTCATTTTTTGCCAAAAAAAAGCTTATTACAATGATAGTTTTTAATCTACTTAAAATAGATCAAACTGAATATGAATACAAAGAAAAAAATCATCATAATGCGTTGTTCTACAAGAACACATGTCCGATTAAGCTATATGAATAATTAAGCTATTTTGGGCTCTGGTTTCGGTTTGGGCCATGCATTTCTGTCAACTAGATAGTCCTCAGCCCTGTAGTAAGCCTTCGACATTAATGTTTATTTCAAGTATTTTTTAAGAGCTGGAAAGAGTGGAGCCAACATTTCATTAGGTAAGTTATTATAACCCTATAGTTATGATACATTGACCCGAAAAAGACTTGTATACTTTACGAACACGAAACTTTTTGGTGCTATTAAACCTTATTCCTGCTTGTTGAAAATCCCGTGTTAGCGCCATAAGTTATTCAAGGCCAATGTCACAAAAATCGGTTTTCGCGATTATCTAGGTTTCTATATCCATTCCATTATATACAATGATGTAAAATTAGAGACGTAATGTCAGATTTCATGATATAGTTATTTGCCAATGTGAAACCTATGATCAAAAATTTTAATGTAACATGCAACTAAATTAAATCCAAGACAGTCTTGACTCAAAATGTAATATAATTGTATGTAATTCATGTGACTCTGAAAACACCTGTGCTTTTCCATTGGAAAGAAAACACCACGTCATGTGACAAGTCTTATGACGTTATGGGGACGGTTATAATAACCTACCTAAAGAACCCCACAAGGGAGGTGCACCCTGGCCGCGTTCTCACCGCTCTGAATATTTCAGTGATTTCATGGAGAAAATAATAGACCCCGTTTTCAGCCTCGCGGCTTGTACAATTACACATTAAAAATAATATCAAAGTGTACCTTCAGGCCACCCGCCACGGCAGTCTGGAGACACCTGTGCTTTTCTCACAATATCACACTGCAGTATTGCACCTGATGTATCCCACGGCACGCTAATGGTCAGTGCAAACACAAATACAAATTTCAGCACATGTAGGACGGCCTAGATTTTCATTTTGTCTTTTTGGTAGGTGATACCAGAAGGTGGCAGGTATATTATATTATATACCTTACTTTTCAGCGCTAAACAGTTCCGGTTACCGGCTGAAGCCTGATTCCCACCAAGCTTCATTTATGTTTGGTCGAATCGAATTGACATTCTGCTCAAAAATCTGTAAATACAGCTTTACTTTTTTGTTAAACTGTATTTCGTTCCCTCTCATACATGAGAGGAGGCCTGTGCCCAGCAGTGGGACGTATATAGGCTGATGATGTGTGTGTGTGTGTGTGTATTTCGTTTAAGTAAAACGTGCTATCCTTATTAGCACTTTTCGTCCAGGTTACTATATTTTATAGAATATCCTGATGCCTGCTTCTTGCTAATATGCAGCGACAAGGGAAATATTGCAGTACCTATCAGGGACCCGCCCACCCCTTCCCAGAAAAAAGCCTTTGAACGGGTTAGTCGTTCGTTTAATAGCCCAAATCACTTGCTGTCCTTTATTGATTGAAAACTCATTAATTTAACTTAGCCGTATCAAGGGGTATCCCTTACGAGGCGCTACCGCTACTGATAGAAAAACCCTTTCTAAAGGCTTTTTTAAGCGCTTTTTAAAGGGTTAAAGCGCTTCCTCGTGTTGAATACACATTCATTGTGCTTTAAAAGCCAAATGAATGGGTATTGAGGAGCATCGGCTTTGGTAAGCAAACCCTTTCAAAAACCCTTTGAAGGGGATACCGTATTGGAGCGCTTTAATAGCCAAATGAATGGGTTTTAAGGAGCATCGGCTTTGGTAAGCAAAGCATTACGAAAAACCCTTTCAAAAACCCTCGAAGGGGATACCGGACGGGTCCCTGGTACCTATAGCGTATGATTGATCGCCTTACATGTTTCGTTGCTATAGTTTATTCGATGCACTCCTTCCACTACTTTCTTACTCTCAAATCCCCATCCCACATATCACGTAGCGAAAATATGTCATTAAATTCGTACATTTTGTTCACGAAGTCTTAATTTTGCATATCCATTTTTGACGAGTTGTGCTGATCCTCTGAAATGTGAATTTAAATTGACGAGGGATATGTCTACAGATTTTCTCATTCCACCTCTACGACTACCACTGTTTAAAGGTCTCGAACGACGAGATATGATAAATTAATACTCGATAGTTATATGTATGTATATTATATAAAAATAAAAGCGGCCAAGTGCGTGTCAGACCACGCACAACAAGGGTTCCGTGCCTATTAAAAAGGTCCTATCCTTACTGAAATCATATGGCACTTACATCCTGTTCTTTAAGTAAGGCGGGTTTTTAGAAATATCTCGAAAACCTTTGAACCGATCTTGTTCAAAACAATTTGCATGTTTTTTTTTCATATTTTTGAAATACACGGTTCAAAAGTTAGAGGGGAGGGGGACACAATTTTAGTGACTTTCGGGGCGATTATCTCCGACTCTATTCACTTAATCAAAAAATTTGCTTAGAAACCTTATATTTATTTTGGAAGGCCTATCGATTGATGTGCCACACGTGGGCATGCAATTTTTTTTTTTTAGTTTCAATTTTATGTATGGGAGTGCACGCCAAAAAAAAACTTTTTTTGTAATTTCATTACATAACTATGTAGCGGTTAACAAAATACACCTATCTTCAAAATTTTATTCAAATACACCCTATAGTTTTCGAGTGCCTGTGACATACGGACGGACAGACAGACAGACAGACAGACATGATCTTGCAAAAGGTAATTAATAGCATTAATGAACTATAATAAAATTCTATAATACAATCCCAACACATCATTTGGAAATGCGCTAATTGTTGCCAATTTTCATCATCATTCATTTTTGACCTTATATCTCGTAATACTCGTTTTATAGATGTCGGGTGATCATGAGAGTGACGTTCAAAACCCAGGACTTTTTTAATAAAATCGACAGCTGATCGCTACTTGACTGTACGCTTACATTACATCGCAAAAAAGAAAGTATTTAAAGTAAAGGCAGGTCGAAAATACAATTATTTAACTAACTGAATCTATTTCAAGGAAACTAAAATGATTTCTTTTTATGGACTCTGTCAGCTGTACTATATGTACTTACGGAAATCTCAACAATTGTTTTGTATATAATATTTGTACAAAGATTTGAAACTGTTTATTCCCCACTTGTAAAATAAAGAAACCAGATGTATTTGTGCTTTCTGTTGAAATAAATAAAATTTGTAACGCGACCATTCATTCGCTAAACGCTAAAGTTTTGACGTGAGCAGTCAAGTCACATTATATGTCACAATAAACTAAAAAGTATTTAATCTTTTGATGTTGGTTTGCTAATATGGTGGTTAAGGTCTAAAACACTGAGTTCTTTTTTTATGAAACATATATCTTGATGCAGGTTATAAGTTAACGCTATTAGCAACTACTGAAATGTAGCTAGAGCTGTCATTCTGGGGCCATGAACCTAGAATACTATGGACGGGCTGTACGTGTTGCCACGGTGAGGGACGGAAAAGCTCTTATGCAGCTAAATTAAGAACCGGTCCTAAAATGGCTGATGACTTGTCATAAACAACTTACTACGGGACGGGTAATGGTTTGTGTGGCACAACTTCATAGTAAATCAGTTGAGGCAAATAAAAAAAAAGTGGAACTATGACAAGGAAAATGAATGATATTCCCCTTTCTGTCACACTTATAGAGATTTGTATGCTACCAGCTCGCTCGCACGTGGTATTATTATTACCATAGCCTGTCGAGAGTATTCTTCCTTCATGTTCTGGGGCACATTTCTAAGCATATTTGTTTGACATTGTGCATCTAGTTCTATATACTAAATCAAAGGTTACCTACTCGTACAGATAACGGTAGTCTAACTTTTTCAACTACACTGCGTGATACTGATAACGGTAATAGGACTTTTGGGATAGATATTATAAAGCATAATATAGTGCACAGCACTACGGTGGTATGGTTCAGTCCCACCCTGGGGTATTGCTAGGGGTATGATGGGTCTGACATGAAAAAGGTCATATCGTTACTAAAAACTTATGGCACTTACATCCTTTTCTTTAAGCAACGCAGGTTTTTATAAATATCTCGAAAACCTTTGAACCGATCTTGTTGAAAACAAATTTCGCTGGTAGAATTTTATAATCCCTATGAGCATGATTTTTTTCATATTTTTAAAATACACGGTTCAAAAATTAGAGGGGGGGACACAATTTTAGTCACTTTAGGGGCGATTATCTCCGACTCTATTCACTTAATCCAAAAAATTGCTTAGAAACCTTATATTTATTTTGAAAGGCCTGCTGAATGATGTACCACAAGTGGGCTTGCAATGAAAAAATAATTTTTGACTTTCAGTTTTATGTATGGGGTGCACCCCTAAAAAAAAATCTTTTTTAGTAATTTCATTACAAAACTATGTAGCGGTTAACAAAATACACCTATCTTCAAAATTTTATTCAAATACACCCTATAGTTTTCGAGTGCCTGTGACATACGGACGGACAGACAGACAGACAGACAGACATGATCTTGCAAAAGGTAATTAATAGCATTAATGAACTATAATAAAATTCTATAATACAATCCCAACACATCATTTGGAAATGCGCTAATTGTTGCCAATTTTCATCATCATTCATTTTTGACCTTATATCTCGTAATACTCGTTTTATAGATGTCGGCTGATCATGAGAGTGACGTTCAAACCCAGGACTTTTTTAATAAAATCGACAGCTGATCGCTACTTGACTGTACGCTTACATTACATCGCAAAAAAGAAAGTATTTAAAGTAAAGGCAGGTCGAAAATACAATTATTTAACAAACTGAATCTATTTCAAGGAAACTAAAATGATTTCTTTTTATGGACTCTGTCAGCTGTACTATATGTACTTACGGAAATCTCAACAATTGTTTTGTATATAATATTTGTACAAAGATTTGAAACTGTTTATTCCCCACTTGTAAAATAAAGAAACCAGATGTATTTGTGCTTTCTGTTGAAATAAATAAAATTTGTAACGCGACCATTCATTCGCTAAACGCTAAAGTTTTGACGTGAGCAGTCAAGTCACATTATATGTCACAATAAACTAAAAAGTATTTAATCTTTTGATGTTGGTTTGCTAATATGGTGGTTAAGGTCTAAAACACTGAGTTCTTTTTTTATGAAACATATATCTTGATGCAGGTTATAAGTTAACGCTATTAGCAACTACTGAAATGTAGCTAGAGCTGTCATTCTGGGGCCATGAACCTAGAATACTATGGACGGGCTGTACGTGTTGCCACGGTGAGGGACGGAAAAGCTCTTATGCAGCTAAATTAAGAACCGGTCCTAAAATGGCTGATGACTTGTCATAAACAACTTACTACGGGACGGGTAATGGTTTGTGTGGCACAACTTCATAGTAAATCAGTTGTGGCAAATAAAAAAAAAGTGGAACTATGACAAGGAAAATGAATGATATTCCCCTTTCTGTCACACTTATAGAGATTTGTATGCTACCAGCTCGCTCGCACGTGGTATTATTATTACCATAGCCTGTCGAGAGTATTCTTCCTTCATGTTCTGGGGCACATTTCTAAGCATATTTGTTTGACATTGTGCATCTAGTTCTATATACTAAATCAAAGGTTACCTACTCGTACAGATAACGGTAGTCTAACTTTTTCAACTACACTGCGTGATACTGATAACGGTAATAGGACTTTTGGGATAGATATTATAAAGCATAATATAGTGCACAGCACTACGGTGGTATGGTTCAGTCCCACCCTGGGGTATTGCTAGGGGTATGATGGGTCTGACATGAAAAAGGTCATATCGTTACTAAAAACTTATGGCACTTACATCCTTTTCTTTAAGCAACGCAGGTTTTTATAAATATCTCGAAAACCTTTGAACCGATCTTGTTGAAAACAAATTTCGCTGGTAGAATTTTATAATCCCTATGAGCATGATTTTTTTCATATTTTTAAAATACACGGTTCAAAAATTAGAGGGGGGGACACAATTTTAGTCACTTTAGGGGCGATTATCTCCGACTCTATTCACTTAATCCAAAAAATTGCTTAGAAACCTTATATTTATTTTGAAAGGCCTGCTGAATGATGTACCACAAGTGGGCTTGCAATGAAAAAATAATTTTTGACTTTCAGTTTTATGTATGGGGTGCACCCCTAAAAAAAAATCTTTTTTAGTAATTTCATTACAAAACTATGTAGCGGTTAACAAAATACACCCTATCCTCAATTTTTTATTTCACATACACCTTATGGTTTTAGAGTGAAATGCCTGTGACATACTGACGGACAGACAGACAGACAGACAGACATGACGAATCTATAAGGGTTCCGTTTTTTGCCATTTGGCTACGGAACCCTAAAAAGTATGCATTCATTCTTGTTGGTGTCTCGTTGCCTGGGTAACTTGTCTTCTAAGTCTGGCGTACCATCGTTGGTGGCAGATATTGACTACATACAACTACATAAATAACCTACATTAATATTACATTATGATGGGTCATGCGAAAATCTAGGTGGTATTACAGAATGAGTAATAGTACAGAATGTTCAATCTCTTAATATTGTCGTTAAGGTGTCATTTTTACCCGACTGGCGAAGGAGAGGAGGGTTATTGGGTAAATGACTAATCTCTCAACAAGGCCGTGTTGTCTTTTGTCGACGAACAGTTGTGGCCAAATTGCCGATACATTAAAAGTCTGCTTTATTTGTTTGTTTAATTCAGGCAACAAGGTCCATATTACAAATACCTTAAAGACTAACATACACATCAATATAAACTCAAACTCAAAATTATATTTTTTAATACAGTTGCTCAAAAAGTGGTACTTTTTGTGGCTGCGTAGCGTACGAAAAGCTCAATTTCTCGAACTAGTGCTTTTTACTTTTTAGTTCCAAACTAAACTTTCGAAACGCAGTAATTTTATATTAGATTTTTTACCCGATGGCGCTGATTCCAATAGTATGTTGTCACTGTCAGTGTCATTTGTAAAGTATGGGTTCGTTCAAAAATAACTTCGAAGCAAGCATATTTTATCGCAATGATATATTAATTTATTATTTTTCGCAATTGTAGTAAAAAACGTCGTTTACAACACGTGTGAAATGTCTTTTACCACTCGTACCGAGTCTTGCCACTCGCTTTCAGCTCGTGGCAAGATACCTCGGTACTAGTGGTAAAAAGACATTCTTTTCACAATAGTTGTAAAATGTACTATATTCAAGTAGGCCCAGTAACAAGCACTTTCAAATCGTCAGGTAGAAACATAATCATAAGCTAATTACTTAGAGTAATTTATTAAACATATAAAGTAAAAATTATATGACGTATTTAAAAATTTTCATAAAAAAATACTAGTCTAGAATGTTTCTAGAAGGACAATCTAATGTCAAAAAATAAATAAAACGAGAATAATTAATTAAAAACTCAATGCCAAAATTTTCCAAAAAGAATAAATAAATAATAAATCCAGTCAAAATTAGTCAGAAGAGGTTTTACCTTTCATGTAGTCTTGTGCGCTATAATAAGCTTTCGAAATAAGTTTACGTTTCACATAGTTCTTGAATTTATTAATAGATAAATCAGTTACGTTTCCAGGAAGTTTGTTATAAAACCTTACACAATTACCCATGAATGATTTTTTTATTTTTTGGAGCCGAGTGGTGGGCACCGCGAGCTTATGCTTATTTCTAGTATTAATATGTATGACACAGTTTTTTCCTAAAATTGACAATGTTTTTATGTACATACACAATATTTTCATAGATATATTGACAATGCAATGTCATTATATTAATATTTTTAAACTTATCCCTAAGTGAGTCTCTATGTTTCAATCTATATATCGCCCGAATAGCCCGTTTCTGCAGAACAAAAATCGAATGAATGTCCGAGGCACTGCATCACAATAAAATACCATATGACATAATGCTATGGAAGTAGCTAAAATATACTAATCGAGCTGTTTTCACGTCTGTTAATTGACGGATCTTACTCACTGCAAATGCTGCAGAACTCAGTCTATTCGAGATATTAGCAATATTAATATAATAATACCCCATTGAAGCTTAGAATCTAACGTTAAACCAAGAAAAACTGTACTATCAACTAGTTCCAACTCCTCATCTTTCACAAAGACACTCCCTTGCTCGTGTTCAACGTGATTCGTGACAAATTTAATACATTTAGTCTTCTCATTTAACAATAAATTATTAACATTAAACCAATTTACTACTTTAGAAATAGCATTGTTTACGTCATTGCAAGCTTTTTGCCGTCTTATAAGTTTGAAAATAAGTGAGGTGTCATCAGCAAACAATACTATATCATGGTGGGTCTTTACGAGATATGGCAAGTCATTTATGTAGATAAAGAACAGGAAAGGCCCCAATATTGATCCCTGCGGTACACCCATCGAGACCAATGACCCCGGTGATCGCTGTCCATTCACTTCGACCCTTTGTATTCTACCATGTAAGTACGACTTAAGTAAATTCAGTGCTGATCCTCTGACTCCAACTCGCAGAGCAGCAGCCGCGCAGCTCGCCAGCAGGTGGCTGACAAACTCTAACTTACCTTGCTTGAACTAAAAACATCCAAGGAATTGTGTGCTCAGCTGCTCAGTGAGAGAGAGGACAGCGAGAGGGAACTGTTATTAGTACTTGATAGCAGAGATAAGTTAAAAAAAGAGCTATGTTCATTAGAAAGTTCTTACAGTGATGTAAATTCAGAGCGGGCCCGGCTTCAGGAAACGGTAGACAGATTTTCTGAGTGTGGAGCCGCTTATGAGGAGGCTTTGAAGTAGTAGTCGAGTTTCCTGATCAATGTTTCATGACAAACGCAGTCGCAGGCCTTGGATAAATCACAGAAGATACCTAAAGCATCTTGTGATTCCTCCCAGGCATCGAAAATGTGTTTAATCAGCTCTACACCAGCGTCGGTTGTCGAGCGACCCCGGGTAAATCCAAATTGCATGTTATGCATCAAATTGTTTATATTAAAATGCTTTATTAATTGCGACAAAACTAATGTTTCAAAAATTTTGCTAAATGTTGGGAGCACAGATATTGGTCTGAAGTTAGTGGGGTCAGTAGTGCTACCCGATTTGAATAACGGAGTGATTTTAGTATGTTTCATTAGATCAGGAAACTCGCCGCAATCGACACTGTTGTTAAATATAACTGCCAACTCAGGCGCTATGATTTCTATAATGGATTTGAGTGCATGAACAGAAACTCCCCAGAGGTCACTAGTTTTTTTGACATTCATCGATTTAAACGCCTTTACTACATCTGAGAAACTTACGTGTTCAAAATGGAGGTTTGTATTACATTCTGGGGCGTTTTTTTTCAACAATGTAACGGCAGAGGAAGGTGGTGAATTTAAATACTTGGTTGTGGAGACTGGTATCTCACTAAAGAAATATTCAAATTCAGTAGCTACTTCCAAACTGGAATCTACAATTCTGCCATCAATTTTTATTTTAAGATCAGTCGATGTGTTTTTCGATCTACCAGTCTCCATATTAATTACTTTCCATAAACTTATTAGTTACACTACAAAACACACAATTACTACGACGTGTAACGTGTTGCACAATTTCGTGGTGTCGGGTAAGCGACCGCGAAAACGTCGGAACTTGACTCCCTTCGGCCAAAATTCTTCCTTAGTGAAGGCCGATAGATGGTCTTTTGGAACTCTATAGCTTTAGTATACGAATTTATTACGTGCAACTTAGTACATAAACTTATTAGTTACTGTTAATTAAATTAAAATATTATTCTATCCACTGCCTGTTCCCTCATCATTGAGCAGTGGGACGTATATACCTATATATGCTGGTTTATTTATTGCGACAAATCGTGGAATTGAGGTCGGCGGTTCGGTTAGAATAGAAGGGTAGCTTTTTCCTTTGCACAATTAGACTTGTAATAGTACGGGGTGTGTAACGATGGGTATAAAAATAAATAATATAATTTCAGTCGCTATAACAACATTTGATATATTTTCAAGGTATACATATAATCACTCATTGTATATAACAAACGTTTGTTATAATCTCAAAATATATATGTTTATTTTGTGTAACTATCATCGGATATGACACTTATTTTGTATAAATTTCATTATATAGTATAATGCTCATGTTACATATACATACAAGTTATATGTCATAACTTATAACTATCAATCAAATAATATTTTATTATCAAAAGAAAATGTAGCAAATATAACGGTTTGCCAATTGTACTATGTAAGTATATATTATTTAGGTAGTAAAAAGTATTCGGTTCTGGCGCTTCGCCGGCCGCTGCCGCGGCACGCCCGCTTCGCTCGCTCGGCTCGCGCGCTGTAGGGTCGCAGTTCTACCTAACACTCCTCCTCGCTTCGCTCGTCGTCGTACCTACACCGACCTGCCTTAGAGTCTACCAAAAATTACTATGCTAATTGTGCATTAGAAGAAATGAGCATTAAATCATTTGTTTACTATAGGAAATATGCATTATATTTAAAGTATGTTATATTAAATGTTATTATATAAAATGATAATTATATCATATGTAAATATATTAAGTGTTGTTATATGACTCAAGAATTATCATCATCATCATCATCATCATCATATCAGCCGAAAGACGTCCACTGCTGGACATAGGCCTCCCCCAAAGAGTGCCAAAGTGACCGGTCCTGCGCCACCCGCATCCAGTGAACTCCCGCAACCTTTACCAGGTCATCAGTCCACCTTGTGGGGGGCCTACCTACGCCGCGCCTTCCGGTACGCGGTCGCCACTCGAGAACCTTTCCGCCCCAACGGCCATCGGTTCTACGTGCTATGTGCCCTGCCCACTGCCACTCAAGAAATATATGAAAAGAGAATTATTGCGGCTAATATTATTTCAAAAAAATATATAGGTATCGCAAAGAGTGGTGATAAATTAAAACACGACCGAAGGGAGTGTTTTAAATCGACACGAGTTGCGAATTACTTATTCGCACGTGTATCGTACAACGTTTTACTGTACATATGGCTCTTTCAAGTTTTGACATATGCACGGAAAGTGCTCTTCTGCGCACCTCCTTCTCCCGCACTAGTGCGGGAAAGTAGCACCATATGTACTGTAATAGTACATTACGTAACTAGGGCGGTGAATTCGTAAATGCCCCAGACCGCAGGTGTTTGTGGCCCGAACCGAAGGTGAGGGCCATAAATATGCGCTCTGGGGCTTTACGAATTACCGCCCGTGTTGCGTACAAAATTTTACGTCTTCACCTGGCCACAATGGGAGTTTTCCCGTACGCGCAGCGTGCAGTAAAACTCGCATTATGGCCAGGTGTGACGTAAAATATATTGCCTTGATCGTCCGTTGGACTTACCTAGTAAATTCACGCAGCTCATTAATCCATTTATTAAGCCACCCTTATTGGGATACAGTCATCCGAATCCTTTTTGAAAGCAACAACCAAAGAATAATTTTAGGCGTATTTGTCACCGCTCTTATTAGTAAACTAAGGAGATCAAATATTTTTGCCGAGTTAGACAAGATCTCTCGCTTTGTCACTTGTGGTTTAGATTCAGGGCGGGTTCACCACTACCCCCGCTTTACAGGTCGGTAAACCTTAATACCTATGGGTCCGGCAGCTGTCACCGCACTAGTCACATCAGATCCAAACCTTTTGGTATCATGCAGCAAACATAGGCGACACCGACAATCAGTGGATAAAGGCTGAGTGGGTTCAAAGTCCTCCTGGCCTTTATTGAGGTGTCGAGAGGTGTGCTAAGCCACGGCTTGTTATTAACTTGGCCAGAAATGGGATATTCAGGGTGTCTTGCGGTGCGAGTCGTTAAGTCGTCGTTTCCGGGCCACAATGAGAGGCGGGCGTTATCGACGGGGCCGGTGGTGCGCATGTGCCCCGGCGGCGCCCCGGAGTCTCGCCGGCGCCTACTAACGCCCGCGCGGCCTTTGGCCGTTGCCAGTTCCCTCGCGCTAGCCTGCCCTGCCAGACGCTCTACTCAGATGCAATAATATGCCCCACGCGATACCAACCCAATTACGACATGCGCCTTTGTAAAATGTACGGTTATCTTTCAAATATCCTGCATTTCTGTTGCAGATTTCTTTAACCACTGGAATAAAACTAATTGAGCCCTTGTTCGTTGTTCTAGGTCTGATCAGCCTTGCATTGCTACCCTCTTGATAAATTATAGGTGAGTATTCATGAAGCCTTTGTTGATCTCATTATTTTATTTCCTTGTTTATTTCATTTTCCTCCGATCATGTGCTGCTATTTAACTTATGTTTATATTTCGGTAATCATTTAGAAAATGATTAGTACATCTTTTAATAAAAATCAGGAAGAATAGACGTTCTATAGGGAAACCAATTAGCATTTTATGTAATAAGCTGCATTGTTTATAGATTAATATTATTATAACCTATATATGACCAATAACTTCGATCGCGCAAGATTATGACAATAATGCTAAATACTAATAAGTATATGTTACGTAGAATCCGTTTGTTCTATGGAGCTAAACAATGGTGTCGAGTTTTCTAATATATAATATATCTCTACCAATGTTTAAATCACAGTATGTTGGGGACGTGACACATATTGACTGTGTGCATGATTGTTTTCTGTTCTGGCGCCACACAATTAATCCATCTCGGGTATTCCCAGCTTGGTTGGTTTTTGCCTCTTTGCGGTAGAGAATTTGCCTGAAAGGCAAACAGCCCCCGGATCCCCCGAGCTAAGGCAAAATCTACTCCAAATGTAGGTTCGGAACTTGGAATAGGTTGTATCGTTTTACTAATAATGCATAAATATGCTTTTATGAAACTGTCTTTCTAACTGCAAAACCTGACTGAATTCACGTTAAGTGAGATTAAGATCGGATCTGTTCATTGTGTTTCGTAATCCTAAATCAAATACATTCGAATTGGATAGGTAACTTAACCATCTCAATTATCGACTAAGTTTGTTTCATTAATTAATTACACATGGAGAATTCACGGAAGGCTTGGAAAACGATAACGTCGGGTTGAATTAAGCTTGTCGACTTGCCGAAAGGGGGTAGCTGAAACGCTAATTTCATTTCGGTTCGCCAGAGGTTGGCAATGTTGGCATTATACCGATAACTAACTTATACTTCTTTTAGTTCCTGTATACATACTAGAATTATATAATTTTCAACAAATGGCTAATCGGACCTACGTCACAAATGAGAATTTAATGACTAGTAAGCTTCCAAACGCAAGCTAATCATAAAACAAAATCTAAACTCATGTCCTCGAGGGGATCGCATGTCAATGTTTCAGTGTTGTTTCGGCTTCTAGTTTCAAAAGTTCTTTGTCTCGAATGCGTCTGTGCCTACTGCAGGCATGACGAGTCGTAGCAAAAAATGTTTGCGACAGCTGGTAGAGAGACATTTTGATCAAGGCTGGTCGAGTTTTTTTACACGTTTTTCGGAGGTTCGTCTTTGTGTGGGAACACCTGCCGGCGGCGCGGCGGCCCGGCCGGCTCCAATGCGCTCTCCTTATAACACGCTTTTGATCGACCTTTACCTGATTCGTGTCTATGTTATGTGGTGGCTTTTTGGAGTTAGAAATAGCTTGGTCTGGTTAGAGCATGTGCTTCAAACTTGAAAATAATTACTGTACTGTTTACGGTACTGTTTCGGGGTGCGGCTGCTAAGCGGCGGTCGCGGGTTCGAATCCCGGCTCGTACCAATGAGTTTTTCGGAACTAATGTACGGAAAATATTTACCGTTAGCTTTTCGGTGAAGGGAAACATCGTGAGGAAACCGGTCTAATCCCAGTAAGGTCTAGTTTACCCTCTGGGTTGGTAGGTCAGATGGCAGTCGCTTTCGTAAAACTAGTGCCTATGCCAAATCTTGGGATTAGGTGTCAAAGCGGACGCCGGGCTCCTGTAAGGGCATAACCGGGAATGATGCTAGGAGGATGATGGTATGCTAATCATTTGCGCCATGTTTTCGCGTTGGAACGCATTAACGCAAAGGCGTTTTGCTTGTACCAGGAGGGTATGATTCAGGTAGGACTCGGAATACACAGATTGACAAGGCAAATAAGTTCATCTCAAGAAAATATGATCATCCGCCGCCAGCGAGCTCTGCAAACAAGCGGTAGTTATAATAAATTCACTACGAAAAAATCCCCGGGTTATCAGAATTTGTTGACGGTTTTTGACATAAGAAACCAAACTTGAGTAGCTGGTAGCTGCCAGCTACTCAAGTATCCCTTTGGGGCGGTCGCGAATCGCCAGTAGCACCTGCGAAAAGTCAGTGACCCCGGCACCTGCTGCTGTCGGCTGACGCCCCATTACCATACGCTGGCACTGAAACAACTTACATTTTTACAAGCAACATAAGCCCATATGGTATGTTCTGTATGCTATATTTTTTTGCGAAGTGAAATTACGTAATACAATAAATACGCCCTAGCCATATGATTTGGTACTCGCTCTCGCTACTGCTTCAGCCTGCGTAGAACTCGTTAATTTGCACATATTCTTCCACCTCCTTTTCACCCCACACATGGTTTCGAAATTTGAAGTTCCTTTAGAATCGTTTATCTCCATGCCATACTTTTCTCTGAATTACTCGGGAACCTAGTATGAAAAGATAAGAGACGAGATCATATTTTTTATTGTTTTCTAATTTTAGTTGGATCAATCAAGGAAAACCTGTCGAATATCGAACTCACGAATTATGCCACACGTTATTATAATGGCTTCAGCGCGTGAGATGAGAGCTCAAAAGCAAGTAAATCATCTTCTCTGAATTTTAATTGATGTGTGCCAAAAATATGAAATGTCGACGTCGCGTCAGACGGAGCAATACATTTTATCATTTTCGTATGAGGAAAGAGCAGCTGGCATTCCGTCCATACAGCTTTTTATCCTTGTCAAAGTTTCATTAAAAAAATCGAATCTATACCTGCTTAGCTTAAGTTTGTGCTTAAATCCGATTATTAACAACTCATCCGATAAAATAAAAATAAACTCTTTGTATACAATAGATCTCTCGGAATGGACATCGGCTATAAATAAATAAATAAATATTAAGGGACAATCTTACACAAATCGAGCTAGCCCCATAGTAAGCTCAGTAAGGCTTGTGTTACGGGTACTAGACGACGATATATATAATATATATAAATACTTAAATACATAGAAAACATCCAAGACTCAGAAACAAATATTCATGCTCATCACACAAATATTTGCCCTTACCGGGATTCGAACCCAGGACCTTCAGCTTCGTAGGCAGCGTCACTACCCACTAGGCTAACCGGTCGGCTATATGGTACCTAAGTGGTACAGCTTGTGTAAAATTGGTGTTTCCACACAAAACTAAACACACCTTTACATAGGAAATTGTGCAGCATTTGCTCAAAACTGCGGCGTATCTTCTGCAGTCATGTTGGCAACTCGGCAAATGCGGCTTGCTATAGAATTTTAATTTTATATCTGGAAAAAAATCGTAAATTGAAAACCAAGCTTTTAATTAAACTATCCAGCGAGCGGTATCTACTGACATTACGTATACATCAGTGTGTATAAAAAGAGTGTATACAAATACATATCTTTTTAAAAAAAGAATCGTATAATGGTATTTCTCCGTTGCTTTGTATACAAATACATAGGGGAAGGTTGCTATGATTGGACCACTTAACTTCGCTGCCCTATGTCAGAAAATAAAACAAGGTTGATAAGTTTTAACTCTTGAAATATATTTATTTATTACCTTATACACAATGGAAAAAGTATAATAATTTTAGAGAAAAATCGTGAAAAGAGTTTCGCGGGCTGTTCCCTTCTTTGGACCAGAGTCACCTTGATTGGACCACTGAGCCGCCATCAATGGACTTGGGAAATTTAAACCGATGGTCCAATCAAGGAAACTTATGGAAATCGAGTAAAAAATCATTTTCTTGTAATCAATTTATTTAATCAAATATGGCTTTCAATTTTAATCAGTTTATTATAACTTATTTACTATTATGTACTATATATATATAGGTACCACGCCTATGGGCGAAGAATTAATAATCTAAAAAAAAGTTGCCAAGATTGGACCGGTCTGATGATAGAATACACATGTGCTCCATTGATAGCAACTAGGCATCAAATCACAAACAAAAATATTAAAAAATAAGAAAACAAATGGTAAAAAACAGTTGTTTATAAAATTGATCATTAATAAATGTCTAACCATTATACATCAGCACACTCAAACAATTGCAAATGTAATGATACTTTCGTGATTTTTTTCCTCTGCGTTTATTTAAAATCACCAGCGCTCGAAACATACTGGATCACGTCACTCATCACCTCGAAGCGCGGCGCGACTGACGTTGCGGGGGGGGCCAGCCGGGCCGCCCAAGGACACTTTGTACCTTGTTTGGCTCTGTCTAGCACGTGTAGATTTAAAAATGTTTAAGTGGTCCAATCAAAGCGCCGGTCCAATGATAGCAACCTTCCCCTATCTTTGTAAAAAACGGGTATAAATTGATTTCTCCGTTGCTTTAAAAGCTTTGCAAACGAATTGTAAATTTTGCACCAAAACCCATATTTTTCGTTACTAGTGCAGTGGACATGTTTTTAACCCCCGACGAAAAAAGAGGGGTGTTATAAATTTAAATGAAGACAAGAAGTTTCTTGTTTATGAAAACCCTAACTAAAAACATTATTGTCCGCTACTCTAACTTTTTAAATTTGCTTACTAATATTAAACTGACAAAGGAAAAATTACATACTGCCAACCACCACTAGACTCTGTATTTATTTATTTATTTATTGATAAGTAACTAGACTAAGTAAGGTCTGTAAGCAGACTTGCGACATAAAAAAAACAAAATCTATGGTACTATACTTATGTGCGGTTAAACATGGTTCTTGAAATGGCATGTTTAAAAAATAAAAAAGGCGGCAAATTACACAATTGTTTTCTGAACTTTCGTTCCGATTGTAATTTCAACAAACTAGTACACTCGAGAGCAAAAGTCTACTCCAAAGCTCGTCCAGCAATCCCTTACTTCACGGCCTCTGTAGTAATGTACTATAAGGGTTCCGTAGCCAAAATGTACCTATTCGGCACTCCAAAAACACTGGCATTTTGTCTCCAAGTCATATTGTGAATAGTGTAATATCGGTGATATATTTATGGTAACATCAATTCTTGTTGTATTGTATTAACATACTCGTGTTATCCATACTAATATTATAAATGTGAAAGTCTATGTGTGAGTTTGTTTGTTTGTCCGTCTTTCACGGCAAAACGGAGCGACGAATAGACGTGATTTTTTTTAGTGGAGATAGTTGAAGGGATGGAGACTGACATAGGATAGTTTTTATCCCCGAAATCATCCGCTAAGGGGGTGAAATGGGGGGTAATAGTGTGTATTGAGCTGCGATATAAACGAGGTCCACGCGGACGGAGTCGCAGGCAGAAGCTAGTCCATACATATAATGTAGGTTAGTAATCAATGAGTAATTAAGGTAGCGGGATCGATAGCAGCCAGGCGCCGCCGCGGCGCGTCCTGCATCCTGTCCCATCCTGAGCCCTATCCGGACTAGTCATTATCTTTTAATATGCTTACATCCCATTACATTTTTATTAAATACTACTTACGTTTACCACAATAAACTTTGCGAACTAATAGCACCTCAAGTAAAAGGCTAGTGGCTACCCTTTTCTTTAAAATGATTCCTTTTTTGAATTAGTACCTATAGGTTATATAATACTCACAAGAAGTGTGCGAAAAACTAGAATACTAGGTACATAGTATCAAACAACTTCTATTTATTTGATGGATTTGACGTTTCTAACGAGTTAATGAATATTTGGGCAGTATTTGTATTACAGAAGGTACTATTAAAATTCACAGTTCTATCTGTGAATTTTACGTTATAGGCTGGGCTAGTTTTTCAGCCTCCCCAATAATTACGTAAGATTTGCACAAGTGATATTTTATTTAATCGTATGGCATACATTATTTTGGCCTTTAAAGTTTGTCACTCTTTAGTGCCACCCAGGGGACACGTGTAGGGTTGTGGTAGGTAGCTCCTGCGGACGCGAGTGACAGTTGTCCCCCCTTTGTCAAGTGAGTGGGCAACTCGACTGTTAGAAGTTCTCAAGCCGCCCGAATGCCTCTAACTCGGCTTAACGACTACTGTCATAGACAGCAGCCGGGATCAACTGCTTCCGTGCTTCCAAAGCACGGAAGCTTTCATTTATATTAACCACTCAAACATCAGGCGGTCACCCATCCAAAGGCTGATCGCTGCCATCTTTGCTTAACCTGCGTTATCGTTTCCGAATCGCAGGCGCCGCTGGGCTATGAGCGCTTCAAGTGATACAAAAAGCCAAATAGCAAAAAGCAGATTGATGGGATCAATAGGTGATACCTCCGCTTTCCTTCCTGAGTTTATCTATGCTAATTTTTTGATTGTAAAGTTCGACGAAGATGGGTTTCTACAGGAAATGAAATCGTCACAGAGATTACTAAAAATCTAATGATCAAGTAACACACATTTGACGTTGGTATGTCGATTTTATCATTTTGAAAATACAAAGTCCTATTAACATAATTATAGCGAAGCTCTGAAATGCCCTTAAAAAGTCTGCACCGGGTAGCCAACATAAAAGCAAATATTCTTTGTGTATATTTTGATGGTATTCGCCGCAGTTGATGGCGGTTCCTCTTGTTATAATAAGGCACTCGTACGTGAATACAGTGAAACGCTCGCGACAGGCGGGGCTCTCGACTTGAGTACTGTACCAGTCCGGTGCCGAGTGCTGATTTAGAACAGCCAACGCCCGTTAATGGCTATATATTTTCATCTTGTAAACCGATTCCACGCGGCACTATGTTAGCATATTAATATTTACGATTACTGTTCACCTACGCTTGTATTATGTGCGGCTGGGTCTGCATTTATTATACATAGAAATGCTTAATATCTAATACCTATGCAACGACGGCGCTTTTACCGGTCTCAAAGCTGCAGTTTTTATCATCTATTTGATATATTTTCATACTAATTTAAATACGATTTCAAGTCATAAAGCTACATTCCGCCAACATCCCGCCGTTTAATCAAGCCTCTTTTGTAAGTCAGTGTCGTAGAGCCTTGTCTGATAATCAAGATGGAGATTGGAACTCAAAACAACAATGATATGTTACCTCACTGTAGATCGATAAATTCGACTAGTAGTTGTGATGATTGATGAACTGATGACTCTGGAAAGAAAAGTTCAGTTGAAGTAAACGCTAGCCTGAAACATGGTAGCGTTGAAAATTTATTTGAAACACATTGTATTAATAAATGTACCTATTACTTAGATACGTTCGAGATGAAGCGAGACGCGTACGGCGACGACGGGCCCGTCATGAAGCGACAGCGCCAGCCGGAGGACGAGGTCACCTTCCTCATTCCTAGCAAGGTGAGTGCTACTGCTAAACAACTGCTATGCGAATCGCAGCCAGTCTCGACTCTTCCTGTTCACTCGTCGCTACAATAACTTAACATAATTGGGATTCGTAACAAGTATGCAGAATTGGTAGCCCGTTACGGGAAAAAGGATCGTCGGCCGTCCACTCTTCTCCCGTATCTTTTTCCCGTATCGGAGATCGGTGGACTGACGACGTAAAAAAAACCGCGGGACATGTCCCGTGACATTACTGGATGAGACCTGACACGGGATCGGGATAAGTGGCGTACTCGAAGAGAGGCTTATACTCAGCAGTGGGCGATTGCAGGTTTATAATAATGATGATGCGTAATAGGAGCTAAGACTTATACTAAAATGTCAATTTTTCACAGAAAAACCAGTTAAAAATCTAGGACGAGACAACGAAAAAAAATAGTGTGATAACAGATACTGGAACACAAATTTACCCATTCCTTAGCAATATTTCGCTTTAAGTGATAAACGAAATATTTTTAGATAATTCGTCCTCATTTTTTACCTACGACTAAACCTATTTGCAGAAATCTCAGCAACATTCTGAAATTCTTGCAAACAAACACTATTATAACGCCATTAGAATGCACTAACTTTGGTGCGATTATTTCGCATGCTAAACAGTTCAATGTAGTTTTGACTGAGATGAGCGAATGTGAACAAAGGGTTTGCTCTGTTCTTATCTATGTCTTTGTACATTGCATATAGAATAATGGTCAATAGTCTACACATAGTAACAAAATTGTGGTAATATCTTTCACTCGATTTTTGCTGCGATTCGGGTGACTACCTTCGAGCGCTCGAAAAGTAAAGAAAAAAGATATAAAAATTGGACCTCTAAGCGTGACCAAGTGTCGCCGCGTAAATTATATTTTAATAAATTTGAGTTTTACGTAATATTTGCTTGTCGCTAAAATACGACTTTATGACAGGTGGCTGGCTCTATCATCGGCAAAGGAGGAGCCAATATATCAAAGCTGAGAAGTCAGGTCAGTATTTAGCATAACCGAAAGTAGCAAATTCAAAACGGAGTATCTAGTAATAATAATAGTGTCAAAAATGTGCACATTGGATTACCTAGGTCCTAGAATTCCTAGATAGTGTGCACTCGTGAGTTCTACATAAAAGTAACTACCTATTCCGATGTAGTGAACTGTAGGTAATAGTTTAGATATTGTTTAATTTATGATTTATCTCATTCGTATTGATTTCACGAACTGGTAGTAGAAAAGGAGGATTTTTATTAAATACTTTAAAGATAATTATCATCTATCCATCCCTAAAACATACGTCTACATTTTCAACCATTGTACTGTATTGTAATTAAGCTGTAAATTATGCAAGGAACGTTTTTCACCATAAGTCTGATAACTTTATCCTTATGATATTACAAACAACTGCTAATATGAGTATGGACCGTCCAGTGGGTAACACACGCCGAGAGAAAAACATCCACAAGACCCATGTCTCCTAACCGTTCTGGTGATGTTCGCATTTCGACCTCCCAAGATTCACCTCGAATGCTAACATCACCCGTCTTGTCGAGCCAACCTGAGAATTTTCAAGAGTAGGACTCCGCGCCAGCGGCCCGTCCGTAGGCTGTAGACAGAATAACCCCCCGGCAGCCAGTTACAGGTTTTAGCGCCCCCGTCACGCCTCCTTGGCGTGTTGGCGGCGCACCGGCCTGCTCCCGGCGCCCTGGCGCGCGCCCCTGTCCGGGGCCACGCGCCAGGGCGCCCCGAGACGGTCGGTGCGCCGCTACAGCGAGTCTTGGTTGCCGGTCCCGCCCCGCTGGACGCCGCTGCCCCGCACCCGCCGCCCCGCCACGCAGTACAAAGCCAATATAACAGTCCCAGATTGCCCCGGCCCCGAACGGTAAACTATAACGTCAACATCTACTCTCAACAAAGTTTATAATGCCCGAGTTGAGCGGTGCTTGCGCTCCGCTCGTCAACAGTCAGGTGTCGGATCGTGTTTGAGCCGCCATCACCCGGCGCTAGGTGCTTCTTCCCGTCTCGACCACCCGTCCCTATCATTACACTCCGCAGGACGATGCACTCTCACATAGAGGACCCCGGCTCTATAGAGCAGCGACGTTCTCCCGACACACTAGTCACTCTAGTCTACGAGCGCTCCCTAGGACTGTATCCCATCACTCGTTACTTCTCTCCGCACAGGACTGCTCTGACCGATCTGATTCCTTGCGCGTTGTTCGCCATCACTACTTCATCGCCATCATGCTTCCCGTGCAAATCCCGCCCGGCAAACAGACCTCCCTGACCGTTGATTTGATACGTTGTTTGATATTGTATTGTGTTGTGATGCCATCCTCTCGTCATCGACCAAGTGTTAACCATTGTCGTTTTGCAGGGTGCTCTCCATAGCAGCGCCGGAAGTGGACACGATTTTGGATATTGTGAAAGATATCCTCCCGAATTTGGCTGATGTAAGTGTCACTTTTAATATGTTTATAGTTGGCAATTTGATTGGTATAAGCGGAACTGACAATTTCAAAAACAAGACATTATTGTTATATCAGGCCGGTCCTCACAAAGGTGGGAACAACGAAGAGGACCTCGACGTCCGCCTACTGATTCACCAGAGTCGGGCAGGTTGCGTGATCGGCAAGGCAGGCGCCAAGATAAAGGAATTGAGAGAGGTAAGTCCACATTTAACGTTTCAAAGTAAATGTTTCTCTATTGATTTTATTTGTTATACTATTTAGCGCGCCTACATTATTGTCCTGAGCTCGAGCAGATGCTTATAATATCTGCTGGTGGAGATGGGTACAGTTATTTCGGAATGTTTTTTATTGTGGCTTCATTTGGCCCACGTGGTGTCCGGGATGGAGCAGATGCGAGTGCAGCTGCCGCGGTGGATTTCGAGCTTTTATCTAATAATCGGACGGAAGTTTTAAAGATATTGCTTTTTCTAGGTGTAGTTCAAGTGGATGGCACTGTGAAAGTAATGGTTAAAACGAAAATTATCGCAAGAAAAACACATCTACGGTAAAAGAAAGGGAACAGTACTTTGCCAAGCCGCCAAGTTAGCGAGTCGTGATCGTATATACATATCTTTAGCATTTTACTTTTTATGGTTGTTTGTTACTCTAATACATTGCTTCTGACTAAGTTGATTACGTTATAGACGTAGTTTGTGAGGAACAAACAAGTTTGCGTGTTACGTAACTATAGCTGGCGTTTCCTGCATCCTACGTCGGATCGCTCGTTGATGAAGTTTTAAAACGTCTATCGCGAGAGTCGATAACTTCACGGTCCCTATGCGCCGTTCCCCAACTATGTCTAATCTGCTTTACTTGCTGTCAATGTTTGTAGATGGAGCCAAGAACAGTCATAATTGGATCGCGGCGCCCCTGATCTATGCATTTTAGTTGAAAAATGTTACCATACCCGACGCAATGTATAGAATTATGGCCGTCAGAACAGAAAGAACGCTGCATCTTTTTGTGCCGATCAGCTGTTCGTCGTTTTGTTATACTCGTCCATTGTTATAAAGTAAAACTGTACCAGTGAAGTCAAGACTTTTAACTGTGCAGATTGAGATAAAAAAACGTTCTTGTTTATTGTACTATTAGAGGGGTAGACGAAGCTATACAAAGTATAACAATACTCGCTGGCTTTTACAGTACATACATTTTGACATGTGTGGAAATTTAATAATTTTGCACGAGCGAGTCCCGTCCCGAGCCCTTAGGCGAGGGTCAAGACATGGAACATAACACTTTCTTACGTGTACATTTTAAGCGCTTAATATTCTAACTCATTGAGATTCAAATCAGTCGTCCATTTTGTTACATATGACGAGAGGCGCTTAACAAAAAAAAAATTACCCTTCACGAGCAAGTTTTTAAAATAAATATAAGTCACACAAAATTAAAGGGAGAGGTCGACAACGTTTCGAAGTAATGAGATTGTATATATGCTTCCTACGGCTGAATAACCTGCTAATCTTTTGGCAGCTAATTAGAATCGCGTTGTAGTAGGAGTTGAGTGAGGATAGTGTGGCGGGCGCGAGCGCGTGCTGGCAACGGCAGCTGCGCCGGCAGGTGCGCGCGCAGCCGCCGGAAGGCCGCACAAAAACACTGCGCGCACCTGGGGCCCACACCGCCGTATACCCACACCGCCTTGCACAAAGCGCGACGTCTTTACACGAACGCGCTCACGACATATGCCGTACCCCTAGCCCCTTCATTACCCTTCGACCAGGTACTCTCGCAGGTGACCCACAGCACAGATGCTATCCTCCACATTCACTTGAACGCTTCTTATTTCAACTCAAATCAACATAGTCATTAACGCAACATCCATTCCTAAATAACCATTTTATCGTAAATCATTCGTATCGTTGCGAAATTTATCTTGGTGAATTTCAAACTAAAGATTCCTGACTTACAAACAAGATTTGGCAAAAGGTCAGGGTGCCATGTCATTAATCCTTGCCATCGTGAAACGTGAGTCGGGAGTGCTTCTCGGTCGGTTAACGTGTTCGAGAGCACTTACAAAAGTTAACTTTAATTTGAGCCAACCGTCTATTACATGAGTACATTCGCAACTTTCCTGTGTAAAGTTGAAGCAGTTTCGCTGGCTTCACGGGTAGGGTAAAGATCGTTTTATGAGATATTTATATATGTACACAATTGATCCTAAATCCATTTAAAAAACCAGCTAACAGTAAGCAAGGGTTAAAACGATATGCCCAAGTGAAGCTAGCCCTTTATTAGTATATTATATTAATATGTTTAATAGTCGAATCTCAGAAAGTGGAAGTAGGTACTTGATATTTTGTAAGGATATCGAGATCACATGTGAATAGCTACTAGAAGAGGTCTCGTTTCGTTTCCCTCCGGGTCGGAAGCAGCACGCGGCTGCGTCTGCGCCGGTTTGGGTTACGCCGGGAAATGGTTTTTTGTGACCTCCACATCCTCCCCTATAGGGAAATGGGTAGAGCATAAAAAGTCACTGCACTTGGTAAAAAAATGAACTAGACAATGCCAGTCACGATAAGTAAATTACAAGGCGATATTAAAAAACGATGAGAACACTATACCATCTATTACCTATGATTAATTGTTATGTTACTATGTATAAATATAAGTCTTTCAGGCTGCATTAATAAAATATGTATCTATTAATATGTGTAGTGGTTGCCGCAGCGTATGTCGTTTATGTATTTGGTAATCACCCGCCCTCATTACCGGCTGTCGTGGTGACACCGTCAATTACGCCGCCGCACGCGACCCGCTTCCGCTTCCGATCGGTAAGGCTTCGCGCACCATCCGATACAGAATATCGATCGCTCATCGATGCCCTTACTACGTATGCAGTCATATTTTATTTGACCACTTTATGGACATCAAATATCAATAAAACGACGATGAATTGGGTGGTAAAGCTTCTTATACTATGTGGGTGGCTCATCAAACAAAGGAAGGCAAGGCGGCATTTGTTTTATTAATCTTTATAGGTAGGTACCTTTTCTACATAACAATGACTAATATATGTTTAAAGACTTTAAAGCTGCAAATGCACAGAGAGCGGTAGCGGGGCGGCGCGGCGCGGTACGGAGGCGGTACCGGTCTCTGTGTGTTTGCAGATTAAGAGAAAAACAATTTATTGAAAAACCTTATTGCTAACGTTACGTTGTGCTTTCACTGTTACATGTTAGGGGAATTAATTAAATGCGCCTGAACTAGGATTATCCTGTACCTCAGGCAAAAATATATTTTACTAATTGGAAAACAATTTCACTAATTAAATAAATCATACACATCAAACGGTATTGCAGTATCAGCGTCGACAATAACTGCAAACTAGGTCATCGTCGTCATCGAGTTTATTTAATTGTTTTGTGGACTTTTACCTTAGTGCATGTATGTTTGAAAATTCTTCGCTTCGTTGCACACAAGTTCGTAAGAATAATTGGAGAATTAATCCTATCATCCCGATATGAATTGGTCAGGGATTTCCTACGGAGGTCAATCAAGAGTTCATGAAAAATGGCAAAGTTCGTTGGTTTCGTGGCGTAGGCGTGGCGCGTGCCGGAGTCCCGGAGCCCCACAAGTGCACGGCGCAGCGAGGGGACTCTGCCGGCCCGCGGGGGAGGGGGACAGGTGTTGCATGGCGGGGCCGCCCGCCGCTGCCGCCCGCGGCCCGGCTCACTCACTCTGCCGCCACCCGACGGGAAGGGTCGTGCGCTCCCAACTTATACAAATTCCGGGCACTTATTCATTGTGATTTACAGTTTCAAATATACGACCCAATTAAAAATGCTGCTGATAATCAATTCAAATTTGGAATACTTTGTTCGTGATTTTTCGCCTACGGAGCATCGAGTGATATCTACTTTGCCGGCTATACTATTTTCCCGGCCGTGTGAAAGATAAGAAAATGTGAATCGTGTCTTAAATCAAAAATCAGTGATTACAATGAGATTATGTGGTCGGTGCGGCGGGCTCGTGTCGGGTGTTGTTTGTGCGTGCGGGGCACGTGCGCGGGTCGATGCGGCGGCGCCTGCGCGCGCCCCGCTGTCACTCGCCGACGGTCACCGCTCGCCGACACACTGACTCCACCAGCAGCGGTCATTCGGTAATGCATCCGTCCTCCAGTTTCTGAACCCTGGGGAACGTGGCGTGTCTTCCACTCTAAACGGAAATATGCTTCTTTTATTTAAATTTGGGCTAGTGCAGTTAACGGCTCTTTTTAAATTAAATAGTTGGTATATTTGCCACTGTAATGATCAAGCTTTGTAGTAACTTATGATAATTCGGGTAAGCTTCAAGCAGAACTCTCATTGAGACTTTTTTCCCTTAGTTCAAAAGATCTTACTTTCTATGTATCCTTTAAATTGTCCCGTGAATCAGTCAATGGGCCATTGTTCGGTTTTCGACCAGATATTTGAATTTAATGCAGACTACCTGCGATCCCTTCCGCGACACTGCAAGCATTGTACAAAGAAATCGTATGCATTTTTTATCCCTCAGTATCTTTCTCACCGCATAACAACGTCTAAGGAGCCATGTCACCTATTGTCTCATGGTTCATGTCATTTGCAGAAAACGGGCGCTCGACTGAAAATATTCTCGAACCCGGCCCCGCAGAGTACGGAACGCGTGGTGCAGCTCGTGGGTGGGCCGGAGGCCGTCGCCGCCGCCGTGCGGGAAGTGCTGGACCTGGTGCGCGAGGTAAACATTCACCGACGTATGGTATCGACCCGGAGTCCCATCCCATCAATTTGACATCGAGACTTCGCGTAGTCACACACGTGTTCCGTTCCAGGTGCCCATCAAGGGAGCCATCCAAAACTATGACCCCCACAACTACGATGACTACTACGCCGACGAGTACGGGGGCTTCGGCAACGGGCAGGGCGGCGGGCCGCGCGGAGGCCCCGGGCGGGGCCCGCCCCGCGGGGGCCCCCCGCCGCGCGGGCCGCCGCCCATGGGCCCCGGGGGCCCCGGAGGCCGCGGGCCGCCGCCGCCGCGCCCCGGCCCGCCGCTCGGCCGCAGCGGCCCGCCCGGGCCTCGCGGCGGCTTCAACGACTTCTCCGGCCCCGGCGGGCCCGGCGGTCTCCCGAGGGGCAACTTTAATGGCCCGCCGCGCGGCGGCTTCGGCGGCGGCAACTTTGGCGGCGGCAACTTCGGCGGTCGCGGCGGCGGCGGTGGTGGAGGCGGCGGTGGCGGCGGCGGCGGCGGCTTCGGTGGCGACAGCAACTTCGGCGGCGACAGCAATCAGCAGGAGACCACCACTCAAGTCACCATTCCCAAAGACGTGAGTATGATTTTCAACACGACCGGTTTCTGAATAGAAAACAACATTTTAGGTTTGCTAAGCAGCGGAAAAAGGACGATTTGATGTTTTTTTACTACAATTATTTCTAGTGAATTGCGGAATTGACAAGGAATCGAAAAATACAGAGCTCACATAATTAATTTAAAAAAAAACTTGCTAGGTTTGCTGTTCAATAGGAAAGTAGTAAACATTGCGTGTTTTATTTCTCGTTTACAGCTCGCAGGCGCTATAATAGGCAAGGCCGGATCCCGCATCCGCAAGATCCGGGCGGACTCTGGTGCCGGCATCGAGATTGCGGAGCCACTCCAGGGGTCCAACGACCGCATCATCACTATCACGGGCACGCCGGCGCGCATACAGACTGCTCAGTATTTGCTGCAGCAGAGGTAAAAACACAACTCGCTTCATTAGTACACATACATTAATATGCCGATCACAACAATATTGTTTGTAATTTTTATCCAGCAGCAAGAACTGCTAACGAAATTAAAGTGAAAAATTGTTTACCACTACCAATTCTTTTTATGGCGCGCAGTGAGCTGTGCAGTGATTAAGTAATTTTTAAATTCGTGTAATTATAAAATTCGTCACGACAATCGCCAATCACGACGATACTCAGTCAGTATTTATCATTTGTCACTTTAATTTAAAAAATATAATTTTAGCTTTACAAAATAATTTTTATTGTAGGCATCTTGATCGATGACAGGCAGATATGTGTAATTCTAATCATCACAGCATTAAAAAGCATGATATTTCTGTTAGCTCAGCTAATATCCTTCAGTTTGTTGTCCTCGTCATTACTAACACAGCATTGTTTTGGTACTAGAATGTTTGAAGAGTTCCCTGAGTTGGCACCAAACAAGTCTAAGATAAAGTAAACTTGCCTTATCGGCTCGACTCTGACGTCGATGTCGTTTCAGTACAGGTAAAAAAGACGACAAATATTTGTAGAACTAGTGTTCCGTATTTTTCTTCGATGGGATCTTGAAAACAGTGCTGCTATTTAAGTACTTGGTTCATAAATCGAGATTTAATACACATCTGTATTGGGTCATAGAATAAGATTTAGGCTTCAGCAGAAAAAATGATGACTGATTCCAAAATAGATAAGGCAATTACATCCTTAGCCTCATTATATTTCTGATGAAGCCGGTTATGTATATAGTTTTTATTTGTAGCTAATACCTCATTATCATTGTATAATTAATAATCATGACATCCTCATTTATAACAACCTTAACAGCCGTTACACTTGTGCTAACATGAATGTGGTGATTAACAATGTTTTAGGTGTGTCCACAACTAACGGGCGTCGTCTGCCGTGCATTGTATGGAAGACTAGTGATTTTGTTGTTTGATTCATTAACAAAAAATCACCAGTCTGCCTACAAAGTACCGGTGCTATCTTCGGAGAGCTTCCTCATGCTGTCACCTTTAATTCTACTAACTTGTGTAAAACTCTCGTTTTTCTTGAACTATTTACTAAGAATTTATTTGTTTATGGATAATAATTAAGGCTGTTGGTAATATTTTGTTTTCCCTTCGGCAGTGTTCACGAGAGCAACCCTAACCTGGGCGGCGGCCGCGGCAACTTCTGATTGCCGTCTTCTCGTCCGTAACAAGAGGAACTATTGAAGCTTACTGATCCACCTCAACACCAACAATGTACAATATAGACCGAGAGGCTCACGTGACACATGTCAGTAATGTATGTATTTGCAGAGTGAACTACAATATAATGTAAGAGGAATGCATTTATCGTCATTTATATATAAAGTAAATTTAACTAAGATCGTGTCAATAATTTGATGAGAATTTGTTACATCGATGTATTTTTAAGTAAATAGAAATAGAATTAATAAAGTTTATTTTGTAAATGTGTTATTTTATTTGCATCTTTTACTGAAAACCTGCAGGGGAGCTCTGGCCTCCGGATTTGGGAGATGTCAAACATCTGTGGGAAAGTCGGAACAAAAACTTTAGCCTTTGGACGCCAAAAAAGGCGTTTTGAGATGTCGTGCCAAAAACAAGTGGCTAGGACTAAAGACCCACCGTACACCGTACTACCAAGGGTACGGTGGGTCTGAAGGGCATTTGTGGATAGTGGTTAAAGCCCGTCACAGACTTAGCTATAATATAGCAAGGCATTACGATATATTTTCCATACAGTTAGTAGCAGACAAAGTACCCAAATATTTAGTTGTTGCGATATATTTGGGTACTTTACGGTCTACGAGATTTAAGACTGGTCTATTGACACATCGCGACACCCATATAACGTAAATTGGCACTGCTCATCGAAATAATAAAAAAAGATTCAATCGCTTCCGAGTTACAAAACAAAGTTCAATCTCCATGCACGCTCTTTTTAGTACTTATAAAATGACTGTCATATTTTTCACGGCTTATTTGTATAGAAATTAGCATTGAAAACTCGGTATGATGTACCATTACGTCCTAGGTCCTACGACTTTTTTTTAATTTAGTGATACACTGCTTTGGAGTCTGTCAATTTAGAAATGAATCAATATGAAAAAAATATTGTGAATAGGAAAATAACAATGTATTATTTAATTACTGTCACGATAATACGAAATAGAATCACATCGATCGAAACCGACATATTGGACTGTGCAAAATGTTGCGTTTGAAAATATGGCATTGATATCTGCACGGCGCGCGAGCTCTCTCAATTTTTCTCGCAATATCAGTCTCTCTCTTTACTTACAGGACACTTGTGTTAGCAGACGACAGTGTATAGGCTCTAGTTTTGATTTCCTAAAAATGATTATTACACGGTAGTCAATCGATTCCTTTTATTAGCCATCATCAATCGTAATCGGATATAATGACAATCGATTTACTCTAGCCACATCACTCTTTACATCATACTGGAACTGTCAAAAGACCAGTCCCAAATCTCGTACACTGTAGCTGCTATTAACTATATGATGCTGACTGTACTATTTGACAGAGTCCAGTCCACACTTAGCTATAATATACCGAAATATATATTTATAGGCAAGCGCCTATAAATATATATTTCGGTATATTATAGCTAAGTCTGTGACGGGCTTTACATGGTACGGAAAAACAAAAGGGCACAAACCTAAAGCTCTGGTTTCCTAGGATAGCGGTGCCCTCATATGCCGGTGAGATAGACTATCCGTCTCTTTCTAATTAGACCACTTAGAAAGAGATGGAGAGTCTATCTCACCGCCATATAAACAACTCGACCTAACCCCAAACTAAGCAAAGCTTGTACTATGGGTACTAGACGACGATAAACATACCTACTATAGCTAAATAAATACATAGAAAACATCCATGACTCAGGAACAAATATTCGTGCTCATCACACAAATAAATGCCTTTACCGGGATTCGAACCCGGGACCTCTTGCTTCGTTGGCAGGGTCACTACCAACTAAGCGGTCGTCGAGCGGTATGACGGCACCGCTATCCTAGGAAACCAGAACTTTACGGCCAAGTTATGTCTTAGATGTTAATTGCTTCTCGTGCGTGACGCACTACGACGTGAGTACTTACAGGTCGATTCACGAGAGCTGGCACGGGAAATATATGAAACTGTCATTAATTTCATAGACATTACGCGCCAGCTCTTGTGAATCGCTAGTTTTATTCGAGATGTAGCAGCTGTCGATAATGAAATTGATGAATGACTGCGAGTGTAGCAAGTACAGAAGAAACAAATCAATCAGCTTGGATAGATATCGTAACGAGAGAAGCTACTAGAAATCTACGAAACCACTTATCCAATTCAAATATTGTTTCATCAACGATGCTGCTACACGCTGATGCCGCTGGTGTTATGGTGGGTATACACCATAGAGGAAATTATTATATACTGGTATACACTGAGCAAACGAACGACCAACGAACGCGAAGCATTTACGTGACAGCTATTTGTTAGAGTGAGATACATAGCCGTTCGTTGGCTTGGTGTGTATCCACCATTACTGTATATTATTATATTCATTAACCTTTTCACCGCCAGATGGTAAAGCAACTTGCCGTGCCACCTCACGCCACAAGGGTAAAAAAATAATGGATAAAGAAATAATGCCAACATGAAATTGGGCTATTTCAGAGTAGGTTTTCATAAATAAAAAAATGACGGCAAATGCCGTCTTTGGCGTCGGTGTCACGAATCGTCGATGACGTGATTTCACGTGTTTGGCGGTGAAAAGGTTAAGCGTGTTGAGTAACAAACATCCTAACTTTCGCATTTATAATATTACTAGCTTCGGCCCGCGACTTCGTCTGCGTGGACCCGGGATGAAAAAAATCTTCGTGCAAATTAGTTAAGCCGTTTAAGCGTGATTCAGTAACAAACATCCAAACTTTCGCAATTATATTATTAGTATGATTGTTGGTCAGTGATGCACATAGTTAAAACCATTGGGCTCTAATGACGACACACGTCGTTTTCGCTATATATGATATGGACTACAGCGTAGTGTGGCTGTGAATTTATAAGGGACTGCTCTTTAAAAGTTTGTCTACAATTTAATCCATTTTATATGTAACACCAAGTACAAATTGTATGACAAAATTTCGTTACACAGTGGAATACATTTCATTTTGGATGAATGAAGCCCTTCCATCTCTTTTTAACCCCTGACGAAAAAAGAGGGGTGTTATAAGTTTAACGTGTCTGTCTGTGGTCTCGTAGCTGCCAAACGGATGGACCGATTTGAATGCGGTTTTTTGTGTCATGTATAATTTTAACCAGATTGTTCTTAGCCATGTTTCTTCAAAATCTGTTCAGCTCTTTTTGAGATATTGGACTTTGAAGTGAAAATGTCGGGGGCTTTTCAACTTTTCTAAGTTGTAGTTATTATGCTCAAGTATGATGGTTGCATTGAGGTGTTCAATTTATGAGGATTAAACAATTGACACATTGCAGAAAATATGTTGGAATTAGAGCTACTCCTTTTTTTGTTTTGTGTATCTAGAATAGTTCAAAGTAAGGAACCACATAAATATGGAAAGTTAGTTATAATTACAAACAAAAATAGCAAGGTCTCATAATACAAAATATTTTATTTCGTCTGCCTTCTTAAAATACGACAATGTTATAAAATTGCTAAAATACCACCAAACTTAAAGCTTTTGATCAGATCAAGTATAAAAACATGATTGTCATTTACTATGTACCTGGTGGTAGATCATCTGATGCTGGTGTTGATTCAATAATATTTTTAATAGTGGATTCCACATTTTCATGCTTATCTAAATAAAAGAATACATAAACTAGTGGTATCACAACCCCTAACATCAGTGCACAGCAGAGTAAATGATACCATTTTAGACCAAAATCTGCACCATGTGATGTCAGCTCTTTCACAACCACTGTTTCTACTGTTTCTCGAGGTTTATTTGGCAATAATTGAGTGTCTTCTGTGATTGGATCAACTGGTTCCATATCCGTGTAAGGAATGACAGCTGGAGCTAGCGTACTATTCAATACTATGGCATTGCAATCTATAGCAAAGTCATTGTTCCCATTTATTTCTCTATCTCTAGTCTGACTACCAGTCTGTGGAAGCTCGTTGTGATTATCTATAACTGAATGCATGCCTGGAGTGGTTTTAGATGTTGAAGGTACAGGATCCAGTGGTGTTGGCATAATATCTGTGAGTACAGAGTATGGGGTGACAGGCACTTTAATGGTTCTTCGTGCATATATTTCATTATCTTTATGAATGTGGTTGATTCTCTTCAATTCTGAGATCTGAAAAAGATAATCAAAAATGCTTCCTTTTTATGTTGACACTAAATCTTGTTGAAATATAAAATCCAAATGAAATGATTTGTTACACAAGGTAATCTGATAAATGTAACATATACTTAATGTAGGTATGCTTACTATATATAAAGATTGACTTTTTCTTTGTTACTCAAGTTCAATAAGGCATGTAATTATATTAGTGAATATAATATACCCTTAGGGGTCATAATATAATTATATATTAAAATAAAAGGAAAGGAAATAGAACATAATAATCAAACGTGATCAAACTTACGGAACAATAGAATCGTAAAGCAATAGCTTGTAACGTGTCACCATCTTGAACTTGAGCCTCAATAAAATGATCTTGCGACTTCATCTTGTGCAAGGGTATTTCTGAGGAGTCTTGGTCGTCGTCCTTCTTCGCGATCATATTATACCCGCTCAACTCATCCCCGTGCATGAGGCGTGTCCTGATAAACAATTCGCGTGAATAACACGTAAACACCAAACTGGTTTCATTACCTATTTCGACACTATCTACTACTCTACTTACCTTTGTTTCATTTTTAACTACTCTAACACTTATAACTAACATGACCTAAAAAAACTCAGATCTACCTTAAATTCTTAATTACTTCTAATGCAATTAAATAAAAGCGAAAGAACAGCTGTTAACTCTTTGTTGATCAAAGCAAGTTAATGGCCAATAAATTGTCTGACAATTTGGAATTTGGAATTATTTTTATTATTTGACGTTTCTGACGTCAAACTCAGTTGTCCATAGACCAAAGAGTACTATAGGTATAGTGCCATAGACTAAAGCTAAGCATATTCCACTCCACTGCTCTCATCTCATGGCTTATTTACAACACCATCCATGCATGAAATAAAATAATAAATAAATATTACATTATAAGTTGTTTCCTGAAACGTATATCTAAAATTATTTTTTTTACAATACATTTTAAGTGTAGCGAAATTTTGTAAAAACTCCTCTGGGTAATGATAATGATTGATTTTGACAGTTAAATGCCATTGCTTATCTTGCTAGCTTGCTACATAGAAAAGTACTCTGTGCTTGCTACTAAAATTTCGCGATTTCTTGAAACAAATATTTTGCATGTATGTTTAAGTGAAAGTAATAAATAAATATTTTTATTTTCATTCAAAGTGATTTGTTAAGTTACTTTTATCTCGTAACACGTTATAGTCATTCAGTCATTCCCCTAGCAGTGCGGCGATACGATCAACAGGAATTATGGGCACAAGCATTTTGTAACTTGATTTTAAAGTTGTTTATGTTAAATTTATAGTTCGTCTTCATGTTGATTCTATGCCACAATTATTTTCGCGTTGCCCATAATAACAAGAATGATAATAACGACGTCCAGCATTTTAGCAAAAAGAAGTTTGTGTTTGGATTGTTCATCCTTTTGTTGGTTGATGTTTTGTGGGTGGTGTCGTCCGAGCTGACAAAGGTAAATCATTGCATCCCTAGCCAAGCGTCTACAGCCAATAGGAAAATAGTAACATGCAGCTGCATAGCTATGCAGCGACATGACCCATAGGAAAGTAATGATATATGTTTATAACTGTGATCACACTCCAATATTTAAATTACTCTTTGTTTTCAGTACATCTATGTAGAGGAAAAGATTGATAGGCCATTCCTGGTGTCCTATATACGCAGCTCTTTGTTATTTGTTTACCTTGTGGGTCTGTGCTTCTCACCACCCACGCGGGACCCCTGCAGACCTGCTGATTATACAGTAAGTTGGTTTTAAAAAAGGAGTTCACTCTTCAATGTCTTTTATATAAGTCAGAAATGTTGTTGTCAATGCATGTTGGAAATTTGAGTATTTCCATTTATATGTATGTATGAAGATCCACTACTACATTCCTACTAAATTGACATTTTCCTATTTTTGTAGGTATATGGAATAGACTAAACATCCTTATTAAAAATGAATGTGTGTGAAAATCAAGCAGTGATTTCATATATGTATTATATTATTTATATGTTATGATTATATTCTTGCTATCAAGGTTATATTTCATCTTATTTCATGACATCACAGATAATAATTACGAAGTACACAAACATATTAGACTGGCAACATAAGTACCTATAGTCTATTTTTTAATTCGGTAGACTAAAATGACATTTCATGTATTGCTAGTTTTTTACGTCTTATAAATAGTGATGTGCTACAACCGGTACTAACCGAAAATAATCGATTTGGAGGTACTTATATTTGTTGATGAAGCGTCTGTAACACAATGAATGGATAATCCGTGACGTGCTAAAAACGAGAGAACACGCACTGAAAACATCCGATCACTATACGAGTAAAATAACGAATGCCAAATACGTAAACCAAAATGGCATCGCGTCAGGTCGGCGATACGTCAATGTCATTTTAAATATTTCAGTACATTAGTAGTGAGTAAATTTTATTTATTCTTTTTTTCGTATCATTTTGTGACTAGATTTTATTTGTTGTTTATTTTGAATCTAAAATTAATTCAAGGTTTTATCGGTTATTCACAAACCGATATCAAAGATCAGCACTGTTTGTATATAGCTGGTCACATTATTTCTAAGTTTGACATTTGTGGTTGTCATTTTAGTCTATGGAATAAAAAAATAGACTTTACAGGGTGTCCCAAGAAGTAGTGATATACTGAAGCTGGGAGGTAGAGGATCTAGAGGGCTATCTGAAATCACCCCCATGTAAGTTCCGCGATTTTTCGTATTTTCGGAGTTATGACTTTTTTTTTTTCACCTATCGCCGATTTTTGTGTGCTAAGCTGATAGATAGGCCAATTCAGTATGGTAACATTTACTATCGTTAGATCTTTGAATGGAATAAAAAAAAAACGCCAAGAAAGATAAAATTCCCCAGTATGTTCACAACTTCAAGGGCTCTTAAAAAAACACATAAAAAAAATACCGTTTGGCTTTTAAAAACTTGCTCTATCTATCAGGTAGCTACCCTGAAAATTTCATTTTATTATTCATAAGGCTTCAATCAAAAAATTGAAATCTAAATGTGGTAATTGCAAAATTTTAATTTACATGATGATTAATGCAAACAAAGTAAAACCAATTACAAGGTGTATATTACAAGAAATTTTCAAAATGGCCCCCTGTTGCTGAATTGGCCTATCTGTCAGCTTAGCACACAAAAAAAATCAAGCAACTACCGCAATAATTCACGTCACCATAAATAAAAATCTCATCGTACTTGGCGATAGGTGAAAAATTAAAAAAAGTCAAAACTCCAAAATTACGAAAAATCGCGGTACATACATGGGGGTCATTCAGATAGCCCTCTAGGTCCCAGCTTCATTATATCACTACATCTTGGGACACCTGTATATGCACAAAATCTAGGACACATGGATTGAATGAGTGTTACAGTATCTGTGTCTATGTTAAAAATTGCTATGTATACAGGAAATCACAAAATGATAGAGTTGTTTTACATGAACACCTGGATGATAATCGGTGATCCATGGTGATCCATGGTCAGTGGTCCCATGACATATCCATGTTAAGTATAATGTTGGAGGTCATTCCCGCCAAATTGCACTGCCTTATGTTAGGGCCACACTAGCGGGAAACGTTAATCGATAATTGTTGCCTTAATTATTAACGCGATAAAGGGGGTGGCTACACTTGAACTTCTCACGTTAATCTCTTTGATGTACCGCCACTTGAGCTATCGCCTAACGTCAAACCGGCAATATCAATGCCGTTGTCGAATTATCGTGTGAAGTCGAGGCTACACTAACGTCAAACGCCATTACTGAGGGCATTTCCCGCTAGTGTAGCCCCGGCATTATGAAATGAATTGAAATATTTATTTAGACATACAGCCACTCAAAAACATAGCTATGGTACCACACTAGGCTAGGCCTGTCCCATGTAAATCAAGGCAAATAGAGATTAACAATTCATGTGGCTTAGAATGGAAACACGACAAAGCAATGATCACTGATAATGATTTAAATGTATAGCAGAAAAGAACTTGTGACCAAATGCTTATTGAATCATTGTTTTTTTTTTTCAGCAATTAGTAGAACCCAATGCTGAGACAGATGATGAGAACTTTTTTAATGAATCAACCAATAGTCTGGTAAGTTAGGTAAAATTCAAAATTAAATCCAAAGTAATTTGTTTCGTTGAATAATAAACAGTTATACCTCTGGTATTATGACAATAGGTATAACAAACTTTGCATACTTTCCTAGCAAGGTAGATCTTTCCATCCTGTCCATAAGATAAAATTTAAAACTCGCCAAAATTAAGTTCAGTCAGTCATTCATTTGTTTTTTGGGACTGGTCAGAAGTTCCCATGGATTGATGGATACCTAATCTATAACTAAGAATTTCTTTAAAAAAATGGCTCTAAATTTTTTTATGTTTTTTTTCTGCAACACTTATTGGAATCACGAGCTCTTTCCACCACATTAGGAGAAAAAAAGTATCCCTAAATTTCCAAACATTTTACAACATACGTTTTGTGTTACATACAATGTATATGGAAATTGGTTACAGACTTTATTTATTTATCGTATGGCTGATTATATATCTCTACTTCAAAGATGTACAGTTTTAGGTGCCGTTTAATGTACAGCCATGATAACTATACTACTACCGTGCATTATCATCCTGAGCAAATTCGGTCCGGGGCAATAATTGGAAGCCAATTTTGTCCGGGCTGATAACGCACGACCCAATAATCAGAGTCCACAAAAAGTGGACTCGTACATTATTGGGCTGTGCATTATCACCCTGAGAAAACTTGGTCCAGGGCAATAATTGGAAGCCAATTTTGTACGAGGTGATAATGCACGGCCCAATAATCCGAGTCCCTGTGGCTTCGGATTCTCGGGCTGTACATTATCTATGCGGACTGAAAATTTCCAGCGAGTCGACGCCACTCCGCTGCGCGGGGTGTCTATTTCTGGTCTGAGGGACACAAGTGAACTCTAGCCTAACCGATCTAAGACAGAGTTCCCTTATCACAAGCCATTTTGGTCCGCCCTGATAATGCACGACCCAATATATCGCATCCACTTTTTGTTTATCACCTTGAGCAAACTTGGTCTGGGGCAATAATTGGAAGCCACTTTTGTCCGGGCTGATAATGCACGACCCAATAATGCGAGTCCACAAAAAGTGGACGCGGATTATCAGGCTGTACATTATTGGGCCGTGCATTATTGGCTCCCCAGTTATTTATTATTCTGTGAGAGCCCTTATATCACTGCGACCATCGCTGATCTATTGGGATCGGCTCCCCAGTTTTACACACACATACACAATATGGACAAACTTTTTGACTTTTTTTTTCTTTTTTCACCAAACGACCTTGTTACTCTCAGTTATTTCCAAATAACAATAAAACTCCCGGAAAAAAAAAACTTTTTTCGAGAAATACTCAACAAAACTTTTGTTTGACAGGGTGACTCTACATTTGTGCCCGTCCGCGCTGGGGAGACCACAGACAGCGACGATGCGGCGCCGCGCGCGGTGCGCTTCAACAAAGTGGCTGAGGTAACCTTCACCACACTGTATTCTCAGACTTTATAGTTGTACCTATACTGTTTGAATTTGAATATGGAATGTTTTCCGATGTTCCGAAAATCTGCATCTTGAGTCACATACTTTGTCTTTTATTTATAATTTTAGAGTGCGAGGGGTACAAATGCTTTAAGTTGGATGTAGACCCGATAGTGACAGTGAGGAAAAATTATTGCACAGACAATTTTATAATATAAAAAACTGTACTTACAAATTATTTACAAGAAGACAACGCCGAGCAGGAGGACACAGTAATTTAGTGGCTTGGGGTGCAATTTGAACGAGCATCGTTGTTTAATTATGCCATGCCAGTTGCAATACTTCTGTTGATCATGCCACTAATGAGCCAATTTAGATCGCGTTACATTAAATTAATGATACAGCCTAGAACAACAAGCTTACCGTAATTAGTAAGTGCGCTGGTCACTTTACATACCGGTCGCAATCAATAATTAATCTACAACTTCTATCTCTTATTTGGTCTTATTAAGACATCTTAATAGGGTATTTATTAAGTTTCACCTTACCTACATTACATAAAGACATGGCTGTGCCCTAGTTATTTATTTATGAATCTGCATTATGGACATTTGAAACTTTCATAATTATCGAATTTCACGCTCCTGGCAGATACAAGAAGTAAGCTGGGCCTTTTGAAATTGCCCGAAATGACACTCTGATTGGCTTTTGTGTGATACCCATAAGGTAGTGGTTCATTATTATTGTAAAAAGTTTTACTAGCGGTTTAAATAACCTCTAATGTAGTAATCTATTCATCCATTTTGATATCAACTCGTTTACCTCCAAAGCATTAGCTGTTTTACTCTATGGCATGTATGCATGGGGTATTACCCCCAGGTTCGGAACCGATTCAGATGCCTTCAAGGGCGTAGCGAGGCACCCCCTCCCCCCCCCCCTCCCTCCCTCCTAGAAGAGACAGATGTCCCATTGCTCATGCAGCATTTACCTTAGATTTAAGATAGGTGTAGACAAACATATAGGCGTATTTTCGTGCCAGGTTTCGTGAATCAACCTGTATTGATATTGTGTCAGGTGCGAGTGATGTCGGCGGCGATGGCGGGCGAGGCGCTGCTGGCGCGGCTGTCGTGGGCCGCGTCGGTGCGCGCGAGCGAGTTCGCGCAGCGCCGCGCCGCCGCCGCCGCCACGCGCCGCCATCTGCGCATGGCGCTCGTCTTCAGCGTGCCGGTACGTGGCTTCGGATATAGATATAGGTGGAGCTGGGGGGGGGGGGGGGGGGGGGGGTACCTCAGCGGGGTCAAGAATGCGTTCCGTGGAGAGAGCTGCGTAGTTTTGTAAGCAATCGTATAAACGTGTTTGATAATAAAATAGTACTTTATGCGACTGATCCATAATGAGAGGCCTTAAGAGTCTGCATTAAGAGTCTTCGATACTTCATACAAACGTAGTTACGCTCTCATTTTAAAACTACGTGTTGGATTGTAACGAAACTTTCATGTCCAATGAAATGAGGTATATCTATGTCTGTAATTAGATTATGAAATTGTGAAATTCGGCCGAGCTTACTGCGGCCTCTTAAAATATGAGTGTGGTTTTATGAAACGAGCGCCAGCGAGTTTCATAATAGGATCACACTCGTGTTTTAAGGCCTAATTATGTACAGTTGCATACACTACTTTATCTACACACATATCATAAATAGTAGTAAGTAACAGCAAAAAACCAACAATAAAATGACAACAGCAATGGCGGCAATTCGACCATCCGTCATAACCAATGGTTTTTTTTTAAATCATAGACAAACGAATGAAGTCCCTATACTCATATCACTCGAGATCAAATGTGGTGTGGTTTGTATTAAGAAACGTACTGAATTGACGTTTCGTATCGATAACTGTTTTAATATCTATGGATGCTAGAATAGAGACCCACTTGAGTTTTGACAGCTGTTCCAAATTTAAACTCAACGATACAAACATCTGTACTGTAACAACATTACAGTACAGATTTTACCTACTACCACGGACAAGAAAGTTCTCATAGTAAAATCGGCTGTAGTAATGCTGGTCATTTACTACGGATTCTGAACGCATTTTAGAGCATTAATGACATGTGCGTAGATAAAAATAAAAACGTGCTTGAACGGCCAGTTTACTTACTAGATAATCAAAACAATATAATTAAGAAATTCATTAGTTAATTGTTGTAATTAACTAAGACAGTCTCGCCGGTAGTAATTTCATTTAGCGTAATTATTGGTAAAATATTGCATCACATTACATTTCGCAACATTATTTATGATTCGGTGAAACTCAAAGTCTATTCAGACGCATCTTTCGCCACATAGTCGAGCTATTTATTTATTTATACATGCATGGAGAGCAAGACATACTTGATATGCTATGATTAAAAATGTCAAAGTCTATTTTAACTATAACCCTATTTAGACTCTCTCTTAACGTAAAAAAGTTTTAATATCGAAGCTAATGTAAGAATGGCCATGTGTTTTTTTTTTTTTTATTTAATCAGAAACAAACAGTCTTAAATTATTTACAAAGTAATTAGCTAGAAGCTATTCATTAATAATATTACTAGACCTACAGTTTCCTATTTTAGTAAAGAAAACACAATTATATTACAAAATTAAACCACTATAACCGTTATAAATACATACCAAAAAAAAAAAGTTAAAGTGAAGTTAATATATATATATATATATATATATTGTTTAAGACTTAGGGGTCTTAGTTGAAAATAATGAAGACATAGATTTTCTAGAATTCTGTAATCTTGTTTCCACAAAGTAAAATATAAAAATGTGATAGCTTAAGTACGCGTCTGGTGGTAGTAAAGCGCGTGTGTTGCCTGTATGGCAACGTAGGTGAGAGTGGGGCGTGGGGTCGCGGGCCAGCGGATGCGGCCCCCATTACTCGACCAACAGGTTTAGGCCCGCCGTGCCCCCGCTTCCCCTGTAGATGATGCGGCCTCAACATCCTGGGGGCCCTTGAAGGCTCCAGTCTTCAACGACTCTTCCGTCTCGTCCAGCAAGGGGCAGAGGTAGGCCACACCTCGCCGGTAGGTGCCCGTAGTGGTGGCTACATCAGCCACTCGGGAAATGCCGTCGGTGCCGGGAAAAAGTTTGTCGATTCGTCCCATTCGCCAGTGAAGAGGAGGTGCATTCGGTTCCTTGATGAGCACCAGGTCACCCAGTTGAAACGACCTGCCAGGAACGCGCCATTTCGTCCGCTGCTGGAGCTCGGAGATGTATTCCAGCTGCCAACGCTTCCAAAAATGCTGCCTCAATGCCTCAAGCCTCTGAAACCTATCTAAGCGGTTTGCGTTTACATCCATCAAACTGGGTGATGGCAGTGAAGTCAGCGCACGGCCGATGATGAAGTGCCCTGGAGATAAAGGTTGGAAATCGTTAGGGGATGATGATAAGGGACATAAGGGTCGGCTGTTTAGGATAGCCTCTACTTGACTAAACAACGTTGCCAACTCCTCAAAAGTTAAATGTGCATTTCCTAAAATTCGCTTCAAGTGGTATTTTGCCGATCGAACGCAAGCCTCAGCTAAGCCATTAAAATGAGGAGCATAAGCCGGAGAAAATTTGAATTTAATACCCTCGTCAGATGCGAAATTAGAGAAGTGATCCGAGTAAACCTTTAAAAAATCGCTAAGTTCCTTGGCCGCCCCTGTGAAATTTCGACCATTGTCACACAGAAGTTCGCGCGGCTTTCCTCTGCGAGAGATAAAACGGCGCAACGACAAAATAAAGGCGTCTGTAGACAGCTGACTCACGGCCTCCAAGTGTACACATTTGTACCGGGTGCAAACGAAAACAGCTAAATAACATTTCGTAATTTTGCATCCTCTACCATGCCTGTCGGTTATTAAGAAAGGGCTGGCGAAGTCGACAGCACTGACAACGTACGGGAAGTCGGGCGTTGTGCGTTCTGGCGGCAAAAGACCCATCAGCGGAGCAGAAGTGCTGCCTGCCGCACGGCGACACGTGACGCACTGACGCGCCACAGTGCGAGCTAAGTCGCGCCCTCGAATCGTCCATACAAATTCTCTAATGGAGCTATGAAGCAGCTGTGGAGGAGCATGGAGAAGACGCACGTGCTCCTGCCGAAACAACAATTTTGTAAGCCTGTGTTTTGCATGCATAATTAGAGGATGGCGTTTATCAAACGCATAGAACGACGAGGCAAGCCTTCCGCCTACGCGCAATAATCCCTCCTTGTCAATAAACGGGCTCAAAGAAATCATTTTGTTTTTAGGGTTAAGAACTTGTTTATCACGAAGCATCCTTAATTCGTGAGCGAAGCTGTCTAGTTGGGCCAAATTAACTAACTTCTTAAATGACCGTTCAAGTTCCTCAGGTTGTAAAACACCTGTTATCTTATCAGTCGGATGTAAACAATTATATATAAACCTAAGTACATACGCTAATGAGCGTTGCAGAGTTTTAAGTTTCGAATACCTATCGAAATCGATAAGGATAGGCTCGTCTGTTATGTTATTTAATAAGTTAACATTTACTTTCAATTCGGGCAATTCAATTCCAGTATTCGAGGCAAACTGCGGCCAGTTTTGTTCTGGCTCACGCAAAAAGGTAGGTCCGTTCCACCACATATCTAAGTTGGGTAATTTACAAGCATCAACCCCGCGAGAACCGTAATCGGCTGGGTTGAGAGATGTGGGGACGTGACGCCATTCGCTGCCTTCAGTGAGTTCTAAAATGCTAGCCACACGATTAGATACGAACGTTTTTAGTTTATTATAATTAGTACCTAACCATGATAAACATATAGACGAGTCCGTCCAGTAAACAGTGCGCGCGATCTGGCAACGTAGCGTCTTGGAAACAGCTGATGCGAGCTGCGCGCCTAGTAAACAAGCGGATAACTCGGCTCGAGGAACCGTAATGACCTTGACCGGGCATACCCTGGCCTTGGCACACAATAGTCTAACAATTTTATCACCCTTGTCGTTAACTGACTTTAAATAAATGCAAGTAGCATAGGCGGCCTGGCTGGCATCGCAGAAACAATGCATCTCAATTTGGACAGGAAAGTCACATAATACATGCCGTGGTAATTGAAGCGAAGTTAAGTAAGGCAAACTATTGACAAAATATTGCCACGAACCTTTAATCGGTTCTGGTACAGGATGGTCCCACCCGATTCGAGAGACCCATAATTTTTGGATTAATATTTTCGGTATGATGGTTAGCAAAGAAAGCACTCCTAACGGATCGAATATTCTACACGAATCTGAGAGAATAGATCGCTTAGTGGGACTTTCGTTTTTGGCTGAATACTCGGTGGGAAAATGAATAACATCTGCGGCAGAATCCCAGCCTACGCCTAGCGTGTGCGAAGAGGAACTGATAATCAGGCTCCCTTCTGGATTAGGTTTCTGTAAAACATGTAACACAGATGGTAAATTAGAGCGATACTTGCGCAAAGTAAAACAACCGGCTGATAAAGCATGCTCGACTGATTTTTTTATTTGAATTAGCTCTTCCTCCGTGTCTGCTCCTGTCAACAAATCGTCGACGAGAAAGTCGCTTTGAATTATTGTTTTAATTTTAACATCGTCACACTCTTCGCCTAACTGCCATAAACACCGAGTGCTCAAAAAACTGGCGGCTGAATATCCGTAGGTCACGGTGTTTAGACGGAGAGTTTGCAACGGCTCGCTTTCGTTTTCCCGCCAAAGAATCAATTGCAAATCGCGATCGCATTCCTGTACTCTAATCTGACGATACATTTTCTCGATGTCGCCGGTCAGGACGTATTTATAACTGCGAAATCTCAATAAAATATTGAAGAGCGAGTCCTGTATAGTGGGGCCTACCATCTGCAAGTCATTTATTGAATAACCTGAAGAGGTAGCTGCACTGCCATTATAGACTACCCGAATTTTCGTGGATTCAATGGTGGGTTTCAGGACTGGATGATGTGAAACAAAGAATGAGGGGTCTGGAATAGCAGTGGCAGACACGGACAGGTGGCCTAGCTCAGAATATTCAGAGATAAACTCCTGATACATTTTTTTAAGCGCGGGGTTCTTATTAAAACGCCTTTCTAACGCGAGAAACCGTTTTTTCGCAAAATTAAATGAATCCCCCAAACAATCAGGTTCCGTAATCAGTGGTAGGCGCCCAAAAAATCTGCCGTCCTCGCCCCGATAGGTATGAGTCACGAAATGTTGCTCGCATTCAGTTTCGATGTCGGTATAGGGCTTGGTAGGCTGAGGAATCTGTTCCAGTTCCCAAAACTTAGTCAACGACTCGTCTAATTTACTATCACAAGTTGACAAGTGATTGCATTGAACTACCGTATTAACATAAATACCGCTTGACCTTGGCGTAATGCTCATAGGTCCGGCCAGTACCCAACCTAACCTCGACTTTCGCATAATTGGCATATTGTCGCCTAACGTAATCTGCTCAGACCCAATCAAATGCCAGAACAGGTCCGCGCCAATCAGAACATCAACAGATGATGGCTCATTAAATGTAGGATCGGCCAGTGTAATATTCTTAGGCAGACTTAAACGCGATACATCAATATGTTTCTGCGGCAAAACGCTTGAAATAGTAGGCAAAACTAAACACGACAGATCTACTTGCGTTCTATTATCATATTTGGATCGTATTTGTATTACGCAGCGCTCGGGCGTGCCGGTCAATGGAACATTACCTACTCCTACCACACTAATTGTGTTCGGCTTCGGAATTAAATGCAATTTCTGTTTTAAACTGGTTGTTATCAGTGACGTCATGCTACCTGAGTCTAAGAGCGCGCGCGCGGTGACATGCTCATTAGTATCGGGATTGTAAACATCAATGAGCGCTGTTGACAACAACACATTATTCGAATGCGCGACGGTCATGTTGTTGCATGCGAACCCGGGCAACGAGTGCGGCGGAGGCGAGGGCTCGGCCGCGGCCGGCGTGTCTACAACCTGAGGAATTTCCCTATGCAACAAGGTATTATGGCGTTTCTTACAAGTGCGACAAGGCATGGCTCTGCAGCGGTGTGAAGTGTGGCCCTTACGCAGACAATTGTGACAGAGCCTTAACTTTGCCGCTCCGAATATGCGCTCCTCGACCGATAGCGACAGGAACGACGAGCAGTCGTAGATGCGGTGGCCGCCTTGGCAGAATACGCACGACGCAGGAGCAACAGTTGAAGCACCGGAACTGGCTGAAATTGTGAAAGATTTCACGACAGCTTTCTCTTGCTTGTTGTGGGAGAAATGGGGTTCACGCTTGTTATTAAAAACTGGTTTCTCAGACCTATTTCGCTGTACCGATTCTAATACATCGGCGCGACCCTTCAAGAACCGATTAAAATCGGCCAGGGATGGCAAATCATCATTGATACCGTCGTTTTTAAATTCTTCCCACTTTAATGAAGTGTTGTTATCGAGCTTGCCCGAAACCATGTGGATAATTAAAATATCCCATTGAGAAGTAGGACATCCTAAAGCATTTAGGGCCCGTAAATTTTTGGACACATGATCCACCAAGTACCGCAAAGCCTTGGCCGACTCGCGGCCTATGGGCTGAAGATTAAAAAGCGAAATTAAATGATTGCTAATCAACTGTTTTTTGTTGTCGTATCTCTCGCAGAGGAGGCGCCAAGCCTCAGTGTAATTGGCCTGCGTTACCTCCAAATTACTTATAACCTGAGCGGCTTCACCCTCTAAGTAAGAATTCAAATAGTGGAATTTATGAATGGGACTGATTCTCTCAATTTTATTAATGAGCGCGTCGATTGATTCACGAAACTCTAACCACTTAAAGTACGAACCATCAAAACTAGCGATCTTTATTTGAGGTAATCGGAAGTTCAACTCATTTTCACGATGATTACATTGACTTTGATCTTCCGATTTTACGCTTGCAAACTCAGGTTTATCGGTTACCGAATCAATTAATTTTTGGGCATCCGATATCAGTGAATAAAAATCCTTCTCCATCTCTTCTCTCACATCAATTTCCGAGTCCAATGAGGTGGGATCAGCAATCTCTATTTGAGTCTGCAACTCATCAAATTTGTTGAGTAGCCCACGTAAGCGATCCAACCTCATGGAGCATTCATCCACCTCTTTCGGTGAAATACTATCACTTCTCTTCAAGATGTCGAGAAAATTTCTAAATTTGGTCATACGACCCTTAATTGAGCTTCTTGAATTTATCAAATTCGACATCGTGAATGCACTCGAAACAAAAGGATGAACACAAGTATTAAACTCAAATAAAAGAAAAGGTTACGTAAATTCGTCCGGCTTATGTCCGCAGTCTCCGTGGCCGCACGATGCGCAAGGTAGATGCAGCCTCTCGGCGACAGCGCACTCGGTAACAGCGCGCCTGGCAACAACCGTGCGTAAGCGCAGTGATAAGGCGGCGGCGGCCGGCCGATCGGGACAATGGACACCGGTTTGGTTGGCACTGCTAGGCGAAAACAACTATGTTACGTAATAGAATATTTTGCGAGGAATATGGAATGTCTTTAGAGAACAGGAAATTTAAGTCTATAGTTCATAAAATAGCTCGACTGCGGAGATAGAATGGATAATTAAAGCTACAGTTGCACTGCACTTATTAAGGAGAATTATGTTTGCAAAAGTAGTAAACAAGCCTTATAAAAATTGCAAAATTGCTTTGGCGTTTGCTTAATCGGAAAGTTAAGCGGGAATGCAGCGTAGACAAATGAAATAGCGACCAGTTAGGTATGTGCTGGCACAAAAATAAAGCTAAGCGGTGCAATGCAAATAAAATACTAATAAAAAAGTAATGCGTTAATTAATTTGTGACTAAAGCTTGTGCGTAAGAAAACCTTGAAAAGATGGCAGAGCTTGATAGTCAAATAGAGGGGGAGAAAGCTTGGAACAGAAGGAATAAAATGGAACGGTGCACTTCCCTTGCTAAACCTTGGCTGCGGCTCGTTGCTGATGACCGGCTGGCTTGAAGTAAGGGTGGTTGGCAGCTTGGAACGAAGCACGTGGAGCTTCAATGTCTTGACCTCTGTTCGTCCTTCTCAACGTGTCGACTCTCGATGGCGCAGAAATGGCGGCGTAGCTCTCACGTAAATCACGTCGGGGTCACCAATGTTTAAGACTTAGGGGTCTTAGTTGAAAATAATGAAGACATAGATTTTCTAGAATTCTGTAATCTTGTTTCCACAAAGTAAAATATAAAAATGTGATAGCTTAAGTACGCGTCTGGTGGTAGTAAAGCGCGTGTGTTGCCTGTATGGCAACGTAGGTGAGAGTGGGGCGTGGGGTCGCGGGCCAGCGGATGCGGCCCCCATTACTCGACCAACAGGTTTAGGCCCGCCGTGCCCCCGCTTCCCCTGTAGATGATGCGGCCTCAACATATATTTATTATTACTATTTTTTTTTTTCTTTACACACTATTTCAGAAGAGAATTAATTTGTTTTTTGAATACCACTAGCGAACTGCCAAATAAATCTGCGTTCATACATTTTTCGTTGTAAAGCTTGCATGCGCGTTTAATATATGAATTTTGTGCTTGTCTTGTTCTACCTTTTGCAATGCTGAACAATGGTTTCCTACGGCAACTACGTTCTGTCCCACGAGGCACACGAAAGTCTATTCTATACAACAATTCGGGAGCATCTATAAAATTGTTGAGTATTTTATACAGGAAAAGCAAATCGGCACATGAGCGTCTAAGTGAAAGAACTTGGAAATAGTGCCTTTCAGCTGAGGAAGCATAATCCACGTAATTTCCACCTACTCGAAACTCAAGTGACCTAATAAACCTTTTCTGTAGCCTTTCGATCCTATTTTTATGTACATTGTAACAGGGGTTCCAGACTACCGACGCAAACTCTAAGCGACTACGGACATAACTGTTATACAGCAACTTATATGTCAATGGCATACGAAAAGGTTTCGCAACGCGAAGTATGAAACCTGTTTGTATGCCTTATTTAATACGTTGTCGATGTGAAGATTAAAAGTAAATTTAGTGTCCATTGTAACACCTAGGTCACGTATGTTATCTTGTCGCGCTAGAATGACACCACACAGACTGTAATTATGCAATATGGGTTGCGTTTTACGCGTAAAAGTTATTACTGAGCATTTGTCATTATTTAAGAATAAATTATTCCGTGCACAGTAACTTTCGAAACTGAGCAAGTCATTTTGTAGCAATATACAATCGGTGTGTGTTTTAATAACCCTAAAAATTTTGGTATCGTCGGCATATAGGAGAACTTTTGAGTTAGTTGGGCACACCGTTATATCATTGATGTACAATATAAATAATAAAGGCCCCAAATGGGAACCTTGTGGGACACCAGAATCTGTTTTTTTATAATCAGATGAAAAGCCTCCCAATACAACAGCTTGAAACCTATTTTCCACATATGATTTAATCCACCGAAAGAGGTCACCGTGTATCCCAAGGGCCCAGAGTTTCAACAGAAGCGTATCATAAGAAACCTTGTCAAAAGCTTTTGCAAAATCTGTATATACAGCATCCACTTGGTATTTATTATCCATTGCGTCGCTAACCACTTCACTAAAGGACAAAAGATTAGTTTCGACACTGCGACCCTTGTAAAACCCGTGCTGGTTTGGATTGATATGGCGGCGAACAGCATATGAAAGCTGGTTAGTGACGATTTTTTCTAATAACTTGCCGAACTGGCTTAATTTCGAAATTGGTCTATATTTTTCTATATTTTGACTTATAGCTCCCTTAGGAATTGGTGTGATCCACGCTTTCTTCCAAATTTGTGGAACCTGACCCTCCGCAATAGACAGGGAAAAAATTTTAGTGACTGGAACCGCTAATGCACTCGCACATTCACGAATTAGTAGGGGATGTATTTTATCAGGGCCAGTGCCTTTGTTTACATCAACAGATTTTAAGCATTTAAGAACCGCATAGCGCACCTAGTGAGTTTTTTCGTCTATAACAACATATTCATCCTTCATCAAAATATTAACGGATTAGTCCACAAAGCTGACGTCCTGAATGTTCACTTGGAAGAATTGAGAAGCTCGGAAAAACCAATCGATATAATCTGTATTACAGAACACAACATGAAGTCAGGGGACGAAGAACAACTGTTCGTTTCAAACTATAATTTAGCAAGTTGTTACTCTAGGGAAAACAGAAATGGAGGGTCTTGTATTCTAGTTAAAAATTGTCATAAATACGTGGTCTTAACAGATGTTCTATCCTCCTCCATTTCAAATGTATTTGAATGTTCGGCTATTGAACTAAAGGAACATAAAATTATTGTAATTTGTATATACAGACCTCCTAAGCTTGATAATTTTTACCACAGATATATTCTTTAACAGATTAAATGTTATCTTTTCTAAGATATACTTTAGAAGCAAGAAAATTATAGTCTGCGGCGATTTTAATATTGATACATTAAAGAGAACTAAACACTCTCTACAATTTAAAAATTTAATACTTGGCTATAATTTGAGATTAGGAATAACAGAGCCTACCCGGTTGCAGAGTAAGACATGTATTGACAACATTTTGCATAATATACGAGGGGGTAAAACAGTAGTGATGGACTTCGCAATTTCTGATCACACAGCCCAGATATTGAAATGCCCAGTTAAAAAAACTTACCTACTGCCGTACTGGTTCATAAAAAAACGAAACTACAGCGTAGAAAATATATCAAAGTTTGTCGAATGCTTACAAAGTCTTAACTTCAATAGTTCGTATATGGCTAATGACCCCAATGAGGCTTTTAAATGTTTTATCGATGATTTTCAATTATTTTATAACTTATGTTTTCCATTTGTCAGGTACAAAATATCAACTTTTAAAAAACCGAAGTGGATAACTAATGGTATTCGAATTTGTTGCAGGAAGAAAAGGAATTTACTTTGGAAATATAGACTCTCTCCTAACACATGTGGAAAAGATTACTTAAAAGTTTATTCCAATAGACTTAAAAAAATTATTTCACTCACGCAAAAGGCTCAAAATGACTACTACATTAAAAATTCAGTTAATAAATGTAAAGCTACATGGAATATCATAAAAAATCCAAAAAGTACCCACTTGAGGGAAAATATTACCCTCATAAAACATGACGGTAATCGAATAAATGACACTAAGGTTATCGCGCAAACATTTAACGAGCACTTTGTTGAACAAGTTACGTCAAATAACAATACAGACATCATATCTAATAATCCTAATTCTATATCCAAAAATAATCTTACAATGACATTTAAATCCTCTAATTCCATTTTTATGAAACCTACATGCCCTCATGACATTCATACTATAATTAATTTATTAAAAAATACCCATAGTACTGGTTTTGATGGCATTTCATGTAAAATTGTAAAAAAAGTAGCGCATATAATATCACCAATAATCAGTTATATTACAAATCTATGTATTGAAACAGGTCGTTTCCCTGAAATATTAAAGATAGCCATAGTGAAACCTCTATTTAAGAAGGGCGACAAGGAAAACATGAATGATTACAGACCAATAGCCCTATTATCCATTTTTTCGAAAATAATCGAGAAAGTTATTTACAATAGCCTTTACGAATACTTTGAGACTCGCGACTTATTGCAGCAGAACAAAAAGGCTTCAGAAAAAACAAGTCCATTAATATGGCAATTTTTGACCTATTACAAAAAGTTATGAAGGAGTTAGACGAAAAAAAACCTGCTGTTGCTCTGTACATGGACATGTCGAAGGCTTTTGACTTTGTTGATCATAACATATTGTTAAATAAATTATATAACTATGGCGTACGCGGTAACGTTCACGATTTAATAAGATCTTATCTAACCGGACGAAAGCAAATGGTTACAATCAATAAAATTTGTACTAAATCTAAAAAAGAAATATCCGTACCTATCATCTGGTTTGAAAGAAATAAAATACGGAGTGCCCCAAGGCAGTGTATTAGGGCCTTTGCTTTTCCTGATCTATATTAATGATTTGCCATTGACTATTACTGAACACTCAATGATCCTTTTCGCCGACGATAGTACAATAATATTTACTGGAAATGATACACAAACATTACAAAATGAAATCAACAAAGCAGTTGATACAGTAATTACATGGTTGAATATGAATAATTTGTGCATTAATTTAAATAAAACTAAAATCATGAATTTCAAGCAAAGAGTTGATAGAATACCAAATCTCGTTGTGACATATAAAAACCATCAAATTGACGAATCAGACCTTACCAAGTTTTTAGGATTAAGTTTAGATAATAAGTTGACATGGAAAGATCAGATTGACATTATATGTAAAAAACTTAACAAATTCTCATATGCATTATATAGTCTTAGAAAAATAGTAGGTCAACCAGCTGTTCTAACCGCCTATCACGCGTATGTAACTTCAACTTTGAGATACGGTGTCATGTTCTGGGGCAATTCCACAGACAGAGAGATGGCTTTCAAAGCACAGAAACGATGTTTACGATCAGTATGTAAAATACCATCAACGGAATCATGTAAAACGCATTTTGTTAGACTAAGCATACTTACATTACCGTGCCTCTATGTATTTGAAACCGCAGTTTACGTTAAAAATAATATGCATCAGTTTTCTGTTTTTAACAGTGCTCGCCGATGTCACAAAATATACACTAGATCAATAAAAACGGCTTTTCTTGCAAAAAGTATTTTTGGGATGGCACCTAAAATCTATAATAAATTGCCTAAAAATCTATGCAAAGTGGAAGACTTGGTAGAATTCAAAAAAGTCTGTTTACACTTTTAATAAAAAAAGCCTACTACTCACTCAATGAATATTTAACGGATTGTGATCTCTAAAAATTACAGAACGCATTAATAATAATCATTCATTTATATTATAAATAATATATGTACTTGTATATATATTTGGCATAGCGCAAAATATACTTGCTTGATAAAAGTGATTCCGCGAGCGTATGAACTAGGTATCCATTACTGTAAATTAGAAGCATGCTCCATCTTGTCATAAAATATTTGTATGCCTTAATGGCAAAACATAGTGGTACATAATTTTAAGTTTTTGTTCTTAGACCATCCTTTTACCTATGTTTACAAATAAATGATTTTGACTTTGTCTTTTGACTTTTAACCATTTCCTTAGATAAATTTTCAGTATTAAGGTTAAGAACTGGCTTTGATGGTGGCACCAAAGACCCGATATCCAGCGATGGCATGGCAGAAACCTCGAATACAGATTGAAAATGATCACTAAACATATTACATATACTCACCCCATCGCAAGATGCAACTCCTTTATAATACATTGTCTGAGGCACGCCTTTATTAGACGACGTTGATTTAATAAAATTCCAAAAATATTTAGGATGCAATTTGATTCTGCTTTCAGAAAAATCAATGAATTTTTTGTAACACTCTTTTTCGATGATGTCAGCCCTTTTTCTTAGTTTTTTAAAACTTTCATAGTCTAATGGGTTACCGTAACATTTCCATAGCTTATGATATTTTCTTTTTTCTTTCAATATTTTTCGCAAGGATCTGCTGTGCCACACCGGATATGAACAAGCGTTACGAGAGGGACGACATGGCACGTGTTTATCAATTAATTTATATAACAAGGTATAGAATTTTGCCACGCAACCTTCTAAATTTAAATTACCAAAAATGTGTTGTAGTGGTTCATCTCCAACTACCTGTACCGGCTGAGCTTACGCAGCGCGCGCACGGGCTCGGCGACGCTGCTGGCGTCGGGGGCGGGCGCGCTGGCGCTGGCGCTCGGCGCGCTCGCCTCGCCTGCGCCCGCGGACCGGTTCACGCTCTCCAAGCTCGCCGGCGTGCTGCTCACCGCCGCGGGGCTGGTGAGTACACGAGACTACGTCGGCGGCGGGCGCGCTGGCGCTGGCGCCCGGCGCGCTCGCCTCGCCTGCGCCCGCGGACCGGTTCACGCTCTCCAAGCTCGCCGGCGTGCTGCTCACCGCCGCGGGGCTGGTGAGTACACGAGACTACGTCGGCGGCGGGCGCGCTCGCCTCGCCTGCGCCCGCGGACCGCTTCACGCTCTCCAAGCTCGCCGGCGTGCTGCTCACCGCCGCGGGGCTGGTGAGTACACGAGACTACGTCGGCGGCGGGCGCGCTCGCCTCGCCTGCGCCCGCGGACCGCTTCACGCTCTCCAAGCTCGCCGGCGTGCTGCTCACCGCCGCTGGGCTGGTGAGTACACGAGGGTTCTCTTATTTTTCGCAGAAAATTGTTTGGCCAATTATTAGTTCCCAACCAACGTTTCGCAGAATATTATTTCGCCAAATAATCACTTGCCAACTCGTCATAAGATTTCGTTTCGTTTCCCAACCTCACAGTTGCCAACTGTACGTTTGGTCTGATGATTATAAAGTAAACTTTTAAAATGCCAAAAATCGTTTAACAGAATGTTTTAGTTGGCTGAATAGTCATTTCGTTGTATAACGTTTCCCAAATGTTTCACGCAGTAGGGTTCGTACAGTTACTATGTAATATAATTTACAATGTGGGTAAGCGCAACTGCTCACTTCTTTTAATAACTTTGTGGGTGAGTAAGAATAAACTGACTTATTAGCGATAAGTGTTTACTTACTTATTTTGAATATTCAATAAGGCGATTTTGGCACTCGCCGGCCGCTGCCGCGGCACGCTCGCTTCGCTCGCTCGGCTTCGTGCGCTGTAAGATCGCGGTTAACCTAACACGCTCCTCCTCGCTTCGCTCGTCGTCGCACCTATCTGGACTCTGTCACAGTTATTATTTCTGTTACGTAACTATTGCACTGACGAAACGTTGTTCGTTCAATAGTTGTTTGGCCTAGTGAAATAGTTGGCAAGTGATAAGTTTTCGAAACATTTTTAGTCATTGTGATATTTTGCTTTATAAAAATTCGACCAAGTGTCAGGTTGTCATACAAAAAGTTGGTAATGGTTAGTTGTCAAAGTGAATCATTTTCGAAATGTTGGTTGGCAAGTGATGTTTGACCAAAGGAAATTCTGCGAAAAGGCAGAACACCGTACACGAGACTACGTCGGCGGCGGGCGCGCTGGCGCTGGCGCCCGGCGCGCTCGCCTCGCCTGCTCCCGCGGACCGCTTCACGCTCTCCAAGCTCGCCGGCGTGCTGCTCACCGCCGCGGGGCTGGTGAGTACACGAGACTACGTCGGCGGCGGGCGCGCTGGCGCTGGCGCCCGGCGCGCTCGCCTCGCCTGCGCCCGCGGACCGCTTCACGCTCTCCAAGCTCGCCGGCGTGCTGCTCACCGCCGCGGGGCTGGTGAGTACACGAGACTACGTCGGCGGCGGGCGCGCTGGCGCTGGCGCCCGGCGCGCTCGCCTCGCCTGCGCCCGCGGACCGCTTCACGCTCTCCAAGCTCGCCGGCGTGCTGCTCACCGCCGCGGGGCTGGTGAGTACACGAGACTACGTCGGCGGCGGGCGCGCTGGCGCTGGCGCCCGGCGCGCTCGCCTCGCCTGCGCCCGCGGACCGCTTCACGCTCTCCAAGCTCGCCGGCGTGCTGCTCACCGCCGCGGGGCTGGTGAGTACACGAGACTACGTCGGCGGCGGGCGCGCTGGCGCTAGCGCTCGGTGTTTAAAACTTTGGGCACTTATAACTTCGTGATTACTTAACTTCTGGCATGTTTTTTTTTACAATTTAACTACATTTTTAATCCTTTTCCGAGAAAATATGACATGATTGATTATTTTATTTAGTGTACACCCCTATTATAGATGTAGTGCTTGTCTTCTGGCAGGTGGTAGTGGGTGTGTGGGAGCAGGCGGACTGGGCGGGCGCGCTGGCGGCGCTGGGCGCGGCGCTGAGCTACGCGGCGCACCTGCTTTTGTTCCGCGTCGAGATGCGCAAGGGAGAAGGCATCAACTCGCCACTGCTAGTGGGTCAGTGTCCGCCATTCTACGGATTATCACGCACAGCCGACGACCACGGACGGCCACGCGCCTTTGAAGTTACCGCCTCGCGACGGATATCGGCGCACCGCCACAGATGTCCTATGCTACCACGGACGAGCGAGACCCTTCTCACGGTGTGTCGTGCGAGCTGGTCCGCGTCCGTCCGCGATATCGCGGACCGTGGGAAGCTGCTTTTAGAAAGTCTGGGTAGCAGCAACAGGGCGGCCACGTTCCGTCAAAGTTGGAGGATTTAGCTACATTTAACATAGGTTAAGAAATTTGCTATAACCAGTTTTTCTCCTTTCCAATCGCTATGGTAGAAATCGGCCAGGATAAGTCCTGGGTCTGACTGTTTCATCTGCTGATCAATATCTATACAAATGTTTGAATGTGTTATGATGTATTATGGAATTGTAGATCAGAAATCAGATTGTGATATTGTTTGTGCAGGGTTAGTGGGCTGCGCTTGCGGGCTCGGGGGCTGGGCCCTGGGCGGGGCGCTAGCGGCGAGCGGTGCCGAGCGGCTGGCGCTGCCCGCCGCGCCTGCCGTCTCCTGGCTGCTGCTGGACGCGCTGCTCGGCCCGCTGCTGCTCGAGTCGCTCTGGCTGTGGTGAGACGTGTACCTGGTCAAGTGGCCAGGTGTTTATATTGGTCTAGCTTAAGAGCGTCGCCTCCTCACTGGTCGGGTAGCGCGCACGCTGGCGGCGATACTGCGTAAATTATAGATTTTCTTACAATCATAGCTCGCAAGTGCAATAATAAACATGGCGTCTTATTGTCATTAGCCTTCGCTTTAGTTCTGACTTGACTGAACCTAGTGGTTGGAAACATTGTTTCTTTTGTAATGCTTATAACGTAATGTTTGGTGGCAGGGGCCGGTCACTGACATCATCACACGTGGCGACGATGGCGCTGTCGCTGACGCTGCCGCTGAGCGCGGGCTGGGACGCCGTGGTGGCGGGCGGCGCGTGGCGCCCCGCCGCCGGGCTGCTGGCCGGCGCCGGCTGGCTGCTCGCCGCCGCCGACCCCGGCCCGTGGCTGCGCGCGCACAGCACCGGCTTGTGAGTCACTCTATACCTACTGTCGCTGACGCTGCCGCTGAGCGCGGGCTGGGACGCCGTGGTGGCGGGCGGCGCGTGGCGCCCCGCCGCCGGGCTGCTGGCCGGCGCCGGCTGGCTGCTCGCCGCCGCCGACCCCGGCCCGTGGCTGCGCGCGCACAGCACCGGCTTGTGAGTCACTCTATACCTACTGTCGCTGACGCTGCCGCTGAGCGCGGGCTGGGACGCCGTGGTGGCGGGCGGCGCGTGGCGCCCCGCCGCCGGGCTGCTGGCCGGCGCCGGCTGGCTGCTCGCCGCCGCCGACCCCGGCCCGTGGCTGCGCGCGCACAGCACCGGCTTGTGAGTCACTCTATACCTACTGTCGCTGACGCTGCCGCTGAGCGCGGGCTGGGACGCCGTGGTGGCGGGCGGCGCGTGGCGCCCCGCCGCCGGGCTGCTGGCCGGCGCCGGCTGGCTGCTCGCCGCCGCCGACCCCGGCCCGTGGCTGCGCGCGCACAGCACCGGCTTGTGAGTCACTCTATACCTACTGTCGCTGACGCTGCCGCTGAGCGCGGGCTGGGACGCCGTGGTGGCGGGCGGCGCGTGGCGCCCCGCCGCCGGGCTGCTGGTCGGCGCCGGCTGGCTGCTCGCCGCCGCCGACCCCGGCCCGTGGCTGCGCGCGCACAGCACCGGCTTGTGAGTCACTCTATACCTACTGTCGCTGACGCTGCCGCTGAGCGCGGGCTGGGACGCCGTGGTGGCGGGCGGCGCGTGGCGCCCCGCCGCCGGGCTGCTGGCCGGCGCCGGCTGGCTGCTCGCCGCCGCCGACCCCGGCCCGTGGCTGCGCGCGCACAGCACCGGCTTGTGAGTCACTCTATACCTACTGTCGCTGACGCTGCCGCTGAGCGCGGGCTGGGACGCCGTGGTGGCGGGCGGCGCGTGGCGCCCCGCCGCCGGGCTGCTGGCCGGCGCCGGCTGGCTGCTCGCCGCCGCCGACCCCGGCCCGTGGCTGCGCGCGCACAGCACCGGCTTGTGAGTCACTCTATACCTACTGTCGCTGACGCTGCCGCTGAGCGCGGGCTGGGACGCCGTGGTGGCGGGCGGCGCGTGGCGCCCCGCCGCCGGGCTGCTGGTCGGCGCCGGCTGGCTGCTCGCCGCCGCCGACCCCGGCCCGTGGCTGCGCGCGCACAGCACCGGCTTGTGAGTCACTCTATACCTACTGTCGCTGACGCTGCCGCTGAGCGCGGGCTGGGACGCCGTGGTGGCGGGCGGCGCGTGGCGCCCCGCCGCCGGGCTGCTGGCCGGCGCCGGCTGGCTGCTCGCCGCCGCCGACCCCGGCCCGTGGCTGCGCGCGCACAGCACCGGCTTGTGAGTCACTCTATACCTACTGTCGCTGACGCTGCCGCTGAGCGCGGGCTGGGACGCCGTGGTGGCGGGCGGCGCGTGGCGCCCCGCCGCCGGGCTGCTGGCCGGCGCCGGCTGGCTGCTCGCCGCCGCCGACCCCGGCCCGTGGCTGCGCGCGCACAGCACCGGCTTGTGAGTCACTCTATACCTACTGTCGCTGACGCTGCCGCTGAGCGCGGGCTGGGACGCCGTGGTGGCGGGCGGCGCGTGGCGCCCCGCCGCCGGGCTGCTGGCCGGCGCCGGCTGGCTGCTCGCCGCCGCCGACCCCGGCCCGTGGCTGCGCACGCACAGCACCGGCTTGTGAGTCACTCTATACCTACTGTCGCTGACGCTGCCGCTGAGCGCGGGCTGGGACGCCGTGGTGGCGGGCGGCGCGTGGCGCCCCGCCGCCGGGCTGCTGGCCGGCGCCGGCTGGCTGCTCGCCGCCGCCGACCCCGGCCCGTGGCTGCGCACGCACAGCACCGGCTTGTGAGTCACTCTATACCTACTGTCGCTGACGCTGCCGCTGAGCGCGGGCTGGGACGCCGTGGTGGCGGGCGGCGCGTGGCGCCCCGCCGCCGGGCTGCTGGCCGGCGCCGGCTGGCTGCTCGCCGCCGCCGACCCCGGCCCGTGGCTGCGCGCGCACAGCACCGGCTTGTGAGTCACTCTATACCTACTGTCGCTGACGCTGCCGCTGAGCGCGGGCTGGGACGCCGTGGTGGCGGGCGGCGCGTGGCGCCCCGCCGCCGGGCTGCTGGCCGGCGCCGGCTGGCTGCTCGCCGCCGCCGACCCCGGCCCGTGGCTGCGCGCGCACAGCACCGGCTTGTGAGTCACTCTATACCTACTGTCGCTGACGCTGCCGCTGAGCGCGGGCTGGGACGCCGTGGTGGCGGGCGGCGCGTGGCGCCCCGCCGCCGGGCTGCTGGCCGGCGCCGGCTGGCTGCTCGCCGCCGCCGACCCCGGCCCGTGGCTGCGCGCGCACAGCACCGGCTTGTGAGTCACTCTATACCTACTGTCGCTGACGCTGCCGCTGAGCGCGGGCTGGGACGCCGTGGTGGCGGGCGGCGCGTGGCGCCCCGCCGCCGGGCTGCTGGCCGGCGCCGGCTGGCTGCTCGCCGCCGCCGACCCCGGCCCGTGGCTGCGCGCGCACAGCACCGGCTTGTGAGTCACTCTATACCTACTGTCGCTGACGCTGCCGCTGAGCGCGGGCTGGGACGCCGTGGTGGCGGGCGGCGCGTGGCGCCCCGCCGCCGGGCTGCTGGCCGGCGCCGGCTGGCTGCTCGCCGCCGCCGACCCCGGCCCGTGGCTGCGCGCGCACAGCACCGGCTTGTGAGTCACTCTATACCTACTGTCGCTGACGCTGCCGCTGAGCGCGGGCTGGGACGCCGTGGTGGCGGGCGGCGCGTGGCGCCCCGCCGCCGGGCTGCTGGCCGGCGCCGGCTGGCTGCTCGCCGCCGCCGACCCCGGCCCGTGGCTGCGCGCGCACAGCACCGGCTTGTGAGTCACTCTATACCTACTGTCGCTGACGCTGCCGCTGAGCGCGGGCTGGGACGCCGTGGTGGCGGGCGGCGCGTGGCGCCCCGCCGCCGGGCTGCTGGCCGGCGCCGGCTGGCTGCTCGCCGCCGCCGACCCCGGCCCGTGGCTGCGCGCGCACAGCACCGGCTTGTGAGTCACTCTATACCTACTGTCGCTGACGCTGCCGCTGAGCGCGGGCTGGGACGCCGTGGTGGCGGGCGGCGCGTGGCGCCCCGCCGCCGGGCTGCTGGCCGGCGCCGGCTGGCTGCTCGCCGCCGCCGACCCCGGCCCGTGGCTGCGCGCGCACAGCACCGGCTTGTGAGTCACTCTATACCTACTGTCGCTGACGCTGCCGCTGAGCGCGGGCTGGGACGCCGTGGTGGCGGGCGGCGCGTGGCGCCCCGCCGCCGGGCTGCTGGCCGGCGCCGGCTGGCTGCTCGCCGCCGCCGACCCCGGCCCGTGGCTACGCGCGCACAGCACCGGCTTGTGAGTCACTCTATACCTACTGTCGCTGACGCTGCCGCTGAGCGCGGGCTGGGACGCCGTGGTGGCGGGCGGCGCGTGGCGCCCCGCCGCCGGGCTGCTGGCCGGCGCCGGCTGGCTGCTCGCCGCCGCCGACCCCGGCCCGTGGCTGCGCGCGCACAGCACCGGCTTGTGAGTCACTCTATACCTACTGTCGCTGACGCTGCCGCTGAGCGCGGGCTGGGACGCCGTGGTGGCGGGCGGCGCGTGGCGCCCCGCCGCCGGGCTGCTGGCCGGCGCCGGCTGGCTGCTCGCCGCCGCCGACCCCGGCCCGTGGCTGCGCGCGCACAGCACCGGCTTGTGAGTCACTCTATACCTACTGTCGCTGACGCTGCCGCTGAGCGCGGGCTGGGACGCCGTGGTGGCGGGCGGCGCGTGGCGCCCCGCCGCCGGGCTGCTGGCCGGCGCCGGCTGGCTGCTCGCCGCCGCCGACCCCGGCCCGTGGCTGCGCGCGCACAGCACCGGCTTGTGAGTCACTCTATACCTACTGTCGCTGACGCTGCCGCTGAGCGCGGGCTGGGACGCCGTGGTGGCGGGCGGCGCGTGGCGCCCCGCCGCCGGGCTGCTGGCCGGCGCCGGCTGGCTGCTCGCCGCCGCCGACCCCAGCCCGTGGCTGCGCGCGCACAGCACCGGCTTGTGAGTCACTCTATACCTACTGTCGCTGACGCTGCCGCTGAGCGCGGGCTGGGACGCCGTGGTGGCGGGCGGCGCGTGGCGCCCCGCCGCCGGGCTGCTGGCCGGCGCCGGCTGGCTGCTCGCCGCCGCCGACCCCGGCCCGTGGCTGCGCGCGCACAGCACCGGCTTGTGAGTCACTCTATACCTACTGTCGCTGACGCTGCCGCTGAGCGCGGGCTGGGACGCCGTGGTGGCGGGCGGCGCGTGGCGCCCCGCCGCCGGGCTGCTGGCCGGCGCCGGCTGGCTGCTCGCCGCCGCCGACCCCGGCCCGTGGCTGCGCGCGCACAGCACCGGCTTGTGAGTCACTCTATACCTACTGTCGCTGACGCTGCCGCTGAGCGCGGGCTGGGACGCCGTGGTGGCGGGCGGCGCGTGGCGCCCCGCCGCCGGGCTGCTGGCCGGCGCCGGCTGGCTGCTCGCCGCCGCCGACCCCGCCCGTGGCTGCGCGCGCACAGCACCGGCTTGTGAGTCACTCTATACCTACTGTCGCTGACGCTGCCGCTGGGCGCGGGCTGGGACGCCGTGGTGGCGTGGAGAACACCTGGGAACAAGATTCCCAGTCATTTGGTTATAACTGGGTTGCGTGGTATTTCTATCCGCTTGAAACTCCGGCGGCCACCATCTACGCACTCATGCCTATGCGGAAGACTCCGGGGTTTCATACTAAACGCCGGGGCGCGCCTAGCTTTATCTGACTCTTCCTATGGCGAAAACGATCTTCGTCGCCTTCCTTATGGTTTTTACGCTTTTCGCTGCCCTTGCCACATGGAACACTCGCGACCCCAATTACCCCCCTTTACTCGCCTTTTCTTTCTCGCCTTTCCGAGTGTACAGGCAGAGGCGTCTTTACCTATGGTGCAGGGTGTGCGTTGCACACTGGCGCAGCGGTCCTAGGGGGCGCCGAGCGCCGCCCGATACGGAGCCCCACTCGGGTGCGTCCCACGAGATATAACAACAATATATATAATTTCATATTAATAACGTTCACAAGATATAATGAACGTTAGCTATAACAACAAAACCACTACTTTTATAAGATGTAACGGTCAACTGACATAATATTCATACTCAAATTGACTAATTTCATATCGTATAACATAAACGTATAACGATCATAAGTTTTATAACACATAGTATATTTTCGTATAAGGATTTTAATACATAAAATTTGGTTAGGGCAAGGGGGAAGGGTGGGCGGAGTCATTCACAAAAGGGCGCAGTAAAAAAACAAAAAAAACTCTTAACAATGGTATTATTAATACTAATACTAATAAGGATTTGCTTTCAATTTCTCTGTTTTTGTACACGGTATAAGTTTGCCTATCTCGTTCTACCTACCTTCCTCTCAAAGGTTAGCTGGAAGAGATCCCTTATAGGGATAAGTTCGCCTTTGTTCTTTGATCTATTGTGTGACATGTATATTCCTGAACCTGTTGTTGTGTACAATAAAGTGCTTACATACATACATACATTATTTGTAGGTTAGGTTAGGGTTATGTTGTGTCCCTTAGAGCGGAAATAGACACCCCGCGAAGTGGGGTGACGTCGACACGCTGGCGGTTGACAATGATTGGCGTGTTTGATTTCAAAAAAATATTTATTTTCAATCTTTCAATTCCTTAGGTGTTCTGAATATTATACGCTTTAATCGGTATATCAATTGATATTATATCTAAAGTACGTTATACTTTACGAAAATATATATTTTGACACTATACCTTTCGTTCATTATGTGCAATGAACGTTATACTAAACAAGCTTATACACAGTGAGCGTATATATTATGACCGTTATATGATATGTTGTTATGCCTCGTATTACTTACCCGCCCCACTCAGCGCGCGCGCCTACTAGGGGGAGCTAGAGTAATGTTTGCACACGGGCGCTACATGGCCTAGAGACGCCTCTATCTACACGGATTACTTTTTGTAAACTTTTGTCGGCTAATCTTGACAATTTTCTTATGTTTTTATTTTATTTATTTGGAGATCCAACAGCTAAGACATAAACAATAACAAGTTTTACTAGGCAACAGAAAGCCAATTAAAGGAACTCACAGCTAGTAACATATTATTTAACTAAAGTACGATGCGATACGATGCTAAAGTTGCGCATTAACACAACCGCACATGAAGAATATAAAATTTTACCTTCCAATAAAATTATTATTATATTTCCTGAAGATGTCCGGGATCCCTTCTTGAGAGGGCGTCACTGCCCACGACTAGAAGTAGCCGTTTGCGTCAAATGAGTCGCTCCACTCCATCGCTGTGACGTCACATCCTCCCCTGGTACCTGCGAACCCCAGAACCACCGCCCGCGCTCGCCGCCATGTTGGCTTTCTCATTGTTGCGGAGGAAATGCCGTTGGTAGCCCCCAGGAAGCCATTACTGGGATCCCGGACATCTTCAGGAAATATAATAATAATTTTTCTCAAACATGCTCTGAAATGTATGCGTTAATATCACGAAATGAAGACAAGAAGTTTCTTGTTTATGGCTCCTTACATTACTTCTTGGCCTTACGCCAAGAAGTAATGTATGAAAACCCTAACTAAAAACATTATTGTCCGCTACTCTAACTTTTTAAATTTGCTTACTAATATTAAACTGACCAAGGAAAAATTACATACTGCCAACCACCACTAGACTCTGTAAGCGTACTTGCCACATAAAAAAAAAACAAAATCTATGGTACTATACTTATGGGCGGTTAAACAAGGTGCTCGAACGGCTTTAAAAAATAAAAAAGGCGGCAAATTACACAATCGTTTTCTGAACTTTCGTTCCGATTGTAATTTCAACGAACTATTATTTAATTGATTACCTTATATTTATTTTAATTTTAATATTTCCTCACATCGTTTGAGAAAAGCACTATACAATCCTCGGCCGGAACAGGGATTGCTGGACTCGTTGTATCCGGCCTCGTCTACGACTCGGCCGTCTACCGCAAGCTCGTCCAGCAATCCCTTACTTCACGGCCTCTGCAGTAATGTACTATTATTGGAAGGTAAAATTTTATATTATAGGTTCCGTTCGATGTCCGGGATCCCTTCTTGAGATCTGATGTTATCTCCTGGTGGCGAGTAAGCGGAGTTAGAGTTAGAGTTAAGTATTAACGTTACATTTCTAACGGGCACTAATAATTATAGGTTAAATAGATTCGATATGAACGTCTAAAAGAAGATTCAAGTTGCCAAATAAAAGCGTAGGCAAAAAGGTGAATGTCGTTAATTTTTCTTTTCAGTCATGTAAGTTATTGAAGTAAATTGTTGAGTTTAGGTCTTAAATTACCTAAAGTTAACACATTCTAACCTAATCAATGTTTTGGAAAGGAGCGGTCTTCCAGGAACTTTGTTTTGAAGGTATTCTTGAACGAGGTGTTCGAAGATATCCTAGTGATCAACAGTATTTCACACAATAATGGTCATTGCAGATTTATGAACAAGAATAATAATTAGTACTGAATGCAGTACGCGAACATATTTGACAGAAATAAGTGCGCATGGGAGGAGGTACCTGGCTGTTAATCATGTACCTGGAGTGACACAGTGGCAATTGGATCCATGCAGGCTGCAGGCGTATATGTACCGATAATAGGCGAGCGCCAGCGTGACGCCCGGAGGAGTATATTCCGCTCCGACTGGCGGACGTGTCACCTAGAAACTCCTGCACATTGTGAACCTTCATCGGCTACGACTTGCCACTTCAGGTCTGGCCAGTAGAAGAGACTGCGCCACTTCGAAGTCATTATGTTAAACAGACCCAACTTGGTGCCGAGGTGATGTGGAGCGCGAGGCACAAGTTTGGAAGGTGGCTTAGGTCATTTAAGTGCTTAACTCCAACTCCTGCAAGCTTAGGTGGCTTAACTCCAAAAGCTGTTAAACACGTCGTGACAGTAGGCGCTCGAGACTTGCGAGGCGATCGAGATGTATCGCCACAAAAGTGGATGCCGTCCGAGGTGAACTTTAAAGTCGATGGCCGGGATACCGTATACACCGTATATACCGATAATCAGCGGACGAAGATTTCTTCCCCGTTGGCTTCTGGGCGTTACCGACCATGCAGGTAATATGGGACAAGTGTTTCCCGTAGACGGTTCTTTCCGGGCAGCAGTTTGCAGCAGGAATAGGCGTACATGCTGCTACCTCCCACCAGTTGTCCATTTGTAGCACAACATTCGTTACAATAAAGTTAAGACTTTCTCACTTACGGTTAAATGCGGATTCGTTATGCCGGTCTACTATGGTAGACAGCAGACAGGAGACGAGAGAGAGTGCATAGTGCTCTTCGTAGTCTCGCAGGTGTATTCAGAGAGACGACCCACGGCGCAAAGTTTGCAAAGTTGAGACTATGCCATCCAGTATGAAACTGTTCAAGGCGACACAGGCATATAAAATCGCGCCGTAGAGTTTACCTTTTCCCTCGGCACCAGGAACTCGACCTCCACGACAAGTGGTAAGGGCTTACGTATACAACGTTTTTATTACATAAAATTATACAACGGGAGGCGTTAATACAGATTATGAGTCCTATCAAGAAGTTGGACTTTATGGGCTTATGGCCCTTAATTTTTCTACGGCAAATACATGAACTTCTACGAATGATTTCTTTGTTTCATTAGAGATCACTTCAATAGGTTTGTATTAAGGATGTCGTCCATATAGACAATTAACAGAAAGCCCTGGGATTCCAACAAGAAATGTAAATAGTATTAATTTCTTTTGAAAGTGCCACGAATAATTAATAACTACAAGTTTTAGGCTAGTTAGTAGAAGTACTTTAGCTTTGAAAAGCTTATTTGAAGAGGATTTTCTGTGTCGAGATTGTATCAGAAGAGGTCACGGATATGGTAGTCTACAAGCTTGTGCATTTGAGAAGTCGATATACAGCACAGTATAAAAGGGGTTTTTGAACAATAGGAAATGTAATCTAAGATGATATTCGAAATTTCCAAGTATATGCAACTGTTTCGGTAAGACAGTTCGCTTAGAATTCACGGAAGTCATTTTCAATAGTGACTTTTACCCGATTCAAGAGTTCACCTTAAGAGCGGAATCTCGGGCTCGCTTAGGAGCGGCAAGTTGTTTTGTCCCAATTTTGTTTATTAGACCTCTGCGAAAGGTTTGTCTTTATAGAGCAGAACCTGAGTGGGAGAGCGAAAGCGAGCTAAGAGACGATGTGAAATCTGTTTGCCCACCTTTCCGATGCCCTCATTCTCCGCAGGCACGAGGGCAGTTTGACGGGGTTGAGAAATATATATTCATAGTTTCATAGTTTTCATAGTTATTTATTCAGTAACAATATACATTGCATTTGAAATAAAAATGTCAAAATAATACAAAAAATATTAAAAACGAATACAGTAACAGAGAGCAACTAATAAAGAATAAGAAAAAGAAAATTAATAGAAAAACAATAATGAGGAATTTATATCATGTCTTTGTATCAATCAAATGATTTACTAAATGCCAATCTAATGCATAATTATATCACAGTCTATTAAAAAAAAACAAGAAAAACAATAAGAAATGAATAATGTCAACCGTGTTTTATACTAATCAAAAAAAAAAAATTACTTAATGTCAATATACTACCAAACTACCTTCTATTTTACATTAAAAATTCCTCTACTGTGTAGAAACACTCCCTGAGCAAAAATGCTTTTAGCTTATTTTTGAATAGGTTTGTACTAGAAAGTAACTTCAACTCCGTCGTCGGTAACCTATTGTAGAGGTTGACTGCTTGGTAACCTGCCGAGTGCCTAACAACTTTAAGTTTAGCCTGGGTAGCCTGAAGCAAGTCCTTCCTTCTAGTGGCCAGACGCTTTTGTCTTTCAGCGGGTGCTTCTATTGTCTGTAAGGTTCTAATTAAATCTGTTAGGACTACAAGAATGTACAGGCAGGGAACGGTTAGAATCTCGAACTCTAAGAAATAACTCCTACACGATACAGTTTGTAATATTCTAGCCATGATTCTGATAGACCTTTTCTGGGCAACAAAAGCAGACTGTATGTTATACTTATAACTATTTCCCCAGAACTTTATACTGTAACGGATTCGTGATTCAACCAACGCGTAGTACACCATTTTGAGTGGACCAGTTTTGCTTCATCTCTGAGACTTTTGAGAGCATAGCAGGCCGAGCTAACCGAGTTAACGGTAGCCCTTAGTTCGTTTTTCCAGTTTAGCCATGAATCTATGTGTACGCCAAGAAATTTCACAGTGTCTACTTGACGAATACTGGCTCTATCAGAGGAAACATGTAGCTCATCTTTGTTACTAGCAGTTGTTCTGGAAAGTAGTGCGTATGTTTTGTCACAAAATAACTTTAGTTTATTTTCACTGAACCATGTTTGAAAGACGCTCAACGCATCACTTACTCTGTTGTTTAGTTGCAGAATATTTTCAGCAGATATGATGGCATTTGTGTCGTCAGCATAAACCACGAGTTGAGTATCTGGCAGGGACGCGTACATGTAACTTATAAGATCATTCGTAAAGATTATGAAAAAGATAGGACCCAATATAGATCTCTGCGTCACTCCTCTTGCTATCTTTGCTATTTTTGAACTGTACACAATTTCGTTCTTATTCTCTAAACATATTGTTTCCGGTTTGAGAGAAAAGAACTAAAAAGTGATAGATTTTTTCCTCTTATTCCGTAATGTTCTAATTTTTTCAGCAAGATGTTATATTCAACGGTGTCAAAAGCTGAACTCAGATCCAGGAACAAACCTGCTACTCTTCTTCTGGAGTTGAGTTCACGGACTACATCCCCAATGAGCGTAGTGATTGCATCGCTCGTTCCCTTGCTCTTCTGATACCCAAACTGCCTGGCGTTTAATATGTTGTGGAGATAAAGGTGGTTCATCAACCTATTCTTCATAAGTCTCTCAAGAAGTTTGGAGAGTGTTGGCAGTAGAGATATGGGCCTATAGTTGCTTGGGTCCGATTTGCAACCTTTTTTGTGTACTGGTAAAACCTTCGCCAACTTGAATTGTTCAGGGAATATCCCACTGTCAAAACATTCATTAAACAAGTATGCTATTGGTTCTGCAAGTATGTCTATATTTTCCTTTATAACGGTGATTGGAACCTCGTCATATCCACTTGATGTTTTAAGTTTCAAGTTTTTAACTATAAACTTGATTTCTACTTGATTTATCGGCTCCATTTCCATATCTTTATGTACCCTTGGAGTGTGAGCATGTAACATGGGAAGAGCTTTATCCAAAGAATGATGGGTGTCATTACTTTGGGTGAGTTTAGGAAAGCTTCGCACACTTCTTTGGGATCAGTTACCGTATCTGTTAACCCATTTTCTCGTTTTAATTTTAAGATTATGCTACCCTCCGCTCTTTCAACTACTTTGTTGCGATGTTTTTGAACGATTTTCCATAATTCCTTTGAGGAGTCTTTCACCTTTTCAATTTGCGACTGTACCGCAAGTCGTTTAGCATTTCTAATGACCCTCTTGAAAATATTTATATATTTTTTCCTGTAATTATCTAAGGATTGAGAAACACAGTTCTTGTATTGTTCGGACGCGTTTCATACTACTCGAAACCCTTATGCCCTTGGATATCCATTTTATTGCACAACCTGTTTTAACGGGTACCTTAATTTTCCTTTTTTTGAAGCTTACTTTAAAAACCCTATTAAATTTCTGAATGAAAGTATTAACACCTATGTTTACCCAGTATTCCCATATAAATTTTTGCCGAAATGTCTGTTTACCAATCTTATTAAGTTTTCTAACTACTTTCCATGATAGTTGGTTGTTGTTAGAACTCTTAATTTCATTAGGTCGGAGACCCATCCGATACCCCCTACCACTTACTTTTTAACGACCGTGATCGTTTCGCGTGACCCGACTGCAAGGTACGTTGTGCCGTGACGTGACGAACGTACAAAACGAACCGTGTAATTTGATTGATCGTCAAATAGGTCAGGGAGCGCAGGGGGTCTTAGCATGCGGCGTACTGGACCAATCGGGTATTATTGACGACTTCGGGCTTCATTCTAAACGTTACGTTGCACCGCGGCACTCTGCGACTGCTGGGTCGCTCGCTCGCGCCAGAACGCCGGGTAAGCGTAGCTGCTCGTCGATTATTACCTCTGTGAAGCCCGGAGGCGTTAGTAGTTCTACCGTACCGCTGTAGCGTGGCCGTCTTCCACTCCGGATGGCGGGCGTTACCATCATGGCGAACAGGACTGCCATGGCGGGCAGCGCCTGAGTAGCGGACAGCGCGGACATAGCGCACAGTACCGCCGTGACAGATAGCACCAGTGTGGTGGACAGCGCCAGCGAGGTGCACAGCGCCAATGTAGCGGACAGCGCCAGCGTGGTGGACAGCGCCAGCATAGCGGCCAGCGCCAGCATGGCGGCCGGCGCCAGCATGGCGGCCGGCGCCAGCATGGCGGCCGGCGCCAGCATGGCGGCCAGCACCTGCTTGGCGGATAGCGCCAGCATGGCGTCCAGCTCCAGCATAGCGGACAGCGCCATCATGGCGGACAGCACCAGCGTGGCAGATAGTACCAGCGTGGGCGGATAGCACCGCAATGGCGGACAGCGCCAGAATGGCAGACAGCGCCGGCATGGTAGTCATCGCCAGCGAGGCAGACAACGCCAGCATGTGGGGCAACGTCGCCGAAGTTGCCAGCGCCAGCGAGACGGTGCAAAGTTTGTATTCAAAACTACTGGGACTACAAATTTGAAATTTACACCAGACCTTCCTTTTATGACGTAGGCAAGGAATAAGACGGGATTTTTGGAAATTCTATCTCTAAGGGTGTTAAATAGGGGTGCAAAGTTTGTATGGGTGAAACATTATTTTTTGTACTAGAGACTTGAAACTTTGTAGGGATATTACTTATTAAGATACAAAAAAAGTTCTTTCAGCGTTTTAGAAAATTCCACCCCTAAGGGGATTAAATAGGGGTGCAAATTTTTTATTCAAAACTACTGGGACTAGGAACTTGAAATTTACACCAGACCTTCCTTTTATGACGTAGGCAAGGGATAAGACGGGATTTTTGGAAATTCTATCCCTAAGGGTGTTAAATAGGGGTGCAAAGTTTGTATGGGTGAAACATTATTTTTTGTACTACAGTGTACGAGATTTGGGACTGGTCTTATGACAGTTCCAATATGATGTAAAGAGCGATGTGGCTAGAATAAATCGATTGTCATAATAACCGATTACGATTGATGATGGCTAATAAAAGGAATCGATTGATTACTGTGTAATAATTATTTTTAGGAAATCAAATAGAGAGCCTATACACTGTCGTCTGCTAACACAAGTGTCCTGTTAGTAATGAGAGAGACTGATAGTGCGAGAAAAATTGAGAGAGCTCGCGCGCCGTGCAGAAATCAATGCCATATTTTCAAACGCAACATTTTGCACAATCAAATATTGTCGCCGACGTGGGGTTCCGTCGGCATCATAAATGGTATAAATTGCCTGTGCTCTATAATTAGGTTTATTTTATGTCTGATTTCAGTATCCTATTAAATGTTATCTCTGCTTCGCCTTATTTAATATTGCTCTATCCCTATAAACGGTGATGTGTCGATTCTAAGTAATTGCAACATGGCTCATACCTTGAACATATATCCTCAAGGGCTGACACCTCATCTCTAGCCCACCATGGCTCAGGCGCAGTCAAGACACGGCTGCGATGTCACATCTCACGACCTGTTTAAAGATGAATTTATGACTTCATGTCACTATGCCCACCGCTTCTAGTACCAAACCACTGATGTCTCCGGGAATATACCACACACAGGAGATCATCCTCGTATACACATATACAGCATTTTAGCGGTGCAACCTCACCAACACCCAATGAATACACACCTTACGGGTAAGCCAACTTCATGACCGAGAATTCCACCATGACCTACGTACCACTGCCGACCAGTATGGTGGGTCTCACCAACATCCCAATGAATACACAACTTACGGGATACGTCAACTTCATGACCGAGATTACCACCTTACCTAACCTACATCCTGGTCCAGCGGTTAATGCCTTCACGCCTTACCCAACAGCTGTGGCACGTGGAATTAGTATCTGTGCCGCGCAAGCACATTACACCTCTGCAGGTGGCCAAAGATAATTATTATGGTTCTCACCATTCCATCGATGTATACGAGTATTAATACGTAGAAGTGAGGGCATATCTCGGAGGCCAACATCATACCAAAAACCACTGGCTAGCACTTCCGAGATATCAATCTTTTATTAAACAACACTTAGCTTTGATAAGATGTTATGAAGAATATCGGCTCTTCGTGATCTCACCAACCACTTAAACTAATACGCCGACTTGAAAATAATTAGTAACATAAGCTTGCAAATCTTAGTTATGAAAAAATGGTTAATTCAAATGTCTTACCATAGACAATAGTGCGGAAATCATTACAAGAAGGTTAGGTTGTCAGATAGTGTTCTTGTTTTTGCTTATATGAAACATCGCGAGCCGTCGCGACAAATATGTCGGTTTCGATCGATGTGATTTTATTTCGTAGTATCGTGACAGTAATTAAATAATACATGGTTATTTTCCTATTCACAATTATTTGATTCATATCGATTTATTTCTAAATTGACAGACTCCAATTGATTAAAGCAGTGTATCACTAAATTTAAAAAGAAAAAGCGTAGGACGTAATGGTTTGCATACCGAGTTTTCAATGCTAATTTCCATACAAATAAGCCGTAAAAAAATATTACAATCATTTTTGAGTGCTAAACAGAGCGTGCATGGAGATTGAACTTTGTTTTGTAACTCGGAAGCTATTGAAACTCTTTTTATTATTTCGATTAGCAGTGCCAATTTACGTTATATGGGTGTCGCGATGTGTCAAAAGACCAGTTCCAAATCTCGAACACTGTAGAGACTTGAAACTTTGTAGGGATATTACTTATAAAGATACAAAAAAAGTTCTTTCAGCGTTTTAGAAAATTCCACCCCTAAGGGGATTAAATAGGGGTGCAAATTTTGTATTGAAAACTACTGGGACTAGGAACTTGAAAATTACACCAGAACTTCTTTTTATGACGTAGGCAGGGGATAGAACAGGATTTTTGGAAATGCTATTCCTAAGGGGGTGAAATGGGGGTCCAAAGTTTGTATGGGGGAACATTATTTATTGAACTGGAGACTTAAAACTTTGTAGGAGGATTACTTATTGATACCAAAAAGGTACTTTTGGCGTTTTATAAAATTCTACCCCTAAGGGGGTTAAATAGGGGTGCAAAGTTTGAATTAAAAACTATTGTGTCTAGAAACTTAAAATTTACACCAGATTTTCCTTTTATGACATAGGCAAGGGATAAGACGGGATTTTTGGAAATTCTGTCCCTAAGGGTGTTAAATAGGGGTGCAAAGTTTGTATGGGAGAAACATTATTTTTTGTATTAGAGACTTGAAACCTTGTAGGGATATTACTTATTAGGATACAAAAAAAGTTCTTTCAGCGTTTTAGAAAATTCTACCCCTAAGGAGTTCAAATAGGGGTGCAATATTTGTATGAGGTAAACATTATTTATTGAACTAGAGACTTGAAACTTTGTAGGAAAATTACTTATTAGGATACAAATAAAAATATCCTAAGTGTTTTTAAAATTCCACCCCTAAGGAGATTAAAAAGGGTGCAAAGTTTGTATTCAAAACAACTGGGACTAGAAACTTGAAATTTACACCAGAACTTCATTTTATGACGTAGGCAAGGGATAAGACGGGATTTTTGGAAATTCTATCCCTAAGGGGGTTAAATAGGGGTGCAAAGTTTGTACGGGAGAAACATATTTTTTTGTACTAGAGACTTGAAACTTTGTAGGAATATTATTATTAAGATACAATAAAGTAATTTCAGCGTTTTATAAAATTCTTCCCCTAAGGGGGTTAAATAGGGATGCAATGTTTGTGGAGGGGAAACATTATTTATTGAACTAGAGACTTGAGACTTTGTAGGAAGATAACTTATTAGGATACAAAAAAAGTAATTTCAGCGTTTTATAAAATTCCACCTAAGAGGGTTAAAATGAGGGTCCAAATTTTGTATAAGGGAAACTTATTTTTAGCTACTACGTACTTAAAACTTTGTGGACAGATTACTAAACTTATTAATTTATAAATAAAGTGCTTTCAGCGTTTTTGAAATAATTACACCTAAAGGGGTTAAAAAGGAGGTCCAAAGTTTGTATGGAGAAAAAAGATTATTCGAGAATTCACAGGATAATTCCTAACGATAAATGAGTAAACAAGTGTTTCCGGTTTTTTGAGAATTCAACCCCTAAAAGGAGACATGTGGTGACAAAATCTGAAAATCAACATCGGCATCTATTGTTTCTATGGTTTATCGGGTCGCTGATTAGGAAAACAACAACGATTTTACATTCCAACGTGGCGTCTAAATATCAATATGGGCGTTGTTATTACGGTTTTTTGGGACGTTAATAACGAAAATCACATAGATTTTGAAATGTAATGTTGTGGACATGAAAATTCATGAAAAAAAATGTGCCAAATTGCAATTCAATCGGTCCAGTTTTTTTCGTAGCAAATCGGTTGTAACAGACGGACTGACAGACAGCCACACGTGATCCTATAAATAAGGGTTCTATTTTTGCTTTTGAGGTATATAGGGTTATAGTTATAGGTTTTAAAGTTTGTATTTGGTGCCATCTCGATCGTCAGCAATCGGTACCTAGGCGAGTGCGGGCGGCGCGGCGGGACGGGAGGGTAGGAGACATTGGGAAAGTGCCTGCATCCGTAATAAGTACATTCAAGGTGCTGCACGAAGATCTGCTTACTTTTAATAAGTTAAGCATTTTAGCCGCCGTTAAATTAAAACAAACTTTTGGGTATTTATGTTAAATACTGGTTCGAAAAGCATGGAATAAAATCTTAGGAAACAAGCCTATAGCAATGTCCAGGCCACAAATTTGACTTAACATTTGTGGAGATATTTTGGTATTTCAACATTAATGTTCATGAACATAAAGTAGCTTTTATTCCAGAGGACAGATTCTCATTAATCATGATTGTAAATTTAATAACAGAAATACGTACATACATACAAACATTGACGCCTTTATTCCCAAAAGGGGCAGGCAGAGCACATGAACTTTATGTTCCAGCGCCACTTTTAGCATAAATGTGGGTATAAAAGATCGACAAAAAGTGATATTGCTTAGGTTGTTAGCCCATCACCCAGGACACACTTCAACCCTGCTCTCTTAATCGACTTTTACGACACACATGGGAAGAAAGAGGGTGGTGAAATTCTAACCCGCCACCACACGGGCATAAATATAATAGTAAATAAAAATTAATTTACCATAATGGGTTATGATGAAGGGTTATTAGTAGGGGAAGTTAGTAGTAGTAGGTTAGTAGGCGGCGTAGCAATTCAATAATTATTGGAAAATTACTTTTACTACGCGGGCGAAGCCGCGGGCAAAAGCTAGTATTATTAATATGATCGTCAAAAATTAGTTTAGAATCGTGTATGACACCCAAATCTCTCATAAATGGCACTTTTTGAAGGAATTGACCCTTTAAGGCATAAGTGGTATCAATCAAATTACGTTTTGGCGCGAAAAGATAATTGCAAAACATTTGGAAGGATTTAAACTGGGAAAACACCTGAGTCTTCAAGATGCTCAGCTCGGTTTAAGGTCCGGACTCTCCACGGAGACTGCAGTTCTTTGTCTCAAGCACACTGTCCGATACTACTCAGACAGGGAAACATCTGTGTACGCGTGTTTCTGTTTGTTGGTGATGCCATTACGATTCAGTGAGGACACTATTGGGACATCAATAATAGATTTTAGTTATTCATTACTGTGTATTTAAGTAATTCTCTTAGGCGTATGCGCGTATACAACAACTCCATGTCCAGATGGCGGATCACTAGTGATGCGCTTGTGTGGAGCGCATCGCTAGTGATGTGCTCTTATCAACATCCCCCCCCTTTTACAAATCAAAATCTTTGAATTTACTTGGTTTCTTAATTACACGTCCACTTCTACTCATCATAACATTACCACTTGATTGCTCCGTGTCTGACTGAACTCTGTCACCCATGTTAGACCAGCTGAGGCTTCTACGAGTGTTGGAAATTGGATAATCTTGAACTTCGAAAGCCCTACTTGAACTTCCAATACTCTCCATGGGCATGCTCCTTTCTGGCAAGCCGCTAGTGTCTGTATGAAAAATTATCCTATTGCTGGGAACCGAGGTGGCAGATTCAGTTTCAGTATGATTATTATTTTCACATAATATAACATCAGGTACATGCCAATCATCCAGAACTAATTTACTTTTATCTGAACTAGTAGTTATCTTATTATTTATTACACAATGCTTCTCTGTTAGTACCGTCTCCTTAATATACTTTCTATTCCTTATATAGGTCTTTTTGTATTGGTCCTCTACTAAATAAGAGCGAGGTTCATCACGTTTTTTTACAATTTTTCCTCTAATCCAATTAGAATCTAGAGATTTCTTGAAGTAAACTTCTTGGCCTATGTTCAAATCTGACAAACATTTTGAATTTTTATCATAATTTTTCTTAACAGAATCTAGGTGATTGTAGTAGTTATTCTCGCAATGGAATAATTTCGGTTTTAATGCACTTCTAGGGGTCGGTAACAGTGAATTTAAGTTTCTAGAGAACAGCAACTGAGAAGGTGATGGCATATATGGTTTCGGAGTATTTCTGTAATTTAACAAGCCCAAGTAAGGATCCGATCCATCTTCATTACACTTTTTACAAATATTTTTAAATATTTTAACACCACTTTCACTCAGTCCATTTGACTGTGAGTGTTTTGGACTTGACATTATGTGTTCGAAATTATAACTTAAAGCAAAGTCCTGAAATGTATCTGAAGTGAATTGTGTGCCACAATCGGTGACCACAACTGGCGGTATGCCATGTCTTCCAAAAATTGACTTACAGTTTATTATTACACAGGCACTTGATAAATTGTCTAATTTACACACTTCAATGTATTTTGTAAAATAATCCATTATTACAAGATAGTTGTTTTGATTCAGTGTACAAATATCAATGCCAACCTTGTACCATGGAATTTGCTCTACTTTGTGATTAATTAATGGCTCTTTTTGTAAATTTGGTAAGTATTTCCCACAAGGTTTGCATTGTTTTACAAATAATTCTAGATCTTTATTCAATTCTGGCCAGAAAATACATGATCTGGCTCTTGTTTTACAAGTACTCAAGCCAACATGGCCTTGATGTATGTTTTGCAACATTTCCGTTTTTAGGGAGTCAGGTATTACAATTAAATTACTTTTCAAAATTACACCTTCTAATAAACCTAGCTCGTCTCTAAAAGTCCAAAAGTCTCTTAATTTTTCATTTACTTCTTTTATGTTTTTTGGCCAACCTTGTTTAATGTATGTTGTAATTGGTTTCAGTATTTCATCTACTTTAGTGGCCTCCTGAATTCGCTTTAACTGCACATTAGATATGGGCAAACAATCTCTATGCAATCTTACATGACAAATTATATTTTCATGTAGCTGTTTCATTTTTGATTCTACAGTGTCAGCACAACTGCGAGAGAGTGTGTCAGCGATAAATAGTAATTTGCCTGGCTTATAATTAACATGTAAATTATACCCTTGTACCGCTAACATCATTCTCTGCAGTCTCGCTGGCACTTTATGCAGAGGTTTCTTAAACAACGACTCCAGGGGTCTATGGTCTGTTTCCACATGTACTTTACGACCATAGGTATATTGATGCATTTTATAACAGCCGAAGACTATAGCTAACATTTCTTTCTCTAACTGGCAGTAGTTCTGTTCAGCTGATGTAAGAGTACGGGACCCATATGCAACCGGTTTACCATTTTGTAAAACAACCGCCCCCATGGCTGTTGATGAACTGTCAACGGACAATACTATATCTTGATTGGTATCAAAATAAGTGAGACATGGACCTTTACACAGAGCTTCCTTTAATTTGTTCATTGCTTGGTCTTGATTGCTATCCCATGTAAACACAGCATCTTTTTTCATCAAAATACGCAGAGGTTCTATTAATTTGGAATAGTTCGGGATAAAACGAGATAGATAATTGCACATTCCCAAGAATCTCTCTAAATCTTTTTTGCATTTTGGGTGTTCCATTTTCATTACTGCCTTAACTTTGTCGGGGTCTGGTGAGACACCTTTTTCTGTAAACTTATGGCCAACAAAAACTAGTTCTGGTACAAAAAATTTGCATTTTGATTCATTCAATTTAAGGCCATTTTTAAGAGCAACTTCTAGAACTTTTCTTAAACGCTCATTCAACTCTTCTACTGATTCTGCATATACACATAAGTCATCAATATATGGAATTACCCCTTCGACATTTTCAAACATTTGACTTATTATTCGGCTAAATTCTTCTGGTGCCGAACTGATTCCGAAAGGGACCCGTTTAAAACGATATCTACAAAACGGTGAGATGAATGTACATAGATCCGAGCTTTCCTCATCAAGATTTAGCATCCAAAATCCATTTGATGCATCAAGTAAAGCAAAGACCTTGGCATTTTGCATTTTACTTTTAATTTCATCTATAGTTGGTAGTTGAAATTTAGGTTGTAATATGTATTTATTTAGAACTCTTGGATCTATGCATATTCTCAATTTGCCATTTGGTTTTCTGACTGGTACTATATTGTTTACCCATCTTGTGGGCTTATTTACCTTTTCAATAACACCTAGTGCTTCCATATTATTTAGCTCTTGGCGTAGTTCTGGCATCAATGCAAATGGAACACGTCTAGCAGCTTGTACAGTGGGAACGGCTTCACCACTCAGCTGGATGTTAACTGTGCCTGGGATGCAACCAAGACCACCATTGAAGAGCTCACTGAAATCATGTTTTAATTTCTTTATTAAATTAGATATCTTGTCTGATTCACATGTAACATTATGTATATTTACAAGTTTGGTGTTGGCTGAAATAAAATTGTATGTTAAACATGTCCGACAGCCAAGTAAAGTTGGTATATTCCCTTCAATAATAATGAATTTAATATTGTATTTTCTACCATTAGGATGTATAATATCTAGCCAACAAGTACCTCTAACTGGTACGCATTTTCCATCAAGTTGGATAACTTTTTTATCACATGGTAATATTTGATCATTTTTTAATTGAATTAACCGGCATACCTCACTTCCTATAACGTTGCAAGCAGCTCCGCTGTCCATTTTGATGGGGACTTTTATTCCACTTATTGAAAAGTCTTGAGTTATTTCATTGCCTACATATCCAATGAAAAAGTCGGGGTCCTCTTCAGTCTCTTTAGTGTCCATCTCTATGAGCTTCACTTGCTTGTTAAAACTAGGTCTCCTTGAACGGCAAACTTTACTAAAATGATTCATTTTCTTACATTTCAGGCACTCTTTGCCATATGCTGGGCACTGGTTTATATTGTGAGATGTGCCACAATTTCTACAGTTTCTTATCTGTTTCTTCTGAACTAGCAAAACACTTGATTCTTCACTGGTCTGCTTTTCTTCAATGTACTTTCTCGAAGCTTCCGCACTCAGTATGTACTTCATTACGTAATCAAGAGTTAGCTTGGATTCATCCTCCGCCATCAGACGAGCTCTCAGGTTATTATGGCTTGAATCAAGCCCGGAAATTATCTTGCTGACTGTTAAGCCCTCTCGCAGAGCGCCAAGCTCGCACCGAATACCCAAATTAATAACCTTTTCGAAAAACTCTTCCAAGCATGTCCCATTTTGAGTAATTGTGAAAAATTCATTGCGGGCAATGGTTAGGCTTTTCTTTGGCTCAAAATAAGCTTCAAACTTTTTGATAAGGTCTTGTAAAGTCACCTTAGTTTCATCAAGGTTGAACGAATTGTATATTTTTATGCCTTTCTCACCGATGAAGTTTAGGAGGATGTTCACTTTCCGGAGCTCCTTCGCCTCGTCTAGGCCATTTGCCATTAAATATATGCACACACGTTGCTTAAACGTTTTAAAATTGTCTGCTAAATTCCCGTGCCATGACAATGGCGGCACACCTGACACCATGTTTGTTGGTGATGCCATTACGATTCAGTGAGGACACTATTGGGACATCAATAATAGATTTTAGTTATTCATTACTGTGTATTTAAGTAATTCTCTTAGGCGTATGCGCGTATACAACAACTCCATGTCCAGATGGCGGATCACTAGTGATGCGCTTGTGTGGAGCGCATCGCTAGTGATGTGCTCTTATCAACAGTTTCCTTGACCTGTCAAAAGCCTTCGACTTGGTGCACTATGATAAACTGTGGCAGAAACTGTACCAGGATACCAGCCTGCCCTGTGAGTTGACTGAATTGTTTAGGTACTGGTATGGTCACCAGAAAAATGTTGTCAGATGGTCCGACTCGCTTTCTGATTCGTACAGGCTGGAGTGTGGAGTGAGACAGGGGGGTTTGTCATCGCCCAAACTCTTCAGTCTGTATGTTAATCGGTTGATTGATGGGCTCAGCAACACTATGACTGGATGCTCAGTGGATGGCACATTTGTGAATAACATTAGTTATGCTGATATGGTGTTGCTGGGCCCATCAGTCAATGCCCTCAACAAGATGCTCAGGGTCTGCGAAGAGTATGCGGAGTCCCATGGGCTCAGGTATAATACTTCCAAGAGTGTGTTGCTGGTATTTAAGGCGGGGGCCAAATGCTATCAACGAGTTCCACCGGCTTACCTATACGGCACACCTCTGAAAATGGTAAAGGAGTTCAAATACCTGGGCCATTGGGTCACGGAGACTCTGAGCGACAACAAGGACGTGGAGAGGGAGCGTAGGGCGCTGTCAGTCAGGAGTAACATGTTGATTCGTAGGTTTGCCAGGTGTACCGCCGACGTTAAGATCACCCTTTTTAAGGCGTTCTGCCAATCCTTTTACACCTGCAGCCTATGGATCAACTATACCCAAAAGGCTTACAGCGCCCTACGCGTCCAATATAATAATGGTTTTAGGATGCTGTTGGGGCTGCCGCGCCATTGCAGTGCATCAGGGATGTTTTGCGATGCGCATACGGATGGGTTTCACGCCATAATGCGTAAGCGTGTCGCGTCCCTGCTGAGGCGCCTGCGCGGCAGCCCGAACAGCCTCCTGCAGACGGTGGCGGCGCGCCTGGATGGTCCTTTCCTATTCCACTGGGATAGGTTGCATAGGGCATCCAACTGACGACTTGCTAATAGTAATATAATACTTACTAACATAGTTGTTAAGACCTTTATTACTAACGAATTATGGAAACAATTCCGAAATAAATGATTTGATTTGATTTAAATCTAATCTGTTTAATTGACAGTAATCGTCGAGGCGCGCGAGGTTAGACTGCAGTAGCGTCGAATCATCATTTGATTTTATTTTTAAGAAAACTTTAATGTCATCGGCAAAACACAAGAGTTTCGAGTGCCGGAGACATTTATCGATGTCATTAACAAAAATATTAAAAAGCAATGGCCCTAATAAGGATCCTTGCGGTACCCCACTAGGAACAGTGACCCAACCAGATATATAATTATTTACGGCCACAGCCTGAGACCTGTTCTCGATATATAGGATGCAAACCATCTCAGTAAATCCCCATTTATTCCTATGTAATTTAATTTTGATAAAGGTAATTTATGGTCAATTCTGTCGAAACATTTGCTATAATCAGTGTATATACCATCTACTTGTGTGTTCTGTAACTGTTTTGTTTTCAGGGTGATAAGAAACATCCCGGACTTGGACGAGCAGTCCGAGGCGCTGATATCGGCCGAGGAACCGACCTAGCGGGCGCGGGGCGACTCTGGAAACTGCTGGACGTTTTACCTAGTCTGAACTAGCCGACACATTGTCGCTACAGTACACCCGCACGTATGTAACGCTGACACTTTTGTATGTAAAGCCTGGTGTGGACTTTTTAACCGAATGCTTTTTTATTTAAATTGTCAACCTTGTATCCTACGTCTTAGTTGAAAAATCCTCTTGCAAGTCCGACATTCAATTGTATTAGTCGGTAAAGATTAGTCATCATGTGGCAAATTTGCCGTGAATATTTGGAATTAATAAGTTAGCACGATAACTCTATAAGGCATTCTGTATCAATCCTGCGGATACCTCATTCATGGGCACGCAAAGCTTTGCGTATCGCCTCAAGACTCCTCAAAAACTGCGCTTGATCACTAAAACTTATCTTGAAAACAGACTTGGAATTTTTGTGTGCCACTGTCCACCATGCGTGTGTATAAGTAAGGCCTTGTGAAATGGGACGGATAGGAGCGCGAGTACTGTGAACTCCTACCTATTCCCATCAAGACGTATATGGGTTTTTAATTCTAATGTAGCATTTATACATAGACATTTAAATGCATGTTAACAATAGTCAAAGAGTAGTGTTATGATAGAGTTTTTTAACTTTGGATAAAAACTGCGTTCAATCAAAGTGCGTGTGTTTCAGTGAATGACTGCTAGTTTGTTTTGTTATTTTACATATTTTACATTTCTATTATAACTGTACTCTTTGCCATACATCAAACGACATTCCAAATAGTTGTTGTTCTTTATTACTTTATATGTAAATTTCTTAATTCAGATAAAATAGCTTATGTAGGTTTTATTTTTGTATTCATGAATGTTAATTTGTGTTTTTAATCATAACTCCTTTGACACCAATGCATTATGTACCTAAATAATATAACTGAAAACCACAAGAAACTTAACTGATTTACAAATTTTAAATTAGTTTATTCGTTGTAGTTATATACCACAGATTATTGCGTATGATTTGCGTATGTTATTGACTTCTATTCCTGATTTGGTTTCCGATCAAGAATATGTATAATTTGTAAATAAGTAAAGTAACATATTATATGCAACGTGCCCACGTCATCAAACGTGGTTATAATATGTTTGAAATTATTCAAGATGGACTGTAATAAGTTAATCCTTTCAAATATGTATCTTACGACTCAACTGTTCAAATTGTAATAACAGTTGCGTAAGCTTTTGTTTGGCTCAAATAATTGCAACCATACTATCGTTGACTTAAGCTTAACTTCCTTCACAAATGACAATATTCTCTTATATTATATCTGTGCCTTCTTTGTAATCTAAGCTTTCTTCTAGGGCAACCAACATCGAAGGTATACGTTATATATTGTATCTAAGATCTCAATATTTTAAACATTTTCCTTAAATCATAGAACTTTTTTATTAGATTCCCTTTTATCAAAAATATAGTATTTGGTTTTACTTATTTTAATTTTTTGTAGGCCTGGCGCCAATGTAGTGTTTGAACACACAAAGTGGTTATCATTTCCCAAGAACAAAGCGGCTGTAGACTTATTTACTCCCGGGGAGTACCTAGAGTTAGAAAGAAAAATGCTTGCCGCGGAAATGGCGGTGTAACTGGATGTCTCTGTAGTAGTGTTATGTCAAATGTCAACACCGTATAGTGAAACTCCTATTTCGAGTATTTTCTGATACAACGGGCATGAGACCAAAAAATTGTGCCGTTAGAATGTTAACTCATGTAATAACCATAGAAAATATGTTTTTAACGGGATCTTTTTGTAGTTGTGTTAAAATAAAACTTCTAATCACACGGTTCAACTCACGTATTCAATGTCACTCCGGGCGACATGTTTCGAACTCTTCGGGAGTTCTTCTTCAGGATGAGTGTTCTCGCGGCGGTGTCGCTCGTAACACTGCCCGCGCTCGCTCCTCACGTCGAGCGGCGCGTGTCGCACGCGCCGACAGGGCAGGGGGAGGAGGAGCGTCGAGCGCTGGAGCAGTTATGTGTGCGTATCGTCTCTCGGAGGAGATGACCTCCTGCCGCAATCTCACATAACTGCTCCAGCGCTCGACGCTCCCCCTCCCCCTGCCCTGTCGGCGCGTGCGACACGCGCCGCTCGACGTGAGGAGCGAGCGCGGGCAGTGTTACGAGCGACACCGCCGCGAGAACACTCATCCTGAAGAAGAACTCCCGAAGAGTTCGAAACATGTCGCCCGGAGTGACATTGAATACGTGAGTTGAACCGTGTGATTAGAAGTTTTATTTTAACATGTCTCACGAAAGTTTAAATTCGATTGTAGTTGTGTTGTAATACTTGTAATGTTACGCTAAAAGAAATGTCGCATTGTGACACAATTATCGCGCAATATAAATGTGTTTAATTATTTTATTGTATTGTCGCTCATTTACAAATTGCTTTATTCGTTTTCGTTGTTTGTTAGTAAGGGAATTGCGTGAGTTTCGTACAGTGTTGTAGTTTTTAATCAAGCACGGGGTTTCTGACACTTTGTATACCTACATGTAAGATTATTTTACTTCTATTTCCTGGTTATGCCCGCGAGAATGGTCCGCGCGTGTAGTTGTCGCTAACCACACTCGCATCGGAACTTCCGCCCCCCTCCCTATTTCAATCTTAAATAAATTGCATGATGAAAAGTATCAAGGGAATACAACTAAGGTCATTTCGGGTATGTGCGCCACTGGGTAAAGTGCGCCTCATTCATCATTCAGTCATTTAAATCAATATCAATGCAATAAACTTGTTTAAGTTTGTTGCATGAATGTAAGATGTGAAATATCTGTAGATCTTGATATGTTTGATGAAAGGTGCACTTACCCCGGGGCGCACTTGCCCCCTCTGACCTTACCTCTTTCCCAAATGTTATCGCAATATGTAAAGCCTGAAAAGGTAAAAGATAGATAAAATTGCCAATGTAAGTGGTCCTTTAGATCAACGTGTTCCTGCATTCATAACGCGTTGCATTGCACGCGTGTCTAACTTGGCAGTTATCTCATGTATAAGATTCTTCAATTGGCATCGTTTAATTTATAACATGTTTTGTTTTAGATAAAATTGTATACATGCATATTGTAAAGAATGGTATATCAACGAAATTGTGTACTTAGTTTTCAAAACAAAAACGATGATTCGTTGTGGCAATCGTTTACGTGTTATTTCTTTTTAACACTTTCGCAACTCTACTAAAAATGGAAACATTCACCAGAAACCGACAGAATTCGCTTCATAGTACTTCCCGCCTAGCGGGCTCAGCCTGCATCTGAACATTACGAGTGCCCGCTAGGCGGGTTATTGGTTGCGAACGTGTTAATTTCACGTACATGAAAAATATAAAATGAATAGAATATGTGTCACAATACAATGGCAAGGAGGGTTAATTCCCTGATAGTACGAGTAAGGATTTGTCCTGTAGGTATTTTATATTTATTTTACAAATGTCAATGAATTCCGAACTAATCCTTGCTTCTAATATATATCTACAACCAATATATTGATCTATTTATCACAATTGAAGCCGTATAACGCAGACCTATAGGACTGACAACACAGCCTGCCTAAATAATCATGTCATGATGTCAGTAGAAGAGTTGTTGCAATATGTTACTTAGAATGTACCTGTCTGTACCTACCTCTGACAGAATTTCGGGCCCTATTGTCCTAAAATGCGCTGCAGGGTCGCTAACAGAGGACCCTGGCTGGACAGGTACCTACAAGTCGACACATGTAAAAAGAGACCTGGCGGCCATATAAAATGTATGGCCGCCAGGGCTCTTTTTACATGTCGGCCTGTATATTTTACTGCACGGCTATCACAAGACGGCGCGCGAGCTGTCTGGCAATATCCAGCTCTCTCTTATTAGAAAACTTAGAAAGAGATGCGATAGTGCGAGAGAGCTCGAGCGCCGTCGATCGAGGGAAGATGATCAAATCAGCGCGGCTATCACACGACGCCCGACAAAACTAGCGGGCCGTCCCGTGCAGTGTCCTAGAGCAACGGTCAGTCGTGGTGACCTTCAATGTAGTCTTTAAAACATACGCGTTTTATGGGACTAGGCTTAACACTTTCACTGCCAAGAATCGCTACGCCCGGCTTTCCTCGTATGTAGCGGAAAGCGACTAAGGCGCGGCCGCCCGCTAGGTGGGTTAATGGCTGTTAAAGTGTTAATTGCCGAGCGCAGCTGCTAGAGAAAAGTAATTCTATAATCCAGATTGATCATTATATTGTCACCTAGAAGATCCTTCTACTATCAAGCTTCCTGTGTAATATTCCTATGTAATAACTATTATTAGCTATGACAGTATTAAATGGATTATACGTGTTACAAGAGATGTGGCAATATATTTTATTAACACCTTGACTCGCTATTTTTATTTGGCGACCCTAGATTTTCGTTTTAAGGTTAGCTGGAAGAGATCCCTTATAGGGATAAGTTCGCCTTTGTACTTTGATCTATTGTGTGACATGTATATTCCTTAACCTGTTATTGTGTACAATAAAGTGCTTACATACATACATACATACCTTAATGTACGATTCCCACCTCGCGGGCCGGGCCGGGTCGCCTGGCGCCGCGTCGCAACGCGTCGCCGCGGCGGCAGCCGACCGCGTTTTAATAGAGTGCAGTAGGCAAAAGCCGGACGGAGCCGGTCACATGTGACGACAGTCGACCACAGCCGTCCACGTCCGCGAGGAGCCGACATGTCGCAAGTACATTCAAATATGAAATTTAACGTCTATAGTAAAGCTTCAAATTCCTTTGGCAACTTGTAAAGTGCGCAAAGGCGCGCTCCGGACTGGCCCGGTCGGTGGGAATCATACATAAAGGTTGCTCATGACGTGATGTCTTTAGGCGTCGTAGAGCTCTAACCAGGCCATTTCCAACCCGTCCCCCACGCTGGTGGGTCGGTATAATAGGCATGATGACAGTAATTGAAAATCACTAAAATATGGTATTTTCTTAGTGAAATTTTTATATAGAATTCGAAAATTGCTCATATTTTTTTATTAAGTAAGAGATTATTGTTTATTTTGATAAAATTAAACCGAAAAATACGGACGCCCGCCATGATGCACACATGATTGATTGATTTTCGCACTCACAACACCTCTGGTGTTGCAGGTGTCCACTGGCGGCGGTAATCGCTTACCATCAGGTGATCCGTCTTCTCGTTTGCCTCCTATCACATAAAAAAATGATATGTTAAACACCAATCAGAGCGCATGACGTCACACTCGTATAAACAAATACCGTGCAAATACCCAATTACCCATAACGGCCATTACCACAGATTACAGAGAAAACTTACGTACTGAACGAATAGTATGACAGGGATAGAACCATGTTATCTGACAGGTCTTCATATGTCATTGTCTCCGCTTTCTCGCTCGCACGGCCGCGCAAGACTTGGAGCATCTAGGTAGCAAAAAGGTTTGCGTTCTGTTTATACTAACGTGACGTCACTCGGGACGCCATGACACTGCGACAAGCGTTGGAGCGCCAATTTGAAATTTAAAAACTAAAATGCATTTTTTTCCTACATAACTGTTATATTCTCTTGAGAAATCTTATTCGTTGCACATAATAAATGTTTCTAAACATTATAGAACAGTTTCAAAATGTGTCATCATGCCTATTGTATTAGCAGTCCCTATGCGAACCTAGCAGCTTGCCACTGTTGGCAAACACGCATTGCACGTTCATAAGGGCCTATTACTCGTAAAACCGGAATGGCAGCGGCAGGCTTGCGTCGCCGCGTCTCCTCTTGACCAGTTTAGTGTCTACATTCGGCGGCAGGAAACTCGTGTGTTTGGACTGAAATGATGGATTTGGTTATTATAGCACTTATTTCTGTAGAAGAAGAAATGTTGCCGCGGTGGTGAGCAGCGCGCGGCGTCCCGTCGCCGCGGGTAGAACCGCCGTCAAGACGCGCGTGGCCGCCGTGAGGACACCTCTTCGAGGTTTTCAAGCGATACTGGTCTTTTAAGTATCTAGATAAAGTTAATAGTAAATATTTCACACTGAAAGTGCTCGCCGCCCCGCTGCCATTCCGGTTTGAACCTGCCCTTAGTGGTGTTTTATTTTCCAGTAGGCATGCTCCAGACGGAGCGTTACGAACAGTTAAGTGAAGCCGAACCACATAGGGTGGAGGAACCAAAAGATGAACGGTTAAGCGATTATCCCAACTTTGGGATTTTTTTGTGGGAGTTGTAACCTAGTTTGTACATAATTTATTTTTTTATCCGATTAAGTTTATAGTCGAGATTAGATTTGCCTATTTTAACCTCTCCTATTACAACACAGTATTTTTTTAAAATGCTTTTATGTTAAAGTGTGCCTGTTTGCCCAGAAGATGAACGCTGTGCCCAATGAGTGAACGTTTTGGCACCAATAGTTGAACGAAGAAAACGAATGACCGTGCAGCCGTCCAACTTTGCCCATATTGTAAATTTGACCACTAAGTAAAAACCCACCAGGAGCAATATAAGACTGTTTCAACTGTTATCAAACCATGATTTGTTTAATTATATAAAAGGTACGATATAATAGACGGCGAAATTGGGCAGTTTTAAGCAGTTATAAAATATAACGGTAAAACTATTTCTTTTTGTTATTGGCTATATTTATCGCAATTAGGTACGAATAAGTATCACGATAAAAATAACTAAAAAAGCACATAAAAAAAATCTCTCTTTATTGCACATTTTTTCACAAGGACAAGCCGTAAGAAATAAATCAACTTTTATTAGAAAATAGAAAAAACATTCAGCGTTATCATTAACAAAAAAAATACACGATTCTCATTTCCATTGAAAAATACTCAGGCAATATTACCTGTTTATTCTGGAGGCGTTCTTTAGCATATAAGTACCTACTTGTTGATTATGATAAAAATATTTCCTAATGTAAGTGTTCTATGGTGTTCAAGGTAATGAAAAAGATAAGTACTTAATAGATAACTTACAGATCGAGCCTCAAGAGACGTTAGAGGAGGTATTTGAGGTGGTTCGTTTTCCATACAAAACGTTATTTGACATTCGCAGGCAAATGGCGTGATATTTTAAGAAACTTATGTCATAAACTTTTATAAATTGGTTTTCCATTTACAAACATCCAAATTCACACTTATAATATTAGTAGGTAGGATAATGAGAACAGTAGGTAACAAACTCTTGTTTCTGTCATCTCATTGGTTCGTTACTAGTGGCTCTGAAATCGCGAGCATGTTTTATTTTAAATTTCTAAAAAGACACGACAAAAAAAATATAATTAACGAACCTGCTCACAAAATTTCACGAGAATCGGTTGAGAAATGCGATCTGTAGAGGAGAACAGCGGGACAGACACCGGACATAGGTACGAATGATTTTCGGCTCAACCTGAACCATAGAACTTTGTTCACTTCGCTCGCTCGTTCGATAAGGTATGTATCAGAATAAACAACAAGTTTGTGATATTAAGTTAGAATCCCAATATATATTATTAAAAAATAGTCACATTAAGGGTTTCCGAGCTAACCCGCGGACTGATGGACAGACAGACATGGCGAAACTATAGATTCCTTTTTGGTTGTTATCCCTATGGCATCCTAAAAATGAGAAGTAAGTATGCATTTTTTCGTCAAAAGCAGGCAAAGTAAGCATGTATTCCGTTAATTGCATCCACTTCATTAAAAAAAAGTAATTATATTTCAATATATATTTGGTTTATAGTCGATCAATGAAAAAAAAAGGATAAAATTACAATGAAATGTGCAAAAGTGGGCAAACCTGTATTTATAATTTTTTGCCCGGTCAAAAGTCGCCAATATATATTTCACCTATTAATAATAATCGTTACTCATACAAAGAAAACTGTTAGATAAATAAACCGAAACGATACAGTTAATTTGAAAATTATATAATTAACTTTATAAATGCTGGGCAAACTTGCCAAATTTCATGTATCTTTGATATTAAGAGTTCATTGTACTAACCCCTGCCTAAAACTTGAACGAATAATTTTTTTCGTTCATCTATTAGGCACGATAGCAAAGGAATGAACGAACTAAAATCAACAGAGCGTTCACTCATTGGAAGCGAAGCCAAAAGATGAACGAACAAATTTTGTTCGTTCATCTTCTGGGCACGATAGCAAAGAAATGAACGAACTAAAATCAACAGAGCGTTCACTTATTGGAATCGAAGCCAAAAGATGAACGAACAAATTTTGTTCGTTCATCTTCTGGGCACGATAGCAAAGAAATGAACGAACTAAAACAAACCCCATAATAACCGTGTTGCGAATGGATAGTCACGTTCAACTTTCGGTTCAAAAATCAAAGGTTAAGTAACGATTATTTTAAGCCACATAAGTTGTATCTACCTTTGCAATACGATTTTATATCAGCTTTTGAAGAAACTATGCCTTGCCCAGTAGATGAACACCGTTCATCTATTGGCTCAGGTACACTAAATTGGAACCATTAGTTGAACGCTAAATATCTCTTAAGTTAACAATAAATATGCAATTTGTGATAGATAATCCATTAAAGGCATTAATCAAGAACCTATATCACGCAAAACAATGCATGTAGCCAATTTATTCAATTTTATACGTAATTTTGAGCTTAAATTTGAGAGCGCTTACCTTAACTAATTCTCCATATAAACGGTGATTTAAGGCCGAGTCACACCGACAGCGTGTGCAGCACGTGTGCGTGTGCAGCACGTACACCACTGCGTTGTAATGTATGAATCCCCATACGACACACCGGATGCGTGTGCGTTGACGTGCACGCACACGCAACGCGTGCGCACGCAGCGCAGCTCCAGGCAGACAAACAGGCTGCGTGCTGCGTGCATGCGTACACGGAGCGGAGCGGCAACGTCGCTTCGCTGCGTGCAGTGATGACGTTGTATTGGTCGACGTTCCCTATGAGATGACACACCGGACCGGTTCGGACACGCGCAGCTCGGTGCTGCGCGTGTGTACGCGCAGCTCTCTTGTATTTATTTACAAATTCGCTGGTACGCGTGATGGTTTCCATCATTAATATGGAGACCAAAGGAAAACTAATTGATGTTGTTCGACAATATGAGTGTATTTATAACATTAGGTAGACACAAAGACTACAAAAAAGTGGCATACAAAAAATTTTATATGGGAACAAATCGGTGCATCAATCATTAAGGCCGAGCCACACCGGCTGCGTGTGCAGCACGTATGCGTCGACGTCAGCGTAGACGTGCACAGCACCCCTGTCACACCGGGTGACGCGCTCGTCTACGCGCGTGTCTACGGCGTACCTGCTGCAGAGAGCTGCACACGCAACGCGTGCGCACGCTGCAGCTCCGCGGTGTACCAGCCGCGATTTGCATTCCATTACTTATAATATTAGCATCATGTTCGATAGCAGTTAGTCTGACGAAGAAGAAGCACTGTTCTTACTGTTATTTAAAGATACTCCAGCGACATCCAAAAGGGTTGGGTTTATAAAATTGACGGAAGAAGAGGAGAACACAGTGAATAACACAACTTATAATATGTCGTGAACTTGAATCACTCGAAGATATTTGATGTTTTTGTATTTCCACATGTCAAGAGATTCTTTTGAAGTTGGTCTCGTATGTTAATCTAGAGTAAAATTATTTGAAAACACGACTAGATTTTAACATACAAGCTTGGACTCCCGATTGATCACAGACTAGATACTCGTAATGATTGATGCACCGATTTGTTCCCATATAAATTTTTTGTATGCCACTTTTTTGTAGCAGCGTGTGCAGCTCTCTGCAGCAGGTACGCCGTAGACACGCGCGTAGACGAGCGCGTCACCCGGTGTGACAGGGGTGCTGTGCACGTCTACGCTGACGTCGACGCATACGTGCTGCACACGCAGCCGGTGTGGCTCGGCCTTTAGGCGCGAGACCTCGGCGCGGCGACCGCTCACCGCCACGTGTGTGTGGCAACTGTCTGGGTGTTTAAATGCCAGCCTCGGTAAAGGGATGACGCGTTAGGAAAAAAATATTGCAAGTGCGTAAAATGTGTCGTGATTTTTTTATTTCAATTTTTCGACAAAACGTTCATCTATTGGGGGCTGTTCATCTTCTGGTTCCACCACACAAACAAAACCAAGCTACTTCAAGTTTAGCACACGCTCACGCACACATATACAAACAAAATTGCACAAAACTCTTCAGCGCGTGTCGCAATGCTGTCAAGATCATTTATTTCGGGTTTTGTGCGTGTTTAGCTTGTGCTAAACTTACGGGGCTTGGTTGAAAACCGGTTGGCTTCACTAGACTGTTCGTAACGCTCCGTCTGTATATTTTCTTGGTCTGAGTAGGCATGCTCCCTCTTACTTAGTGGACACAAAAATGATTAGAACAAAATTATGTAGAAAATATTCCCCAATTTGATGGGAATACCTATGCCACGTCATGAAAGTTGATGATCAGATTTCATATATTTATTTATTTGAGTCGGGCAACAAGGCCCATATTTACAAATATTTTACAGACTAAAATACATATCAATATACAACAGCACTCGGCGCAAGTTCTGGGTGTCAAATAGCCGGCCTCGAAATCGCCGGAAAACTACACCCTTTATCTATAATGTTGATTTATTTATTACTAGGTAGCTGCCCGTGTATGCAGTATGCAGGTCTAAAGAACACAGGGGAACCCATGGCATTAAATATAGCCTATGAACGTGATCCAGCAAGAAAATTATATACAAAGGTACATAGTAGATGTCTCGAGAGAGCAAATTTATATATTCACGGCGAGGCCGAGGGCGGCATATTGAATCCCGAGTGAAGCGAAGCGAAAGGATCTACAATAAAATCCAAAGCGGAGACCCAGATTCCGAAGTGTAATCTTGAGCGTAGATATAACGATGGATTCAAGTGTATTACGCCCATAACGGAAATTTTGTTAACGAGTGGCAAATACTATTTTTCACACCTATCTGAACATTAAAATCCCTCATTTTCAATTTTTCATCCCCCAAATCCCTCAGATCAGGGAAAAAAAGTACACCGTTGATCCATAATTTGAGAGCAACATTTATACTGACTGACTGACTTACTCTTTTCTGAATAGCGTGTGTGAAAAGAATTTTCAGATCAGTTATAGTTCAGGAGAAAATAAAAACATATTTCAAGCTCACACACTATTCCCCTATCAAAGACAACAAAGAAGAAGAAGAAGACTATTCCCCTATCACTAGAAATTATAGTTCCGATTAATTTCTATTAAAATTTAATGGTGGACTTTATGCCAAATGAAAGCGCGAGCTCTCTCGATTTTTCTCGCACATACCTAACTTTCTAAGTTTTCTTATTAGAGAGACAGAGAGAGACTGTTAGTGCGAGAAAAATCGAGAGAGCTCGCGCTCCGTCTTGTGATAGCCGTGCTGTTTGTCATAGGGCTAAACAGAGACACTAAAACCAAGAGACAAGGCTCGACACCGCTTGCAGAACGTTAGTGTACTACCTAGGGCATTTTCAATAAATCGTGTACCCAGTTAGCGTGAGTTGTTAAATAAAACGTCATAAAACTGACACTGAGTAAATTTTTATTTAACAACTCACGCTAATTGGGTACACGATTTATTAAAAATGCGGTACACACTGAGCAAACGAACGACCAACGAACGCGAAGCATTTATGTGACAGATATTTGTTAGAGTGAGATACATAGCCGTTCGTTGGCTTGGTGTGTACGCACCTTAACGTACGCACGGCAAAAACCGAAATTTCAACCTCAAAGTGGTATAGTCTGTGGTACTGGTGCTCAACCATACCATACCAACTGTCGGCTTTTTGGCGGGAACGTTGAAAATGATAGGCGCGCTTGATAAAATATTTTATTGTAAATTAATTTTAGGTGTTAATTTGTACATATTTAGTCTTAATTTTAATTTAAATTGATTTGGTTATTGGTTTGGTGCGCTTCCCCAGTCATGGGGAAGCGTACGGGAAAGCGTTCTCGGTTGGAGGGCTTGGAGCCGGAGCCAGATCTTCAATCTGAAAGTAGTTCTGATGCGGATACAGGTGCGCCCTCGGAGCGCATACCTGCAAAAAAGAAGACTAAAGAAGATGACAAAGAGAAGTATACTCCTTTCAGGGCCAAAAGTTATTACAGGTTGTACGACGAAAATTCAGCTAAGAAAGAATTTATTGTTTTTCTGAATCACAGAGAGGATGACCACAAATTTTCTGACAAAGATAGACTTGCTTTGTCCAATGCAATCCGAAAGCATCGCGTGTCGGGCGTGATGCATCTAAGAACAATTAATGCATACAAAGTTGGGATTATGTTCGATCTCCCAAATCACGCCAATGTCTTCCTAAAAAATGAAAAATTATTAAATGATATTCACATGAATGCTTCAATCCCAGCATCTGAGACCGAGGTTACGGGTGTTCTCACTTCAGTGCCGATTGATTATTCGAACCAGAAGATTTTCCAATTAATAGCTTCCAGTAAAAAGGTGATAAGCGTAAGACGGTTTATGCGGCGGGTAAAAGACACGCTGGGTATCGTCTCAATGGTTCCAACTCAGACGGTTGCCGTGACTTTTGCCTCTGTACAGTTGCCTGAATATGTAACACTTGACCATTGGAGGCACGAAGTAGGGATCTATATTCCTCCAGTAAAGCAATGCCTTCGTTGCATGAAATTTGGTCATATAGCAAAGTATTGTAAAAATAATGAAGTATGTTCAATTTGTGCTGAACCTCATAATTTCAAAAATTGTAATAAGGTTAAAACACAATGCGCAAACTGTGGTGGGGATCACGTGGCTATATCTGCTGCATGTCCAATTAAAAAACAGAAAATTGAGGAAAATAAGTTAAAATCACGTAGTGCTAAATATTCCGATTTGTTTTGTGACGTTGCATTTCCGCAGCTCGGCTCAAAATATATTGACACCCATCTAAGTAATCTGACCAAATCTGACAGATTTATGAATCTACTTGTGGAAGCTATAGTTAAAATTTGTGCTGATAAAGAAACGCCAATAAATTCTAACAATATAAAAGAAACACTTAAAAACACTTTCAGGAAACAACCTTAATTTTTTTCTTTATGGACATATTGAACATAGTGCAGTGGAATGCTCAGAGTATAATAAGCAATAGGCTAATCTTTACTAGATTCTTATATGAAAATAACATTCACATAGCAATAATTTCTGAAACCTGGTTAAAACAACATCAAAAAATTTCAATTAAAGGATACAATGTCATTAGAAATGACTGTGGTAATAAAAATAATGGTGTAGCAATACTTATTCATAACAATATAGTATATTCTAATATTAAAACTTATTTTGACAATGCTCTACAAAATATCTGTGTACAAATAATTATAAACAACAAGCAGTTGAGTGTAGTAAGTTTTTATAGTCCATCAAATTCTGATCCCCCATTTAATAAAAGTAAATTTGATGCTTTGATAAAATCTATTCCGCAGCCAATGCTTTTTGGAGGCGATCTAAATGCTCATCATATGTCATGGGGCTGTGTTGATACATTGCCTCGAGGTAGAGATGTCTTAGATATTATTGATGGCAATGACTTGGTTCTTTTAAATAATGGTCAAACTACTACAACTGGTTCTTCTTCTTGGCGTCCTAATGCTCTGGATTTAACTTTCGTTTCTCCATCATTGGCACTTTCATGTGATTGGTCTGTTATGGATTGTCCTCTTGGCAGCAGTTATCATTTGCCTGTAATGATAAAAATGATAGTTGGTAATGAAATTAGCTCACAAAGTAATCCAATATGTAATAATGTACATTTGCCCATTCACCCAAATTACAAACAGGTGAATTGGAAAATGTACAGGCAATCAGTTGATTTTTGTTTGGCTAATATTGATTTTGAAAATATGTCTTCGATAGATGCGCTCAATCTGTTTTGTAATATTTTGCGATCTACTGCTGTAGAGTCCATCCCTAGACATAGGTCTTTGAATAGTTCTAATACGTGTACACCAAAATCTTTGAAATTTCCCCGGCTGCCTTGGTGGAATCAAAAGTGTTCAGAAGCTGTACTTAATTCAAAACATGCTTATATAAAATTTAAAAGTGAACCTAGTGAAGAGAATTATATAGAATTTAAAAGACTTCGAGCCCTTAAAAAGCTTGTTCTTAAGACTGAACGGCGTAATAGTTGGATAAATCTGTGTAACTCATTTAACCGGTGCACTCCTTTGACATTAATATGGAATTACATGCGGAAATTTAATAAAACATTCATTTCAAAACACGCTAGTAATAATAGTTGGATATCAGATTTTCTTAAGAAATACACTCCTGATTTTGTGCTTAATGAGTCTTTAAATTATGTTCACACAGAAAATGATAATGATAAGTATCTTACTGAACCGTTTTCTTTGCAAGAGCTTAAATCTGCCCTATTTTCAAGAAGAGATACATCCTTTGGTCTTGATGGAATACCATATATTTTACTGAAAAATTTAAGTTCACAAAATCTAAAGACCTTTTTAAACATATTAAATCAGCTGTGGGAAGAAAACTTAATTCCTGATGATTGGAAAACAGATTGCTTGGTCCCAATTTTAAAGCCTGATAAAGATAAATTGTTACCCGACTCATATCGACCTATAGCACTCACATCTTGTGTAGGAAAGGTTTTTGAACAGCTTCTAAAGCAACGGTTGGAATTTTTTGTCGAACAAAATGGTCTGTTACCCTGCAATCAGTTTGGTTTTCGTAAAGGTCGGTCTTCTCGTGAGAGTATTTGTCAGTTGCAACTTGATGCACTTAACAGCATATATAATAATCAGTATCTTCTTTCGGTATTCTTTGACATTGCAGACTGCATTTAACAGTGTCAATATTTCCGTTTTATGTAGAGAGCTGTCAATGATAGGGTTACCTGGCAAAATAATAAATTTCTTACAAATGTTTTTAACAAACAGGAAGGTTTTTGTTAAATTTAACAATCACTTATATGGCCCAAGATTATCTTCTTTAGGGGTTTGTCAAGGAGGTATCTTATCCCCTTTAATTTTTATTTTGTACATTAGGAGACTAAATCTTATTCTAGGAACAAAGGTTAAAAATCTGCAGTATGCAGATGATTTGGTTGTTTATGTGTCAGGATCTGATTTAAATCAATTAGCTTTGACTATTAATGAGGCATTAATCAACTTACATAAATACTTTGCTTATCTGAACTTAGATGTAAATTCGACTAAAACCAAAGTTTTTATTTTTGGTCGCAAAAGCATGTGTTTGCCCACAGTTTTGTACAATGACATATCACTGCCTATTTCATATGATCTAATAAAGTTTTTAGGTGTTATATTTACTTCAAAACTTTCCTGGATAAAATATGCTGTATAACAATGTGTTAAAATCGCTGTGCGCCACTTCATGGGGTGCAGACCCCAAAATTTTGTTAATCTTGTATAAGTCTCTAGTTCGAAGTCATTTTGAATATGGTTTTCTATGTTTTGCTGGAGATGATAAAATTGTAAATTCATTAGATAAAATACAAAACAAATGTATGCGGACAATACTGGGTGCATTTAAAACTAGTCCTATCGCTGCTATGCAAATTGAATCGAATCTTCCTCCTATTCATATTAGATTTCGTTATTTAAAAGAAAGATTTATTTTAAAGTTATACAGCTTGCCTAAGAACGATCTTCTTCACAACTTGATTTCTTTCCAATCAGCGCCTTTTCAAAGGCACGTGTATGTTCTTCAGGATTTTACTTCTTTCTTTCACTCTTTGCAGGAGTTAAATATACATCTTGATAATGACCTTCTTCCCTGTTACACAGGCTCTTTTAAGAGTAAATATCCCGATATAAAAATTGTAATAGATTCAAAGCTAACTTCCAAAGAGGAGGCTTATTTATTGTTGTCAGAATGGTCTAATTGTAAATTTATTTATACGGATGGTGCCAAAAATAATAATGCTGTTTCCTTTGCAATTTATCAACCTGAAATTAATAAAGGTATTGGGTTTAATATCAATAAAAATGCAAGTATCTTTACTGCTGAAGCAACTGCCATCTTATTTGCTTTGAAACATGTTAAAGAACATAATCAATATAGTAAAGAATGGGTCATAGTAAGCGATAGTATGAGTGTATTAATAAGTTTATCGAGTAACAAAATGAATGCTAGCACTTGCTATCTAATTTTTTCCATTAAAGAATTATGGTTCGAACTATCTTTAATTGGTATTAAAATAGATTTTGTATGGGTTCCGTCTCATAAAGGAGTTTCTGGTAATGAAAACGCCGACTACCTAGCTAGAACTATTGCTAATGCATCTGACTTGTCCCTGGTTCCCGACAGCAGGGACTTAGCTGTGACCTTGCCATATTCTGATATTATAAGTAATCTAAAACAGCGTATGACTGTTCTTTGGGGAAGACATTGGTATCATTTTACAGAAGTTGAGAATAAGGCTCATTTGTATGCTTTGTTAGATAACCAAGTTAATAGTAAGCCTTGGTTTTGTAAGTTTAAAACTTACATGCATCGTAGGTTTTACACCATAATTACTCGTATGCGCATTGGTCATTGTCGTTTAAATTTTCATCTCCATCGTAAAAACTTTGTCTCTTCCCCTTATTGCGATCATTGTCAAAAGCAAGAGGTTCAGTCTATAGATCACATTCTGTTTAGTTGCTCATCCTTTGGCATTCAGCGCCTAGTGCTGATGGATGAGTTGCTTGAGATTTATGGAGCTTCTAATCGAATCCCGCTTTCAGTAACTGATTTGTTGAAGGAGTCGTCTACTTATTTACCTTTGTTTAATTTTGTACATAATACTGTGTGTATGCTGTAAATATGATGCTAAATTTAAAACTTGCTTAAAATTGTATATATTTTTATTGAAGCATTGTACCTATATTTTGTTGGTCAAATGACTTTTTGGAATGTCTGGATGAGGTGTAAGCTTTTTTGAAGAGCTGAATATTGGATTTGACGTTTTTATTGGAACATACTCAAGACTTTATTACTGGATTTGACTTCATGAATTGGATTGGAATAACTGAAGACTTATTTTTTGGATTTGACACATATGTTGATAATACTGATGACTTAATATCTAGATTTGTTCATATGAATTGGAAATAACTGAAGACATATTTATTGGACTAGAGACTTCTGATTTGAAACTACTGAAGACGTTATTACTGGATTCGATCAAATGAAATTATACTTACTGAAGACTAGGCAGTATGGCCCATGGTCTTAGCCTGTCCGAATGGACGAATTTAAAAAAAAAAAAAAAAAACCATACCAACTGTCACTGTCAAAAGTACGCATAGCATAACTCAAAGAGTAAAGTAAGTATTAAGGAGAAGAGTGGCAACTCTGCCTTTTAACTTGCATGTATCAAAGGTGCTGCTGCCAGTGTCAAGGAAATGAACTAACGCTAAGATACCTGTGCGTGTGTATATCTAATATTTAAGCAGATTTACGTATGCATACCTGTGATATGTGTGTATAGATTACGTATGGCTATTTTAAGAACTGAACGCAATGATGTACTATTTTTTATATTACATTTATTATTTATTTATTTTACTACGGTAGCCTAGTGGTTCAGGCATGCGGCTGTCAAGCGGCGGTCCTGGGTTCGAATCCCGGCTCGTACCAATGAGTTTTTCGGAACTTATGTACGGAATATTTACCGTTAGCTTTTCGGTGAAGGAAAACATCGTGAGGAAACCGGTCTAATCCCAATAAGGTCTAGTTTTTCCCTCTGGGTTGGAAGGTCAGATGGCAGTCACTTTCGTAAAACTAGTGCCTATGCCAAATCTTGGGATTAGGTGTCAAAGCGGACCCTGGGCTCCTTTAGGGGAATAACGCTAGGAGAATGATGAGAATGATGATTTATTTATTAGAGAAATGGCAGCCTCTAGAGCCTTTGCCAAAGACAAGTACAGAATAAGAAAAACATTTCACAATACACAGTGTTATTCGCATGATGTACGGTGGAAGGCAGGGGCATTTGACTCAGTACCTGACAGCTCTCATACATTAAAACTTGCATGTTTTAGTGTGAGAATCACTCGACAGATGGAGCTATTTCTATAATTTTAATTTGTATTATTGGATGAGATTTTAAATTCTTATTTTATTTGTAAATAAATACATAATAAAAACACAAAAAGACGTTATTTGGAAATATCATGAATTATGATTGTAATTTTGCATAACTGGCAACTTTACTGCATAAAGCACAGCTTAGATTTGTTCTCCGTTCCATTCCACTTACTTGTATAAAGTTCCTAAATTGCAATTATTATATGAAAACAACCGTAAATGTTCCAGAGTACTGTAAATTTACCAAGGAATATAATTAAATATTTTTATTCATTTCATTTCATTTATTTATTTCAAGAACAATTTATATTGTTCTTGAAATAAATTGACTTGGCACAGTAAGAATTTCTAGCTTTTTAAAATAATCTTTACATGAAACCCATTGGGGTTCACGCACCATTATTCTAAGTGCTCTTTTTTGAAGTATAAAAGCCTTTTTTATACTATAATCGTAAGTAGCTCCCCAAAATTTAATACTATACCTAAGTTTTGAATCAACCAAGGAATAATATACCGTCTTTAATTGGTGTAACGTGATCACTTCTCTTAAGAGCCTTAAAGCGTAGCAGGCGGAACTAATTTCATTCTCATTCTCATTCTTTATGACATCATTAATGAATAGAATAAATAATATAGGACCTAAAATGGACCCTTGTGGAACGCCTCGTGTTATAGTGGTAATTCTAGACTTAGAAACTCTCTCTTGGTCTTTTATTGTATTCCTAATCTCAACATACTGTCTCCTATTCTGCAAGTAGATTCTAAGTAGGTCAAGATTTTTTTCCTCTAACTCCATAGTATTCTAATTTTTCTAAAAGGATCGTTTGGTCTACCGTATCGAAGGCAGAGCTCAGATCTAAGAAAACTCCCGCTACCTTCAATCCGTTGTTAAGGCCTTGTACTACGTCAGTACTATATTTAAAAATAACAGCCCTAGTAACAAGTACAAATATTGTGTGCATTAACCATGTTAAGGATTATGTATGTGCACCCTTATAACATATTAAATTCATTGTGTTTATAGCCGACTTTAGTAATACATCCATATTTTATCTGTCTGATGACTCGCTCTCTTTTGTCGAATCTTTGCCACCGAGCAGACGCATCTCCCGTATTTAATGATTAAGACTGAACTCCATGTAAGTCGTATGCTGTGTTGTTTTACTTACTACAAGAATAAACCGTGTCTAAGGCTGGACAATTGTTTAATTAACTTTCTTCCACTCTAACAGGTTATGGGCCCAGATAACATTGTCCAGCCTAAGCGAAGGTCTAGATCCAAGAGATCAGAAAGTGCCGCAAATCACGGGCATTCATATTAACTCGCCGAGTCACCTGCCGTCTGTCGCCGTGGTTGGTCGTGCGCTGCACCGTGATCCAATCGAAGTGGTCGTGGTCGTCGCAACTCTTCGATAAAGGTACGGCACAATGGCTCAAGCTCAAGAGCAAGTACAGCAGCAAAACTACGTGTCAGCTACCAGCCATTCTATTGACAAACTGCGTGGAGTAGAAAACTATCCGACATGGAAGTTTCAAATGAAATGTTGCTGACTTTGGAGTGTCTGTATGGGATGTCGTCGAAAAGGAACGGATACCGATCAAGTGAATGTTAACCGCGCTCTTGCCCGCATCGCGTTGAGCGTGTCGTCATCGTGTCTTCAACATATTCGTAATGCCGATACCGCCAAGATCGCATGGGATAACCTCAAAACAATATTTGAAGATAAAGGTTTATACAGGCATGTCCTTCTACTGCGGCAGTTACATTGAATTGATTCTGCATGTCTCGCTATCTGGAACACATTATGTCGCTGGTTCATCAGTTTGCCGACATTGGCAAAGCAATTGAAGACAAGGAAATCTTCGAACTAGTGCTGAGTGGTTTGCCTGAAGAATACGACGCCTTGGTCAGCAAATTGGAGACGGCTAATATAGCAAATCAGGACCTCACTCTAGAAATGGTTTGCTCCAGACTGCTGCAAGAAGAATCGAAGAAGGCAAACGTCACAACTAATGAAGAGGCAGCACTGTTCTTCAGAACGAGGAAGCTTGTGAAACCTACCGTGTGCCGTAACTGTGGGAAAATTGGCCACATTAAAAACAAATGTTTCAAATACAGAAAGGACAAGACCAAGAATTGCTCGTTGTTGGCTACAGATGACATCGATACAGCAACCGCATTCTTCGTAAAGAAAACTTCGTGGTATTTGGACTCGGGATGCTCCAGCAACTGCAAGGAGCTTCCAGGCACGGGCAGCAAGGTTACACTGGCCATCGACGAATCCATGACAGCGGAAGGCATCGGTGAAATAGCAATGGATGGTGCTATCAACAAATTTGACAAGGTATTGTTTGTTCCTAATGTCTCGGCTAATCTTTTATCTGTAAGTAAGCTATGTGATAAAAATTTTACTATAGTATTTGACAAAGAGCAATGTAAAATTATAAATGTTGTAAAATTCATGGCGATCCTATTACCTCTGCATTCAATAGGTAGAAATGGGGCTTTATGAATGGAAAGCGTGTAGTCAGGGTACTGTGCCAGAAGTGCACTCTTCCATGTTCTTGTGTGACAGACAAGGTACAAAGAGTGCTAATGTAGCTGTCTCTGTGCAATGAGCTGAGCTGTGGCAAAGGCGTCTAGGTCACCTTAGATTAAAATCTATGTGTGCTTTGAGAGACGATTTTGCAACAGGACTTACATTTCAGGTATGCTCTGAAGCGAAGTGTGAGACCTGCCTACTCGGGAAGCAAGTTGTCTTGCCGTTCCCCGCAGGCGAGGCTACACGAGCTACTAAATTATTTCATATTATACATAGCAATGTAGCAGGTCCTATGCTAATGGACAGCTTTGGAGGGGCAAAGTACATGCTCTGTCTGACGGATGACTACACCAGGATAATGTACGCTTACCTGATGGAGAATAAATATAAGGTAATGAAACATTTATTTATTTTACAATTGAAGTTGAGAAGCAACTAGGTTTGCCAATCTGTATGAAGGTGAGGTGCATGTTGTTGGGAGCTGGTCTTTGCAAGCGCTTTTGTGGTGAAGCAGTAAAAACTGCAATTTGTTTGAAAAATAGAAGTCCCACCAGTGCTTTAGCAGGACATACTCCAGAAGGACTCTGGACAGGTTCGAAACCGGACCTTGGTCACCTTCATGTTTTTGTATGCATTGCCTACTCCCTTATACCAAAACAGAAATGGCGTAAACTTGATGCAAAGAGTAAACCATATACTTGTGTTGGCCACAGCGACACAAAAAAAGGTTTTAGATTGTTATGTCCAATGAATCCGAACAAGGTAATCTTGTCTAGGAATGTGGGATTTTGGACAACAAATTTTACAACCATTTGGATGGAAAGAATTTTAATGAAATTGACAATGAGAATAATTTATTTTATTTTATGATGTGAAATTTGATGATAATAATAATATGAATAGTAATTCTATTCATAATAATAAAATTATTAAGTCTGGTCCAAATGATGAAGTGCAAATGTCTAGTCATAGAATTAATTATTTTCCGCATGGCTGTTTCAGATGCAGAGCAGTATTGTACCGGCAGCGAAAATGAGGAAGATGACTCATTCTGTCCTCCTTCGGGCCCGAGTGACTAGTCGTGCGAGCCTGTAGAGCTGTCGCAGCGACCGTCGTCTTGAGGGGAAGCCGTGGCTGCCGATGGTGCGTCTGCTGTGAGTCAATCTAGACCTGTACATTCTACTAGGTCACAACCACCAAAGAGGTATGGTGATTAATTGATTATACATCTGATTATTCCCTGGTCGCGCATAACGTCTCAACAGTCGACGATGAAAGGGTACCGCTATCCTACAAGGAAGCTATTGATAGTCCTCTTAGCAAAGAGTTGTCTGCTGCCATGCAGTGTGAGCATGACTCTCTTATAGCTAATAGTAATAAAGTTTGGACTTTAGTTGATAGGCCACAATTACTAATGTTATAAAGTTAAAATGGGTCTATAAGATTAAATAGGATGCAGCTGGTAACTTCGAAAAATATAAAGCGCATCTTGTCGCCATGGGTTATACACAGGTTCATGGTATAGACTATAAAGACACATTTTCACCTGTCATAAGACATAGGTAGTACAATGAGAATGCCAGTTTGATTTGAACTACAACCAAATTTCAACAACTGTCACATAGATAGTCTGCTTTTTAGAAAAGTTAATCTATGGTTTAAAATAAGCCAGTATAATCTGGAATAATAAAGTTAATAAAATACTATGTGAAAATTGGTTTATACAAAGTACTTCAATGTGAACCTTGTTTTTATGTAAATAAAGCTCATAATAGCTTGGTAATAGTAGCACTGTGTAAACGATTTCTACATCTTTTATATTACAACAGGCATATGTAAAAACAAGCATTTAAGTATATTAGAAAAGGAATTTAACTGTAAAGATTTTGGTAATCTAAAGAACTGCCTTGGCCCAGATGTCACAAGAGAGAGAGATATTTTAAAACTTAACCAGAATATATTTTGCTGAAAGTGCTCAAGCGGTTCAATATGGAAAATTGTAAACCTTTAACGACACCTATAACTTTGGGTTGTAAACTCGATGATAATGATATGTTATGTGATGAAACTTACAATTACAGAGAACTTAAGGGTAGCTTAATGTGTTTGGCCATTTGTAGCCGTCCCGACATAAGTTTTGCATGTAGCCGTTTACATCAATATAATTCAAAATTCAGTTAGGCAAAATTAATTGGCTTGCAGCTAAAAGAATCCTTAGGTATTTAGCGAGAACTTTTTGTCAGAGATTTTATGTGTGACACCAAGCATCACTGTGTAATTGTGTATAATGAGTAATGAAAATCAAAGTGCACGCAAGCTGTTTTTATGTAAAGAATACAGTCATAAACGTACCATGCACATAGACGTCAGGTATCATCACATAAAAGATCTGGTGTATAATGTGTTAACTGTAAAGTACTTACCGACTGAAGTGATGATAGCTGATATACTTACAAGCCGCTGAGCTTAAGTAAACATTCTAAGTTTGTTTACAGTATGAATGTCAAATAACTTCTAGGCATGCAATGGTGTAAAAGTAAAGCCTTGTTACATGCATTTATTAGTTTGCCTGATCAATGTTTGTGTGTAATGTGATAGCATGCTGTTGTACAAATTTGTATATATAGAGTCGAAGTCTCTATTTAGGTAAACATTGTTATCAATGTTAACAAATATAATTGATGTTATATTATGTTCATTCCTAGAGGCATAGAGATGCTCTTTACAAATACGTTTATTTTTTATGTGAATAGAGTCCTTTATGTGTTCATGTGTAAGCATGTAGGAATGATAATCTTTTAATGTTATAAGCTTAAGGGGAAGTGTTAAGGATTATGTATGTGCACCCTTATAACATATTAAATTCATTGTGTGTGTAGCCGACTTTAGTAATACATCCATATTTTATCTGTCTGATGACTCGCTCTCTTTTGTCGAATCTTTGCCACCGAGCAGACGCATCTCCCGTATTTAATGATTAAGACTGAACTCCATGTAAGTCGTGTGCTGTGTTGTTTTACTTACTACAAGAATAAACCGTGTCTAAGGCTGGACAATTGTTTAATTAACTTTCTTCCACTGACAGTTACCTGACCCGTGTAGCTCTGCTCTAACAAACCACATAATACAATTCGGTGTAGAGGAACGCAGTGCTTTGTTTTTTTTAATTTCATTCCAATGGCGGAGTCAGTCAGTCAGTCACAAATATTAAAGATACGCTTACTCGTAATAGGAAATATTATAATCTCGCACTTTTTATTATTTTGAATATAATCAGGAATGTAAATCTGAATCCCATCGTAACCATTGGATTTTAAGGCCCTGTATCCGCCAGAGATGTGCGAAGCTGTATTTTTCCATCATGTTAAAGACGGAAAGGTGACGGAAGAAGGTGTTCTTATTGTGTTTAGCTATTAAGCTAAGTATCAAGCCTAATATGGAAACACAGCTTCGAATATCTCGGTGGAAAAGTGGCCTACAAGCAGTGATCGTACAATGCTATGCATGTATATGTATATATATATATACATGCATAGCATTCTACGAATAACTCGACATAGATAACTCGAGAGTCGGTCCATAGATGGCACTAGTGCATGAAGGAAGCTGATGACTCTATCTCAGTATATAATAATTTCCTCTATGGTGGAAGGGCGATGCCCAAGACTCGGTTATTCGCATTTCCAGGAAAATTCTTCATTAACTGTAGCCGTCACGTTTGCTATTCACTGCATAATACGCTATCCAATTATACATTAAACAGCAGAATGCAGAAAATAAAAATAAAATGTCTGGAGCACGATCCGCCATGTACCATAGACAGAGTTGACATTGACAATGGGATGGGGACCGTCCGTAAGGACCTTTGGCGCCTTGGCAGTTGACAGCTAGTCTTTTTTTTTAATTTCTAGTACTTCATCTTGCCGCGAAGAGGCGCTGCAAACTGTGAAAATGTAGGCCTTTTTAAGTGTGCCCCCCCTGCATAACTTGTAGACGCCGTAGATGGTGCCGGTTAATGTACAGCCATGATAATGCACGGCCAAATAATGTACAGCCCAATAATCCGCGTCCATACTGTACGTGGATTATCAGGCTGTACATTATTGGGCCGTGCATTATCACCCTGAGCAAACTTGGTCCGGGCAATAATTGGAAGCCAATGTTGTCCGGGCTGATAATGCACGACCCAATAATCCGAGTCCACAAAAAGTGGACGCGGATTATCAGGCTGTACATTATTGGGCTGTGCATTATCACCCTGAGCAAACTTGGTCCGGGGCAATAATTGGAAGCCAATTTTGTACGAGGTGATAATGCACGGCCTAATAATCCGAGTCCCTGTGGCTTTGGATTATCAGGCTGAACATTATCCATGCGGACTGAAAATTTCCAGCGAGTCGACGCCACCCCGCTGCGCGGGGTGTCTATTTCTGGTCTGAGGGACACAAGTGAACCCTAACCTAACCGACCTAAGACAGAGTTCGCTTATGACAAGCCATTTTTGTCCGCCCTGATAATTCACGACCCAATAATCCGCGTCCACAAAAAATGGACGCCGATTATCAGGCTGTACATTATTGGGCCGTACATTATCACCTTGAGCAAACTTGGTCCGGGGCAATAATTGGAAGCCACTTTTGTCCGGGGTGATAATGCACGACCCAATAATCCGCGTCCACAAAAAGTGGACGCCGATTATCAGGCTGTACATTATTGGGCCGTACATTATCACCTTGAGCAAACTTGGTCCGAGGCAATAATTGGAAGCCACTTTTGTCCGGGCTGATAATGCACGACCCAATAATCCGAGTCCACAAAAAGTGGACGCGGATTATCAGGCTGTACATTATTGGGCCGTGCATTATTGGCTCCCCCGTAGATTAGTATCTCTTATTCATCTCTTATTAGTCTGTGCCCAGGGGCTGGAAACTTAGAAAAGAGGCAACACGCCGATTTATTGCGTAGAAAGTGCTGACATCTAACCAGAGGCGGCCTGCTGTATTTGATGTTGTTGACAGAAAATGGAAACAGATGTCAGTACCATAGACCCACGACAATAAATTTAAGATTTTTAAATGAAATAAATTATATTTTTATGTTTTGAGATATAATTTAATGTCCACTTAATTTTAAAAACCAAATATATAAAAAATACACAAATTATTTCAGTAACCAATTTTATCTGTAAGTAGGTATGAAATCTGTAGAAATGAAACGCATCTTTTTATTACAAATATGGCGGAATGGATAACCATAGACTAAAACAGTAATGTGGTGTACGCCGAATAATGTCGATGTCGACAAAATTACTAAAGTGCATTTTCTGCTGTTGCTATTTAAGAGTCCGCAGTAAGCTCGATTCGCCATACAAAAGTAGTTACGGTCTCAATTTAAAACTACGCGTTGGATTGTAACGAAACTTTGCATGTACAATGACATGAGGTACATCCAGGCCTGTAATTAGTTTAAGTAGCGTCAGATACCATAGTAAAAAAATACAGCGAATTTAAGGTTTAATAAAAAACTTGTTTTTGCTGTATTTTGTTTATTTTATAAACTGGAACTACATAAAATAATTACAGACATAGATATACCTCATTTCATTGTACGAGTATATGAGTTTCGTCACAATCCAACACGTAGTTTTAAAATAGGAGCGCAACTACGTTTGTATGGGAAGGTGAAATTCGGCCGTGCTTACTGCGACCTCTTAAGGCAATAGTATACAGGGTGTAACAAAAAACCCTGGCAATCCCGTTAAGGGTAGATAGATACCTGTAAATAGAATCTGAGAAAAATAGTAAGAAAAAAAAATCTCATCAAATAAAAAAGTTATGAGAGTTTTCATTTCGTAGGTAATAACATTAAAATCACGAAAAGAGGGTCGGGGGGGGGGCGGGGAGTGGCGGGGCTGCGAGGGGCATGGATGAGACGTGTTTTCTACGTGCGCGTGCGACGTTGCCATTCATAACATCAGGGGTAAGCAACATTTAAAAAATAAGACTTCTGTTTTTTTTTTTAATGCCGTCTTAAAAATAAAAAGGAAGTGATTTTCGGAATCGCGATTCGATACCGTTTACTGCCTTTTTTTATTTGCCAGGGTTTTATGTTACGCCCTGTAGGTAAAGAAGTAAAATAAGAACAAAGATCAAAGAATATAATGAGTATATTTATGTAAAGAGTGGCAACTTCGAGAATTACTGGGTCCCATAGCCACCAAGCGGGCGCACACACATACCTATAAATGCCCGCATACATCGCAATCATACAGTCGCACGCACACATACGCAACCACACGAAGCCAATTTTTTCTATCGTTGTCCATTTTTACTTTTCGACAGCATTGGATAAAATTTGGTAGGTTTGAAGACCTGGTGACTCTGAGCGATTTAAATTTAATATGTATTAAGGTAGGTATAACCCTGACTAAAAATTTCCTTGAGTTACGAAAATCCAATAGTTCTTTTCTCTAAATGGATAGATAAAATTGTAGTGAATTATGCGGACATTGTACAGAATTACAAGCTGACAAAAAATTAAAAACGGCAGCGATCGTAAAATCAGCTCATATAATGTGTGCGATCTTGGAAACTTATAGTGTAAAACGCTTGTCAAATTACAGGTTTCAGAAATAAATATTAATGGGACAATCTTACAGAAATCAGACTAGTCCCATAGTAAGCTCAATAATATTAATGGTATGAGTAGATACGTCGACGATGTGTATACTTAATCAAAGACCAATTAAGTAATGGCTGGAAGACAAGTAAAACACAACATTGGTAAAGTATTTATGTATTAAAAAATAATAACGTCGCGACCAAGTACTCTGACTTCGAGTTTTTATCGATATGAAAGAACATCGCATCCCTATCCACCAAAGACAATACAGAGTATTTAATGCTGCGTTTATACGCTTGTGGTGGCTTGGTAAACCTCCGCAAGCTCCAAACCTCCACAAACCTTCACAAACGCTTGGATGACATTCACACGCTTGCGGTGGCTTGGCAAGCGTCGACAAGTCCTTATGCTGCGTTTTGGATGGCATTTAATATGAATGAATGAATCTTATGTTTATTAATAATTATAGAATGTAAAATGACTATTAATGTAATTTGTAACCTAAATTAATTTTATTATTATAATTAATGCAGCCAGTATTTATTTTTAAGCATTTTTCAAATTGATAAGCCTCCAGAAAAGCCAAAGTTTCTTCGTTTGACCATATAATAGCACTCATGGCGAAATCGGCGAGATACGACCAACAATAACACACTCTAATCTATGCAACCAACCGCCGCGAGCTCGTGAGCTACACTAAACACGGGCCAACGTGTAAATACGTCGCAAGCGCTTGCCCAAACTTCCTTTGATCTGTGTTCAAAAACCGACACCAGTCCGGATCGGGCCAAACTCTCGCAAGCTCACGCAAGCCAAGCCAAACACCTCCGTTTACACGCTTGTTGCTTGTAGAGGTTGGCCATGGCTTGCCAAGCCACCACAAGCGTATAAACGCAGCATAAAATGTCAGTTGTAAGTTTCAGGTTAGAACAATTTCGGTTTTCTGAAAAAAGTGCAAAAAAACAAGTGTTTTACGATAAAATGGACGTATTATTATAGAAATAATGGTGTTGCACGTGATAACCTACATGTTACAACAATCGCATACTTGTTATTGCGTGTGATTACACCAGGAATGTGTATTTTTCTACAGGTAAGTGATTTGTTTGCATTTTAAGACAAATGAAAAGATTGATGTCGGTTATTATCAAATCGCAATTCGAATGCACTTCGAAAGTACCGTTAGCACAAAAGCTAGAGAAAGATTGGAAATTCCTCGTACTGAAGTACTTATCAACATAGGTAGGTACTGCAGTAAACTATTTATATGCTGTCAAATGTGAATATGAGTATTTAACACACTAGTTATCTAAGATTTTACTTTCTTTGTACCAGGTGATAATACAGACGGCTCTGAAGACGATGATGTTATAAAACCGGGTGTCGGAAAACCGGCAGGACGCCGCCCGGTCGGTTGGCCTAGATATCGGTTGGCGGATGTGGTGAATGCGGATCTGCGCGAGCTGCAGGCTGGCGACTGGCGGGAAGCTGCACAGGACCGGGATCAGTGGTGAGCAATTGTGTTGTAGGCCAAGACCCACTTTGGGTCGCTGTGCGAGAGGAGTAATTAAGTAAGTAAGTAAGCTCCATAGAAAATTACACCCTCCATTTCTCCTCATTTGACCAAAATTTCTGTTCTGTTAATCTATTTGTATAGAGAACATTTCTTAATCAAATGCACTCATAAAATAGGATATACATACTACATTTAATATTAACTGTTATATTGATTGCTAAGCGATTTTAGGTATAACATAGAATGCTGCTTGAATGTCATTTCTCCGGCAGTCTAACCTTCACAACACAAGTATTCCAGGGTAACAGCTTAGGTGTACTTAAGTGGATAGAGCTACCTAGACGAACCCCTGAACCCCTTATTTATAAGGTTTTATTTTAACAGTAGGCAGTATTTGGTCATTTGTTTGTTTTCAGCTCTCCGTCCACTGAACTCTGACATTATTGAGCAACCATCTACATCTAAGTCTGTGCTGTATCGACGAGTGCCTCCTGAAACTCCTGATGCTCTCCATCCAGTGAACTGAGATTTTAATGATATTTATGTAGACTGCGGCAAGAGTTTTCCAAACCCTACTCAATGATTCTTATTTGCCTCCGCATAAATATATTGTTTTTATGTGCAGCTGTTACTGAATAATTCAATATATCTAGAGTATTTGTTTCAATTTTGATTTTATTGATGATGATGACAGTGAAACTAGATTTTTTCTGCTAAGAGTAGTGGCGCTAAGCCAAAAGTCAACCACAACATTTTTTCCTTAATACATAAATCCTTATCAATGTTGTGTGTTTTACTTATCTTCCAGCTGTTAGTTAAGTACTATCATAATATCATTTATTAGTTCTTGGTTAAGACATACGCAACTACACGAAGCCAATTTTTTCTACCGTTGTTGATTTTAATTTTTAACAGAATTGGATAACATTTGGTAGGTTGGAAGAGCTTGTGATTCTGTGAAATGTCTGCACAATTTACTATAGTGACAGTGACCTACAATTTTATACCATTGAGAGAGAAAACGTATTGGATTTTCGCTCAAGGGAATTTTTTGCCAGGGACATATCTTAATATTGTATTTATCGCACAGAATCAGGTCTTCAAACCTTCCAAATTTTGTCCGTCTGTCGAAAAATTGAAATCGACAACGATAGGAAAAATTGGCTTCGTGTGGTTGCGTATGTGTGCGTGCGGCTGTATGCTTGCGATGTGTGCGTGGTAATATAGGTATGTGTGCGTGCCTGTATATGTGTGTGTGTCAACTGTCAGTGTAGTTCCTGCAACATCCGCTTGGTGGCTATGAGACCCAGTAATTCTCGGAGTTGCCACTCTTTACATAAACATACTATTATACTCTTTGTCTGTGCCTGTAGATATCTGAGTTTTTTTTGGCGGGAACGTTGAAAGTGATAGGCGCGCTTGATAAAATATTTTATTGTAAATTAATTTTAGGTGTTAATTTGTACATATTTAGTCTTAATTTTAATTTAAATTCATAGTTGATTTGGTTATCGGTTTGGTGCGCTTCCCCAGTCATGGGGAAGCGTACGGGAAAGCGTTCTCGGTTGGAGGGCTTGGAGCCGGAGCCAGATCTTCAATCTGAAAGTAGTTCTGATGCGGATACAGGTGCGCCCTCGGAGCGCATACCTGCAAAAAAGAAGACTAAAGAAGATGACAAAGAGAAGTATACTCCTTTCAGGGCCAAAAGTTATTACAGGTTGTACGACGAAAATTCAGCTAAGAAAGAATTTATTGTTTTTCTGAATCACAGAGAGGATGGCCACAAATTTTCTGACAAAGATAGACTTGCTTTGTCCAATGCAATCCGAAAGCATTGCGTGTCGGGCGTGATGCATCTAAGAACAATTAATGCATACAAAGTTGGGATTATGTTCGATCTCCCAAATCACGCCAATGTCTTCCTAAAAAATGAAAAATTATTAAATGAAATTCACATGAATGCTTCAATCCCAGCATGTGAGACCGAGGTTACGGGTGTTCTCACTTCAGTGCCGATTGATTATTCGAACCAGAAGATTTTCCAATTAATAGCTTCCAGTAAAAAGGTGATAAGCGTAAGACGGTTTATGCGGCGGGTAAAAGACACGCTGGGTATCGTCTCAATGGTTCCAACTCAGACGGTTGCCGTGACTTTTGCCTCTGTACAGTTGCCTGAATATGTAACACTTGACCATTGGAGGCACGAAGTAGGGATCTATATTCCTCCAGTAAAGCAATGCCTTCGTTGCATGAAATTTGGTCATATAGCAAAGTATTGTAAAAATAATGAAGTATGTTCAATTTGTGCTGAACCTCATAATTTCAAAAATTGTAATAAGGTTAAAACACAATGCGCAAACTGTGGTGGGGATCACGTGGCTATATCTGCTGCATGTCCAATTAAAAAACAGAAAATTGAGGAAAATAAGTTAAAATCACGTAGTGCTAAATATTCCGATTTGTTTTGTGACGTTGCATTTCCGCAGCTCGGCTCAAAATATATTGACACCCATCTAAGTAATCTGACCAAATCTGACAGATTTATGAATCTACTTGTGGAAGCTATAGTTAAAATTTGTGCTGATAAAGAAACGCCAATAAATTCTAACAATATAAAAGAAACACTTAAAAACACTTTCAGGAAACAACCTTAATTTTTTTCTTTATGGACATATTGAACATAGTGCAGTGGAATGCTCAGAGTATAATAAGCAATAGGCTAATCTTTACTAGATTCTTATATGAAAATAACATTCACATAGCAATAATTTCTGAAACCTGGTTAAAACAACATCAAAAATTTTCAATTAAAGGATACAATGTCATTAGAAATGACTGTGGTAATAAACATAATGGTGTAGCAATACTTATTCATAACAATATAGTATATTCTAATATTAAAACTTATTTTGACAATGCTCTACAAAATATCTGTGTACAAATAATTATAAACAACAAGCAGTTGAGTGTAGTAAGTTTTTATAGTCCATCAAATTCTGATCCCCCATTTAATAAAAGTAAATTTGATGCTTTGATAAAATCTATTCCGCAGCCAATGCTTTTTGGAGGCGATCTAAATGTTCATCATATGTCATGGGGCTGTGTTGATACATTGCCTCGAGGTAGAGATGTCTTAGATATTATTGATGGCAATGACTTGGTTCTTTTAAATAATGGTCAAACTACTACAACTGGTTCTTCTTCTTGGCGTCCTAATGCTCTGGATTTAACTTTCGTTTCTCCATCATTGGCACTTTCATGTGATTGGTCTGTTATGGATTGTCCTCTTGGCAGCAGTTATCATTTGCCTGTAATGATAAAAATGATAGTTGGTAATGAAAATAGCTCACAAAGTAACCCAATATGTAATAATGTACATTTGCCCATTCACCCAAATTACAAACAGGTGAATTGGAAAATGTACAGGCAATCAGTTGATTTTTGTTTGGCTAATATTGATTTTGAAAATATGTCTTCGATAGATGCGCTCAATCTGTTTTGTAATATTTTGCGATCTACTGCTGTAGAGTCCATCCCTAGACATAGGTCTTTGAATAGTTCTAATACGTGTACACCAAAATCTTTGAAATTTCCCCGGCTGCCTTGGTGGAATCAAAAGTGTTCAGAAGCTGTACTTAATTCAAAACATGCTTATATAAAATTTAAAAGTGAACCTAGTGAAGAGAATTATATAGAATTTAAAAGACTTCGAGCTCTTAAAAAGCTTGTTCTTAAGACTGAACGGCGTAATAGTTGGATAAATCTGTGTAACTCATTTAACCGGTGCACTCCTTTGACATTAATATGGAATTACATGCGGAAATTTAATAAAACATTCATTTCAAAACACGCTAGTAATAATAGTTGGATATCAGATTTTCTTAAGAAATACACTCCTGATTTTGTGCTTAATGAGTCTTTAAATTATGTTCACACAGAAAATGATAATGATAAGTATCTTACTGAACCGTTTTCTTTGCAAGAGCTTAAATCTGCCCTATTTTCAAGAAGAGATACATCCTTTGGTCTTTGAAGTGTAATACTATAACGAAAAGGCGAGAAATCTAAGTGGACTGTATCAAAATGAGTCCTCGCGCAATTGCCGTGATTTTACAGGATAAAATGTTAGCGTCTGAGTGGATGGATTGCGTATCGGCTTACCTGGAGATCTTCTAGGCGAGGCTCAGCATACGAGAAAGGCACTCCCTCAGGCTAAGCTCAGTGCTGGATCCAGTTAAGCGGTACCCTCGGTCCTACCACTTTCAAATGCACACACAGGTAAACTGTCGCCGATAGCAATCTTGTTCTACACGTAAGGTGAAATGAGTTACTGCCTTGACCCGAGAAGCCCAATTACTCCATATTGTGGGCGATATCGAAAATAGTCTCGTAAGAAACCGGACGAGCAACGAACTATTTTCTTCGAATCTTAATACTATCTGTGTTGCCATACTGAACTCGATAAATAGCGTGGCAACTTGTGTTGCTATAATAATAATTTAAATTTACCCAAAGTAGGCAATATTGAACATTCCGCCCACCTAAATGCGACGGCATGCTCAAGAATGCCGCGGTATTTACTACGACAACGAAAACTTAAATCTACGAAAGGGTGCTGTTTGAAACAGTACGTTACTAAACTAAAACTATTTACTACGATTCACACTAGCCTTGTAAGGGCTATGTAATAGATTACAATTTTATTTTAAGTGTCATTTGCCACTGGCAAAGGACAAATCTTAACTACTGGTCTTTTGTACTGCCCGGCGGCAGTTTTAACCGTGACTACCCTACATATTCCATCTGCACCGGGGTGCAGGGCAACGATACGACCTAATGGCCATTTGAGGGGGTCCAACTGTTCATTAACTATGAGCACCATTGCTCCCACGGTAATGTTAGCATGGGTTTTGTCCCACTTTGCCCTCTGCTGTAGTGTGTGTATATATTCACTTTGCCATCGGTACCAGAAGGACTGATGGATCTTTTGAATAAGTTTCCACCGTTGCTGGACGCTTATATTTAAATCTATCAATTTTTCCTCGGGCATAATCGAAAGAGGTTCTAAGGTCAGCAGATGGCCCGGGCTTAACGCTGCGAGGTCATTGGCGTCTGAACTAAGAGGCGTCAAAGGGCGCGAGTTTAACATCGCCTCTACCTGTGTCAGCACTGTATAGAACTCCTCGAAGGTCAATCTTTGCGTACCGATAGCACGAGCGAGGTGTGTTTTCACCGACTTGATTCCGGCTTCTGCTAAACCATTGAAGTGCGGACTCCCGGGGGGACTGAACGAAAACTTAATCTCCTGGGACTCGGCGGCCTTTTGCATAAGAGAACCAAGGTAATTGCTAGCACCGATGAAATTTCTGCCCTGATCGGAGACGAGATGGCTTCAGCGACCACGACGAGCGATGAAACGGCGCAGAGCGGCCAGAAATGCATCCGTTGACAATTCGGATGCCAGTTCGATGTGTATAGCTTTCGTAGAGGTACACACGAAAACACAAATGTACCCTTTAAAGGTTTTGGCACCACGACCACGTCCGAAAGCTATATTGAAGGGTCCACCGTAATCTACAACTGAACTCGAAAAACATTTAAGTTGGTTAACACGGTACGATGGATAGTTTCCCATAAACGGAGCAGGGGCAACTTGTGGACGAACACGAAAACATTTAATACAGCCGGAGATTACCGTTCGAATGGCGCGTTTACACGACAATATCCAGAAGTTTTGCGCAATTAGATTCTGGAGAGTTTGCGCACCGGGGTGCATGAAGCGAGTGTGATACTCCTGGATTATCAGCGAAGTGAGGCGATGAGAGCGGGGCAATAGGAGCGGGTGCTTTGCTTCGAAGCAGATCTTTGCATTAGCCAAGCGACCGCCCACCCTGAGAAAACCCGCCTCATCCACGAACGGTGATAGTTTGCGGAAACTCTTAGGAAGTGAGTTTGGTGAACCTTTTTCTATGAGTTCCAACTCTGACGAGAACACACTCTCTTGCACGACTTTAACTAGCATCATAAGCGCCTTGTGAATCTCTGATGGCTGTAAAGCTCCGAAGACACGATAAGCGACAGTTTTTTGTTTACAGTTCGCTGTAAACCGAATACAATACGCTAACACATGTTGAAGTGTTTTTAACGATGAGTACCTTTCTAAAAGGTCTTCGACTAAGTCGTCCTTATTGGACGATACGAGAACGGTAATTTTTTTGTACTTCATGAAGAACATCTTTGTTTATCGACAACACCGACTTGGGCCAGTTTTCACTGGGGTCCCTAAGCCAAGAAGGTCCGTTCCACCAGCAACTTAGGTTAACTAAGTCGCTAGGTAGTAACCCACGCGATCCACAGTCTGCCGGGTTATCAGTGGTTCTGACATGACGCCAGGAGTCGGGAGAAACTATTTCCTGGACGTGGCTCACACGATTAGCCACGAACGTCTTCCATTTGGACGGACACGATTTGATCCAAGTCAACGCCACAGTTGAGTCCGACCAGGCGAAGATCTGTTGTATCGAGTGAAAGGGCTTTAGAGCCTCCACGACTGACGCTATCAAATCTGATAAAAGAACCGCTGCAACCAATTCAAGACGTGGCACTGACAATTTACGTAGTGGCGCAACCTTGGACTTAGCGCAAGCTAATTCGACGAAGATATCGCCATTTTTACTCACCGTACGAAAATAAACTACGGCACAAAAGCCACGTTCTGACGCATCACAAAATCCATGCAGTTGTAACACGTCGAATTCCCCGACTATACGGCCAGGAATAGCCACTGAGCTCAACGACGAAAGTTGGGCCTTAAGTTCCTGCCATTCAATCTGGACGTTTTCCGGGACATCGCCATCCCATGAAACACCGGAAATCCAAAGCAACTGCATCAGGTACTTGGCGAGGAAGGTTACAGGCGAGAGAAAGCCTAACGGGTCGAAGATCCTGGCTATCTCTGACAGAATGGTGCGTTTTGTGCACCGACCTTGATAAGTAACTGCGACACGAAAACGAAAGCAATCGGATTGAGGTTGCCATAGCAATCCCAATATTTTTAAAGAAATGTCTGACATTTCTTCGAAATTTATAAAATCCTGTGAGTACAGGTCCGAGTGACCACGAGACTCATAATCTTCCAAGTATTCGACATACGACCTTTTGAACTCAGGATTACAGTTCAACTTGCGTTCCAACGAAACGAATCGCCTAAGTGCGATTTCGCGCGAATTGAAGAAGGTAGGTTTGTTCGCAGGATCGACGAAAGGTACGACGAATCTGCCTTCTTCATTGCGATAGTATTTTGCACGAAAGTAATCTTCGCAGCGTTGGTCCTCCTCTGATACGAAAGGTTTAATCGGAGAACTAACATTCTCTAATTCCCAAAATTTCTTTATGGAATCATCGAGCGACAAGGTTTGCGAAAGATTCGAAACGAAAAAACAATGTTTTTTATTTTTACGACAGGAGGCGATGGCGTTTGAGGCGAGTTGACTTTTGTCACACTCGCCCATGACGATCCATCCGAAGAGCGTATTCAACGCGATAGGTTGTCCAGACTCCCCTCGCCGAAGGCCAGGTAGCAACGACGACGCGAAAATATCTGCATTAAGCAGCATGTCCACCGGCGCCGAGCGAGCGAAGTCAGGGTCAGCGAGCGATAAGTTGTTTATGTGCGACCACCTTGATGAATCGACAGGTTGGGTAGGTTGGTCAGCACATATCGACGATAAAACGAGAGCTTCGAATTTAATATTCGACGACAAAGTTGTATTACCGAGCGGCTTAATTTCACACGATAGTGAGCCGAGCGGTTGAGCGACAGAATTGCCAATGCCATATACGGCATGTTGGCCACGACAAATGTTAAATGCTAGCATTTTTGCACAGGATTTCGAAATAAAATTACACGCGCTAGCGCAATCGAGAAGCGCGCGCACTGGCCGGAAGTCGCCAGAACTATCCCTCATTAAAACTTTTACAGTCGAAAATAAAATTGTATTTTCCCCAGTCAGCGAAGTTAAAACTGTGTTACTATTTATATTACTACTCGGCGGAGCGTTACCAGCATCGGTGGGTGCGGGCGTCTGCATATTCTTGGTGAAATGTAACAAAGTGTGATGTGAACGACTACACACACTACAACGAGAAGCACGACAAACTTTCACTCTATGAGCGCTTGAAAAGCATAAAATGCACAGACCCTTTTCCTTCACAAAATTAAAACGTTCATGGTTGTCAAGTTTTAAAAATTCACTACAGCTGGTTAGACTGTGCCGACCAGTACAAAAGACACAGTTCGGACTTGAGACGACAAATGCTGTTTTATTTTTAGTCAACGGTTTAGTATTCGTCAGTTTGATGTTTGAATTTTCTAAAGCTTTGCTTCGCTTTTCAATAAAGTTTTTCAAATCATCAAAATTTGGAATATCAATGCTTGAAGAAAGTTGCAATTCAAATGCTTCACGAGTAGCAATATCAAGTTTTGACCATAGCAAATAATACAGCATGAAGTTCTGATCGGGAAGATTAAATTTTGACAAGATGTTTAAGTTCTCATTGAATGTTCGGAACACTCTTTCTAAATCATTTTTATTTTTCACCGATTCGCAGTTCAACATCTTTTCATAGAACATGACAGCAATTTGTCTCTTCCTATCATAATAGTCAGACAAAGTCTCATAAGCGGTGGCATAATTGTCACCTGACAAAGGAAAACTTTTAATTAATTCATATGCGGAACCCTGAACACTAGACAAAAGGTAATGTAATTTTTCAACATCACTGATAGTGCTCCGCTTATGAATTAGTGAATCAAAAAGTTCCTTAAAGGACACCCAGTTCTCCAATTTCCCATCAAAGGGTTTGATCGATATTTTAGGCAATTTAGCTAAGTTGTTTTCTAACGATAAAGGCTTAGTTTCAAATTGACCACTTTGAGTACTTTGTCTTAACCTATTCTTCACTGATTTTAAACGACTCTCGAAATCCTTCGTAATTGCGTACTCGTCAAGACGTTGCGCTTGTGTAAGCGGCCGTAAAATTCGGATTTGCGCATCATGAAAGTCCTTTTCTATGTCTTTAAAATCGGACTCATTATAACCTTGCAAATCCGAACTTTCGATATGCTCTAAACGCATTATACAATAATCCCGCGCGACCCGGAAAGTATTCCCAGTCGCGGGTTCATTATCACTTAAATTATCGTCACTCATTTTGTTTTAAATACAAACCAAAACACTTAAAATCATGCAACACAGCGAAAGAAAACACAATGTTTACGAATTGACGTTTGACGTTTAAGTTTCGACAGATAATGAATGACAGATTATACTAAGCTATTTCTACTAAACTACGTTCCGTTTCACGTTTACGGATTGTGCAATATATTATATTGACTCTATGGTATGGAAGTTGTACTGCCAACATTAAACGAACGACAACCGAAAGCGACAAAAAAGATGGCGTACAACTAACACGATAAAATATGGCCAAGGCAATTTCTCAAGTACCCTACGAAATGTAAAAAAAAAAACAATTATTTTGTAAAATCACGGAGAAAATACGTAAAAACTCACGACAAAAGGTACTTTTCAATAAAATCCGGCTCGAAGGACCAAAAATGAAGTGTAATACTATAACGAAAAGGCGAGAAATCTAAGTGGACTGTATCAAAATGAGTCCTCGCGCAATTGCCGTGATTTTACAGGATAAAATGTTAGCGTCTGAGTGGATGGATTGCGTATCGGCTTACCTGGAGATCTTCTAGGCGAGGCTCAGCATACGAGAAAGGCACTCCCTCAGGCTAAGCTCAGTGCTGGATCCAGTTAAGCGGTACCCTCGGTCCTACCACTTTCAAATGCACACACAGGTAAACTGTCGCCGATAGCAATCTTGTTCTACACGTAAGGTGAAATGAGTTACTGCCTTGACCCGAGAAGCCCAATTACTCCATATTGTGGGCGATATCGAAAATAGTCTCGTAAGAAACCGGACGAGCAACGAACTATTTTCTTCGAATCTTAATACTATCTGTGTTGCCATACTGAACTCGATAAATAGCGTGGCAACTTGTGTTGCTATAATAATAATTTAAATTTACCCAAAGTAGGCAATATTGAACAGTCTTGATGGAATACCATATATTTTACTGAAAAATTTAAGTTCACAAAATCTAAAGACCTTTTTAAACATATTAAATCAGCTGTGGGAAGAAAACTTAATTCCTGATGATTGGAAAACAGATTGCTTGGTCCCAATTTTAAAGCCTGATAAAGATAAATTGTTACCCGACTCATATCGACCTATAGCACTCACATCTTGTGTAGGAAAGGTTTTTGAACAGCTTCTAAAGCAACGGTTGGAATTTTTTGTCGAACAAAATGGTCTGTTACCCTGCAATCAGTTTGGTTTTCGTAAAGGTCGGTCTTCTCGTGAGAGTATTTGTCAGTTGCAACTTGATGCACTTAACAGCATATATAATAATCAGTATCTTCTTTCGGTATTCTTTGACATTGCAGGTGCATTTAACAGTGTCAATATTTCCGTTTTATGTAGAGAGCTGTCAATGATAGGGTTACCTGGCAAAATAATAAATTTCTTACAAATGTTTTTAACAAACAGGAAGGTTTTTGTTAAATTTAACAATCACTTATATGGCCCAAGATTATCTTCTTTAGGGGTTTGTCAAGGAGGTATCTTATCCCCTTTAATTTTTATTTTGTACATTAGGAGACTAAATCTTATTCTAGGAACAAAGGTTAAAAATCTGCAGTATGCAGATGATTTGGTTGTTTATGTGTCAGGATCTGATTTAAATCAATTAGCTTTGACTATTAATGAGGCATTAATCAACTTACATAAATACTTTGCTTATCTGAACTTAGATGTAAATTCGACTAAAACCAAAGTTTTTATTTTTGGTCGCAAAAGCATGTGTTTGCCCACAGTTTTGTACAATGACATATCACTGCCTATTTCATATGATCTAATAAAGTTTTTAGGTGTTATATTTACTTCAAAACTTTCCTGGATAAAATATGCTGACAGTATTATAACCAAAGCTAACAAAGCATACAATGTGTTAAAATCGCTGTGCGCCACTTCATGGGGTGCAGACCCCAAAATTTTGTTAATCTTGTATAAGTCTCTAGTTCGAAGTCATTTTGAATATGGTTTTCTATGTTTTGCTGGAGATGATAAAATTGTAAATTCATTAGATAAAATACAAAACAAATGTATGCGGACAATACTGGGTGCATTTAAAACTAGTCCTATCGCTGCTATGCAAATTGAATCGAATCTTCCTCCTATTCATATTAGATTTCGTTATTTAAAAGAAAGATTTATTTTTAAGTTATACAGCTTGCCTAAGAACGATCTTCTTCACAACTTGATTTATTTCCAATCAGCGCCTTTTCAAAGGCACTTGTATGTTCTTCAGGATTTTACTTCTTTCTTTCACTCTTTGCAGGAGTTAAATATACATCTTGATAATGACCTTCTTCCCTGTTACACAGGCTCTTTTAAGAGTAAATATCCCGATATAAAAATTGTAATAGATTCAAAGCTAACTTCCAAAGAGGAGGCTTATTTATTGTTGTCAGAATGGTCTAATTGTAAATTTATTTATACGGATGGTGCCAAAAATAATAATGCTGTTTCCTTTGCAATTTATCAACCTGAAATTAATAAAGGTATTGGGTTTAATATCAATAAAAATGCAAGTATCTTTACCGCTGAAGCAACTGCCATCTTATTTGCTTTGAAACATGTTAAAGAACATAATCAATATAGTAAAGAATGGGTCATAGTAAGCGATAGTATGAGTGTATTAATAAGTTTATCGAGTAACAAAATGAATGCTAGCACTTGCTATCTAATTTTTTCCATTAAAGAATTATGGTTAGAACTATCTTTAATTGGTATTAAAATAGATTTTGTATGGGTTCCGTCTCATAAAGGAGTTTCTGGTAATGAAAACGCCGACTACCTAGCTAGAACTATTGCTAATGCATCTGACTTGTCCCTGGTTCCCGACAGCAGGGACTTAGCTGTGACCTTGCCATATTCTGATATTATAAGTAATCTAAAACAGCGTATGACTGTTCTTTGGGGAAGACATTGGTATCATTTTACAGAAGTTGAGAATAAGGCTCATTTGTATGCTTTGTTAGATAACCAAGTTAATAGTAAGCCTTGGTTTTGTAAGTTTAAAACTTACATGCATCGTAGGTTTTACACCATAATTACTCGTATGCGCATTGGTCATTGTCGTTTAAATTTTCATCTCCATCGTAAAAACTTTGTCTCTTCCCCTTATTGCGATCATTGTCAAAAGCAAGAGGTTCAGTCTATAGATCACATTCTGTTTAGTTGCTCATCCTTTGGCATTCAGCGCCTAGTGCTGATGGATGAGTTGCTTGAGATTTATGGAGCTTCTAATCGAATCCCGCTTTCAGTAACTGATTTGTTGAAGGAGTCGTCTACTTATTTACCTTTGTTTAATTTTGTACATAATACTGTGTGTATGCTGTATGTATGTATGTATGTAAGCACTTTATTGTACACAATAACAGGTCAAGGAATATACATGTCACACAATAGATCAAAGTACAAAGGCGAACTTATCCCTATAAGGGATCTCTTCCAGCTAACCTTTGAGCAATTGAGAGGAAGGTAGGTAGAACGAGATAGGCAAACTTATACCGTGTACAAAAACAGAGAAAATAAAGCAAATCCTAATTAGTATTAATTCTAGACAAATAAAAACATGCCAATACATATATAAATATACAATATAAAATATAATACACACTAACATATGTTACATATATATCGCAAATATACAATAAATAAATAAATACTATATTCAACCAATTCACAAGTCATTGGAAAGCCACAACTTCTTCAAATTCATCTTAAGTGACGCAACAGACTGCGACTGTCTCAGCGACAAAAGCAACTCATTCCACAATTTAACAGCGCGCGCAGTAAAAGATCTGGAGTATGTTCGCGTCTTTCTAGACGGTACAGCAAGAGTAAGGTTAGTACTCGACCGCAAGCGGTGGCCACTGCCGTCTGCCATATAACTAAACCGCTCAGAAAGGTAAGGAGGGGAAGTAGGGCTGAACAGTGTATTGAAAAGTAATGACAGGATATGCACATCCCTGCGCCGGCGAATCGGTAACCATCGAAGCTTAGAGCGGAATTCAGAGATATGATCATACTTGCTGTAAATATGATGCTAAATTTAAAACTTGCTTAAAATTGTATATATTTTTATTGAAGCATTGTACCTATATTTTGTTGGTCAAATGACTTTTTGGAATGTCTGGATGAGGTGTAAGCTTTTTTGAAGAGCTAAATATTGGATTTGACGTTTTTATTGGAACATACTCAAGACTTTATTACTGGATTTGACTTCATGAATTGGATTGGAACAACTGAAGACTTATTTTTTGGATTTGACACATATGTTGATAATACTGATGACTCAATATGTAGATTTGTTCATATGAATTGGAAATAACTGAAGACATATTTATTGGACTAGAGACTTCTGATTTGAAACTACTGAAGACGTTATTACTGGATTCGATCAAATGAAATTATACTTACTGAAGACTAGGCAGTATGGCCCATGGTCTTAGCCTGTCCGAATGGACGAATTTAAAAAAAAAAAAAACTGTAGATATCTGATATATCTCGCCAGTCGCCATTTCAATATTTTCAATTAATATAATGTGAAAATCATAAATAAGATCTCAAAATGTCGCGTATAATTAACTATAGCATTAAACACCTGTGCGCTGCTACAAAGGGGATACATCTTCACAGTCGAAATCCAATTGTTCATAATGCAAGCCGAAGCAGCAGCACCACTCCGAGTACAGAAATTACAGAATCTATTATAAACAATATGACGGACTGGGAGACGTTAAACAAGAAGAAAAAGATAAGTAAAGCGATGAAATCTTATTTAGAGAGGGCTCAAGCACATGACGAGTTTATGAAAAGGCAGGAATTTGAGTTCAAAATAGGGAAAAGACATCTTGCTAATATGATGGGCGAAGACCCCGAAACTTTCACTCAGAAAGACGTGGACAGAGCCATTGAATATTTGTTCCCCAGTGGCATTTATGACCGAGCCGCTCGGCCTCTGCTGAAACCTCCAGAAGAAGTGTTTCCAGCACGCAAAGCTGCCGAGTTTGATGAAGCTGGCAGGCCCCACCATTTCTTGTTTTACACTGGTAAACCGAATTATTACAAAATGCTTTATGACATAGTTGAGAGCATACAAGATTTGAACAAGTTTGAGGATAGAGTGATCAGGAAGCAAGCTACACCAGATCCAAACGGGTCCATCAATCTTGCCAGCAGTGTGTGGATCAGCAAGGAGCAGCTGGAGCAGATGCTGGTGGAAAGGCTTTCAGACCTCGAATATGACAACTTTGTTCTTGCTATGGAGAGGCTTGTTTCTTTACCTAATTCATATAGACATAAAGAGTTTATTGAAAAGTACCGTAAACCACTAGTGTCTCAAAAATTTGCTCTAGAAATCCCAAAACCTGCTTATGATGCTGAAGGTAGGGCTTTTGTCACCACATATGAATGCTTAAGGAAAAAAGCGAGAGGTGATGTGACTATAAAATCACCTGGTACTGGCAAAATTACAATAAATGGAAAAGATTTAACTTATTTTGAGGACATACAGCCCAGGGAACAAGTGATGTTTCCTCTGGTATTCACAGAGATGCAGGAGCGTGTCGATGTAGAATGTAATGTTGAAGGTGGAGGGCCTTCAGGGCAGTCTGGTGCAATCAGATGGGGAATTGCCTGGGGGCTTCGCAGCTTTGTCGACAAGGTCATGTTGGAGAAAATGCAAGTGGCAGGGCTTCTGACGCGCGACCATCGCCGCCGCGAGCGCAAGAAGCCTGGACAGCCAGGAGCCAGAAAGAAGCCTACATGGAAGAGGCGTTAATCTTCTATTACTGTAAATCAAATATAGTATGAGCTACACTTACATTTTATTTAAATGAATTCCAATGCTTATCCCTATTTTCGATTTTTCCGCGCGACTGAAACGCTGCAACAGCGAATCCCTTCACATTACAGCGGCTGTCGCGCGGCTAAGACGCGACGCCGTCGCTAAAACAGCCGCGCTGAAGACACACGGTCGCTTGATGGTTGAGTATTGTTGGAGCGACAAGTCTTCACACACTGGTGTTTGCGCCGCCGGTGTATTGAGATTTCTCCGACTCCACAGAGTACCCCAACGTGATAATTTATATCTTAAATCATCTCTAATCTTCACTAAATATCATGAATTATGTGCTATGATCTGTAATGACCTGTAATTATCATCTAATCATCATGTAATTATCATCCAATTATAACCCTTTTCCTAAGCAGTTGGCACCCAAGTGAAAAAAAAAAATAGAAAAATAAGTAGACTGCTTGACCTATTTTTTTGCAGTCCTACCCCATACTTTAAGAAATCAAACTTTCATATGAAAAAACTAAAGTTTGTATCAGTTATGAAATTTATATGGTCCTTTCCTTTGATAAGTTCTGTTAATGATTTCCACAACAAAATGCAAATCTAAAATAAAGATAGTTTATTTATTTTATTACAGGTTTTAATAGTTTTGAAAGGATCTTTTCAAATTGATCAGCTTTTTAACTTGTAACTTTTTTTCATTGACTTTTTCCTGCCACCTATCTTCTTCTTGAACATTTGGTTCTTCCTCTCTGTGTTGTAGGTGCGCTTCTTCATTACAGATTTAAGTTCTCTTCTCTCTTTGGGTGCTTCATGTGAACTGATGTTATTGAAGAAAGCCAGGCCATCTGTAAAGGTGGGTACGAATTAAGACCAGCGTCGAGTTGAGGCACGTAGCTCACCTTTTTTGCTCAAACTCGTACGCGCTCACGCAATGTGCGCGAGCAGCGCGAGGCGAGCCGCCCAAGTCGGTCTTTTGACCGTGGTCAAAGGCGCCTCAGTGTGCGTGCCTCGCGTAATTTGTACACCGTGTATATGAGTATCCCGCGAACAGAGCACAAGATCTTGTTCGTGCGCGAGGCGTGTACGAAATTAAGCTAGTTGCTGAGCCGTGCGTGTATAATCGTTAGTAATCCAATTTCATTTCAAATCATTGTTAATAGGTATTACATTCAGTATTAATCAGTAGAATCAATATCTGAAAATAAACAAAGTAATATAATAAGGAAATAATACCTTTTAGACGTATATCATCTTTAGAAAAGAATAAGTTTTCTTTCCACACAGCTTTAACTTCCATTACTTCAGGTAAATCTTTTCCTGCACTAATATTATTTTCAGGAGCTTCATCCTCTGCTTCAGATTCAGATGAGTCATACACAAATGGATTTTTTTCCCCAGGATCCATTGGATTTTTCACTTTTTGCTTCTTTTGCGGCTGTGTTGTTGTGTAGTTTGTATCTTGTTCTTGTTGATCTAAAAAACAATTAAATCTCATATTCTCTACTCATTCATTTAAATTTTTGCGTTTTTGTTCAACTGTTATTTTTTATTTATTACTAACCAGCAAATTATATAAATACCTAAAGCCTAATAAGTAAGCAACATACATACCCTCAGTGGCTGTATCATCCTCTCTATTAAAAAGGCTTCTAAGACTAAACCCAGCAGCAGGCTGCTCAAAAGCTTCTTTAGTAATTTCACTTTTGTAAAATTGCTCCTTTGAAACTTCTACTTTCGGGACTTCTGCTTGTGGAGTGGCTGGTTCAGTTGGCACTTCCTTTGTTTTATTCTTTTTCGATTTTTTGGATTCTGCCTTCACCTCTTCCATGGGAACCACAAATTTTGCATGATCTGGATTCATGGGATCAAATCTTATCATTCCCATAGTCGGTCTGGAATATTAATGTATTCTTATAAGGCCTTTTGCTAATACAAAGTTAATAAATTCACACAGAGCAAATCTTCAAACAGTTAATGGTTAAACAAATTTTAGAAGATACTGTTAATAACAATAATTAATCATTTATACTGCTTAATTTGATTGGACACTCACTTAGCTTTCTTGTCTTTGTCAGGTTTACTAGCATGTGGTTTGAGGGCTACGCCAAGAACATCTTCTAAAATCTTTATCTGCTTTGACTTTTCATCCCCCTGGGAGACTTCAACATCTTCACTTGGGTCCCCATCTCCCTCGACGTTTTCAACTTCATCCTCTGTTTGGCCATCTTCAATGAATCTCTCATCTAAGACAAAGCGTTTGTCAGATTTGTACCTCGATTGTAAATCTAAAACCTTCAAATACAACAACTCAGTAAAAATAAAATCTAAACTATGCAAACATGTAAAGAAATTATAATAGTGATACTACCTTCTGTCCCTTTTTCCCTTCATATTGTTTTTTTATTTCAAAATTGACTTCTCCATCACTCTCATCATCATCAAAAAGTGTATTTTTCTTTGTCATCCTTTCTTGTCCAGAGTGGCTAACTGCTGTCATATCATCCTCTGTGTCAGAAAATCTCAGCTTCTTATTTAGTTTCTTATCCTGAGAAAAGATTAATATTGTTCCTATATATAACACCATTTGGATACTGTAAGTATCATTAATTTTCATTAACTTCAATACAATACAGATTTACATAATTTTTTTTACAGTAGTGTACTTGTAACTTGCACAATTTAATAGGTTATGAGTCTGGGATAGATTGTGATATAGAACAGTGATATAACTTGGACATCATATCAAATGGAAACATTGACTGGTTAACATTAGTTGATGTGACAGCCACATTAGAGTTACATCACATCACTGTTAAACTCTTGTGGTCCCATTATTACTTTGGTACAATTATTACTCAAGGCAGTAGTTAGTATCCAATTTTATATACAAAATATTTCAACTTACAATATCTGTCAACCCAGTTTTAATAATCTGTTGTTTGCTTTTGAATTCTTGGCGTTTTTTCAGCATGGAGTCCATTCTTTTCTTACTTGATTCTAATTTTTTTTTATCAGCTTCAGTTACATCTTGTTCATGTCTGCCGCCATCTCCAGCTTTGTGCAGCACAGCCTTGCGGTCCACCACTTTGTATTCCTTGATGTTTCTAGCGGGCAGGATCCCATTTTGATTGGTATCTATTTTTCTTTTTCTGGGATTTAATCCATCACCTAATTTGATAACAGGATGTTTTTTGGGGAGTTCCTTGTGATGTTTCTGTTGAAGCCATGCAAATAAAACACTACAGTTTGAATTATTTTTTGATAGTGCTAAGAAATTATAAATGGTAGTGATAAGTAAATTAGGCTTTTGTTATAATTCTGGTAATGGTAACTATGAAACTGAACAAACCACTACCTTTTCAGCCTCCTTCTGTTCATTTTGTTGTCTTTCTCTCTGCAGGCGCTCGAGGAAGCTCTCCCGTGCTCTTGTCACATAGAGCCTGCTTCCATTAAAATCCGCGTTACTAAAGTTCTTGATACCTGAAAAGAAATACCAAAAAAAATGTTTCTTTACAAGCTTTATATTAACTTAACCTGTTCATGTGTATGTAAGTAAGTTGTTCTTCAAAATTAGCATTCCATTTTTCAGACTTTTGCCGGTCAGCTGAAATGTAAGTTTTTAATTCAGTATTTAACCGACGTGACCCCATTGAATTTGGGCTCGTTACAATAGTCTCTATGAGTAGTTGATGATGGTATACATAAAAGTACAGTCGGCAATAAAAGCTTGTACCAAAAATTTAATTTATGACAGAAACTAAGTAAAAGTATACAAATTACTCATTCATGGTAAATCTAAGTTAAACACTTACATGTTTCAACGTCGTTATTTGCGCCATTTATAGTAACGAAAGCAAACTTCGATGCCTCGTTGTCTGCATCAGGTTTAGATTTGATATCTAAGTTGGTTACTTCTCCATACTCCGAGAAGGCGGAGCGAAGATCTTGTTCTTCAAATTTCTTGGGAAGGTTTCCGACGAAAAGCCTTGTTTGGAACATTATAAGTGAGTTGCTTGTTACGTAGAATAAGATAACTGTAACATATTAATTTAATAAATGTACAATGTTATTAATTAAGAGGTTATGTTTTTTAATGTGTATGATGTATCTGTATGTGACATGCATGACATCTTCATGATACTGATACTGACCATTGACGTGCATGCCATGCTGTTTTTTTATTGTAGTGACTAGGGATGGACACTGAGTTACGTCACGTACACAATGACGGAAATCTCCTTATTTCACTTTCAAATAACTAAAGCATTCTAATACACCTATCAATTTGTCACAAAAACATAATTTAAAGTGAAAGAATTGAATCTTTGATGTCTCTTTTTTTATAGCTGCGCTGGTAGGTTGTTGTGACTAATGGCTTGCTGTGTATAATGTCCTTAATGTGGCAGCTATAAAATTTTACCTATTTGGCAAAGTATGTTCTTGGCTTAAGGTACCGCCACATGACACCTATCGGCGTCGGCTGTATTTCGGCCCGTGTGGATACGTGCCGGAAGCACGGCGGTTGGCCAAATCAAGGTCACTCCATACTAGATTTTCTGTGACCTTCACACGCATTGGATTAGAAAAACCGCTGTCGCTGCCGCCTCCGCTCGAAGTCGTGGCCGGGCCGTTAGGGACTACCGCGAAGTGAAAACGAACTTCGTTCGAATATCTCCGTCTCTGTCGCTCGAACTAGCAGGTGCGACACAGATGGAGATACACGAACGAATTTCGTTTTCGTTTCGCGGTAGGCCCTCTTGCTTGGCCATCCGCCAATTTCGCTCGTTTGGCAATTCCTTTAAGGCGTCACTACACGTAGCAACTGTTTGATGTGATCTGTAGCATCCTCTTACTATTTTCATGCAACATGATTTTGATTTTACAAACGATATGAAGCACACATGTGCCAATTATGGCACATGTGTGCTTCATATCGTTAATAATAAGTAAATTTGCGATAATGATGTTTTGATTAAATTATTCATAGGTATAGTTTTATAACGAAATAACATACATACATATATCTAAAATAGCGAAAAACTTAAAAATCGGTATATCGTGGACATCTCTAGTCAAGAAATGCCAAACAAACTTCAATTACTTACTGAAGACTAGGCAGTATGGCCCATGGTCTTAGCCTGTCCGAATGGACGAATTTAAAAAAAAAAAAAACAAACAAACTTCAAACAGAAATTCGTTATTTATAATTTTATCTGTTGAATGTCAATTGTATCGTGGATCGTGAGGAATTATGCTTTTCTCATCTCAAGTTATCAAGTTATTTCTAAGTAATGTTTATAAGTGTGAATGTTTCCGTGACATATTAGTTCAGTGATGGATAGGAATGCTAATGTTTTCGAATTCCAAGGCTCCAAAATGGTTTGTAATTAATACTATCCTGCTTTACATTTAGCCTTCTTTCTTCTGTGTTGTTTTTATAATGTAAATTTACAAATACTTTTCTCATGTTATCAAGTTATTTCAAAGTAATGTTTACCAAGTGTGAATGTTTCCGTGACGTATTAGTTCACGTTCAGTGATAGAAAGGAATGCTAATGTTTTCGAATTCCAAGGCTCCAAAATGGTTTGTAGTTAATACTAGCCTGCTTTACATTTAGTCTTCCTTCTTCTGTGTTGTATATATAACGTAAATTTATTATGTATTCCCATTGTTTATTTTATCGGTTGTCTAGTTCCCATAACAGCTAATTTGTATCTCACCTTTAGTTTGTACCTAATAATGCATTTCGTTCTTTCTAGATTATGTCTGCTAAAGGTCCTAACATTAACAAAAACTTTACCATGGACACAAGTTTTCGGCCCAACTTGTTGTCTTCCACCATGAATATGCCACGGAATTTTGAGAAGCAAAGTTCTGCAGCATCAGTGGCTAGTCAGAAGAGTATATATCATGGAAGGGACACCTCTCCCCCCGCCTCTATCTGCAGTGACTTGCAGCCCCGAAATTTCCACCAGCCATTCTATCAACGAGGCTATTCTCAGAGATCAGTGTGTAACAGGGAAGGATCACCAATGTCAATTCGAAGTATAAGTAAGCCACCTCTTCAAATTATATCTAGGAAAATGAATATTTCTGATTCCATGTCATATTTATCCCATAAATTTATTATTCTGTAATCTCCAATTTCATATTTACTTACAGACTCAACAGCCAGCAGGGCAGATATGTTAATTGATGAAATCAAAACCTTTACTGTAGATGAATTGGAAAAGTTTTCTCATGTAGTCAACAGGAAACTTGAGTTTATGAAGAAAGCTCAGAAAAGGAAGAAAATGATAATGTTTTTAAAAAATCGCAAAAACAGGTCTGAAGATGATGGTGAGGAAGGATCCCGCTCATCTATAAGCAATGATGACTGTGCATCCACAAGGACAGGCTACAGTCGGAGGTATGATCCATACTGTAAAGAGAATATCCCTCAAAGCTTAAAGAGTTTTGACTGCCGATCTGAGGATACATACAGGAGCAATCAAGATGCATATAGGGGCTATGCAAGGTCTGAATCACAGATTCCTTACCTAACTGGTTCTAATCCATACCATCTTGCAAACATTTTACCATACCATAAACAGCCTCAATTTGGTCCAGCATATTTCTCACAAAAAAATTTTTACTCCCAAAACGAGACTTTGCTATACCCTCATGGTTATACAGGATTAAAAAATACATTATTCTCTCAAAGGTGTATGAATGGCCAACCAAATATGTCTTGCATGCAAAGAAACAATCTTAACGGCACCATGTGTTCTACTAAGAGCATGCAAAACATGACAGTGATGTCACAAAGAGACAGATTCAGGGGAGGATTGCAACTCCCATCTCAAAAGTTTAACAGATCTACACTTCGTAAAGAGCAAGAGGATATTCGGAACCAGTTTTCAATGAAACATTGTGCTAATAAGGAGAAGACTAAACATAGGGACCCTATTGATGAGCTGAGTGACGAAAATGATGACATATTTTTAGATACAACAGTAAAATCTAAAACTGTTGCAAAAAAAACTGTAAAAAGAAAATTTGAAAGTTTAGAAGACATACCAAACCCCACTAGAAAGAAAGCTAAAATTACTTCTAGCAATGATAAAGCTAAAAAGCAAACAAAAAACAAGGACAACAATGAAAACAATGAGTTTGAATTTGTGAAGCCTCTGTTTCCTATAAGAAAGTCTGCTCCTGTGAAGCCCCGGGAGAAATTGATATCAAAATCTTCTGGTGCCCCATGTCTAATTTCCAATGCACAAGAAAACGAAAACTTGCGTCCTGAGCCAGCCGCTCCCAGCCCAGAGCCAGACATACAACCTGAACTGACAGAAAACACGCAGCTGATTACCAGTGATGTGTCCATGAGGCCCAGTTTTATGAAAAGAAAACTTTTCACACAAACACTTGATGTCACTGAGAAAAAGAATAACAGCTTTGAGAGCGGCACAGACAGCCCACAGAGCACTATTTACAGTGCACTGACCAGAGAAAAACACAAGACGAGAAAACTGGTCACCAGTCAATCCTTATTAAGTCGCGACATTAACCAAGATGACGATAATCTTTTAGATTTGATTCATAAGATTGTTCCACCAAATCAAGTAAATTCAACCATTACTGCTAATACCAGCAAACAAACGAATTCAAGGGTAAGTGGAACTAAAAATGCCAATGACGATGATAAGTGGGACATCACTTCAATAATATCTACATGTAACAATGACAGTGTGAGTGAAACATACACAGATGATGAAATATTCAGGTTGGGTATCAATGATAAGCAAAGTAAGGTACAGGAAAAACCCGCCCCAAAAAAAGTTAAGACAGATGACAAAAATAATAAACCTATTAAACCAAATGAACAAAATAAACCTAAACCGCAAATCAAGAAAACGAAGAATATTATTCCCTCAAATAATAAAAATGTAAAAGAAGTTAAAAAAATGACTCTGCCATCAGCCACCAAAGTAGCAACTCCAGCGAAAATTTGTAAGTATATTTTTATTTATTCTTTCTGATACGATTACACTGATACAATGAGGAATTGTTTGAGAAAATAATATACAATTCAAATTGAACTTCACTAAAGATTAACACAAGAAATTAATAAAATTATTAAAAAGCAAAAAGTGGAAAATATACGAGTATGTAGAAGTATAATTACACAAAGAGCACGCCATAACGTAACTCACTGAGTAGTAGCAAAATATTGTATTTTAAATACATGTACATCACACCTGGCCATAATGCGAGTTTTACTGCTCGCTGCGCGTACGGGAAAACTCGCATTGTGGCTAGGTGAAGACGTAAAATTTTGTACTCAACACGGGCGGTAATTCGTAAAGCCCCAGAGCGCATATTTATGGCCCTCACCTTCGGTTCGGGCCACATACACCTGCGGTCTGGGGCATTCACGAATTCATCGCCCTAGTTACGTAATGTACTATTATTGATGCATAGGTCCTGCCAAGAGAGTGGTGCTGAGCCGCAGCCGGATCGACGCCTTCTGGGACACTGACGAGAGCGACCACGACTGTGCGCCCCCACCAATGAACCTCCAAGGTATGCCAATAGCCGTGTCCACACCGGACGAACGGCTCGCCCGAGCTATCAAAAACGCTCGCCCGAACGGTTCCAGCAAGCCGTCAGAAGGCTCGGGCGAGCCGTCAAAAGGCTCGGCCGCAAGCGCTCGGTCGAGCGTTTTTGAAGGCTCGGGCGAGCCGTTCGTGGACGGGCGTTCGGGCAAACGCGCGTGGCTCGTCTCACGATCGCGATGAAGCCGCACGTGCGCACAGCTGTCGCTGTGACAACATTAATTTTGCTTCTGCGTTTAGTTCGAAATCGCTTGTTCAAATACTCTTGATATTATAAATCCTACAAGCACTAAAATTAAAACATCTAAATCACATTGTCACAAAATGTTCATGAAACCGACGTTGTAAATTATATGCAAAACATTTTTACTACGATGGTGGGAAACAAACCCGATGGTGGGAAACAAACCCACGGGCCTATAGCCCGCCATACCTACATGTATTTTTTTCCTGAAGCCAATTTATTTACATCCTTTAAACTACTATTTTACTTACTTTCAAACGAGCAATAGGTACCTATTCGTATAAATACTTGTAATAACGTTCTCGGAAAAAGCTCTGACGATTTCGATGAAATCTGCAATACAGAGGTTTTCGCGGCCGAAAAATCGATTTAGCCAAGTCTCATATGTCGCAACTCATATTTATAATCGCTTCCATTCGCTTTTTTCCGCCGCTACATAAAGTAAGTACAGTCAAGGTCACCAATGTGTATAGGTACACCACAAACTTACAGAAATATGTATACAGACCTTATTACTACGGAAATAAGGTTGTTGTATATATATATTTTTGCAACTTTGGGTATATACATATCTTTGACCTCGACTGTAGATACCTGTCAGACATTTTTTTTACTTTGTCAAAACTTGGATAACTACCGATATTTACAACTGTCCTACAAAGCTACATGGATATTATAGTACACTAAATAAAATACGTAGGGCAAAAATCGCCCTCGCCTTTTGTCGTTCGGCCGAACAAAACCACCGTCCACATAGGCTGAGCCGCTCGCGGCTCGGGCAAACCGTTCGGGCAAGCATTCGGAGACTCGGCCGAACGGCTCGGGCGAGCCACCGCTCGCCTGAATCACGTCCACACCGGGCGAGCACGTTTCGGCGAACCGTGTTCGGGCGAGCCGTTCGTCCAGTGTGGACACGGCTATATTGATTTCAGAACAAATCAATCCTCTCACCTCCGACAAGACGCGCGACCTTTTCAAGCGGTACTGGACTTTTTAATATGTACATATATATATATTATAATATGAATCGGCCCTTATGAAGATGGCATTGCATCATCAATGAACACAGTGATTTTCTTTTACAGGTCAGACACAACATCACATAGCCAGCCCTAAGTTTACAAAGGAAAAAGCAAATCAACCTAAAGTGTTAAGTCCATTGGTAGTTTTGCATGACTTACACAAAGATGTAAAGAAACAGCCAATCAAAAAAGTTCCGAATAAAACTAAAAACGAACCAAAGACACAGAAGAAGTCTAGTGATCTCAATATCACTAAAGCTAACAAATTAGATAAATCAAAAAAGGGAACTAAAACCATCACACCAAGGACAAGAAAGCAGTTAAACCTAACAGCTATGTCGGAAACTGTTAATAATTCGCTCTGTAATGAAAAAGATACTTCCGTCAATGAAACGGCACAAACTAAAACAACAACACAAAAGATGCGAAAGAATGAAAAGAAAGCAACTCAGGAGAAAAATATCAAGACAAAACCTTCGTCAGACATTAAAAAAGGTCGATATAAAAAACAAAATGATAGTCAAAGCAAAATAAACATCTCTAAAACACTTGAGGATACTCCAAAAAGTCAAAAGACGGTAAAAAAATCTATGAAAGGTACTAAATTACGAGAGCCAGAGAAAATTGATATTTGTAAAGTATTGAGATCACGAATGATCGACCTCACGTCGTCATTTAATTCTGACGAATTTGAACTTACAATGTCACGCTCCAGAAAATCTCGAACGCCAAGTAAAAGAATTTCTTTCAATAAGTCGAAAAATATCCTAGTCAACAACACCAAGATTAGAAGCAGAGCAACCAAGTCATGATGTGCAAATAGGTTTATACTTTAATTACCCTGATGTCTCGCCAGGCTCCCGCCACTCGGAAAATAAATCAGATTCCACAATTAATACTATCACGGGGTATAACAGGAATACTCTGTCAGTATAACAGGAATACTCTGTCAGTATAACAGGAATACTCTGTCAGTATAACAGGAATACTCTGTCAGTATAACAGGAATTTAAAAAAATCTTATTGTAAGTACTGTTTTCTTTTATCGGTTTGTTTGCTGTTTTCTTTGAAAATAGGTTGTGTCTTATATCTCATATCTAATGTAAAAAATAAATCAATTGCTCCATAGGAATGCTTCTGTCTTAGTTATGAGTAAACAATTTTGAGGTGTGAGCATTTTTCTTAGTAAACATTTAAGCGTTTTTGTAATGCTAAATAATAATAATATAAAAAATATCTAATAACGCTGTAACATATTGGTTAAGGTATTTTTAAATCACTCGTTTAATTTTATCCTGAACAACAATATTAATTTACCGGATGTTGCTTGTAACAGGAGCAATAAAGGGTCTAGCAGGCTCAGCTGTTGCCATTATTAACCCCATTCTATTCTCCGCAATTCTCATTGTACACTCGAGAGAAAAAGTTTTGGGTCACTAGCATTTACTTCTATATCACTGATCATTTATTTTATTTTGTTTAAAACGACAGTTTAGAACTTGGTATTAGTGCTGTCTGGACTGCTGCAATGCGATTCGGCATGATGTACACGGAGTTTCTGAAACAAACACTTTCTAGTAGTAAAATGCCTTCTACACGATTGGTACCAACCGCCAACCATCGTGTCCTTGGTCGGATCAACCATTTTTTGTATTCGTTCTACACGATCGGTGGTTGACTCAATTTGTCAGTTCTTCTCCGGTATTTGAACAGAACAGTAGCGATGGCTACTTGCCTTTCAAAGCAACGCAAGATCGGTTTTGCAATAACTTTTTTATGTTTGAGTGAAGAAGAAAAATGTATTTGAGCTTCTTTTTCATAAGCTCCCATGTTTGAGTTTTTTAGTTCGTATCTTTGTATAAATCGGATCCAATGTCCCAAAGACATCGTAAAACAAAATATAAAGATATAAATTCGTTCAGAACCTCTCGTTCGCGGCTTTGTTTTTGCGAAGTCATTGAACAATAGGTGCTCTCGCGACGACTGACAAGCACGTACTGGTTATATTCTCTTTGCACACACTGAAGCGCTCCCGTCGGCCGACAGCGTTCCAGACGGTTGGGACCAACCACGGACGCAGCCTGTCGCGAGGGATGCGTTCGCGACCAAGGCCGTTGACATCAACCAAATATCGGTCGGGTCAACTGCTTCGTACACGGTCCATTTTTATATCAACCCCACCAAGGACACGATGGTTGGCGGTTGGTCTCGATCGTGTAGAAGGCCTTTATAGGTCACTGAGCTAAGCCGCAGATGGACGTGGCGGAACTGTGGGTTCCTTGTTGACTTCGAAACCCTAAAAAAGGAGATCTTCGTCTAGATTTTTTTTTTGTTAAACCACTTGGAACTGATTGCTGAATGGATGAATAATCCACCGTTTCATTTATTGCTCCTTTTACAGGCTACACCTCATATTTTGGTAGGAACACAGTTTTTTTTAATAATGTATACGATATATTTAACCTTTTGGTATCTGTGCATATTTTTTATTATAGTATATGGCGATGCTTTTGCTTTTTAACCGACGAAAAAAACGGAGGATGTTCTCAAGTCAACGCGTATATATATATTTATTTTTAAATCTCTTCTGCTGTTGTAGACTAAGATATACTTTAAATTACGTGTAAGTTTTAATGCCAATGAAATAAGATAGTGTGGATGTAACTTTTCTTGGCTCTCACTTACGTATTTTCCATATTGCAATATGCACTGGACACTGTACCTTGATTAATTGGTAAATACACACTACTCTACAGAACTACTGGTGGTTCTATTGTCTCTTTTTATGTCGTCATACCCATGTGCACATAACAAGCATATTTTATTTTTATACCACCGAAGGAATATAAATCTAGCATACATTTCTTTTAGGCCTACTAATTAGCTGTTGGTAATTTCGATTCCCCGCTGCGTATTTAAGAAGGCATTAACATTTTTTAAGCTCTTTCGTTATATGATTGATTATGATTATACTACTACAATTCTAAAATGTTATTCTATGTTGATAAGTTTCATTTTAAATTAATGTAGTAAAGTAGAGTAACCATGCGGTGAAAGCTAGCTGCCCAATTATTGGCTACTCGAATCATGTGTTTATAGGAAGTATCCGAAAACCTCAACGCTTGAGCTCACATGTTATTTCTTCCGCACTCTCATAGTCTAAAGGCGCATTTTCGTTGGTCGGTCGATATGCAGCATGCGGGTGCTCCCCGCAGACGGGACAACGATTAATGTTAGTCTGATGACGATAGCACAGTTGTTCTACCGCTTGCGGATATTCCTTGCGGGCTGTATAATGAACAGTGAAATCTGTGAATTAAAAGCGTGCCAGAACGCTTAGAAGGGTTATGCATAACATGCATCCCAGTTAAAACTGGCATGCGTTTTGTGAATCCGCACCCCGAATCCGGGCCATATCGACCGATGAAGATGCGCATTAACCCAGTGCCCAGTTAAAGTTTTTGATTCTAGGTTGAGTGAGTGTTCTTGATTTGCGGAGAATAACCTATGGTTACGTTCATAGGCGATTTAAAGCATTCCTCACGAACTTTTGGAAGAGACGGACGCTTTTTGTCGGTGATTATATCTAGCCTACTGTGCAGCCATAAGTCTATGCCTGAAGAGGCATATTTATCATTAGTATCATTACAGACTATTAGCTGCCAACTGTAATTATATACGGCATTTTGTTATAACTTAGAATAATGACCTCAATAATATGCCTAACAGAAAAACGATATGAAAGTATCTTGGAAATTGAAAAGAAAAGAGAAATCATTTATTCGTGACAATAAAAAACATGAAAACAAAGTGTAGACACGTACGCACATACAGATTTGCCATGAAATGGTCACAACCCAGCGTGATGCTGGCAGGGCCAGCGCTGATCTTCCGTTGTCGTTGTGGCCATTAGGTGAAGCACGGGACAATGACGCAACTCAACACGACGTGACAGGCGTTTCATTGTTAAACAGAGACACTTCTACGACCTTGTCACGAACGCCATGTACAGACCATAATTATAGGCAATTAGTAAATTATAGTAAAATTATGATTTTCCGGCAGTTCAGAATGTGTAGTTCATATCATAATGTATTTAGGTAATAAAAGACTATGCAAAAAATCCGTTGTATTTCTATCGAGTTGTCCAGACAGCCATAAATTGCTCTGTTCACTTCTAACAATCCGATCAAGAAGGTTACCCATGAATGAAGCCAAACCTGGAACATTGACTGGCTTTAAAGGCTAGGAATGGGAAGTCCTGAAACTACATATAACACGCCTTCTAACTGTCTGCCCACCATGCAAGAAAAATGGTAATTAAATTTGCATCAACTATATCAAGGAATAAGTTGCAGTGGGGGGCACATTGCTCGTAAAACCGATAGCCGTTAGGGCGGATATGTTCTTGAGTAGCGACCACTTTCAGACAGGTGCAGGGTAGGCAGACCCCCCAAAGGTCGACTCATAGAGAAATTAAATATATGTATACTGGGTCGACTGATGATCTGGTAAAGGTCCGCAAGTCCGCAGGACTGGTCATTGTGGCACTCTTTGGGGGAGGCCCATGTCCGGCAGTGAACATCTTTCGGCTGACATGATGATGATAATCATAGGGAAGTTTTGGTTACAAAACCAAACAAAACAAAAAAAATGCAACTAAGTATTCCAATTTTAGAAAGGTTGTATGGTATTAATTGAATCAGTTTTAAGGAATCATCGATATTGGAGTTAGAAATTATTCACAGCCTCAAGTCACTTTCTTGTGGTTTTTAGATATTCAAAAAGCACATGACGATTATTTTAATACAGATGTAACCGCGTATGTGAAAGTTTTTGGGGACTCTTCCAACAAAGTTAGTTTAGTCAATAAATAAATAAAAATAACGGCATAAGTTCTGATGGTTTCTTCAAAATTTCACGTCATTGTGCTAACAAAAAAACGAGAGCGAGTCAAACGCGCAACTAAAAGGGTAACCTCCGTAACTCAAAAGGTTATATGATCAACGTTAAGCTGGCTACTCACACACCTACAGGGACTGTATTGAGCAGCCGGTGCGTGTGCAGAACAGTGAGTGCGAAAGGAAGTCATGCCTAAGACAATGCATGCATGCATGATTTAGACATACTCGTATTGGCATATTTCGTATGCTTGAGTACAGCTCTAGACATTTTGACGACCGCTTTAGCATAGTTGGTAGTGACCCTGCCTACGAAGCTCTTGCTTGTCTTTACTGGAATTCGAACCCGGGATCTCTTGATCCCGGGTTCGAATTCCGGTAAAGACATTTATTTGTGATGAGCACGAATATTTTCCCGAGTCATGGATGTTTTCTATGTATTTATTTATCTATATAAGTATATTATCAGGGTGTCCATTGCAAAGCCCTAAAATATTTCCCTGACTTTTCCCTGACTTTCCCTGACCATTTTTTTCAAATTTCCCTGACTAGATACATCAAAATATTACATTTGATTAACCTTTCACGCCATCTCAAAGTACGCAAACGCATGTCACCTTCCAAAGATACTTTTTTTTTTCATAAACATAAATACGATGGTGACAAACAAGCGCACGGTCTGTCTGATGTTGTATCATCGCAGCCTTTTAGACGTTCGGAAAGCCACCGGAAGCATAATTCATCTGGAAGCCAAACCTACTCGGTTGCATTGGCATTGTTAGTGTTAGCACTAACGCCTCAGGTAGGTAGGTAGGTAGGTATTTGATATTTTAAGTAATAAGGATTTTTAATAAGTATTGTAATGCAGCGTGCAAAAATGGTGCCAACCGTATAATAATAAATGGTTCACAGTCATCTATCATGAACCTAACGCCCGCCAATTGCGCTTTATCAATAGGGGTTTCTCCATTGTGTCCATAAGTTTTTTTTCGGTTGTGACAGCCGCTTCATTTTCTACGAATTCTTTTACTTTATCGAATACCTTTAATGCTCTATCTAAGCATAGCCCATTCTCAATTTTAGGGGGGGGGGACTCCTTGCCACCGGTTATGGAGGTATACAGTGCTCGACGGGCTGGGCTTAGGGAATTTATTTATTTATCGTATGGCAAATCAGTATTTAGAACCGTGAGATCTTGGAAAAGTCAGTACGGTTGCCAGGTTGTTGCACTTTTAGCACCACCCAGGGGTCACGGGAATGCAACCGAGTAATGAAAAAACCGAGTAGCGAGTTTAACCGACGATTTTTAACCAAATCCACATCGGTTACGAATTCGGTTAAAAACCGCGGTTTCGAGATTAAAATCGGAGGGGAAATATACAGTTTTTTTTAACTTTACTAAATATGTAATTTAAAATGTGTATGACACGTCAACGCGAAGATCCGAAGTTAGTCTGAAGGAAGGCCCTAGAGCTAGACTAATCCGTTACTATACCGACGACATCCCGGACATCAGAAACAACAAGGCACCCGATGAAGACGAAACAGGCGAACTCCTGAAAGCGGGTGCAAAACCGGCCCTTACGGCCCCAGAAGAAGTTGTTCGATTCCGTCTTACTGGAAGGGAGAACGCCAAAGACATGAGACGGAGTGGTGGTAGTGCTGTCCTTTAAAAAGGGTGACAACACCCTGCAGAAGAACTACCGATCCATCTCACTTCTGAGCCATGTCTATAAGCTGTTTTCGAGAGTGATCAGGCACAAATAGTCTTGTACGCAGGCTAGATAACTTCCAGCCTCCCGAACAAGCCGGTTTCCGAAGAAACTTTAGTACCCTAGACCACACGCTCCGTTAGGTTATAAAGAAGGCTGAGGAGTGTAACCTGTCCCTCTGTTTAGCGTTCGTGGACTACGAGAAAGCTTTTGATTCGATTATTATTTCTAGGCTGTACTACAGACCCTCCAGCGGTGCCAAGTTGACTATCGCTATATCTAAAAAGTACTGAACTATTTGTACGAGAACGCCACCATGTCACTCCGATTCCAGGTCCAGAACTCGAACCCTATTCCGCTGCAGCGGGGAGTCAGGCAACGAGATGTTATTTCTCCAAAACTGTTGACACAGAAGCTAGGCATTAACATCAACGGCGAGTACATCACTCACTTTCGGTTTGCTGATGATATCGTAGTAACATGGAAGACTTAAGTACGATGCTCGATGACCTCAGTAAAGCCGATCGTCTACAACTTCGAGCGTAGACACTAGAACAGATTGTCCAGTTAGGTAGGTCCGCAACTTTGAGAAAGACGTTAATCGTCGAATCCGACTCGGTTGATGGGCAGCGTTCGGGAAGCTACTAGTGGAAGCCCCTGGATTGATTTTTTTTTAAATCAGCCAAATCGTGTCTGGAGGAGCCCAAACTTGGTATGTTTCAAAAATTATTTTTGTTTTGATTAAAAAAGTATGGCTAAAATGTATTCATGTGGTAAATTTTTAGAATCGCCTCATAAAGCTTTTTCATATGATACCACACACGATAGCTTTCTGAACAAAAAAAAATTTTTTCTATACGAAAAGGAAAATGTCTTGGCATTCCCCCCCTAAGGGAATTTTTTTAGGAACTGCGGGTCCAAACAATTGTTTTGACCTTAAGTATGTGTGTGCCAAACGGCTAAACTGTGCATCGATTTGCGGTTTTTTTAAGCGTAGGGCTACCACTATACGGCACATCTTTTTCTCCAATATTCCTGTCTTTGTCCAGTGTGTGTTGTCAGTGATGACATTATGGCACTAAACCGTGGTCGCTTACTTTGGGTCTCATAAGAAGGCTCAAAGTTACCCAAAGGGCAATAGAGAGGGCTATATTGGGAGTATCTCTGCGTGATCGCATCAGAAATGAGGTAATGGGTGGGGCACATAGCACGTAGAACCGACGGCCGTTGGGGCGTACCAGAAAGCTCGGCGTGGGTAGACCCTCCACAAGGTGGAGTGATGACCTGGTAAAGGTCGCGGGAGTGCACTGAATGCGGGTGGCGTAGTTTTCTTTGGCGACCGCCGTAGCCTAGTTGGTAGTGACCCTGCCTACGAAGCAAGAGGTCCTGGGTTCGAATCCCGGTAAGGGCATTTATTTGTGTGATGAGCACGAATATTTGTTCCTGAGTCATGGATGTTTTCTATGTATTTAAGTATTTATTTATCTATATAAGTATGTTTATCGTTGTCTAGTACCCATAGTACAAGCTTTGCTTAGTTTGGGACTAGGTCGATTTGTGTAAGATTGTCCCCTAATATTTATTATAATTATTTATTTATTATCCCTCATTTTAAATCACTGGGATGGAAGTATATTTCATGTGTCCACATTTTCAGCTCGCAGTAGTAGGGACTTCGCAATAGCTACAGGATATATGAGATATCGTCGTAATTATGCCACCGGAACAACTAAAGGGCTAAGCTATAAAAATGATTTTATTTAATAAAAACCCCTCCTCGTTTGGATTATAATGTAGTTAGTTACCTTATATTATTTGGTCTTACAGTATTTAACACTGAATACAAATAACAACAACAAACTAAATTTTAAAGATCTATAGCTATCTGCCTAAGGTATAACATAAAAACACAATCAACATATTCATAATGCAATTTTTATTTTCTGATTCCTTTGCTTTTTAATTTATTTTTTCCTCCTGGAATATTTTCCCTGACCTGGCTAAAGCTTCCCTGACTTTCCCTGACCACCATGTGCTTCCCTGACTTTTCCCTGACTTTCCAGAAAGTGGACACCCTAATTTCTATGTTTATCGTCGTCTAGTACCCATAGTACAAGCTTTTGCCTAGTTTGGAACTAGGCCGATTTGTGTTATTTATTACATGTAAACTGTATTCGTTATAATCATGATGTTGTGTTAGTACCTAATAGGTGTTTGCTATATTTGTCATTATCCTTGCATTTTTTGTACATTGGGTAATTGACATTTTGAATGTGTTTAGTGAATAATTTTAATTTTAATTTAAGCCTACTTGAAATAATAAATTACTGACTTACAGTACAGTTAGCAATCAGCGCATTCTAGTTTGTTCTAGGGCCTTATTACTCAGGCATGAGGTAACAAACTCTCTACTGACTGAATACCGATCGAAGGTGAATAAGAATGGGACAAGGTAAAGTACCTATATTTAAGCAAGGAAACGTAAATAAAACATATACATAATAAAGATTTATTTATTTGATAAGACATTTACAATCTGAAATTAGAGGCATTGTAATCTGATGTTAAGGCAATTTATAAATGCAATTGTAAATAAATTATTGTAGTCATAAAATTTCGATTATTATTTCTGGCAACTTTTCGTTGGTGTTATCCTCAATTTCAGTGTTAGCACTTCGTTAAAATATTTTACATGGTATTATTAATGTGTGCTAATCTATTAGGCTCTTTATTTTGTTCATGCATAATTTTGATATACAGTTTATCAATATACTCTAAAGTTATTGGAGACCCAGACAAATTTAAAAGAAACACGGACACAAACATGAAATACCGGGCCAATAACTACAATTATCACTTTTTTTAGAGTTAACAGAGATTATTATTGTAACAAAATTCTAAAAAAAACCATGGCGTCATTACTGCACAGTGTAAGAATATTAATTAACAAGGCAGCCAGAGGCAATATTAAGCGGAAGTCTTGGAAAAGTACCAGATAGCAGGTTCAAGGCTCGAGCGCTTAACTGAGACGGCGGGGAGGGTATCGGGCCGGAGGTGCCCGCTGTCACGTCTCCACTCGAGCCTGACTCGGCGCAAGCGCATCAGTTATACACTAGACCAATAGCCTTCTCTGAATCTACTTTGATTTAGACATATCATACTCTTGCACATTACTTTCGTATATAAGTAATAATATACTTTACATAACTCTCTCCTTAAAATACTAATTTCATGAAATCTTACTCAGGCTTTGAGAGAGTGCAAATATTATTGTTATACAAATTAATCAATAATTATCACTTCAGCGTTTGTTTACTAAAACACAGAATTTTGATTGGCATGTTTCCAAAATTATATGTTGTTATATCAAGCAAGTTTATCTAACCTTATTCTCATTTATTAAAAGAAACTAGAGAAACGTGAATAGCTATATCTGTAAACGTGTGATTAAAAAAACGAAATCTTGTCTAATATAATCTAAATCTAGTCAAATATCTCGCCTAATAGGAATATGATTCGACATCAGAAAGACCGCCTGGGTGCAGAAAGCACGCTATTATATGCAAATGTGATAAAATTATCAATTCCATTGAAAGAAAGACAGTTAAATCATTCTAGTGTATTGGTTTACAATGTTAACATCTGTAGAATATACCTTTACATTACACGGACCATAACAAATATCTAAATTAAGGTCCTTTAGTCTTATGGACCAATAACACCGAACGATTATCTACAATACACTTCCACAGCCCTAGAACAGTACAGTTACATGCCAAACTAACAAAATTTTAGGTTGTTGCTTGTGACCGACGCGGTGGCCACCAATTCAGCCATCAGATCTAACATTCAAATATTCAATCACTTTTTATCGTAATCGTTAAAACGATTAATTATGTAGTTCAGAAAACTGCGAAATTTCAACAGAATTAAACAAGTACATAACAGTAAACATCTCATAATTAACAACCTATTAAATGCACGTTATTAGGCATAGAAGGCCCAAAGTGATCAATACAAGGACATTAAGAAGCACACATTCTGCAACACATTGCACAGCTAACAACCTCGCGCCTACACAGAGTAAACAATACAAGAAGATTTATACCATCAAAAGAACTTACACGGATATAGACAGAAATCAGTCAAGAAACAATGCTCTCAGTGTATATAGGAATGCACTTAGGTATGACACAGCCACATACAAAATAGCCGTATTATCTCTATATTACATTCAGGGCGTATTTAGAGAAAAGTGCTTATTTTCATTTCTTTCTACATTTGGAAAATTAATAATTCTTATAATCACGAATGTTAACAGAAAAACGGGGCTCAAACTTCGAGAGCATAATAACAGTCACATAATGGTGTGGAGATTGTCACTTGTTCCACTCTGAATAGGTACATTTAGAAAATATAAAGATACACCATTCTCTGCTAACGCCAAACTGTGTAAAAGACAAATTATATAAATCAAATAATAAATTCCAAATCGATTGGTTCTTAACTTACGGCTGTATATCTTAGCCAATATTCATGTGTACACACTTCTCTTGATACAGCACTAAACAGATATCTTTAATTTTGTATCATTTTGGTTTAAGCGTAGTAATGTTAATGAAATTGAAGTGGTTAATTTACGTTACTATATTATGACCATGAGTGAATCACTTTAATTGAAATTGCCATTTAGTTTTGTTAAGTCCACACTTAAACCAAAACAAGGCAAAATGAACGATGTCTGGTACGAACATAGATCGAATATGGGTTGGTTGCGACCCATATGCGGAGTGCACCGTTGCAATTTACCGATCACGACTCATCAGCTGTGTGATACTAAGCACCCGATACTGAGGCTCTAGTATAAGTTTTACCGTAACGAAACGTTACGACCGCGTTCGCGTTTAGCTGTCAAATTCCATACAAATTAAGGGTAAAACGCAAAGGCGATCGTAAAGTTTTGTTTCGGTAAAACTAATACTAGAGCCTCTGTAGGTGTATGTTAAGCAAGTTAATTTCGAGTTTATAATACAAAGAGCACTATGATACGCATAGATGTTAGTTGAGGAGTCCCGCTCAGTACTCGTCCTCTTCCGGCGGATGCGGGTTGTCGCCGTCGATCTCCTCGGGCGGCGCAAATCCGTCCTGTAACAAACACTTGCAAGATTGTATTAAATTCACACATGTAAAGGTCAACCTTGCTGATATGCTATTTTAGCCAGCATGGCGTGGCTCGCCAAAGCAGGTCAACACTGTATGCGCACGCTAGGGCGAGGCGTTGCTCGCGGAGGCACGTCTACACTAAGCGCGCACGCTATGGCGAGGCGTGGCTCGCCGAAGCACGTCTACATTGAGCGCGCACGCTCGGGCGAGGCGTAGCTCGCCGAGGCACGTCTACACTGAGCGCGCAAGCTATGGCGAGGCGTGGCTCGCCAAAGCACGTCTACAATGAAGCGCGCACGCTCGGGCGAGGCGTGGCTCGCCGAGGCACGTCTACACTGAGCGCGCACGCTAGGGCGAGGCGTGGCTCGCCAAAGCACGTCTACAATGAAGCGCGCACGCTCGGGCGAGGCGTGGCTCGCCGAGGCACGTCTACACTGAGCGCGCACGCTAGGGCGAGGCGTGGCTCGCCAAAGCACGTCTACAATGAAGCGCGCACGCTCGGGCGAGGCGTGGCTCGCCGAGGCTCGTCTACACTGAGCGCACACGCTAGGGCGAAGCGGGGCTCGCCGAGGCACGTCTACACTGAGCGCGCACGCTAGGGCGAGGCGTGGCTCGCCGAGGCACGTCTACACTGAGCGCGCACGCTAGGGCGAGGCGTGGCTCGCCGAGGCACGTCTACACTGAGCGCGCACGCTAGGGCGAGGCGTGGCTCGCCGAGGCTCGTCTACACTGAGCGCACACGCTAGGGCGAAGCGGGGCTCGCCGAGGCACGTCTACACTGAGCGCGCACGCTCGGGCGAGGCGTGGCTCGCCGAGGCAAGTCAACACTGAGTGCGCACGCACGGGCGAGGCGTGGCTCGCCGAGGCATGCGTCCGGTGTAGACACGGCTATTGGCATTATTGCTTTACAACACTATAAATAAATAGGGAACTAATTGCTATGTTAAGCCGTAGGTATTTTTAGTGTTAAATTACTAGGTATATAATAACGCAAACATCCTCAAACGGAACAAACAAACAAAATGTATTTTTTAATGATGAGTAATGCATAAGATGGCTGTATTTTTATGAAGGAACCAGCTGCCCATGTATTACAGATAAAGCAGGCGGAGCCGCGGGATAAAATATAGCCTATGTGCTTCCTGAACATCTATTATATTTACTAGTAAAAAAAACGTAATCCTCACATTTTTTTCTTCTTCACAATATTAGTAGTGATAAGTTTGGTGGACACTTACCTCAGTTGCATATAAAATGTCGAGGATCTTTTGAACAATAGGACCATTCTGTTGTTCTTCCATTTCTTGACAGATCACCTCTATGTCCCTAAGTTTCCCGAAGTAGAAATCCCTTTCCTTCTCGAGGCCGTCAACTGTGGCTTTTAATTCGTTTACCTGCACAACGGATACAAATATTATACGGTACCATGTTCATAATTAAGAAAATGAATGAGTGGTAATTGTAGCCTTAACATTTATTATTGCAAACATTATCTTTTGCTTTAAAACAGATGGATGGGAGGGAATACCGGATGGGTGACTGAATGAAGATGCCTTTAAAAACTTTTAGAATAAACTTGATAAATTATTACTCTAAGTCAATATTTCATGCAAACAAAGTAGAGGAAGGATGAAAAGAAAAATCGATACAATGGAAATTACAGACACACAATATTTTGAGTAGTCTTAACTAATTAACTTAACCAAATAAAATAACTCAATTACATACTAGTTTTCATGAAAATTGTTGAGCAATATTGGTTTTTTGAGTTATTTATTTTAGAAGGAAAGGACAATTTCTACACAATTTTGCTGAGTGAAACATTTAGTTTTAGAGCAGGAGAAATGAAAGTAATGAATTACCTGAAGGTTAAGTTCGTCCAGGGCTTTAGAGTCGCCCTTTGCACTCTGATTTAGTCTGGAGAGGTTCACAGGGGGAGACCGCACCGCGCTGTTCGCCTTGCCAACTGTGCAACAACAATAATGTCATTAGAATAGTACTGGTGTTGCTCTTGGTTACATGCTGTTAATTCATAAAAACAATATTTTACTCTTCATTTAAAACATAACTTGTTATTTTTGTTCATGCAAAAATGTATGTACAAATTTCATAAATACATATTATGCATTAATACATATTAATATCCATATGTACATTTATTGAATATATTACATTTATTCAAGTCTGAATAAAATACCATGTTATGAATATTTACACAAGTGTAATAAAGAGAATTAAATTATAAGTTTGTGAAGATCATGCTATTTCAAAGTGATATTAATATGAAAGATTAGAAAAAAGAAAGATAAGTGTGCTAAATAAGTACCCTTTGATATATACTAGTTTTTTTACGAAGTTGACTTAATCATATTAAATCGTCATTTTTTGATTAGGTATACAATGCAATGGTTCATATACATACATTGATAAAATAAAATTTTCTAATATGATAAAGAATATCATTGACAAACAAAGCACAAGTAAAGCATAAGAATAAAGAAAAGGAAACAGTACTGGTTTGGGGTCTAGCCGGCACCCTCGCGACGGGTGCGGCGGGCTTCTTGCCGGCGCCGCGCGGCGCCGCAGCGCCCCCGTGCCCCATCGGGAGCCCCTCGCGCTGCGCCAGCGCGTCATACTCCGAGCCTCCGTAGTTGGCATCAAAGAATTTCTTGAACCATTGCAAAAACTCAAAGTTATCCTGGAAACGACCCTTCACCAGTTTGTCAATGGGTACTATCTACAAAAGAAAAAAAAGAGGAAAGTAAAATAAAATGAATCAACACAAGCTACTAGGGTGACCGAGGCCGGGGATGAGGTTCCGCAACACACTTAGAAAGTTTATCGTGTTCAGTAGCAGGGGCGCAGCCAGCTGTGGGCAGAGTGGCAGCTGCTAGCAGGCTGAGGATGAAGTCAGGCAGGACTATCTTGAAATTTGCCATGCAGATGAAAAAAACGTTTGACTTAAGATCCAAGAATTATATATAATCAGATTTGTCTTTAAACTTGACTTTATGGATAATTGAGTAAACACTGGTAATGTTCCCAAACCCAAGAGTAAATTTCCCTGCCACCTGACCAAAATGCTGGCTACGCCCATGTTTAGTAAACAAAGGCATCATAACATTTCTGTGTGTTGATGACAGGTCGTGCACAAGTGTGTGTGACGTACTGCCGGACGGCGGCGGCGCGCGGCGCACGCGCTGCACTGGCGCGGGCGCTGGCGCGAGCGCGCCGGCACAGAGGGGCACACCAGTCTCACACGCGCCCGACCCGATCATGAAGCCACCCCGGGCTTCGAACGCATCATACTCGCGCCCGTCATAGTTAGCATCGAAAAACTTTTTAAACCACTGCAAGAACTCAAAGTTATCTTGAAACCTCCCCTTGATCAGCTTGTCCACGGGTATTACCTATAAAATTAACATTTTTAGGATCTGTGTAAAATATATCACATGGAGAGATTGACAGAGATCCTAGGTGCAAACTTGATGTAATCAATGACACATATTCTTTGTAATGTTTTTCATTACATTACCCTTGTTGACAAATTACTATTAACTATAAAGAAATCATCAATTGTTTATCCACATGACTAATTTGATTGAGGCATAAGAAAACTACATTCACTTTACTATGATTCACTTCCTGCCACTTTAATTGTTGAACAAATAAATATAAGGGGACATTCTCACACAAATCAAACTAGTCTCATAGTAAGCTCAATAAAGTTTCTGTTATGGGCACTAAACAATGTTATAAAAACTGAAATACATAGAAAACATCCAAGACTAAGAAACAAATATTCATGCTCATCACAATTATTTGTACCCATGGATTTGAACCCATGACTGTCAATTTTGCAGGCAGGGCCACTTTGCTATAGTTTTTTTTGTTATACTAGAGGGTGGACCCTAACACAACACAATTACCCCATTTGGCCTGTTTTTTCATCACTTAAATTTATAACCCTAAGCAAGTTATATACAGTATAGTGATAATATACCAGCGTGATATTATAACACCATGATTATGAAGGCAATGACCACCCATATTGTGAATGTTACTTTTATGTATGCAATAATGTAATCTAACACTGAATCAAATTATTTAACTATATATATAATGTATTGCATCTATACATTATTTAAAAACCCACTATTTTGATTACTCAAATACAGTGATATTACTATCACAACATGACACAGCTTTATATAAATTAGTGAAACATATTTCAGGTCTTACAATAATATAAATAGCTCAGACTCAACTCAAAAATTTAAGAGTTAATAAAAGGTAAACATGACTTACCTTGTCCACCTGCATTTTTTTAAAGCCAGCTTGTAAAATTTTGAAGTTTTGTATGTACTCATGTTCTAGATTTGTTTTGAATTTAATGCGCTTCATGGGCACGCTGCCGGGGAACAGCATGTCCATGAACTGGCAATACGCTGCCCCCGTGCACAGCTCTTCGATCTTCGCGAAGCTGGACTGCAGGCAATCGTTCACCCACGCCAGCATATCGTGCCGAGACAGATTCTCCGACGTCACATTAGTAGAATACACGTTTACTGCCATCCTTACGGTGCAATTCTCTCCTGCAACCAAAACACTAAGAGTTATGATCGACAAAATTATACGTGGAGAAAAAGCCGATCTAAAAATAGGCCGTTGCATACACACTGAACGGTCAACCGAAAGTAATCAAAGATTAAAGGATCATACATACTGTAATAGTTAACTACAATACTAGATTTCTCGAACAATACTTCTAGATGTCCGATCGTTATAAAAATAACAGTAAAACTTCTCGATCGACGGCGGATGTGGTTATGATGGATGACAGGCATTGAGGACGACTCATCAAAAATCTGTCGATTGACATTTGGGTCGGCTTATTTACCGTTTACGCTTTTCAATATATACAATTAACTTACCTTATTTAAACACGATCTTGAGGACTTGCTATATTCAATAACTAATACATAGGCTTAAGTTCAGCAAAATTGTAAAAGCGTTAGAATTTTGTCCAAAACGCTCGCCTCTTTTTTTTAAGCTTTTTACAGACATAGACAAAGAGAATATAACCACTACGTTTAAGAGACGGAACTTCATAGTACGAGTGTTTTGCTAGGAGAGGGGATCGTACCAACATACATAAGAAAAATCGAATGGTTTTTTTTACTCATAAGGGCCATTATACACCTATAAGATGGAAAGAGACGGAAAACGTTCAATTCATTCACTTTTAGGCGGTTGGTTGTGACTCAATTTGTCGTGTATAAAACGCTTAATTTACCAAATTTAGTGCTGCGAAAACCGATAATAGTGATATCAGGAACCGATAATAGTGATATCAAGAACCGGTAAGTGATTTCAAGAACCGATAATAGTGATTTCAAGAACCAATAATAATAGTTATAAGCATTTTTTTTTGATTTGGCTTATAATTTTCCCTTATAAATGAAACAATGTTGAGTTGAGGTTATTATTTATTCTTTCATACATTTTGATTGCCAAAAAGGTAAATCATAACTACCCGATTGATTACACTGGCTTGTAAAGAAATTTTAGTAGAGTGATTAAGGCGGTTGAATGGCCACCACCTAATTTAGTATGTTTATACGACCATTTTGATTTGGACAACCTGAACTGAAAGGATATTTTCAGGTTTTCATAGAGAGAGATAGAGATCTAATAAAGATCTGCAAAATTGTGAATATATTAATTAAAAAACCTTTTACTGTGTCAGGTGTTCGCTGAGGCTGGGCTAAAGCTCTGGTTTCCTAGGATAGCGGTGCCATCATATGGCGGTGAGATAGACTACATCCGTCTCTTTCTAAGTGGTCTAATCAGAAAGAGACAGATAGTCTATCTCGCCGCTATATGACGGCACCGCTACCCAAGGAAACCAGAGCTTTACACAGTGAGATCAGATCACAGAGTATCTGGACCAATCGAGAGCAAAAAAAGGAGGGTTTGATAGAAATGATGCATAAAGTGTGCCTTTTTATTTGCTTTTGAGTTCCGTTGTAGCCGGCAATTTTCAATTTCACTGACTGGAATTAACAAATAGGATCTTAAATGCAATATTAAACTAAAATGTTACTTATGCTACATAAAATTAAATAAATGCTAAGCGTCTGGTCAGCACGAGGCATATTTAAGTATGTGCCATATAAAAAGCGATCTGGTTATTTTTACAAGCTTTACATTAACTCGGTGATCAGATACATACCTACTTAAACTTTCTGAACATAACATGAATGCACTCCTTAAACAATTGTAACATTAATAATACAAGCATCTGAATTTGATAGGAATTTACTAGCAATCAAGCAATTAATTTCTCCTCATGTTAGTCTTATCAAGGTTTCATCCTGAGTGAGGCTGGGCTGGGGGGCTCCACTAGCACATTTACTGCCAAAAATCGCAACACACTACGCTCATAGCCAATCCCGTGGCTTTCCCCAGATGCAGCGGAAAGCGACTACGGCGGCGGCGTAGGCGATCGCTAGTCGGGTTCCTGGCAGTGAAAGTGCTAGGCTTCCTAATCCCTAGTACTTATTAGCTTACGTACTACTTTTATGGAAATGATTGCTGACACCTGATTATTATGTTTCATAACATAAACTTTTGTCTGCCAAAGAATGTCAAAACTACTATACATAGTCAGTGTCAATTATTAAGTTGTTCTCACCAATAAAAAGTAACTTGATGGTGGATCGGAAATATGCTTATCTCTTAAGAGTCCTCAGTAAGCTCGATTCTCCATACATACAAACGTAGTTACGCCTAATTTTAAAACTACGTGGTGGATTGCAACGAAACTTTGCATGTACAAAGACATGAGGTATATCCAGGTCTGTAATTAGTTTATGTAGCTTCAGATACCATAGTAAAATAAATACAACGAATTTTAAATTTTCATACCAAACTTGTTTTTGCTGTATTTCGTTTGATTTATAAACTGGAACCATATAAACTAATTACAGACATAGATATACCTCATGTCGTTGTATGTGCAAAATTTTGTCACAATCCAACACGTAGTTTGAAACTGAGAACGAAACTCCGTTTTTATGGGAAGGTGAAATTCGGCAGCGGCTTGCACAGCGGCATCGAGTGATGACAGAAGGGTAGACATTTGAGTGGGCAGTGGAATTTTTCGGGATATCAATCCACGATAAAGATGAGTGATTATAGAGCGGGCATGACAAGAAAATATGGTTAAGGTCTCCCTCCTCCAATCCACATTCACAAATCGAGCTGACTCGGATTCCGAGTTTCGCTAGGTGGACAGGGGAGCTACAGTGTCCAAGTCGCATGCGGATTATTGAGGAGGTTGCCATTTTACTAAACCTATTTTAGAGAACCAAGTTTTACGTGGGATATCAGGCTGTATTATAGCGAATTTATATCCTTTAGTTTTGCTTGGGGACTGCCACCTGGAGTTCCATGTTTTACGCAAATAGGTCTTAGGAAGAGACAAGAGATCGTGACAATAGTTTTTGAACCAGTATTTGTCGCCACAGACAACTGCCTCCTTAGATTTTACATCAACTTTCTCGTTCCCCGCAATACCCGAATGGCTGGGAATCCAAATCAAAACCACCTCGTAGCCTTTCGTGTTGCATTGGGCAATGGCATTTTTTATTTGGAAAACCAAAGGGTTGTGCAGTTTACAGGAAAAAGAATTTAACAATAATGATTCCAGTGCACTTCGGGAATCTGAAAACACAATGGAACGCCCTAGTTTGGCCAACAAAATGTACTCCAAAGACTTTAAAATTCCAAAACATTCCCCAGTGAACACTGAAGACTCCGGGGAGCACTTAACCTTTTGCACAATATCCCACTGCATGTGGTAAGTTCCGATTCCAACGCAACCCTGAGGGGACAACTTGGACGCATCTGAGTACAGCGTATGCCACCCGTTCCATGCGCTTCCTAGGTATAGCGAGTGGTCATTGGCAAGTGGATCACCTTTCACAATGTTGAAATCAAAGATTACCCGAGAACGAAGAGTAACAATTTCGTAAGTATATACGTACATAGGCAGAGATAATGAATGGTGAGTAGGGCCCTTGATAAGTTTAAACCTGCGATAACTGTTGATGAGGAAGGGGGGGGGATTTATTCGTCCAGAAGCTTGAGTTACGGAAGAATTCTTCTAACAACTTTATTTTAAGATAAATAGGGTGGATTGTAAACTGGAATGTACGGAACATAAAACGGTCAGATAAGTACTGTCTTCGGATATCGAGGGGCGGTTCCAGACACTCGACCTGAAGGGCATTGATGGGGCTTGATTTCATTGCTCCTGCTATAATACGCAGAGCTTTGGACTGGATGAGGTCAAGACTGCGCATACCAGCATACATAGCTGGCTCTAATAGGAACGTTCCGTAGTCTAACACACTTCTAATGACCGGATTGTAAAGAAGTTTAAGGGAAAACGGGTGTGCTCCCCACCATACCCCCCCGCCAAGCATCTAAGAATGTTTAAATTTCTTTCGCACTTCGATGCAATATATTCACAGTGTGTTAATCCGGTGAGTTTGGAGTCCAGGACTAGACCCAAAAATTTAAACTGCGTTTTGGTTGGTATAGAGTTACCGTTAACCGAGACTCAAACAGCTGGTATAGACCGTTTCCTGGAAAAGACAACAACATTACTCTTTATAGGAGACAGCTCTAGACCGTGTTCTTCTAAACATAGATTAAGATTATCTAAAGATCTCGACACCATTTCACCAGCTTTACTAATCGCAGAATGCAAGAATAAATCAGAATATCGTCCGCGTATTGAAGGATACTCGAATGATCGACAGCCCGTTCTAGATTATAGGTATAAATATTAAATAATAGAGGGCTCAGCCCCGACCCTTGCGGTAGGCCTTTCCAGCTACATCTAGATGGAACAATAGCACTTTCATTCCCCCTAAAAGTAATAAGTCGCTCAGTCAATATTCGCATGATGAAATTGCTCAGCCTCACCGGTACTCTCAGCTCTTGAAGCTTTTTCCTGCGGCCCTAGCACACTTACAAAATGACGTCTTTTATGCACATGTTTTATGCCCACAACCGACGTATAAAATTTAAACCATCATGAGCTAACATGGTATACCGTCACGTCATCTACGTAAAATGTGACCATTTATATGTCTTGCACATAGAACTACTTTTTTTACGTCACATTCTAACATGCTCTTGACTATGGCACATAAAACGTGACGATATGAACCAAATATTCTCTTTGATATGAACCGTTAACGGACGAAATTTTATGTAGGTCACTCGAGACCCCTGATAAATTTTAACACTATGAAAACAATACAATTGGCCGCAGAATATCTGTAAAATTTTTGTCACAACACACGGTTTCAGTTTAAAAACTTATTAGTTCGTTTGCTGTTTGGATGGATTACTTTTCTACTGCCGCGTTTATACGCTTGCGATGGCTTGGCGCGTGAGCAGGACGCAGCTATGCGTTAGAGGGAGAGGGCTATAATTCGATCTCATTCGTTTACATAGCTGCGTCCTGCTCACGCGCCAAGCCATCGCAAGCGTATAAACGCGGCATACGACTTTTTGCTTGACAATTGGATTTCGATATCGCATATTAATGCGCTATCCACATTATGTGATTAAACCCCAATTTGTCAGTACAACATGTCGAAGTCAGAATTGGGTGTAGCGTACACACCTAACAACTGCAACTACAATTTCATTCAGTGTGGCCAGTTAACAGTTAGAAAGCGAAAACTGCCGCATTCAAACGGTCCTGCGAAACGGACTGCAAGATTGTTACTAACCGATGAGATAGGGCAAGACAGCACGTCTAACACACATCCGCGACATACTCTCGATTTCTCTCGCATGTCCTAATAAGAGAGAGACGGATAGTGCGAGAAAAATTGAGAGAGCCCTTTTCACCAGCGGTAAACGAGAAAAGCAATTACGAGCGAAGCACATCCGAAGACAAATATCACATCGCAGAAGTAAATTCTCTCTAAGTCGGGCATGGCTCGCTTTCAGCAGTCGTGAATTGAGAAACGATTAACTCGAATAGTTTTAAATACTTTTTCTTTGAAATTGGTTTCATTTCATTTTGCACCTGCTTATTTGGTTTCTTACATTGTTTAATTTATTCTACTAGATTAAATTTTAAAGTTTTTAATGTGTCCCATGCGGCATCGCATCGTTTACCTTCCTAGCTAAACTCTGCTTTGAGATGAATTTCGAGTGAAATGCCCAGAAAATTAGATACGTGATTCACTTAGAATGTTCATGTTGAGAGATCGGCGTGAATAAACGCTTTACTTTGAATTCAGCATATTACTTACATCCAGCATTTGAATGAAGTAGGTCACTTTAGTTAAAAAGGTTATTAAGTAGGCAATTACATTCCAACAGTGAGTCTGAAGAAGCGACTTCAAAACAAAACTGGTAATTTATTAAGTCAGATTAAAATAGGTCGTGCCTAACGGAACGCGAAACGGAGTCTCGCATTAGTATTACTGCGATATAAAATATTGTTCGAATGTGTTTACCTTCCCCCCATTTCTGAACACGTGACCTGTGTCTGGAATAATTGAATTAAATTATTCTAGAAGTCCCGAACAGTCCTATCCCAGACGTCAGTATCAGTGTCACTTAGTTAATAAGATAGCCGGGAAAACTAAGCATAAAGACGCCCGTCACCGTGTCACCTGACAAAGACGGGCCCAAGAGATTCAAAAGCCCATTCTGTAGACAAGGTTATTATGTTGATAAGTCTTTTGTGGAGTGAATTTCATATGCAAATGATACTCTGGGACTATTGTGGTGTTTAGGGACCGTATCATATACATAATGGAGTTGCGGAGCCAAGACTCGACTTTAAATATGGAGACGAGTTATTTTTATTAAGAACGTGCTTGACAAAAATGAAACTGATTCGCAAAAAATCTTAAAAAACTTTGAACGTCGTTAGGTAGAGACGCGATACAAATTAAACGAGCATAAAAGTCCAAAAAATGTATCCCGACTACGGAAATCTGAAAAAAAGGGTTTTTTCATGCACAAGTTAGCCTACGTCGCCCGGAGCATAGTTTCGAATCGATTGACGTCTCATTCATTAAAATCAATTCAGTATGTTTAACGGTGGCACACACTTAAATACGACCATAAACTGCTAAAATCATATCCCATCCTTTCGTCGTAAGTTGCAAGCGCCCATAGACTACGGTATCTGTTTACCATCCGGCATGCTTATTTACCACTATCGTACCACAAAATAAATGCACTCAAAACTGTGCCACGTTCAGACTTCACGTCCACTTCATCATCATTATCATTTTCATCCGGTAATCGTCCACTGAGCGTAGGCCTCTCTTCGAGTACATCACTGGGCTGTTATTCGCTAAGCGCGAATGCGGCTCACCCCGCCGGTCGCCCGTCACGAAACTAGACCTCTACCTACGCTTGGTTATTACGCATCGCGGTATCAAGATATATCTGTGGGTGAGCGTTGAGGTGAGCTTAAAACAAGTTACAGAATAGGGGGGGCTGGTCCAGGTTATGCGCTATACGTGCACGCGTGTAAAAAAAACTACACAACGCATCACCCAGCTGTATCTTTGTGACTGACTGTATCATTTGGATCCACCATAAAAAAACATGTTACCAAGAAATGTCCACTGTCAGTTTATGTCTGTCAATATCTACTTCCCCCGATTTTGTATTTATATAGGATTAGCTTCTGCCCTCGATTCCGTCCGCGTGGAATTGTTTATATCGTAGCTCGAAACAAACCTTCATCTCCCATTTCAGCCCCTCTGGGAATGATTTCTGGGATAAAAATTATCCTATGTCCTTCCCTGGGATTCAAACTATCTTCATACTAAATTTCATCTCAATAGGTCAGCGGTTTAAGCGTGAAGAGGTAACAGACAGACAGACATAGATACATAGCATAGACTAGAGAATTAATTTCACGCGTCCGTGAAGTACCTAAAACCGGTTTTTTTTCCGAAAAAAATAAAGTTGTGTTTCTCGGAAAATGGAGTTGCATAAACGATTATAATTAGTGGTAAAACATAATTTAAAATAAAAAAAAAGTATTTAACAAACACGAAGCAATTATTTGGCAGCAAGTTGTAAAAGTGATAAAGATTGCTGTTCGTTAAGCCATTCAGTCCATTCTCCCAGTGTGTACGAAGCAGTAGGAGAGGGGAGTGTTGAGTGTAGAATGTGCTTTACAATCTATGCTGGCTGGTCAACCGTTTAAATATGGAAGCTGTCAATGTTGTTTGTATACAAACTAGACGTTGACAGCTTCACTCTCTTCAAATCCTTCCATCAAGAATGTTGTTGTAATTGAAAGTATAATAAATAACGTTAAAACTCTAGCGGTGTCTTCCCTGTAACCTGCCATAGACCTTTGTAGGAATCTCCTACAGGTTATGGGGCCCTAAAGAACTTTAAAGACCCGCGGAATTATTTGTTTCAGTAAAGCAAAATACTAACGCAGTAACCAGCTCAATTTTATCCATAGCAACGACCAGGCTATTTACATTATAAGCATAGCAACCGTAAGTAAAGTGACAACTTATAATGGAAAAGTGCATTCAATTGAATAAACTACATCAAGGCTCAAATTATCCGATCTGGAGGAAGCTGATAAAGCTACAATTGGCCTCGAAGGAAATCGGAACAGAATCTGACAACTCAGTAAAGCAAAATACTAACGCAGTAACCAGCTCAATTTTATCCATAGCAACGACCAGGCTATTTACATTATAAGCATAGCAACCGTAAGTAAAGTGACAACTTATAATGGAAAAGTGCATTCAATTGAATAAACTACATCAAGGCTCAAATTATCCGATCTGGAGGAAGCTGATAAAGCTACAATTGGCCTCGAAGGAAATCGGAACAGAATCTGACAACTCAGGTAAAACCGCAAGGGCTATTTTCTGTATTTTTAACAACATCGAAGAAAGTTTTCTGCATTATGTGATTAATTCCAAAACTCCGAAAGACATTTTTGAAAAATTGGATATCATCTTTAACTACAACGTTGAAAAAGAAAGTCAATTAAAAGTGATTGAATTCTTTAATTATAAATACACCGGAAATCTGTTACTAGACATAAGTAAATTACAGAATATGTCTTTTGACCTGGAATCAACTGAAAACAAAATTACCGAAGGAATGCTTATTCAGAAAATTTTAACTATTTTACCTTCGAACCTAAATTATTTTCGAACAGTCTGGGAAATTACTTCAAAATCAGATCAAACAGTTCTCAAATTAATAGAACGTCCACAAAAGGAAATAAAACTCTTAGGAAATGATGTTTTTAATGATAATTCCGATTTTAATATACAAGAAATAGCAATGAAATCGAATGAAAGAAAATGCTACAGCTGTAATTTACCAGGTCACATTGCTAGGTTCTGCAAAAATAACAAGTGCACAGTGTGTAATAGAAGCGGCCACAGATCTGAAGAGTGTTTTTCTACAAAGACTTGTAGAAAATGCAATAAGAAAGGCCATATCGAGAAATTTTGTCGCACTTTTAGCCTGGTAAGTGACCAGAACAATCATTTAATAAAAATAAATGCAATTCTGGATTCTGGAGCTTCTTCTCACATGTTTTATAATAGTAACATCATCAATTTTACAGAGAAAATAAATACGGAAATCAAATGCGCCAATGCAGAGAATCTCGTCGCACAAGCCAGAGGTACAATTAACACAAACACCTTTAAACTCGAGGATGTTCTATACGTTCCGGCTATCTCAAGGAATCTGATCTCTGTAAGTGCTATTACTGATCATGGTGCTTCCGTGCTCTTCACTGAAAACAAGGTAACAGTTAGCAAAAACAATTTAATTATTCTCACCGGTTACAAAACCCCGAATGGTTTATTTGAAACAGAGTTTAATGCAAAGGCTGTTAGTGAGGCAATGCTATCCGAGAATGCCCATATCTGGCATCGTAGGCTGGCTCACGTATCGGATGTACCGCGTCTAGCTAAAATGGTTAACGGTATCAAAATTGGGGGGGATCATAATGAATCATTCTGCGAGACTTGCGTCCAAGCCAAAATGACCCGGAAACCTTTTAAAAACAATAGAACTAAAGCTAAATTCCCTTTGGAAATAATTCACACGGATGTTTGCGGCCCAATTGAAGTTCCTACTTGGGACAATAAAAAATATTTTGTAACCTTTTTAGATGATTTTACGCACTTTTGTGTTGTGTATCTAATCTCGTTCAAAAGTGAAGTGTTCGATAAAGTGAAGCAGTTTATATCTTTGGCGGAAAATCATTTTAACAAAAAGGTTAGGAAAATAAGATGCGACAATGGTCGGGAATACCTGAACAATAACCTGATGTCTTTGACCAAAACAAAAGGAATTGTACTAGATGTAACGGTACCCTACACATCTCAACTCAACGGAAAGGCGGAGAGACTGAATAGAACCTTGCTACAGAAAACAAGAGCGCTCATTTTTGATGGCCGTGTCCCAAATTATTTATGGGGTGAAGCTCTACTGACTGCAAGCTTCCTAACTAACCGAAGCCCCACTGAAGGGAAAGACAAAACTCCGGCTGAACTGTGGTTTGGTGTAAAACCAGATGTCTCGCATGTCAAAACCTTTGGATCTACAGCATACTACAAAATAAACTCTGGTCTGCGAAAGTTAGACGCTAGATGCACTAAAGGAATACTGATTGGATATGTCAGTAATAGTTATAAAATATGGGTAGATGAAACGAAAATGATTGTAAGAGCAAGGGATGTAAGAATTAATGAAAACGAACAAGGTATATATTTAAATGCACAAAATGATGAAGATATCAGAGGTCTATGGTATATAGATGAAGAGGATGAAGAAACGGTTAGGGAAGACACACCAAAAAATAGAGAAGTCAACAGAAAGGAACAAAATAGGGGAGGAAGAGTCAACAATAATGAAGGTCGAGAAGGTGGAAGTTCAAGAAATAATGAAGGTAGAGAAGGTGGAAGTTTAAAAAATAATGATGGTCGAGAAGGCGAAACAAGAAGAATAAGAAGTAGAAGCATAGAGAGTACTCGAGTAGGCGATGTTCGTATGAAAAGATTGAATATTGAAACAAGTGAAGACGAACCAAATGAAGTTGAAACAAATGACGTTAGAACAAATGAAGTTGAAACAAATGACGTTAGAACAAACGAAGTTGAAACAAATGACGTTAGAAAAAATGAAGTTGAAACAAATGACGTTACAACAAATCATGTTGGAACAAATGAAGTAGTAATAAATGAAGAAGAAATAAATGATTGTGGAAAAAATGAAATCGTTTATGAACAAGAAAGTAATGAAGAATATTTTGATGGAGATGAAGATTTACAACCAATTGATATTCAAATAAATGAAAATAGATCTGAAAGTCATGAACACAGAAATCATAATAATGAAAATAGAAGAATTTTACCAGTTAGAGAAAGAAGATTGCCAGATAGATACAAAGATTACTTAATGGACTATGATACAGAAGTTTCGATGCTAACATACGAAGAAGCTATAGAATCTTGGGAAAAAGACAAATGGAAACAAGCAATAGAAGAAGAAATTGTATCACTAGAAGAAAATAATACATGGTCGTTTGTAAATGAACAGGAAGCGAAAGGAAGAAAACTAGTCACAACAAAATGGATTTTTACAGTAAAGTCTGATGGAAGATATAAGGCCAGATTAGTAGCAAGAGGCTTTCAGCAAAAATATAAAATAGACTACGATGAAACTTATAGTCCGGTGGTAAACACAACTTCGTTAAGAGTTTTACTATCAATAGCTGCAGCAAAAGGTTTTAAAATGAAACAGTTTGACGTAAAAACAGCTTTCCTACATGGAGACCTAAAGGAGACAATTTACATGAAAGTGCCTAAGGGATACTTAAACAAAGAAGGAAAAGTCTGCAAACTAAACAAAAGCTTATATGGTCTTAAACAAGCTCCATTAATGTGGAATATCAAATTCACAGAATTTCTATCGAAAATGGGTTTCAAACAGATGAAACTAGATCAATGCATTTTTGTAATGGAAGGAGAAAAGAAGATCATTCTGGCAATATATGTAGACGACGGATTATTGTTTGGCGAAAGAGAAAAAGATCTGATACATGTAATGGACACAATTAGGAAGACTTTTGAGATTAGAATTTTAGACGAAGTAACTAACTACATAGGTTTGGATATTGAACAAGATGACAAAGGAATAAAAGTCTTTCAAAAGAACTACAGTGAAAAGATCGTTAAGAAATTTAATCTCGAAAATGCGAGAGAGTGTAAAACTCCAAATATAACTATAGAAGAGCATCCATCTGTCAAGGTTGATATGAAGTCTCATGAGCTGTACCGCGAGATGATAGGGTCATTATTATATTTGGCAAATAAATCGCGACCAGACATCAGTTTTCAGGTGGGTTATTGTTCCAGGCATCAAAATTCTCCAAACTTGAACGATTTGAACAACGCAAAAACAATTTTTAGGTTTGTTAAAGGTACAACGGAAAAAGGTATTCATTTTGGTAAAGACGACAAGGTTCTCAGGGGTTACTGTGATTCAGATTTTGCGGGAGATCCAGACACTAGGCGCAGTACTTCTGGTTTTGTGATTTGGCTGAATGGTGGACCAGTGGCATGGAGCTCAAGAAAGCAATCAGTGGTGGCACTAAGCAGTACAGAAGCAGAATTTATAGCAGCTGCAGAATGCTGTAAGGAGCTACTATTCGTCAGAGATCTGATTTACGAAATTACAAAAGAAAGGCTTGAAGTCGAGATGAGAGTGGATAACCAATCTGCAATTTGGCTAATGAAGAAAGGAATTATGGGAAGAAGAAGCAAACATATTGATGTAAAATACTATTATTTGAAAGAGAAAATAGATGAAAATCAGATTTCAGTTAAATACTGTCCGACTGGATCACAACTAGCGGATATATTAACAAAAAGTTTACCGGCACTAAAGTTCGAGAAATGTCAGAAGAGATTAGTGTGTTAGTGATAATGTGAGTTATCAAGTGTAGTGTAAGTGTGGGCTAAAGTGAACATTATTATTTATTCGGATTAATGTCGGGGTCTTAATTTATAATGTATGGTAGTATGTAAGTTTTTATAGGGTATGTAATCTTTTATACAGTAACATCGAATAAAAGCTTAAGGATTCTTAAACCGTGGAAACAAAATAATGATTAACTTAAGGGGGTGCCAAAATAATGATTCACTTAAGGGGGTGAAAGGGTTGTTATATTGTAACTGAATCATTATTTCGTGCGATCATCACCAACTTCATCATCATCTGAAAGGAGAGTTTTTCATTTTAATATTAATTTTACACCTTTTTCGAACAACTATATCCTTGAGTTTTATTTTGAGTCTGTATTCCTTTTATAACTAATTTATAATTTGAATTGTGTATAATTTGATAGTGTATGTATTCAGGAAAAAGAAACGCTGTTATTGAAATAGTAACGATATTTAGAAGCAATTTAAGATAGATAGGTAGTATTTATAAAAGTTGAGGTATCGAGTGGTAGAAAGTGGGTGAGATTTACGTAGAGTTAGATATGTGATTAAAGATGATGTATCGAGCAGGAGAACTAAAGGTGATTAAAGATGATGTATCGAGCAGGAGAATTAAAGGTTAATAATTATAGATGTGATTAAAGATGATGTATCGAGCAGGAGAATTAAAGGTTTAATTATAGATGTATTTAAAGAAGATGTATCGAGCAGGAGATTTAAGGGTTTAATTATATTGTGACTATTAAAGTTAGGTGTCGAGTAGGAGTTTTAAAGAAAGGATGAGTTGAGTAGGAGTTTTAAAGAAAGGAACATGAATATTGCACGGGATAGTATTTAGTAAAAGGGGTTATGAAGTAAACAGGTTTATAATGGGTTGTTGTTGTTTTAAATAGAAAATATAAATTATAGATTAAAATCATTAGATTTTTATACAAGGTGTTATACAGGGTGGGATACGTTGTTAAACTTTTGGTGCTGTTTTTGGAAAAATGTTTTGTTAAGGTAAAAGGTTTTTGGTCTTGAATTGTTACTATAATGTGTGTAGTAATAGGGTTGCCAGCAGCATAGATTGAGGGGGTGTGTTGAGTGTAGAATGTGCTTTACAATCTATGCTGGCTGGTCAACCGTTTAAATATGGAAGCTGTCAATGTTGTTTGTATACAAACTAGACGTTGACAGCTTCACTCTCTTCAAATCCTCCCATCAAGAATGTTGTTGTAATTGAAAGTATAATAAATAACGTTAAAACTCTAGCGGTGTCTTCCCTGTAACCTGCCATAGACCTTTGTAGGAATCTCCTACAGGGAGCAAAGAGTAAAGTGAGTATTAAGGAGAAGAGTGGCAACTCTGACTTTTAACTATCATGTATGAAAGGTGCTGCTGCCAGTGTAAAGGAAATGAACTAATGAGCAATCCACATTATGTGATTTTACCCCAATTTGTCAGTACAACATGTCGAAGTCAGAATTGGGTGTAGCGTAATGACGTGACAACTGCAACTACAATTTCATTCAGTGTGGCCAGTTAACAGTAGGAAAGCGAAAATTGGCGCATTCAAACGGTCCTGCGAAGCGGACTGCAAGATTGTTACTAACCGATGAGATAGGGCAAGACAGTACGTCTACAATGGGACGGCCGCGACATACTCTCGATTTTCTCGTGTTCCTCGTTTCCTCTTGTGCTAAGTATTCTAATAAGAGAGAGACGGATCGTGCGAGTAAAATTGAGAGAGCTCGCGCGCAGTCGCGTAATAGCCGTGCAGCACACAAAAATCGAGAGTGTCACGGCCGCCACATAAACGACGTGCTGTCTCGCCCTATCTCATCAGTTAGTAACAATCTTGCAGTCCGCTTCGCAGGACCGTTTGAATGCGGCAATTTTCGCTTTCTTACTGTTAACTGGCCACACTGAATGAAATTGTAGTTGCAATACACTGGTTTAAAAAAATTACATAATTACAGTGTGAAATATTAATACAATATTCTTTAGTATATATTTTTTAATTTTCGTTTAAATTTATTTGAATGAAATTTACGAGAAAAAAAAAACTTAGCAGATCATGCAAATTCCATGGTCCAAATTGTGATTTTCATGTAATTAGTCCGGACAACTCGTTTGAAGGTTGGAACATGCATCCAGCGGCGCTACCACGAACTTCGAAGTTCGGGTATTTCCATCTCTATCGCACTCCCTTAATCGAGTGACAGGGATGCATGTATTACGAACTTCGACTTTCGAAGTTCGTGGTAGCCGCTCAGACCAGACGATAGCAATTAGTCAGATTTTGATGAATTGGGGCTGACAAATCACGTAATGTGGATTGCCCATAACGTAATTTCCTCGCATAGCTATATATATATATATATATAGAAGTATACATGTATAGATGTGCGTGTGTATATGTATCTAATATTTATGCAGACCGTACATATGCATATCTGTGATATGTGTGTATAGATTACATATGGCTATTTTAAGAACTGAATGCAATGATGTACAATTTTTTATATTACATCATTGACTGAATTCAATTTTTTTTTACAATAACAATAACAAGAGAAAACCAAGAGCGTATCAACATCCGACCCGAGCGAACCAAAAGCCAGAGTTTATTATTTATTTATTAGAGAAATGGCAGCCTCTAGAGCCTTTGCCAAAGACAAGTACAGAATAAGACAAACATTTCACAATACACAGTATTATTAGCATGATGTACGGTGGAAGGCCTTCACGATGCTATCACTGGAGCAGTACAAAGCATAGTGGCGGCCGCGGCCACGAACCGCTGAATTATGCCCAAGAATTGGTTATTCGCATTTCCAGGAAAATTCTTCATTAACTGTAGCCGTCACGTTTGCTATTCACTGAATAATACGCTATCCAATTATACATTAAACAGCAGAATGCAGAAACTAAAAAAAATGTCTGGAGCACGATCCGCCATGTTCCATGGATTAATCATAAGTCACTTTCATTTCACTTCACTTCACTCTATTGTTAATGGCTACCGCGCAACTTAAGCACAATTCTGCCAACATCAAGTCTCCAGCTTTGCACGGTACAAATGAAAGAGAGTAGCCATATATCAGGATATTAAAAATCACAAATGCGGGTGATTCCTGAGAACAGATGGTAAACACATACAAATAACATTAACCGTAACCAGAGGGGCTACCGCGAAGTGAAAACGAACTTCGTTCGAATATCTCCGTCTCTGTCACAGAGACGGAGACACACAAACGAAGTTCGTTTTCACTTCCCGGTAGCCCCTCAGATAAGAACAAAAAAATACAATATTCGAAGCACAGGAATGGATATTAGGTTAATTAATCGTTACAAGCTACAATTTTATGTTATTTTTTGCTATGAACTTGCCCAACGCACTGATAATTTTTTTATTGTTTTCAATAAGACAAAAAAGGGAAGCCATATTCATAGGCAATGGAACTCTGAGATTAGAGATTAAGGTATATAGGTCACGGGAATTATTGTTAAGGCGGCAGTTAAAAAAGATGTGGTCGAGTACCTGTACCTGCTTCCTCACCTCACTCACACATGGGAGAATCTTTAATTTTGAATTTATGGAGCTGCTCTGGCGAGCAGACTCGACCTAAACGGAGTCTTATTATTACACTGGTATGGCGTTTGGAAAGGGATCTATATTTAAAAAAACATGGGCGAGATAATTGGCTGTACCTGAGAGAAAAAACATTTCTTAGAGCGAGACCACCGAGACATCCATTTTTTCCTAATAATTTTGGAGGGAATGTTGGAAACATCCGGCGAGTAAATTTTGAAAAAGGAGTCATCCCCGTCCAAACTGCTTCCTTAGCTACCTGGTCTACCCTCTCATTTTCCAGAATCCCTGAATGGCTCGGTATCCAGACAAACACAACCTCCAGACGAGTGGCTCCAGTTTACATACAACATAGTACGAGCACAACTCTTTAAGGGGCGGAGAGAGATTGACTGAAGGGCACTGAGACAATCAGAAAGAAATACGGACCTAGAGAGCCCGTGAGCGAGTATGTACTCTAAAGATTTCATGATAGCTAAACATTCGCATGTGAAGACAGACGACTGAGGGGGGAGTTTGAATTTAGCAAGGAAATGGGTATTAGTAAGGAGGAAGGCCGCTCCCACGCAGCCCTGGTCCGTCAGCTTGGAAGCGTCTGTGAAGAAGAGTCTATAGCCACCAAAGTGACTATTGACAAATTTTATAAATTTGAAGTTGGCCATGGGGGACTTTTTATCAATTCCAGTATTGGAGATTACTGTAGGGGAATGAATCAAGACTTCGAAAGGAACAGAATATAACGGAAGGGAGCGGCATTTCATTAAAGGGCACTTAAGAGAAGCTATTTTCTCCAGGCTTTGGAGCAGATTTGTTTTTTTTTATCACGCCAGAAAGCTTTAGTTGAAACGTACAGCTGTAGAAGACGGAGTTTTGGTAACAAGGGGTGCGATTCCTGGGTGGAAATTCCAAAAAGGTAACGGTCAGATAGAAGTTGTCTTCTTAAATCTAGCGGCGGGTCAACGCACTCAACTTAAATAGCTCTATTAGGAGAAGATTTCATTGCGCCCGTTACCAACCTCAAAGCCTTCGCCTGAATAGTTTCCAGGGTGGAGAGCGCGGCCTTGTTGCAGGGTTCAAATATGAATGTACCAAAGTCTAAATGACTACGAATGAAGGCGTTATATAAAAGTGTTTGTGAATATGGATGAGCACCTCACCACGCACCGGGAAGGGCTCTAAGCATAGTAAGCACACTAAAAAAAAAAGCATTTTCTGGCAATGAAAGTAAGATGGGGGAACCCCTTGGAAACGGCGGTCGAAGATAACACCGAGGAATTTAACAGAGTCTAGCATGGGGATAGGATGTTCTTTGTAAATAATCTGACATGCAGGGGGAGAACGGCTTCTAGAGAAAACAATGGCTAAACTTTTAGATGAAGATAGGGAAAGACCGTGCTGATCCAGCCACGAATTTAAAGACCTTACAGCGCCATTAATCCTGTCCGCAGCTTGGGCTACATTTTTATTGACAGAATATACTACCACATCGTCAGCGTACTGAAGCGTTCTGCACGACCAGTTTACTGATTTGATTTGTCTAGATCAAAGGAATATAAATTAAAAAGGATGGGACTCAAAACGGAGCCCTGGGGAAGCCCCTTCCACACGTTCCGGACAGCACATACTTCACCCCGCCATCTCACTTTAATAGTTCTGGACATAAGCAAATTTGATATAAAATGGACAACCTTAGGGGAAATGTTCAGCTGGGACATTTTGTCTCTGAGCACTGCAAGGAGCACATTATCATAAGCTGCTGAAAAGTCCAAAAATACAGCGGCCACGGATTCCGCTCTTGAAAAGGCTAGACGTATATCGGTAGAAAGGATGTTATGACTATCCGTGATACTCCTGCCCTTTCTGAATCTGAACCCGAACTGGAACCGTGGTAAAATGCCACGGCTTTCCAAGAACCAATCAAGACGGTTTTTATCAAGTGTTCCATGACTTTGCAGAGGGTGGAGGACCAGGCGATTGGGCGGTATGAGGAACCAGAGTCAGGGTCCTTGCCCAATTTGAGAATAGGGATTACGTGTTGTAGGAGATCTGGGGTCATTCCGGAGCTAAAAAAGTTATTAAACAGATCTAAGTAATAGGATACAGCACCTGAATTAGTCTTCGTCAGGAAGGAGTAGACGATGCCATCCGGGCCAGGAGACCAATCCGAAAGAGAATCCAAAATGCAGCGCAATTCAGATAGTTGGAAAGGGGAGGTGAAGGGATCGGTGCTATCTGAGATCCCAGAGAAAATTGGAAGTTCGTTTTGGTTAGGTACATGGGGAGGGGCTACTTTGTCCGAAAACACATCCAGTTATAGGAGAGAAGTACATAAAGATGCTGGCGGGGTAGAAGAAGAACAAGCATTGCGAAAGGTCTTAATATTACGCCAGACCACCGTGTGGTGGGTAGAAGGAGATATTGATTCGCAGAATTTAGACCACCCTTCCCGCTTTTTAAAAGAGAGGGTTTTTTTCGTCTTAGCCTGCACCTTTTTAAAAATCAGAAAGTTCTCCATTGTCATAGCGCAACAGAAAGTCCTCTCCGTCTCCTTTCTCTTTTTAAGAAGAGAGGTGCACTCAGAATCCCACCAAGGGAGGGAAGGTTGATGGTTTGATGAGATATTTTTTAAAGGTATGGAAAGACCAGCGAAATCCAAAAGAGACTGAGAAAATAAAGAATAACATTCCAGACAGTTAGACTGGGAGACACGTGGTAAAGAGTTAACTTTTGTCTCTGTTGTGAGGGAAAAAAGGGGCCAATCAGCTTTAGATAGCCAAAATTTTTGAAGAGGAGGAGGAGCAGATTGCACACTAACGACACAAGAATACGTGATAATAATTGGGAGGTGATCGCTACCGAAGCTTTGGGTAGTATATCCCATGAAACTAGAGAAGCCAGAGAAGGGGAACAGATGGAGATATCCACAGCAGAGGGGTTTTGAGAGGGGGAAGAGAGTCGAGTTGGTTGGCCATCATTTAAAACACACAAATTCAAGGAGTCCAGAATATCAAGCATTTTACGACCCGAAGGATTGCAGTTATGAGAACCCCACAGAGAATGGTGGCAGTTGAAATCTCCTAATATAATGAGCGGACCAGGGACATTCTCGAGGTGCGACCAGAAATCAGCGATAATCTTAGGAGAAGGGTGAGGGATGTACGTTGACACAACGGTACAATCCAGGACTTTGCACGCAACGCAACAACGAAAAATAAAGGATGAGACGGGATGTTAATTATAGAATAGTTTATGCCTTTTCCAATAAGCAGAGCACAACCATCATAACCATCAGGGCTATCATGGCGTAAGCATATAAAGTTCGGACAGTTAAAATAAGAATCAGGTTTAAGCCAAGTTTCTGAGATAGCTATACAAGCAGGGTTGTATTTATAGATAATATGCAGGAGATCAGCCTTGTTGCGGCTGATACTCCTGATGTTCCACTGGATGAATATCAAAGCCATAAGGCCCAGCGGGGGGGCCACCATGGAAGATAGACGACAAAGTCATTAAATTATTGGCAACGTTGGACGGTAGAGGGACAGCGTTCAGCTGTAAAAAGGAAACCAGAGAGGGAATAACCGAGTTGACTAGAGACCAAAGGTTGGACATGGAGGGCGGCCCCGGGGTAATCGGAGCTACTGTAAAGGGGGAAGGGGTTGCCGGGATTGGATTTCTAAATATCACCCCATTGGAAGGTTGGGGAGGGCTGTAATCAGCAATTAGGGCATTATGGGTCTTCTGATCGTACCCGTGTGGGTTAGCAGGGCTGCGAGGTTTTCTCGTGATAAAAGCAGTTTTTTTATATGAAGATGGTTGGGTAACTTCGTTGTAGGGTTTTCGGGATTTTTTTTTCAGCTTCTTGATATGAAATGCTCTCATCACCCATCATACGTTAAATCATTTATTGTCTACCAAACTCAGGGCACTTTTTATCAGAAGCCTTGCGTTGACCAGAGCAATTTAGACACAAGGGTTCTTCCAAGCATTCCTCTGCGTCGTGCGGTTGTGCGCATTTGGAACAGCGAGGACGGGAGAGAGATTGAGCCCTAACATGCCCGAACCGGCAGCGCTTAAAACACTGAACTGTTGGAAAATAGTAGGGCACAACTTCCAGGGCACAATTAAAAAGGAAAACTTTGTCGGGTAACCTTTGGCCATCGGAAGGTTAAGACAACTGTTTCTGATGGAGCCCACTGGGTTGTGTTGTCAGTTAAATTTTTCTTTTTGAAATTGAGACGTCTGGCTTTCACGACCTTACCTACTCCATATGGTTGCAGTGTTAACTCTGGCAGTTCTTCATTGGAATAATCAGTGGGAATGTTCCTTGCAATGCCGGTCTTTGTTATGTGATAGGCTGGGATAAAGTGTTTGTATGTATCCAATTCTAGGGGGAGAGTTACGAACTAGTTAGCGCCGGCTGCCGAAGAGAATTCTATGCTCTGCCTATTACGACCTATCTTTTTAATGCCTCCGGTCCTTGATATTTTTGATGCCTTTGGTGAACAACAGTTGGCCAAATTTAACCGGGTGTAAGTAAGATCCTGTGTTAGGTTCTGTCGCCTCACGAGACACGTGCACAATTAATGGACCCTTGTCCGAACTGTTATATTCATTCCGAGTTTGGAACTGAGAAGGCGGAGTCAGGGTAGCCACTTGTGAAGTCATGTTGAGAGGTAGAGGAGACTTTGTTTGGGGAACATGGTTCCCAGAAGCAACTGTGTCCAGGATTATATTTTTCTCCTTTGATTGAAGCTGAGAGGGAGGAATTGGGGAGGTATCGCCTTGTGCGGATTGCGAATGCGACGGAAGTTCGTCGAAGCGGCGCGCTTTAGGAGCGTCCTTCATATCTATTGGGGAAACAGCATCTTCCGTAACTGCAGAAATATCTCTTTTTTCTGATTTTTAATTGATGCTTTGACCGGAATACTATGAGATGCATCGGCGTCTATAGGGGAAGATCCACTAAAAATTTGCGTGAGTGAAACCGGGGAATCTTTTATTTCCATGTGTAAGCCCGGTGAGAGCGCGCGCACTATTGAACCAGGAATGCCGGGGTCAAATTGGTGGGACCCAATAGTAAGGACCCAAGGAGAAGGAGGCAGCAAACTCACATAGGAGTAGATGCCGCCCTCTCCCTCTTACTCCACAACAAGTTACCAGATATGCAGGGGAACAAACACTAGACAACACAAAAAACGATCACACAGACAAACTCAGGAATAACGCATATGAATTAAACGAAAACAATTAGCAAAAGTATTCCGCACACGTGCTCCACTAGAAGGCTCGAAGCAGAAACTAATCATAAGTCAAAAGCCAGAGACGCCAGAGTTAACAATAGGGAACATTCATCTATTTTTTTTATTTTTTTTAACTATTCTATGAGTAATTATGTAACCGGAAAAAAATATAACACTTTCACATATTATATATATATTTTTTAATATATATATATATCTGCGATCAGTCGTAAGACTATAATCAGATAGGTAGTAGGTGGTAGATGTTTGGAGAGATGAGACCACTGTCCTAACTCTCGTCTAATTCAGGCAGCACGTTGGCTCTCTTGAGTCTCTTGATTAGATTAGGCTCCAATAGTTTGGCAGACAAAGGATTAGGATGGGCTATAAGTCTGTCCTTGTACTTGATTGAGTATCGTCTCGCTTCTTCGGAGACAGTCGGTATTTCCAGGTACTCGTGGATTTCCGAGTTGCGAGCGTACCAGGGTGCTGACGCTATAAATAAATAAATAAATAAATAAAATTGTTCTTTATTTAGGTATCAACCCATTAAATTTACAATGACAAATTAAAATTAAAACTTAAAATATAAAAATTAAAATTACAGGCAACAGTTTTATAGACGAGGCGTAGACACCTTACTCGTAAGGTAGCATGCCGTGTACACTACCTTAACAATACTGTTGGTCGATTCGCTCACTCTCCCGACAAAGGACCAGTGTCTTTTACGTATAATTGCGTAAAAGTCATCCACTCCGTTCACGGCGAACATCCCAGACGCACTACACCGCCACGGCAGCCGTAGCATCGCACGAAACGCGTTGTTGTACTGTACTCTGAGTCTGTTGAACGACCGTTTCGTGTAATGATACCACAGGTGACTAGTGTAGAACGCCTGGCAATAGGCCCCGAACAGAGTAATTTTGACTTGGTCAGAGCAGTGAGCGAACCGACGTGCCAACATATTGCTTCGCATAGCAATGGCCCGTCTTTGTCTCTCGAGATCGTCGTCGTCTTTTAGTTTGTCTGTCAGTATATGTCCTAGATACCTAAAACTAGTTACATTTTTTAGCTCTGTCCCGTTCAGTCTGACGGGCGGCACAACTTCAGGTCCCCTGCCGTATTTAAATACCATTATCTCTGACTTTTTCACATTATACTTAAGTCCGTGTAGTGCGGCATAACGCTCGCATATGGATATCAGCATTCTCAGTCCCATGATAGAGGGGCTCAGCAGAACCATGTCGTCAGCGTAGCTAAGGTTATTGGCGCATACGCCTGCTACGTGACACCCGACTGCGGCCCTGCTGAGCTCCTCTATCAGTTCATTCATGTAAAGATTAAACAGTAATGGCGATGTCAGCCCACCCTGTCTAACCCCACAATTCAATTTATATGGGTCCGAATTGCTACTTCCCCATTTAACGCTATTCGTTTGGTTTCCGTACCAGAATCCCAACAGACCGGCTACTCTTCGCGGCACACCGGCTTTTGATAACTTTTCCCACAGTAAACTATAGTCAATGGTATCAAAAGCTCGGCTAAGATCTAGGAAGCAAGCGTAAACCGACGTCTTTTTTTTAAGATACCGACCTACGGTGTTTTTGAGACAAAAAATAGCCATATCTGTCGACAAACCTGGACGGAACCCAAACTGTGCATCATTTAAATGTATATGCTCGGTTAGTATCGGGTTAATCAGCCTTTCAAGCACCTTAGAAAACACTGTGGCTAACGAAATAGGCCTGTAGTTAGACGGGTCACTGAGATCGCCCGTCCTGTTTTTTACAATCGGCACCACATTTGTTGTCATAAACTCGTCAGGCAAGAATCCGTGCGCTAAACATAAGTTAAAAAACTGTGCCATTTTTATATGTAACAATGGGCCTCCGTACAAAATGTGTTCAATGCTTAAACCGTCGTGACCCGGCGACTTCCCTCGTTTCATCTTTCTAACACATTGCCATATCATATCTTGCGTAATAAGCAACTCGGGACCGGTCGTCGGGTCACCACGGTCCCGCACGCTGTCCGGCGGGTGAGATGATTGTGAACCCTGAGGATGTTGTTTTGGGCTCTTTGTACTCGCATTGTATTGGATTTGCTTGCTGATGACCACAGTTGGATTCCGTACGTCCAGATTGGTTTGATGATCCCGCAGTAAACTCGCAACTTGTTGGTTAAGGATAGTACAGACTGCCTCCCAGGAGCCAGAGCAGGTTCCTGAACCGGAGGTTGATCTCGTCGCGCTTCTTTTTGATATGCTCTTTCCATGTCATCCTTCGATCAAGGTGAAAGCCCAGGTATTTTACGCATGTCGACTGGGGAAGGTTAGCTGGGCCTAGACTAACGGGTGGGCAAGTTTCACGCTGGAGTGTGAATGTAATATGATCGCGCCCAAGTTTGACCAGTTCTAATTGGTGGGGAGCATTGTTGTGGCTGAAGGTTTTCCTTTGTCGCTTTCCAAAGGTGAGTTCCAAGCATGAGCCCCACGACCGCTGGGAGTAATCTTTACAAGCCTTTGCCTGACTGCATCGTTTACAGTCAGCGAGGAGGTCTTTCAGTTCTTTAATTGCCCTGTTAAGTTTGTTCTTGTCGGTGCTCCTATGAGACTGCTGCCAAATTCTTCGGAGGCGTCGTTTCTCTTTAATTTTCTCCCTTATTGCAAGGGGTATCGGGGTGCTAGATGATGTTCCTTTTAACTCCGGTGCGCTAACCCAAGCCGCTACTTGTAAAGTATTTGTGAAGTACAGGCAGGCATCATCCACATCTTCTTTAATTTTGAGTGGAAGTTTGAAGTTGATATTCGTCTCGAGGTATTCTCGAAAGTAGAGCCAGTCTGTGTGCGGGTTGTGCAGGTGATCAGCGTAGGGCTCGTAGAGCATAGGCACGGAGCTCAGCATTAGAGTAACGGGGGTGTGATCAGACGAGCCATCAAGACTTGATTTGACGATTGTGTTCTGCTTGCAAATACTCTTGGTTATGTAGAAGTCTAATAGGTCAGGCTTTTTCTGGCTAACCTTTGGCCAGAATGTAGGTTCTCCTGTTGACATAGGTGTCAGATTGATGACATCGTAGCTCTTTTTTAGTTCACGACCCCTAGTGGTTGTTAGTCTCGAGCCCCAGTGAGAATGTTTGGCATTCCAGTCGCCACCAGCGATGAACCGGTTGCCCAAGGATTCGAAAAAACGGGTAAACATAGCCTCTTTTATGGTGTGACGCAGTGGGCAGTAAACTGCGGAGAGGTTAAGAGGTCCAGATCGATCTTCGACGCGTATCGTAGTGGCTTGTAGGTAGGGGGCCGTGAATGGATCCAAAAGGCAGTGCCTTATACTATTCTTGATAATGACCGCGGAGCCAGCATGGGCACCCCCATCAGGGTGAGGGGTTAGATAAACGGAGAAACCAGGAATGCATATTCTGCTTCGTGATGTTGTGTGTGATTCAGATATAAGGCAGATATCAAGATTGTTTGATTTTATGAACATTTCTACTTCGTGTTTGTTGGGAGCAAGGCCGTTAATGTTCCAAGTAGCTATATGTAGAAAAGTCATTTTGCAAGCTCTGTGACGAGGGTTGTGATAAGCCCCACAAGGGAGCCTATTTGTTGTATTAGTAGATCCATTTTTTCGCTCTGTTTAACTAAAATTTCCTCTAGCTTTTGTTGTGGTATTTTTGGTCATTGTTGCCACTGGTAACTTCAGCGTATGATTTTTGTTGTGAGTTGTCAGTAGAGCTCTTATCTTTAGATGTGTTGGGAATTGGGTTTTCCATTGCAGCTGAAGCCGGGGTAGTTTGTGCAGGTGGTCGAACTCTAGGACTAGAATTCTTGTTTCTTCGAGCAAGAAGATCTTTGTATATTTGACAGCCTTTGTAGTTGGCCGGGTGATCGCAGGAACATAAGCCGCAGGTAGCAGGGGTAGCTCTGTCTTTCTTGCAGTCAGAGCTTTTGTGAGGTCCAGCGCATTTGACACATTGATATGGCCTCATGCAGTTGTTCTTGGAGTGTCCATATTGTAGGCAACGCTGGCATTGTACAATGCCTTTTGATTTACGAGGATCCTCTATCTTGACCTTTTGATTATAGATATACTCGATCTTTTTAGCTGCCGGTTTGTTAGCACTAGGCTCAATGTTGACAAAGAATGTCGAGGTGGGTGTTTTATGGGCCATCCACATTAAGTGATTTGTCAGCCCCAATTCATCAGAATCTGACTAATTGCTATAGTGTGGATGCATGTTCCAACCGTCAAACGAGTTGTACGGACTAATTGCATGAAAATCACAATTTGGACCATGGAATTTGCATGATCTGCCAAGTTTCTTTTTCTCACAAATTTCATACAAATAAATTTAAACGATAATTAAAAAATATATGCTAAAGAACATTGTATAAATATTTTACCCGGTGTTTTGCAACTACAATTTCATTTAGTGTGGCCAGTTACAGTAAGAAAGCGAAAATTGCCGCATTCAAACGGTCCTGCGAAGCGGACTGCAAGATTGTTACTAACCGATGAGATAGGGCGAGACAGCACGTCGATCATGAGGTGGCCGTGACATACTATCGATTTTTGTGTGCTGCACGGCTATTACGCGACGGCGCGCGAGCTCTCTCAATTTCTCTCGCACTATCCGTCTCTCTCTTATTAGGACATGCGAGAGAAATCGAGAGTATGTCGCAGCTGTGTGTTAGACGTGCTGTCTTGCCCTATCTCATCGGTTAGTAACAATCTTGCAGTCCGCTTCACAGGACCGTTTGAATGCGCCAATTTTCGCTTTCCTTCTGTTAACTGGCCACACTGAATGAAATTGTAGTTGCAGTTGTTACGTCTGTACGCTACACCCAATTCTGACTTCGACATGTTGTACTGACAAATTGGGGTATAATCACATAATCTGGATGGCCCATTATCTGGGCCGTAGCGAGCGTTGATAATTTCACCTTTAACTTTGTTATTAGTTGCCTCTACTGCTTCGTTGATTGCTTCATGTGGAGTAGTATGGTGTAGGTTTTTTATAACGATCCGGTAGCATTTAGAGTCCTTTGGCGTAAATGTGTGGCCAATAATAAGCCCGTTTGATCTGATGACAGTAATAATCTTTTTATATTCTTCAGGGGTTACTACAAGGACGTGAAGAGTGTACTTGTTGAGGATTTTGAGTTTAAACTTATCTTCGGTGCTGGCAGTAAGAAGGAGTTTTCGTAGCTCATTGACATCTTGTATTCCACTAAGAACAATCGGCGGGGGTTTGCTGGGTTTCCTATCATTTTCGATGGGTGTTTCGTCTGTTGAGTCCAGCGGTAGGTTGCTGAAGCGATTTTCCGTGGATGTTCCCTCTTGCTCAGGCGGGGACCCGCAGGTTTTTCTCTTTTTACTGTGGCGCGGTGTAATCACTTTCTGCTATGACGGTGGAGCAGGATAAGGCTGGTTGTCTTGTGATGGTAATTCTGTCATGTCAGTCGCAGTATCTTTTGGAGAGTCTTCAGAGCTATTAGATGTATTTTGAGCTAGGTCAGTCATGGATGATGATCTTGGTCTGTTAAACAGTCCGGGGTGACATACTTGTTGAGTTAGTTGAGGTTGGAGTTTTTAGTTTTTTTCGGTATTCGTATGCATAATCCAGTTCGGTACACGCACTCATTGCGACCGCACGCATCCCAAGCTAAGTTCACTTCGTTTCATATCGTTTCCACCGGTTCTCAAACTGTTCACAATGAAGTGTGGTATTTGTAATGATGACGTCATCGACAGTGCGCAGTGTTCGGTATGTAGGTTAGACATCTGTTTCTCCTGCACAAACATTTCCGAGACAACGTACAGAAAGTACGGAGCGGACCGGAAGGCGTCATGGAAATGCCATAAATGCCAAAAGACCAGGAGTGATGCACCTCTAGCCCAACCAAAACCTACAGATTTACAGACTGTCATGAGTGTATTAAAAGATATGGAAAAAAAGCTAACGTGCCTTCCCGAATTGGTTCGGGACATGGGAATTCTGAAGACTGAACTGTCTGATGTTAAGGACTCCTGCAGCTTTACGAATACGAAGCTAGAAGATTTTTCCGCGCGGTTGATCGAGACCGAGAAGAAGTTCGTTGAACTGGAGGACGTTAAGAGTAAAGTCCAGGTGCTGACCAGTGAAATTACTGTGCTGAAGGAAGAAAACGCAAGAAATAGTCAACAAATGCGACTTAACAATGTTGAGATAAAGGGAGTTCCGGTCAAAAAGAACGAAAACCTTTTCTCGATACTGGGGAATATTAGTTCTGCACTGGACTTTGCAATCGATAAACATCAGGTTAATTATATAGCGAGGGTTCCGGTTCACAACTCCAATGAAAAGTCGATTGTGATCAACTTCTTAAATCGTTACATGAAAGAGGACTTCGTCGCGTCGGCTCGTGAGAAGAGAAATTTAACGGCTGAGGAGATTGGGTTCCAGGGGAATACGCAGAGGGTATATATAAACGACCACTTGACCCCCGAAAACAAAAAGTTACTCACCCTAACTAAATCTACACTTAAGCAGAAACACTACCTCTACGTGTGGGTCAGATTCTGTAAGATTCATGTGCGGAAGGATGATAACTCCAAAGTTATTCTAATAAATAATGAGCGTGATTTAAACAGATTACTCTAAGTTGTTATATTTGCGATTTAATGTGTAGTTTAATAGCATATTTTGTTTATTTAATTCGGTCGGTCGAAAGTTTGAACACCGCTGACCGGCCGGCTGTGTAGGCGTAATCATAGCTACCCGCCGTGCGCTGACGGTAACACCGCAGCTGACTTTCCAGTCATCTGCAGAGGATTTGTGGGTTACGCTTACACTCAAGGATAACCAGAGTAGGCTAGTTAAAGTGCATCTGGGCGTGTTATATTTGTGTAAACAAAACAATGGATTTACTTTTTCGCAGCAGTTAAATAATTTTCTGAATAATCTGAGTAGTATAGTGTTAAACAACCCTAACGATAAATACTTGCTACTTGGTGATTTTAATATGAGTAATATCGTATGGTCAGTGCAAGACTCCGCCACCGGTCCCTCTAATTACGTAAGTACTGATGAGTGCAGTTTTATTGACGAACTTCACGTTCTTAATCTTAATCAGTATAACCGCGTTTTAAATCGTTTTGGCAAGATGTTGGATTTAGTTTTATCTAATGACCTTGTAAGTGTGACTCACTGTACGAATCCCTTAGTACCTATTGACCCATATCACGAGCCATTCATTGTTAAAATAGAGTATATCACGATGGATCCTTTGCAATCAGCTCCCTTAGTAAAATACTTATGGAACAAAGGTGATTATGTGAGCATCAATAGCGAATTAGCATCCATATCATGGGAAGTCGAGTTTTCTAGCCGATCACTAGACCAATCACTAGATTTCTTTTACATGACCTTTCACAGGCTCAGAGATAAATTTGTACCTAGTATAAATATTAAAAAAGAAAATTATCCTGTATGGTTTAGTTTTTCTTTGAAAAAGGCTATTAAAGAAAAATATAAATATTTAAAAAAATATAAAATATACAAAAATATATCTGACCAATTATCATATAATGTTTTGAGGGACAGAGTTCGTAAATTGGAACAGGAATGTTTTACTACCTTTGTGCGTAGTTCTGAAAAAAATATTACTAGTAACCCAAAACAATTTTGGTCATTCATAAAGTCTCGATCAACATCTCACGGTTTGCCCAGCAGCTTGAAATATGGTAACCAGTTAGTTAATACAGGACCAGAAATTTGTGAAGCTTTTTCAGGGTATTTTTTCACCAACTTCTCACCATCAACTAACTCTACTACTAACCAGTCGTATGTTTCTAATACTGAGTCAATTGCAAATTTGAATTCAATTGAAGTCGACCCGGAGCTCGTCACCACCTTACTGCTTAAGTTAGACCCCTCCAAGTCCGCCGGCCCGGATCAGCTACCTGCGCAGTTTTTGATTCAATGTGCGAAAACCCTAGCAAGGCCGATAGTCTTACTTTTCCGACGGTCCTTCTTAGAGTGCACTATACCTTCGGTATGGAAATCAGCATTTATCACCCCTGTTCATAAAAAAGGGCCGAAAACTGACGTGTCAAATTACAGACCCATTTCTAAATTATGTATCTTATCAAAAGTGCTTGAAAAAATTGTATTCCGTCAAGTTTATGATGCATTGAGTAATTTGTTTAATGCTAATCAACATGGATTTTTGCGCCGCAGATCGACAACATCTAATCTTATTTTATTGAACGAATATGTAACTGATGCTATGGACAGCGGTTTCCAAGTAGATGTCATATACACTGATTATAGCAAATGTTTCGATAGAATTGACCATAAATTACTTTTATCAAAATTAAATTACATAGGAATAAATGGGGATTTACTAAGATGGTTTGCATCCTATATCGAGAACAGGTCTCAGGCTGTGGCCGTAAATAATTATATATCTAGTTGGGTCTCTGTTCCTAGTGGGGTACCGCAAGGATCCTTATTAGGGCCATTGCTTTTTAATATTTTTGTTAATGACATCGATAAATGTCTCCGGCACTCGAAACTCTTGTGTTTTGCCGATGACATGAAAGTTTTCTTAAAAATAAAATCAAATGAAGATTCGATGCTACTGCAGTCTGACCTCGCGCGCCTCGACGATTACTGTCAATTAAACAAATTAGATTTAAATCCTTCTAAATGTTTTGCAATTACCTTTTCGCGCCAACGTAATTTAATTGATACCACTTATGCCTTAAAGGGTCAATTCCTTCAAAAAGTGCCATTTATGAGAGATTTGGGTGTCATACACGATTCTAAACTAATTTTTGACAATCATATTAATAATATTATTAGTGGGGCTTTAAAGGCTTTAGGTTTCATAATGCGTACTTCGGTCCACTTCACTCAGGCTAAGACAATTAAAGTGCTATATTGCTCTTTTGTCAGAAGTAAGTTAGAATATGCATCTCAGGTATGGAACCCTTGCTTTAATACGTATATTGATAGGATTGAACGCATCCAGCAAAAATTTGTTAAATATCTTTGCTTTAAATTAAAACTTCCCTACAGTTCTTCCAATTACCTTAACATTTGCAAGCGTCATCACCTTGTTCCATTGCAAAGACGCCGTGAAATAGCAGATATCACTTATCTTCTGAATATCACTAGTGGCTCAATCGACTGTCCTGAATTGCTAAGTAAACTGTGTTTCAATATCCCCACACGTTCTAAAAGGTACCACCCCCCGATAGCAATAAAAAATGCATCCTCCAAATATCGTCAGAATAGTTTCCTAACGCGTGCCAGTCGAAATCTAAATAAGTTGTCAAATGAATTTGATATAGATGTTTTCAACTGTAGAATCCCTAGCGTGAGACGTAATGTAGTGCAGCGATACTTTGAGTCTTTTGAGTGAGCGTGTTGCCTCCGTTATGTAGGTAATTAATTATAATCAATAGTAGTGTAAATCAATTTCACTTACCTTGTTTTACTTACTTTATTTTATTAGTAACTTGAACTTCAGCGTTAGAAGAATTTTTTTATTTTTATTAGTATTCTTCATGTGCGGTTGTGTTAGTGCGCAACTTTAGTATCTAAGTACCTTTACTTAAATAATATGTTACTACCTGTGAGTTCCTTTAATTGGCTTTCTGTTGCCTAGTAAAATTCGTTATTGTTTATGTCTTAGCTGTTGGATCTCCAAATAATTAAAATAAAATAAAATAAAATAAAATAATTATTGTTCCCACGAGAAGGGTCAAAATAGAGGTCGCTCACAGGGTAACGCCCATTCCTGTGAGAAGGCACAGTACAACGATGTGAGCCAGGTCCATCGAGGTTAGCGCTAGCGACTGGATTCCCTCAGCCATCCATCCCCTCGGCACGCACCTTGGGATTGGGGTAATTATTTTATAGAGGTTTTCTTCCTCATAGCCCAGGCAATTAAGCCAAGGCTACCGGTCTTGCGAAACATGACCACAAGGATGCGGTTTGTAAAGGTCATTTCCTACCTTCACACTGGCTGGCTGTTAAGCTTGCCTAGTAGGTTAGTTGACCGCCGCTTACGACTCGGCGTTTGTTATTCTTTAGCACCACCCGGGGGACACGTGTAGGGTTGTGGTTAGGTAGCTCCTACGGACGCGAACAACTTTGCCCCCCAAATATTAATTGAGCTAAAAAAAATTAATTAAAACTACTATCATTTTCGGACGATTAAAACGCCGCCATTTTGGCGCGCTCATTTTGTGACGTCACCGTGCACTTATAATAAAATAACAACGAAGTGTTTGATTCACAGTTTTAACAAAAGTGTGTTATTAAAGCTTGTAAGATCAACTTATTGTAACGGAAGAGCACACAAAAGCTTATTATAAATATTGTATTGCCCCTATGTGTGAAAATAACATTTAAACTGCACCTGACATGATATATTTTCCTATGCCCAAAGATGCAAATATAAGGAAAAAGGGGTGTAAGGCAATGAGGAGAGATAATGTATCGTGGTTGAGTAGTTTATATTGTTGTGAGGATCATTTGGAAGTGAGTATTAAATATGTTTGTACCTGAAATCTTGTTATTAGGACTCGCGAATAAACAATAACCTAACCTAAAAATTTATGAACATACTTATCAATATTACTATTCTGAATTTTTAAATGAAAGGAAAAATTGAAAAATTTAATGCTCCGAGCCGGATTCGAACCGGCGACCACAGGCATTCATGGCCCGTCGCTACTACCAACTGAGCTATCGGAACAATCTGGTTCGGGCACCAAATCCTTCAATCAGTTCCTTCATATAACGCCTTAGGGAGGCGTATGTAGCGACATCTACCAGAAGACTTAGGCTTCTTTACGGCACCAACGTCTCAAATTATGTTGAGAAATCGTCAGTAACGATGCGCCACCCCATACTAAATTAATATTTGTTTTTTAAGCAGTAACGCTGCTAAAGAAAATTATAAATTTTTAAATGAAAGGAAAAATTGAAAAATTTAATGCTCCGAGCCGGATTCCTTCCTTGGATTTTTCCTTTCATTTAAAAATTTATAATTTTCTTTAGCAGCGTTACTGCTTAAAAAACAAATATTAATTACTATTCTGATCCCCAATTTTTTAGTTATTAATGTTACAAATGTTATGATTTTTGTTGATCAACATAGCTTTAGCTTGTTTCTTTGTCTGCACTGTTGATCGAAGTTGAAAAAATTTAATCGTTTTTACTGAGTGTGCTACACAAATTTGTTTTATTTATAAGCCTTGACGAAAACAACCTAGTTGGTTATGTTCATAAAGACGTTCTCAACATGTAACATTCCTAATACCTACATATCTACATATCTTTGATTATATAATATACATATGTACTAGTTATTATTCCACTTATTTAAAAAAGACACCTACGAGGTACGTACTTAGTCATCATGAACACATCAATTTTAGGCAGATTATCCGACTGTGCCTTGACAAAACCGCTTCCAGTCATTGTGGCGAGTCTTTTTTCACAAGGAGTCACTGCTTTCCGTTAATAATTCCCAAAAACACTGATTATTTATCATAAACAGCGGCAAAACAATGCAAATAACTTTCAATAATCATACAAATGACCTGTTAACAGTAGACACCAAGTGCACGGTGACGTCACGATTCACTCCGCCAATCGCGTTGCGTTTTGGAAATTTGCGAGGGAATTTGAAAAAAACTACTTTTAAATAATTAAATTTGTTCATAAAAACATGATCATTTGTAAAAATAATCATGTCAGTATATTTATAAAGCAATAAAGATTACTCATGATTTTTTTTGTCCATTTCTGAATCACATGCATATTCCCTATGGTGACCGTTGACAGCTAGTCTTTTTTTTTAAATTCTAGTTCTTCATCCGGCCGCGAACAGTCGCTGCAAACTGTCAAAATGTAGGCCTTTTTAAGTTTGCCCCCCCTAGAGTTTTTTTTGGCGGGAACGTTGAAAGTGATAGGCGCGCTTAATAAAATATTTTATTGTAAATTAATTTTAAGTGTTAATTTGTACATATTTAGTCTTAATTTTAATTTAAATTCATAGTTGATTTGGTTATCGGTTTAGTGCGCTTCCCCAGTCATGGGGAAGCGTACGGGAAAGCGTTCTCGGTTGGAGGGCTTGGAGCCGGAGCCAGATCTTCAATCTGAAAGTAGTTCTGATGCGGATACAGGTGCGCCCTCGGAGCGCATACCTGCAAAAAAGAAGACTAAAGAAGATGACAAAGAGAAGTATACTCCTTTCAGGGCCAAAAGTTATTACAGGTTGTACGACGAAAATTCAGCTAAGAAAGAATTTATTGTTTTTCTGAATCACAGAGAGGATGGCCACAAATTTTCTGACAAAGATAGACTTGCTTTGTCCAATGCAATCCGAAAGCATTGCGTGTCGGGCGTGATGCATCTAAGAACAATTAATGCATACAAAGTTGGGATTATGTTCGATCTCCCAAATCACGCCAATGTCTTCCTAAAAAATGAAAAATTATTAAATGAAATTCACATGAATGCTTCAATCCCAGCATCTGAGACCGAGGTTACGGGTGTTCTCACTTCAGTGCCGATTGATTATTCGAACCAGAAGATTTTCCAATTAATAGCTTCCAGTAAAAAGGTGATAAGCGTAAGACGGTTTATGCGGCGGGTAAAAGACACGCTGGGTATCGTCTCAATGGTTCCAACTCAGACGGTTGCCGTGACTTTTGCCTCTGTACAGTTGCCTGAATATGTAGCACTTGACCATTGGAGGCACGAAGTAGGGATCTATATTCCTCCAGTAAAGCAATGCCTTCGTTGCATGAAATTTGGTCATATAGCAAAGTATTGTAAAAATAATGAAGTATGTTCAATTTGTGCTGAACCTCATAATTTCAAAAATTGTAATAAGGTTAAAACACAATGCGCAAACTGTGGTGGGGATCACGTGGCTATATCTGCTGCATGTCCAATTAAAAAACAGAAAATTGAGGAAAATAAGTTAAAATCACGTAGTGCTAAATATTCCGATTTGTTTTGTGACGTTGCATTTCCGCAGCTCGGCTCAAAATATATTGACACCCATCTAAGTAATCTGACCAAATCTGACAGATTTATGAATCTACTTGTGGAAGCTATAGTTAAAATTTGTGCTGATAAAGAAACGCCAATAAATTCTAACAATATAAAAGAAACACTTAAAAACACTTTCAGGAAACAACCTTAATTTTTTTCTTTATGGACATATTGAACATAGTGCAGTGGAATGCTCAGAGTATAATAAGCAATAGGCTAATCTTTACTAGATTCTTATATGAAAATAACATTCACATAGCAATAATTTCTGAAACCTGGTTAAAACAACATCAAAAATTTTCAATTAAAGGATACAATGTCATTAGAAATGACTGTGGTAATAAACATAATGGTGTAGCAATACTTATTCATAACAATATAGTATATTCTAATATTAAAACTTATTTTGACAATGCTCTACAAAATATCTGTGTACAAATAATTATAAACAACAAGCAGTTGAGTGTAGTAGGTTTTTATAGTCCATCAAATTCTGATCCCCCATTTAATAAAAGTAAATTTGATGCTTTGATAAAATCTATTCCGCAGCCAATGCTTTTTGGAGGCGATCTAAATGCTCATCATATGTCATGGGGCTGTGTTGATACATTGCCTCGAGGTAGAGATGTCTTAGATATTATTGATGGCAATGACTTGGTTCTTTTAAATAATGGTCAAACTACTACAACTGGTTCTTCTTCTTGGCGTCCTAATGCTCTGGATTTAACTTTCGTTTCTTCATCATTGGCACTTTCATGTGATTGGTCTGTTATGGATTGTCCTCTTGGCAGCAGTTATCATTTGCCTGTAATGATAAAAATGATAGTTGGTAATGAAAATAGCTCACAAAGTAACCCAATATGTAATAATGTACATTTGCCCATTCACCCAAATTACAAACAGGTGAATTGGAAAATGTACAGGCAATCAGTTGATTTTTGTTTGGCTAATATTGATTTTGAAAATATGTCTTCGATAGATGCGCTCAATCTGTTTTGTAATATTTTGCGATCTACTGCTGTAGAGTCCATCCCTAGACATAGGTCTTTGAATAGTTCTAATACGTGTACACCAAAATCTTTGAAATTTCCCCGGCTGCCTTGGTGGAATCAAAAGTGTTCAGAAGCTGTACTTAATTCAAAACATGCTTATATAAAATTTAAAAGTGAACCTAGTGAAGAGAATTATATAGAATTTAAAAGACTTCGAGCCCTTAAAAAGCTTGTTCTTAAGACTGAACGGCGTAATAGTTGGATAAATCTGTGTAACTCATTTAACCGGTGCACTCCTTTGACATTAATATGGAATTACATGCGGAAATTTAATAAAACATTCATTTCAAAACACGCTAGTAATAATAGTTGGATATCAGATTTTCTTAAGAAATACACTCCTGATTTTGTGCTTAATGAGTCTTTAAATTATGTTCACACAGAAAATGATAATGATAAGTATCTTACTGAACCGTTTTCTTTGCAAGAGCTTAAATCTGCCCTATTTTCAAGAAGAGATACATCCTTTGGTCTTGATGGAATACCATATATTTTACTGAAAAATTTAAGTTCACAAAATCTAAAGACCTTTTTAAACATATTAAATCAGCTGTGGGAAGAAAACTTAATTCCTGATGATTGGAAAACAGATTGCTTGGTCCCAATTTTAAAGCCTGATAAAGATAAATTGTTACCCGACTCATATCGACCTATAGCACTCACATCTTGTGTAGGAAAGGTTTTTGAACAGCTTCTAAAGCAACGGTTGGAATTTTTTGTCGAACAAAATGGTCTGTTACCCTGCAATCAGTTTGGTTTTCGTAAAGGTCGGTCTTCTCGTGAGAGTATTTGTCAGTTGCAACTTGATGCACTTAACAGCATATATAATAATCAGTATCTTCTTTCGGTATTCTTTGACATTGCAGGTGCATTTAACAGTGTCAATATTTCCGTTTTATGTAGAGAGCTGTCAATGATAGGGTTACCTGGCAAAATAATAAATTTCTTACAAATGTTTTTAACAAACAGGAAGGTTTTTGTTAAATTTAACAATCACTTATATGGCCCAAGATTATCTTCTTTAGGGGTTTGTCAAGGAGGTATCTTATCCCCTTTAATTTTTATTTTGTACATTAGGAGACTAAATCTTATTCTAGGAACAAAGGTTAAAAATCTGCAGTATGCAGATGATTTGGTTGTTTATGTGTCAGGATCTGATTTAAATCAATTAGCTTTGACTATTAATGAGGCATTAATCAACTTACATAAATACTTTGCTTATCTGAACTTAGATGTAAATTCGACTAAAACCAAAGTTTTTATTTTTGGTCGCAAAAGCATGTGTTTGCCCACAGTTTTGTACAATGACATATCACTGCCTATTTCATATGATCTAATAAAGTTTTTAGGTGTTATATTTACTTCAAAACTTTCCTGGATAAAATATGCTGACAGTATTATAACCAAAGCTAACAAAGCATACAATGTGTTAAAATCGCTGTGCGCCACTTCATGGGGTGCAGACCCCAAAATTTTGTTAATCTTGTATAAGTCTCTAGTTCGAAGTCATTTTGAATATGGTTTTCTATGTTTTGCTGGAGATGATAAAATTGTAAATTCATTAGATAAAATACAAAACAAATGTATGCGGACAATACTGGGTGCATTTAAAACTAGTCCTATCGCTGCTATGCAAATTGAATCGAATCTTCCTCCTATTCATATTAGATTTCGTTATTTAAAAGAAAGATTTATTTTAAAGTTATACAGCTTGCCTAAGAACGATCTTCTTCACAACTTGATTTCTTTCCAATCATCGCCTTTTCAAAGGCGCATGTATGTTCTTCAGGATTTTACTTCTTTCTTTCACTCTTTGCAGGAGTTAAATATACATCTTGATAATGACCTTCTTCCCTGTTACACAGGCTCTTTTAAGAGTAAATATCCCGATATAAAAATTGTAATAGATTCAAAGCTAACTTCCAAAGAGGAGGCTTATTTATTGTTGTCAGAATGGTCTAATTGTAAATTTATTTATACGGATGGTGCCAAAAATAATAATGCTGTTTCCTTTGCAATTTATCAACCTGAAATTAATAAAGGTATTGGGTTTAATATCAATAAAAATGCAAGTATCTTTACTGCTGAAGCAACTGCCATCTTATTTGCTTTGAAACATGTTAAAGAACATAATCAATATAGTAAAGAATGGGTCATAGTAAGCGATAGTATGAGTGTATTAATAAGTTTATCGAGTAACAAAATGAATGCTAGCACTTGCTATCTAATTTTTTCCATTAAAGAATTATGGTTAGAACTATCTTTAATTGGTATTAAAATAGATTTTGTATGGGTTCCGTCTCATAAAGGAGTTTCTGGTAATGAAAACGCCGACTACCTAGCTAGAACTATTGCTAATGCATCTGACCTGTCCCTGGTTCCCGACAGCAGGGACTTAGCTGTGACCTTGCCATATTCTGATATTATAAGTAATCTAAAACAGCGTATGACTGTTCTTTGGGGAAGACATTGGTATCATTTTACAGAAGTTGAGAATAAGGCTCATTTGTATGCTTTGTTAGATAACCAAGTTAATAGTAAGCCTTGGTTTTGTAAGTTTAAAACTTACATGCATCGTAGGTTTTACACCATAATTACTCGTATGCGCATTGGTCATTGTCGTTTAAATTTTCATCTCCATCGTAAAAACTTTGTCTCTTCCCCTTATTGCGATCATTGTCAAAAGCAAGAGGTTCAGTCTATAGATCACATTCTGTTTAGTTGCTCATCCTTTGGCATTCAGCGCCTAGTGCTGATGGATGAGTTGCTTGAGATTTATGGAGCTTCTAATCGAATCCCGCTTTCAGTAACTGATTTGTTGAAGGAGTCGTCTACTTATTTACCTTTGTTTAATTTTGTACATAATACTGTGTGTATGCTGTAAATATGACGCTAAATTTAAAACTTGCTTAAAATTGTATATATTTTTATTGAAGCATTGTACCTATATTTTGTTGGTCAAATGACTTTTTGGAATGTCTGGATGAGGTGTAAGCTTTTTTGAAGAGCTAAATATTGGATTTGACGTTTTTATTGGAACATACTCAAGACTTTATTACTGGATTTGACTTCATGAATTGGATTGGAACAACTGAAGACTTATTTTTTGGATTTGACACATATGTTGATAATACTGATGACTCAATATCTAGATTTGTTCATATGAATTGGAAATAACTGAAGACATATTTATTGGACTAGAGACTTCTGATTTGAAACTACTGAAGACGTTATTACTGGATTCGATCAAATGAAATTATACTTACTGAAGACTAGGCAGTATGGCCCATGGTCTTAGCCTGTCCGAATGGACGAATTTAAAAAAAAAAAAAAAAATTGCCCCCCCTATTTCGACATGGTATACTCTAGGATTTCGATTGAGAGTGGGATGTAGAGGTGTGTGTCAAGACTCAAGTGTGTGAAGTGTGTGTTTTCTTATCTTTGTTTGCCTGTGCTTGTTATGTTTAGTTTATTATCACATTTATCATTTTCTGTCAAACTGGGCTTATGTTATGGCTTATGGCGGCATATCATGTGATTTAATATCTGAATGTTATCTAATTTTTTTTAATTTCTCTGTTTGCAATTTTAATCTAGCCAATTGGTTTACTTACGATGAGTACTGATACTCCATGAATTAGATAACATAAGCCAACCAGGCAACCAAACAAACCATTAGATAGTATTTATCGGTGCGGAAAGATACTTTTTTTTGTCTCAAATATATATTATAATATAGTTGTTATTATTAAATCAGTGTTGTTTCGAAAGTGACAATGTCTATAAATAATGAAAGACTTATCGACGATGAGAATGAGGCAAGTGAAACCACAAACACTGTTAGTGAGCTACCTGGGAGACCATTCAAGATAACAATGGAAGTGCCTTTATTCCTGATTATGACGGGAATATCTCTTTCAGGTATCAATAATTATTCAATAAATATGACTCGATACGAAATAATACATAAAACATTAAAAATATTTGTTTGAAATTAAAGGGAAATTTTGTCGCTCCAGGCCGGATTCGAACTGGTAACGACAGACTTACGCGGCCTCTTAGCCAGCTGTGCTTGGAGCGATATTTTTTCTGTTTTTGTGTTAGCAGATGTCTAAAAATTAAAATGTTTGTTTATTACAGGGACTGCAGTAAACAATATCCTGTTATATCGTACATGTGTACATAGTCTAAATTATAGCAAAGAGGAATGTAAAGGCTTTTTGCTACCGGACAAAACAAATGAAACTCAAAAGTTGGAGGAGGAGGTGCAGAAATATGCAATATTTATTTCGATGGTGAGGACAATCTTAGAGTCACTGGTGCCTGCCATTCTGTCCTTGTTTCTCGGTGTCTGGTCTGATACACATGGCAGGAAACCCTTGGTTGTGTGGCCATTGTTTGGTGAGTATGCCTATAATACCAAATCATCATCATCCGCCACCATATATATATGTTATACTGTTGGGCACAGGCCTCCTGCCATGGGTGTGAGGAAATGGACCCATATAATACTGGGATTATGGGAAGCTGACTGTGGAAAAGAATAGAATTAAATTTAATTTATTCAGTCACATAATAAACTAACAGTGCGCTCACAAGTCTTTTTAAACCCGGCTCAGGAGAAGCCGAGTGGGTATGTCCGACTCATACGGACTACCCTGGGGTGTTCCATCTGTCGCATTTGGACAGAGCCCCAGGAACGCTTCTGCACATATCCAGAACTAACTCTGTCAGCCCCGGTACTACTTTGGCTAACTCCTGAACGCGTGTAGTATGGTTTTGACTGGAACCCAGCCACAGCTTCATGTATTGACTCCGATTGCTCAGATAGTCGGCAAAGAAGCGAAGGAGCTCAGATGCAAAGCCTATTTTTGCAAACTTTTGCAACAATAGATTGTGTTCTACCAGGTCGAAAGCCTTCATAAAATCAAAGTATGCCACATCAACCCGTCAACAATAATCCATTGCTGCAGCAGCATAGTCCACAAAACATACGTGATAACACTGATAACTGATTAGTTGTTGTAGATCTTCTACTACGAAAACCATGTTGAGCCTGATTGACATAATGGGTAATCTGTTGATTAATATGTTGATCTATCACAGTCTCAAATATTTAACCAAAACCGGACAATAATCATAATCATAATCATAATATTTTATTGCAACCATGGTATTAAAGATCTTACATAAGAGAATACAGTTCCACATGGGCCCTGTTAGGGCATGGCAAAGACAGGTAATACTTATATATTAAATTAAATTAATGTGATTCAATTAAGTTAAGTTATTATGTTTACCACTAAACTAACATATAACATGCAGTCATTTGTGTGCTAAAATATAAAAATAAAATATCACGAGAGTGTAGGGTACAGTCGAATACTTTTTTTTTAGTTATTATTTTTCTCTAATATTATGTTATTATACATTTTATATTTAATTATTATCAAGTGAATTATCAATGTTATCTACTTATTAAAATATGATTCTTAGTTTAATTAATATTGAATATCAGTTATTTATAAATATATGATTTACAATTTTATTAGTTTTATTAAACCAGAAAAGCGAAGTTATAAAATTTTAGGTATTCAGATCATATGTCATAAATTCTTGGTGTGAATAAAATGTGTTGTCTATGAGCCAGTGTTTAAGTTTGCTTCGGAATATATTATACGTGTCCTCTTTTTTTATAGATTCCGGGATTTTATTATAAATTTTTATACATTGGTAATACGGTCCGTTTCTATATATATTTAATTTATGTCCAGGGATAGCCAATTTGTTATTACGACGCTCGCTTTTGCAAAATTGAAACTGTGATATATGCTTCCTTACAAATAGACCTACTTCCAGTATATAAATGGATGGTAAGGTTAGTAACTTTAGTTTAGCAAAGTAGGGCCGGCAACTTTCCGGTTGGCGTATATTTGCTACGTAGTATGCGTACACATTTTTTTTGTGCTACAAATAGATCGTGGGCGTCTGTGCTATTTCCCCATAGGATGACACCATAACGGAACCAAGCATATGCGTACGCGAAATATGCCGAAAGTGCACATTCAACGTGTGTATTTCGTTTTAGGACTCCTAACGCGAATATGAATTGTGACAGTTTATTTCTTATGTCCTCAATATGTTTTTTCCAGTTCAAATTCGTGTCGATATTTAGTCCTAATAAGCTAAATGTGTTAACTTCCTCTAGGCAAAGTTCGTTTGATACTGAAGTTAGGTGTAAAGGGGATTTCTGGTAAGGCCTGAACTGCATCAATTTGGTTTTTTTCATGTTAAGTTCGAGACAATGTTCACGCAGCCAGTTATCTAACTCTGTTACAGTTTCTTTTATATCGCTGTGAACATTATAGTGCTTAGGGCATTTGAATAGCAGGGAGACATCGTCGGCAAACAATATACAAGGATGATTTGTGATTATAGGCAAGTCATTAATGTATGTTAAAAACAGGATACATCCCAAAACTGATCCCTGTGGTATAGAGCAATTCGTTTTAAGGGTGTCTGATTGGACATTTGTGAGTTGACCTGTAACTTTATCAAGATGTTGGATTTGTACTCATTGCATTCTGTCTTGTAAATATGATTTTATCCATTTATGCGCTTCGCCGCGAATACCTAATCCATAAAGTTTGTCCAAAAGTATGGGATGCGAAACTTTATCGTATGCTTTCGTCATATCTAGCAGCAAGCCGACAGCGTATTGTTTATCGCTGAGATAATTAAGGATTTGATTGACATATTTATATACCGCGAGGGTAGTGCAATGGTTCTTACGGAAACCATTTTGATTGGAATCCAGTAGGTTATACTTTTCTAGAAAATAATAAATACGGTTTGCCATAGTTTTTTCATAGTTTTGATATTATAGGTAGAAGGGCTATTGGTCTGTATTGGGTAGGATTTAGCGGATCGCATTTCTTTTTCAGAATAGGCTTAATGATTGCAAATTTTAATTTATCAGGAAAAATAGATTGTGTAAATGATAGATTTATTAATTTGGTTATTATTGGTGTTAGTTCGGAGATACAATGTTTAATGAGGCGGGTAGGAATATCATCAATACCAGCACTGTTTTTATTAGGGAGTTTACTTATAATCGAATGCAGTTCGTTATCAGTTACGGGGCTAAGGAACATCGAGTTTACTATAATGCGATAGGCCTGTACTGTGTTACATCCTTACATCCTTGCCAGGGTTGCCATTTGGCACAGGGGTGAGTCTAGACAATTTCCAGCACAAGGGATACCTATGCCATCAGGCCCTGCTGCAGAGAATGAGTATTTGTTGTCACCTTCTCTTTTACTGACACAGTTGGTGGTTTAACTGTACACATGGTAATACTGAAATATGGCATTTCAAGGAACAAGGAAGCTTTGTGAGAAGTAAGAAAAAGTTATTTATGGAGTATGCTTCAGTGCAGCATTGGACAACTTGGATTGGAATTTATTAATGTTGCTTATTACAATCTAAAAGGCATAGGTAGTTGTGAATATGGTGTAAATTGTTTCATTATATTTATTTATTATTATTTGGGTTAGGACAGATAGCATTACATGGTTTAAAAATCTATGGAGTCATTTATGTTGTCACTTATTTTGACATCCTACCTATGTTAGGTATATGATTCATATTGATAACTAACAATGTCTAATACATTTTATCATGCGTTAATAAAAATAATGGCTGTCCTACAAATGAGGATGTTAAATTTTACTTTTTTTATATTTGAATATATTTGTAGGTATTTGTTAAGTAACAGTTGGAGGTACTTTTCACACTAAAAAAAAGATAAAAACAAGAAATATAATCTCTCTTCAATAGAATTCATAGAATGTCTTAAAATATATTTCAATAGCCATGATGGTGAATATTTTAAGATTCCATAATATTTTTGCTTTTGTTTTGGAGATAAGATAACAAAGAGGTGCCTAATTATAGTTGAACAAATATAATACAAATAATGCATGATAAATTACAGCAACTCCACATTATCCTAGAACCATGCTATCAAAATACCCTAGCCCTAATAATGATATTACTAAACAGGTAGTTGGTCTATCTAACCTTGTGGAAACTACTGATGGTGTCTGTATCGTGACTTACAAATACAATACTTAGTAATAACACAGGTAGACTAAAAATATGCTTGTCTAATTTGTTTTTAAAATCGTTTTATGTTGTAAATGAGAGCCCAGTCTAGATCTTCCAGGAACTCCTCGCAAGCTCTCATGACTGTTGTGTTAACAATAACTCGTATTTTTTGGTTGGTGTATAGTTATAGCTAACAATTGTATGGTTTAGGTACCTTATACACGGTGTTCCCGGGAATTTCCGTTAACTTCGGCATATTGCAGAATACAATCACAATTAGCATAATAATTTCGTGAAAAAAAAATTTTTTTTTCTTTATTTGTAAAAAATAATTTAATGTAGCATTAACAGTTATTGTCCTATTGTGCAAGGGTTCAAGACCAGAAGGTCCAAGAAGACAAATTAAGTTAAAAAAATGTACTTCCTACGCAGTTTTTGCCTAATATCGAACGAACTCACTTGGTAAACCCTCTTGTAGTGTATAGGAACCTTGCATCATTCAAAAAACTGTGATGACACCACAGTTAAGAGCCTTTACACTGGTTAAATCTGCAAATCTGATTAAATTAAAATATTCAATATCTTGATAACAGTAAGAGTTAAGATACTAGATAAGATATAGTTAAGTTATGAATACTGTCTTGTAGAAATTAACTTTATTTGATCTAACCTTGATGCCCCCTTGCAAATAACGGAAATTGCCAAAAACACTTTGTATACCTTGATAAACTTAATGCCAATGTGACCTAAAGGAAAACTGGTTTGAATATAAAGAAGCAGGACTTAAAGGTTATTTAAGGTGATTGAATATTAAGTAGTGCCGTTTATTTACTAGTAGTATCATAATTAGAGAATAAATTAAGATACAGCCTTACCCAAAAGTACCTATATAGTGCAGTGCACCTATCCATTTTTCATACAAAATACTAACTTCAAATCGAGTATTTAAATCTTTTATTATAGAATATTCTATCACATAAAAAAGCATTACTTTTAATTGAAGTTAATAATAACTGCATGGAAAAAATGCATTTCGACTTCTTATTGTAAAATAGGTATTTTTATAATCTTCTGTTGATAGCTACTATGAAATCATAGTTGTAGATCAAAGTTTGTTGTGCGTTTATATACCTTCATTATGCGATTCTGAATGTTTGCAATTGATAAATAACAATTTATAAGTGGAACAAAGCATCGCTGAATACGACAGCCACAGCTATAGGTATAGATAACTATTGTTCAGATTAATTCATGTGGCCGACTTTTTATATTGGATTTTTCTACCTTACCTATATCTATTTTTTTAATGGACTACTATGATGCGATTTGGCCAACTCAAATAATCTCTACAGTGTTCGAGATTTGGAACTGGTCTTTTGACACATCGCGACACCCATATAACGTAAATTGGCACTGCTCATCGAAATAATAAAAAAAGTTTCAATAGCTTCCGAGTTACAAAACAAAGTTCAATATCCATGCACGCTCTTTTTAGCACTTATAAAATTATTGTCATATTTTTTTACGGCTTATTTGTATAGAAATTAGCATTGAAAACTCGGTATGCAAACCATTACGTCCTACGACTTTTTATTTTTAAATTTAGTGATACAGGTCGACACATGTAAAAAGAACCCTGGCGGCCATACATTTTATATGGCCGCCAGGGCTCTTTTTACGTGTGTCGACCTGTATACTGCTTTAATCGTCTGGAAATAAAATAGAAATAAATCGATATGAATCAAATAATTGTGAATAGGAAAATAACAATGTATTATTTAATTACTGTTATGATAATACGAAATAAAATCACATCGATCGAAACCGACATATTTGATTGTGCAAAATGTTGCCTTTGAAAATATGGCATTGATTTCTGCACGGCGCGCGAGCTCTCTCAATTTTTCTCGCACTATCAGTCTCTCCCTTTACTTACAGGACACTTGTGTTAGCAGACGACAGTGTATAGGCTCTCTATTTGATTTCCTAAAAATAATTATTACACAGTAATCAATCGATTCCTTTTATTAGCCATCATCAATCGTAATCGGATATTATGACAATCGAGCCACTAGCCACATCACTCTTTACATCATATTGGAACTGTCCAAAGACCAGTCCCAAATCTCGTAAACTGTAGTCTACGTGATGTTAGGTTGAAATTAATTGGCAATAACTGTCATTGCAATTCAAACCGTCTTGATTGACATTGGAACGGTAAATACGCTCTTCATAATCACTTATGACTAAATTATTTCTAGGTATTACGGTGACGTGCATGTTGAAAGTAGTATACTCCATGCTGGATGACTACGGCCCGTGGTGGTTCGTGCTGGCGGTCCTTCCCTTCTCCTTCACAGGAGGGTTCACCGTGTTGATAACTGGAGCTTATTGTTACATCAGCGATATTACAACTACTAATACGAGATCGTTTAGGTAACAACGTGTGTATATTATCTAATTACTAATGAGCCAGAGGCAATTTTATCTTCAGTGCCGCTTTTAGCACTACCAGCGTCCTGGGCCAGATTTGTAGGGTGCCCCCGTGCCCCCCAACTCAATGAGCGAGAGGACATAAAGGGGCGCCGGTGCTCCTTGTCCGGCGCCCTGCGCACCACCCGCGCCCTACCCTAACGCCGCTACTGTTTATCTTGAATACTTATATCCATTATTAACACATGTAAGGCAACTAAAAAGATGTAAGTATGCCTTTAACTTGCAGTGTATCTTTATATCATATTACATTGCAGGTAAAAAAAATCTTTTTACCTAGAATGTTTTTTAAGGTCTATCCAGCTCAACCGAGGCTTGAACACAACTTCTGGCCAATAATATGAATAATGTAAATTAACAAACGAAACCGCGTGACTCGGCCAACAGCAGGGGCAAACTACTTACATTATGAACACAACGAAAACTTAAAACCGTTAAAGACAGAATAGGGAGCTATTAGCTAGGAGGATATTAGCTTGTATCAGAAAAGTATAAACAAGAATTTTGTTCCCTACGTCAGCTGATCTTTTTCTCAACTCCATGGTGTACCTAAATGTACCTACCTATATCATTGATTTCAGAAAAATATGACGTACCTACCTTAAATAAATTCCGCCGACGTGAAGGAAAAAAAAAGATAAAAATCACTTATCCGATTGAATTAAAATTTGGCATAGGTGGCTAGCCTACCTACCTACTTTTGTAAGTTCGGTGACAACACACACAAGATAATCAGGACCTAAATTAATTTAACTTAGCTATTGGTCACACATTCGTATAATAATAATAGGTACATAAACCCATCGGTTGGGCTTATTGGAATTCTCTCTACGAGTATATGATTTTTGACCCCCCCCCCCCCCCTAATAAAATACGATAGTCATCCAATAGCCAGCCCCGCCCCCCTATTATGAAATGACGTAATTTATGAATGGCCCCCTAACTGTCGACAGTAAAAGTTTCTAGGTAAAAAAACCATGTAAATTAAGAAGTTGATGTATTCCATAATTACAATACGTAAATGGTTACATTACATATACTGTGGGCCCACTCCCAATACACCTGTCACTAAAAAAAAAAATTTTTTTCTTGCTCAGCACATCTTTCTCGACCTGCTGCCATGCATGCATTTTATCATGTTGGCATGTGTCGTAGGTGTATTGGGAGTGGGCCCACTATACTTAGAACAGTGTCGTAAAATATTCATTTGCTTAATACAATTTTTTTTTCAGAATGACATTGTTAGAAGCCACTTTTTCAGCCGGAAGCATCCTAGGTTCTATACTAAGTTCGTATATCCTAAGATACGTGGGGAATGTATACTTATTACTCATAGTCACAGCAATATATGTCATAGCATATGCTTTCACAGACGTCTACTTAAATGAATCTTTGGCTGGGGCTCAGCAGGTATTTGGAAACGTGACTTATTTCTTTATTAGTTTCAAATTGTATCAATAAATTTACAGATTTGGAAATTGTTATCAAAACCAATTTAGGTTTCCCATATTGTAAAATGACATGACATCGCTGAAGGGGCAATGCAATAAGGAAGTAACTAAAGTTGGTTTAATAGTGATGAAAATATTATTTGTTTCAAAATTTTGTAAATTTAAGTATTAAATTATTAAAATTAATATTTGATTTCAGGGAGGGCTGTGTAGCGTCCTAGACTTCCTTCTAGTGAAAGAGATGGTAACTGAATGCTTTAAGCGTCGCCCAAACTATGGGAGAGCAAAGATATTCCTACTCACGTTGGCAAATGCATTGACTATTTTTACTTTCTACGGTTTGTCTTCCTTGGATTATTTATATGCAAGAGAGAAGCTTCACTGGGCACTGCGGGAATATTCTCTATTCTCAGGCGCTAGTACATTGATAGCGTTTATTGGTTCATTTTTCGGGATAGCCCTTTTCCAACGGGTTATGGGCGTGGGGGATGTGGTTTTGGCAATCGCGTCCTTCATTTCTTCGGTGGGAGACTGCTTGATCAAAACGTTCGCGGTGACTACATGGCACATGTACTTTGGTAAGTATTAGAAAAAATTACATTCGTTTTCACAAGTCACAAACAGCATTTAAAAAGATACAGTAGTTCCAGATTTTACGAACATCCTGTTAATGGCATAGTTTCAGCGTACAAAATACGGTTCTTATTATTACCAGTCATCCCATAGGCAACTGTGAAGATTCGAGGAAATGTAGTGCACCTACCCTATCACATACCTGGTCTGCCACATAAACCGAACTTTACTGTCGCGCAGCGGGGTAAAAAACGACAAAATTGATTGAACCGGCTGACATTTCGACTAGGTATAGGTGTCATCCAGTTTGGTCATGCATTTGTTTTTGTAGGTAAAACAATAAAACATTTGAGTGTTTGGCCTTCCCTGACCCTGCAGCTGTGGAGCGTTTCGTATGAATAATGATAACGGCTAAATGAGATCTTATTAACTTTGGCTACCTACCTACTTGAATGTAGTTACTTAATGGTTATCACATGAAATACCTCAGCTCTAACGTAGTTAGCTACTATATTTAATGGTAGTGACATTAACTCATACTTAAAAAAGCGGCCAAGTGCGTGTCAGACCACGCACAACAAGGGTTCCGTGCCTATTAAAAAGGTCGGACGACCTTACCTGACCTACCCAATAACGGCTAAATGAGATCTTATTAACTTTGGCTACCTACCTACTTGAATGTAGTTACTTAATATGGTTATCACATGAAATACCTCAGCTCTAACGTATTTAGCTACTATATTTCATGGTAGTGACATTAAACTCATACTTAAAAAAGCGGCTAAGTGCGGGTCAGACCACGCACAACAAGGGTTCCGTGCCTATTAAAAAGGTGGGACGACCTTACCCGACCTACCCAATAACGGCTAAGATGAGATCTAAAACCTTTGAACCGATCTTGTTCAAAAAAATTTTCGCAAAAAGAATTTAATAAACCCTCTGTCTATGATTTTTTTCATATTTTTAAAATTCACGGTTCAAAAGTTAGAGGGGGACGGACAATTTTAGTGACTTTCGGGGCGATTATCTCCGACTCTATTCATTTAATCAAAAAAATTGCTTAGGAACCTTATATTTATTTTGAAAGGCCTGTCGATTGATGTGCCACACGTGGCACATCAATTATTTTTGTACAATTGTCATTATTTTTGTCATTTAATTACGAAACTATGTAGCGGCTAACAAAATACACCTATCCTCAAAATTTTATTCAAATACATCGATAGTTTCCGAGTAAAATGCCTGTGACATAGGTACGGACGGACAGACATGACGAATCCATAAGGGTTCTGTTTTTTGCCATTTGGAACCCTAAAAATAAAGCAAAAACGTTTTTTAAGAGGACCACATAAGCTGAAGCGTATTTTGCAAAATGCTTCCTTTTTCATTCAAGATAACGACGTAACTATTAGTATGTAATTATTCAAAAACTGATAACATACCTAATTAAATAATCATTTCTTAACCTCTGAATCATTTTTCAAATAAAAATTTCGGCGCACGGCGTCTGTGCAGCGTGCTTTTTACGTCTTTAAAAAACTTGCTTGTTGGCCCTCTGGCCAATTTACGCACTGGCATCGCCAAGCTAATGGGTCCGTGCCGGCCCGGCTTGTAGTTTAGTCCATTAAAAAAAAAAACGTCTTTAAAATAAATATACTACTTACGGCATCGTAGGTCCTACAGCAATGATTTTTTAAATGGTTATTGGTATTAATCCTGTTTTCACCACAAAAATTAAGAAAACTCGGAAGGTGTTTTATCAACTTTTTTAAATGAATCTTTGATTTTCAATCATGTCAGCCCCTCGTAAAAGATTTGGTGATGTGAATTGTAATCATTCATGTACCAAATGATTCTTGTTTACTGAAAAATTGACAACCGAAACGACACTTCTCACTGCAAAATTTGAAAAAGACTCCAAAGAAAACTCATTTATTTTAGGTTTAGAAACAGAAAATGAAAATTTGAACCATGTTAGCCCCTAGTTTAAGAAATGATTATTTAAGTACCTACGTTATCAGTTTTTGAATAAATACTAATAGTTACGTCGTAATTTTGAATGAAAAAGCAAGTATTTTGAAAAATACGTTCGTCTGAAGGCGTAAGGACCCTTAATTTCAAATCTTGTGTGATGATTTTTGTGATATTATATTATTTACTCTAGCACTAACAATGATTAAAATAAAATACAAGGAAAATCATATACAACCCCATTTATTGAATCTATTATATAAGGGGCACTACCGGGAATAACGCTAGGAGGATGATGATGATTATATAATGACAGTCTTCATAATTTAGGTACAGTCACCGGCATCAATATCTGCCGAAACAAAGCCGGCAAAAATATCTGACACGTCCTTATGGCATTAGACATAGAGTCGTGTCAGATATTTATGCGTGCTATGTTGTGGCAGATCTTATAGCTGGTGACTGTACTATATGTGCTATAACAGAATCATCTACATAGTTGAAATCGAGCTGATGATAGGATACTGCGTACGAATTTTATTTCGCCTTAAAAACAGTCATTCATCATACATTAAATGTTTATGAAGCAGAAACGTCCGCTAACGAAATTTGGAATTTCGATCATAGTGGAAAATTGAAAAATTATTCGCCACGAGCGGAATTTGAACCCACAACCTCTACAATTAGACCAGCGGCTGAACAAAAATGGGTTTTTACATCATTAAAGTTTTTTCTTTTTTTATATGTTGTTGGAGGCATGTTAAATAATACTTATGTAAAAAGTTAGAAAATTTCAGGTGGAGCGTTCGGCTATATTAAAATATTTTAGTTTTTGCCAATAACTATGTCAATATTGAATTAGAGTTACAAAAAACTGTAACATATCCAATAACACTTTAATTTATATATACAACTAGCTTTTGCCCGCGGCTTCGCCCGCGTAGTAAAAGTAATTTTCCAATAATTGTTGAATTGCTACGCCGCCAACTAACCTACTACTACTAACTTCCCCTACTAATAACCCTTCGTCATAACCCATTATGGTAAATTAATTTTTATTTACTATTTGCCCGTGTGGTGGCGGGTTACAATTTCACCACCCTCTTTCTTCCCGTGTGTGTCGTAAAAGTCGATTAAGAGAGCAGGGTTGAAGTGTGTTGTGGGTGATGGGCTAACAACCTAAGCAATATCACTTTTTGTCGATCTTTTATACCCACATTCATGCTAAAAACGGCGCTGGAACATAAAGTTCATGTGCTGTGCCTGCCCTGTATGTACGTATTTCTGTTATTAAATTTACAATCATGATTAATGAGAATCTGTCCTCTGGAATAAAAGCTACTTTATGTTCATGAACACTAATGTTGAAATACCAAAATATCTCCACGAATTTCAAGTCAAATTTGTGGCCTGGACATTGCTATATAGGCTTGTTTCCTAAGATTTTTTTTCCATGCTTTTCGAACCAGTATTTAACATATATACCCAAAAATTTGTTTTAATTTAACGGCGGCCAAAATGCTTAACTTATTAAAAGTAAGCAGATCTTCGTGCAGCACCTTGAATGTACTTATTACGGATGCAGGCACTTTCCCAATGTCTCCTACCCTCCCGTCCCGCCGCGCCGCCCGCACTCGCCTAGGTACCGATTGCTGACGATCGAGATGGCACCAAATACAAACTTTAAAACCTATAACCCTATATAATGCGGGTCTCGTTCCATACCTCAAAAGCAAAAATAGAACCCTTATTTATAGGATCACGTGTGGCTGTCTGTCAGTCCGTCTGTTACAACCGATTTGCTACGAAAAAAACTGGACCGATTGATTTGCTATTTGGCACAAATATTTTCATGAATTTTCATGTCCACAACATTACATTTCAACATCTATGTGATTTTCGTTATTAACGTCCCAAAAAACCGTAATAACAACGCCCATATTGATATTTAGACGCCACGTTGGAATGTAAAACAATAGATGGCGATGTTAATTTTCAGATTTTGTCACCACATGTCTCCTTTTAGGGGTTGAATTCTCAAAAAACCGGAAACACTTGTTTACTCATTTATCGTTAGGAATTATCCTGTGAATTCTCGAATAAAATTGTCTAACTAATCTTTTTCTCCATACAAACTTTGGACCTCCTTTTTAACCCCTTTAGGTGTAATTATTTCAAAAACGCTGAAAGCACTTTATTTGTATATGAATAAGTAATCTGTCCACAAAGTTTTAAGTACGTAGTAGCTAAAAATAAGTTTCCCTTATACAAAATTTGGACCCTCATTTAACCCTCTTAGCAGTGAAACTTTATAAAACGCTGAAATTACTTTTTTTGTATCCTAATAAGTTATCTTCCTAAAAAGTCTTAAGTCTCTAGTTCAATAAATAATGTTTCCCCTCCATAAACATTGCATCCCTATTTAACCCCCTTAGGGGAAGAATTTTATAAAACGCTGAAAGTACTTTTTTGTAGCTTAGTAATAATATTCCTACAAAGTTTCAAGTCTCTAGTACAAAAAAATATGTTTCTCCCATACAAACTTTGCACCCCTTTTTAACCCCCTTTTGTTATAGGATTTCCAAAAGTCCCGTCTTATCCCTTGCCTACGTCATAAAAGGAAGTTCTGGTGTAAATATCAAGTTTGTAGTCCCAGTTGTTTTGAATACAAACTTTGCACCCCTATTAAATCTCCTTAGGGGTGGAATTATAAAAACGCTAAGGATATTTTTATTTGTATCCTAATAAATAATCTTCCTACAAAGTTTCAAGTCTCTAGTTCAATAAATAATGTTTACCTCATACAAACATTGCACCCCTATTTGACCCCCTTAGGGTTAGAATTTTCTAAAACGCTGAAAGAACTTTCTTTGTATCTTAATAAGTAATATCCCTACAAAGTTTCAAGTCTCTAGTACAAAAAATAATGTTTCTCCCATACAAACTTTGCACCCCTATTTAACACCCTTAGGGACAGAATTTTCAAAAATCCCGTCTTATCCCTTGCCTATGTCATAAAAGGAAAATCTGGTGTAAATTTCAAGTTTTTAGACACAGTAGTTTTTAATTCAAACTTTGCACCCTTATTTAACCCCCTTAGGGGTAGAATTTTATACAACGCCGAAAGTACCTTTTTGGTATCAATAAGTAATCCTCCTACAAAGTTTTAAGTCTCCAGTTCAATAAATAATGTTCCCACATACAAACTTTGGACCCCCATTTCACCCCTTTAGGGATAGCATTTCCAAAAATCCTGTTCTATCCCCTGCCTACGTCATAAAAAGAAGTTCTGGTGTAATTTTCAAGTTCCTAGTCCCAGTAGTTTTGAATACAAAATTTGCACCCCTATTTAATCCCCTTAGGGGTGGAATTTTCTAAAACGCTGAAAGAACTTTTTTTTTGTCTTAATAAGTAATATCCCTACAAAGTTTCAAGTCTCTAGTACAAAAAATAATGTTTCACCCATACCAACTTTGCACCCCTATTTAACACCCTTAGGGATAGAATTTCCAAAAATCCCGTCTTATCCCTTGCCTGCGTCATAAAAGGAAGGTCTGGTGTAAATTTCAAGTTCCTAGTCCCAGTAGCTTTGAATACAAAATTTGCACCCCTATTTAATACCCTTAGGGGTGGAATCTTCTAAAACGCTGAAAGAACTTTTTTGCATCTTAATAAGTAATATCCCTACAAAGTTTCAAGTCTCTAGTACAAAAAATAATGTTTCGCCCATACAAACTTTGCACCCCTATTTAACACCCTTAGGGATAGAATTTCCAAAAATCCTTTCTTATCCCTTGCCTACGTCATAAAAGGAAGGTCTGGTGTAAATTTCAAGTTTGTAGTCCCAGTAGTTTTGAATACAAACTTTGCACCCCTATTTAACGCCCTTAGGGGTGGAATTTTGTAAAACGCTGAAAGTGCTTTTTTTGTATCTTAATAAGTAATCTTCCTACAAAGTTTTAAGTCTGTAGTTCATAAAATAGTGCTTCCCCCATACAAACTTTGGACCCCCGTTTTACCCCGTTAGGGGGTGAGTTTTGAAAAATCCTTTCTTAGTGCTCCCCTACACCTTATAAGGAACCTACGTGCCAAATTTGGAATCCGTAGACCCAGCGGTTTGGGCTGTGCGTTGATATGTCAGTCAGTCAGTCAGTCAGTCAGTCAGTCAGTCAGTCAGTCAGTCAGTCAGTCAGTCAGTCAGTCAGTCAGTCAGTCAGTCAGCTTCTTCTTTTATATATTTAGATATTGTATTTTTAGAAATCTGGAACTTCTGCATTTAGGTGAACATAAAAATGCAAATTATTTTGTAAATAAAGAATTAGAGTAGCTGATATTGCAAAATTACGATATTGTCGATCCACTTAACATATTGGAAAAAGTAAGAAATGTAGACAATCGGCTTGTCTAGATATTGATTTCCGGTTAAGCAGTATAGCCAATATTGAATTAAAGTTTGTAAAGTTAATAGTAAACGATCATGACAATGATCTCAGTTACCAAACAAAAGTAAAGAAAAATAAACTTACGGCGACACTAAATATTGATACTTAAGTATTCCGCTCGTAAATTAATACATTTAAAAAGCGCGGCATGTAGCCGCGCGCCGCGCTGTGCACTGTCACAGCAGGAAGCGATCAACGCAACGGTAGAGGAGTGTCCTTGATTGCGTCCACGATCCATTAAAAAATCCGCAAAGCATGTTTTAAATAAATATCAATGGAAAAATGTTATTTCGTTATACGTATTTCGTTATACATGTCACATAATTAAAAAATATTTTAGGGAATGCCCTTTATACAAATGACCATTCTCCCATGTTTTGTTACACCTTTAAGTCAGCTGCAGCTGCATAAATACCTACTAACAAATTACCCACATGTATTTTTTTGCGACGTGGGCAACAGTAAGCTATTGTTTTGCACAATTTACCTTAAAATTAAATTGTTTTTTGTATATCCAGGATGTAGGGTCATTTCGCCGGTTAGCGTGCCGGTTAACTACCTAACCTAATTTAGTGTGCCGGTTTGCGACCACTCGGGTGTATAGGTGAACCGAGAGGATATTTTCTCGTTTTTTAAATAGATTCCTGCTTAATAGCTGATTTACAAATTGCGTACGGATCGATGTTTTTTAGAGCCTGTTTAAACTTTAAATGTTGTCCTTAAGGTGTCGTTAACCGAAGTTGATCGCGTAACCGGCGTAATGACCCTATAATATGGCGAGGTGAGTCTATCATACATGACGGCGAGTAAGAACCAGGATAAGCAGAAATAATAAAAATATTTGTGAACATAACATGTAACAATAACAGTAAAAATAAGTACCTAATTGTAACTTTTTTTAACGTTATCCTACCTACCTACGTTACCTTGTTGCCTACGCAAACCTGAAAAGGCTCGTGGCGAATTTTTATGTTTTTACTCAAATCGAAAAAACACCGCAAACCTAGTATAAAAAAAGAACTGTGAATATTTTGAATTAAGAAAGAACTATTTTGTGTATTTAAGTATGTTTAAAAATAATAAAGGTACAAAAACTTTTGAAAAAGATTACTTTTTGAATAAAGTATGTTTTCTGTAAACTGTTAACTGACCCAGACTCGAGGTTCATAGTAACATGTAAGAGAAAACAAATAAAAGTGGTTAGGTTCTGCCTACTTTGACTAATAAGATTTCTTTTAAAGTTGTTTTAGAAACGATTTTTATGACATATTATTTTCATTTCAATCTGATCACTTTTTTCCATACATTTTACTATACAACTCAGTTCTGGGTCAGCTTTCACATATTTTTTCCTCAAAATCTAAAGATAATATCTGTTTGAAATATACACATTAATACGCAAACTAGTTTTTTCAACAAAATTTCGATTTTTTTTTGTCGTAGGTGTGCGTTGTCCTTTAAAACTTCGTTATCAGACGTTTCTTTCTGCTTAGTATACCTACATTAAATTCTCTCGAATTTTTAAATAGTACGGCGGAAATAGGCCAATATAGATGTCACGTGGCCATGGGTCTTCTTTATACCTAAAACTGGTATGGATGTGTTCCTTGTTGTCTCGAGAGTACGAATTTATTGGTTTTAGTTAAGTGAGAGGGGGACAGACATAGCTGTCACGTCACAAAGATGGCGGCTGACGGTCATTGATTTTTGTTCAAATCTCGGGTTATATTTCTGATCGGTTCGTGTGAGGTGTCATTTGAAATCATATTTAATGTTCTATAATTCATTCATAATCATAATAATTTATTAACAAAACCAATTTACACGTCAATCGTCTTCACGCCCGTGTATACTTCTTTTCATTCGAGTGCAAGTTATGGTTGAATTTGGAATCATTCGCACGTGGTGATTCGTTACATTACCTTTCTAGCAACAGCGATATGTAAACATATTTTTTCTCTAGATTCTATATGCATATATACACGATAATCATCATATATATTTTCAGTTTGTCGACTGATTTATATATTGTGGACTATGGAGCTGCAAGTCGTTGCAGTTTTGCAGGCAACAAGTTCGAACAGAACAACACGGCCCGAAGACGAGCGGCGAGGCTCGCGGGGCCCAAAGCCCGGAGCGTCCCTCCAAAGCGCGCACTCGGATACTCTCTCCTGCTGGCCGAAGGCGTCCCTTCAGAGCGTGTTTTTCACGCGAGTTCTAAGAACAAGGACCCCGAAGGGCGAGCTCACGCGGACATTTCACTACTCCAAAGTACTACAAACACACCTGAGGGCCGAAGGCCCGAAGAGCGGGCCCACTTAGACTTTTTAGTACTCCTACAAGCAATCCTGAGGGCCGAAGACCCGAAAGAGAGCAGCATGGCACGCGAGGCGGCAGGTCGAGCTCTGCGTAGGGCCGAAGGCCCGAAGCGTTCCTTCAGAGCGGGCTCTCCACGCAAGCCGGAGGGCCAAAGGCCTGAAGGCGGGCCCACGCGGACACTTTATTACTCCTTAGTGTCCCACAAGTGAATCTGAGTGCCGAAGGCCCGAACCTTCCCTTCAGAGCACGCTCTCTACGCGAGTCCGAGGGCCAAAGGCCTGAAGTGACCATCCAGAGTGCACTCTGGATGGTCTGGTCCTGAATGTGTTACAAGCGAACCTCACGGCCGAGCTCTGCGTAGGGCCACAGGTCTGAAGCGTCCCTTTAGAGCGCGCTCTCCACGCGAGCCTGCGCTGACAACTTGAGGGCCGAAGACCCGAAGGAGAGCGGTATGGTAAGCGAGGCGACAGGCCGAGCTCTGCGTATAGGGATGAAGCTCTGTTGCGTCCCTTCAGGGTGCGCTCTCGTACACCATACCCGCCGAGTGTTTTACAAGCGAACGTGAGCGGCAAGGCATATGAGCCTGAGCTCCATTTAGGGCCGATGCCCGAGGGCCGAAGGCCCGTACGGCAAGCCAACGCGGACGCACACTCCCCATACTCTTTCACATACAAGACTCAAACACTCACCAATTGGATACAGACTCCGTTCATGCAACGTTTCAGTTACAAATCTCTCTCCCGCTTTTCGCTTCCCATAGCAGTTATTCACTTCTCTATTGCGAGGAAATACTTAACCAAAAGAAGTCAGATTTGGAAAGTACAAGTCAAAGTACAACACAGGTAACTTCGGGCAAAAACTAGTCCTACTACTACTATAAATTCGAAAATTTGATGTTTAGATGTTTGTTACTCAACCACGCTTAAACGGCTGAACTGACTTGGATGTAATTTTGCACAAAGATAGTTAATAGCCTAGATTAAAATATAGGATAGTTTTTAACTCGGGTCTACGCAGACCAAACGGCGGGCGGAAGCGGAAGCTAGTTTGTCTAATAAAAGCTGCTTGTGTTCATTGTTTTTTCATTTATTATCAGTGTTATACTATGAACTAGACTTATTTTACTCACCCGGGCGTAAATTGGCAATAACAATCTCACTTGACACCCAAAAGAAGACTACACCAACAAAATCTATATTTTTTGGAAAGCTTATAAAATGACCTATCTGTTTTATAATATCTTTAATTGCACTAAAGTTATTGTTTATTGAGTTACAAGTGAGTTTTATCAGTACTCATGCAAACGCGCGCGGTAATATAATAATTTTTTTCCCTGGTAATGTTGATTTTACGTCATAGCGTTCGGAGAATCAATTATAGTACGTTTAATATGCTTGCTAATGACCCCTCAAACGAAGCAATCAGTAAAAAAGAACCCGAGAATAGAACAAAAATCGATGACCGTAGGCCGCCATCTTTGTGACGTCAAAGCTATGTCCGTCACCCTCTCCCTTAACTAAAACCTGTATATTCGTACTCTGGAGACAACAAGGAACACATCCATACCAAATTAATATTTGTTTTTTAAGCAGTAACGCTGCTAAAGAAAATTATAAATTTTTAAATGAAAGGAAAAATTGAAAAATTTAATGCTCCGAGCCGGATTCGGTTTAAAAATTTATAACATCCATACCAGTTTTAGGTATATATAGAGAGAGAGAGAGGGTAAGAGAGAGAGATACACGAAAATCGTGAAGGAGACGTCTTTTTGTGATTTTGCCACCGTACTATATTAAGTATGGGAAATCGTCAATAACTGGCCACCTCATACTATCTAAATAATATAAATACATACATATGTATATCACGCCTATTTTCCGGAGGAGTAGGCAATGATCACGGATTTCTACTTGTTACGATCTTGACAAACTTTTCTTGCTTGATATACTTTCATTACATTCTGCTTACAAATAATATTTGTAATCAAAGAATATATTTCTCACTGTTTTGGTATAAAATATGCTCCCTACAAACAATCTAGATAATTTTGTCTTATCACATACTTTCTAAGTTTTCTTTAATAAGCAGAAACGGCAAATTTTAAGTGTTAACGTAAATTTGAATGTTTAATTTAATAGCGTTAGGTCAAGTCAATACGCCGATTATCCGACCAGCACTGCTGTCACACATCGGCACTTATTTTAAAGTCTATAATAAATTAAATGCACATAATGGGTAAACAAACAAATGCATGATTTGAAAGGCAAAAGCAGCGCTTGCGCGGCAGTGCGGGTAGGGCGGGGCGAGGTATCGCTCTTTAGGTCAGCTACGATCGGCTCCCGCGCGCCGCCGCCGGCGCGTTGTAGGGCCAGCGCGGCGTGGTTATGAATTTCGCGCCATTTGAAATAGATTATACTACTATAATGCAAGCAATTCACAGAATTTTCTAACTTTTTATAATATGGCTGCATATATATTTTTATAGTATTAGACTTATCTATACAGACTCTAATTCAATATTCGATCTTACAGGACAAAAAACGCATATTACTTTTATAGCATGTATCCTATTCTTCTACATTTTTAACTATTTAAATTTTAAATTTAAACTTTAATTCAATATCGACAAAGTAATACCCTAATTCTGGTTTGACAAAAAAGCTGCTTAAAATTTTTTCAACAAACTTAATAACATATAGCGTCATACATATTATAAATGATGAAGCTAAAATTTTTCACTTAAATTCAATATTCACAAACTATAAATAAAAATACATAAATACCTAATTTATACCTAACGCTCGCTCTAACTTTTCATCATATTTAGCAAATATGCTTAAAAATATGTGCCATGTCATATAAGCATCACTTTTCCCTATTTAGAATTATAAAAACTTATAGGGCAAAAATCCGGTCCAACTACTCGTCTAAATACGTCCATCGCTGTCCCAATTGAGCTACCGTGTGGGTCCGCTAATGGCGACGAATCTTGCAATCCCTTCCACTATTGTATTTACACCTTAGGGAGGCTCGTAGCGACATCTACCGCGAAGTTATTGCAACTTCTGAAACGGCACCAAACGTCTCAAGTTACATTGAGAATCGTTAGTAACAATGCGCTACCCCATTTTTAACATTAAATGTTTATGAAGTTTTTCCCGCTCGTGGCGAATAATTTTTCTATTTTCCACTATGATCGAAGTCATCCATCATCTTCCTAGCGTTTTCCCAGTTGTACCCTAATGGGGCCCTGGGTCCGCTTTGAACAGAGCCGTAGCTAGAGATGCAACCAAAAACCTTGGTGCAAAAAAACTTGGCCCCTAAACTTCATTCCCGAAGATGGCAGAAATTTTCGCTAGTTAAATGTGAGGTTTGCTGGTCAGGGTGCGAGCGCCCCCCTGAGCTTAGGTGCGCTGGCGCACGGCACCGTTTGGCACTTCGGTAGCTACGCCCATAGCACCTAATCCCAAGGTTTGGCGTATTCATAATGGTTATTTGAAGTAACATTTCATCTTTTCAGCTTCAGCAGTATCATTCCTCAGGGTATTATCGGCCCCATTGATAAGGTCCCACTTGTCAAAAATGTTGCCCCTGGAAGACATGGCGAAGGTGTTCGCCCTCCTCTGTACGATGGAGGCGCTGTGCCCGATCGTGGCTCCCGTGATGTACAATACGCTTTATGGATATACACTTAACGTGTTCCCGGGCGCCGTCTATGTACTAACGGCGGGTATATTTCTGGTGTGCGCTGTTATGGTAGGGTGAGTATAAAACTAATTTATAGAGGGTGGGGCTAGCATAACTTGCGACCCCGCTACGTGATGCGAAACGAGATAATCTAATGAACCACCTTCCTCTTTGACGAGTTGGGAAGAAATAAACCGCGCGACTCCTAACTTGGCAGCCAGTTGTGACAGCCCCCCAGAAACGTGTATATATATTTTTTTGGGGATAAATGTTTCCTAATGATACTTAGGAAACATCCACGACTCAGGAACAAGTATTCGTGCTCATCACACAAATAAATGCCCTTACCGAGATTCGATCCCGGGACCTCCAGCTTCGTAGGCATTGTCACTACCAACTAGGCTACAGAAGTCGTCTAGTTAAGTCGTTATTGGCATAGCCATAGCCATGGCATAGCAACCATCTTAGGCCCGCAGGTGCCGCAGGCTACACTTAGGTATACAAGTATACCCCGTGCCCAAATAATTTTAATAGTGTACTTCTGAGGCCCTAAGGAGTAAAAAAATACATATAAAGTGATTTTTCAACACAATTGCTCGTAACGTACCTCTTATTGTGTCGCTTTTAGGCTCATAATCCTGGATATTAAAAACGCGTGTTTTATAACATTACAACACTTGTGTGTTATGGTTATATCCCGATTAAGTCACGTTGGCACCTTGCAGGTTGATATATGCATGAACACGGTGCATTCTTAAATTAACCGGGTTGTACAGAATGTACAGCTATTTTTTTAATTTTCTGCAAATGGATTCTTACTCGACTAATCAAATTAAATCCTTTTTGTTAATTAATTGACTATTTATTTATGTATATAATATGGAAACGTTTAATTTAGTAAAACTATTCACTTTTCATAACATTTTACATGAATTAAATACAGATAACATTTTAAAACGAAAATATAATTTCATTTTGTATTGGCTGTTTAGAGATTTCTGTGCCCACACTGCGCAAACTTCACGAAAAAAAAAACACTGTTGGGCGCCCTTATAGGATAGGTTATTTATTTCACAAATATTTGTAAAATTTATTTATGCGTGTTTGGTTATTATCAAACATGTTGACTCGTGGTGACTAGAAAAGTGATAAATAGAATGGACGCCACTGGAAATTCTTGGCGATGTGCAATTGTGAGTAAAAACCTGTTGTCATCTTAATGATTTGGTTAATGTAAAGTAAATAATTTGGCAGGCCTATAACATTTTCATCTTATGAAAATGATTTTTTCCTCGCAAAATGTGTTGAAAAACGTCGTATGATACGCGTGAGCTTTGATAATTACATCCTCGGCTTCCTTATCACGCTCACCTGCGGTTCGCGTGAACAATTTCGCCTCTGATGTAATTATCAACCTACCTCACTTGTATCACAATGTACTATTGCAGTGCCCTACACGGTATCATATTGTAATCCTTTTCTGTAATAAGTAAGTTAGGTTAATTTACAATGCGATATTGATATGCAAGAAACATATCCGCAATCCCGTACAACACTGAACACGGTGGAAAAAGACGAAAAGACATTGTTTGCCTACAAAATTCCCATAGGAAATGAGTATTCGCCTCCAGATTTTACGTTTTCTTGGGTCCGTTCCTTTACAACAGGTTAAATGCCAAGTTAGATCTATACTCGCTCATCTGTACTAAATCTAAGAAAACTCTCCGAGATGCCCTTCACAAAATGTCGTACGAAGACTCAGAGAACCTATTTATTGTTCTAAAATGAATCTTAATTTATATAAATATTATAAAATAAATACTTTGTATAGTAATTAAGTTTTGTACTGTATTGAAACGTAGATTTTTATGGTTTGCAAAGGGTTATCCTAGTTCAGGCTCTCGCAAAAATGTATCCCTTAATATAATATTTTAGTATTAAGCCATTATTCTGTAAAATACGTTTTTAATAATAAATGAATATCAATATGAATATATGAATATAAGCTGAGTTCGGCTCGCCGCGCGAAATTGCGCCAGTGCGTAAACGCGGCTGTCGTCGTTGGCCTTGAAATTGTGAATTATTTATTTATTGGCAATCTTCGTGTTGCGCCCTTGCGCCCCAAAGTCAGTGTCTAAAGGATTACTAGCTGTCCATTGTCCATGATGTCTGATGTCTCATTTGCAGTAAGAAAATTTTCCCTGCACGGCTATCACAGGATAGGCCGCGAGCTGTCACGGCCAGATAGACTAAGCGTTCTAATTAGAAGGAGACTGATAGTCTATCTCGCCGCGACACAGCTTGCGGGCCGTCCACTGATAGCCGTGCTGTAACTAGTTAGTACTTAAGGCGCCGTAGGTTCAGCGAAAAATATCGTCTCAGGGGGTGCGGCCCCCGCGCGCGCGGGGATGCTCCGCCCGCACGTCTCCCGCCGTCGCGCATAGTGGAAGCACACAGTACAGAGTAAACAGTACCGCAACGAAGCGGCTAATTCATATTCTAGTTTAGACGCGCACTACCGCGGTTTTTAGAACTAAAGCAAAAATTGTAGTAACTTCACAGACCGGAAAGTAAATGGGTTGCCAGTTGCCAACCATGTGTGTAGTAAAAAATAAAGGGAGCACGAGTCGCTCGACACAGGTCCGTCCCCGAACGCAGCTCGCTGAGCACTGAGCGGGCGGCGGCCGGTAGTCGGGCATGAGTAGGTTCACGGTTATCGATGTTTTCGAATTATTATTTTTGATTGGAATTATAAAAAAAAAATGTATTCACTGATTACCATCTAAAATACAAATACGCAATTTTTGATGCAAGTTTCATGTAAGTAGCAAGTTTAAAAAAAATGTAATATTGTTTTAAAGAGTGTAAATAGAGGTATGTTGGCGATTTTTTTTTATCGAGCGAAAATTGCATAATCATGTTTCTAAACACTGATCTCCCTGCAGTAAAGCCTCGAGATTAGTAAACGTATTTTTTCTTAACCAAATTATTATAAACAGACGCATTATATTGTTTCAAAAACTCTGTTCGCTTGACTTCGCTGAACCCACGGCGCCTTAAATTGACCCATCATGGTTGGCCTGACACCGTTCGGTAGAACGCGACTGACGCGGGTCCATATTGGCTGCCATAAAATTTGTTGTCCTATTTTTTTGTGTACTAACGTATTGTAGTCATAATCATCGCTAGTCCTAATTTCTTTCGTCTTAACTTGTTTGTTCCTAAATTTGTGTAACTATCATTGGAAGTCATAATGATCAGTTGTCCTAGAAATTTACTTCATAATTTCAGTACTAAGAACTTTCTTAGTAACACAGTCATAACAGTTTTCTTCATAACGGACATAAATCATAATTTTGTTAGTCCTAATATCGTAACTAAGAGCATACGACATCAAGTCCTATTTTTTTTTCTCTTAATGAATAAGCGCTTTCGCTAAGCAAATTAAAAAAACATAGGTTCTGGCGCTTCGCCGGCCGCTGCCGCGGCACGCCCGCTTCGCTCACTCGGCTCGCGCCCGTAGGTTCGCCGTACACCTAACACTCCTCCTCGCTTCGCTCGTCGTCGTACCTACACGGACCTGCCATAGACAGGCGGCTTGCTTAGCGTCTCGCTAGAGCCTTATGGCCTCCCCTCGCGCCTTGCGACAAAATCAAACACGTTTAATTACTTCAATAACGACAAGTAACATTTTTGTTGAAAAAAATATGAAAAACAAATTTAGGAATTAAAAATGTATGACTAATGTCATTATGAATTTAAATAAAACGGACAAGTGAGTGTTATGATGAAAAAAAATATGAAAAGAAATATGGAAGGATATGAGAAATTTATGATTATTGTCATTATGACTTCGAGTGGTTATGACTTACGATCGTTAGGAATAAGAATTATTAGGACTAACGATTATTATGGCGTAAAATTTTATGAAGAACATTTTCGGACTTCCGATAATAGGACTTAAAAAATTTGGTGAACAAAAGCGCCCCCGACTGACGCTCTATATTGTGTCTTATCGCGTGATAATGCCGACCATGATACGGGGCAAACAACTGGTAAAACCAGCCTATTTATAAAAACAACCTGTCCGAATACTCTTAAAGTGTCGGGATATCGAATTTAAATTGCATACCTACGGTTGACGATAAAACAAACGACCATCGGCAATACCATCAGGTACGAAAATTGTTGTTTTTTTTTTCCTCCTTACTTTCCAAGTTGGGCCGCGAAGGGGCCCTCAACTAATTACCTATAGCTACGAGGGTTGTTTGATAACTACCCGTTTATGAAAAAAACAATCAGTCGTTTTTGTAAATATGCATTTATTTTTCTACGTAGTCTCCTTTTAACTCTTTACATTTATTCCATCTATACTCAAGCTTCAATAAACCATCTAAAAAGTATGATTTCGGAAAGTCATTAAAATAGGCCTCTGTGGCGGCAATGACTTCGTCATTTGATCTAAATCGCTTACCACCGAGCCATTTTTTCAGGTTGGGAAACAAAAAGAAATCGCATGGGGCCAAATCTGGAGAATACGGGGGGTGAGGCAATAGTTCGTATCGTAATTGTTTAATTTTGGCCATCACGACTCTGGACGAATGAGCTGGGGCGTTATCGTGATGAAACAGTACTTTTTTCTTCTTTAAATGGGGTCGTTTTTCCTTCAACACAGCTACAAATTCATCCAATAAATTGGCATAGTACTGCCCTGTTATTGTTCTTCCCTTTTCTAAGTAGTCAATATGTATAATACCCTGCGAATCCCAGAAAACGGTGGCCATGACCTTTCCAGCCGATGGGACGGTTTTTGCTTTCTTTGGAGCAGGTTCACCCGGTAAATCCACTGCTTTGACTGCTCTTTCATTTCCGGGGTATAGTGGTGAACCCACGTTTCGTCTACGGTCACAAAACGACGCAGAAACTCCTTCGGGTTACGTTTGAACACTGCTAAACACTGCTCCGAAGTAGTCAGTCGGTTCCGTTTTTGCTCCTCCGTGAGTAAACACGGCACCCACCTCGCCGATACTTTCTTCATACCCAATTTTTCTTTATTTTATTAATTGGTGTTTTGTACTCGCTCAATTGAAACGTTAACAGCATCAACGATTTCTCGAAGTTTAATTCGGCGGTCGGCTAAAACGATATTTTCAATTTTTTTAACCATATCGTCTGTAGTCACCTCAATAGGGCGGCCTGGGCGATCCTTGTCAAAGACGGTTGTTCTCCCTCGCTTAAACTCGTTGTGCCAGTATCTAACGGTTGTCATAGAAGCATATTCATGGTAAATCGCCTGCATTCTTACTTTTATCTCATCACACGTTTTCCCTTCCAAAAACAAAAACATAATTACAGACCGATACTGGTCTTTCTCCATTTTAACAATTTTACATTCACGCTTCCACTGACGAATCGCTTTCAAATGAGAATAAACAAAAGACTGCGGTTTTTTTTTAATTTTCCCGCCGCTGAAGAATCGCTTAAAAAGGTGGTTATACATATTTTCGGCCAGTGATATTAGTACATTTAGAAAACGGCTACATATCAAACAGCCCTCGTATATGCAGAAAACATGCAAATCATGCAGTCCTGAACCTAACAACATACAAAAACTAACTACTACCTTAAATCTAATAACAAGAAACACCGCAGGGCGCGCAATCGACACCACACCTTAAGTCCGGCGCACAGGCCACGCCCCCCGCCCCGCCCCAGCCAGCCGCCATGGAGCAGCACAAGGCGAAGCGAGAGAGCGCGAGCCGTAGGCGAGACAGCATATAGCCGCTCGACCCAGACATAAACATAATATACAAACTTAAATCTAAGGTGCAAACCATGCACTATAAAACTAACTAAGTAATGTACTAACCTTAGAATCTAACATATAAAAAATATTCAACCAGAAAGGTAACATATACACAAGACATGTACAAGAAACGAACTAATAACAAAACCATAACAAGTATTGTACAAAATTAATTTTGTTTTTAAGCAGTAACGCTGCTAACGAAAATTACAAATTTCACTTGGTTAGTAGCGACGGGCCATGAACGCCTGTGGTCGCCGGTTCAAATCCGGGAAAATTGTCGTCGGGCTCTTCTCGTGTTGACGGTTAGTGATATTTTTTTTATTTTGTTTCAGGTTCGTGCTGTATTATGAATCGAATCGAACACCATATCAACCATTACGGGTGTCGCTTTAAATATAATTTAACCTTTCGGATGCCGATGTAAAAAAAACATTCAAATCATGACCTTGAAGTTAAAGTTGTAAGTTCGAACCGTTCTGGACGTATGCGGGACACTGCATACGAAAGGATAAGTAATAATTTAACCTAGTTACATTAGTGGCGTAAAGTGAGGTAATCAATAATTAAGTAATAGATATAATTGGGTGAAGGTACCAACAAATCACTGTGATAAAACAAAAATAACTGTCTCAGCTTTATTGCGATATTTATGTATATACTTTAGCCATCGTTCCAAGTAGGATTTTACCAATATATATTATACCTATAAGTAGGTAATAGATAGAATCATGTAGTAATTGTAATGACCAATATACAAATTGCCCTATAATAGTAGATTGTACAACAAGTGCATAAAACGCACCATTTTACGCGAGACGTTTATCCACCCGAGGGAGCTTGCGAGCGAGGATGGATATAAAATGGAGTGTAAAATGGGTTTTATGGACGAATTGTACACTCTACTTTTCACTTCGATTGCGAGGAAATGAAAACTAAGTTTTTTTCATGAAGTTCTATTGTGTACTTTGGCTGTTGATATCCTTGCCTTGGTCTTAGAATACTAACGAAACATAAAAATAAAGAGTTTATTCTATGAAGTTCAAGTTGCTCGTGGACCGATTGCCTTGGACTTCGACGAAGATTTTACTTTAGGTAATAGAGCATAAAAAGCGAATTTATGTCGCCTACACCTGTGTATAGCCGACATAAATTCGCTTTTTATACACTTTATCTTTTTACATAAAAGGCACTTTTTGAGCATGAGAAGTGAAATAGTACATAACGTATCTAGGGCAGTGAATTCGTGAATGCTCCAGATCGGAGGTGTTTGTGGCCAGAGGGGCTACCGGGAAATGAAAATGAACTTCGTTTGTGTATCTCCGTCTCTGTCGCACTTGCAGGTTCGAGCGACAGAGGGAGATATTCGAACGAAGTTCGTTTTCACTTCGCGGTAGCCCCTCTGAACCGAAGGTGAGGGCCATAAATATGCGCTCTGGGGCTTTACGAATTACCGCCCGTGGTGAGTACAAAATTTTACGTCTTCACCCGGCCAAAATGCGAGTTTTCGCGTACGCGCAGCGTGCAGTAAAACTCGCATTATGGCCAGGTCTGACGTCAAGTCTATTTTACACCTAACAATTTATCACAACAACCTTGAGACGCAGCTTTAAGATGGAAAGAGACAGCTGTTGTGACAAATTGATAAGTGTATAAGCCGGAAATGGGCGATAGGGCAAATTATACCAGTCATCAACATCACTTTAATTAATTAAACCAGTGCCTTGTGTAGTTCACCTACTTCTCATTTTATATGACCCAGTGCCTCAGGTAGTCGGTATATTTCTAATTAACTAGTTTTTAGGTACAGTCAGCGTCATATAGTTAGTACCAACCAAGTATTTCGTAACACCCTTATTCTTACAGTAATAAAGACGTATATCGAAATATTTGACTACCTTGGCTACTACTAACTACGAGTATATGACACTGACTGTAAGAATATCTGTGGTTTTGTAATATTTAGATTGTTTATTTTTTAAATACTGATTCAGATATTATTAAGTACTTAATTTTATGATGTGAGGATTCTGCCAGTTCTTAGCAGCACACGTTCCCACCCGGTGTGTATAGTATGTCCTCTCAGAACTGACGGGTTCGGATGAAATAGTTGCTTTGGCATAATAACGTGCAAGAGTAAGAGAGTGGTATCTACAAAGCCGAAGATTGTTTCAAGGTGGTTTCAAGTAATCTAATCTACTCACCTCACGGACTGTAGGTACCTATATTTTTATACCTGTTTGTAAGCGAAACATTTTTATAGTGAATAAATGGTTCGCATTTTTATGGATGCTATTTATTTCTTTAACCTTTTTTACACCAGTGTCAAATCCGGCGAATCAGCTCGAAATAGCTTGTGCGACAGAGACGGAGATACGACCTCAGTTTACTTAAATCAATAACGATTTTGTCCTTTATTAACATCTAGCATCAGAAATTTCATATGCCTTGAAGAAGTTAGTAAAGTATGAATTCGACATCGAGATAAAAATGGCTCATTTCCCGTTGTCATTCTGCCCCTTTAGCCAGGAGACAAAATAACAGTTTCTTAGATATTTTTAACCTCCGACAAAAAAGAGGGGTGTTAATTTAACGTGTCTGTCTGTGACATCGTAGCTCCCAAACGGATAACCGATTGGAATGCGGTTTTTTGTGTCATAGATAATTTTATCCAGTGTTCTTAGCCACGTTTTTGAGATATTGGACACGTCACTGGTTCCTGTCGAGCTGTTGCTAACAGATGTCGCGATATATAATTTCGATGGTTGCTCATCGTTTTACGCAAAACCGTGACGAGTACCAACATATGTTTCAAACTGCGGAAGCCGAAGAGCTTGCTACGTATGAATCGCAATCAATCTGCACTAAACAATGTTTCTTTTTAAAATGTAGTCCGAAAATATGCATAAAAGTGCTTTTTCGTGAATTTACGCAGACTAACGTAGCTAAATGTCACTTCGAAGTTTGTCATTGTCAAACATTTTGCATAAATCAAACTAGAGGGCGCAAAACTAAATCTAAAGTAGCGCCTCTATTAGGAAATAGCGAAACTAAATGTACTTGTGTCTGGCACTCTAGAATGTACGACGAATGCATCTGACTTTTTCACTCGTTACCTAATGTCATGCGGTAGCGCAGTGTTATACACTTTTGCTTAAATCTGTCTGTAATGCCATCGTTGAACCGGGTTCAAATCCCGGTGAACGTACATCTTTTTTGTTTTTCAATTTGGATTTCTAAACCAATATGACCGTCTAAACTAACTTAGATTTACTTGTAATGTGCAAAAATTTTTTTTTTTCATATTTAACTTGTTTAAGTTTTCTTGATAAGCATGATTTGTATCTAGATTATCCACAAAACCCCCTATATTTTTGGCGGACCTATTCTGTCATGTTACATACTACGTAAATATTATGATGCATAGGTATTTCATTTAAAAAGATGTTATGCCTTCATTTAATTGGAAAATCATGATTCATGAGTATCCGTAGGTTTACTGTTGAAAAATCAAAGTACTACCTTTATTCCACATGATATTAGACAAATCGTGCGTAAATCTTCAAGTCATTCGCGTCATGAAAACTATTTTGATAAACAAAAACATTTACACTGTTCCATTTGAAACACATTAAATAATCGAAATAACACTAGTAAGTACAATATTTATAAAGGAAGATAAAAGAGGTATTTTTCCTTACAAAAATCTAACGTTATAAGGAATAAGGTATCTATACTTAGGAAGTATATTGGTACTTTGATTTGTTATATCCATATTCACCCGCAGTTGCGGTACTACATAATTACAATCAGAGAGGCTACGTATTATTCACAAAATGTTTTGTATTCGCCCGTGACTCGCGTCTAAAATAATGACCTCAAAGTTGGTAACAATTTTGCGTTACCGGACGGACGAATTTAGTAAGCTTTGTGAATAATTGGCGAGTTTGTATATCAAAACTCTTAGTGGCCAGTCTCTCGAATCTGGACCTAGACCGCATCAGAAAGAGAGAAATATATCATTTGACAATATGGTACTGTTTTCGATGAACGTCAAAATTCAAAATTCGAATTCAACTTTTTCACGCGTTTACGTTTCTATACGTTTATGATGCTTTCACTCATTCATTACTAATCTTCAATGGTTGGGTTATGGGCATTTGCTTACAAAATTATTGAATGTCTTGTTTAGGTGAATATGAGATGAAACTTATCTGTCGAACCCACGACCGCCGTTTGACAGTCGCATGCCTGAACCACTATGCTACCGGAACGATTATTGTAAAGTGTTATTTATTTGTATGTTTGTATGTACGGTATAACCTCCGAAACCACTTATCCGATTATAAAAAATCTTTCACTGGTGATGCTTACTGGGGGGACATAGCCGTGCTTTATACGCAAGCTAACTTTATACGCAAAAAACGAACTCGGATTTTTAGACAGATTTGACTGCGTACTAAGTTAAATGCAGTTTTTATTCTTTCTAAAATCGGTCTGGGTGACTCCTTATAGCAAATTTCCGTGTCCCTTATAGTTTCGGATTGAATGTCACTCTGTATAATCTTCAAATCAGCTCACAAAATTTCCCGAAAATCGGTTGAGAAATATAGCTACCTACGACATATAGAGGAGAAGTCTAGACAGCCGGACATACGAAAGAATATTTATTTATTTAATCTTTGATTTGAACAAAAGAACAACTTATCGTACAAAAGGCGGACTTAAAGCCGTAAGCATTTATCAGTCAACATTTGGGCAAAGCAGACAAATTTTGGTCGGTGCAACTACAGATATAAACACACAGTGGTTATACATACATAATAAATAACGACAATAGACAAATAAATAAAATACATATAAATACCTTCATACAATATATATGTATATATATAAACAGACGAACATCGAGAACAGAAACACTAAAAATTTACGGCTCTGCTAGCAAACAACTTGCGTAAAGTAAAGATCTTTTAAACGCGAATCTGGAAATCTGGAATAATTGCCTAGCTGAAATGAAAATCTTCGTTCGTCTCGCTCGCTCGTTCAATTAAGTATATGGATATTGTTATCGATTCAGTTTTTAACAATTGGCGAACACTTTTGTTTTCAAAGGCTGACTTACGAGCATGGACTGATTTCGGTTACGTTATACCGGTATGGAATCGGTATTCCATTACAATAGCGTTATATTGTAAAGGTTAGCCGCGCCGCCAACGTAACGGTACCGGATCCGGAACCGTGTAGAAATACATATCGGTTACCGGTATTTATTTTTAATTTTACTGAAACTTTTATAATTCCTTTTCCAAACCGGTATAATTATGATACCGTTATTTTTTTCATTTAATTCTCGTCCATGAGAGGAGATCTGTGCCAAGCAGTGGAACGTAATATAAACTGATATATTATTTACTATGCCAATTTACACGAAGTCATTATTATAATCGTCAAAAACGAAATAGATATATACCTTCAATATCAGATGATCCTCAATGCTGGTAGCATTGAATTTTGATATTGGACCTCAATACCGAGATTACCGGGGCTTCGATAATAATACCTATCAAGATTTGGTTGCAAATTATAGTGCATTTTTTTAGGATTAGAAATGCGCTAAACAGAGAAGAAGTTGTCGTCAACCTTTTCTGCTTGGGATAAATATTGAACAGACACGGTTTGTTACACGGAAATTCATTATTGCTGCAAAGTTCACACACCAACTTGTAAATTTTGAACACCAACGTTTCTCATTTGTTGATAATGGACTTTGTTTCTGCCTCTTTGCTTTTGTTGAAGGCAAAACGTTCGGGAGAGAACGAGTCGGTCTTTTTTGCAAGCCACTTAGGCCTGCCTCTGGTAGCTCCATCGCAGTCCGCACACCACCACACACAGCGAAAAATAAAATCTTAATATTAATTAACAAATAGATACTCGTTTAATAATCTCGTGATCTGAATTCAATAATTTGTTGATTAGCAAGAAAACAAGAAAAAGAACGTGATACGATTTTCAATTTTGACAATTTCGATAGCGAAAAATACGAACCGATCGTTTCAAACCTCTTCTTCTTTAGGTTTTTTATTTAAGCAGCTTTTCGAGAACTGAATAAGGAAATTTAAAATTATAGAGTTAAATGATAAATACATTCAAAATAAATATATTGATTGTTGTAAGTACTATTTAGATATAAATAATAAAAACACTTGTATGTGGAACAACACAGCTGTGTGGCATAAAGTGTCTTATATAAAAGACCTCGTGCTTTGTGCTTTATCCTTCTTTGTAATGCTAAAATAAAGCACTATAAAGTTCACTTTTTCTTGTAAAATAAGTCTGAAATTAAAAGTGTAAACAATACATTTGTGTTTTTGTGTTTAGGATTTACATTATTGGAAGTTTTACACCTTATTTTTTTGTCCAAACATTACTAGTGGTATATAACCTAATATAAAATTAAACACTCATCTCTCACAGCAAAACCAACCTATTTACTTAAAAATACCTATGGGGCTGTTTTCGACCACTGCTTTTATCTGTTCAGGGAGTCATTGTAAATTTGGAAACTGTCTATACAATAGAATTAGTGCCCTCCCTGAACCGATAGTAGTAACAGTTTATTTTTTTAGGTGCATAATATTTTTTTAACATTCATGTTTACAACCAAAGGTTTAGTACTTAAAGTTTTATTTCAGGAACGTTTGTGTAATCAGTTAACAACCCTAAAAACTACGTTTTTTTGAGAAAAAAGAAAAAACTTAGCAGAAAAAAAAATCAATAAATCATTTTTTTCCTACATTCCCCATTTACAGTGTTCTACGTTCATTCATAGAAGTTACCCATTCTAGCGGAAGCCTATTTTACCTTCTAACAGTTCAAATAGTGCTCCTACCACCAGCAACAATAGAGTGGAAAAGCGATTATTCTTCAGTAGAAAAATTACGTAGGACAGACAATAACAACTAACAAATAAATTTAACTACATTAGATTATGCGTTCCTTTTTTTTACAAATGCATGTCAATTTTTTTTTTATTAAAAACTAGATTCCACTCACAGTTTCGTCTGCATGAACCTGGGATTAAAAAAATGTCCTATATTTTAATCTAGGCTCCTCCTAAGGCTCAGCATATATTACAAATTGGCACTGGAATTGGAATCGCATTGTGTTGGAAATAGAATTGACTTTCGTTTGTTTTGAAAAGTGCCCGAAACAAAACAAATTCAGCTCTATTCCAGTTAAATATAATTTAAATGCCTTCGACAGAATAAGTCCCATGAGTAGGCCCATGGGCTTTAAGAGGTTAGGCAGGCAATAAGGTTGCGCAGTTTAAGCGTGATTGAGTTACGAACATCCAAACATCTAAACATTCAAATATTTATACATATAAACATCTAAACTTTCGCATTTACAATACTAGCAGGATAAAAATAATAATAATACACTTGTTTCGACATTGGTCCTTTTAAATTCTGGTATTAGAATATTGGAAAAATCGGTAGGAGATTCCGGGATTTCAGAATTCCATGATGGTGGTTTGCATTCCCTATCTGTACCTAGTATGTTAATAATAGCATAATTAATTAAATATATCGGGTTTCTCCGGGACATAGATGGCTGCAGCTTTATATTTTATGTCATTTTTTTCGGTACCGTAAATACGGTTTCATAAAAGTTACAAAGGTAACCGATATTTCGGCTTCGGCGTGGAGGGCAAGGTCGACCCGCTTAAGAACAAAAAAATATCTAAGTAAGTATCGAAATAATACCGGTTTGAAACCGGTATTAAAAAGATATCACAAGGCTTTAAAAAAATACCGGTAATGGACATTTCTAACTGGTTGCGGCACTGTTATGCTGTCCCCTAACCACTTTGCCTAACCACCGGTCGTAACTGGCATCAGTCCCTGCACCGAAGAATGCCTACGAGTGTATAATTCTACCCTCACAACATTGTACTCGTAAAGAAGAAAAATTGTGACTTAGTTAATTTACATTTTGGGGGTAATCTAATATTCTAGTTGAACAGTCGATTCCTAAATAGGTTGCAGTAGGTAATTTACTGTCAATCGATGTGCAGTCGACTAAAGCGAATGTTTAAATTTATCAGTTACTTACACTCCTAATAATTGTCTGTTATATTTAATGCTACATTAAGTAACATTCACTCAATCGAAACTTGCTTATAATCTGCAAGTTGGAAATTCAAACGGTTCATTTGATCAACAACACCCCTTTCTTCCCGTGGGTGTCGTAAAAGTCGACTAAAGGACCAATGTTGAAGTGTGATGTGGGCGATGGGCTAGCAACCTATCACTGCAATATCACATTTTGTCGATATTTTATACCAACATTAATGTCTGGAACATACGTTTCAGGTGTTCTGCCTACCCCTTTTAGGAATAAAGGCGTGAATGTATGTATGTATGTATGTCATTTGATCAAAACCTATATATGTATACGTTCGGTAGCACAGATTACGTTTCAATATTGGATCTTACTTCTTTCTAATAAGACGCAAAATGTACCTATGCATAATTATCGTTCCGTGGACTTTAAGTAGGTCTATCACGACTAAAGAGCAAAGCATTGAAATTCATTCATTGTTGCTTGATATTCAGTCTATCAAAAACAAATGACATTGCTCTTACGTCATTACCAAAATGAGCAGCGTAGCAAGATAAAAATAATGCTATCTCTTTCACCACAAACTAAAAGTGTTTGTACGATGGTGTCACCGTCTGGTGAGTATAATTACTACTATTCACTCCGCTATCTAACTAATTTTGTTTGATATTAAAGACATCTAGTGAAGGTTTTAGGCAACGTGCTGTCATTGTGACGCGGCCATGTCATTTACACGGACAGTGTCTAACTCACGCACACATACAAGGCTCGGAGTAAAATTTTATGAATTTCAAATGGCTATTGTTTGAATATTACTGGTTTTTGCGTGCATTTATTCAAACTGCGGGAGAAGAGGGTCATATATTATCTAAATATCACAATTTCAAGTTCCTGACATCGATAGATTATACGTCTAGTCCGAACGAAAATTGTATGGAATTCGTCAGTGACGTTGCACCTTAATAAACTGAAATAGTCGGAGTTTTTTTTGTAACGGGCTTAGAATATGGTCCTCGATATGACCAATCCAATCGATTAGACTTTCGTTAACTTATTCGTCGAATAGAAGCCATGGTTAATGGAAGTTGTGGGTTTGCATTGAAGGGGTAGAAGAAAAACCCATAATTCGCACTTAAACTACTGGAGACGTTACTATTGGCTATAAGTGCTATAACGTGCCTAGAAGATGGTCCATACAAAAAGGCGTCGAAAAAAACCCATGATTTGAACTTTAATTCAGTTCCATCGATGATTATTCTTTCAAAAAAGTAAAGAGTAGGTATAATAAAAAGATGCCGTGACAGATTGTTGCACTTCAATGCAACATTTATTTAAATCTCTCACTTAAAAAAAAACTGGTACTTAAGAAAATTAGTACAAATATAACAATTTAAATCAAAGAATATTATTCTTAAAAACCTTTTGGAATTTCGAAGTCAATCAAATAAGTATTGAAGTTACTTAAATTCGTAATAATTGCCTTATCAGCAATTCTGAACTATATAATAATATATAACTATTTGAACTGTTACAACCCATGGCTGATGACGGTCGTCAAGACCCCTACACTTATTTTTAATCATCACAGATTACAAACACCCTAACATTCAGATTTATTTGACGAGAAGCTTTACTTGCAGCTGCTGTAAACCAACTACGTTCTTTGTACATATACATGGTGAGATTCTAACGTTATATTTGTTTAACCCGAAAATAATGTATGTCTAAATAGTAGTCTGCCAATCGATATGTAGGAGTAGAGGTAGAAGACCAGTTCAGAGAACTTTATTCTAAATACATTAAGTAGATCTAACTTAAATGTGCCTTTAATGTGACAAGATATATTGTCAAAAGCATATGTGAGCTAAGTCTTCAAATAAAGATCTCAATATATATTCTTTGGCCACTGTCCCTTCATCAATCTAGGTAATCTACGGTCACTTCCACATATCTCATGCCGATTGTACTTACAAAAATATGGATAAATCTATACACTAACGCAAATAACAAAAATTTAAACTGAGCAACTATAATAATAACATCACAGAATGTCGGGATAAAATAACTAGATTTTAAGTAAGTAGACAAAATTGAAGAAAAATAATGGCTTAACACACAAGTCTTACGATAAGAAATGCTACTAAGGAGAAACGAACAATGAACCTTAACACAACAACAAAATAATGATGCATGTGACATTACAAATGTAAACATTTATCAAATGTTTTTTAAGTTTGTTCTATTGATGCCGGAAGTAAGTCTTATAATTAGGTGCTTATTTCTAAAATACTTGTCAGTAGTATTATTTGCAGTCTTGTAGTTATGACAGTAATCTAGAGCTATATTTTCTTAACAATATGTAGAAGTTTTATTTTTACAACAACGGCAACGGCCTATTTCACGAAGCTATAATTTTACAAGTGTAAACTGGAAACACATTAGGCCCTTGATCAATAATCACTGGCTGGCCATTTATTGGTGTTGCTGGTAAAATTGAAATTTAAGGGCCTGTTTCACAATCGCCGGATAAAGTTATCTGCCAGTTAAAAATATTGCTATCCTTTTCTCCCGTCATATAAAAGAAAAGTGACAGCCAACATTTATCTGACGGATATGTTTTAACTGGAGATTGTGAAACAGGCCCTGGTTTCGAGAAATAGCCGAGGGAGCCGACTCCCTCTAGCGGATGCGTTTTATATCTATTTTTGTAGTCACTTAAACTTTCACAGCGTCACCAGCACCAATAAATCAAAAGTTCACTTGTTCCATCACATGGCCAAATTTCAAAAAGTCATCTACCATTCCTCCTCAGGCTCCGCGCCCTGCGAAACAGCTGCGGTCGCATTGTTGAAGTTCTGAAAATAAATAGGAGTTTTTGTAATGCTTTTAATGCTAAAAAAATCTTTTACTAGTTTAATTAATCGTAATGAGTATTTACAGATATCATAATGCGTTAACACGTTCGCGACCAAGAACCCGCCTAATATTGAAAGAGTTTCCATCTATGGCACTTTTGGCCGAGACATTACATAGTACTTTTAACGCCTACTGCGAGGAAATTGTAAATAATTATTATTCAAAATTAAACCTTATTAAAGATCATAATACCCTATTTTTTCTGTGTAACGGACATTGTGCGTGTCCGGCCGCGCGCAGTGTAGGGTTCCGTACTTGCATGTCTGTCTTTGTTACAGGCCGAGGCACACCGACTGCGTGTGCAGCACGAACACCGCTGCGTTGTAATGTATGAATCCTCATACGACATGACACATCGGATGCGTCTGCGTAGACGTGCACGCAGCGGTGTACGTGCTGCACACGCAGTCGGTGTGGCTCGGCCTTACATCGACACATGCGCGCCAACTAATAAACGGTGCGGTTTCTAAGAAATTTCCAAGCCCATTTTTAAGTTGGTCGGCTATTACTCATTAACTTGTTATGCATACTTAATAGCCGTGATAGTTTTCATTTTAAATTCATTTTCACGCCACTGCTCGGAAATGTGGCAATAGATGGTCACAATTCAGGCTTTTAATCTGGGGTTAGTTGGTTCTCGCACGAACAAGCCAACTATGAGTACAAACTGTCCAACAATGTGTTGGACAGTTTAAACAGCGACTCGCTCAATCTCAGGTCCCCCGGCCCGCGCCGGGCCGCCCCGCGCGGTGCCCCCCGACCCGAGCGGCCGCGCTCATTTGTTTAGTATTATAAATTATCTCCTAAATTGTAATTTTTTCCATACAAGTTGTCAGTTCACTGACTGGACTATCTGTGGTATCGTAGCTCCCAAACGGATGGACCGATTTGAATGCAGTTGTCAGATATTTGTTTCCAGAGTATTCTTAGCCATGTTTCAGGACAATCTGTTCAGCCGTTTTGGAGATATCAGACTTTGAAATGAAAATGTCGGGGGTTTTTCAACTTTTTAAAGTTGTATAGGTCGATTCACGAGAGCTGGCATGAATGAATTGACCGAAAGTAATGTCACTTGTCACTGTGAGTGTCAGTGTGAGTGCCGTTCTTATACATGCGCCTCCTAATATTTTGTAAACATGTAGGTACATGTTCAATATTCAAGAAAAAATAATTCATATTCTTATTATCTGCACCAAGCATCATGTTAATCCTTTTATAATCAGCTCGGCGAACCTTGATCCCTATGACACTGACAGTTATTCCCACGACACAATCTTGTAGTAGCGTCACCGTTATATTATAATCGAATTGGCGGTGTCTAAAAATGATATTTATTAATTTTAGGCAGATATATGCAATTACAATAATATCCCGTTGGAATTATAATAATTATTAACACTTACAAGAAATTATCTCAATCAGACTTTACGTTGACGTCCTGCAAAAGTTACTCCGTTTGGAAGATATCGACTAGTGCGGAAAAGTATCGATAAACAAATATCGAAAATGGAAACGAGTGTACAAAATACATCAATAGAGTACCTACGCTCTTAGTGTCAGATTTATAATCATTTAAGTTGTTTGCGATAATAAAATAAAGGAGATTTAACAAATTTATTGTATATACCTACTCAAATAAAACAAAAGCGGTTTATTAATGATTTTTTAATATACATTAATTAATCTGAATCTGACAATGATGTCACTGATTGCGTCTCAGACTCGGAATCCGAACTGCAGCTGCTTTCTCCTATGTTTATTAAAAACGGCTGGTCTACTATATTGTCGTATCGCACGTCTCGATTCCAATCATCTAAGCATAGTTTTTTCGTCTTTTCAACCACTTTCCTCCAATTGTCCGGAGTCACTTGACTACATGCCTCTTGTAGCAACGTAAGCATTTTATTAGCTGTGAATGGCGGAGTGGTGTTAAGCCTGGCTGCACAACCTGAAACAATAATGGTTTAGATTAAAAATGATGCAAAGTCAAAGAGCGAGATCGGGGTAAGTACATTATAAGTACATAATTTTGTACGTTAAAAGTGTGTAATTGATATAAGCACATGGATAAAAATAAAAATGCAATTTGCTAGTGAAATAAAATAGCTTTAAATAGTACTAGCCGACTAGACAGTCACCAGTGACCTAAATAAAAACATGTTAAAATAAATACAAATCAACCCACCTTTGATCTGCGCCCATATCATTTCGATTGCATTATATTGGCAGTGGTAGGGCGGTAGCCGAATCACGGTGTGCCCTTTTGATTTTGCCATCTCATCCAAGAAATATTTCTTCTTTGTTTGCTGTTTATGAAGGTTCAACAATCTAACTAATTCCTTTTTCAGCATTTGAGTATTAGCTGCCACACCATTGTTTTGCAGCCACTCTATTATTTCGCCTTTATTGTTGTTCGCGGTAGGCGCTTTATTAATTTGCACAGAGTGGTATGGGGCGTTGTCCATTAAAATGTAGTGGGGCTCGTTTAAATTGTCTAATAGTTTTGTGAACCATTTCTTGAAATTCTCAAAATTCATCTCTTCGTGATAATCAGTTGTTTTCACGGATTTGAAGGCCCACAAGCAGTTAGGTACAAAACCTTTGGCTGTGCCAGCGTGGCAGATAATCAAACGCTGGCCCTTGCCTTCTGGTGCTTTGGTACAGGATTTCTCTGTGTCGTCTGTCCATGTTTTGGAGACTGAGTGATTGGCGTTGAGCCACGTTTCGTCCAGATAAACCACCTTGTCCCAGTTCTCGATGTTTTTTATTTGTCGTAGAAAATCACACCTCATCAATCCAATGTCTTTCCGCTCCATTATCACTTTTCTTTTGTCACACTTCCCATAACGAAATCCACATTTTTTTATAACCTGTCTGAGAGAAGTGAATCCACCTTTAAATAAATCAGCCGATTTCAGCGACGCTAATAATTTTGTGCAAGTCGGCAGTTCACCTCGAAAATAATAGCCGTAAATATGGTTTCGTATCGCTGCCATGTCGAAATCATCGGGGTTAGTTACGGGTCGTGCCCTATTATGTTTTTTCTTCTTTGGAGTTGATAGTTTGTTCTCCTCCATCGACGATTCGCCGAACTTCTCCTTTGTAATTCGGGAAACGGTAGCTTTGCCAATTCCCAAAGCATCAGCAACACGGTCGCGTACGTTGTCAAGTGGCAACAAAGGTCCGCCATTTTGTTGTTCGCGAGCAAAATAGTCACGCAAGCGTACAACAAACTCCCGCGTTTCACTGTTGAGTACAGTTTTTCTCAGTCTTTTCGGCATTTTGAAACACCAACAAAAACAAAACAGCAACAATAACAAAAACAGAAAACAACAATAGTAACAAACAAAGGATTCCGATGACACAACAAAACACGTGGCGCATACAAGGCGTTAGCACTCGTACTGGCGTAGCGAACTGACAGTACTAGCGTAGTGACAGATCAGATAGTGTTGCTATAACTAAAATTTTAATTCACATTAAAATTATACAGTCCGACCATGTTACCTCTGCATCGGAATATTGGCAACCCCATATACAAATACACGGATACTTGTAAATATAACAAGCATTATAATTATAGTAATGTAGATTATATTTTAAAAACATGTTTATCGATGTGGCTGAATGCAAGTCACGCCATTGCCTATAAAAAGTTGCGATATATCGACACGACCCGTCACTAGTATGAACTGTCATAGGGATCAAGGTTCGCCGAGCTGATTATAGTAATTATTAATAAAATCCTTTGTAAATAAAACGTATGAATATTTTTCTGGCTTATTATTGATGTCAAGAATCGAAAGGTGATGGCTTCTTCGAATCGTAAGAAATCTAAAAGAAGCGGCCAAGTGCGTGTCGGACCACGCACAACAAGGGTTCCGTGCCTATTAAAAAGGTCGTATCTTTACTGAAAGCTTATGACACTGACGTCCTTTTCTGTAACTAAGGCAGTTTTTTAGAAATATCTCGAAAACCTTTGAACCGATCTAGTTCCAAACAATTTTTTCTGAAAGAATTTAATACTTAAGCCCTTAATTAAATTAAATAAATTTTTATTTCAGATTATATCCATATAGTGTTAGTAGGCCTTAATCTGAGTTGGTTAGTCTGTGCATAGACACGTACTTAAATCTACTTATCTCTAAATTGTGCAACCGCTCTTCTTTGGCTGACCCAGTACATCAAAATAGGCCAGTCATATTTGTCAGCAATGACACCCAGGATGCCGTTGGAGCTTCCTCTGAGCCTGCTCAGCAGCGAGGCGATCTTCTTCCGCATAATTGCCTGGAAACTGTCCGTGCGGGCCTCCGCGAACATGAGCGAGGCACTACACCACCTTGGCAGTCCCAACAGCATCCTGAACGCATTGTTGTACTGAACGCGCAGGGCGTTATAGGCTTTTTTAGTGTACCTTACCCACAGGCTGCTCGAGTAGAAAGATTGGCAGCAGGCCTTAAACAGTGTGATTTTAACATCAGTGGAACATCGAGCAAACCTGCGGGCAATCATATTAGCCCTGACAGCCAACGCCCTGCGCTCCCGTTCTATGTCAAGGTCATCAGACAAATCAGGTGTTATAATATGCCCCAGATATTTAAATTCCTTGACCACGGACAGGGTGGTCCCATGCAGTATAACAGGAGCCACACAAGTAGGCTGCTTCACTTTCTCCGCCCTGAAAACCATGACAACACTTTTCTTCGGGTTGTACTGCAGTCCGTGCGCCACAGCAAAGCCCTCACATGCCGTCACCAGTTTTCTAAGTGCACTGATAGATGGACTCAGCAGCACCATATCATCGGCGTAGCTGATGTTATTCATACAGTAACCATCAATGTAACACCCCACAGGCATGCTGCTGAGTCCAGCTAACAACTCATTTATGTAGAAATTAAACAGCCTGGGCGATGTAAGCCCACCCTGTCGTACCCCACACTCGAGTTTGTACTCGGAGGACAGACTGTCGGCCCATCGCACCTGATTTAACTGGCTACTATACCAATATTTCAGGATGTGCACCAACTCTTTCGGTATGCTTGTTTTCTCTAACTTTCGCCATAAGATGCCATAGTCTACTCTGTCAAAGGCTTTCGACAAGTCGAGAAAACAAGCATAGACAGGTGTTTTCCTTCGCGTATAGTACCCGACAGTATGCTTTAGACTTAAAATGGCACTTTCAGTGGACAGCCCAGTTTGAAAACCGAACTGAGCATCATGATATCATGAATCTTTAAGTACCCATCTAGTATAGAGTCCAGCATACTGTCGAGTATCTTAGCAGCCGTCGTTGCCAGCGAGATGGGTCGATAGTTGTCCATATTGGACAGGTCTCCGGTCTTGTTTTTGGGCACTGGCACTACTAAGGTCTTCATAAAAGCCTTGGGCAAGTAAGAGTGGCTCAAGCATAAACTTAAAAACATTGCAAGCACACGGGGCAAATGCTCACCGGCATACTTGAAGTGCTCTATACTGAGGCCGTCGTGGCCCGGCGACTTTCCTCTCTGCATATTGCTCACAACTTTAGCTACTGCTTTAGCTGAGAAGAAAGTCCCGGTTCAAAAATAAGAGGGCTGGGGTTGGGGCGGACGGACACACAATTTTTGTGACTTTCGGGGCGATTATCACCGACTCCATTCACTTAATCAAAGAAATTGACGTGCTACACGTGAGCTTGCAATATTTTTTTTATGACTCAGTTTTATGTATGGAGTACACCCTAAAAAAAAGGTTTTTGGTCATTTGATTACAAAACTATGTAGTTGCTAACAAAATACACTTATCCTCAAAATTTCATTCAAATACATCTTATAGTTTTCGAGTAAAATGCCTGTGACATACATACGGACGGACGGACAAACAGACATGAATCAATAAGGGTTCCGTTTTTTGCCATTTGGCTACGGAACCCTAAGAAGAGTATAGCATTCTCTAAAACACAATTATCATAAACTCAAACTTACATTTATTCAAGTCAAGGCCCAATAACAAGCACTTTCAAATCGTCAGGTAGAAACATAATCTTAAGCTAACTTAGAGTAATTTATTAAATATAAAAAGTAAAATGTATATGAAGTATTTAAACGTTTTTATAAAAAAATACTAGTCTAGAATGTTTCTAGAAAGACAATCTAATGTCAAAAAATAAATAAAACGAGAATAATAAATTAAAAACACAGTCAAATTTTCCCAAAAGGAATAAATAAATTATAATCCAGTCAAAAATAGTCCCAAGAAGTTTTATCATAAACGTATTCTTATGTAATCATAAGTAATAATCACTTTTTGCATCGCCCTGTACTTGATAATTATGTGATGCACACATAGACATTATCATTCACTCGTTCAATTCATTCGGGCCAGCTTTCGTGAATCGACCTGTAGTTATTTTACATATTAGAGGCACTCGAGTAAATTATACTTTTTGGGTAAGGCAGCGGGGCGTTTCAACCTTAGTAGTTAAGAAATATGTATGCTACTTTTAAAAAATACCTGTAGTTATTTTACATATTAGAGGCACTCGAGTAAATTATACTTTTTGGGTAAGGCAGCGGGGCGTTTCAACCTTAGTAGTTAAGAAATATGTATGCTACTTTTAAAAAATAAGTGAAATAAACAGATTAAATTTCAAAAAAAATTTAATTTTTTTTTTAACCGCCGCACTTTTAAGTAACGTTTTTTGGAGGGGCTTGCGTGACAAAAATCACCCAAGTTTGAATGAAAACAAATAAGCTCGCATTTCTACTTGCAATATATATTTAAACTAAATGCTACCACCCTTTTACATATATTTGTAATGGGGCGCTCCTTCGTGGATTGATCGTCTATAAGCAGTAGAATTTCTGTTTTCTAATAAGAGACGGGTAGTGAGAGCTCGCGCGCCGTCTTGTGCTTACCGTGAGCTATAGATTTGATCTCTAGACACCTCACTCTCGCATTGTTCATGATAAAAAAAAAATAGCAGCTCACGTCATCATTAGAGAGGGCATTAGTCCTATTCATTATTGTGATTGCACTTTAATTGAGATCGTGCATGCTTACTTACGTACGTTGCAGTCTTAAATTAATAAATGACATAACTTACTCGGACATCGCTGCCACCATATTTGTTGCCCCGGTATGTGGCGGTGCCTCCGCCTTCCAGGAAGTCTGGAATGGCCTGATCAGCTTGACGCAATATCTTGCCCAAGTCCGCGACTAACGCAGCATCCTGGAATATTTAAAACTCGAAATGAGGATTCATTCCATCCTACAGGGTATATTACAGTAGATATTAATATTTTTCGAGTGAGCCTTACTTGGTCGCCATCAAAAAAGGAAACAGCCATGCCACGATTTCCGACGCGGCCTGTGCGCCCAATCCTATGGACATATTCGTCTATGCTCTTGGGAAGATCGTAGTTCACAACGATATCGACGTTCTTGATATCTATAAAAAAAAAACTTCATAAAAAAAGTGTTGATTCAGACGGTGATTCATATTTTGTTAGTGAAGTCTTACGAAATATGTTAGAATAAGAAATAAAATGAAGTAACGCAAATAGAACATGCTACTTAGATCTCCCAACAGCCAACTTCAAACGAATTATGTACTAGCTGCTCGGCCCGGCTTCGCACGGATTACCCGTTTTCCCGTAGGAATGAAGCATTTTCCCGTGGTAAAAAGTAGCCTATGTTGATCAGGGGTAATGTCGGCTTCTAGTAGTAAAATAATTTTTCAAATCAGTCCAGTGGTTTCGGAGCCTATTCAATACAAACAAACAATCAAATCTTTCCTCTTTATAATACTAGTGTAGACTAAGCAAAATAGTCTTCATTTTTTATCAAATTAAATAATATTTTTCACAATCAAGTTGTAATAGAGCTTTTAAGTCGAGTACCGTGTTTAGTAAGGTACGAGATTAAAAAGCTTGATTATGACACTATTGTGAACAATACTTTTTGTAAGAGTTCATTAAATTAATAATTTAAGTAATTAATACGAGTATATAATAAAACTAAAGATCGTAAGTACTATATTGTGTGGTTCGACTATCAGACTTCTTTTACACAAAATAATCACACCACCAGCGTCCGTAATGTTGCAGTACTGTGCTGTGATTGCATGGCTAAATACTAGCCAATCACAAAGCGTAGTTTTTTGACAGATGACGCGACGCTGCTACTAGGGTTTGCATTATTCGTCCGTTTTTAGTATTCGAATAATATGAATAGTAAAATTTTCATTATTCGAATATTTCGAATAATACGAATATTTGAGAAAATAAAACAAAATTTCGATTTGAAGTCATGTAATATCAATTATTAAGTAAGATTTCAAAAAAAAATTCCATTTAAGACCATTATACAAATTAACATTACTGAAATTGTACTATTAGGTATCAAATTTCAATAGTCACAGAGTTTTTTCTTTATTAGAAGTTTTATATTCGGTGAAGTCACTATTGTCCTCCATTTGAAGCCTTTCTTGCTCAACATGAGTAAACGAACTCGATCTGCTAAAGAAAAAACGAATAAGTAAGAATATTTTTCACTGATTAATTTTGAATTTTTCTTAATAGTTTTCGTATCGCTGAATTTGTGAATAATCTATAGGATTATTTTGATCATGATATTCATGATCATTCCTGAATACATACGTGTAATATAATATACGTAATACTGTTTGTATTTAACTGATGCAATAAAAGTATAAATAAAGTTTTCAGACGTGATACCTTTTATCGCATGTTACTGCCCTAGCTAGCTAGAATACAAATTGAATATGTAGTAATGTAAAATCAACGTAAAATAGGTATCAGTTTAATGTCTAATTATTTTCACCACAGTACTTAATGCATACAAGAAAACAATTTACTTACATCACCCAGGCCAGCAGTAGCGTGTCAAACTAAACACATGCACTTTAATTGTTAAAAACACAATGTTAATAGGTCCCCTCTAAGCACGGCACGATAAAAACAATAACAACTAACTCCCAGAACTGCTAAGTACTGCTTATATAACCGTGGTGGGATTAGCAGAGCCATAAACTTAAAGTAATATCTGACCGAAGCTTACAGTCTGACCGAAGCTTACAGGGAGAAACGAAAGCCACTTTACGTGGCATTTCTTGACCTGCAAAAGGCTTTCGATTGCATCCCACGTCAGATGATCTGGTGGGCACTGAAGGTAAAGAACGTGCCACAGGTCTATATTGACATCATCCGAGATATGTCATATGTACCGCAACTCGGTTTCTCTAGTGAGGGCCGCCGTTGGCGACACAAAACACTTCCCTATTACAGTGGGTGTACACCAAGGCTCGGCCCTAAGTCCATTTCTGTTTAGTGTTGTGCTTGAGGCCGTCACGTCGGAAATACAAGATCCGCCGCCGTGGTTTCTCATGTATGCAGATGACATCGCATTAACAGACGAGAACAAACAGGCATTAGAGCATAATATTCAATGGAAGGGCTCGCTAGAGAACGGCGGTCTAAAACTAAATGTCGCAAAAACCGAATACATGTCCTGCGGAAGTACGGATATCGAAATCCCGATCCTATTAAGATAGGTGACGAATTTGACACGAAAAATGGCAAATTTATGTACCTAGGATCAGTGCTGCATTAGTCCGGGACCATTGATCACGACATCCGAGCCCGAATCAGCGCGGCGTGTCTAAATGGCGAGAGGTCACAGGAGTCATCTGCGATCGCAGAATACCTCTTCGACTCAAAGGGCTAGTGTACAAGTGCGTCATACGACCAGTCCTGTTATATGGCAGTGAGACGTGGCCAGTTCTTGGAAGGCACATTCAGGAGCTTCGCGTTACTGAAATGAAGATGTTGCGGTGGATGTGTGGCGTTACGCGTGCGGATCGCATTTGTAACGAGTACATCGATGGTTTTCGTGACGTTGCGGATAAGCTCCAGGAACGTCGCCTTCGTTGGTTCGGTCACGTCTCTCGCAGGCCGTCGGACTACGTAGGGAACAAATGCCTTGGCCTAGTTCTCGACGGCCCTCGACCCCGCGGCAGACCGATGACTGGATGTCGTGAAGGCCGACATGAGCGAAAACGGGCTCACAAAAGAAGAAGTGGAGGAAAGCGAGTAGGAAAGCGGACCCTGGCAAAGGCCGGGATAACGCTAGGTAGAAAAAGAAGATAAACTTAAAGTAATACTAATTGTTTAGCAGATAGAAAAAGGGTCCCGGGATTCTCGCATATGCATTTAAATTGTAACATGTCGAGTTGCCGACTTTCCCAGTATCATTACGAGTACTTCCAGATAACGAGAAAATTTTAAGTTTTGGGTCTTTCATATTTGTGTTTTATATCAATTCCTTATAAATCTAGTGTAATATTCACCTGCAAAAACATATTCCTACGGTTTTATTAAGTGTAACAGTAATTATATATTTTTTTATAGTATACATAATATTCGAATTATTCGAATAGTTCGTGTTGTATTATTCGAATAATATGAATATTCGAATATTCGAATTGCAAACCCTAGCTGCTACGTTCCGAAACGCCATAGATTGTCAATTTTGTATCGGATCGAGTCTCCTTAAACAAGGACACATTATTGAAATACCAAAAGTTCTATTTTTAATTTTTTTTGGCTGTCTAGTGTCTAGCGTATAGAAACAGTAATTTCGGTTGTTTCGGATGTAACAGACTCATGGACGCAATACCTAAACCGGACTGAGTACTGCGATAAAAAAGTGTGACCGACAGAGAAGTAATACTAGAGAATTGCATCTCGTTTTAATTAGGGTGACCTACGCGGATATTAGGATTTCTAACCCTTGGCATGCCTGGTGAACGAAAGTCACATTGTATGCCTGGTGGGTCTGACAAACCCGTAAATGTAAAAATATAATTTACAAATGAATAATTTTTTTAATGCGTTAATTTGTGTGTTTTTGGTTATTTTGTACATTATTTTTACTAGAAATAAATCTAAGTCTTAATTCCAGAAACTCCATAAGAATTTATTACATACATAAAAATATTTCATATTTCCATCAACAAAAATAAACTCTCATGTCTAAAAGCATAAAAATTAAACGTATACCCAAGATCAACTTCAATTTTAGGTTTATTTAAGGCACCGATATATCCTTGTATCACATACTATCTATAAAATATATATGCATATAAAATGTATACGGATAATAGTGTAAATGTACTTGGCTATAAAATGTTACGCCGTATGCCTGGTCGGGTTTCTCAGGCCCGCGCGCACTTTGCGCACGTCCAAATCGAGGGGGTGCTCGTGACCGACTGCGGGAGCAGCGTCAAAATGTCGGGTAGTTAATAAGGCGAAGCTACTCAGAGACGCGACGCGGTAAATTTAAAATCTAAAAAAATTACGATGAATATTTCACAGCCCGGGTCTGTCAGACCCTACCAGGCATGCCGAGGGTTAAAAAGGTATAAATGTTTCAGTTCATGTTTAGTGAGTGATGACCTAGTAAAGGGGCCGGGAATCCTCCGCATGCGGGTGGCGCAGGCCCGTTCACTTTGGTACACTTTGGGGGAGGCTGATATGATGATGATATTTAGTAAGAAATAATTTAAATAGGGTATTCTACTACGGTCAAAATTTATAATTCTTGTATTATAATTAAATAAGACTCACGAATAAACTCTTAAAAAACACCCATGTTCCTCAAATCAGCAACTTTTAATTAATTGCAAATAATTGGATTACGTATCATATGTTGTTAAACAATACAGTCTTGTGTAATTTTTGTGTGCGTGTGGACTGAGGGACCACTTGGTTTTTAATGCAAAAAATAATTTTTAGTAAGTGGAAAATTTAGTAGTAGTAGCGAATTACTTTGTAAAAAAAACCTGGAATTCGTAAAGAATTCACTAAAAAGTTATACAGCCAAAGGTGTGGTCCCTCAGTTCACACACTGAACCTTCCACTTCTGGGCAAGTATTTAATATGCTGGCTTATTTTGATGTTACAGATTTAGTAAAAACATGTTTAAACGTATTCGTAATGACCGAAACGTAATTTGGCAATGATTATACACTAAAGCAGTCTTCCTTCGTTGGTCCCTGAGAGACCACATAAAATAACTAATAAATCGGTACATTTGTACAAATAAATAATGCATTTTTCTTTGCCAACATTAGTAAAAATCGCAAGGAAGATTATAAAAGTTAAACAAAAGCACAACTATTAATCAATTTCGTCAAATTTATATTTGTTAGTGGTCCCTCAGTTCACACACTATGAAGTAATAAAATAATTAAAATATCCTAAAATATAAACACTACGGAAAGGTTTGTCGTACTGAGGTTTAGTAAAAAAGTTTTACTACATATATATATATATATTTTGTACGTGGATTGATGGCGTATAATATAAGATAAATTGCTTTTTAATATATCCTTAGCAGAGTGTTCATTAGGGTGTCCAGACAATGAAAAGCATTTAAGTAGTAACGTGAATAATTTATAAATTCTACTTTTTAAATTTGCTTACTTAAATGGCCCAAGGAAAAACTGCATACAGCCAACTACATTTTAGATTCTGTAAGCAAAATTACGAAATTAAAAACAAACTAAGTATATGGTATCAGATTTGGTGCGGTAAAACATGTAGCTCGTATATTTGCCCCGCGTATTATGTTTAAAAAATAAAAAGGCGGTAAATTTACTTGAATTGATGTGTTTGGTTTGTTATCGCTGTGTAATAGGCAAATTAGTATTGTGTTGCAATGGATTTGTTATTTATACTCCTGATTTCCGCGTTGTTTATCTGGTAAGTACCTCTGGTTTGTTAGTAAATCACTAAAAGGCACTTTTTATATATCAAAAATATGCACTCGAGTCATGAAGCTACAGAAGCTACATGTTTTACCGCACCAAATCAGCCCGGCTAGCATACTAATCGGCCATATTATTTACGTTCGGACGTATAACTTTACGATTGTGCCCATTTTTACATTACTTAAATTACGTAAAATATATAGCAAAAAGAAGTGTAGTGTTGCCAATATATACAACTTTATTTCTACCAATTATTACATTCTTTTCATACGTTCAATCGCAGTCCATGGTTAGAGACCCAATACAATACTACTTAATTAAAGAGTAATAATAAGCATAATCGTTTTTCGTTTTTATTTATTTACTTTACTCCCGCCCCGTTTTTCCTATAATATTTGTAAGTTTGTATCGTAATTCATTTTATGGTATAAGTGTTACTGTTTTCTTCGTGCATGCTTGTTGAAATTGAGGAAAAGTAAATGTTAACCAAGGCTAAAGCTAACAATTGATTTATTAGACGACAAGCTGCCCGTGCTGCTTCTCCCGCATAATTCAAAGAAAGTAGGCAAACCCGTGGGATAAAATATAGCCTACCACCACCCAGAAACCCCAATCTGTACGCATTCAAAGATTTTTTGAAACACGCAAACTTGCAAAGCTTCAATCTCACAGAATTTGTCCTCTTATAATATTAGGATAGATAATTTCAACAATGGATAAGGAGAATTTGTGTATACTTAAGTATAATTATTTTCGTTAAATATTTACTCCATAATAATTGTATTAGGTTTCTTGAAGATGCGCATATTATACATGCCTTTAAATGAAAGCAAATCACCACGGGTCGTGTTAATATGCGATATCGAAATCCAATTGTCAAGCAAAAAGTCGTAGAAAAGTAATCCATCCAAACAGCAAACGAACTAATAAGTTTTGGAACTGAAACCGTGTGTTGTGACAGAAATTTTACAGATATCCTGCGGCCAATTGTATTGTTTTCATAGTGTTAAAATTTATCAGCGGTCTCGAGTGACCTACGTAAAATTTCGTCCGTCAACGGTTCATATCCTCACGTTTTATGTACGAAAGTCAAGAGGATGTTAGAATGTGACGTAAAAAAAGTAGTTTTATGTACAAGACATATAAATGGTCACATTTTACGTAGATGACGGTATACCATGTTAGCTCATGACGGTAAAATTTTATACGTCGGTTGTGGGCATAAAACATGTGCATAAAAGACGTCATTTTGTTAGTATGCTAGGGCCGCTGATACCATATACTTCGTTTGTTTTTAATTTTGTAATTTTGCTTACAGAATCTAAAATGTAGTTGGCTGTATGCAGTTTTTCCTTGGTCCATTTAAGTAAGCAAATTTAAAAAGTAGTATTTAAAAATGATTCACGTTATTAAATGCTTTTCATTGTGTGGACACACCCTAATAAACACTGCTAAGGAAATATTAAAAAGCAATTTATCTTATATAATACGCCATCAATCCACGTACAAAAAATATATATGTGTAGTCAAACTTTTTAACTAAACTCAGTACCACAAACAAATATAAATTTGACGAAATTTATTAATAGTTGTGCTTTTGTTTAACTTTTATAATCTTCCTTGCGATTTTTACTAATGTTTGCAAAGAAAAATGCATTGTTTATTTGTACAAATGTACCGATTTATTAGTTATTTTATGTGGTCTCTCAGGGACCAACGAAGGAAGACTGCTTTAGTGTATAATCATTGCCAAATTACGTTTCGGTCATTACGAATACGTTTAAACATGTTTTTACTAAATCTGTAACATCAAAATAAGCCAGCATATTAAATACTTGCCCAGAAGTGGAAGGTTCAGTGTGTGAACTGAGGGACCACACCTTTGGCTGTATAACTTTTTAGTGAATTCTTTACGAATTCCAGGTTTTTTTTACAAAGTAATTCGCTACTACTACTAAATTTTCCACTTACTAAAAATTATTTTTTGCATTAAAAACCAAGTGGTCCCTCAGTCCACACGCACACTAGTTTTTCCTAAGTACTTTACTACCCAAAACTCTCTAAATTGTTGTTTTTCGTGATGAGCCATGCGTAAATTTAAAAATGACGAGGAAATAGCCTTTATAATTTACATTCGTATACATACATACCTACTCACATCGGTCCATATCATAGTCACCCTAATAAGTTTGGCATATGGTTTTATCGTAAAATAGAGCAAAATGTTCCTAGCTTGTGGAATGGTATTAAATGGTGGTGGTGGTGGTGGTGTAGAATTAGGAAAGCTTTCGCTGTTACAGCCCTTTATGCAACATATTTTCACCATTTTTAACTCATTTCATAGTTGACAAGGCAACAAAAGTTCGCTGACACCATTAGACAAATAGATGTCAACGTTGGGGATACGAGTCGATATTTAAAATTACCACTTGATTACCACAATATTTAATGCATTACCATGTTTTAATCGGTAAACTAAAACTTAGGTAAAAGGTAACATCTCCTATATAATGTCAGCTCGTAATTATGAGCAGGTAATTTTTTTCAGTATTATTTAATACCTGTTAATACCAGTATATCATTATTATTTTTACATTGGCAACTCGTGTGAGTGGGACACCATCCTCAGGTTGGTTGCTCTCGCTCGGACCGCTTTCTCTAGTAGTCTTTTATCATACAATTGTGTACAGTCGGCCAAGAAAGTGGTCTACCAGTTTTGACAGTTTCTGTGAGATCTAATTATTGCTAAGGTTGACATCTCTAACGAAGTGTATGAAATGCACATTTCTCTGTTAAACTGAGATGCCTGACATTTAAAGTCATGGGTCTTGTTATTTTGACCTTTATTATAAATGCAATAGGCTATTATTTTGCAGTAATGTTACATAATCTTCCCCACAATTAAAACCATTTCGATCTTTTTCGAGATAAACTTTTTGCAACAGAAAAAGTAATCACTGACAAGTGTCAAGTATTTTTGTCAAAGTAACATTCAACAAAAGTGATTGTTGGCAAAAATGCTGTAATGCCTCGTAATTTATCAAGAGCCGAAGGAGCTAATATTATAGCACTTTATAACGAGGGCTCCAATAATAGTGAGATTCCTAGACATCTAAATGTGTCCATAAGTGTTATTAAGTTGCCTGTATGCCACCGCGAGCAACGGCACTTGGTTACGTAGATGTCCTGCAAAATTAAATGTGGCCCAGTGTCCGGACTTTTTATCCAGAAAATGAAATGCCTCAGTTTAATTATTGCCAGGACAATTGTTCTTTACATAAAGCGTTGGAGAGCGACACTGTAATGAAGTATGGGAGGAAACCCGCGGATCCGATCTCTGCGTGCAGCTAGTCGGCTCAATGAGAGACCGTCTTCAAGCAGTCATTGACGCTCACGGCGGATACACTGTAGGATATTTTTATATTTTTGTTTTCTCACAACCAGAAATAAAGACTGAATTCTCTCATTTACTAATTGGTATTCTAATGTTATAAAGATATTAGTCTTATCGTTCATTAGTTTAAAAATGCTAAAAAGTAGAGTAAAACATTACATTTTAATTTAAAAAAAATTGTAGTCGGGCACTGTTTAAGTTAGGCTGATAGATAGGAATAACCCGAAAATATAAATAAAGCTAAAAAACAAGGATGCGAGTATTGTTAGCTGTGATAATTCAAACTTGACACATGGCATGACGTAAATACAATATAATGAATGATAAAGAGAGCAATAGTCACTGTCATATTATTATTGCAAGGGGAAATCGAGCTTGTTGTTTCATGACGTTCAAATAAACCTCGACCGTAGACCGTGGTAGACCACATTTTTGGCAGACTGTACCTGTCTAGGTCGGTAATATGGTTCAATTTTGATTTACTTATAAAACTTAGTACTCAGTCCAGTTTAGGTGTACGTCCATGAACAGACTATTCAATGATGAAAAGAGTGACATTGCAGTATTCTCTATGAAATCTCAATACACAGATTTTAATCAAGGAGTACAAAAAGTCTATTATAGTGGGCCCGGGAACCTTGATCCCTATGACAGCTCTCTGTACATTTTATAACCTTAAAACGCAAAAATTGTACTGAGATGACAGCTGTCATAGGGACCCAGGTTCCCCGGACCCACTATAGCATTTCTGCAACATAAAAAAATGGAATGCAAGCGGAGTCAAGTTATAAGGTAGAGGTACCTAATCCGCGGGCAGCGACCGCCGTCGCCACCAAGATGAAGTGAGCGCCGCTCTTAAAGTTCTGCAGCGCCAACTCCCTCTCGCGCTGCATGCGGTCCCCGTGTATGGAGGAAGTGAGCATCTGCTGCTCGGAGAGCATGGCGGCTATGAAATCTGCATTGCGCTTCGTTTCAACAAACACGAGGATGCGTTTACCATCTAAAATAATAGCAAATTAGTCAAATAAAATACTGCAATTTACGAAAATTTTCTGTACCATTCAAAACTGTAGTTACCATTTTCCTCTATAAGCTTTTTAAGAGTAGTCTGCTTTTCGTATTTAGTGACTTGGTGGAATACTTGTTCCACATCTGTGCTAGCACCACCAACAATCCCGACTGCCACAAATAGGTAGTTGTTCAAAAAACGGCCAGCCAAATGTTGAATGTCCTCGGGGAAGGTCGCGGAGAACATAAGCGTTTGACGCTGGTCCTGAAAAAGAAGTTAGTAAGTAAGTTTCCAAATACTCTTATTAGTTTGAGCAAAAACCGAATCAATTAGAATTTTTTTAACCGTAAATCAGTGTATTAATAAACCTATTTTATCTCTATAATGTTACAAGTAGCAAATAAGCTGTATCATTATTTGGAAGAGATATCTTCAAGGAGGTGAAAAACCTATAGGGATTTGTGGGATGGCAGATCTTGGACACCACTGTTATCTGGGGGCACGGTAGTGCCCCCCGCCAAGTCGAGCAACACGGTAGCACAGCCGCACCATTATTTTCTTAAACTCAAAATTATATTTATTCAAGTAGGGCCAGTAACAAGCACTTTCAAATCGTCAGGTAGAAACATAATCTTAAGCTATTTACTAGAGTAATTTATTAAACATAAAAAGTAAAATTTATATAAACTATTAAAAAAAAATTATAAACATAATACTAGTCTAGAATGTTTCTAGAAAGACAATCGAATGTCAAAAAATAAATAAAACGAGAATAATTAATCAAAAACACATCGTCAAAATTTTCCAAAAGGAATAAATAAATTATAAATCCAGTCAAAATTAGTCCCAAGAAGTTTTATCATTCATGTAGTCTTGTGCGCTATAATAAGCTTTCGAAATAAGTTTACGTTTCACATAGTTGAATTTATTAATAGATAACTCAGTTACGTTTCCAGGAAGTTTGTTATAAAACCTTACACAATAACCCATTAATAATTTTTATATTTTTTGGAGCCGAGTGGTGGGCACCGCGAGCTTATGCTTATTTCTAGTATTAATATTATGTATGTCACAGTTTTTTCTAAAATTGACAAAGTTTTATGTACATACACAATATTTTCATAGATATATTGACAACGTCATTATATTAATATTTTTTTAAAACCCTTCCGGGGCACTATGTCCAAGGGGTCAATAGGTCCAAGTGTCAAAATGTCCAAAGAGTCAATATGTCCAAGGAGTCAAAATGTCCAAGGAGTCAATATGTCCAAGGAGTCAACATGTCCAAGGAGTCATTTTGTCCAAAGAGTAAATATGTCCAAGGAGTCAACATGTCCAAGGGTCAAAACGTCCAAGGAGTCAATATGCCGAAGGTGTCAATATGTCCAAGGGTCAAAATTTCTAAGGAGCCAATTGGTCCAAGGAGTCATTTTGTCCAAAGAGTAAATATGTTCAAGGAGTCAACATGTCCAAGGGTCAAAATTTCCAAAGATCCAATCGTTTAGATAGTATAAGTCTTTAGCTCATGGATTCAAGGAGTTCCCATACAAAGTTCAACCCCATTTTTTACCCCATTTGAACCCTATATAAGATTTTTATAACCTGGCCGGGAATATTCTCGACAGATTAGTAAAATTTGCATCAAAATCCGTTCAGCCGTTTTCACGTGGTGCTCTGTCAAATAAACAGACAGACAAAAAATAGTAAAAACTAACAACATGTAAAATGCGTAAACAATCTAAATATTCATTACACAAAATCTACATGCACTAAAATGTACACCATGACAAATGTACAGTACGCGAAATATACATACGGTTGTAGGCTACGCGCAATTCGAGCTAGACGAGTCTCGGAAATATACCGTCATCAATACTCACAAGGGGTTATTTCGATATAACCGACTCGTATACGGATTAGCTTCAAGTCCCGGGATATTTCAGAGGCGGTTAGAGCCGATGTTTGCGGATTTACCACACGTCGGGGTCTTCCTCGATGATGTTGTCATCACTGGTAGTGATACGAAATCACACACGGAAAATTTAGTAAAGATATTTGAGCGTCTGCAAGCTTACGGGCTGCGCGTTAAGAAAGAAAAGTGCGTTTTTTGGCAAGTAAATTGATTGTCTAGGGCACGTTATTAGTGAGGACGGCATACACACATGCCCAGAAAAGGTGAAAGCCATCGAGAATGTACCAACTCCTCGAAATGTGTCCGAATTGAGAGCCTTTAATAGAATGGTAATGTATTATGCAAAATTCATAAATAACGTGAGTAATATGTAAGCACCATTATATAATTTACTGAAGATCGGTGTTAAATTCGTTTGGTGTGGGAAATGTCAGGCGGCTTTTGAGGCTATCAAGAAGGCTCTCGGTTCGAGTGAGGTGTTGACACATTACTCCGAGGAGCAAGCGCTGGTGCTGACGACTGACGCGTCAGGGGTTGGCGTGGCCGCCGTGATATCACATTTGACGCCACGCGGCGAGTGGCCCGTGGCGTACGCTTCGCGCACGCTGACGCCGGCAGAGAGCGCGTACGCGCACATTGACCACGAAGCACTTGCGATTGTTTATGGAGTCAGGAAATTTCACCAGTACTTGTATGGTCGCAAATTTATTTTACGCCTTTAGGTGATGGTTTAGAAATGTGCCCATATTACTTCCAATTTCAACACAGTACATAATTGCATTAGAGCTAGGCGTGCACTTAGGTGTAGTTCGGAGGGAGCTTTTATTATTAATTTCCGGTGGTGGTAAACTGGCACACAGGCTCGAGTTTGAATCACCAGTGGACGAATGACCGCTCACTAGTTTACATCAAGACTGGCCATTAGTCAGTGACTCAAATCGCTCTGAATTATAATTAATTTGGGTTATTAAATCATCCATGGCTAATGAATATTCACTTATCACTTTGTTTGAACTCTCATTCATTTTATTGAATGATATTGAATCCTCTAAGCTCTAAATTTTTTATTTTAATTCCTGTGCGTCAATTTCATATTTTGATCTACTGTTTTGTAACTGAGCAGAATACATATCCAACTTGTCCACTAAATGAACATTTATTTTGCAAAATCTCAATTTCTTGAAAAACAATTTATTTTGTTTTGTCAACTATTGAGTTTTTCTTATGATTCTGTTCAGTTTGAAATATTTCTTTAGTTTATTACCACTGCAATTTACTAACTTTGGTATGGCAGAATCATTGGTTAAATCTATACTAACCACAGGGTTTTCAATTGGAGGGGTAACCAACTGTGAGCCGGGCCCAACCAGTTCCTCGAATAAGCTCTGAGTGTGAGCCTCTGCAGCATTGTTCTGGGCCTCCTGTAGCTTGTAGATTTGCTCATGTGCATCATATAGCGCTCTCTCCATTGAGCCAATGTCCTTCAAAGCCTCCTCATAAGCGGCTCCACACTCAGAAAATCTGTCTACCGTTTCCTGAAGCCGGGCCCGCTCTGAATTTACATCACTGTAAGAACTTTCTAATGAACATAGCTCTTTTTTTAACTTATCTCTGCTATCAAGTACTAATAACAGTTCCCTCTCGCTGTCCTCTCTCTCACTGAGCAGCTGAGCACACAATTCCTTGGATGTTTTTAGTTCAAGCAAGGTAAGTTAGAGTTTGTCAGCCACCTGCTGGCGAGCTGCGCGGCTGCTGCTCTGCGAGTTGGAGTCAGAGGATCAGCACTGAATTTACTTAAGTCGTACTTACATGGTAGAATACAAAGGGTCGAAGTGAATGGACAGCGATCACCGGGGTCATTGGTCTCGATGGGTGTACCGCAGGGATCAATATTGGGGCCTTTCCTGTTCCTTATCTACATAAATGACTTGCCATATCTCGTAAAGACCCACCATGATATAGTATTATTTGCTTATGACACCTCACTTATTTTCAAACTTTTAAGACAGCAAAAAGCTTGCAATGATGTAAACAATGCTATTTATAAAGTAGTGAATTGGTTTAATGTTAATAATTTATTGTTAAATGAGAAAAAGACTAACGGTCTTATTCATAAAAAGTTAAATCAGTGCTATAGCGAGCCTATAGCACTGATTCGCAAAAACGTGATTCATAAACGTCAGTCAACGCAGATCGGTCCGTCAAGCCCATTTTAACGACTCGCTAACTTAGCGAACGGTGGACCCTTCTTTAAACCTGTTTTATCTGCATTTTAAGGAAAAAATGGCCGCCAAATTGAAAACAGCTGATGTTGACGGCAAGTATTCCAGCAAGCTCGCAATATGATTTTGAATGTTTTTATGTTATCGAAGCTGATTTTGTCAATTTATAATGATGTAACCAGATAAATAAATGAGATTTTACATTTAAAAAGTTATAGATTCGATTAAAATTGTAATTCCTGCACGAAGAATAGCGGGAACACCATGCACGCGCATTTCAAGTTCTAAAGTTATCAGTGAGATTGGGTGAATGTGAATAAACTTATCGTGTGTGGTCGTCGTGTCGTATTAAGTAATGAACGTATAGGTATAATGTAATTAATTGTGCGCCTACTGAGAGCGGACCTACAAAAGACCGGAGACGTGGTGGCCTGACACCAAAAGAATGGCAGCCATGCAGCGCAATATTTCATCAACCGAAAGGGATTTTATTCCTTGGAATGCCCAGGAGGTAGGTTAATAAATAAAACTGCTACTTAACCCGCAAGCAGAGGCTACGCGGAGCGGTGCAGCGCAGGTCGGTGGCGTTACCTATCCCTCGTAAGGTTCGAACTTGTATGAAAGAGTACCTAACATGCCGTCCGTCCTCCGCTCTGCCACTGCCGCTGTTCATAGTAGGTTACGTATCATCCACAAGGACGCACCCCAGCATCTCATTGCAAACTAGTTCGTCCTTAGCGACCTTAGCGTAGTAATAGTTAGAAGTGGGGCGTGTCCTCGTGGATTCAACGATCTATAGATACATAGATTGGTACCTACTCGGTTTTACACTCTGGGTTCTGTTCATACCATCAGGTGGGTCATATGCTTGCTTGTGTGGCACTGTCATTGTACCTTTTTTAGGGTGAGTATCCACCAGAGCATAGCGCACAGCTCTGGTGGATACTCACCTTCTGTCTGTAGTGGCTGGATAGGGTGGATACCCTAACCTATAGGTATGACAGTGGCAAGCCCACCCGTTAAGCGAGTTCCTGGCAGTGAAAGTTTTAATAATATAACCATACCTTATTCCAGATAGGATTTAGTACAGTCAGAGGTATTAATATACTTACTCGCATAAATATCTGTACTCACCTTTGTCATTATCAATAAAGCCTGTACAGATATTTATGAGTATGTATGTATATTAATACCCCTAACTTTAGAAGGAAAATAGGTTGACTCAATTATTTTGTTGTACAGTACAATTGTCAAAAGATTAATTATTACAAATTAAACACAATTTGCTTACTGCATATTTTATTTAATACATACTAATATATAAAGCAGTACTCTTCAAACTGCTGGATGCAGATTGAAGAAGAAATGACTCTCTTCTTTCATTCTCCACTTTGATCTTGTGTAGTTCTAATCGGCACTAAATTTCAGCACATTGCGCACCCACAGATCTGAAATTAAAAACAAAACAATATTAAATATAAATAGCATAGGAAGGCTGTTTATTATTTTAAACTTATATTATATTGTAATAAATAAATACCTCTCTTTCTTCTAGGTGGCACTCGGCGGGCTCTCCGGGCTTGTGGCTCGGGCACTTCAGCCTCAAAAGCAGGAATTGTTTCAATCTGAAAAAATAAAACATGATGTTCAACTATATTTTAATGTTCATACATTTTAGTTTTATTTTTTAGCTAGTATATGTTTATAACCAATCCCTGTGAACCACCCGCATGTTTAATAAAGAAACTGAGCAGAGTTCTAGTTTATAAGATGGCCGGCTCATGAAAAAATTGTGTACCTCTTATTGTTTACATAAAAACATTACCTCATATTATAGCGTTTTGTTTGGATTTAGAGAGAATGTTTACTTGTTGATGAAAACCGGGCTCCATGTATTTTTCAGTTAATAGGTAATAATAACAGCAAACATCACATCGTCGTGAAAGTTTCTTAACAACAATCAATTCACATTTTAGTTGTTGGAGTCAGTTTTCGTTTGTTTGACATTAATGAAACTTTGAAAAAAAGCACAGATACCGCAGAGCGGGTGATTTCTTGATACGTTCGAATACGGCAACATTCGCACATCATCCATACAATTCGTATAGATATAACAAAAAGTTATATTAGGTAATTACCTGGATAACCGTGTCCTAATCGACTTCGATGACGTCGACGACCAACTTCTCCGGCAACCAGGCACTCGTGTCGTTGGATTCAGTGGTGTCCTGTCGAGGTGCCGGCCATCGTTTTACGGCCAGCTTCAAGGAGCCACTGACTGTTTAACGGAGCAATAGTCCGGGGTGCGGCAGTCCGCATAATATTATTATTCTTTAACTAACATCCGTATCAAAATCTGAGGAAAAATGCATAAATTGTAAAATAAGCATTAGGTAATTAACTTCATATTTAATGCCAAATTTGAGTAAATACGTTTTCTTTCTTACCTTGTCTTCCAGCGTCACGTATTCACATGGTTTTTAGTAGTTTTCATGTTATTTACGTGCTTCGTGGAGTAAAATAACCTACAATTTTGCCGGTATCAAAGCTGTCAAACTTTTTTTAAAATCGAAAATCACATATTTTGATCTATGATTTCCCAGAACGGCAACATAACATTTCTAATCCGTCAAATAACGGCCCACTAGTTAGCGAAGGCTTATTGGAGGTTTATAAATCATACTTTTTAACAAACGTCAATTAGGCTTAGCGAACGTTTTAACTAAAACGTTGATCAACGGTGTTTTAAGGTTTTTTTATGAATAAGACCGTAAATGTATTAAATTTGTTACGAATCACGTTGAACACGAGCAAGGGAGTGTCTTTGTGAAAGATGAGGAATTGGAACTAGTTGATAGTACAGTTTTTCTTGGTTTAACGTTAGATTCTAAGCTTCAATGGGGACCCCATATTGCTAATCTCTCGAATAGACTGAGTTCTGCAGCATTTGCAGTGAGCAAGATACGTCAATTAACAGACGTGAAAACAGCTCGATTAGTATATTTTAGCTCAAGCTACTTCCATAGCATTATGTCATATGGTATTTTATTGTGGGGCAGTGCCTCGGACATTCATTCCATTTTTGTTTTGCAGAAACGGGCTATTCGGACGATATATAGATTGAAACATAGACTCACTTAGAGATAAGTTTAAAAATATTAATATAATGACATTGCATTGTCTATATCTATGAAAATATTGTGTATGTACATAAAAACATTGTTAATTTTAGGAAAAACTGTGACATACATAATATTAATACTAGAAATAAGCATAAGCTCGCGGTGCCCACCACTAGGCTCCAAAAAATTAAAAAATCATTCATGGGTAATTGTGTAAGGTTTTATAACAAACTTCCTGGAAACGTAACTGAGTTATCTATTAATAGGTTCAAGAACTATGTGAAGCGTAAACTTGTCAAACATAGAAACATAGAAGCTTCAAATTTAGAATACAATTAGTGTCTAGCATATAAATCAAGGGAAAATTTAAATATTTTGCAATTTCGGTCCAGTTTTCTAGATACACCAATTGCATAAATAATCACACAACTTTACTGCATTTATGGATTTTTGCATACCTAAAACTTGAAAATCATTCAATTTTATTTAGCTCGCAAATAATGAATAATCCCTGAGACTTGCTTTTACGAAACATCACACAACTTATTACGGTGGAAGAGTTTCGAGACTTGGCCTCTTTTTTACATCGAATATTTTTTATGGGGTCTCATGTTATCCCAGCATGCCATTTAAAGAGACGAATTTCGTTTATACACTGGGTTCACACGAACACACTGTATAAGCAAAATTCGTCTCTCCTGTGGTCAATAATTAAGAGCTCACCTGCATATAAATCAGGTTTTTATCGAATAGTCATACATAAGAGGAGACGCTGTTTATGCGGATTAAGGGTCCAAACCAAAATTAGGCTTCGTAGCCCTTAACTTTTATAGTGTCCACGGGAAAGACACGAACCTAAATTTGAGTATGACCCATTTGCATGTAGCGTCCTGGGGACTCTTAAGCACCTCTTTTATGTTTATTTGACCAGTTCGAATAGAAGCATGTGCAAGAAGAGCCTTGCTGAAGATCAAACTTATTATTTATTTTCCTCTTTATAGTCGCGGTAAATACACTCTTGTATTTTTCCTCCCTTCTAGGTTGATAGTAATTATTTAAACTTACCACTGGAACCATGCTGGTATGTTCCATCATTTTCTCGACGCTCGGCATAAAGCCCATGTCCAGCATTCTGTCCGCCTCGTCCAGCACCACGAAACGAATGCTGCCGAACGACACGCGATTACGATCCACGAAATCGTGCAGACGCCCTGGTGTCGCGACAAGTATATGGCATCCTCTCTGTAAAAAAAAACAAGTTCAAAAATAAATAAATATTGGTATCATACTAGATTTGTTAGCTGGCCGTCCAATACGCAGTTCGTCCGAATAGAATTCAAGTTTTCGTTTCGTCCAAAACGCTTTTCGCCCTTCACACTTTTTGTCCAACACGCAGTTTGTCCAACACGCTTTTTGTCCAACACGCTTTTGGTCCAGCATGCAGTTTGTCCAATACGCAGTATGTCCAACACGCTTTTCGTCCAACACGCATTTGGTCCTATACGCAGTTTGTCCAATATGCTTTTCGTCCAACACACCATGGTCTAAAAATGTCTGTCTGTCGGTCTGTCTGATGTAGGTACTGTACTGTAAAATTTACATACATACATTCACGCCTTTATTCCCAAAAGGGGTAGGCAGAGCACACGAAACGCAAGTTCCAGCGCCACTTTTAGCATAAACGTGGGTATAAAAGATCGTGTGCGTGTGGACTGAGGGACCACTTGGTTTATAATGCAAAAAATAAATTTTTGTAAGTGGAAAATTTAGTAGTAGTAGTAGCGAATTACTTTGTAAAAAAAACCTGGAATTCGTAAAGAATTCACTAAAAAGTTATACAGCCAAAGGTGTGGTCCCTCAGTTCACACACTGAACCTTCCACTTCTGGGCAAGTATTTAATATGCTGGCTTATTTTGATGTTACAGATTTAGTAAAAACATGTTTAAACGTATTTGTAATGACCGAAACGTAATTTGGCAATGATTATACACTAAAGCAGTCTTCCTTCGTTGGTCCCTGAGGGACCACATAAAATAACTAATAAATCGGCACATTTGTACAAATAAATAATGCATTTTTCTTTGCAAACATTAGTAAAAATCGCAAGGAAGATTATAAAAGTTAAACAAAAGCACAACTGTTAATAAATTTCGTCAAATTTATATTTGTTTGTGGTCCCTCAGTTCACACACTATGAAGTAATAAAATAATTAAAATATCCTAAAATAGAAACAATATGGAAAGGTTTGTCGTACTGAGGTTTAGTAAAAAAGTTTGACTACATATATATATTTTTTGTACGTGGATTGATGGCGTATAATATAAGATATATTGCTTTTTAATATTTCCTTAGCAGTGTTTATTAGGGTGTCCACACAATGAAAAGCATTTAATAACGTGAATCATTTTTAAATACTACTTTTTAAATTTGCTTACTTAAATGGTCCAAGGAAAAACTGCATACAGCCAACTACATTTTAGATTCTGTAAGCAAAATTACAAAATTAAAAACAAACGAAGTGTATGGTATGAGCGGCCCTAGCATACTAACAAAATGACGTCTTTTATGCACATGTTTTATGCCCACAACCGACGTATAAAATTTTACCGTCATGAGCTAACATGGTATACCGTCATCTACGTAAAATGTGACCATTTATATGTCTTGCACATAAAACTACTTTTTTTAACGTCACATTCTAACATGCTCTTGACTTTCTTACATAAAACGTGACGATATGAACCGTTGACGGACGAAATTTTACGTAGGTCACTCGAGACCCCTGATAAATTTTAACACTATGAAAACAATACAATTGGCCGCAGGATATCTGTAAAATTTCTGTCACAACACACGGTTTCAGTTTCAAAACTTATTAGTTCGTTTGCTGTTTGGATGGATTACTTTTCTATGAATTTTTGCTTGACAATTTGATTTCGATATCGCATATTAACACGACCCGTGGTAATTGGCTTTCATTTAAAGGCATATATAATATGCGCATCTTCAAGAAACCTAATAAAATTATTATGGAGTAAATATTTAACGAAAATAATTATACTTAAGTATACACTAATTCTCCTTATCCATTGTTGAAATTGTTGAAATTATCTATCCTAATATTATAAGAGGACAAATTCTGTGAGATTGAAGCATTGCAAGTTTGCGTGTTTCAAAAAATCTTTGAATGCGTATAGATTGGGGTTTCTGGGTGGTGGTAGGCTATATTTTATCCCACGGGTTTGCCTACTTTCTTTGAATTATGCGGGAGAAGCAGCGCGGGCAGCTTGTCGTCTAATAAATCAATTGTTAGCTTTAGCCTTGGTTAACATTTACTTTTCCTCAATTTCAACAAGTATGCACGAAGAAAACAGTAACACTTGTACCATAAAATGAATTACGATACAAACTTAATAAATAAAGACGAAAAACGATTATAATACAACTTCATACAAGAGTACAACTTTTAAGTAGCAGGGCAGTGCTTATTATTACTCTTTAATTAAGTAGTATTGTATTGGGTCTCTAACCATGGACTGCGATTGAACGTATGAAAAGAATGTAATAATTGGTAGAAATAAAGTTGTATATATTGGCAACATTACACTTCTTTTTGGTATATATATATTTTACGTAATTTAAGTAATGTAAAAATGGGCACAATCGTAAAGTTATACGTGTAAATAATATGGCCGATTAGTATGCTAGCCGGGCTGATTTGGTGCGGTAAAATATGTAGCTTCTGTAGCTTCATGACTCGAGTGCATATTTTTGATATATAAAAAGTGCCTTTTAGTGATTTACTAACAAACCGGTACTTACCAGATAAACAACGCGGAAATCAGGAGTATAAATAACAAATCCATTGCAACACAATACTAATTTGCCTATTACACAGCAATAACAAACCAAACACATCAATTCAAGTAAATTTACCGCCTTTTTATTTTTTAAACATAATACGCGGTGCAAATATACGAGCTACATGTTTTACCGCACCAAATCTGATACCATATACTTTGTTTTTAATTTCGTAATTTTGCTTACAGAATCTAAAATGTAGTTGGCTGTATGCAGTTTTTCCTTGGGCCATTTAAGTAAGCAAATTTAAAAAGTAGAATTTATAAATTATTCACGTTACTACTTAAATGCTTTTCATTGTGTGGACACCCTAATGAACACTCTGCTAAGGATATATTAAAAAGCAATTTATCTTATATTATACGCCATCAATCCACGTACAAAATATATATATATATGTAGTAAAACTTTTTTACTAAACCTCAGTACGACAAACCTTTCCGTAGTGTTTATATTTTAGGATATTTTAATTATTTTATTACTTCATAGTGTGTGAACTGAGGGACCACAAACAAATATAAATTTGACGAAATTTATTAATATTTGTGCTTTTGTTTAACTTTTATAATCTTCCTTGCGATTTTTACTAAAGTTTGCAAAGAAAAATGCATTATTTATTTGTACAAATGTGCCGATTTATTAGTTATTTTATGTGGTCCCTCAGGGACCAACGAAGGAAGACTGCTTTAGTGTATAATCATTGCCAAATTACGTTTCGGTCATTACAAATACGTTTAAACATGTTTTTACTAAATCTGTAACATCAAAATAAGCCAGCATATTAAATACTTGCCCAGAAGTGGAAGGTTCAGTGTGTGAACTGAGGGACCACACCTTTGGCTGTATAACTTTTTAGTGAATTCTTTACGAATTCCAGGTTTTTTTTACAAAGTAATTCGCTACTACTACTAAATTTTCCACTTACTAAAATTTATTTTTTGCATTATAAACCAAGTGGTCCCTCAGTCCACACGCACACAAAAGATCGACTAAATGTTATATTGCAGTGATAGGTTGCTAGCTCATCGCCCACAACACACTTCAACCCTGGTCCTTTAGTCGACTTTTACGACACCCACGGGAAGAAAGGGGGTGGTGAAATTCTAACCCGACACCACACGGGAAATTTACACTGTAAAATGTACTAGTGAAAATTATATGCATGTTTAGCGATTCGGAGGGCTATATCGGTTACCTTGGTTCTGCTGCGGATAGCCTCATTTCTGATGCGATCACGCAGAGAAACTCCCAACATGGCCCTCTCCATTGCCCTTTGGGTGACTGAGCCTTCTTACGAGGCCCATAGTAAGGGCCCACGTTTCAATGCCACATGTCATCACTGGCAACACACACTGGTCAAAGACTCTCGTCTTGAGACACTGCGGAATATTGGACGAAAAGATGTGCCGTAGCTTCCCGAACGCTGCCCAGCCGAGTCGGATTCAACGATTGACCTCTTTCTCGAAGTTGGACCTACCTAACTGGATAGTCTGTCCTAGGTATACATAATCGTCTCGATTGTAATGCGAGTTGGTACACATGGCATTTGACATGATTTTCGTCTCGTCTATGTTCATTCATAGACCAACTCGCTCGGAAGCTTTACTGAGGTCATTCAGTCCAGCCCAGGTTTCAATCGATTCGAAAGCTTTCTCGTAGTCCAAGAAGTAGAATTGTGTCAATAAAGCGACCCTAGAAATCACAGATGAAACGCTCTAAGAAAACTATTTGATTGATTGACAAGATAAGTAACTTACGTAGAAGCAATCCAGTTCGCTCGACAATAAACAAATGCATGCAAAATTTGAGCTCTTATCAAAAACCGGGAACTTAAATTTAAGTTGGACGAATAGCGATATGGACGAATAGGACATACTGCGTATTGGACGAACTACGTTAAAGACATCTGACGAACTGTATAATGGACGAACTGCTTATTGGACCAAATGCGTATTGGACGGCCAGCTAACAAATCTCATACTAATGTAGGTAAAAGTACATTCCTGGCTGGCGTCTCCCGGCAAGTATAGCAATACTTGTGTTGGGTTTACATGGTTATAACATAGTTTAGTAGATACAATTTCATTGAATGATTAAATTACTTTTTAGTACATAACTTAACTTTATTTATTTATTTACTTTAGTGCATGCTCATGTGTGTGCGCGTGTGTGTGTTTTCTGCTGTTTACAGATGCCGTCAAACTTCTTGAACATGCGGGACGAAGTGGGGGGGCAGCTCGCAGGTACAATTCGCCTTTGCGCAGGCAAGGTCAAATGTTCAAGAAGTTTGACGGCATCTGTACATACTTAAGATAATAAAGATTCAGTGTATTCATAGGTGATCAACCATTCCGTTATTTTTCTTTACAGTTTCATAATTGCATCGGGTACATATTGATAGTTTTAGTTTTAAGTTGGCACATTTATAAAGGAGAACTAGCAGTAACATTTTGGAAGATTATGTTTTTACTTAGGAAAACTTACGGATATATTGTCACCTTGATGTCTCACAGCTGTGCCTCCATAAGCAACGGCTATTTTTAAAACAGTTCCATGTGAGAACTTTCTGGCTTCATTGAAAATTTGTAGTGTCAATTCACGAGTAGGTGACACAATCACAACCTAAAAAATAGATTTCAGAAGATATGACAAAATGATCAATGACATGTAGGTATTTATTGAAACCATATTAATTTTTGTTTTTTTTTTTGGAATTACCTGTGGTTGAGCACAGCCGCCAGGGCCAACGACTAGCTCGCGGGTGTCTTGAAGCAGAGTATTTATGATAGGAAGTAGGAAAGCGGCCTGTAAAAATAATATCATGTTTTAAAGTACCTATGAATGTCTAAAGCTGCGTACGAATTTGAGTGGCTCAGCCTGAGCTCAGTGGTGGATGAAACTGTTGTACAAAAATCGTAATTCATGTGGTGCACATTTACTTCACCAAATTACATCGTCCGCGGCACGCTCGGATACACGTCTAAATTACGCGAGGTACGCACACTGAGGCGCCTTTGGGCACGGTCAAAAGACAGACTCTAGGCAGCTCGCCGCGGCGCCGCTCATGCGATGCTCGCGCACAGCTCGTGAGCGCGTACGAACTAGCTAGACCAATATAGGTAAGCCGTGCATGCCTCAACCTGAGGCTGCTCAAATTCGTACGCACCTTAATAAAAAAACGAATAGTGTTTCATTGGCAAAATGCTTTTCGATTGTGCCACATAGGCCTTAAATTTATATAAATAACTTTTACGCCACACCTGGCCATAATGCGAGTTTTACTGCACGCTGCGCGTACGGGAAAACTCACATTGTGGCCAGGTGAAGACGTAAAATTTTGTACTCAACACGGGCGGTAATTCGTAAAGCCCCTGGAGCGCATATTTATGGCCCTCACCTTCGGTTCGGGCCACAAACACCTGCGATCTGGGGCATTCACGAATACACCGCCCTTGTTACGTAATGTACTATTACGTCACACCTGGCCATAATGCGAGTTTTACTGTATACTGCGCGTACGGAAAAACTCGCATTGTAGCCAGGTGAAGACGTAAAATTTTGTACTTAACACGGGCGGTAATTCGTAAAGCCCCAGAGCGCATATTTATGGCCCTCACCTTCGGGCCACAAACACCTGCGATCTGGGGCATTCACGAATTCACCGCCCTAGTTACGTAATGTACTAATTACGAGTACAGCCACGACCATAGTGACAAGTAACAGTATTGATTGAACACTTACTGTTTTACCGGATCCTGTTTGGGCGCAGCCCATCAAATCTCTGCCACCCATGATGATGGGGATCGCATGTTTCTGAATGGGAGTAGGCTTTTTGTAGCCCGACTTGAGGATATTGTCCAGAACATACTTTCTGAAATTGGCAGTTTCAAAACTGTCAATATTCCTTGGTGCATTTTCACCGCTAACCTGAAAAAAGAAATTACCCAGGTGTTGACCGAGAGTTCCATAACTCCAGGTCAAGGAGCGACGCTGGTAAAACGGACAATATTTCGCATGTAAGCCCGATTGAAGCGCGTCACATCCTTCAAGGAGTAGCCAACTTTAGTTTTTTTTTACCAATGATCTTAGTGCTAAAAACTAATAAGCAATTGACAATTTGCCCTTGTAATAAAACTTGAGTGAGATTAAAACTTGGGGAAATTCGGACCGTAAAAAGCCACAAAGGATATATCTTACTTTGACCGCAATATTGTCGAGCTTGTCAAAGTTGATCCCGGAGCTGATGCTGCTCCCGAAAATCTCGTCCTCATTGTCGGTGGGCTCGGGAGGCACGTAGGTGACCGGCGGCTTCTTGGGCTCGCCATTTTCGTCCAGCTCGGGCTCCTCGCCCGGCTCGCGCTCGCCGCGGTCCCCGCCCCCGCCCCCGCCGCCCCCGCGCCCGCGCCTACCGCGCCCGCCGCGGCCTCGTCCGCGCTCGCCGCGGTCCCCTCTGTCGCCGTCGTTGTACTCGTCGCCTGTCGTATACCAGTACGATATTACCTAACTTTACTGTTTCATGTTTGTACTGAGGTGAGGCGGCTTGCATCAACGACACGACAAGAGGCTGGTAATGTTTAAATATATCGCTGCTGTGACCTCGTGAGAACATACTGCGAGTTGGAGGTAATATAACAATGTATTGTAAGCATTATGCTGGGCACGTCGGTTCGCTCACTGCTCTGACCAAGCAAAATTACTCTGTTCGGGGCTTATTGCCACGCGTTCTACACCAGTCACCTGTGGTGCCATTACACGAAGCGGTCGTTCAACAGAATCAGAGTACAACAACGCGTTTCGTGCGATGTTGCAGCTGCCGTGGCGGTGTAGCGCGTCTGGGATGTTCGCCGTGAACAGAGTGGACGACTTTTACGCAATTATGCGTAAAGGCCGAAACGCACTGACAGCGGTGGCGGAGCGGCGCGGAGGCGGTACCGGTTGTAATGTTCGAGCTAATATGAAAGGGTCCGCACAGAGCGGCGCGGTTTTTTGTGCGGACCTTTTCGTAGTAACTCGACCATTACAACCGGTACCGCCTCCGCACCGCCCCGCCACACGGTGGGCTGGATGGCTCGAAAAGAGGACATTCGCACTTTTTTCAGAAAATCATTTTTTGAAAAATGCTATCCAATAGAACATTATATGAGGAACAATAAATGTGGTATACATTTTTGCGAAATAAGGCATATTGACAGCAGAAAAAAATAAAGTCTGTTTTTTTTGTATGGGACCCAAAAATAGGTATCTTGTTTCTCAGAAACTATTAGAGTTCCCGTCTTCTACCTTTCAAGACTTTGTTTTTCTACTTTTATAGAGTAAGAAACGATAAGCAGATTTTCTATTCAGGTGCTGTTTTTTTTTTAGTCCTGTAAAAGTTAACACATTTTCACACAGTGTGAAAAATGAAAAAAATGTACTTAGGATTTTTTTATAACTTAATAAACGTTACATATATTATGTGTTATTATCATTTTTACTTTTTAACTATCGAAATATAATGTAAAAACCCAAAAAAGACAAACGAAAAAATCGAAAATGTGTTAACTTTTACTGGACTAAAAAAAAAACAGCACCTGAATAGAAAATCTGCTTATCGTACCTTAGAAGTCCAATACCTTGGCTATTTTTAATTTCAGTTCTTAACGAAACAGTCAAAAACCCACCGCGCAGTAGTACAGTCGGCCAAGAAAGTGGTCTACCAGTTTTGACAAGTTTCTGTGAGATCTAATCATCGCTAAGGTTGACATTTGTAACGGAGTGTAAGAGATGCACATTTCTTTGTTACCTGAGATGCCTGACAGTTAAAGTCATGGGTTTTGTTATTTTGACCTTTATTATAAACGCAATAGGCTATTATTTTGCAGTAATGTTATATAATCTTCCCTTCAATTATAACCATTTCGATCTTATTCAAGAAAAACTTTTTGCAACTGAAAAAGAAAGTAATCACTGACAAGTGTTGAGTATTTTTGTCAACGTCATATTCAACAAGTGTTTGTTGACAAAAATGCTGCAATGCCTCGTAATTTATCAAGAGCCGAACGAGCTAATATTATAGCACTTCATAACGAGGGCTTCAAGAATAGTGAGATTTCCGGACATCTTAATGTGTAAGGAGATGTCTTGCAAAATTTCAACGTTGCCCACTGTCCAGAGTTTTTATCTAGAAAATGAAATGCCTCAGTTTAAATATTGCCAGGTCAATTGTTCTTTACATAAAGCGTTGGTGACGCGTGCATGGTTTGATGCACAACCCGGAAATAAGTTTAATAGCTTGACCAGCAAAATCGCTTGATTTGAACCCAATCAAGAACCTTCGGGCCTTATGGTTCAAAGATGAACTCCATGAGAGAACACCCGAATCTCTTGAGCGACACTGTAATGAAGTAAGGGTGGAAACCCGCGGATCCGATCTCTGCCTGCAGCTAGTCGGCTCCATGAAAGACCGTCTTCAAGCAGTCATTGACGCTCATGGCGGATCAACTAGATATTAGAAGGATAATTTTATATTTTTGTTTTCTCACAACCAGAAATAAAGACAGAAATAAAGACTGACAACTGCGGAAGTGTCTCATTACTAATTGGTATTCTAATGTTATAAAGATTTTATTTAATAAAGATAATCTATTTGTTTTCTAGTCTTATCGTTCATTATTTTACAAATGCTAAAAAGTAGAGCATAAAAAACATTTTAATAAAAAAAATTGTAGACGGGCACTGCTGTTTAAGTTAGACTGATAGATAGGAATAACCCGAAAATTGAAAAAAAGCTAAAACACAAGGATGTGAGTTGTTGTTAGCTGTGATAATTCAAACTTGACACATGGCATGATGACTTAAATACATTATGTGAATGATAAAGAGAGCAATAGTCACTGTCATATTATTATGGCAAGGGGAAATAGACCTTGTTGTTTCATGACGTTTAAATGAACCTCGACCGTAGGGTGGTAGACCACATTTTTGGCCGACTGTACCTAATAGTACCCCTTTCAAATGTATGTCTAGAAATGTTTCTGAGTAATTATCTATATGACTTTGGATGTTATAGATTTGGTCTCTTAGACGTAATTCACTTTAGGCATTAAAGCGATATGAATAACAATCATTAGTACGTTGAAATATATGCCTTAGAATATTTATGAATAATTGTCGATAGACCTTTGATCGTTATGGACATCAATTTCTGACTTTTGTGATTATAATACTTAATATTATGGGTCATTAATGTTAGAACTACAAAAAGTTTTACTTAACAAAGATTATGACTTGATGTTTATGTCTATAAATTATATGGGTATCCCCCCCCCCCCCCGACCCCGAATTTTGAATCAACTAACGAATCAATTAAACAATCGATCTTAATCACGATTAATGTGACAGAGAATTGGAATGAGGATTGATTAATCGTCATCACATTTTACACGTAGCAAACATTCAATATGTATTATCATATCCCACATAGCGAAGATCAGATTATAGTCCCTTCCGCAAAAGCTATGCCATTGTAAATTCTTGAGATTAGGGAGCAGGTACCTAGTGCTTAAGCCGGGTAATACATTGTCCTGAATCAGTTTAGCAAGCTAATTCAGAAAGGTGTAATCGCATGTAACAGTAGGATCCTCAATCGCTAAATGCAATTACAGCTTTCAACTTGAATGATGGATACTAGGATGATGTCAAATCGGTTTTAGATGTGAATAGACTTACCACCATTAGTATCTTCATTGTCGCGCGACTCCCAGCTTCCACCACCGCCACCGCGGCCCCCGCGCCCGCCCCGGCCGCCTCGGCCTCCACGCCCGCCGCGCCCGCCCCGGCCGCCAAAGCCATTGCGCGATTGGGAATCTGTAATTAATTTAAGGCATGTAAACATACTGAATATTTGGGTTGATGCAAGTGTACACAAGTCTAGCTAGAATCAAATGATGCTTCGAAGTACCTACTATAGCATGATAATCAAACAATAATTACCATCCTCTTCATTGTCAAAAGACTGGAAACCCCTTCCTCTGGAGAGGCTGTGACCCTCGTCTACATCATTGGATTCATAGCTGTTATAATTGTTGGTCCTTGCTGCTGGAGGCGGCACTGCCACCTGAAATGTGGAAATTAAAGAACACTTGAAGTATCTGTGTTAAAACTAGATGCCGCGTAAAATGAACGTTAGGCCGAAACGCACTGACAGCGGTGGCGGAGCGGCGCGGAGGCGGTACCGGTTGTAATGTTCGAGCTAATATGAAATGATACGCACAGAGCGGCGCGGTTTTCTGTGCGGACCCTTTCGTATTAGCTCGAACATTACAACCGGTACCGCCTCCGCACCGCACCGCCCCGCCCCGCCACCGCTCTTTACGCGTTTGCGACTCGGCGCATCGGGTTTACCGAGGTTTTTGTTAGTTCTGCGCCATAGCGGTGCGCAAAGCGATGACAGCGTTCGCCCTGAAAGGGTTAAGGGTAGCCGTGGGATAAAATAAAGACTGTCCATCACAAAGTTCCATTATCCACACTGGTAAGATTTTGGTTGGACTGTGGCTCGAAGAATTGGATGTGTAGTTCCATAGATTACCACCCCTACCCTACATTTCAATTCAAGACATTCACAAACTTTGCATCTTCTTAACAGTAGTAGGTTTATTGGGGTACTGTTCTACGCTCAGATCATATATTATTTTAACTTGTAGGTATGTTACAGAAATGAGCTTTCAAAGCATTATTAGAACTTCGATTTTTTTTTACTGACGACAGCGAGATTAAATAAAGGGATTATTCGTCCTGACGAGAAAATGGACTGGTGTAAATAATGACCGAAAGTAAGGAAGCTTGGCAACCATAAAGCGCACCACAAAGTACAAGGTCAACATTATCACTGGACTGGCGACCAATACTTACAGGCGCTGAAGAATCATCCCATTCGTCATCCATGACCTGAAAGAGGACATTATTATTGTTAGTTATTATTTCGCGAGTCGCAATGATTTGCAAATAAAAGGCCTACCCCACTTTTTTAAACTACTAACGTACGTACTTCCATAAGCATCTACAAGATAGTCAAGAATGGATCTCGACAGCGATGCAACAACCAAAAAACACATTTCACAAAAAACTCGTTTTAAACAACGTATTGTAATTCCAAAATATACGATAGGTTTAAGTTGATGTTTTGTTTGAAAATGTGTTCGGCTGTCGCCGTAGGCTCAACTGCACGATAAGCATGAATACGATTCTAAGAAGAAATAGGAACTAGGAAGTTCGGCGTTGTACTTAACGTTAAGTTTTCATCAAACCACACTGTGTACTTAAAAATATATGAAAATAGGTAAAACAATCTGAACCCGGCTTGTATTGCACGTGTGTACTTACCAGATTTACGGCTGACTAGATACTGTAAAAAAGTTCTTTAACTGGTTAGTTATAACATAAGATAACTTACTTTTTATTTTTGCCTTCTAAAGAAGTGTTCTGCAAATTTTTTAGAACAAAGAATAGTTCTGCGAGCTGCAATGGCGACGGGCGCCGGGCGAAAAGGAAGGATAAGAAAAGGAAATTGGAAACAAAATTTTCTAGCCAGTGATTTAACGATTGCGATTGGTCGGTATCATCGTCATAGACAATTTTTTAGTTTATTTTTGCTACTTCAGCTGCAAGGCGGGCCGATTAAAATCAAATCATTAAATAAGTTATAATTTTATTGAACATGATTATTTCCAATATTAATAAAACAATAGCCAAATTCTATTTCTTTGTTATTATTTAATCAGATAAAGCTACCATAGAACATAGTCTAAAACCGGTTTTACAATGGAATGGTAAATGGTACAGCACTATTAATATTGACAACTGACAACCGAAAATAAAAAATACAGCGTAGTGGTGACGGTAGCCTGTCCGAATGGACGAATTTAAAAAAAAAAAAAAAAAAGTAGTGGTGACGGTGACCTTAGTTTGATATAAAAATAAACATTAATTATTAAAGATCCCTTATGTACACACATTTAGTGTAGACATCACTTGCAAAATGAACGAGTTATCATCGGGGCCGGTGGAACCCCTATTCATTCGAATTTAATCAGTGTGGTGTTCTTCTGTTGGCGTCCCCTTGTTTTTTATGTTGTTTGTGCATTTGTAAACGATGGAAGGAGGCGAGACTGTTAAAGTGTCGGTAGTGGTTGATCCTAAACCTAACACAATACCCTGTTCTAACACATTTACTGCCGAGGAGTTGTGCATATTATTATGTAAACAGTACAAAATACCACCACTCACTCGTACTTTGTTTGCATTGAGAGTGAGAGGAAGAAATTACTTTCTCAAAGATAACATCCGAGTTTTATCAAGCACCCGAGATTATGAGCTGAGAATTCGTTACAAGGTTTGTATCTATTATTTCTTTTTATGTGTTCATTGTGATCTTTGCCTACCTTCACATGGTTTCAATACTATTTATGGTTTATTCATATCACTACTCCAACAGCAGATGATATTTTTAATTTAGTTCTTTATGCTTGACACAGGTACCCAGAATAGGACTTCTAATTACGTTAGATGAGATAACATATGACTACTATTTTCAACAAGCACGGAATGATGTCTATGAGAACAAGATACCTGAAGTCAAGTATCCAGAGCACAAGCCGGATCTGCTGGGCCTTGGGATTACTGACATGTAAGTACTTTATTACTTCAAATCAAAAAGGGCATTTTTCTGTACAGAATATCAAAGTTCTAACAAGCTGTATTCAATTCTGTTTAACAATGGTTTAACACAATTTAAGAGAACATTCTCAAGTAGAAGAAAAAACAATTTATTCAAGTAGATTATTTTTTTTTCGTTTTAAGAAAAGAGGAGTACCCAATTAATAATAATAATGTAATAATATAAGGGGACAATCTTACACAATTCAAGCTAGTCCCATAGTAAGCTCAGTAAGGCTTGTGTTATGGGTACTAGACAACAATATATATAATAGATATAAATACTTAGAAAACATCCATGACTCAGAAACAAATACTCATGCTCATCACACAAATATTTGCCCTTACCGGGATTCGAACCCAGGACCTTCAGCTTCATAGGCAGCGTCACTACCCACTAGGCTAACCGGTTGTCCGGTTAAGTTAGTTATGTTACTAGATTTATCTATTAATACTTTTATATTTATTGCTTCAACTGCTGTATGCCAAAGTTTGCCAACCAATTAACATGTTTATATATCTGCAAAAGGAGTTAGGTAGTGTTCTGATGTAGTCTGTGTAAACAGAAATTATGAGTTGCGGCATCATTGTGAAAAAGTTTGTTGTGTGGTTATAATAAAGTGTAATAAATGTATAAATAAACTTTACAATTGTAGAAAAATTTAACCCCTTCAAGAAATTTAATTTTACTAATCTTAATTTTGTTTTTTATGGTACAATTTACTGATAGCGGAATGAATTACAAAGAATCAATCTCAAACAAATTTATAATCAGTGGCTGTCCACAGTGTAGAGATTCATTTAATGATCCATTAAAAGTGTATACACTAGTGTCTTGTCTAAAAAAGTAGATTTCTGTTTGTTTATTACCCAAAATAACAAAGCAGCATGAAAATATCCTGAGATGTTCTCTAGTTTATCGTTTCCTATTTTTTGTCCATCTATATGATGTCTTATCAATTTATCATAAAGACACCGTGATATATATTAGCTTCAACTGATATGGGTTATATTCAATTGTTTATTGTTGGTTTGGTGATCTAGTTTCATTGATAGTCAAGTTCAATGTCAAAGAGAGTAGTTAGTCTATATTTTATTACCATTACTACACATATACCTAGTAGTAGTATTCAAACATGTTGACAAGTTACTTCTAAAGTATTAGAGTTACTTTTATTTATGTATTACTATATTACTAATATTATGAAAGTTTGGATGTTTGTTACTCAATCATGCTTAAACGACTCAACTCTTGAATCTCTAATCTCTCTTGCAATTATCTTTGTGCAAAATTTCATCCAAATCGGTTATACTATAGGATCATTTTCATTCATGGTCCACACAGACAAAGTCGCGGGCGGATACTAGTGTATTAAAACATTCCAGCATTAACATAAATTCCAAAATGTTGCATGTTTAAACATTTTATGATGTCAGACAGATAAAAGAATTAAATGTACACACATGCATGTCATAAAAATAATCCAATAGCATGTCATCAACTCGCTGAATATCACTTTTTCTAAATTATTTATCTTTGCATGCCAATGTGTTGTTACAATCATTGTTAATATCTTTACGTCACACCTGGTCATAATGCAAGTTTTACTGCACGCTGTGCGTACGGGAAAACTCGCATTGTGGCCAGGTGAAGACGTAAAATTTTGTACTCAACAGGTGCGGTAATTCGTAAAGCCCCAGAGCGCATATTTATGGCCCTCACCTCCGGTTCGGGCCACAAACACCTGCGATCTGGGGCATTCACGAATTCACCGCCCTAGTTACGTAATGTACTATTATTTTGTATCATTTTTTATTATTTTTGTTGGCTGGGTACTTGGGTCTTCGTAATGACACCAACATCAGAGTACATATTCAGGGTTGTAGTAGTCACTGTGGCCAAAAACGGTCAGGAGAGAATATAAAATAGAGACTTTATTATAACCAAATATTCATTTGAAAATGTCTTTCTGTGTATAAGCTTTGGGATGAAATATGCCTTTTTTACAAGCCACAGGTTGAGTAGCACAGTTCACACTATACACTTACTATCATAAAAACAATGGTGACTGTCTGTAGTCATGCTACGTTTGAACCCTAAGCCGCTGAACCTATTTAGAGGCTATAACTTTAGTTCTGTCTAGGGTGAATCGCCAATAACTGGCCACCTCATACTAAAAATGGACTCTATTTGCCTATACTATTTTTTTTAATTAAAAGGTGTTAATTACTGGCCACTCTTCAATACCTGGCCACATTATACTATTACATTATACATTAATTCTGTTTGTAGGGGACAATTAGACGATTTACCCTAGTTAGTTTCATTTCAGTCCAGAAGGACATTTTTTAAACGGATATCCGCCCCTAAGTGCCTGGCGGATCACAGCTAGAGTGAAAAATGGGTCAATACAGTGTCTAACATATTTTCGGTAACTGGTAATGGTAACATAGAAGAGGTGCAATCAATAAAGAAAGTTTTCTATTCACGTCAAGATAAAATAACTGACGTGGGTCATTCTGGGCTTCAAATACAGCTTAAATTTATTAATTGATCCTTTAGATAATTATAAAATATGATCGATGGGAAATCCAGAATGACAAAATTTAAACTAAGCAGATTTAAAGAAACATAAACATTCCACGTTTTATTACTGTGACGCGCCAACATAGCGCAGCGTGTGTTCAGGTGGGGTGCTTTACTACTGTGCGAATTAACCATACATAACTTATACAACTTATAGGTAGGTGCATAATAATTAAAATTAATTAATCACCAAAAAGCACACTACCTCATTTAAAAACTCGTAAAGAGCTAAGGTTAAATGAGACAAAAGTCGTAAAATTTTACTATGGTTGCTGTTCGTCACGCACATGGTCAGATTTTAAAAGCATAATATTGATATGAATAGTCGGTTAATCAAATGACTAGATCATTATAAAACCGTTGATAGAATCATACATACAATTCGAATGCCTAGGGAATACTTTAATCGTATTTAATTTGATACAATTAGTCCAATTAGATAATGGTCAAAGATTGGCCAAGCTGCTAATTTCTTAATGTACCTATTACCCCAGGAAAATTACGTTTTTTTCAAACATTAATTTATAACAGCGTTTTTTTTGTTTGTTTAAATTTAAAATGTTATTCTAAGATGCCTTATCCAAGAATCCACCAAAATTTCCATCGGGAAGTAAATATATAAAAATAAATGACACATCCATTTTTTTTTGTGTTATTTATTTATTATTCTTGAAGAGCTCCTGTAAATTAACCAAAACAAAAATTAAAATATCTATTAATATTTTTCCTCTTTTTTTAGGAATTGGTTAAATATCGATTTTTTTGACGACTAATATTTTGGTGGATTTTGAGTCTACGTAATTACTAAAGTGATAATATATCAGTTACACGCAAAAAAGCTGCTGTTATGAATTATTTCCAAATTTGCATTTTTTTCCATACTAATGAAAATAAAGTGCTTGGGCTATATACACGGCAATTATGTTAATTTCTCCATTACATTACCATTGGATTAGTGTTCCGTAGAAACAAACAGCAAATTGCCGAATCGCCAGCCACTATGTCACCTTGATTTCCACTTTGGAAATCCTTCGCATTCGAGAAATGGCTCGTGAATACTTAAAAGACTTGTAAAGATATCCATAACATATGAGAGCAAATATACTTTGAGTTGTTGGCGGGGCGATGCGAACTTCTTACTTAGTTGTTCGCCCTTCTATCCGAAGGAGGGACTAAAACAGGGGCAACATATTGCAGCCATTCCATATCTACACAACCTATACTCGACTCCGCATACAAATCATTCACGCATCGCTAGCGCATATTTCGTCACATTATATATGACGATTCTTCTCTGGCACTCAAACTGGAGTATCTACACACTTTTCATCTACGTCGGTTAAGTGGTTGTGTGAAAAGGTAACACACAGTAGAGTTATATTATTAGTGTGGGTTGAAAAAACCGTCTTTAAATCCGCTGGCTAGTTTAGTATAGAATGGCCCATTTACACAATGTCGGTGTTCTGAATTTATAATAAAATAAAAAATAAGTTACCGGCTTCGACAAGTTCTGAGTTCCCTCGACTCTTCATAAAACTAGAGCGCTGGGCATTGACAAAATAATAAGGCGCCCACACACGCTTCGAAATGACAATTCTTAACAGTCGGCATTATCGCCGCTTCCGTTCACTAATGTTTCGGCGAAAAATATTTCGCAAAATTTTAACTCCCTAACTATCTATCCCTTATTTTTATTTGGACGAAGTTTTATTTCCCAACTAAACTTTGCGCTCTGGTATCTTTTCACAACTAATGATTTGATAAATTATTGTGAGGCAATTTATTACCTGGGCTTTTTTAAGATGTCATTTTATGTAAATATTCGTCAAATGTATGGGCACACCATAATTTTAGCAACATATTGAATATAATAAACCTGTGGTTGACTGGTAGAGAATGCCTTAAGGCATTAAGTCCGCCATTTGTACTTCTTATTTGCACAATAAAGTTTAAATAAATAAATCAGCCTATACAGGGTGGAAATAGATTTTGGGTCAGTGAGGGCAGCTACCAGATCCCGTGTTGCTAGGCGAAAATGATCATGTCTATCGATTCCATTTCTATCCAATATCAATAGTTTTCTTTAGGGTCGCTAATCAGTTCTGTTTCATTGAAGGATCATAATAGGGTATTGAAAATCACAGTAGTAATTTTATGACATTTTCTAGCACCCTGTATGTTTTTTCCAAAATCTGTAAACGCCAATCTTTTCATAATTTGAAATCGAAGGAAGGTCTCCTAAGACCATTTTCGCCTAGCAACACGGGATCTGGTAGCTGCCCTCACTGACCCAAAATCTATTTCCACCCTGTATACGTCCCACTGCTGGGCACAGGCCTCCTCTCATGGATGAGAGGGAACGGGCAGTCGTCCCCACGCTGGCCCAGTGCGGGTTGGGGACTTCACATACACCTTTGAATTTCTTCGTGGATGTATGCAGGTTTCCTCACGATGTTTTTCCTTCACCGAAAAGCTAACGGTAAATATCAAATTATATTCCGTATATTAGTTCCGAAAAATCATTGGTACGAGCCGGGATTCGAACCCACGACCGCCGTTTGACAGCCGCATGCCTGAACCGCTAGGCTACCGTATACCGAATATTGAATACTATATGATTATGTAAGTATCAGGTAAAAAACTGTTCGGTTCTGGCGCTGTGGCGCTGTAGGTTCACAGTTCTTACAAACACTCCTCCTCGCTTCGCTCGTCGTCGCTCGTACACAGACCTCCCTTAGAGTCTACAAAAAAATATTATGCTTGCTATGCGTTAATAATAATAGTAATTATCATTATGCCAAAGCATAATTAGTATTTTCTCAAATGGCATTTGACGATTGGTTTTTTGCCTAAGCAAATCATTTGCTTCTTAATTATTTGCCACATAAAAGTTCGTTGCAGTAAAATTTTGCATTATAAAAATGTTGCCAAATAAGAAAAGTGCGACGTAAAGTTACGCTACGATTGGTTTACCAAATGAAAATTCTGCGAGAAGGTGGTTGCGAAGTGAAATTTATCGAAACATATTTCGCCGAAAAGGCAGTATACCTGCTGCTTCATATAGGCACTCCATACTGCGCCGAAAATCAGTAGAAAAGCCACACAGGCTAGAACGCGTGCGCCGTCTACCCCCTTTGGAAATACAGGTGTGAACTTATGTATGTAATGGCTAGTGCTGGAACGCTTTGCGAATGACCAACGCGCATCGTATCCTGTTCAGTGACAGTGCAGCGTTATAATGGTCCATAAAATGTAATTGCAGCGACGAGGAAACAATGGGGTCTTAATCACACACATTACAGACTCATTTTCATTGTTCACTCGTTATTTGTTTAGGAAATATTCTTATCGAAAACTCCGTCTATATCTTGGACAATTAAGAGGAAATGCTCTTAGTAACAGTTAATCTATGTTACAAAATATATTTTCATAGGTCTATATTAGGCGTAGGAAACAGGGGACTACGGTAGCTCGAATTAGAAGTTTTAGTGTGATCCTATATCGTCTCGGGGTATCGGTATTTAATGGTGGGTTCTGGGTCTATGACCCTTCCAGAGATTATCGTTGATATAAACCTTGCCACGACACGTTGTCGATTAGATAATAAGTCGCAGCTTAAGCTTTATAAGTCGCATGTCCGCCCACACATGGAATACTGTTCTCATCTATGGGCAGGGGCACCCCAATTCCAGCTTCTCCCTCCGGACCGCATCCAACGACGAGCAACTCAAATTGTCGACTGCCAGCATATTTCGGATCGGCTTGACTCCTTGGCGCTGCGTAGAGATGTGGCTTCGCTCTGCATTTTCTATCGCATGTACCTATAACGGGGAGTGCTCCGAGGAATTGTTCGGATTAATCCCTACCGCTTCTTTTCGCCATCGTCCAACGCGACAACATTACCATCCTCACCACTTAGATGGTTGGCAGTCCTCAACCGTGCGCTTCTCCAGAAACTTCCTGCCTCGCACAGCTAATCTGTGGAATGGATTGTCGCCTGCGGTATTTCCGGACCGATACGACCTTTAAACCTTCAAGAAAAGAGCGCGTACTCCCATCTTAAAGGCCGGCAACGCACTCACAACACCTCTGGTGTTGCAGGTGTCCATGGGCTGCGGTAATCGCTTACCATCAGGTGATCCGTCTGCTCGTTTGCCTCCTATCACATAAAAAAGATACATATACTGAGTAATCAATCTGTACACAAATAAATATTAGGAGGCAATCCTACACAAAACGAACTAGTCATGTCATAGCTCAATAATGCTCTTGTTATGGATACTAGATGAAGATATATTTAATAGATATGAATACGTAGGAAACACCCAAGACTCGGATGTATGATGGATTCATGTAAATCGTCATCACACAAATTATTCCCCTTACCGGGATTTGAACCCAGGACCCGTTAGCTCCGCTCACTACCAACTAGGCTAAACCGGTCGTCAAATCAGGGAATGTGACAGCGACGTCATGACAAGGTCATCATAATACTGTTGAATCCTTCGAAATGTTCGGACCCAGGTGTCGATTGACCAAGGTATCAGGAGCGAAAAAATCATTGCGGTGTGCTCGTAAAATTAATCAAGCAATCAAAGGGTCGGCGATCAACAGGAAAGCCGTATTGTTGATGAACGCTATCGTAGTATATATAAATTTATAAATATAGAAGACATCTGAAATAGAACAAATTGTAAGGAAAAGAGCCTGCAATTGGGCAGACAGCTCATTAAGCTTTCATACTTCTGTCTCATTGAAATTTTTCCGATATTTTGAAGGGCGCATTGACGTTAAAGTGGGTACCTTCTAAAGTGTAACGGCACGAAAAGCGGCTTTTACTCGTAGCTCAGGCCACCAGCCGTCTAGTCTTCTAGGTTAACCTCAAACATTTCCTTTGTTCAAACCCAATAGCTGGTAGCTTTGCAATGATAAGAATTTATTGATACTGCTCTGTCGCTCTCGGCATATAAATAGCATATTTGAATTAATTATGTCATTTACATAATCGTTTTCGGCGAACATGAGAGCAAATATTGATGACCCCGGACTATGATTATTAAAATATATACACTTTGTAACATACGCACGTTTTGTGCGTATCAGTACTAAGTAGACCTAACTGATTCCTATGTTATAATCAGGGTCGGCAGTAGTAAATCTTGTAGTTGATTTAAACGATTTATTTTGTCTATTAAGCATGTCGCTTGTAACTCCACTGGAGTCGGAAGCTTATAAAAATATTGCTCGTGTTTTTATAACCAAATAGTATTATATTCGTATTTCCTAAGTCCAACCTAAGTCAAAACTATATGAATAACATACTTTCATAATTTAATTGTGATAGACGAAAATAGTTTATTCAAATATTTTTAAATAATAATAAAGCGTTTCTGCCTTAGCTCACATGCACAACTTTGAGTTAAAAAAAAGCATTATGGGTGTATTCCGTTTGTCACCACCTCATAGACCCTAGTGGATATTTTAGCTAAAATAAAAGTAATAAAATTACAACATAAACTTTTTTTTAATTAAGTAAAATAAATTCTATGAATTAGTACCTAAGTATAAAAGTATTTCCCTTTGTCAGTGGCGGCGTAAGTATTGATATTTATTAGAATTTGTTCCCGGATAATGTTTATAAGGCGAGGACTAACTGGAATACACTACTTTTCTGCACTAGAGTAGAAACGTATCACTTTCAGCACACTTTTTAAAACAACAACGACCCACTTTCAGAGCATGAGATATGAAAAATATTATTATATTGTAAATTTTGAAAAAAGGATAACCAATAAACCTAGTTTTTCATTGTGTCAATAACTTAAATCATCTCCTTTTGTATGGACGAGTACGTAGTATTCTAAAGGTATACTTCAGAAGCTGCCAACCAACCAATTATAGCATGTTTATTTTATGTCTTTTTTTTCATTGCAGGACCCGGGCCGTTGTAGAAAAAAATATGACGCCGAACGAGGTGGTAAAAAATTACAAAAAATTCATACCAAAAGTAATAGTCCGGAAGCACGGGCCCTACCCAAAGAAGTACGCACACGATTACCTGCCAAACCTAGTCTCCGTGGGAAATAGTGTAAAGTGAGTCAAAACATAACTATGTATAAATGAAAATACAATGCTTTGTGCACCTAGAATATGCAAAAGCAGTCTCTGTGTACGTATCATACATACATACAATCACGCCTTTATCCCTAAAAGGGGTAGGCAGAGCACATGAAACTTATGTTCCAGCGCCACTTTTAGCATAAATGTGGGTATAAAAGATCGCCAAAATGTGGTATCGCAGTGAGGTGTACGTATCAACAAGGTTTAAAATTAAATAACTCAAGTGTAGACGTTACAATTAAGCGGATTTATACCTACAGGAAATGTGAACTTTTGACGGTAAACAACTACAAACCTCAAGTCAAACGCGTGTAGTAACAATCTTCGGATTATGTAAGTGTTACGAAAAATGTCGCTAAAGGGACTCGCTAAGGGCGGTAAAACAAAGATTGTCTCGGGTCGCAGGTATTTGACGTCCGAGCCGAAGGCTAGGATGACAAATATGCGATCAGAGGTTAAAATACTTAATGGCAATCTTCCATCTTGCTGAATTTGACGTAAGACGCGTAAGGCAGACCGGCTAATCCCAATGAGGTCTAGTTTTCCCTCTGGGTTGGTAGGTCAGATGGCAGTCGCTTTCGTAAAACTAGTGCCTATGCCAAATCTTGGGATCAGGTGTCAAAGCGGACCCCGGGCTCCTTTAGGGGCATTACCGGGAATACAAAACGGGAAACATGTTTCATATACATTTATATTTATTTATAAAAGGTTTTCAAACATCGTATTTAATATCTCCCCCGTGTTTCCCATGTGGTGTCGGGCTAGAATAGCTCCTCCCCCTTTCTTCCTGTGGGTGTCGTAAGAGTCGACTAAGGGAACAGGGTTGAAGTGTGTTGCGGGCGATGGGCTAGCAACCTGTCACTGCGATATCACATTTTGTCGATCTTTTATACTCACATTTATGCTAAAACTGGTACTGGAACATAAGTTTCATGTGCTCTGCCTACCCCTTTTAGGGATAAAGGCGTGATTGTATGTATTTGTGTATGTTGTATTTAATATAAAACCTCCTTGCTATATAACTGTGGCATGAGTGACAGAGACAATTTAAGTAAAAACCATTACTTATAGGGTATTGTTGCTCTGTATGCCTACGCATAAAGCCCTTTACGAACAAGTGTGATGAAATAAATCTGATATGTCACATGTTCAAACATCTTCAAAGTTAATTTTTGTTTTTAAGCAGTAGCGCTGCTAACGAAAATTATAAATTTTAAATCAAAGGAAAAATTGAAAAATTTAATGTTCGGAGGATTAAATTTTTCAATTTTTCCTTTGATTTAAAATGTATAATCTTCAAAGTTTCAAGTTTATAGAGTAGTGCGTATATTATACGCTCCATCCGTTTGTAAATCGAGACTGAACTCCCAGTGAACTCTCAACAATCGTTGTTTATTGTCGTCCTACGTCCGATCAATCGAGGCGACGCTAAGTGCGGCATAAGTGGCCCAGAGTTATATTACACGGGTTGCTGTGCTATTCACAATCTGTCTCGAATCGCTCACCTCATCGCCAGTATAATTCGAAATAACTGCATAATCGAAGTTTGGCCTCACACTAGTTCGTCTGAGGACAGTTGCTTGAGCGCGTTATGAATATCAGCTCTGGAGTTGAGAGCTTTGTTGGATCGAATACGTTTTCTGTCAACTCTAAGTACTTTAAAGTTGATATACGTAGACTTCGATTGCTGTGATTATAAATAAATCATAAAATTACACGATTTGAACGGGTTATGACGCTAATTATCTAAGCTATAATGTTATGTATGTATGTATGTATGTAAGCACTTTATTGTACACAATAACAGGTTAAGGAATATACATGTCACACAATAGATCAAAGTACAAAGGCGAACTTATCCCTATAAGGGATCTCTTCCAGCTAACCTTTGAGCAATTGAGAGGAAGGTAGGTAGAACGAGATAGGCAAACTTATACCGTGTACAAAAACAGAGAAAATGAAAGCAAACCCTAATTAGTATTAATTCTAGACAAATAAAAACATGCCAATACATATATAAATATACAATATAAAATATAATACACACTAACATATGTAACATATATATCGCAAATATACAATAAATAAATAAATACTATATTCAACCAATTCACAAGGGAAAGCCACAACTTCTTCAAATTCATCTTAAGTGACGCAACAGACTGCGACTGTCTCAGCGACAAAGGCAACTCATTCCACAATTTAACAGCGCGCGCAGTAAAAGATCTGGAGTATGTTCGCGTCTTTCTAGACGGTACAGCAAGAGTAAGGTTAGTACTCGACCGCAAGCGGTGGCCACTGCCGTCTGCCATATAACTAAACCGCTTAGAAAGGTAAGGAGGGGAAGTAGGGCTGAACAGTGTATTGAAAAGTAATGACAGGATATGCACATCCCTGCGCCGGCGAATCGGTAACCATCGAAGCTTAGAGCGGAATTCAGAGATATGATCATACTTGCGTAGACCAAATACATATCTGATACATACATTTTGTAGACGCTCCAGCTTATCAAGTAGCTCCTCGTTGAGGTCCAGAAACGCAATATCGCCATAGTCCAGAAGAGGAAGCAAAAGAGATTGAGTAAGGGTCAACTTGGTACGAAGAGGAAGGAAATTCTGGAGACGTCTTAGGGAGTGAAGGGATCTAAAGATCCTCTGACTCACCTCAGCTATATGGGGTGACCAAGAAAGCGTCTGGTCCATGGTGATACCCAAATTCCTGACAGTAGAGGAAAGAGGAATAGAAATTCCATCAAAAATAATGTCAGGCACCACCACCTCTGAGAGCTTATCTACATAGTAAGGACTACCAATAACAATCGCTTGCGATTTCTTCGCATTAATTTGTAAACCATACTTACACGCCCAGCAGCGTATAGATTCTAGGTTTCGATTGACTTCCGAAATTAATGCGGAGACATCATCCACAGTAGCCGCTGCATAAATCTGTAGGTCATCTGCGTAAAGGTGATATGATGTAGTTAGGGATTCGGTGATACTATTTATAAAAACAGACTTTACTTACTATATGATGCTGACTCGGCATAGGCTATATTTTATCGCTTGCGTTCTTTACTATATAATACTTCGGCGGAGCCGCTCGGTCAACTAGTAGGTAATAAATACAATTAATTAGATTTAATATTGTTTGTGCTGTGCACGGGTCACGCGCCAGCTTTATTGATAAAGTATATTTGTCTTAAGAATTGTTAATAATGTTCATAAACATAACATGATGAAACATTACGAATATTGGTTTTCATATTCATCAATCGTTAGATGCGTAACTATACTTTAGGTAATCTGGAGTCTCCAGAATATCATACATGTCGAGAAACATTCTTTAACTATGCAATGTTATCCTAGAGCGCGGGCCACAAATTGAGATTTTACTGACAAATTCCAGAGTTTTGTCCATTAGTTTAGATGACATATTTACATTTAATGAGACGGGCTTTTGATTTCCCCATTAGAGTAGAGATATGTTACATGTTTATTATGATCTCAACTGGTCTACGTCGCACATCCGTACATTGCAATGCGGTCTACATTTCATCCCCTCCGATTTTGACGGCATAGCTGAAAATTGAAGGCGCACATTGGTATTTACTCGTATGTGTACGACCTCATTCCAGTCGGGTGAAGAAGTTGTACCTCCAACACTTGTACGGCCTGGCGCCAAACTACCTCGCGGAGGAGTTCGACAATGTGCTCTGGCGGAACGGCAACGACACGGTGCCCGTGCGCGTCGTGGTCACCCCCTTCCACCCGCACGAGCCGGGGATCAGACTCTACAACACGATCACTAGAAAGGTAAGTTCATCGTTTTACCCAATGATGTAGCAAAAAAGCGGCCAAGTGCGAGTCGGACTCGCGCACGAAGGGTTCCGTACCATTATCTACAAAAAAAGCAAAAAAAAGTTTATTAAAAAATATTTTATTTTGTTTTTAGCATTTGTTGTTATAGCGGAAACAGAAATACATAATTTGTGAAAATGTCAACTGTCCAGCTATCGCGGTTCTTGACATACAGCCTGAAAAAAAAATTGTATGGGAGACCCCTTAAATGTTTTTCTTTTTATATTATTTGTTGTTATAGCGGCATCAGAAAACCATAGTTTGTAAAAAATTAACTGTCTAGCTATCGCGGTTCTTGAGATACAGCCTGGTGACAGACAGACGGACAGACAGCGAAGTCTTAGTAATAGGGTCCCGTTTTTACCCTTTGGGTACGGAACCCGAAAAAGAGGTAGACAGTTTATACCTACGCGGTCCGAAAGTGACACTAAAACCTGGTCAACTGACTACCCTTACCATATCTTGTATCTGTTTCGCATCCTGAAATTAGCATACCGGCCTGCTTTCACTTGTCATCGCTAATCATTGCGCAAACCTGGCTATTTTTATACATACATCTACCTTTTTTATGTTACCTACATCATGGATTTCACCTAATGGGAGTTTAACCAGTTCTGAACAAAAAACGAGACTCGGTCTTCTTAAATTCCAGTACTAAAATAATTATAAACATTCTCGCCGTTCAACACCTAGGTATAATTACAGCATATCGTATCATTCTTTAAAAGCCAACTTTTTTATTAAGCTTTTATTACATAATTACTAGTGCTAAATAGGTACTAACTACTAAGGAGAAGAGGTTTTGACATCGACTTGCTACTTTTGATATTGACTAATTTAAGTTGCAGCAAAGCTAAGCAGATACTAATTCCTGGAGATAATAATCATATCATTACCATAATAATATAATAAGTAACATTGTTTCGCAAGTCGCATTCGCTTATCACTTCTTGGCGAGATTGCCAAAAAGGTCAGAACTAGGTCGTTAAACAAATGAGCAGTAAGTAATTGACTTTCTCCACAAAACACCTGAATATACTTAAATACTACTTCTAAGTGTGCCAAATCCTTTTCTTTATCTTTATTTGTTGTTTTTCCTTCAAGACGATTTCGTTTGGGATAAAACAAAATTGTACACCCATTAAATATGTGCAGAAATTAAAGAATGCGGGATGTTTCCTTGAGACAACATATTTATCAATATAAAATAGAGATCATCAGTAAAGACAGCTCGCTATCACACTACTTGGCAATAGTTTGAACCTAGGGATTGTAACCTGGTTCATTCTGCCGTACCGGCTAGGTTAGAGTCACACTCCCATAATAAAGGTTACGCTCGCAAAGTATCGCTCTAACCGGTTATTATCTCTGAGCGCTAACGGAGAACGAATTCCGTTTAACGGTTAAAGAGCGCTCTCTACGTGTCAGAGGTGAATGACCTCGGCGCCTGACGGTCGACGGGAAGGCGGGAACTAGCGCGTCGGCAAAATACCTACGTACAAATCGACTGCGCAGTCGCACCCACGCGACAGCGGTCATTGATCCCGTATCAAAACACCGAGTAACCGGTTAGGGAGCGCTTCGAAATAACGTTCTCAAATCAATTCAATTGAACGTAACCTAAATAATTAACCGGTTTAACGTAAACAAATACTGGCAAATTTGTAATCGGTTACAGTCCCTGTTTGAAACCGTTTTCAATAAATTTAAAGAAAAAGTGTTAAGAGCAGGTCAGAACCGCGCACCGACAATAAACTGTTGTCGCATCCGAAAAACGATATGGGATAGTGCACAGACGCGATGGTTTTTTATGGCTTCTAGATATCATCGCTTGTGTGGAAAATAGCTCCACCGCAAAACTTGGCATATTTACGAGTATGTAAGTACCCAACATACAAGGCCAAGCTGGTCTGATGATAGAGACAAAGGTGGTCGGAGGAAATCCTAAACAACACACGATTAACACGTTGTAGTGGGTAGACACAGTAATGTGGGTACTTGGGGTAATGGATATGAGTTAATAAATCAGTCGTACGTCATCAGCTGTTTAATTCGGTCCCTGTCCTATAACACATGGTGTCAGGTGTGGCTTATAAACGCGTATTTGTGCAAAACAGTTGTAAAGTGTGTTAAGTAATAGTGAGATTAAAAATGGCACCTAATAAGGAAGGCGGTGAAAAAACAGAGAGTGCGGGCGGCGTTTATACGGCGATTCAGCAACCAGCGCCATTGCAACAAGAAGGCAATTTGGCCACGAACTGGCGAGAATGGAAAATGGCGTTTGAATATTTCTTAATTGCGTCAAACAAGGAGTCAGTCACGAGCAGAGAAAAATGTGCATTGTTCATGCATGTTATAGGAAAATATGGAAGGGAAATTTATGAGGAATTGGATGTTACCGTGGCAGAAAAATCTAATTATGACTTGTTGTGTAACAAGTTTAGTGATTATTGCGAACCACAGAAAAATATTAACTACGAGCGGCACATATTTTTTGAGACATACCAGAATGATCAAACTTTTGATAAATTTTTAGGTGTTTTAAAAGTGAACAGTAAAAGTTGTGGGTTTGATAATTTAAAAAACAGCCTTATACTAACTCAGCTTATTCGAGGTTTAAAAGACGTGCAAATGAGAGAAAAGTTATTAGCGAAATCGTCGTTGAATTTAGAAGAAGCGGTAGCTTGGTGTAGAGCGGCAGAGCGAGCGGGTCAGCAAGCGGTGGGCTGCAGCCACAGATAACCTCCTATAGATAGAGCCTATAAGCGATTTAGTTCTATGCAAAGGTCACCACAGTTGGCGGTAAGTGCGGGTTGCGGGGAGATCGGTAACGGCGCTGCGATTGGCTGTTTCGAAAGTAGCGCACTTTGTCACATCATGGCGCCCGAAGCGTTGTGATGGGGTGCGTTGGTCGTTAACGGTTTTTAGCGGTGCCGCAATTAATTGTTAGTAGAATATTTTACACGGCGTAGGTACCTGTAAACATGGTTTAAATTTTTGAACGGCTGTCACTGTAATATTACCTATTATCATGTTTCGTTCATCGATTACTTTGATCACCACATAACATAAAAAAGTATGTTAATCACATCGAGTATAGTCATATAAAATAATTATTTCTAGGCATTTTACAACATTTACTGAACTATCGTGTTTATGTAGGACAAGAAGCCTTCGTTCTGTTCGTATTTATATACTTACTAGGAAAGGACGAATGCGAATGTTTATTCGACACTAACGCGAATGTGCTTGCTAGGCTTATGTATGATATTTTAAGATTGGTATAGCTTGGTAAGGAAGACAAATAAAAACAATGTCATAAAAAGAACATATATTTATTCAATGTGATAAAATTATGTGGTTGATGTGATGTGATGATGTGAATCCTCAACACCATAAGAAAAAACCCAAATGCCATGGCTCCATCACCAGTCTAACCACCTCCAAGATCCTTCACACATCGTCAAAGTCCAGCATGAGGTCCATCTCGTAACACCCACCACTACCAATGTATTCATTATTCAATTCTAATTCATTCTAGTTTTTTAGCAATAGCTAAACTTCGACAATACATAATTCTACAATACTCTAAATTACCCAATAAATAAAATAAAACTACTTAAACCAACAAAAAACTTACAGCGAGCTCTCTCGAATTTTCTCGCACTATCCGTCTCTTTCTTATTAGCACACTTAGAACAAGATGTGCGAGAAAAATCAAGGGTATGTCGCGGCCGCATGATAGACGTGCTGCATGTACGACAATAATATATTCTGTTTATTAGCTCTGGAAGCTACTAAATAGAGCGAGATAGTAATTTATTACGTCTCCCTCTACCTCATAGCTTGTAAGACGGTTGCAGTCCGCCACGCTGCCTTCTTGGTGCAGTTTAAACCTCTTTAGTACATCGCCGTAAACATTATCTATGATTTCTAACAAAATAATTTTGACAATGCAATGACAAGGATATAAATAAAACATTTAGTGAATTTTCGCATTAGAATAGTACAAGAAAGCACGGATGAATTAATGTATTGCAAAAACCAAGAAGCTCATACAGCGTGTACAGAATGCCAGTGCACGTTTCATTTTCAACATACCATCGAGGGCCCATGTTACTCCATTTCTCAACAAACATAATATTTTAAAAATGCGACACCGGCAAAAACTGCATCTTGCTTGTCTCTTATTTGGGGTTTTAAAGCACCAAGCTCCAGTATATCTTTTTGAAAAGCTCATCATCAATAGGTCGCGGGGAAACCGTCAGTGTAAAAGGCCTCTTATTGCTCCGCAACATGCCACAGCCTCATTCCGGGGGAGTTTCCGCTTTGCAGCTACTAGATGCTGGAACTCTCTTCCGCCGCCTTTAGCCAGGGACCTGGGAAGCATACACAGTTTTAGAATCAAGCTAAAAAAGTACTTGCTAGAGCATCAATTTAGTCAGGAAACCTTATGTCTTGAAACTAGCTGCCTTTAAGTGCCCTGTCTTTGTCCTTGTATCAATTTTTTATTTTTAGTCCTTAAATCGATGTGTGTTTTTTAGCTGCCTCTTTCATAATTTAGTTTACCGCTTTGCCATGCCTAAGATGAATATAGATTAAGATTTAGGATTGCAGTCAGGTACTTACCGTCGGGATATGTCCCATCTGCATATAAATAAATCCGCACAGCATCTGGTTCGCAAAATAATTGTGTAATCTATCATGTTTAGATGTGTAGATATCTTGGCAATGCCGTTCGTCACCCGAGTCATGAACCGGTACAGAAAGCAGTCGTTTTATGTCTGTACCTACAGTTGAGCTTGTGACGTTCAATATTTAATTTTGCACCATACTGTATTAGTTTTTAGTTTTCTTCCTGTATCACAAATGTATTTTTAACTTGTTTTCCGTTTCTGTATTTACGTATATTCAATTTTTGTTGTTATATGGCTCCATCTAAGCCTATCGAAATAAAAGTTGCGTTCGGTCTGTCAAGTTGACAGTGACAGTGACACTGACACACAGTTTGGCGACGCGTTCACACGCTGCAATCTGCCGTGCCACTCTGAGCTATTACCGCGAACTATACTGCTTATTTTTATATTTTTTATATGTATTCTTTAAAATATGTTTAGCGTAAGTATTTGTTTTGTGTTGCCTTCCAGGAGGTAACTCGAGTAAAGGTTCCGACGGAAGACCAGCGCTGGCCTTCTAGGTTAGCACCATGCTGAGTCGGGGCCTTTTCGTGGACTGGCCTTTTAGGTTTACTGTGTTTTGTTTTTATACCCAGTTTTGTCCACGAATAAATGTTTTCTTTCTTTCTTTCTTTCTTATTGTTTCCTTAAATGAATCTGAATCGGTAAAATTCGAAAGCATTCACTAACCCATCACTAGAGTTTCACGTGATTTCGTGAGAAAGGAACAGTATATTGCCATTTCCATTTGATGAAAAGGGACATGCATACTTCACTACTTCTTATAGACCAGTGTAAAATGAACTCCGCGTGACAGAAGGAAATGTACATTTATATGATAAATTTAACTTACCTGTGAAATGTTATTCCGTCGGTTGTGAAATTAGACGTTCGGGAGCTTTTCCCACACCACTTCACACAGCAATAACTCATTTTTTCAGCGCAAAAACAATTTTAATTTGTTGCTTGTTTGACGCACGTATAGATCGCGTACCTGGTCGCAACTGACAATATGGCGCGGGGTTAGCGGGGGGTTATCAGTGCTAGAACATATATGCGTGGTGACCGCACGTCGCCCTACAGGCTCTATCTATAGGAGGTTATCTATGGCTGCAGCGCACAGCCTGGCGCTGTGGAACGTTTGTGGCGCGACGGCGCGCGGCCGGCGGGTGCGCCCGCGCAGCGGGGCCGCTGGCGTGGCGGTCGGGGCGGCCGCGGCGGGCCGGCCCGGCGCGCGCCTCCGCAACATACGACACGGCAATATTACGCAAATAATGGGTGCGGCAAATGTGATTTAAGACATAGTGCGAGTGAACGATGTCCGGCATCGGGAGTTGCGTGTTATCGGTGCGATCGGATTGGGCATTTCGCGAAATGCTGCCGGGTACGGCCCCAGCAGCCGCAAGCTCGCGAACTCCTCGGGGACGACAGTGGTGATGATGACGGTGATGTGGACGGGGACTGTGGTGAGCTGATTTTGTACAATATTAATATTGAGGCCTCTGAGTGTGTCGATTCGTGGACGGAGACGATTATTGTGAATGGCGTAGACATAGATTTTAAATTGGACAGTGGGGCTGATGCTACGGTGATGTCATTAAATTCTTTTGTAAAAGCCGGTTTTAATCAAAAAAATCTATTGAAGAGTAACACTGTTTTACGAGAAATCAGCAAACAACAATTACCTGTTGTTGGTTATTTTAATGCCTCATTGAAATGTAATAACATAACAACATTACAAAAAGTGTATGTTTTGCAAGTAAATTGTAATAACTTATTAGGTTTGAGAGCCTGTATAAATTTGAAGCTTGTTGCGCGAACAAATAAAGCTAACAAAATTGGTTTGAAAATTAATAAACTGGAAATTGATGAATCCATATTTAGCGGTATAGGTTGTTTGCCCACGGTGTGTAAAATAGAAATAGATAAGTCAATATCGCCGGTGGTCGCTTGCTCGCGGAAAATACCCTTGAAACTGCGTCCTCGAATAAAGGAAGAGCTTGACAATATGGTTAATTTGGGGGTGATAGTTAGGGAGGACGGTCCTACGGATTGGGTTTCAAACATTGTGGTGGTGGAAAAATCGGATAACAAACTACGTGTATGTTTAGATCCCAAACATTTAAATAAGGCAGTGAAACGCAGCCATTTTTTGCTGCCTACTTTAGATGAGGTAGCGAGTAATCTTGCGGGGGCTAAATTCTTTTCGAAATGTGACGCCAAAAATGGGTTTTGGATGCTGCGCTTGGACGAGGAAAGTTCAAAACTCTGTACTTTTTCCACACCAGAGGGTAGATTTCGTTACCTTAGTATGCCTTTTGGTATTAATTGTGCTCCTGAAATATTTCACAATGAAATGAACAAAATATTTAAAATGGAAGGGGTAGAAGTTTACTGCGATGACTTATTGATTTGGGGAAAAACTGAGCATGAACACGACAGCAGGTTAAAGGAAGTGATGAGGAGAGCATTACTAAATGGTGTAAGGTTTAATAAAAATAAATGCGTGTTCAGAGTGCCTGAAATTAGGTTTTTAGGTCACAATTTTAATGGTAAAGGTATGAAACCGGACAATGATCGTATAAAATCAATAGTAGAAATGGCCAGACCGTCTGAGAAAAGGGAGCTCGAGCGGTTTCTGGGGGTCACTAATTACCTCTCTAGGTTCATACCTAATTACTCACAAATATCAGCTCCGCTACGTAGTTTGTTGGGAAAAAATATCCAATTCGAGTGGCTTAGTATTCATGATAAAGCATTCAATAAATTAAAGTTAAAAATTAGCAGTAGTCCAGTGTTAAGTTACTATTCGCCGCATGAACAAGTATGTGTCTCGGTGGATGCGAGCTCTAAAGGCCTGGGTGCGTGTCTCATGCAGGGCGGGCGGCCCGTCGTGTATGCGGCGCGCACGCTCACGCCAGCAGAGACGCGCTGGGCGCAAATAGAGAAAGAGCTGTTGGCAGTGGTTTTTGGCTGCACTCGTTTCCACCAGTACATCTATGGGCATAGAGTTGTCACTGTGGAAAGCGACCACAAGCCACAGGAAGCTATTTTGAGGAAACCTCTAAACGAAACGCCAGCACGACTTCAGCGAATGCTTTTAAAATTGCAATATTATAATATTGATCTCCATTACAAGCCAGGAAAAGAGATGTTCATCGCGGACACTTTGTCGAGAGCTCCAAGCGAGGCGGGTCTGGATAGCGACATGTGCAAAGATGTAGTCGTACACGTTAATATGTTGTATGACAACCTAGAAGCAACACCCGAAATGTTGCGTAAAATAAAAGAGGAGACTAAAAAGGACCCAATTTTAATGGCGATCAGCGAATACTACTTTAATGGATGGCCGAACAATAAAAAAGACGTTAAAGATATTTCGAAACCATACTGGGATGTCCACGACGAGCTTCATGATGTGAATGGTATCATATTTAGGAACGAGCGAGTAGTGATACCGGCATCGTTACGCAAAGAGATGGTGCGTCGCGTTCACGAGGGCCACTTGGGCGTGGACAAGTGTCAGCGGCGCGCCCGCGGCGTTATGTGGTGACCGGGCATGGCGCGCGATGTGGAGCGCGCCGTGCTCGCGTGCGAGACGTGCCAGCGCCACCGGGCGGCGCCCGCGCGCGAGCCGCTGCAGCCGCACAAGATACCCGACCTACCGTGGGAGGTACTCGCCGGTGATATTTTTGAATTCAAAGGTAAACAATATTTGCTTGTGGTGGATTATTTTTCAAAATTTGTTGAAATTGGACATTTAGCTAATTTACAGAGTAGCACCGTCATTGAATCACTTAAACAAATATTTAGTCGTCATGGTAAACCGGAAAAGTTTATCAGTGACAACGGAACACAATTCTCTTCGTCAGACTTTAAGGCGTTTTGTCAAAAATGGGAATTTACTCATGTCACCAGTTCACCTTTGTATCCGAGGTCAAATGGTCTTGCGGAACGAAACGTGCGTACGATAAAAGGCCTTATGTTGAAAGCATATGAAACTGGTGAGGATTGGTACCTAGCCTTGCTGAATTTTAGAAACTCACCAGTGACCGGAGAAACATACTCTCCAGCGCAACTGCTAATGAGTCGAAGTTTAAAGACACGGTTACCAGCAACTGGTGCCTTATTAAAACCGCAGACAATTAATCGGCGTGTGTTTCAAGACGAAAGAGAAACAAGAATAAATCATTATAAACGTAATTACGATCACGGGACTAAGGCACTATCGAAATTAAAACCAAACGATACGGTGCGCATGAAACAAAATAAAGAGTGGGTTAAATCATCAATAATAGATCAAGCCCAGGACGGGCGTTCATATTGGCTACGGACTAATGACGGGAGGGTTTACAGAAGAAACCGCCAGCACATATTAAAAGTTCCTCTCCCCACCGAAGAAAAAACTTCGCCAAGTCCGCTGGCAACTGCTGATCGTGGGTATTTAGACTGGGAACAGTTTCAGGGTACTGCGGGCTCAGCAACGGGGCCGGCCCGCACTGACCCGCGGTCGTCCAATTCCACTGGCGGATTCATTACTCGCAGTGGCAGAGTTGTGCGACCGCCGCAGCGATATTGATCATCTTGACCAATATGTCAAATGAATTACCTACTGTAACGTACGTTATATAAAATATATCAATACTTCACAAACCTACTTAGTCATCTACGGACCCAACTAAATTCTTGGCTGATGTTGTTTCAAATAAACGTTTGCTAACATATCGACCAATATACAGTCCATTATTGACCTTACGTTAGTAACAATAAGGTTTAAATTATAATACCAGCATTTGCAAGATGCGTTCCTTTGAAATAATTTCAACCAGAGTTGAGTAAACAAATGTTATCTGTTGTGTTATAAGACTTAAAGGGTACCGTTAGCCAAGTTGTAAAAAAAAACCTAGTTACCAAATTAAATATGCATGTTAAATGTAGGTGTACATAAATAATAATAAGAATTTATTGCTTAGGTACTTTTATCTTGATGATACTAAGTTGTCCATGGGTAGGTGTGTACCTACATAGGTATTTGCAGTTTCTCTAACGTCAGTGTTAGATTGGAAACATTTCAATAAAATAACTTCCTTTAAGTATGAACTAAAGCATGTGTGTATTATTAAATAAATCAAATAAAGAAAAAGGAAGAACAATAATCATAATAAAATTTAAATTAAATACTTGTACCTACAATGATGTCTAATATTTTGAAAATTATATTTGCATGTTGAATTATCATAATTCATTAATGTATTTATATATAAGAAGGGAGATGTAGTGGGTAGACACAGTAATGTGGGTACTTGGGGTAATGGATATGAGTTAATAAATCAGTCGTACGTCATCAGCTGTTTAATTCGGTCCCTGTCCTATACCACACACGTCATGTTAGGGCTCGTTGGAATCGTTGTGCTGTTGTGTTCTTTATTGACTGTAAAAGAGTACAGTCGGCAATAAAAGCTTGGCTCAATATGTTTAGGGTTCCGTAGTCAACAAGGAACCCATAAGGGTTCTAAGGAAACTATAAGTTTCGCCATGTCCGTCTGTCCATCTGTCCGTCCGTCCGTCCGTCCGTCCGTTTGTCTGTCCGTCCGTCCGTCTTCGGCGTAGCTCAGTCAGCATTAACTACTAGAAAACTGTGATTCGGCATGGGTATTTAAATCAATCACGCCGACAAAACAGTACAATAAAGTCGTGAAAATTTTTTTTACGGTACTTCCCCTACACCTCTAAACCGGGGATGTTATTTTTTTTTTCTCGTTAAACTCATACTATACTGGGGATCTGAAAAAAATCGTGGCAGTAGTACATATAATGAATTTAAAAGGAAAACTATCACAGACAAATAGGCATAAGTACTTAAGTACCGAGTAATAGTCGACCAACTTATTGTGTACTTTGAAAGGCCAATTTTCGTACAAATTCTGCCGACGCAACCGCACCGCCCGTCGATGTAACTAAGACAGACAGGCAACTACGGAACCCTACACTGCGCGTGGCCCGACACGCACTTGGCCGTTTTTTTTTTTAATGTAATCTTGTCACGTCCATTTAAAACATCTCTTTTTTTCAGTGGTTCCATATGTGCACTATAGAAGAATTAATTTATTTGACGCGAAACGGTGACTTGTCGTTAGAAGTATCAAGAAGAGGAACCCCCTTATTTTTCAAATTCAAGTCGGAGGAACAGCTGTCGTCGTTTATCTCGTTATGTGATGGCTATTATAGGTGTGTTCGAATTTGAATTATTACCAAACAATAAATGTTATGAATGTTGTTATCTTACGCATGTTAGTATTAAGTTTTGTGTGCCTTTACACTTATAGGGCGTCATGGTCTGACCTGAATACTGAATCTAACACCTTAATTACAAGTTACATGACTTTACAAATTAATAAAGAATAAAGAATGGTTACCTATCTGATTGACAATACATTGTGACAATACATTGAGACGGTTGTCGAAAAGCGGTCTTCTCTGAAGCCGCGATATTCTACATGATAAGTAATAAAAAGAAACTAAAGGTTTTGGGAAAATTAACTTTTTGCTGAAATGAAAATTCGGACAAACGATACAGTTGATGGGACATGGAATTTTGAAAATGCGCCAAAAATGTGTAACGTAGGCTTATACTGATTTTATTAATGTAATTTTAGGTTGATGGTCAAATGGACTTTCAATTTATCTAAAGACGACGAGACACCATCTTTAAAGGAATTACAAAGGATCAAATGCCACGGCCCTGTTGGGTGAGTATAAATAAGATTACTCTGAAATTACTTTCCATGAATTGTTTTTTACTTCAGTCTTTACACATTGCGAATGGGTGTTTATATTTAAACTAGCTTCTGCCCGCGACTCCGTCCGCGTGGAACTCGTTTATATCGCAGCTCCATACAAACTTTTACCTCCCCTCATTTTACCCCCTCAGGGGAAGATTTCGGGGATAAAAACTATCCTATGTCACTCTCCATCCCTTCAACTATCTCCACTTAAAAAATCACGTCAATTCGTCCCTCCGTTTTGCCGTGAAAGACGGACAAACAAACACACATAACCTTTCCCATTTATAATATTAGTATGGATTTTAATTGGTGCATGTAATGTGTTATGGTAAAGCTCTTCTAAAGGAGTTCATGTTTTCGCAAATAAATTTCTTTACATTGTTAAATGTACTTCATTTGTTTGCAGCGGTGCATTTTCGTATCGGAAGCTGGAAGAGAAAAGAGCTAAGAAGCACGGCTGTTATATTTTAAGACAATGCCAGGACGACTACAACCTTTACTATTTAGACGTTTGTACAAAAAATAGGTATGTAATTATCACATTTTCAGCGCAACACGCAATGCCATCGAACCTATTTTAGTTAATATACCATTAAAATCCGTTTGTCGTTATCTGTCGCTTTGATGTTTTCGTTAAAATGAAAATGAAAAAATGAAATGAAAATGAAAATGAAAAATATTTATTTGCATAGACACCGTGCAGGGATGTTTAAATATATTATGGTCATGTGTATCTAGCTTGCATGCAAGCGTGCAAATATGTGAATGTCAATTAAATTATCAAAAAGTCCAACGAGAATTAAAATAACTATACAATGTCAAATTGAATTAATATACATTATTTACATAATAGGCATAATCATAAAATTCGTCAAAGAGGCGGAGTAAAATTATATAACTAAATACTACAAATTCTTTACTGATTTTCGAGAAACGCCTTAACGCTATAAAAACACCGTTCCAGAAGCCAGTTTGTTAGACTGCGTTTAAAGGCGTTTCCCGCGAACATCTTTATTTCCTCTGGCAGGTGGTTGTAAATAACAATGCACATGTTGTACACGTTTTTCTTATATATAATTTTGTGACTCCGAAGGTGATACAAAAGGTTCATAATTTTTGGCCGTGTTTGCCTTTCCAGAACTTCGCCACGTGTTTTAAAATACGAGGGGTGTGACCTAACAAAATTACATATTTCTCTCAAGTACAGGCAAGGCAAAGGAAGAATTTTATGCTTTTTGAAAAGTGGCACGCAACTTTCGTCCCACCATGAATTACTTATGACTCTGACACACTTTTTTTGTATCCTGAAAACTCTGTCCACTTCCACTGCGTTTCCCCACAATATCAACCCATAACCAAGGACAGATGATACATAACCATGGTAAGCCGTTAATGCTGCTTCAGTTGATACAGTGTCTCTCAGCCTTTTGAGCGCAAATACAAAACGGCTTAGTTTGTTGCAGATTTTGTCAATGTGTGCCTTCCAGTTTAGGTGGTTGTCAACTGTGATTCCGAGAAAATTAAAAGAGTCAACCTCATCTACTGCCTTATTATTATGCTTAATATTTAATGGTACACTATTTGAGTTATATGATAAAAATTGAATCAATTTCGTTTTAACTATATTTATATGAAGGTCATTATTATACATCCAATTAATTATGTCCTCCAATGAGGTATTAATGTCATGTTCAAAATTCAATATATTATTACATTTTATTACAAGAGTTGTATCGTCAGCGTACATTATTGTTTTTTGTGTTGTCGCCTTCGATAAATCATTAATATACAGGAGAAATAATAGTGGGCCCAAAATGCTACCCTGTGGGACTCCGCATTTATTAGTTTTAAATTTAGACCTATAAACATTCTTGGTAATGGCATTGTTTGAATAAGCAATTCTTTGAATTTCAATGCATTGTAATCGGTCTTTTAGGTAGTCCTCAATCCAATCAAGAGCTTTTCCTCTTACTCCATAAATCTCAAGCTTACGCAGGAGTTTACCGTGGTTAACGTAATCGAAGGCTTTGCTCATATCGAGAAAGACAGATGCAACTGGAGTGTTGTTGTTAATACACTCAGTAATATATTTGATCAGGTCAAAACAGGCCTGGGCTGTGGATCTGCCTTTCCGAAAACCATACTGTTCGGGTCGGAGTATTCCATATTTGGTCAGAAAATTATCCAGTCGAATGTAAAATGCTTTTTCGACTACTTTTGAAAGTATCGGAATTAGGGTAATAGGCCTATAGTTACTTGGGTCTTGCCTGTCACCACTCTTAAACAGAGGTCTAACTATGCTCAACTTTAATTTTCTCGGAAAGGACCCTTCACTATACGACAAGTTTATAATGTGTGTGAGCGGACGACATACATGTAAGGCACACAGCTTCAAAATCCTAGTGGTGATGCTGTCATAACCACTTGACTTAGTGTTTCTAATTGACATTATTATTTTATATAGTTCATTAGGGTCGACTGGTCTAAGAAACATCGTGTGAGGATTATAATCCGATAGGGAGGGATGACTAGAATAACTACTCGATGATGAGCTCGGTAAATTGGTCAGGTCTATAAAATATTGATTAAGGATATTGCAAATGTCATTGGGATTGGAATATGATTTATGATTAAATTTAATTACGCTAATATCATTTTCGTGTAACTTATTTGTTACGGTAGACGAAATCAAGTCCCATGTTGCCTTTCCTTTGTTTTGACAGTTATTTAAATATTTAGTATTTTTAATTCGTTGGGCATTTAATAAACATTTTTTTAATAATCTAGTATAATTTTTGTAAGTCAATCTATTACTTTGCGTGTTGATTTGGTCGTATTTAAGCTTAAAGTAAAGAATCCTTTTGTTTCGACAAGATTTCTTTAATACTTTTGACATCCAGCTTAGTTTGTTAGATCGATCAGTAATTTTTACTTTAATTGTTGGAAAGCATAAATTGTAAAAAAGACACACAAAGTCATAAAAACTATCAAATGCCCTTGCCGCGTCAGTTGATTTGATAATTTCGGAAAATGAAAGTGAAGACATGCATTCACAGAACTTACGAATGTTATCCTGGCTATAGTCACGCCTATACTCGTACCAAGTAGTATAAGCCCTTTGTCGGTTGATGGTTGGCAGTGTCAGGGATTGCGCAGTTTCGTGGTCAGAAAGCCCAAGATAAAGGATCTCTGCAGTTACCATTTTTATGTTGCTCGCTATTTGGTCAATACAGGAATTCAGTCTTGTTGGTTTTTTAATGTGTGGTGCTAAATCGAAGTTTTGTAATAGTTCTAGAAGGTCTCTAAAAGTTACACATTCTTTCAATATATTAATATTCCGGTTCTCTAAATCATCTCCGAAAATTTTATGTGCGAATATCACATCGCAACCAATTTTTCGCATAATGTCATTTTGCCGAATGATTAAGTGTCAACTTATCAAAGGGTTTAGTTTTATTTCCCAACCTCACGGTTACCAACTGTATGCTTGGACTTTTTTTCATAAAGTCACTTTTCAAAATGCCACCTTTCGAGTAGCAGATTGGGTCAGTTTGACTTATATACATTTCGTGGTATAACACTTACCAGATGTTTTATTTAGTAACTGTGTAACGTATTTACAAAGTGATCAAGCGCAACCGCTCACTTGTTTTTTTGACAATGACGGTACCTGAATTATCGCATCATTGGAGATAAGTGCTTACATCATTACTTTTGGACTGTTGCTTGGTGGAATGTATGTATGTAGGTGTACATGTGTTATTTTTTTAAACAAACACCACCCAATTATTCTAACCTCACCTAAACCTTACCTAACCGCCAGCGTGTCGACGTCACCCCGCTACGCGGGGTGCCTATTTCCGCTCTAAGGGACACAAGCTAACCCTAACCTAACCTACAAATAACATCACTGTAACGATTGTATGTTATTTTTTAATGCGGGGGCTTCGCCCCCGTACCCCCCTTGTGGATGGCTTCGTCTCCCCATCCCCACTTCTCTCCTTGTAACTTATATAAGAACACGTTGAATAAAAGTCTGACTAGTTATGCTGTCTTGTTCTTTGTAGTAAAAAGTTGGCTTATGTAAGTAAAGGGAACTGTTGCACTGACGAAACGTTATTCGGTTAGAAGTTGTTTGTCGAACTGAAAAAATTGCCAAATGATAGGTATGCCAAATTTTTTAATTCATTATAATAATCGACTTATCAATAATTCTATCAAATGAATCTGTTGTCATACAAAAATTTGCCATAAGTTAGTTGTCAAGGTGAATCATTGGCGAAAAGTTGGTTGGCAAGTGAAATTCGGACATAACAAATTCGGAGAAAAGGCAGAACCCCTAATATTCCAGTCTCCGGTTATAACTATTTTTTTCCTTTTAAATTTGGATGTAAGGTAATTCAATAGTATATCTAGTTTGTGAAGAAACATTCCTACGTGTGATGTACTTGAGTCCGGTATTCTGTAGATATTGACAATGATCAGCCCCAGGCCCACTATTTCAATACCACAGCATTCAAAATAAAACTTAGTCGCCAGTTTTGAAGCGTACGGCAACAGCTTAAACTCTAGATCTTTTTTTAACAAAATACATGACCCCCCTCTGCATTTATCTCGGCAGTATGTCGTTGCCAGCTTCATATTGTTGAGTTTAATATTTTGTTGCGAGCCTTCTTTGACAAACGTTTCGGTAAGGCAAATTACATCGAAATGTTTACCCTGGTCACTTAATTCCCTTAGAGTTTGATTTAGTAAGTCAAGTTTGGAGTATAGTCCCCCGATGTTTTGATGCAAAATCGTTAAATTAGTAGCTTGTTGTGATGTTAAAGTACTTGTGTTTTTAATGGAAAGCGGGGTTACTTGAGCTTTGGGGACGAAAAAATGTGTCAGAGCCATCCAACACTCTAGGTTGAGTCAAGCTATATTTAAGAATTATCGGCTTTGGAAAAATGAACTTCTTCCTTTAACTTAAAAATTATCCAATTCAGAAACGACAAATTGTTAAAGGTTCTATTTGAATTCCTATGTACATTAATTATTTTACAATGTTGGTAAATGCTGGGAAACATTTTTAATTCACGGTATATAACGTTATTTTCGATATTTTGATTATTACAAATGTTCAGTATTATAAAATTATTATTTCTTAATTTACTTAGGGTCTCGCCTAAGTTTGCCAATAACGTGTAGGGGTCCTTATCATTGCTCTGCACAGATAAAATGATGACGTCATGCGTTGCTATTTTATTGGAAGTGTTGCGCAGGCTTTCCAATACCTGGGCGCTTGGTGCATGAGGTTTGATCATCGCGGCTACCGTGTGAGTGTGACCCTCGCCGCTGGCGTCTACGGAGTTAATAAGACGCGATGCCAGACCCCTGACCTGTTCATCACCAAAGATATATATACATTTCTTCGGTTTCGACTGCCGGTGTGTAGGCGTACTAGCGTGCGTCGGTTTGTTTATTGCTGAAACCGTAGGGCTGTGGCCGTTACGTATCGAGTGAGATCTGTTATGTGTACAGGATTCAGTAGTGTGCTGTTCGGCATTGAGTTCTATATAACTTTGGTTTAGACTTGGTCGATTATTGAGACTCCGCCTGCTACTCTTTTTTTTCTTCCTTGAGCATGATTGTTTACCTGTGACTGATGTGCTTATAGATTTGAGGTGACTTACTTTGTTCTCATAGGTCTTAATCTTATTCTTTAGGGTAGAGTTCTCAGAGAGCAGGTTTTCTATTTCATGCTCCGCTGTCGCCAGCTTGTTACGCATCTCGGCAATTGTTTTTTCTAGCTCCTCGGTTCTCGCAAGAGTGTTAATTTTTTCAGGGCAACTCCTATTTAATCGTCCATTTGTCGACGAAGTCTCGTCGAGGTCCTCCTCGTCCTCCGATAAGCTAGACAATGCCTCAAAAGAGTTGCTAGTAGGTATTATTGAGCGATATTGTTTCCGTATAGTTACGTTGTTGCTAGAGATGTCGGGCCTACTGAGACACAGATTACATTTCCAGAGGAGTTAGAAAGGGATACAGCCCAATTTAAGGTCCTTTTATATTTACAGACATTGAGCGCGCCAGACACGTGGCAGACACATTCCGGGTCGGGAGGGGGGTTGGTGTCTGCGCGGCCGTGTAGCGATAGATATAATAAAAATACGTTAATAGACACTGTATAAAAGAATATTATTTTGTCTGCCACGGCACGTGTCTGGCACGCTCAATGTCTGTAGATATAAACGGACCTTCAGTCATGTCTGTCAAGTTTTATGGATAAGGGGAAATTCTCTAATATAACAGACAAATTCAGAGTTTTGTAACCCATCTCGGTGTAAGTATCTAATTAATAAACGCATTGTGTAAAGTCGTGACAACACAGATCAACGAGGGCCAAAAATGCTTCTATTTCACTCTTAATAAATTGGTGCCTCATCTAAGCTATCCTGTGATGATCTATGATTTGTTGGGCTCTGTCATATGCTCGGTTTTTAATTCTAGTTTTATTGCTACAGTAAAGGTATAATCATTGTTGCCAAACATCGGCTATTTTGACTTTTGTGATTGTTATTTTTATGTACAGAGGGGTAGTCGGTGCCCAAAGTTCGAATGACTATCTAACCGTTCATAGGGGCCGGGCTCTTCCCGGTGAAGTAATCGCCATTCTGTTCTCTCTGCCACTATTTTCAGTTCCTAATGCGACATTATATTAACTTTTTCTTTAGCTTGATCCATAAACGCATGTCTCAGTCTTCCCCGGCCCTGCCACTAATACCGTGGCAGGTAAACCGTGCTACATGACACTTGTTGTTGACATTTGTTAACCTGTGGTTTCAAATGGAATCAAATTCAATGTTTTCTTCCTTTCAGCACGACAGAAACGTATCGCATAGAATACCAAGGTCACTGTTATGTATTCAATGAACAAGAGTTCCAAAGTATTGAGAAAATTATTGAGTACCACCAGAACCCTGATGGCAGGATATATTTGAACGAATGTATACCGCCTTCGGAGTATGGTAAGTTCACAATTATACTACACTAGCTTCCGCCCGCGACTGCGTCTGCGTGGTTCCGGGATAAAGTCATACGATAGATTTTAATCAAGGCTATTAACTATCTTCGTGAAAAATTTCATCCAAATTTTAGCGTGATTGAGTAACAAACATCTAAATTCTAAACATCCAAACTATCGCATTTATAATATTAGTAGGATATTGCAATTATACACGCAATATTTTATTATTTAAGAGAAATGTAAATAAAAAAGACTTGTCTAAATACACTTTACACTATATCTTATCTATATCTTTATGATTTATCGATCGATAAATCGATTTTCGACTCGATTGCTTTGTGTTAGTTTTTATGTTACGAAATTGAGTTATACTGCGCTCTCCGGCATAAAGTGATGTGTCAGTGTGTAAACCAGTTTTTTTATTACATAATGATGATTTTCTATTTATTATTATTATTTTCTCAGACAAATCACAGTTACTGCTATGTGGTGAACCACAGAAGAAGGGTGTCAGAATCGATCAAGCAGAGTTGCAGGAAATACTAAAGGACAATAAGAGCCCCCGATGCTTGCCGAGCAAAGACATACTAATTTATACTGGTATGCATATTTCAGTGGGGTAACTAGATCTAAACCATCGTAGGTAAACCTAATGACGACCGGTTTAGCCTAGTTGGTAGTGACCCTGCCTGCGAAGCTAGAAGTCCTGGGTTCGAATTCCGGTAAGGGCACTTGTTAGTGTGAAATTTCGCCGAAAGTGTTGTCGCTCATTTAGCACCACCCAGGGGATACGTGCAGGGTAGTGGTAGGTAGATCCTGTTGACGCGAGCAACGGATTTTACCCCAAGGTAGGGATTATTTATCTATACAAATATGTTTGTAGTCACCATCGTCTAGTGCCAATAGCTTTGCTTAATTTGGACCTAGGTCGATTTGTGTAAGATTGTCCGCAGATATTAATTAATTAATTATCTTTTTATTTATTTCGTTAGGAAAACATTGTGAGGAAACCGGTCTTATCCCAATAGGGTCTAGTTTTTCCTCTGGGTTGGAAGGTCAGATGGCAGTCGCTTTCGTAAAACTAGTACCTATGCCAAATCTTGGGATTAGGTGTCGAAGCGGACCTCGGGCTCCTTTAGGGGCATTACCGGGAATAACGCTAGGAGGATGATGATTTATTTCGTTCAACCACTTTTCTTTTTATTTGCACAAAAGTCGGTTTTTCTTTTGGGATTGCTTTGTTAACATATTTATCTTGTTATAGGTACGGAAAAAATTGGCTCGGAAGGTTTAACTGGGACGTCTAAGGCGTTGTGGCGGCTTGACGAAACTAAAAAGCTAGTGGTGGCATTTAAGACTCTACAGAGAGAGAAGACTAATGACTATTTAAAGGTAATTCTACATATTGCACAGTGAAGTGTAAAAATATGGGTGCATACAACTTACTCATAAATATGTCCCATAACTCTTATGTCAGCGGATTAAGGTTTTGGTAGTTATTTAAGAGTGGATGTTATCGATACATATTTTTGCACTTGACTGTATGATGTAAATATTGGGTGTGTAATTGCGTAAGATATTCTAAGTTTATTTACACAGGGAGGTTACCTTAGATAATATATTACAAACTGGCATACAGGTTAGCATAGGTAGCATTGGTTAATTTCGGTGTTGGCGAGGTACGTACGAAGAATTCTTCTTCATGGTTGGAAACATGTTACGACGTTCGCGATATTGCAATTGTAGTTAGAGCTTTTGTGTGAAACATTGGTTCATGTCAAACTAATTTTTAACACACACATTAACACATTAACTGAAAATGTCAGCTGTGGACGGTTTCATTTCCTTCATTGACTGAATAAAGTCAGAGAACCAATATTTCCTGAAGCTGCATGTAACCTTTTTTATTGAATTTTGAAACTGATAAAATGTGACGCGATTGCCTGTAAGGACGATTTTTGGAGGTCCCGAAATCCGCGGTTTTTTAACCCAATCTTCCCCCACTCACAATCAACCTTGTGGGGCGACCCACAAGGTTGATTGAGACCTGATAAACATCGCGGATGCGGGTGGCGCAGAACTGGTTTTTTCGGCGCTCTTTGTCTAGCAGTGGTCGTTTTTCGGCTGATATGATGATTAACTCTATCTTATATAGGATTTCATCGAGCTGGCCGGCAAATGGGCGTGCGTACAATCCGGCTCCATAGTCCGCTTGTACGGCATCACTCTCAGCTCGCCGACTGCCTTGGTGCTCGAGTACCTGCCGTACGGACCCTTCGATGACTACCTCAGGTACAGTCAGTTAACGTATTACCATTAACCTTCCCGGAATAATATCGCTTATGCTTACTATTTTCAGTCACTAGTTGCCATGGTTACACGCCTTTTGAGTCCCGTTTTAATACTGCCATTTATGGGATTTCAGTCACAAAATGTGGGGTTTTCTTGTCGAGCTTGACCCCTTTTTGTATGGACCATCTTCTAGGCATGTTAGGAGTCCGTGTTGTAACAGTTTTTCAAAGAAACAGCATTTTTGTCTCCTGGCTAAAGGGACAGAATAACAACAAGAAATAGTTGATTGACCTTTATGTTAGATTCACTAAAGATTCAGTGACATGTGAAAAGGGAAAGTAACACTGGAGCAGCATTGAGCCAATGACTTAACTGAGGATTTATTATTTCTTGAAATTTGACTTATTTTCATAAGGGGTTAAATATAATGACCACTAAAAATACCCTAAGCTCTCTTACCAAAAAAATATACTGACAACCAAAACAAATAATTCTACCATTGCAATAGTACTAGCTGTTTTACTAATAGTACGGCGGAAATTGGCCAATATTGATAAAAGTCGTGGACACGTCTTCTATATACCTAAAACTGGTATGGATGTGTTCCTTGTTATCTCCAGAGTACGAATCTACCGGTTTTAGTTAAGGGAGCGGGGGACGGCCATAGCTGTGACGTCATAAAGATGGCGGCCGACGGTCATCGAATTTTGTTCAAATCTCGGGTTCTATTTTTCTGATCGGTTCATGTGAGGTGTCATTTGAATGCGTATTAAATGTTCTATAATTCATTGTTTGAGATCTGTAACGTACATTCAATCGTTTGGAAAATAATTAAAAAAATAGATTTTTTTACCTTAGACGTTCTGCTTTCTTACCATCATAATTCGAGAAAGAGATACTTTAGCGTGATAAATGTCATTATAAAAATATCAAACATTTTATTAGCTTTCCAAAAATATGCAGTTTGTTGTCGTTAAATAATAAACCTGTCATTTATGGCCAATTCCGTAACGCAAGTCCGCGGGAACCGGCACGAGTCGTATGATTGAAATACTATGAGAGTTCAATTTTGGTGTTCCCAAATGAAAGGTACTGTCGTTTCTATTGGTGTTGTTGTTGTTGTTGTTGCCCTAGGCCATCCCCGTTGTGCTTAAGGCGGTGCATTAGAAATTATTGCTTGTTTTGAAACGCCGTTCTGACTAGATTAAGAAACAATAAGGGGTTTTCAGATATATGATTCTTGACTATATGATTGTTCATCTGATTTTATCGATGCATGATTGCTTAAAATTTCCTCGATAGAAAAAAAAAACCAAAGTTTGGTCTGTATTTTCCTTTTTTTTCTCAGCCTACTCAAACGATGCATTTTTTTACGACACAATCAAGTTAATACTATAGTATCTAAAATCTCACTTTATGAAATTTTAATAAAACTTCACCAACTTAGATATTTATCGAGTCCACAACAGCGATTCCCGAAAAGTGTTACATCTCTTTTTCTCGTAGGCGGAAGGCATCAGCGTCTCTCTGTCTAGGGGGCGTGTACGACTCAAATCAAGGCATCCCCTTAAGGCCTTCATAAGCTCTCGCCACGCCTCCCTGTGTGTTCCCGTAGTCGAATTAATAAATACTGTGTTTCAGGGGACGCCTTGATTTGAATCGTACACGCCCCCTAGACAGATAAATATGTTTCAATAAAGAGGCATTTTAAATTCATAACTTCTTTGACTGTAGGCCGCAAGCTTTCGCCAAAATCCAGCCCGAGGACTAGGAGCCAAACTCGGAACAAAGCCGCTCTTGCCGTACCCTACGCCCGCGCATACTTCATTTCATTTGAGTGCAAGTTGCGGTTGAATTTGAAGACATTTGCACGTGGTGATTCGTTACATTACCTTTCTAGCAACAGCTATATGTAAACTATTTTTTTCTCTGGAGATGATATTTATATATATAGCTTGTCGACTGATATGTGTTGCGAACTATGGAGCTCCATAGTTCAGCAGCTGCAAGTAGTAGCAGTTTTGCAGGCAACAAGTTCGAACAGACCAACACGGCCCGAAGGCGAGCGGTGAGGCTCGCGGGGCCAAAGGCCCGGAGCATATCCCTCAAGAGCGTGCTCTTCACGCGAGTACTAAGGCCAAAGACCTCGAAGGGCAAGCTCACGCAGACATTTTACTAATCCTAAGTGCATTACAAACAAACCTGAGGGCCGAAGGACCGAAGCGTACCTTCAAAACGGGCTGTCCACGCAAGCCAGAGGGCCAAAGGCCCAAAGGGCGGGCCCACGTGGACACTTTAGTACTCCTAAGTGACCTACAAGCAAACCTGAAGGCCAAAGGGCCGAAGGAGAGCAGCATGGCACGCGAGGCGGCAGGCCAGGCTCTGCGTAGGACCGAAAGCCCGAATCGTTCCTTCAGAGTGGGCTCTCGACGCAAGCCAAAGGGCCAAAGGCCCAAAGGGCGCGTCCACGTGGACTCTTTAGTACTCCTATGTGTCCTACAAGCAAACCTGAGAGCCGAAGGTCCGAAAAAGCAGCATGGCACGTGAGGCGGCAGGCCGAGCTCTGCGTGGGGTCGAAGGCCCGAAGCGTTCCTTCAGAACGGGCTCTCCACGCAAGCCAGACGGCCAAAGGCCTGAAAGGCGGGCCCACGCGGACACTTTGTTACTCCTAAGTGTCTTACCAGCGAATCTAAGAGCAAGGCCCGAACCTTCCCTTCAGAGCGCGCTCTCTACGTGAGTCGGAGGGCCAAAGGCCAGAAGCGACCCTCCAGAGTGCGTGCGCTCTCGGATACCCTACTCCTGAATGTGTTACAAGTGAACCTGACGGCCAAAGGCAAGCACGCGAGGAGGCAGGCCGAGCTCTGCGTAGGGCCGCAGGTCTGAAGCGTCCCTTCAGAGCGCGCTCTTCACGCGAGCCTGCGCGGACAACTTGAGGGCCGAAGACCCGAAAGAGAGCGGCATGGTAAGCGAGGCGGCAGGCCGAGCTCTCCGTATAGGGACGAAGGTCTGTAGTGTCCCTTCAGGGAGCGCTCTTGGACACCATACCCACCGAGTGTTTTACAAGTGAACCTGAGGGCGAAAGGCCCGTACGGCAAGCCAACGCGGCCAAACACTCCCCTTAGTCTATCACATACAAGACTCAAACACTCACCAAGCGGACACACACTCGGTGCGTGCAACGTTTCAGTTACAAATCTCTCTGCCGCTTTTCCTATAGCTGTTTTTCACTTCTCTTTTGCGAGGAAGTACATAACCAAAACAAGTCAGATTTGGAAAGTACAAGTCAAAGTACAACACAGGTAACCTCGGGCAAAAACTAGTCCTACTTATATTATAAATGCGAAAGTTTGGGTGTTTGATGTTTAGATGATTGTTACTCAACCACGTTTAAACGGCTCAACTGATTTGGATGTAATTTTGTACGAAGATAGTTTATAGCCTGGATTAAAATATAGGTCAGTTTTATCCCGGGTCCACGCAGACCAAGTCGCGGGCGGAAGATATTTGTCTAATAAAGTTGCTTGCGTTCATTGATTTATTAATTATTTTCAACTTAATACTAGGAACTAGACTAATTTTACATCAACCGGGCGTAAATTGGTAATAACAATCTCACTTGTCAGCCAAAAGAAGACGTAAAATTGTGTGTGGGGGGTGAAAAAGTACGCTTCAGTGCATTTGCCTCGCGTTCGGCTCGGGCTACAAAGTTCCTGAGGTGGCTTTTATTTTACTGCTCTAGGTGCGTATCATGACCGTCTGAGTCGTATAATTACTCAGAAAACAAAAAAAAAGAGTTTCTAAAGGCGCGATGTGACGCCAGCGATCGCTAGCAGAGACGAGCGTGGTGATAGTTAATTGGTGCGTAATTCACAAAATGTATTATTACTTGGTTATTTATTAGTGTACACCAACAAAATCTATATTTTTTAGAAAGCTTATAAAATTACCTATCTTTTTTATAATAACTTTTATTACGCTAAAATTATTATTTATTGAGTTAGAAGCATATTTTATTAGTACACGTTCAAACGCGCGGGGTAAAAAAAACATATTTTTTCTAATTATTAAAAAACTATTGATTGTACGTCATAGCGTTCTGGGAATCAATTATAGTACGTTTAATAAGCTTTCAAAGGACACCTCACACGAAGCAATCAGTAAAAAAGAACCAGAGATTTGAACAAAATTCGATGACCGTAGGCGGCCATCTTTGTGACGTCACAGCTATGTCCGTCCCCCTCTCCCTTAACTAAAACCGGCAGATTCGTATCCTGGAGACAACAAGGAACACATCCATACCAGTTTTAGGTATATAGAAGAGATGTCCACGAAAATCGTGAAGGAGACGAATTTTTGCGATTTTGCCACCGTACTATAACGACTGCACATTAAATTGTATTTGAAGACCAAATTTAGTATATTATCACCAAATCTTAGCGAGCAAATTAATACAGTATTTCTACCTAAATAACCCACTATGATTGCTATAAAATGTATGTATAATAAAGTATAATGTAATGATGCCAAATTTACAAGTGCTACCAAAACCCGAATCAGCTCACCCCACTTCCACGTGGTCTTATCTGTCCTACCGCTAGAATGCATATGAGAGCCCGCGGGTCCTGAGTTGAACGGGGTGCACGAGGACAAAGGCACGAGGCAGAAACGAAAGCGGGGCTCCGTCGAATTTAGAAAATTATTTTACTATTTTAGGTTTAGCAATGATTTATTAGGATAGGATTTTCTTTAATAGGATAGTCAGATGTTATAATTTGGGATATTATTTCAAATTAAAATGGAAATTAACGTATATATTAATTAATAAACTTTGGTGATCTGATCATTTACTATTTTTGGGTTAGCAATGATTTATTAGGATAGCATTTTCTTTAATAGGATAGTAAGATGTTATAATTTGGGTTATTATTTCACATTAAAATGGAGATTAAATTTTGGTGATCATTTACTATTTTCGGCAGTAAAAAGTGATCTTTTTGCGTTATATTTTACTGTATCTGGTGATCCGTTAAACATATGCCTTTTAATAATGCCAATGAACTATAATCTACACTGAGATTTTGTTTGAATTTTGCGTGCCTTGTGGGTACTTACTTCATTAAATAGTAGTTACTTTTGTGAGATCCCTCGTCACCTTTTGGTCAGGAATGTGCTTGGTGTGTCTGTAGACACGATATCGGTTCCTAAATAAATTAAATTTGTGAGCATGAGCAAAGAACGTGCTAAGGCAAACATTGAGCCAGGCCCCTTTCTCCTTATGTATAAGTACTTTTCGTGATTGGAACAGGGAGCACGGCTCGTCGGTGACGGTGCTAATGCTGAAGAAAGTGTCAGCGACGCTGGCGCGCGCGCTGTGGGACCTCAGCGAGGCGGGCGTGGTGCACGGCTACGTGCGCTGCTCGCGGCTGCTGCTCGCCGCACGGGACTCGCGCCTGCAAGTCAAACTCGCCGGGCCCTCGCTGCACCGCTACACCGCGCAAGAGTAACTATCTCTATACAGTGATACCTGAACATGCGCGCGCTGTGGGACCTCAGCGAGGCGGGCGTGGTGCACGGCTACGTGCGCTGCTCGCGGCTGCTGCTCGCCGCACGGGGCTCGCGCCTGCAAGTCAAACTCGCCGGGCCCTCGCTGCACCGCTACACCGCGCAAGAGTAACTATCTCTATACAGTGATACCTGAACATGCGCGCGCTGTGGGACCTCAGCGAGGCGGGCGTGGTGCACGGCTACGTGCGCTGCTCGCGGCTGCTGCTCGCCGCACGGGACTCGCGCCTGCAAGTCAAACTCGCCGGGCCCTCGCTGCACCGCTACACCGCGCAAGAGTAACTATCTCTATACAGTGATACCTGAACATGCGCGCGCTGTGGGACCTCAGCGAGGCGGGCGTGGTGCACGGCTACGTGCGCTGCTCGCGGCTGCTGCTCGCCGCACGGGACTCGCGCCTGCAAGTCAAACTCGCCGGGCCCTCGCTGCACCGCTACACCGCGCAAGAGTAACTATCTCTATACAGTGATACCTGAACATGCGCGCGCTGTGGGACCTCAGCGAGGCGGGCGTGGTGCACGGCTACGTGCGCTGCTTGCGGCTGCTGCTCGCCGCACGGGACTCAAATTGTGGGATATCAAATTGTAGCTTCGTAATTATTTGAGATATCGATTTTCGTCACTAGACATATTTTTTTGCCTTCTTTCTTTTGGAGTAAACTTAATTAACGAGTCTTCACCCGTATTGTTTTCTAAGTTCGTTATGAGACACTACATATAAATACTTCCCGCAGCGTACACTGGGTCCCAGTGGAGTTCCACTCGGACATGAGCCTGACGCGGCGCTCGGTGGTGGGCGACATCTGGGCGTTTGCCACCACGCTGTGGGAGGTGTTCTCCTATGGCCAGTCGCCCGCCGATACGAACCCTGTTCTCACAGCGAGGGTGAGTTATCTCTGACCATTACTAACTTAATAGTGACCAAAGACTTAAACGGGTTTCAGGGGATTTTTATGGTTGTACGTTATTTCATAGACTACATTTTTATAGAATTTCGTTTCACATAAATTGATTCTCGTATTATTATTTCATAGAACAGTCATTTCGCTGACTACTTGCTCTGTAGAATTTATAACCATAGATTTTTGTTGCAAAGAAATTTCATTTCTTCGATATTTCTGTTCACAGAATTTCATAACCACATCACATAATCACAATCACATATTCACATAATCACATATTTTTAATACTTATATTATTCAGTTTCTGCAAAACTTATTGCCAAGCAAATAGTTTTATAGATTTTATTTTCGCAATAACTGAGTTCCCAGATTATCGTTTCATCGAATCATCAATTCGCAGAATAGTAACTATGTAGAAATTTTAATTACAGTTCTTTCTTGTAAAGACAATTTTATATTGCGATATTCATATTATAGAATTTCAAATCATATTACAATATTTATCCGTTTAGTATTCATATTAACGCAATGAATATGTAAACATTTTATTGAGTGGTATGATTTTAAAGCTACCTACTATGAATTCTGTTTAACTCACCATCGCTTTTTTTAAGCAACGTTTTGTGTAGAATCATGTTACATTGCGTACATTGGAGTAAGTAATTAAAGAATTATTGAAAACTTTCGGTTCTGGCGCTTCGCCGGCCGCTGCCGCGGCACGCTCGCTTCGCTCGGCCGGCTCGCGCGCTGTAAGGTTGGGGTTCAACCTAAAACTCCTCCTCGCTTCGCTCGTCGTCGTACCTACACGGACCTGCCTTAGAGTAGAATAGGTAGAAATCGTTTTCAATGTAATGAAAAATTAAGGATTAACTGATTGAAAACTGGAAATGATTGTATCAATGACAATGTTAATTGGAACATAATTCTACTTCTTAATTGATAAAGTTTATAAATTAACAAGTTAGTTTTTAAAATTAATTGAATCGTGTGTCTGAGACATATGTTTCGTTCAAGTAAAGAGGCGGTGAAACAACAATATCCGAAATAAAAATACATGAACCAAATATTATATTAAAGTACTTTCTGTGAAACGAATTTATATGAAATTTATGTCTGCGAAACAAATATATACCGAAGATAATTCTACTGTTTGATAAGTCTGTTATTTAAAAAAAAAGGGAAAAAAATCATTGAATGGTACTTATGAGAAATATGTTTCGTTCAAGTAAATGGAAGTTGAAAGAATAATATTCGAACTAAAAATACAAGAACGAAATATTATATAAAAACATTTTCTGCGAAAGAAAATTCTATGAAATTTCTGTCTGTAAAACAAGGGATCACCGATTTTTATGGACCTTTAAAGGTGTTACCATATTATGTTTTTGCGGTGTAACAGCCCTGCGTCAGTTTTACTTTACTAACTTTTGAAACAGGTCCTTATTATTTTTGTGAAGAGAAGCCGTCCCAACACCCGTTCAAAATATCAGTTTCTTTAAATGAACGTAGGCCAAAAGACCCTTTTCTCATCGCATCAGTATGTCAAAACACCCGGTTCTCATAGCATTGGTATGCCAAACGATACGTCTCTCATGACACCCGTATTCCCAAAAGACCCGTTTCTCATCGCATCAGTTCGTCAAAACACCCGGTTCTCATAGCATCCGTATGCCAAACGATCCGTCTCTCATGATACCCGTATTCCCAAAAGACCCGTTTCTCATCGCATCAGTATGTCATAACACCCTAGAAACCCATATGTTCTGCTCTACATATATAACACAGAATACCTAAGGCAGAGGGATCATTTTATACATCAATTAAAAACCATTAGTATTGTAACCAAGAACTTTACTTATATGTTACCAACGGATTATTTAGGATAAAGTGGTGACGGAAACGGGTGTTTTGGGAAACGGATATCAAGACAAACGTTTCTTTTGAGAGAATCACTTTTGGAAAACGGATTATTTAGGAAACGGTAGTCATGGGAACGGTCATTTCGGGATTGGGTCTTTTTGGGAAACGGATATCACGCCAAACCTATCTTTTGGGAGAATCACTTTTGGAAAACAGATTATTTAGGAAACGGTAGTCATGGGAACGGTCATTTCGGGATTGGGTCTTTTTGGGAAACGGATATCATGCCAAACCTATCTTTAGGGAGAAGCACATTTTGGGAAATACTTATATCGGGAAACGGATTAATGGGGTTGGCAACTGTCAAAGTTTGACTAGATGGCGCCATCATAGGTTTTACCTAATCACTACAGTGTAAGAGATTTGGGACTGGTCTTTGGACAGTTCCAATATGATGTAAAGAGTGATGTGGCTAGAGTAAATCGATTGTCATAGTATCCGATTACGATTGATGGTGGCTAATAAAAGGAATCGATTGATTACTGTGTAATAATTATTTTTAGGAAATCAAATAGAGAGCCTATACACTGTCGTCTGCTAACACAAGTGTCCTGTAAGTAAAGGGAGAGACTGATAGTGCGAGAAAAATTGAGAGAGCTCGCGCGCCGTGCAGAAATCAATGCCATATTTTCAAAGGCAACATTTTGCACAATCAAATATGTCGGTTTCGATGATGTGATTTTATTTCGTATTATCGTAACAGTAATTAAATAATACATTGTTATTTTCCTATTCACAATTATTTGATTCATATCGATTTATTTCTAAATTGACAGACTCCAACTGCTTTAATCGTTAAAGCAGTATATCACTAAATTTAAAAATAAAAAGTCGTAGGACGTAATGGTTTGCATACCGAGTTTTCAATGCTAATTTCTATACAAATAAGCCGTAAAAAAATATGACAATTTTATAAGTGCTAAAAAGAGTGTGCATGGAGATTGAACTTTGTTTTGTAACTCGGAAGCTATTGAATCTTTTTTAATTATTTCGATGAGCAGTACCAATTTACGTTATATGGGTGTCGCGATGTGTCAAAAGACCAGTTCCAAATCTCGAACACTGTAGCCTTTTTCTATGGGATTTGGCTTAAACGACTTGATTCTAAACAATGAAATTCCGAAAAAAAAAACAAGAATTTGACAGTTTTGGTAGGACTGACAGGTAAAACCTATGCTGGCGCCATCTGCAAATACCTTCGCCCGGCCAACCCCATTGGGAAAAGGTGGTGACGGGAACGGATGTTTTGGTAACGGGAGTTTTGGGAAACGGACAGAACGTTCCGAAAGGATTGTACGCATGTCTGGCATCGTAGTTCTCAAACGGATGAACCGATTTGTAAACATATGGGATTTTACTTATCATCACTGTCTGTCTCCAAAATGTAATGCATTGTTTGATCAGAGCTACGAGGTGGGCGAACGCTTGATGCGGCCCGCGCGGTGCCCGAGCGAGGTGTGGGCGCTGCTGCGGCCGTGCTGGCAGCCCGACCCGCCGCGCCCGCAGGCCATCATGCGAGACATCAACCACATGCTGCACGCTGGTACGGAATACTACATTTTTACAAGAGGCCACAACGTGACATCGAATTCTCTTAAGCCGCGTATCCACTAGAGGCAGTCTGGGGCCAAGTGGCTGCCTCGCTCCGAGGCTGCGCAAGTGGCGACGCTGCCTCAAACTGAGTCGCGCCGCGACACGAGGCAAGTTCGGCACCGCGAGTCGAGTCGGTCTTTTTGCCGTGCTCAAAGGGGTCTCAGTCTGAGCCGTGCATTTGCTGGAGACGGGCGTGTTGCCTCCCGTGTTTGTTTTAAACTGGCTCGGAAGTCGCTGATCAAGCAGAGGCATAGGCATCAGGCCGAGCAGCCTCGACTTGAAGCGGTTTGCCTCAAGTTGCGGCTGCTCAAATGGATATGCGGCTCTATACATTTTGTATAGCATCGGCGGTTGGGCGCACACCGAGCGTTTGAGTGGCCGCGTCCGAGCCACAACTTGCGTTTGGTGGTGGCCACTTAATGTACGGCCACACCGAAAGGCGAAGTTCTTTGTTACGTACCGATGCTTCGCATGTTTACGATGAGAACCGAGTAGGTGCGACTGGAGTTGTCGTCAGGCGACCCTGCGACTGATGTTTTACCGAAATAATATTTTATAGATTCGGGGATTCCGGACCCCCGGGCATTACCGGGAATAACGTTAGGAGCTGATGATGAGATTCGGGGATTCGATCCCTACAACATACGTAGTTAGTTATTAGTTATTTTAAAGTCCAACGCCTAACGCGCGCATTTTACTTAACCCAGAACCTCTTGCTTCGTAGGCAGAGTCACTAGCGACTAGGCTAATGCTATTAATTACGAATTTCTTCAATTATTATAAGTATTATTATTATATGGTTTTTCCTTTTTTGCAGAATATATGCCCATTCACCAATATGAAGAACCAAAGATTTCCCTTGACAACATGGATCATGCAGAAACTGTTTCGAGTAAGTTACTCAAACCTCTCATACTTACACTGCATCTTCGGAAGATCTTTTTGCCATACATATACTATTGGGCTCTTTGATATCTTGTTAATATTTATTAACATAAGTAACATAACGTATGTAACATTATTTTTAGGCGATAGGTTTATTCCGAGCGAGAGCGACGCCGGGAGCAACAAATCTCTGATATCGGAGGATAGCAGCGTGCCTTCTATGAACGGGACTCTGTCCGAACAGTACAATAGTTCGGTAAGTCCTCAAACAAATCTTTCAGCTTTTTCGCTATTTTGTTTATAACTCATTTTTATGTAATCGATTATTTTTTGAGGATAACACATATTTCTTTATAATTAAAAATGTTTATGTAATTATATGTAGTGCTGTAGCAACGAATGCATTACTGTACTGCGTTTGTAACTCAACGCGACTCACGAGTCAGCCGAACTGTAGCAGACATACTATAGTTATTTACGTCACACCTGGCCATAATGCGAGTTTTACTGCACGCTGCGCGTACGGGAAAACGCGCATTGTGGCCAGGTGAAGACGTAAAATTTTGTACGCAACACGAGCGGTAATTCGTAAAGCCCCAGAGCGCATATTTATGGCCCCCACCTTCGGTTCGGGCCACAAATACCTGCGATCTGGGGCATTCACGAATTCACCGCCCTAGTTACGTAATGTACTATTACGATACAAGTGCCGAAAATAGGAAATTCGCAAAGAGTGGTGATAAATTAAAACACGACCGAAGGGAGTGTTTTAAATCGACACGAGTTGCGAATTACCTATTCGCACGTGTATCGTACAACGTTTTACTGTACATATGGCTGTTTAAAGTTTTGACATATGCACGGAAAGTGTTCTTTTCCGCACTAGTGCGGGAAAGTAGCACCATATGTACTGTAAAATCCTTTTTACCACACTTGCTCGTAAATGGTGTTATTCCATGCCTGTATACAGAAGGACATTTTCATACCTCATCACCTCCGGCATCGGGCTTCTGATAGACTCTTTTTCGCAATATTCCCCTAACGCCCCTCGTTAACACCTTCGCTACCAAGAACCCGTCTGGTAGGCAGTCGTAATGTTTGCTCAGCCCGCTAGGCGGGCAGTAGTATAAACCTACACGCCTAACGAGTTCTGTCGGTTTATGGTGTATTGTTCCATTTTAGTCCGGTTGCGAAAGTGTTAAACAATGTAATATTAATCAACATTTTTTCAAAAAGGGCCGCAAAGACATTTTAGCTAAGGATGGCCCCGGGACACGAGATATGTGTATGGTTACTAGGTTTAGTTCGGTTGCTAGGATCGCCTGGTGGATGGCGGGCCACTCGCACAAGTTCAGCGGGCCGCAAATTGAGTACCTATAGCTGCTTACTTCTTCTCGTAAAATTACGGTAACGAGCACAGCACTTCAAAAAAGGCGAGCACTGACGCACCTGACCTCACAGGTAACCCTCGTGAGCGGTATTCGACTAGACCGTCTAATATGGAGTCGCAATAGGGGTGTAGACACTAAATAAAGTAATTTATAATGTTGTATTTTGTTGAAAAAGGATTAGAAATCTAGTCAAATGCAGAAAATAACAACGCGAGAGGTTAAATAATCACAAAGTTTTCAGTTTAAACTAAGTGTACCTACAAAGTTTTAAGAGGGGGTAAGTCTGTCCCTTTCCGCCAAACGCACCTTCATATGAAACGATTGTCATTTACTATGACGCTCGGAGATCATGACGACGTTACAGGCTCCGAGCGTTCTCTCTATAACAAGCAACATTATAACTACAACTTAAAAAAGTTGATAAACCCCCGACATTTTCATTTCAGAATCTAATATCTCAAAAATGGCTGAACAGATTTTCATGAAACATGGCTAACAACACTCGGGATAAAATTATCTATGACACAAATCGCATTCAAATCGATCCATCCGTTTGGGAGCTACGATACAACAGACAGATGCACACAGGCAGACACACAGACGGTAAACTTATAACACCCCTCTCTCTGTTTGCGTCGGCGGTTAAAAATAGTAATTTATGCTACAAGTCTGCAAAATAGGTGATTTAAGACGAGTGTAATTTTTATATAATATTATAATTCGACACGAGCCGGAAATCATCGTTACGTGCGTGTATCATACAACGTTTTACTATGCCTTGTGTGAGGAAATATATTGAATGTTGAAATGTTAGTTTAAAATAGATAGGTTAAAATTGAAGAACGTAGGTAGATTGTCGGGTACCTACTTATTATTATTGATTAGTCACTTTCACTCGACATTTTTAACATATTTACATAAAACAACTCCAAAGTAAACACAACACTACAATGGCGGGCTTTTTAGTTTTAAATACTTGCGCGGTCGACATATCGGCTGCTCTACGGAAAAACAAAGTAACTAACATTTTTTTCAAAATCGATGTTTTTACATTTTTGACACTTTTAGACCATAACGGATGTTGCTACATTCTTGGAATCGTCAAAAGAGCTTTAGTTTCAGAGATAAAATTTCGACACACAAAGTAACTGCAGGCACTTTTCCCAAAAATCTACAGAAAAACAAAGCATAACACAATTGCAAAGCATAAATGAAGCAATTGCATGTCGATTACTTTGTTTTTACGTTGTACTTGGTTTTTTGTTTGGTATAAATGTTTTTTATTGATACTGAAATTTAACTAAAAAGAAAGTAAATAGCATTACTTCATTTTTGTTTTGTAAAAAAGTGTCAAAATTACCAATTTATCTACGCAAAAACAAAGTAAATAAATATTAAAGGAAAAACAAAGTAAATGAATGACACTTACTTTGTTATTACATTTTTATTTTAATAAACTTTACTTTTAAACAGCATTTACTTCGTTTATTGATTGCTAATCACTTCATTTTAATATTTTCAAGATAATGTTTTGGCACTTACTTTTCTTTTTGCTTTCGGAACGCGGCTGTAACATCATCAAATTACGCGCGCAAAAAATAATTTTGACAATTGACAGGATCCAATTGGACAACAGTCTTCTTTTGTGAAAATTCATCCTCAACTCTACTGTGAAAAGTTACATTGTCGTGTCTGTGTGTTTTAAAGTACATTACTGTAGGAAGTTTTATTTCTAAAATTAGAAATGCTTGTGAAATATGCACAGTTTACGTTCAAAGTTGATTTTACAGTTAGCTCAAAGGTAAGTGGAGAAATTTAAATTACGGTGCATTTTATTGTATTTTGATGATTGGTTTGGAATTCTACGCATAATAACCTAAGTGGTTCATGTGTTTTGGTATAGTTATGTATCGAAATTTATTCATTTTAATTAACATAGAGGTTATTTTATAGCCATTATTTTTAGCAAAACATACAAACTAGTGAAAATTCTTCTGATTTGACAGACGAAGACAGACAACCATATATCAAATGAAATGGTGAAATAATACATAAGTACTTAATAATAAGGGGTACAACATCGGATGTATTATGTTGTGCGCTCGGAGATGGTAGCTATGTGTATCCCTTTCCGTTTTAGATTATTTTTGTTTTAAAGGGCCTCTGCGCTGTTGGCATCGGCCCCACGCATGCCTCCCAAAAGTCCGGGACCCCATGGTCCCGAGATATGGAAAAGACATAAAAATAATAATAATACTTATTATTGAGTGGTAGATTACCGTTTTTTAAGATTTTTTAAAATAAAATGTGGCATCTTTTATAATGCTATTCAATAAAGCTGTTTTAATCCTGGTACGAAATAACTCGATCCTGAAATTGAAAGAAAATACAACACAAAATTGAATGTAATGATTATTAGCTTTACATACATTTTGCTTCTTTTTTGTTTTAATTTCAGGATCAAGTAATGTGTGCCAGAGTAAAACTAATAAGGCTTATGATTATAGATATTGCTTGATAGTACTTCATTCCTCTGTCAATACTAACAGAATGGCAAAGTTCCTATTTTTGTGATAAGCTACAAATACAACCTATTTCATTAAGTTGTATCTTTATAGACATTTTTATATTAACATCAATGCCAGGAAAATAGGAACTATGCCATACTTTTGACAAATATTATAAACAATATAATATGCAGTATTATTAAAAAAAGTAATTATCTTGTAGAAAAGTCTTCATAGATTATAGGTAACATTTTTATTGAAATACATATTATGTATACATATACAACCTATTTCATGAAATAGGTTGTATTTATTACTAATATTAAGTTCCTTTACTGTACTGCTTAATTGCTACCAATTTAGTCTGAAATGGTTCCATTTTGGTGATATCTTAATAAGAATGTCTATATACTTATTAAGAAGATTGTCTTGCTAATAATGGTTACAAAGAAGTGTATGATCTTGTTTTTGTGATTTTAATAAGATAAGAGTGCCATAGTCACAATAGCTATTTGTTTTTGAGTTGATTGCAATAAAAATGTTACAATTTACACCTATGATGGTTTACTGTATATTGGTACTTACCTACAGTATAATTGAATACACAACAGATGACAATCTTAATACCACCCAGCCCTCAGTCGAGTCGGTTTGCATATTAATCCTGTTAAGGAATTAAAAAAATCAAATGCTTTTACATTGTCTCGTAAAGATTTTTTAATCTTGAAATGTCTTCCTAACACTTGTAACAGCAAGGTAAGTGCTATTACTGCAATATTTAAATGTAAACTTGTGTTAGGTACCTATATGATTATTAGCAACTAAAAAACAAAGTAAAAATATTTACTTTGTTTTTGAGTTGACATATTTATTCATAAATAAATAATTTACTACCGATAAACAGTTTTTTGTAATTTAAAAGAGAATTAAAAACTATTTGTCATAAAATTGTTACACAATAAGTAGAGCAAATTACCTATTTGAACCAATATTCAATTTTTAAAATGATGAAATACGTAAAGAAACGTTTTATATGAAGTATTTTTAGTTTTTTCCTCCTCCTGTAAAATTTACTCAACTGTAATTACTTTGTTTTACCGTAGGGCAGCCGATATGCGCATGTGCAAGTCGCCATACTGTCGTATCGCAAAAGGCATAAGAAAGATATGCGTTCAGCCAACACATTAAATGAATATGTAAAATTAATTAATTTTCATTACACTTGCTCGTCAATGGCGTTATTACTTGCGAGCGTACAGAGCAGTTATAGACGTTTTACCTCCCACGGGCTGTTAAGTTTAGTTTTAAAATATAGAACCCACTCATACTTCACTTCGGACTGAGGATGTTTCCAATCAGCCAAGGTGTATTTCATATCTTCAAAAGTTCGCTACAACCAACTTTTAATGTGTATAAAACATGACACATTTTGAAAAACTGTTCTATAATGTTTAGAAACATTTATTATGTACAACGAATAAGATTTTTCTAGAGAAAATAACAGTTAAGTACGAAAAAAATGCATTTAAGTTTTTAAATTAAAAATTGGCGCTAAAACGCTTGTCAGTGTCATGGCGTCCCGAGTGACGTCACGTTTGTATAAACAGAATGCAAACCTTTGACGTTTGCTACCTAGATGCTCGATTGCTCTTTGAATAAGCAGGAATTAAAAAGTTTACAAGTCTGAAATCGATGAATTACGAAATGACGTATGAAGACCTGTAAGATAACATGGTTCTATCCCTGTCTTACTAGTCGTTCAGTACGTAAGTGAGAAGAGATCGGATGTATAGTAAACGTCTAATTTATTAGCGCCTATCTGCCTTTCTCTGTAATCTGTGGTAATGGCCGTTAAGGGTATTTGTTTATACAAGTGTGACGTCATGCGCTCTGATTGGTGTTTAACATATCATGGCGGGCGTCCGCATTTTTCAGTTTCATTTTATCAAAATAAATAAGAATCTCTTACTTAAAAAAAAAATATAAGCATTTTTCGAATTCTATGATTAAAATTTCACTAAGAATATACCATATTTTAGTGATTTTCAATTCTCTCATGCCTATTATCTTTATATTAAATTTGACTTCAAATTAATGTTTAGTATTTATTACAAATGTATTTTTCATCACACTTGCTCGAATCAGGGACCCCGCCCACCACTTCCCAGAAAAAAGCCTTTGAACGGGTTAGTCGTTCGTTTAATAGCCCAAATCACTTGTTGTCCTTTATTGATTGAAAACTCACTTAGCCGTATGAAGGGGTTTCCCTTACGGGGCGCTACCGTTACTGATAGAAAAACCCTTTCGGAAGGCTTTTTAAAGCGCTTTTTAAAGGGTTGGAGCGCTTCCTCGTGTTGAATACCCATTCATTGTGCTTTAAAAGCCAAATGAATGGGTATTAAGCAAACCCTTTCAAAAACCCTTTGAAGGGGGAAACAGCTTAAGAACAGCAAGGCACCCAGTGAAGACGGAATTACAGCCAAACTCATGACGGCGGGTGGATAACCTCTCCTTACGACCCTTCAGAAGTTGTTCGACACCACCCTACTGGAAGGGAGAACGCCAAAGGCGTGGAAGAGAGGAAAGGTGGTGCTGTTCTTCGAAAAGGGGGACAACACCCTGCAACCGTACCCTAATACCCTAATAAATAAATAAATCAGGTGTCCGCTAGTCTCCTCCCATAACCCATTTTCCAGACCACCCACCATTCAACCCAATAACCCATGACCTTAGTTTCCATCGCAGCACAGTGTTGCACTGCAATAGTCTTTGCACCTGGCGGGGACCATCACCGGGTGTATCATGTTGTGCGCTCGGAAATGGTATCCGCCATGTGTATCCCTTTCCGCTTTCGATTATTTTTGTTTTAAAGGGCCTCTGCGCTGTTGGCTTCGGCCCCACGCATGCCTTCCAAAAGTCCGGGACCATGGGGTAAAGATATGGAAAGAACATACAATAATAATAATAGAAGTAACCGGGCTCCTCCCGCGCCTCATCTATCCCTATTGACGTGCAGATCTATGAAACGCGCGAGGATGCCCGAGTCTAGCCTATCGGCGACCATCTGCATGATACTGTTGCTGCTCCCCCGCACACGACGTATAATGGACGCCGACTTCTTGCGTATCATGGCATAGAAGTCGTCCACGGCTGCGTCGGCGAACATTCCCGACGCGCTGCAGTAGCGGGGGAGCCGCAACAGGGCCCTGAGGACATTATTGTATTGCACTCTCAGTGCTTTGTACGCTCTTTGCGTAAAACTGACCCATAGACTGCTCGTGTAGAAACTTTGGCAGTAGGCTCTAAAAAGAGATAATTTTACAGGCACACTACAACGAGCAAATCTATGAGCCAGCATATTGCCTCTCACGGACAGTGACCTGCGCTCACGTTCGATGTCCTTATCATCCCTAAGCTCCTCGGTTAACACATGTCCCAAATATTTGAACTGTGACACCCGCTTTATTGGTAGATCGTTTAAAAGAAGTGGTGGTACGTAATCTGGCAGCTTATTTTTACCTTTGAAAATCATGAACTCACTCTTTTTAACATTATACCTCAAGCCATGTGTCTCAGCATACCCACTACATACATTTATCAATTTTTGGAGCCCATAAAATGACGGACTGAGCAGCACAATATCGTCCGCGTAGCTTATGTTAATTTACGCTAACATTATCCATACGACATCCGACATGCATGCTACTCAGTTCGCCTAGCAGCTGATTGACATGTAAGTTGAACAAGCGTGGTGATGATAACCCCCCCTGTCTCACACAACATTTAAGTGAGTACTCGTCAGAATAAACATTTGCCCATCGCACTTTATTTTTTTTATTACTATACCAATATGAAAAAATATTCACAACCTCGGGTGATACACCCGTCTCCCTTAGCTTATCCCAAAGCAAATCATAGGACACTAAGTCAAAGGCTTTGGATAAGTCTAAGAAACACGCGTAAACCGGCGATTTTCTCATAATAATCAACGGTGCAATTAAGGGTTAAAATCGCACTTTCAGTGGATAGACCCTCCTGGAAACCTACTAATACTTTAATAGCCAAATTAATGGGTTTTGAGTAGCATCGGCTTTGGTAAGCAAAACATTACGAAAAACCCTTTCAAAAACCCTCGAAGGGGATACCGGCGGGTCCCTGGCTCGAATGTATAATGCTTTTAAGTATTTTCAAATTGTGGCTGTATACCGAAGAGTCCTTGCCATACGCGCCTCACGTCAAATTCAACAAAATGGACGACTGACATGTTGCAGTTTTTATTACGATTTTCATTAATTTCATCTAAAATGTACCTATTTATTTCCTCGCAAATGTGATGAAAAACATTGTGTATAACACGGGCGTAAGAATATTGCAAACTCTAGTCATCAAAAGCCCTCCGCCTTCGGCGTCGGCATATACTCTTGTTCGCAATATTCCACTTACGCCCCTCGTTAAACAATGTACTATTTTTCAATAATAATTGACCAAATTCAAAATTCAAAAATGAAATAGTAGTGCATACATTATTGTCGAAGCAAGGGAAGTAGGCAATTGCTGGCTGAGGAATTTTAAACGGATGACCTTGGGAGTCCGTTTAATTTAATACGAAGCCAGCAATTGCCCTTCCGGCTGAGGCAAATATAGTGATTTTCTCAAAAATTGTGCAATAAAACAAACGTGTAATTTCTGAAAATGAGAAGGCATGCATTTCTTCTCGCCGCTTCATGACGCCGCCTTCATGAAGCCGTCTTCATGCAAATGCTTCATGCACGCTTTCATGACATTGTCGTACGCCTTTCGATTTTTGGCTTTGCGACTTACACTTAACAAATAATCAATAACTGAGCTTGCACCTTCTTTTAAATCTGGAATCATTTTCACGTCCATTTTCTATCATCATCCTCCTAGCGCTATTCCCGGGAATGCCCCGAAAGGAGCCCGGGTTCCGCTTTGACACCTAATCCCAAGATTTGGCATAGGCACTAGTTTTACGAAAGCGACTGCCATCTGACCTTCCAACCCAGAGGGAAAACTAGACCTTATTGGGTTCACGTCCATTTTCTATATTTTCGGTAAAAATCAATTAGCCACTGTATGTAAAAACAGAATATTTTTTGCATTGCCGCCTTTGTTTTTTTGAAATAATAAGTTCGAAGTGTATTTTTGTTCCGAAAATGCCATAAGTTATTTGAGACAACTTAAAAGTCGCGATAAGTCGCAGCTACTGATCTTCCGTTTTGGCTGTTTAGGAAATATGCCTTTTATTTGGTTACCTATCTGAATCACTAAAAATTTTTGTCCTATTTTCATTTCGGCATTTACTATTCGACAAACTTCGTTTACCTTTTTTTTTCGTTTGTCCGACACCTTAGTTCGCGACGTTTACGGCTGGTCATTTTATGGTTTAGCTTTTGTAATTCTTCGACAAATCCATGATTCCCAATAAAAAAAAAAAAAAAATATTAAAATTTAAGCTGTTTATTTCAAGTTTTATACATTGTTTTATCTGTTAGTAACTTAGCCAATCTCTAATTTTAATTTTAATTATTGGTATACCCGCAAGATCGTTATACCGACGTAACGATTCGGTTGATAATCTGTTCGTATTTTATCAAATCGGCTTTATCATCAAATATAAGACATAATATTATTCTTTATACGGAGCACACATATGTTACTTATTCATATGTTTGTTTATAAAAAACATTAGCAAAAAGTTTGAAATTAAACTAAGGTTATCTATAGATGTATATGTCGGCGGCCAATCGTAAAATCCGCCAGATCACGAAATTCCTAGGCATATCGTGAAACGCCGCCATTTCATGATTTGGCTGAGTGACATCCGCCATATCGTTCAAAATTCACCATTTAACGATTTGCCTAGTGACGTTTAGGCAGAACATGAACTTCTTAGGCATATCATGAAACGCCGGCATTTTATGATTTGGTCAAGCCAGTGAAGTTTAGGCTGGTCATGAAATTCCTAGGTATATCATGAAACGCCGCCATATCGTTCAATACTCACCGTTACACGTAAGTAGGGCGTAATAAGGAGTGCGGACTGATAATCCCCAGTGAGTCAACGCCACCCCGCTGCGCTATTTCTGGTCTGAGGAGCACAAGTGAGCCCTAACCTAACCGACCTAAGACAGAGTTCGCTTATGACAAGCCATTTTTATTCGCCCTGATTATTGGCTCCCAACATACACGGCCGCCATCCTATACGCAGCGCTACCAGTGGCCAAGAAAGAAACTATTTTACAATGTGCCCGGTACAGAGCTAGGAATATCGACGAATGCGTAGCTCTAATCGATCTGCCGTATTGTTTATCAGGCACAGACATCGTTATATGTAAGCCTGGGCAACTTTTAGGCATATCATGAAATGGCGACGTTTCACGATATCGTAGAGTCTCTGTAAAACTACTTTGAATTTCACTCAAAATGAACATTTGGCTAAACGTATGACATGCGGAAAGTAGTGACGGATAACTAAAAATTTGGCAGTGAAACAAAAGTTGTAACACTTGTAACAAGCCAAAGCTCAAATGACTGTAGCGGTAAAAAAAAATCGGACAACTGAAACATTTGGATAACATGAAATGGTAAATGAAAAAAGTAATGAATTGTATATTCGGAGGACTCATAAAAATACGAAAAGTTTTCGGACAAACGATATTCGGTCAATAAATTTTAGTGATTGCGATAGGTTACCCTTTTATATATATGGCCGTTTCAACTCTTTAAAAAGTTTGTACCACTACAAATAACGGAATTTGTATGCAACATTGTAGTCGAGCAAAATCGTGTCGCGTCGTGCAGCGTAAAATTTTCTCTAACCATAAACTATGCACTTCACGTTCTGACTTTTTACATTAGGTACATAATAGTACATTATTGTCGAAGCAAGGGAAGTAGGCAATAGGGTATATTCATGTATTTTTTTATATTTTTAAACGATTCTATAAGTAATTATAAAACCGGAAAAAATATAACACTTTCAAACTATCATTAAATGAGCTAAAAAATAATAATTAAAACTACTATCATTTTTGGACGATTGAAACGCCGCCATTTTGGCGCGCTCATTTTGTGACGTCACCGTGCACTTAGAATAAATTAACAACGAGGTGTTTGATTCACAGTTTTAATAAAAGTGAGTGATTAAAGCTTGTAAGATCAACTTATTGTAACGGAAGAGCACACAAACGCTTATTATAAATATTGTATTGCCCCTATGTGTGAAAATAACATTAAAACTGCACCAGACGTGATATATTTTCATATGCCCAAAGATGCAAATATAAGAAAAAAGCGGTGTGAGGCGATGAGGAGATATAATGTATCGTGCTTGAATAATTTATATTGTTGTGAAGATCATTTCGAAGTGAGTATTAAATATGTTTGTACCTAAAATCTTTTTTATTAACACTCGCGAACAATATAAACAATAACATAACCTAAAAATTTAATTATATAGGTACTTATTCATAAAACTATTCTGAGTCCCAATTTTTTAGTTATTAATGTTACAAATAGTATGATTGTTGTTGATCAACAGTTGACTACGTGTGTTGATTTTGATCACGAAACGTTTTAGCTAAGTTTCTTTGTTTTTGCTGAGTGCCCTACACAAATTTGTTTTATTTATAACTCTTGACGAAAACAACCTAAGTTTGTTATGTTCATAAAGATGTTCTCAACATGCAACATACCTGATACCTACATATCTTTGATTATATAATATAGATATGTACTAGTTTGTTATTACACTTATTTAAGAAAGACACCTCTACGAGGTACCTACGTACTTAGTCATCATGAACACATTAATTTTAGGCAGATTATCCGACTGTGCCTTGACAAAACCGCTTCCAGTCATTGTAGCGAGTCTTTTTTTACAAGGAGTCACTGCTTTCAGTTAATAATTCCCAAAAAACACTGATAATTTATCATAAACAACGGCTAAACATTGCTAATAACTTTCAATAATCATACAAACGACCAGGGCCCTATTTCTCGAAACTCATTATACTAATAATACTAGTCCATGGACTAATATTTTTTACAAGTTTACTAGTCTGCGTTTCTCGAAGCTACAATAATAAAATATTAGTTATTAGTTACCAACTAATAAATATTACCTAATATTATTAGAGTCCATTGGGTTTTGGTTTCATGAAAAAATATTTAAAAAAAACACTAGTAAAAAAAGTTAATAAAGCTACTAGTCTAGGAAGGTTTGTAAAAAATATTAGTCGAAACTATTAGCGTCATATTTTACTAAACTTTATAAAATGTGGACTGATTGGAATGCTTCCGACGGTGAAGAAGGTTTAATAATAATTAGTCGTCATTGTTTGAATCCACGTTCCAGTTTAATGAAAGATTTGTCCACTTGTCTTGGTTTGTTAATACGTCAGAAAAGCCTCTTAAACAAAACTCCTTTGTCTTCTAATATATCCATTGTTAAATAGCTTATATAAATATGCAATATCTAAATTAAACCAACAATCCGCCTTTAGCGGCAACGTGCAAACGTCAAAAGAAAACGAATAAAAAAGAGGTTTTTAGGGTTCCGTAGTCAACAAGGAACCCTTATAGTTTCACCATGTGCGTCTGGCAGTCCGTCCGTCTTTGGCTTAGCTCAGTATCCATTACTTCTAGACAACTCTAATTCGGCATGGGTATATCAACCAGTATTTTTTTGCGGTAGGTACTTCCCCTACACCTAAGGTATGGGTGTATTTTTTTTCTCGTTAAACCCATAGTGTGAGTATCGTTGGGTAGCTTGTTCAAATTATTGGTTTTTTAAATAATTTTTGAAATTAGTTATTCACCTGCGATATATTGGGGTTTGCTACTGGGAATGAGAAAAAATCGTGGCAGAAAAGTAATAGTAATAGTCGACCAACTTAAAATGTACTTAGAAAGGCCAACTTTACTATACAAATTCGGCCGACGACGCAACCATTTACTTGCCGCGCGCGTGTCGATGTAACTAAGAAAGACAGACAACTCCGGAACCCTACACTGCACGTGGCCCGACACGCATTTGGCGGATTTTTAATAGGTAAGAAGGCATGTAATAGTTGCATTCAGCCAAGCCAGACTAATATTTTTTATTAGTTTACCAGTATTAGTTACCACTCCAATAATTATTTTAGAGAAACAGAAAATATTAGGACTTGTAAGTTTTACACTAGTAACTAATAACTTATATACTAATAAACTAATAGTTTCGAGAAATAGGGCCCAGGGCCCTATTTCTCGAAACTTATTAGACTAATAATACTAGTCCATGGACTAATATTTTTTACAAGTTTACTAGTCTGCGTTTCTCGAAGCTACAATAATAAAATATTAGTTATTAGTTGCCAACTAATAAATATTAGTTAATATTATTAGAGTCCATTGGGTTTTGGTTTCATGAATAAAAATTAAAAAAAAAAACACTAGTAAAAAAAGTTAATAAAGCTACTAGCCTAGGAAGGTTTGTAAAAAATATTAGTCGAAACTATTAGCGTCACATTTTACTAATCTTTATAAAATGTGGACTCTGATTGGAATGCTTCCGACGGTGAAGAAGGTTTAATAATAATTAGTCGTCATTGTTTGAATCCACGTTCCAGTTTAATGAAAGATTTGTCCACTTGTCTTGGTTTGTTAATACGTCAGAAATGCCTCTTAAACAAAACTCCTTTGCATTCTAATATATCCATTGTTAAATAGCTAATATAAATATGCAATATCTAAATTAAACCAACAATCCGCCTTTAGCGGCAACGTGCAAACGTCAAAAGAAAACGAATAAAAAAGAGGTTTTTAGGGTTCCGTAGTCAACAAGGAACCCTTATAGTTTCACCATGTGCGTCTGGCAGTCCGTCTGTCTTTGGCTTAGCTCAGTAACCATTACTTCTAGACAACTCTAATTCGGCATGGGTATATCAACCAGTATTTTTTGCGATAGGTACTTCCCCTACACCTAAGGTATGGGTGTATTTTTTTTCCTCGTTAAACCCATAGTGTGAGTATCGTTGGGTAGCTTGTTCAAATTATTGGTTTTTAAAATATTTTTTCGAGAAATAGGGCCCAGGGCCCAGGGCCCTATTTCTCGAAACTATTAGTTTATTAGTATATTAGTTAATAGTTACTAGTGTAAAATTTACAAGTCCTAATATTTTCTGTTTCTCAAAAATAATTATTGGAGTGGTAACTAATACTGGTAAACTAATAAAAAATATTAGTCTGGCTTGGCTGAATGCACCTATTACATGCCTTCTTACCTATTAAAAATCCGCCAAATGCGTGTCGGGCCACGCGCGGTGTAGGGTTCCGTAGTTGTCTGTCTTTCTTAGTTACATCGACACGCGCGCGGCAACTAAATGGTTGCGTCGTCGGCCGAATTTGTATAGTAAAGTTGGCCTTTCTAAGTACATTTTAAGTTGGTCGACTATTACTATTACTTTTCTGCCACGATTTTTTCACATTCCCAGTAGCAAACCCTAAGATATCGCAGGCGAATAACTAATTTCAAAAATTATTTAAAAAATCAATAATTTGAACAAGCTACCCAACGATACTCACACTATGGGTTTAACGAGGAAAAAAAATACACCCATACCTTAGGTGTAGGGGAAGTACCTACCGCAAAAAAATACTGGTTGATATACCCATGCCGAATTAGAGTTGTCTAGAAGTAATGGTTAATATAGTAATTTATATTTATAAGTTATATGAGGCAACTAAAAAGTCGCGATAAGTAACAGCTACTGATCTTCCGTTTTGGCTGTATAGGACCTATGCCTTTTATTTATATGGCGGTTTCAACTTTTTAAAAAGTTTGTACCACGACAAATAAGGGAATTTGTATGCAACATTGTAGTCGAGCAAAATCGAGCCGGCAAGGTTTTTTGTGTTTTAAATTTTGACTAACCATAAACTATGCACTTCACGTCCTGATTTTTTACCAATAAAGTCAACATTGCCGATGATTTTTGAGAAAATACTTATATGAAAAAAAAAGTGTAGTAGAAATATTTGTAAAAGTTTTCTCAAGTAACAAAAACTCTTTAGAATAGAATAGAATAGAATTCGTTTATTGCCACATAAAAAAACACGATAGTAAAGTAAGGTATCAAAAAAGAATAGTTACATAATAAAAGAAAAAAAAAACACAATGAAACTAAACAATTAGGAGGCAAAGGGTGCTAGTCTCAGCGTTTGCTGGGCAGTCGCCCAGCGCTGGTTTTCAGACTAGTCCCAAAAAGAACTTAAAACTAGAACGGTCGGAAGAGATAAACTTATGTACAACTGTGCTCGCATGAGGTACTTAACAAAGAAGAATATTGCTTATTATTATTACTCGTATCTATTGGACATATTTACTTCTATTTGTTTAACATTACTAAAAGCTGTTGTTTAAGAATAGTAATGTAATGATATATAACATATAACCTAACTATGATAGTTATTTTCTATAATAAAATACATGTGCGTGTATGAGTGTGTATGTGTGTGTATGTGTGAGCATGTGTGTGTAAAAGTATTTAATATTTTAAATTTTAAGTGTAAACATGAGTGGATGAACAGCTTACAAACTTGGACATTAGGAGGGAGGATAAACTCCGCTTTGCCTGGCCAACAGGTGGGCATTTACTAGTCGGTTGTACTGAAGCAGAGTTAAAGGTTCGCGGAGAGGTGGTGGTAGATCGTTCCACACCTTGGCAGCGGCAAATTTAAAACTCCCTCTAAAGAGTGCTGTTTTATGTTCGGGTGTTACGAGTTTGGTGGTTCTTCTCAGCGGCTTTTTGCGAGAATCCTTAACCCATCTCAGTTTCTCATAGAGATAGTATGGCCTCTGAAAATCTAACACTTTCCTTACTGTGTACCTAAGCTAAGTGTTTTTGCCTTCGGTTCTCCATGTTTAGCAGTTTGTTTGCGATGAGGAAAGGTGTAATGTGTGCTCGTTTGGGGACCTCGTAGCAGAAACGGACACATGCGTTTTGTACGCGCTGTATAGCCTTTTTCGTTACTGCTAGAAGTCTTGGTCCATACACTATATCCGCGTAGTTGAATTGGGAGAGCACTAGTGACTCCACGAGTATCTCTCTGACCTTAACGGATAGGTATTTACGAATTTTATATAACACTTTGAGGCGGTAGAAGGCATTTCGGACTTTCATATTGACATGCTCTATGTAACGCAATTCGCCATCCATTATAATACCTAGGTTTTTCGCGCTTTCGACTTGGGAAATAGGCTCGTTTCCAATCATGACTCTTGGGTTCTGCTCCTTGATCCGTGTACGCTGCCATTTATTTCCCATTATTACAAATTGTGACTTTGTGGGGTTTAAAATAAGATTATTTTTAAGCGACCAATTCGTTATTGCTAGGAGGTCCTCGTTTATTGTACTAAGAGCCATATCCAGGTTTTTCGGTTCTAATGAGTAGTATAATTGTGTGTCGTCTGCATATAAGTGTACATTACAGAGTTTCAGGTTGTTAGTCATATCCGCGGTGTACAAAATGAAGAGCAAAGGGCTTAGGATTGATCCCTGTGGTGTGCCGCGACTGATTGTTTGCGTTTTTGATTTCACCTGCCCGCCTTGCTCTGTTTGTATCTCTACGTACTGCTTTCGACCTGTGAGGAATGATTGGAACCAGCTACATGACGGCGCTGTCACGCCGTAATACGCCATTTTGGATAGCAACAGATTCGGGTTGAGACAGTCGAATGCACGCGAAAAGTCCAACAGAACGAGAATAGATCCCATACCCTTGTCCGCCGCGGCAATAATGTCATCCGTGACGTTTGCCATTGCCGTGGCTGTACCGTGCTTGCAGCGAAAACCTGACTGCATACACGGCAATAGGTTTTTTTTCTCCAAGTACTTTGTAAGTTGATCACAAACCGCTTTTTCTAGGACTTTAGAAAGTACTGGGAGGATACTTATCGGACGTAAATCTTTATACTCCTCGGCCCTATTTGACTTGGGTATCGGTTTTACTCGTGCAAGCTTCCAGGCCCCAGGAAAGGTTTTAGAGGCAATAGATGCGTTTATTATATGTGTTATTACTGGCAAAGTGACTTCCAACGTAAGGCGAATCATTTCTATCGTAATATTATCGTGGCCGCTTGCGTTGGTTTCTATGGAGTTGATTATTTTCCGGATTTGGTCTTCTGTACAGCTGTCTATATTAAATATGTTTTTTCCCGGCGTATCCTTATAAAACTGTGCTTGTGTGTCGCGGTCAGTGTCGGGCGTTCCTGGTAGTGTCAAAAAAAAGTTGTTTATTGCATCAGGGTTGCATAAATGCTGGGGAATCGAGAGAACTTCAGTTTCACCCAAAATAGAGGAACCCTTTAGATGTTTCCACATTTGTTTAGGATTAGATCTATTTTTGTTAACGTAAAAACTAAAATATGCAGTCTTTTCGTTCCAGAGCTGCTGTAGTGTAGTTTCGTAAATCTTTATAATATTTTTGATGTGAATCTTTTTCTGTTTTTTGAGCTCTCTTTAGGGCATTATCGCGGAATTTCATCATTGTTTTAATTGTATCTGTCACCCAGTAAAGAGATCTACAGTTGATTTGATAGCGGCGCACCGGGGCATGTATGTCGAAGATGCTCGTGACTAAATAGTTGAAAAGATTTACTTTGCTGTCTGTATCAACTAATTCCCAAATTTTCCGCCAAGGCATATTTTCAAGGTCTATTTTGAATTGTGTAGCGTCTATATTACTCAAAGACCGTTTATATGTATATTCCCGACCGTTTATATGTTATATCTTACCTTAAGGATAGAGAGCAGATCACAGAGATAGAGTACCATGATGCCGATAGTGGAGAGATAAAAATGATTCGGTCAGAGAACAAAATAATCAACGCCTCAATCCCTCAAGGTAGTGTTGCTGGATGTCTCTTGTTTCTCCTATACATAAATGATCTGCCCAAAATATTCGATGAGACATGTGTACTCTTTGCCGATGATATCTCACTACTCATAACGTGCCAAAACGACAGACATATATGCGAAAATCTAAATTCCCTAATAGAAAAAACCACACACTGGATGAAGGACCACAACTTAGAGATAAATTATACAAAAACAAAACTAATGACATTCCACTCTTACCAAAAAGCCCCTTTGAAAGTGAAGTTTATGTATAATAACTCTCAGCTAGAAGTAGTAGACGAATTCCCTTTACTTGGACTGCTCATCGATAAACATGTTAACTGGAAGGCACATATAAAAAAAGTAAGCGCCAAAATGTCCAGTTTTGCCTATGCATTGCGTGAAATAAAAAAAACCACTGACATACAGACGGCACTTACAACATATTACGCGTACGCTAACGCATGGCTTAGATACGGCATAATACTGTGAGGAAATAGCACCGACGTACCCTCCCTTTTCATACAGCAAAATAAATTAATTCGCATTTTAGCCAATATTGATAGCACAGAGACTTGTAAACCACACTTTCAGCTACTTAAAATCCTTACGTTGCAATGTACCTATATACTAGAAATGTGGTAATTTGTAAGACAACACTCTGAGTTATTTAAAAAAAGGCAAGAGCTACCCACAAAAAAAGTATTACGCTATCCAAACAAACTTCTACTACCGACATCAAGACTAAAAATGCACTCGAATAGCACCTATGTTATGGCCGTAAAAATATACAATAATCTACCAAATTCAATAAAAAACGAAGAATCTGACAAATCTTTTTATGTATCGACAAAACGTCTATTAGTCACAAAAAGCTATTATAAAATAGACGAATATCTAAATGACAAATTAGAGTAAAATTTCTAGCCCGACTAAACAATTATATTACATACCTGCCTAAATTTTATAATGATGGTAATACGTCATACATACCTACTCAATGAAAGAAAAAGATTTTCATGTATAATTTAACCTTACTCCATGTTTCTCTAACCATTGTTTGCCTCATTTGTTTTAATTAGTGTATAAGATTAGTTGCGATGCCCTTACAGGGCTCATGTTTGAGACCTCTACTCTAAAATGTAATATCTATGTACAACATGAATGCAATAAACTTACTGATTACTGATTGTGGGGCTTGCTTTGGTTTACTAACTAATAACTCCACCAATACCATTGCGTGATCACTGAGCTTCGGGTTGTGGTGTACATGTATTGCCTTACAATCGGTGGGGCTGTCTGTTATTACTAAATCCAATACTGATGAGCTCCCTGAAGCTATACGCGTAGGCTCATTTACGAGTTGTTCTAAACCCCTCTGTGATAGAAAAGTATCCAGCCTTTTCACATTGGCTTGGCTTTGCAATTGTACATTAATGTTGAAATCGGTTAGCAAGAACAGGCTTTTACATGACCCAAATTGGTCCAGAGACTCGCTAAGGGCGTCGATAGCATTTTCTACGGATACCGACTCTGGTCTGTACGCCGTGCCGATTGCGAATCGGCCGACACCGTGAACGCGCAACTCCAACCACATTTGTTCCAGAGATGAAGAAGGGTCTTACCTGTACTCGGAGGTTTTTACGTACGTAGAACCCAACACCGCCTCCTCTGGTTCCGTTTGCGCGCGGGTTGCTTTTCAGAGTGTAACCTGGTATTTTCGGTATGAACTTCTCTTCCCCCTCCCGCAGCCAGGTCTCATTTAGCGCCAATATGTCCGGGTTGTGCAGGTCCAGGGCTGCTACAAGCTCCTCCCAGCCGGTGTTTAAGGAGCGCACGTTCAATAAGCCTAAAGTCAAATGGTATGATTTTTTCCGGTTCATTTTAATACGTGTAAGTTTGTGCTGCTGTAAAGATAATGTTTTATTTTAATTTGTAGGAAATGTAATTGTTTGTTCTGTGATAATTCTGTAATTGTGATGTGTATGATTATGATGAGTGGAAGGATGACAGAGAAGTTTGTGAATGTGACCTCGGCACTTATCCGAACATAATAGGTATAGCAACATTATCAACTTCATAATTAGTCTTCTAGGCAAACAAGTTTCTGAAATTATAATCACACTATTTTCTGGTATTTGTTTATATTCATAAACTGTCGTACATTGTAATACCCGTAGACTGTTTTTATACTCATACATTAATTTACAAAGCACTACTAGCGTTGTGGAGAAAACATTGTACTTTTTATAAATAAATCCAACTTTGATTTGACGTTGTAGGTTCCCCTTTCCTGCATATGGGACACAACGCAATTTCAACATAGTTATTTGTTCACATTTAACTTGAAAACATGTTTTAGAGATAACAGTGATAACGGAAGCGAACTGGACGAATGATGAATAATTTATTATAGACAGGTTTTTATGCTCACAAACATTTTTAACACATATTAATATAATACTGAAACAATACTTGTACTTTTTAAACAAACTGTTTTTATCTATTATCATACGTCGTAGGGTCCATTTACGGGTACATAAAATACTTAGCAACCTCATCGTGTTCGAATTGATTGAATTGAGACGCATAGATATAACATTTATGTTGTAAGCGATACTAAATAATAACGCACAGAATGCGGACAGATTTTCATACTCGCATTCTAATATAAAAAACAAGTCATTCGTTACTAAAACACTGAGGAAGAAACTATATTCTTTGAATGAACGAACGAGAAACCACTTATCTACTATTGGAGGCTGAGGGATCCAGGCCGAAAACACGTACTATATCCTTTTCGATTTTAATTCGGACTCCTCTGCCATTATCAATTTATCACCTTCGGTTTTTTTAGCGTATATCCGTCCCTCTCTCGTCCATATGTATCTCCAGCCTGCCGCTTTGCAGCCTGCCTCTTTGCGTCGGACTGACGAAAAACTTAAAAAAAAACGAAAGTATTAGGTAGTGCGAAAAAGTGGCATTTTCCGCACGATCTTGGTGCTTGGAAAACGCTCCTTTCGAGCACATGCATTGTAAAGGTTGTAGCTTCGTAATTTTTTAAGATAATTGCATGGGATTTTCCTCATTAGGCATATTAGGCATATTTTTTGCCTTCTTTCCTTTGAAGTAATAATACCTACATTTGGAGTATAGTCCCCTATTGAACGACTGGTAACGTTTCAGTTCGGCGACAGCCTGCGCTTCAACTCGCTGGGCTCGCTGGGGCTGCCGTGCGGGCTGCGCGCGGCGCTGTCGGCGCGCTCGCTCGGCGCGCCCGGCGCCGACGACGAGCTGCCCGGTGCGCAGCCGCGCCTCATGGAGTCCATCGTCAGCCAGGGCAAGACCTACCTTGTCACGCTCAACCGGAAGATCGGCAGCGTGAGTATAGCGTCGACTGCTCGTAGCTTCAACTCGCTGGGCTCGCTGGGGCTGCCGTGCGGGCTGCGCGCGGCGCTGTCGGCGCGCTCGCTCGGCGCGCGGGATCTTTTGTGCATTTGCCCTCTCCTTTATGCCTACTCCCAAGCTCGCTCCATCATTTCCACAAACCGGATGATGCAGCTCAGCGGAAGGACCTGAATTCCTTTGGTTACGGATAGCCGTTATCAAAGTAATTCATTCTTTGTCTAGCAAGGGTATGACATCCACACAGTAAGTGCTACATAGTCTCATCCTCCTCGGCACACATTCTACAGTCTAAACTATCCGACAGTCCCGTCTTGGCCAAGTGATTCTTGAACCCGAAGTGACCTGTGAACACCCAGGTATAATTCTGAGTTGCTTTCTGCTGGATTTCCAGACTCTTTTGGTCCAACCCGAGTCCACTCCTTCTATAAAGAGCTTAGAAGCCTTGCCAGCCCCATTCCTCCACTCATGTTGGTGTTTGGTTTTGGCGTAAGCTTTAAAGGCCGATATTATAGTTTCCTGCGAGAGTTCCACAAATGGTTCTAGACCTACAAAGTGATTTGTCGACACCCTTCTTGCAAGCTCATCTTCTGCTACGCGCCCATACTGATTAGTTTATATCTGCACATATTATAATTTTCATAAAACATCGAATGCGTAAAACGCAATTTGTTCAGTTACCAAACATTTTGCAGTGGCTTCCGCTTTTCCCAATTCTGAATACAATTTACAGTTCCCATGGACATTCGACATTATAGAATTTGAACCACTGGTAGCTCTGGTTGCAACGTAGACAAATTAATGATATAATGATAGATGTTCAGAGTTTCTTTCGTGAAGTGATAGCTAAACAAGCACGCTGCAAATTTAACGTTGGCTGCATTGTTTGTTAATGCTTGTCAATCAAATTTTAAATTCCCGTGGGCAGGGCAACTACGGGCACGTGTTCAAGGGTGTAATGGAATGCGACAACCAGGAGTCGGACCGCAAGGAGGTAGCCGTCAAGAAACTCACGCGCAACGCCGCCGAGCGCAACTCAACGCTCTATGAGGACTTCAAAAACGAGCTTGAGATCATGAAGGTAAGATCCCCGTTCAGTAAGATCAGTCAAAAAGCACTTGATGATTGAACACCAGTTCAATCACTTCACTTCACAAAGATTAACCTCAATAAGATCTAGTTTCCCCTCCCATTTCATCGCATTAACTTTAATGTTGTGAAGTTTTCACTTCACATGATATTTGCGCTTTAACTTCTTTTTATATAAAATTCTCTCACAGTACTCGGTCTCGGTCGAAAATACATGGCTCATCTACTCGTACAATTTGGCCTTCGAACAAATTCGTTATTCATTATTAAGATTATATTATGTTTCTACCTGACGATTTGAAAGTGCTTGTTACTGGGCCTACTTGAGTAAATATAATTTTGAGTTTGAGTGTTAATCATTGGTTGGTAAAGGCTAGGCTTTGCAACAACAGTGGTTTGTTACCTTTTCAATATCGTTTTTCTATGAATTAGGTACTGGGGAATTTGATATGACCCCCAGTTTAATTAACTACTAATACCCTGAATTTATTCATCCATTTCTGATACCAAGTCCCCCAAAAAATGGCTGTCTTACCGCAACTGCAGGTTCGAAGCCGATGCTCTACATCAATATAACTATAGATGGATTAAGGTGCAACGTCACTGACGAATTCCGTACAATTTTCGTTCGGACTAGACGTCTAATATATCGATGTCAGGAACTTGAAATTGTGATATTTAGATAATATATGACCCTCTTCTCCCGCAGTTTGAATAAATACACGCAAAAACCAGTAATATTCAAACAATAGCCATTTGAAATTCATAAAATTTTACTCCGAGCCTTGTATGTGTGCGTGAGTTAGACACTGTCCGTGTAAATGACATGGCCGCGTCACAATGACAGCACGTTGCCTAAAACCTTCACTAGATGTCTTTAATATCAAACAAGATTAGTTAGATAGCGGAGTGAATAGTAGTAATTATACTCACCAGACGGTGACACCATCGTACAAACACTTTTAGTTTGTGGTGAAAGAGATAGCATTATTTTTATCTTGCTACGCTGCTCATTTTGGTAATGACGTAAGAGCAATGTCATTTGTTTTTGATAGACTGAATTTCAAGCAACAATGAATGAATTTCAATGCTTTGCTCTTTAGCCGTGATAGACCACGGAACGATAACTATGCATAGGTACATTTTGCGTCTTATTAGAAAGAAGTAAGATCCAATATTGAAACGTAATCTGTGCTACCGAACGTTTACATATATAGGTTTTGATCAAATGACATACATACATACATACATACATTCACGCCTTTATTCCTAAAAGGGGTAGGCAGAACACCTGAAACGTATGTTCCAGCGCCACTTTTAGCATTAATGTTGGTATAAAATATCGACAAAATGTGATATTGCAGTGATAGGTTGCTAGCCCATCGCCCACATCTAACTTCAACATTGGTCCTTTAGTCGACTTTTACGACACCCACGGGAAGAAAGGGGTGTTGTTGATCAAATGAACCGTTTGAATTTCCAACTTGCAGATTATAAGCAAGTTTCGATTGAGTGAATGTTACGTAATGTAGCATTAAATATAACAGACAATTATTAGGAGTGTAAGTACCTGATAAATTTAAACATTCGCTTTAGTCGACTGCACATCGATTGACAGTAAATTACCTACTGCAACCTATTTAGGAATCGACTGTTCAACTAGAATATTAGATTACCCCCAAAATGTAAATTAACTAAGTCACAATTTTTTTTCTTTACGAGTACAATGTTGTGAGGGTAGAATTATACACTCGTAGGCATTCTTCGGTGCAGGGACTGATGCCAGTTACGACCGGTGGTTAGGCAAAGTGGTTAGGGGACAGCATAACAGTGCCGCAACCAGTTAGAAATGTCCATTACCGGTATTTTTTTAAAGCCTTGTGATATCTTTTTAATACCGGTTTCAAATCGGTATTATTTCGATACTTACTTAGATATTTTTTGTTCTTAAGCGGGTCGACCTTGCCCTCCACGCCGAAGCCGAAATATCGGTTACCTTTGTAACTTTTATGAAACCGTATTTACGGTACCGAAAAAAATGACATAAAATATAAAGCTGCAGCCAGCTATGTCCCGGATATTTAATTAATTATGCTATTATTAACATACTAGGTACAGATAGGGAATGCAAACCACCATCATGGAATCCCGAAATCCCGGAATCTCCTACCGATTTTTCCAATATTCTAATACCAGAATTTAAAAGGACCAATGTCGAAATAAGTGTATTATTATTATTTTTATCCTGCTAGTATTGTAAATGCGAAAGTTTAGATGTTTATATGTATAAATATTTGAATGTTTAGATGTTTGGATGTTCGTAACTCAATCACGCTTAAACTGCGCAACCTTATTGCCTGCCTAACCTCTTAAAGCCCATGGGCCTACTCATGGGACTTATTCTGTCGAAGGCATTTAAATTATATTCAACTGGAATAGAGCTGAATTTGTTTTGTTTCGGGCACTTTTCAAAACAAACGAATGTCAACTCTATTTCCAACACAATGCGATTCCAATTCCAGTGCCAATTTGTAATATATGCTGAGCCTTAGGAGGAGCCTAGATTAAAATATAGGACATTATTTTTATCCCAGGTTCATGCAGACGAAACCGTGAGTGGAATCTAGTTTTTAATAAAAAAAAATTGACATGCGTTTGTAAAAAAAAAGGAACGCATAATCTAATGTAGTTAAATTTATTTGTTAGTTGTTATTGTCTGTCCTACGTAATTTTTATACTGAAGAATAATCGCTTTTTCACTCTATTGTTGCTGGTGGTAGGAGCACTATTTGAACTGTTAGAAGGTAAAATAGGCTTCCGCTAGAATGGGTAACTTCTATGAATGAACGTAGAACACCGTAAATGGGGAATGTAGGAAAAAAATGATTTATTGATTTTTTTTTCTGCTAAGTTTTTTCTTTTTTCTCAAAAAAACGTCGTTTTTAGGGTTGTTAACTGATTACACAAACGTTACCTGAAATAAAACTTTAAGTACTAAACCTTTGGTTGTAAACATGAATGTTAAAAAAATATTATGCATCTAAAAAAATATACTGTTACTACTATCGGTTCAGGGAGGGCACTAATTCTATTGTATAGACAGTTTCCAAATTTACAATGACTCCCTGAACAGATAAAAGCAGTGGTCGAAAACAGCCCCATAGGTATTTTTAAGTAAATAGGTTGGTTTTGCTGTGAGAGATGAGTGTTTAATTTTATATTAGGTAATATACCACTAGTAATGTTTGGACAAAAAAATAAGGTGTAAAACTTCCAATAATGTAAATCCAAAACACAAAAACACAAATGTATTGTTTACACTTTTAATTTCAGACTTATTTTACAAGAAAAAGTGAACTTTATAGTGCTTTATTTTAGCATTAGAAAGAAGGATAAAGCACAAAGCACGAGGTCTTTTATATAAGACACTTTATGCCACACAGCTGTGTTGTTCCACATACAAGTGTTTTTATTATTTATATCTAAATAGTACTTACAACAATCAATATATTTATTTTGAATGTATTTATTATTTAACTCTATAATTTTAAATTTCGTTATTCAGTTCTCGAAAAGTTGCTTAAATAAAAAACCTAAAGAAGAAGAGGTTTGAAACGATCGGTTCGTATTTTTCGCTATCGAAATTGTCAAAATTGAAAATCGTATCACGTTCTTTTTCTTGTTTTCTTGCTAATCAACAAATTATTGAATTCAGATCACGAGATTATTAAACGAGTATCTATTTGTTAATTAATATTAAGATTTTATTTTTCGCTGTGTGTGGTGGTGTGCAGACTGCGATGGAGCTACCAGAGGCAGGCCTAAGTGGCTTGCAAAAAAGACCGACTCGTTCTCTCCCGAACGTTTTGCCTTCAACAAAAGCAAAGAGGCAGAAACAAAGTCCATTAACAACAAATGAGAAACGTTGGTGTTCAACATTTACAAGTTGGTGTGTGAACTTTGCAGCAATAATGAATTTCCGTGTAACAAACCGTGTCTGTTCAATATTTATCCCAAGCAGAAAAGGTTGACGACAACTTCTTCTTTGTTTAGCGCATTTCTAATCCTAAAAAAATGCACTATAATTTGCAACCAAATCTTGATAGGTATTATTATCGAAGCCCCGGTAATCCCGGTATTGAGGTCCAATATCAAAATTCAATTCTACCAGCATTGAGGATCATCTGATATTGAAGGTATATATCTATTTCGTTTTTGACGATTATAATAATGACTTCGTGTAAATTGGCATAGTAAATAATATATCAGTTTATATTACGTTCCACTGCTGGGCACAGACCTCCATTTTTTCATTTAATTCTCATGGACGAGAATTAAATGAAAAAATAACGGTATCATAATTATACCGGTTTGGAAAAGGAATTATAAAAGTTTCAGTAAAATTAAAAATAAATACCGGTAACCGATATGTATTTCTACACGGTTCCGGATCCGGTACCGTTAAGTTGGCGGCGCGGCTAACCTTTACAATATAACGCTATTGTAATGGAATACCGATTCCATACCGGTATAACGTAACCTTAATCAGTCCATGCTCGTAAGTCAGCCTTTGAAAACAAAAGTGTTCGCCAATTGTTAAAAACTGAATCGATAACAATATCCATATACTTAATTGAACGAGCGAGCGAGACGAACGAAGATTTTCATTTCAGCTAGGCAATTATTCCAGATTTCCAGATTCGCGTTTAAATGATCTTTACTTTACGCAAGTTGTTTGCTAGCAGAGCCGTAAATTTTTAGTGTTTCTTTTCTCGATGTTCGTCTGTTTATATATATACATATATATTGTATGAAGGTATTTATATGTATTTTATTTATTTGTCTATTGTCGTTATTTATTATGTATGTATAACCACTGTGTGTTTATATCTGTAGTTGCACCGACCAAAATTTGTCTGCTTTGCCCAAATGTTGACTGGTAAATGCTTACGGCTTTAAGTCCGCCTTTTGTACGATAAGTTGTTCTTTTGTTCAAATCAAAGATTAAATAAATAAATATTCTTTCGTATGTCCGGCTGTCTAGACTTCTCCTCTATATGTCGTAGGTAGCTATATTTCTCAACCGATTTTCGGGAAATTTTGTGAGCTGATTTGAAGATTATACAGAGTGACATTCAATCCGAAACTATAAGGGACACGGAAATTTGCTCTAAGGAGTCACCCAGACCGATTTTAGAAAGAATAAAAACTGCATTTAACTTAGTACGCAGTCAAATCTGTCTAAAAATCCTAGTTCGTTTTTTGCGTATAAGTATACCTAAGTATACTTACTATGCCTAAGCACGGCTATGTCCCCCCAGTAAGCATCACCAGTGAAAGATTTTTTATAATCGGATAAGTGGTTTCGGAGGTTATACCGTACATACAAACATACAAATAAATAAAACTTTACAATAATCGTTCCGGTAGCATAGTGGTTCAGGCATGCGACTGTCAAACGGCGGTCGTGGGTTCGACAGATAAGTTTCATCTCATATTTACCTAAACAAGACATTCAATAATTTTGTAAGCAAATGCCCATAACCCAACCATTGAAGATTAGTAATGAATGAGTGAAAGCATCATAAACGTATAGAAACGTAAACGCGTGAAAAAGTTGAATTCGAATTCTGAATTTTGACGTTCATCGAAAACAGTACCATATTGTCAAATGATATATTTCTCTCTTTCTGATGCGGTCTAGGTCCAGATTCGAGAGACTGGCCACTAAGAGTTTTGATATACAAACTCGCCAATTATTCACAAAGCTTACTAAATTCGTCCGTCCGGTAACGCAAAATTGTTACCAACTTTGAGGTCATTATTTTAGACGCGAGTCACGGGCGAATACAAAACATTTTGTGAATAATACGTAGCCTCTCTGATTGTAATTATGTAGTACCGCAACTGCGGGTGAATATGGATATAACAAATCAAAGTACCAATATACTTCCTAAGTATAGATACCTTATTCCTTATAACGTTAGATTTTTGTAAGGATAAATACCTCTTTTATCTTCCTTTATAAATATTGTACTTACAAGTGTTATTTCGATTATTTAATGTGTTTCAAATGGAACAATGTAAATGTTTTTGTTTATTAAAATAGTTTTCATGACGCGAATGACTTGAAGATTTACGCACGATTTGTCTAATATCACGTGGAATAGGGTATAGAATAGATAAAGGTAGTACTTTGATTTTTCAACAGTAAACCTACGGATACTCATGAATCATGATTTTCCAATTAAATGAAGGCGTAACATCTTTTTATTAAATGAAATACCTATGCATCATAATATTTACGTAGTATGTAACATGACAGAATAGGTCCGCCAAAAATATAGGGGGTTTTGTGGATAATCTAGATACAAATCATGCTTATCAAGAAAACTTAAACAAGTTAAATATGAAAAAAAATTTTTTTGCACATTACAAGTAAATCTAAGTTAGTTTAGACGGTCATATTGGTTTAGAAATCCAAATTGAAAAACAAAAAAGATGTACGTTCATCGGGATTTGAACCCGGTTCAACCATGGCATTACAGACAGAAGTGTATGACACTGCGCTACCGCATGACATTAGGTAACGAGTGAAAAAGTCAGATGCATTCGTCGTACATTCTAGAGTGCCAGACACAAGTACATTTAGTTTCGCTATTTCCTAATAGAGGCGCTACTGTAGATTTAGTTTTGCGCCCTCTAGTTTGATTTATGCAAAATGTTTGACAATGACAAACTTCGAAGTGACATTTAGCTACGTTAGTCTGCGTAAATTCACGAAAAAGCACTTTTATGCATATTTTCGGACTACATTTTAAAAAGAAACATTGTTTAGTGCAGATTGATTGCGATTCATACGTAGCAAGCTCTTCGGCTTCCGCAGTTTGAAACACATGTTGGTACTCGTCACGGTTTTGCGTAAAACGATGAGCAACCATCGAAATTATTATATCGCGACATCTGTTAGCAACAGCTTGACAGGAACCAGTGACGTTGAACCTTAATTTCTAATTATTATTACTGACTCCTCAGTCCCTTGTGCACGTGAACATCGTGGAGATCCTGGGCTACTCGTGGGCGGGCGGCGACGTTCTCATAGTGATGGAATACTTGGAGGAGGGCTCCTTGAACTATTACCTGAAGTTCCAGGGCGACAAGCTGCGCACCGCCCACCTGCTCAAGTACTGCCTCGACATCGCCTCGGTAAGTTATGCCGCGCCTACCGATAACATTTTTATAATAATATAATAATATAAGCCTTTTATTCAGACAAATTTTACAGTTTAAATATTATTGTACACAACTTATCAAAATACATAACTTAACTTATTATATTACTGTTTCAGACAACATCGGTTTGGTCTGTGTGCCGTTTGGCAAAGGCCTCTTCCATCCCTTTCCATTTTTCTCTGTCTCTCGCCAGTCTGGTCCAAAGTCTCCCTGCAAATTTGACAATTTCGTCTTCCCATCTCATGTTTGGTGGTCCTTGTTTTCTTTTTCTATCTTTCAGGAACCACCATACCATTCTCTTGTTCCATTTCTCTTTGCCCCTCATCATATGTCCTGTCCACCTCCATTTGAGTGTTTTAACTTTTATGGTTACATCTTCTACACATGTTTTAGATCTAATAGACTTGTTTTTGATTCTATCTCTCAATTTAACTCCAATCATACTTCTTTCCATGGACCTTTGACAAACTTGTAGTTTATTTAAGTTGTTCTTAGTTAGGGTCCAAGTTTGACTGCCATAGGTTAAGACTGGTAGAACACATGTATTAAACAACTTCCTCTTTGTGGCTATATTTTTACAAGCTTTTATTTAACTTGCCCTGTTAGTATGTATGTTAGTATGAGACAAATCTTGCGAGTTAAATTTGACCCACTCCCCGGTGACCCATTGAGCTGAAATTTTGGTTATAAGTATATTTTGGATGACAATTCAATATTATGGTACCATCGAGCTGATCTGATGATAGAGACAGAAGGTGGCCATGGGAATTCAGAGCTTAACCGACGTAACTTCGTTGAATTTGGGCTCGTTAGAATCGTCTCAATGAGTAGTTGATGGTGGTATACAGAAAAGTACAGTCGGCAATAAAAGCTTGTACCAAAAATGAAATTTTTGACAAACTTATTTTTAATACTACGACAGCTAGTGACAAGTGTAGGTCCCACACTCTACACCGTGCATTCTCGGGAGCTCTGGCGATCTTACTCGGCATCAGGGATTTTATAATTTGATTTATATTTCAAAATATTTTCTTCAAACGACCTCCAACAGCAACAAAAAAAGTTAAGTCAGCGTTTGAGAGACATAGGTTGTGATCGGCTGGCTCATACCTGTTCCAGCATATTTTATTGGCAGAGCAGCTGGGAAATGCCGCGAGATATTGGGCACTTTTGCGTACCTGCAGTCCCGGGGATCCGTAAAATGCGCCACCCTGAGAGAGTTGACTTCGACAAAGCTTGTTGCGGATTATATTATTTGTACGCTATTGACGATGCCTGTGGCAGATTGCTTGTGTGGGTTTTTAGACGAAGTGTGTTACAGATGCTTATGTGTGTTTTAGACTAAAATAGTAACTCTTTTAGTAGACATAATAATAAGAGACACTATGAAAATTAAATGAGTAATTAACACATTCAATAATGCACGCTTCGATGACTAGACCTATATGTGAATGTGACATGTGGGTAGGATCGCTACATTTTGGTAGGACCCGGCAGATCTTCAGGATAAAGTTTAATTGATGTACATATTTTGCCTCCAAAATATGCAATTTTCCCTGTACTGATTAATATCCCGATGCCAAAATTGAAAGAACTAATTCGACAATTAATTTAATAAAATATATTTTTTCTTATTCCCGACAACATTCTTATTCGTCAAATTAGTTCTCCGAACTTAGAAATTCACTCCAGCCCGGATCCAACTTGACCAAGAATAAAAATGGTTGTGCTCCTTGCCGTCCGTAGAATGAGTCAGATCTCATTTATGTGTTGTATTGAGGATCTAAAAATTTCAAGTTGATAACATAGTAACGAAAGCAACGATCCCAGGGCATGGATCACGTGTCGTCGAAAGGCATCGTGCACCGCGACCTGGCCACACGCAACATCCTCGTGGTGAACAAGTACCACGTGAAGATCTCGGACTTCGGGCTCGCGCGGATCCTGCCGCGCGAGGAGGACAGCTACCGGCTCAAGACGCTCCGGCTCTTACCTGTCAACTGGTTAGTAACAACTATTTGAAATTTTGTCGTTTCGTAATTTGGCGTGAAAAATACATGACAATTTTATCAAATTAAAAGTAGCACAAGGAAGTTAGACGCGCCTACTAGCGGATCAGACAGGCAATAGGGGTGTAGACACATAAAATAATCAATAATGTCATATTTTCTTAAAAAAGGGAAGTGTAGTAAAATGGAGAAAAAATCAAGGCAAGAGGTTAAATAATCACGAAGTCCATAATGGCACGATAATGCTGCGAATAATTACGATGGCGGGACCGCAGGAAGGATTTATGTATCCCTCTCGCTCACCCGCGCGCCACCGTTCAGGGGGAACGCAGAATCAATTAAATCATATAAAATCACTAAGTAAAGTAATGATGATTATTTTGAATACGTACACAATAAACAGCATTCGTACATCAATTTCCATAAGATAATAATATCTAATATAATTTCTATCTATGAGTTTTGAGTGGCACCGCTACAGAGTATGCTCCCCAGCGGCGCCACAATTAATGCTCATTATTTCGTTCCCCTGTATACGTACATCTATAAACATCAGACGTACATGATGTACTTTGAACGTACATCATTTCACCATATAATTCATTAATTTTCATTATGGTGGCGCCGCCGCAGAGCAGCACACGATTTTCGTCACTAGGCATATTTTTTTGCCTTCTTTCTTTTGGAGTAATAATAATTTTCGAGTCTTTTTTTATACCACGTCGATGGCAAACAAGCGTACGATCCGTCTGATGGTAAGAGGTTACCATACCCTATGGACGGTTGCAGCTCCAGGAGTGTATGTAAAACTGCAGACCAAGCTCCTCTGTAGGTGCTGTATTCGGCGAAGGAAAATATCGTGATCTCACCGGTCCAATTCCTACAAGGTCTAGTTTGTTGTCTAAGTTGAAAGGTCAGGTGGTGGCAGTGGCTTTCGTTAAACTAATGCTATGCCAAATTTTGGGATTAAGCAAGGTATAAAGCGTACCCCGGGCTCCATTAGGGTACAACCTTATAAGGTAAAGCGATTGAAGGATGACGGCATATACAACGTGTTAATAAAATAACGCAAAACCTGAAAATAGTTTGTTCAAAATCGAGAGTAGAATGTGAAATAAAATAGGAAATTTTATTTTGACGCGATTCAATTTTTACATTTGTATGGAGCAGGTTGCGCCAGTCGGCTAACGCTCCATGCAAAGGTAAATAAATAAAGTCGTCAAAAGAAAATCCTACTTTTTCTTTACATTCTACTGTCGATTCTGAACGAACAGTTTTCAGGGGGCCTAGACAAGGTTACAATACAATCGACAAGCGCCAACGCCGATAGAAAACGAATAAAATGTATGGGAATGACAGATGTTAACGAAAAGTGTTTGGTCGGCATCTGTCACTCCCATAAATTTTATTATTTTCTATTGGAGTTAGCGCTTGACGATTGTAACCTTGTCTACGGCCCCAGGTTTTGCGTAATTTTATGAACACCTTGTATGTGTTTTATCCAGGTATGCCCCGGAGTCCGCAGTGGAGCCATACAGCTTCTCGACGAAGAGCGACGTTTGGTCGTACGGCGTCACAGCGTGGGAGATCTTCACGCGCGCCGCCGACGAGGTGCCCAAGTTCGACAGCGAGCGTCCGCTCGACAGAGCCAACTGGTGAGTCCAATTGTCTTTTTTTTTACCTGACTGTTGCTATAATAGGACGGACCCAATACAGCGGTCGAACTGCGTGGTTGGAGAGTGGCCTGGGGAAAATCCAGGGGAAGCCTCCGGCACGACCACGCGGGGTCAGTTGTCTTCCGTCCAGATACCGATATACACTCGGCGTCAAAAAAATCGCACCTTTCCTAAAATTCGTGTCAAGCGATTATAACTCCTAAGATCCTCCCTGTACCCTATCATTATTAGTATCATTGGAAAGCTAATGAAATCCCCTATTTGAAAACGGTAGGAAATTGGCCACTACCCCGATAAAAAAGAAAATTCTGTGAAAATGTGAAACAATGTGTATTCTGATTAATAGTAATTTTAGACAAGAAACAATACAAAAAATAAAAATTAACAACAATAATCCTTAAAAATTAGCCTTAAAACCTAGTGTTGCCTCCTCTAGCCCTCCGAGCAGCTTCCATGCGGTCAGACATGGACCTGATGAACGTCACGACGTGTTCCTGGGGAATGTTGTCCCACTCCTCGATGAAGGCATCTCGAAGCTCATCGAGAGTGGCAGGAGCTGGATCACGGGCCCGAATTCGCCGTTTCAGCTCGTCCCAGAGGTGCTCGATAGGATTGAGGTCGGGGCTTCTTGCTGGCCAGTCCATAACCTTGATGCCAACTCGACGTAGGTAGTCCTTGACAATCAAGGCTGTGTGGCACCGGGCGTTGTCGTGCATGAACTCGAAGTTGGCGCCGACAAAACCAGCATATGGGACCACATGCTCCTCCAAAATCTCAGTGATGTACCGGTGAGCAGTCAGAGACGCCTGGCCGCGACCACCTCCAGCTCTGGAGACGCATACGAGGTCTGTCTTGCCGTCGATAGAGATGCCGCCCCAGAACATGCAGGATCCTCCTCCATAGCTGACGATTTCCACGGTGCAGGCTGGTGTGAAACGCTCCCCTGGTCGCCTGTAGACTCTCCTACGCATGTCGTTGGTGTACAGGCACACTCGGGTCTCGTCGGAGAACATGACATTCCTCCACTGGTTGAATGTCCACGGCTCGTGCGTTTCTGAAAATCACTTCCTGGTCGTCCGGTGGATGGCAGTCAACTGTGGGCCTGTAGCAGCTCTCCGGGGCAGCAAATTCTTCTCTCGCAGCCTTCTTCTGATAGTGGAGACGCTGACAGCTGTCCTTCGAGTAGCTCGAATCTGCTGCTGCAGCTCCACAGCGTTGGAGAAACGGTTCCGCAAAGACGTCGACACAATGTAGCGATCATCTCTGACGGTAATGCAGCGACGTCTCCCGGATCCATGTCTCCTGATGTAACCTCCAGTCTCTTGGAACCGTCGGTATACCCGTTGCACTCGAAATCGGCTGATGTTCAGTTGCCGAGCAACTTCAACCTGCCGTAGTCCGGTTTGCAATAGGGCCACCACTTGAGCTGCTTCTTCTGCCGTGGTATCCATTTTCACTGGGTTTTTTCTTGTCGGAGCTCTTCAGGTGTGACCTCTGTGACGTCTGTATAGCGAATGACCCATAATTAACTTTACCCCCCCCCCCCCCCCTCTTTTATACGCGTCCAGGGTGGTGCAATTAGTGAGCCTCCAAACGCGTACATCGCCACTTTTTAATCAAAGTGCTGGCGATTTGTGGTTTTTGATTTTCCGTAAACAAATGATGTTTTTTTTGAAAGCGTATTAATTGAGCTTTTAAATGATACTAATAATGATAGGGTACAGGGAGGATCTTAGGAGTTATAATCGCTTGACACGAATTTTAGGAAAGGTGCGATTTTATTGACGCCGAGTGTACGTAACGACATGCCTTTTACAAGGTCTCTTAAGAGTCCGCAGTAAGCTCGAGTCTCCATACAAACGTAGTTACGCTCTCATTTAAAATCTACGTGTTGGATTGTACCGAAACTTTGCATGTACAATGACATGAGGTATATCTATGTCTGTAATTAGTTTATGCAGCTTCAGATACTGTGGTATTAAAAATACAGGAAACTTAAGTTTTTCATACAAAACTTGTTTTTACTGTATTTCGTTTACACTAAACTAATTACAGAGATAGATATACCTCAAGTCATTGTATATGCAAAGTTTCGTCACAATCGAACACGTAGTTTTAACATGAGAGCTTAACTACGCTATGCGGCGTTTTAAGTGTGCAAGACATGTTTAAGATAAATGAGGCTCGACTACTTATTCAATTGCATTTCCATTATTTACAATTGATTTTATTTATTTGTCACAGCTTCCCTAACCCTAAAGACTGTCACTTCGAGATCTACGAGTACCTCATGAAGGTCTGCTGGAAGCTGGACCCGAAACAGCGGCCGAAGTTCATCAACCTCGTGCACAACTGCAAGCGTTTCATGGAAGAGTACAAATGAGCCTGTGTCATACCGAAGGTTTGCCATTGCTATGCTGCAAACAACGAAGGTTGTTAATATAAAACGCTAGCGACGTCGATAGTGGTCACCTACCGTCGCCACAAATACTTGCTCGTCGAATTCGACAGTCGTCAACATATTTTTGCTATGGCACTGTCGAAATTTGCCTGATGAACCAATGAGCAGCGTTTAATTTTTTTAAGTGACCAATTTGCCTGACTTGCCGGAAATATCGTTTGGTTTTCTCATTGTGTGTATGGAAAAAAATGTACATATTATAATATGATTTTCATATAAAGAGAGCCTTCGATGTTGTAAGTTCTAAAGCTCACTAGGTAGACCATCTATAATCTGATTGCACTAATAATTTAATTACTGAGCTCTGCGCCGTCAGTTTCTACGAACTAGTCGGCTTTTAAGTGCTTGCCTAATTAAAAATGATAATTTTAAATACCATTAAACGTTTTCTTATGGTCAAATAAGACTTGTTGTTCATAAAAGCGACACAGGTGCGACGGTAAGCTAAAGAAAAAAGTGCTTTGTGTAACTCATTTCTCAAACTTTCAGATTGTTTGTTTTTAGTGGTTGTTTATCGGAATATCATTGCTGGTTGTATATGTGGCATGCTAAATAGGAGATATTAGTATTCAGACACTAATATTTCTTATGCATAAGAGACAATGTGTATGGGTAATGCTCCGGTTTAGTTCGTGGTTAATTGATAGAACTAAAGTTATTCGTGAATCTTACCGCTACTGTGTTGCTTGAATGACTGACTTGTCAACGGGTAAATATTTTTAACTTGTATAATATGTTTTATTCTATATTGAGATAATTACGCAAATCATGTTTTCCTAGTTGCACAGTTGTTGCGTGCTCTAATTAGACATTAATATAATTATCATTGTATGGTTCCTCAAAGCATTTTCATCTATAACTTTTTCATAGTTTCATTTTGTAGTCTTTTTTATTTGTAAGTGATTTTACTCATATGTTTTATTGAGATGACGAGAGGAGATGAGAGTGAGTTGGTGAGACTAATGGTTGCAATATAATTTTAATGTAATGAGATCTAATTGTTAATATAATTTGTAATATGTCCCTAGGTAGATAGGTACTGTATGAATTGTTTTGTGCCTGTGAAATTCATGAAGAGAAGGTGAATTTATCGCACTTGGTTCTTTGAGCAGAGTTGCTTAGTTTTTGGCCCTTGAGTGTATTTTGTATACTTTTATTATCCATTTCATTTTAAATCATGTTAGCGTCTAAGCGGCAAGTTCTTCGTATAGAAGTAGATATTCTCTTTTACTAATGGCCGGTGAACTACGCCTACGGTATGTATTTTGCCAACAATGTTTCTCGTTGTATTTGGCTCAATCGTCAATTTTTAATACTGTCCGTTGAGTTTTTTTAATACTATTTTTAGGGGCCATCTTGTTAGCATTCTAACAGTAGATGACCATTCTTTAAGAAACTGTCATGTTTTGTGCTGGGATACAGAACTGAATAACAACAAGAAATAGTTTGTTGACTCATTTATAGCACGTAAGATCAACTCGACGGACGCTTGCATTATTGTAGAGTCAATTGACTGAAAATTTCCAATGCTATTTTTTTTTGCTAGTGGCCTACTGTCTCATTTTTTTACGAATCAGTCTATGTTTGAGTGTCTCTGTGGAGTGGAAGATGAAAGTACCGAAAATAAACTGAAAATATTTGCTAAAGAATTTTAAAGCTGTACAAATTATGTAATATTAATTAATCATTTAAGTACCTTTTAGAATACACTTTTGCTGTGTGGCTTGTCATAGACTAGAGCTTTGAGTGAACATGAGGGTAAAAAACAACAGATCTATTTACAATACATAATTGGGACTATAATAGAATACTAATAACTAATATTATACTAAAATGCTCTCACAAATATACGTAAGCGACTCCATTTTTCATAAATTTGGTAAATAAATTCGAACCCTCACATAAACTTACAGCTTGCTAGTCTATAAAAGTTTCTGAGCTAATATTATATAAGTATATGAATATGATTATTTAATTTTGCTAGTCGAACCGTACTAGAAAATCTCTGGAGTAAATAGGAATTATTTTACACCACTTTCTACCCTCATAGCGTTATGAGTCTGACTTTTTCTGTACTAAAATATTCTTTTGAAAAATGCGTGTTTAAAAAAAAAACTTGTGTACCATGCGGACGTAATCTCGGACTCTCTTACTGTAATTGTAGTAATAAAGTTTAACAAACTTATACTCAAAAAACTATCACTTGGACAACATTTATAAGTTCTATGTGCTGTTTGTAGATAGCTAGCGGCAACTAGTCAATACTTAGGTATGTTTGTAGTAACAATATGCTTGCGCTTTGTTTACTATTTGTACGTTACTGGGATCAACTGCTGAAACAAGTTATCCATTTCTTAACTAGGCATGAAAACATAATTATCGACCTTAACCTTTTCACCGCTAGATGGTAAAGCAACTTGCCGTGCCACCTCACGCCACAAGGGTAAAAAATAATGGATAAAGAAATAATGCCAACATGAAATTGGGCTATTTCAGAGTAGGTTTTCATAAATAAAAATAAATAAAAAAAATGTCGGCAAATGCCGTCTTTGGCGTCGGTGTCACGAATCGTCGATGACGTGATTTCACGTGTTTGGCGGTGAAAAGGTTAATGCATCATAAGAGTTCAAAGAAATGCTCCCCAAAGCCGTATTAGCATCTATTTTACAAGCATTATACATATTACTACAATTTTCTCTCTGACTCACCGTGTCCATTCCGATTTGCCTTAAGTGGTAAGCACGCGCGCACGTGTAGAATTAGAGCAATGTAATATAACCGCTACAAAAGGGTAATTACTAGTTCAAAAATAATTAAATAAAAAAATATTTACGACTCCTAATCCCAAATGACGAGTCGATACCTCTACAGCCACCTAACAAAGGTGAGACGTGTCTCACTGTATATGAAATACTAATACCAAAGATGTTGTTAAAAAGATCGTTTTACAAATATAGAACAATTTATTTTAAAAATTATATTAAGTGTATATTAATACTACAGTTAAGCTTAAACTGCGATTTGCTGTGATAGCTAATTGTATGTTAGGTAGGCTTTTTACGTAATCATTAATGATAAGTGTGTTGTGTTGGAATTTTTATGACCTTTACTGCATTGGTTATGTCTAATTTTTGTAAATGTTAATGTGTTAAGTGGAGCAATTCTATAAAATGTGATCGGGATTGTATTGGGGTTTTGAAGTAGAGACTGAACAATAACGAAAAACGGTGCTAAATGAGCCGAAATGGGGCCTTATATTATCTTGTTGAATAATATAAGGCCATGATTGAATATCGGTCAAAAAGAACGTGTCTTTTAACGCAATCACTGCTGGTGCTGAGTCACGCTCCGTAGGAATATAATTATATTACTGCAAATGCACTTATGCCTCGCCGGCAGCAAACTTCTTAACTTGCGTTAACACGCCTCAAGTGTTGCGGTGCGTTAAAGAAAGACGATCTATAAGAGTTTTGAAGTAATATATTTGGTTATATGTGTACTTTAAAATATATTTTAGTATCTTGAAATTGTATGACACGGTTGGTTAATTAAAACGGTTAATTAAATATTAAAAAAAAAATAATTGAACGAACATGAAATCAATGTTGACAATTGTCTATTAGGCGTTTTATAAGAAATTGTGTCTGATTGTAAACAGTTCTTCATTAACGAATATTCTTGTAAATACGTAATTCCGTGTGTTTTGTATGTTTGATGAAACGACCAGTGCACGTATTAGGCATATATTTTGCTGTTAATAATGTGTAAAGCCGTTCTATTGTTAAGTGATAAAAAGGCGGACGAGTTTCCTTCAGTGTAAAATAGCAGAAAACTTAGATAATTTATAAATATATTATTATTATGTTATTTGGGTCGAGCTGAATGCCTGCAAGATAGTTACAGTAAGAGATTTTAATCTGATCATTCTGCACAAGTTGTCTTGCATGCGATTTTTGGCTCGGCCCACAGCTAATCAGATCTCTCATTTCTCTGAACTGATTATTGAATGAAGTAAATGCTTGTAAAAGTATATTTGTACGTTTCTCCATATTCTTGCAAGTTTTTAATTTAAGTCGCAAATCATTAAAATCATCATTAACTTTTTTATCGTTGACTTATTGTATGTGACACGTGGACAGAATTTCGCTTCGTCTAAATAGGTGACAAATCATTATGATTTATTTATAAATAAGGATACTTATGATAATATGCATTGTGAATACAACAATTGACCCATTGGATGCAAAGCGCGGCTGCAACTTGCTTTATTCTTATTGTGCCATGGATGTAATTTATTCATGATTATTTTGCACTTACTATGTATTTATTAGATATTGTTGTTTTACACTGAGTGAAATTACACCATCTTTGTTATTTGCCATAAATTTTAAAATAAATCTATTAATTATTAGTAAAACTTGTATTTTATTGCCGAAACAATAGAAAACACCCATAATCATCCTATCAATCCCATTGTCATTGAAAGCATCGATAAAATATCTTCTTCTTCAGCGTGTATGCGGCCCACAGTTGGGCATAAGCCTCTCCAATTTTCTTCCATTCAGCCCGATTTGCCGTAGCTCGCCCCCAGACTGGCCCCAGATTTTGTAATCTGTTAGTAAATTATTCGGAACTGCCCCTGCATTTATTTTTATACTCGCCTCGCTCGCGGAATATATCTATAAGATGTGTAGTCAGCATCGTATAATAACTAGTTAGTAGAAAAACCGTATCACATCCTTACTCGTATAGTAATAAAGTCATTTGGGTACTTTTGCTGCTACTTAAGTTATCATGCTGACTGTGCATACCGAATAGTATTATGTGTAGATTTTAGTGTTCCGTACCGAAAAGGTAGGAATCGGCCAAGTGCGTGTCGGGCCACGCGCAGGGTTCCGTAGTTGCTTGTTTTTCTTGGTTACATCGACACGCGCGCGCCAACACATTCCCAGTAGCAGCCTTTTAGCCGGCGGGGAGCATGACTCGAACAAAAATTAGGGCTTTAAAGCCCAATATTTCGCAAGTGAATCACTATTTTTTTTTTAAGAAACTCATTACTTTTTTATAGTTAAGTACAAGCTATCCAACGAAAGGTGTAGGGGAGGTACCTAAACCAAAAACAAGATTTTATTCTACTGTTTTACTGTCGGCGTGGTTGATAATAACCATGCCGAATTACAGTTTTGTAGTAGTAATGGTATCTGGTAAGGGAGGCCTCCCGCGAAGTGAAAACGAACTTCGTTTGAGTATCTCCGTCTCTGCCGCTCGAACTAGCAAGTGCAACAGAGAGGGAGATACACGAACGAAATTCGTTTTCGTTTCGCGGTAGAGCCCTGAGCCGAGCCGAAGACGTACGGACGGACGGACAGCCAGACGGACATCGAGAAACTATAGGGGTTCCTTTGTTGACTACGGAACCCTAAAAATGTCCTAGATTTTAAAAATGAAATAAGTGAATTTAATCTAATCTATATCTTCATCAATGGTGTCAGTTTCCATAACTATATCCATACCTAATTTCATCTCAATCAGTTACAACTGGTTTAAGCGGGAAATGGTGGAATATAATTAAATATGAATAATAGGTAAAAAGTACCACAACAAAGATCTTTTTGGTAAGACGTCAACATTAATGCAGAATATAAAACGAGCACAATAAATTACTACCAAGTAAAAACTAGTTTCCCTCAGACTGTATTCTTCCTCGAAGCAGTTTCCGTAACATTTTTGTCGTTCCGGATAAAGTTTCATCATTTGTCAACCTTGATCCGAATTATTTGTATTTCGTCCATTTGTGCTGTGAATAATAATAGACCGAAGAAATAATTATAGGAAGATTGCGGTTATGTGAGGTAGGTTAGGATCTACCTAAATATCAATTATATACAAGTAGTACCTAGCCCAGCCGCTCATGTGTCTCACTTCACCCGTCACGCCTAACGAAACTAGACCTCTGCCTACGCTTAGTTACAACGAATCGCTGACTCAAGACATATTTGTGGGTGAACGCTGAGGTGGACTTAAGTTAAATAGCGGAAATAATAACGAATCGCGGCGTATAGATATATTTCTGGGTGAACGGTGAGGTGAGGTTAAAACAGGTTACATAATAGCGGGGAAGGTTAGGTGGGGTATAAAGTCGCTCAGCATTTTTTTTTGGAACTTTTGGGATCGTACTATCGACAACTGAAATCTACCAAACTAAAGGGATGGAATACTTTACAGAAACACGCTCCACACTTAAAAATGTATGAAAGATCAATCAAGATATATTACAACTCATTTCATAATTTATTATTTAATATAGACTATTTCCCGCCTATGCACTCCCCATGAAGTCTCAGCAAACAAGAGAGCTCCGTGGCGTCCGTTGGCCTTTTTATCAACGCCTGGTTTAACCCCCTCCTCTGCTACTAAACGTCATGACGAAGTTGCTCGCGTAGTCTTCTAGATGGCGCCCTTGAGCCATCGATAAATTGACGTCCGTTGTAGTTCCGGTCCGCTCGTCTAGGTGGCACCGTTGCAGCAATCCGTTGCCAACACGGCTGTCCTGCTAGGCGGCTGCCCCAGGCGCCTCACGAGTTAAGATACATGCTGAAACATAACAAAGATCCATGTGAGTGTTATAGAAGGGTAAACGAGTTAAGTAGAATCACTCATCCCTTGAATGTGACATTGCTGTTTTGCTAATACTTTTGTGATAACCACAGTGTAAACTATCTTTATCGACCGCCTATGTTCAAAGAGGATTTCTCACTTAAACACGTTCGTCTTGGGTTCAGATCGGTTGATACCTACTTAAAAGCTTGCCACGCAACGATTAAGATTTTATGTGTATCCAACTCGATCTCTACCATTAGTTAACACTTGGGTATCACAAAGTTTAGATATAAGTACAGCACACATATATGTTATCATACAGGAATATTAAAATATTTTGAAGCATTTATCTTAGCTCTGATCTTTAATGAAGCTACTCCTACTTTATATTTATGATTGTATCAAAACATTAGTTTTAACCGTGTTACTTCAAATTGTATGATTTTGATTTTAAAATATAGAAAAACATTATCAAGGTTGTTTGTTTTACTTACATCTTACCTTGCCAACATGGTTTTTCAAAATAGTTTAATAGTTTACCTTTAATTTATGTTCCAATCATCAATATTAATCCAATATTTCATATTCTCAGCGGCACTCACACCAGTGTACTTCTTATTGCTCCTTTCGCTACCTTTTACCTCCGTCACCTCATACCTATCGTTCCCCATAACTTTGCTGACTTGAAATGGGCCCTTGAACACGGGTAATAACTTCCTGCTCTTACCATCGTTACTATGGCTTTGAATGGTAATCATAACCAAGTCTCCCACATCGTATGATCGTGCTTTAGTTCGAGACCGATCAAACCTCTCTTTCTGATATCGTGCATTTGACTTAATATTACTATCTACGGTCTCACGCAACTTAGTTACATCCATCAAACTATCCTCGGATTCTGGTGCTAAGCTATCACTGTCAGTGCGTATTCTATATCCTAAAAAGACTTCGCTAGGAACTGCTTTTATAGTTTTGTGGATGGTACTATTCATGCCTTGTTGTAATAGTTTTACATACTGATCCCATCTGTCCTCGGTTGAATTGGCGCCTAGTGTTTTTAGCGCGTCTAGAATGGTTTTATTAAAGCGTTCGGCTTGGCCATTCGACCGATGCATACCCGTTGCCACGGTATGCAAGTGTATGTTCTTATTACAACAATATTGAGTAAACTCATTTGAGGTGAAACTACTGCCGGCATCGGTTATTATCCTTTTAGGGTTTCCAAAGGTTTTTGATAAACTTTCAAGTTCTTTAATCACGCACGACGTTTTTGTTGATCTCACAGCAAAGATGAACACAAACTTTGTGAATGCGTCTACCGCAACTAATAAGTATTGATTTTTATTTTTAGTTTTAACAAACGGGCCTAAATGATCAAGATGGAGTGTGTGGTACGGTCTTGCATATTTTGGCAACAGATATAATTCGCCTTCTTTAGCGCCACCTTTTCTCTTATAGTATATGCAGTTTATACAGTTTTTAATGTATTTTTTTATCACGTGTCTCATCCTACGAAACCAGTACTGAGAGCCTATTCGTTCAACGGTTTTGTCCACAGAAAAATGTCCAAGATCGTCGTGGTTACATTTAATGATCTGCCATATGCAGTTTTTAGGAACCACCCAGCGACGGCCCCGGGACGTTCTTCTGTAGACCTTGCCTCCTAAGACCTCATAGTTTGTAAATACCTCTTTATTGTTATCGGCATCTCCTGACTCGATGATTGCCCTAATTTGACTCAATTCAGGATCTTGTAGTTGGACTGTTAATAACCAATCTGCTTCCGTTATCGATAAAACAATTTCGGTCTCAGATTTTTCTCCGGAAGGCACGGGGTTGCGACTTAACGCATCTACATGTTGCATTCTCGTCCCCTCTCGATGGGTTATTTCGAACGTGAATTCCTGCGTCGATAATACCCAACGTGCTATCCGGGGAATAATCTCCTTTTTAGTCAAAGCGTATCGAACCGCGCTACAGTCAGTGATAATCTTAAAAAGTGACCCTAGAAGGTACAACCTGAATTTTTGCAATGAACAGATAGTGGCTAACAACTCCAATTCAAAGGAGTGATATTTTTTTTCGTCATCTGTGGTTTGCCGACTATAGTAATGCACAGGTTTTTCACCTTCTTCAGTGACTTGCATTAAAATGCCGGCAAGGCCCTCTCTACTAGCGTCCGTGTACAATACGTTCTCTTTATTGGGGTCGAAAATGGTTAATACACTATCTGATGTAAGTTTATACTTTAAAGTCTGAAACGCCTGCTCGTGGATAATGTCCCATACCCAAACCGCATCCTTCTTCAACAATCTCGTCAAAGGTGCAGAAATCATAGCACAGTTCTTTATGAACTTTCTAAAATAGCTTATGAGCCCAAGAAACTGTCGAAGTTGGTGTACGGTTTTTGGGACCGGGAATTTTGCTACAGCTTCTAATTTGGGTTCATTTGGCATGACACAATTAGGTTGAATTTTATAACCTAAGAACTCAATCTCAGACTTGAAAAAGTGGCATTTTTTTAGGTTTAGTGTTAATTCATTGTCACGAAACATTTTCAGAACACGTTCAAGCAATTCTAGATTCTCTTCAACCGTTTCTGTCACCAAATAGACATCGTCTAAGTATAAGATCACATTTTCAAATCTGAGATTTCCCAAAACTTTATTCATCATTTGTTGAAACACTGACGGGGCATTTACTAATCCGAATGGGACCCTTAGGAAGGAATAATGACCATCTTCCGTTATGAAAGCTACTTTATCGACAGAGTCTTTGTGCATGGGAATTTGGTAATATCCTCTCTTTAGGTCGAGGCTGGTAAAACATTTATGACCCTGAAGCCTATCAACAAGGTCTTCTATACGCGGCATTGGGTATTTGTTTTTAACCGTAACTTTATTTAACATCCTGTAATCAATGCAGAGCCTTTTTTCCCCGTTTTTCTTACCAACCAGTAACGCGGGGCTCGCATATGGCGAGTTACTTTCACAGATGATATTATTTTCCAAGAGCTCGTTAACCATTTCTCTAATAATCTTTCGATCCGTATGAGATGACCTAAAGGGTCTGCATTGAATAGGTTGTGGGTTAGTGACCTCGATAGTCATTTCATGATTGACAGCTTTTCCTAACTCCTTAGTGTTAGATGCAACACAATCTCTATAGGTCCTAAAGATAGCTGTTAATTCGCTTTGATGCGAGTCCGCGTCCAATTCAAAGTCCGCGATGTTGTTACAAAATTCGTTATACGTTTTCGCGTAATCAAATTGGAGGCGATCTCCCACCCGCGAGTATATCAAGTCAGAGCGCTCTGTTACGTTTCTTCCAATCAACATTTCACAGTCGGCTAAATCGTTAATTATGTAGAAGTCAACATTCTTTAAACACACCGAATCCAACTTAAAGTCAAGTGTCAATTTATGATTAACATATTTAGAACTTTCCTTTGTAAACCCTTGCAGCAAGACGGGGGAAGGTAACGGAATACGTTTGAGAGAGTATTTGTCCGCAATTGATTGAGATATTAACGAACAACTACTCCCCGTGTCTATAAATGCATCACAAAAGAAATCATTAACACAGATCCTTTTTATGAATTTATTACGTGGATCAAGGGTAGAAACAAATTTGGTCTCATGTTGTTTATCTTGTTTCTCTGGTTTCATTGAATTCTTTTTGTGAAAACACATGGATTCTTCATGTCCCCTCTTGCCACAAAATTCACAATTGCGATTCAACTTTTCGCAATTTATCTTTTTATGATTACCGCCACATACATAACATTCAAGTGGTTTCCGTTGTGTTTGGTTAATAACCTGACTGTTATTGGAAGGAACGGTTTGTATTGAGCCACCCGCCGGCCCCGCCGTAGCTGTTTTTGTAAAAGTACTAGGCTGTGTGGTTGTTACATGTCCAATTGGCTTACTTTGTCCATCGCGTGTATTTAAACTCAATTGTTTGGAGTATCTAGATTTGTAAACACGCCCATGAAGAAAACTAGCCAAGCTATCGCACGTCGTGAAGTTACTAGCTTCGATTGACGCCCCTATCCCAGAATCTCCTATATTACCGATAATTATAGATATTATATCCATTTCCGTAAAATTTAGCGACAAACGATCTATTTTACATTTTTGTTCAAAATAAAACTCGTACAGTGATTGGTTGTCGGTCGGTTTCCTATCTACTACTTCTCTTAGAAGTTGAAACATATCACGCCGTATCTGAAAGCTAGAAGCTAACCTTCGTCGCCAATCCGCCCAACGCCACGAGGGCCATTCGTTCTCGGTACGCAAAAGTGAATCGTACCAGGTCTTAGCGGACCCTTTCAATTTGTTTAGAGCCTGATATCTAACCACGTCATCTGACCATGCAAAAGTTTTAGCGTAAGATTGAATAATATTAAGCCAAACACCTATATCGTCTCGTAAGGGGTCAAAATCTGGTATGATATTGTTTAGCACAGTTGAAGCATTTCCTGTACTCACAGTTGAGGTATCAGCTTTACGTGATACCTTTGCCTTCCTCTTTTTATGTCTCGGTGGAGGTGACGGAGTTCTCGTCCGACTGCTGCTGTTGCTCGAAGTGGAAGTTGAACGTGCACGTGCACGTGACCTTTTTGACCGTTTACGTTTACCCATGATGGGCGTTGTTTTATCCCACTTCTGATGAAATCTACCAAACTAAAGGGATGGAATACTTTACAGAAACACGCTCCACACTTAAAAATGTATTAAAGATCAATCAAGATATATTACAACTCATTTCATAATTTATTATTTAATATAGACTATTTCCCGCCTATGCACTCCCCATGGAGTCTCAGCAAACAAGAGAGCTCCGTGGCGTCCGTTGGCCTTTTTATCAACGCCTGGTTTAACCCCCTCCTCTGCTACTAAACGTCATGACGAAGTTGCTCGCGTAGTCTTCTAGATGGCGCCCTTGAGCCATCGATAAATTGACGTCCGTTGTAGTTCCGGTCCGCTCGTCTAGGTGGCACCGTTGCAGCAATCCGTTGCCAACACAACACAGCTAACTTACCATCCATGCACTTTGTGCATTGTAATAACTAGTAATAAGGTTCTATATATACAGAATGGGCATTTAACTGTGTTGTCTTTTGTACATATATTAATGAACTCGACTGCACATTCCTATTCGTATGGGTCCAGCAACAAAATTTGGCCTTAATTAAAACTTGGATTTGTTCACAGGATGTACGTTAGATCGACGCGCGTAAATGTGATCGTGCGAAAAACATTGAAGTTAAATTGGAATGCGATATGTAGGCATGTCGTAGATTTTAGAAGATTGGTCGTAGTAGTAGGTATTAGGATGACCACTCAGGCCCAAAACAGACGGTGAAACGCAACTGCAACGAAACTGCGACTTCAGTTACTTTTGAGTTTCATTTGTGTTTATGCCATAGACTCCTTTGAGAGACCCCACATGACGCGATCGGTTTGAAACGCAGTAAACCGGTTTCGAAATGGTTGCGTTGTGTGTGGTGTCTCAAAGGAGTCTATGGCATAAAATAAACTCAAATGAAACTCAAAACTAACTAGAAGTTGCAGTTTCGTGGCATTTGCGTTTCACCGTCTGTGTTGGGTCTTACTGATACGACGCGGAAGGCAGCCGCCTGCCGACCGCTAACCTCCCGGTACCCTTTCACGTCTCCCGCGCGTCCCAGTTCCAACACAGGCACCGTCTCAGCTAAACGGGAGGCCTAATAGTTAGAGGTTACTAACGCTCTCAAACATATTGATAACGACTCTTTTGTCAATTAAATAAATAAACGTTTTTGAAGGCAACCTTGCGCACTTCGACCTAGTCCCAATATGAGAAAAGCTGGTACTACGAGTATATACACTTGGAGACGACGGCGATATACGGGGGTTTAAATACAGCGTCATTGCTTTAACTACCTATAACTATTATGGAACGAGCGAGTGAAGCGAAGTTCTATGCTTCACCTTGGGCCGAAAATCGATCGTAGGTATGTTCGATATCCCGTTGTCGCATTCGAAGCAGATAATTGAAATTATGTATTTTTACATAAACGTATTATTTTTCAACCAATTAAAATAACAATTATTTACTAATGATACATGATAAATACATATATTTTAAATATGTATACCTATCCGGGTGTATATATATATATATATGTCGCAGTGAAATGGCCAAAACAGAGATTTGAACAAATCCCTAAGGGATATGATCAAATCACGCAGGATGTTAAAATGGCGAATCCATTTTATCATTTACCTAATACAAATCAGTCATTTGATCAAATCTCTGAATCTATTTAGTGAAATGACGAATCTGACAAAAAAGGCAACTCGTTTTTTCATTTCACTAGATTTGTTTAGTGATTTGATAAATCCCTGAAACGCGTCAGTGAATTGACGAAACTAACTCGCAGATATTGGCTCCTAAATCATTAGTCATTTAAACGGTTCTGGGACTTAGACTCGGATGGCGGATAGGTTAGAAGATGGTGACGGGAGCTCTGCTCCCGCCACCGTCTTCGTGGTTATTTTTTTTTATAAAAGAGCGGAAAAATCTTTATCGCGTTAGTTTCGTCAACTCACTGACGCGTTTCAGGGATTTTATCAAATCACTAAACAAGTCTAGTGAAATGAAAAAACGAGTTGCCTTTTTTGTCCGATTTCGTCATTTCACTAAACAGATTCAGAGATTTGATCAAATTACTGATTTGTATTAGGCAAATGATAAAATGGATTGGCCATTTTAACAGCCTGCGTGATTTGATCATATCCCTTAGAGATTTGATCAAATCTCTGTTTTGACCATTTCCCTGCAACATATAGACCCTCAAAATTTGATATTTTGCCCGACCTCAATGTGACATCTTCGTCGTATTCACGTCGTATTCACTCTTGAGTGGTCGTGGTCGTCATTTCAGGTGTTGGTATAATGGTTATAGCAAGCTTCACAACTCGCCGCCATTCCTCTCTGAAAGTTGCCTTTCTTATGCTTGCGTGTAGTGATGCATCTACTGCAACTTTAATATGGTGTGTCCATCTCATCGGTGACCTGTCTTGCGGTATGGGACCCCTAACCTTTCCCAGGACCATCAGTCGCTCGATAGTTACGTCTCCTCAACAACATATGTGCCCGAAAAATGTAACGATACGAGACTACACCATGGATGGTAACCGCTGCTTGATGCCGAGTTCCTGAAGTATGGACTCATTGGTACGAAATTCAGTCCAAGAAACTCCTAGCATTTTCTTCCCGAATCACGTTCTAGAGCGTCTATTTTCCTTCGCTCTACTTCACGTAGCGCCCACGTTTCTGCGGCGCCGGCGTAAAGAAATATGGGGAACACAAGCGCTCGAACCAAGGTTCGGGCAAATTTTGTTTAGCCTATCCATTGCAGATATGTATAGCAAAATTGTGTGTTATACGTCTCTTCTGCCCCTGAAATTGCCTTCGTAAAGACGGCTAGCAATAACACCGGGTGAACGGCTCAGGGGTTTGGAGAGGTGGTGCTGCGCTTTCTCCGAAGTTACTCGCGGCCTTACGCTTCCACCCCCCTCTCTGGACGGCGAATGAAGGCAAGCCAGAGCTGAGAGTCCTACGGGCCCCCTTGGGGTTCCACTCCCACCGACGAAGACACACCGGAGACGGAGGCCCTTATCGACTCTCGGGGGCACTTACCGACTCTCGGGGGCACTTACCGACTCTCGGGGGCACTTACCGACTCTCGGGGGCACTCGGATCCGTGGGGTCGTTACTACTCAACAGCTCGCCAGATGGTGTCCTGCGGGCTTATTATTATTACCTATTGTATGTCTTTCCCGCTCACGGGACAACGTTTTCCCGGATCTTTGGGAGGCGTGCGTGGAGCTAGGTACCTACAAAGTACCAACTGAGCCAACACGTAGAGGCCCTTTTGACAATTTAATGAAATGCAAGGAGTACATCGAGCGGATGCTGTCCCTGCCCGTATTATGGGACGCACACAGAGACAGCACCCGCTGGGGTGTATAGGGTCTATTGATGGTTGATGGAATCTAAATGGGTTATTGGGTTAAAATGATGGACTAGTGGCTGGGCTATTGGATGAAGCATCGGACGCCTGCCTAATAAAACTGTTTCACTTTTTATCTCTGGCAGACGGTCACTCGCTAACTGCTAGATGGGCCCCTATTAATAGCGGCATTAAAAAATGGCCTAAGAGCAACACCGGTCAGAGAGCTGGGGGGTAGAGAGGTGGCACTGGACTTTAAACATATAGCCAACTCGCCACTTAGGTGTCGACATCTACCCTCGAGCAACAGCTCTTGCGACTCCACTCTGGACGGGCAGTAAAGGTAAGCCAGAGGCCAGGGCCTCTCTAACCATCCACCCGATCGGCTGAGCCTGACCACAGGACACCTCCAGGAGCACTCAGGCACGTAGGGTCGCTACTCCCTAACAGCCCGCCACAAGCTGCCTTACTGCCCGTCCAGACTGATTGCACAAGAAATCTGGTTAGCGATGGGGCCGTCACATCCCTACGCCTTTATTATTATTATTATTTTACTTTATTGCACAGAACAAAAAGTATAAAAGGCGGACTTAATGCCTCAAGGCGTTCTCATAGGGCCAAACAGGCTTTCAAACTTTCAATTCATGTGATCGACAACCATTATTTTCGTCTTATTCCGGTTAATCTTAAGTCTGAAGTTCTTTCCGAGAACTTCTTCCTTGTGGCGGGGCTGGTAGCTAACTAAGTCGTATCATCCGAATACTTCAGATTACAGATTTTCAAATCACCAGTCAGTCCAATCTTCAAGTGTGATTCTCATTATAAGTTCTGTATACACATTGAAGAACAGAAGCGGGGAATAGTTATTTGTGTCACAAGGGAGCAAAATTGTATATTTACGGCGAGGGCGGTGTATTGAATCCTGAACGTAGCAAGGGATCCTACAATAGAATCCTGAGCGTAGTGAGGGATACAAGTGTTTACGCCCGAAACGAAAATAATTTTGCTACCGAGTGACACATACTATTTTTCACACCGACTATGAGGAAATTTAAAAAAAGCTATTGTTAAAATATATCTAAATTATCTTAATTTTTATTACTAATTTTTAAATATAACGAAATATTTATAAATTTTGATACAACATTGTTATAGTTGAAACTTGAAATATGTTCGTTTTGAATCGACTACGATGAAATTACAATCGATTATTTTATTAACATCTGTGTTCAATTGGCACATTGCGTACAAATGTTCCAATGCCAATGTATAAATTAAAAAAATAGCTTGAACAGAAAAGTAGCGTTTTGGTCCCTCTCGTCGTGGAGCAAAACTTACTTTTCCGAATGAAAGGTGTGAAATAGTAGATTGTTAACCAAGGGCTGAAAGGCACCCATTTCTGACGAGATATTTTGGCGCTCGAACGAAGTGACAGAGAGTTAAACACTCTACTTTTCATATCGAATACGAGGAAAGTGAAAAAAACACAGACGGCAAATTAAACAATATGTTTATTCAAAGTATAGAATTCAAAAACGGCAGCCGCCATTATCGTGACGTCATCCGAGCCGAAAGAATAGTCCCATCTCACCTGTCCTAAAGAAAGAGGCAAATATCTGTCTCGCTCGCGCTTATGGTTATATGGTGTAATTCGGTCACGTGATACAGATAATACAACTACGATTTTAATTTTGAAAATAAAAATATTGCCCACGTTTTATAACCACATAGTATTATATTCGTATTTCCTAAGTCAAAACTATATGAATAACATACTTTCATTATTTAATTGTGATAGACGAAAATAGCCTATTCAAATATTTTCATACTATTTGTATTTATTATTATTAGGTAGTAGTTGAAGAGTGGCTGTATGCGTTTCTGCCTTAGCTCACATGCACACCTTTGAATTTTAATAAAAGCATTGTGGGTGTATTCCATTTGTCACCACTCACCACCTCATAGACCCTGCAGTGGATATTTTAGCTAAAATAAAAGTAATGAATTTACAACATAAACTTATTTTGAATAAAATAAAATAAGTTCTATGAACTTTTTTTTTTTTTTTTTTATATAAAAGTATCTTTAATTAGTTTAAAATAACAATATGGACATTATCATAATATGAATTACAAATCAAGTCGGAATACAATGGTGTAAAGAATGATAAAATTAAAATACGTAAAAATAAATAAAAGTAATACTACGAGTACATCCCGCTCTGCGTCAAGCCCGAACCAAAGGTCCCCAAAATGCTAGCGGCATTGCCTCGCTGAACAGCAATGGAGACCTGTTGGACGAGCCATGACCCGGAGCGGGGGTCAAGGCCCCTGTCCCTTAATCGTCTGCCTAACTCCTTGCACAGCCCGAGAGCCTCACTGCCCCAGGTTCTATGAACTAGTACCTAAGTATAAAAGTATTTCCCTTTGTCAGTGGCGGGGTACGTATTGATATTTATTAGAATTAGTTCCCAGATAATGTTTAGAAGGCGAGGACTAACTGGAATACACTACTTTTCTGCACTTGAGCAGAAACGTATCACTTTCAGCACACTTTTTAGAACAACAACGACCCACTTTCAGAGCATGAGATATGAAAATACTATAACTTACGCCTTAAAATTTAAGGCTTCAATTAATAGTTTGGTATTTGTAATAATTCGGTAATTACCTACCTGATTTCTCAACACGTGTACATACATGAAACTTGAAGGTTGAGACAGGTGCCCGTTAGTTACGCTCAAGTTCGAAGTTCGAAAACGGCCTTTGTTAATACACGCAACTCCATACAAAGGTGTTAACGTGCCTAACAAATTGTTTCGGCTTTCCAGCGTTCCATGTTAGACATTTGCAGATTGTTTAGTTAATAAAGGGAGCTACCTATAATTCATTGTGAGTATTGTATGAATGTTCGGCTTTAAGGTATTTGTTTCTATGGGCCTTAGATGCCTGAAATGAATGGTTTATTTATTTATTTATATTTCTACGACTCCTTTATCATTGTAGTTCTCCGTACCTCAAAAGGAAGTAGCAAAAAGGAGCATACGATCCCTTCGTTGTCCGTGAAGATTTTTTCTCAGAAACGCGTAAGATTCTTTTTTTATTCGTCCATTCGGACAGGCTAAGACCATGGGCCATACTGCCTCGTCTTCAGTAAGTATAATTTCATTTGTTTGAATCCAATAATAACGTCTTCAGTAGTTTTAAATCAGAAGTGTCTAGTCCAATAAATATGTCTTCAGTTATTTCCGATTCATATGTTCAAATCCAGATATTAAGTCATCAGTATTATCAACAAATGTGTCAAATCCAAAATAAGTCTAAGTTGTTTCAATCCAATTCATGAAGTCAAATCCAGTAACAAAATCTTCAGTATGTTCCAATAAAAGCGTCAAATCCAATATTTAGCTCTTCAATAAAGCTTACACCTCATCCAGACAATCCAATATAAAGTCATTAGACCAACAAAATATACAATGTTCCAATAAAAATATATACAATTTTAAACAAGTTAGTAAGTTTAAGTTAGTAAGACGACCGCTTTAGCCTAGTTGGTAGTGACCCTGCCTGCGACGCTAGAGGTCCTGGGTTCGAATCCCGGTAAGGGCATTTGTGTGATGAGCACGAATATTTGTTCCTGAGTCATGGATGTTTTCTATGTATTTAAGTATGTATTTATCTATATAAGTATGTTTATCGTCGTCTAGCACCCATAGTACAAGCTTTGCTTAGTTTGGGGCTAGGTCGATTTGTGTAAGATTGTCCGCAAATATTTATTTATTATTTATTTATTAGTTTTAAATTTAACATCATATTTACAACATATACACAGTAGTATGTACAAATTTAAACAAAGGTAAATAAGTAGACGAGTCCTTTAACAAATCAGTTACTGAAAGTGGGATTCGATTAGAAGCTCAGGCTTAAATCTCTAGCAACTCATCCATCAGCACTAGGCGCTGAATGCCGAAGGATGAGCAATTAAACAAAATGTGGTCTATAGACTGAACCTCTTGCACTTTACAATGATCGCAATAAGGTGAAGAGACAATGTTTTTACGATGGAGATGAAAATTTAAACGACAATGACCAATGCGCATACGAGTAATTGTGGTGTAAAACCTAACGGTGCATGTAAGGTTTAAACTTGCAAAACCAAGGCTTGCTATTAACTTGGTTATCTAACAAACCGTAAAATGAGCCTTATTCTCAACTTCTGTAAAATGATACCTACCAATGTCTTCCCCAAAGAACAGTCATACGCTGTTTTAGATTAGGTACTTATAATATTGGAATATGGCAAGGTCACAGCTAAGTCCCTGCTGTCGGGAACCAGGGACAAATCAGGTATATTAGCAATAGTTCTAGCTAAGTAGTCAGCGTTTTCATTACCAGAAACTCCTTTATGGGACGGAACCCATACAAAATCTACTTTAATACCAATTAAAGACAGTTGTAACCATAATTATTTAATGGAAAAAAAGAGATAGCAAGTGCTAGCATTCATTTTGTTACTCGATAAACTTATTAATACACTCCTACTATCACTTACTATGACCCATTCCTTACCATATTGATTATGTTCTTTAACATGTTTCAAAGCAAATAGGATGGCAGTTGCTTCAGCAGTAAAGATACTTGCATTTTTATTTATATCAAACCCAACACCTTTATCAATTTCAGGTTGATAAATTGCAAAGGAAACAGCATTATTATTTTTGGCACCATCCGTATAAACAAATTTACAATTAAACCATTCTGACAACAATAAGTAAGCCTCCTCTTTGGAAGTTAAGAATCTATTACAATTTTTATATCTGGATATTTACTTTTAAAGGAGCCTATGTAACAGGGGAGATCATCATTATCAAGATGTATATTTAACTCCTGCAAAGAGTGAAAGAAAGAAGTAAAATCCTGAAGAACGAAACATGTGCCTTTGAAAAGGCGCTCATTGGAAAGAAATCAAGTTGTGAAGAAGATCATTCTTAGGCAAGCTGTATAACTTTGAAAAGGCGCTGATTGGAAAGAAATCAAGTTGTGAAGAAGATCATTCTTAGGCAAGCTGTATAACTTTAAAATAAATCTTTCTTTTAAATAACGAAATCGAATATGAATAGGAGGAAGATTCGATTCAATTTGCATAGCAGCGATAGGGCTAGTTTTAAATGCACCCAGTATTATGCGCATACATTTATTTTGTATTTTATCTAAAGAGTTTACAATTTTATAATCTCCAGCATAACATAGAAAACCATATTCAAAATGACTTCGAACTAGAGACTTATACAAAATTAACAATATTTTGGGGTCTGCACCCCATGAAGTGGCGCACAGCGATTTTCACACATTGTATGCTTTGTTAGCTTTGGTTATAATACTGTCAGCATATTTTATCCAGGAAAGTTTTGAAGAAAATATAACACCTAAAAACTTTATTAGTTAGATCATACGAAATAAGCAGTGGGATGTCATTGTACAAAACTGTGGGCAAACACATGTTTTTGCGACCAAAAATAAAAACTTTGGTTTTAGTCGAATTTACTTCTAAGTTCAGATAAGCAATGTATTTATTTAAGTTGATTAATGCCTCATTAATAGTCAAAGCTAATTGATTTAAATCAGATCCTGACACTTAAACAACCAAATCATCTGCATCCTGTAGATTTTTAGCCTTTGTTCCTAGAATAAGATTTAGAGTCCTAATGTACAAAATAAAAATTAAAGGGGATAAGATACCTCCTTGACAAACTCCTAAAGAAGATAATCTTGGGCCATATAAGTGATTGTTAAATTTAACTAAATTATGAGGTTCAGCACAAATTGAACATATTTCATTATTTTTACAATACTTTGCTATATGTCCAAATTTCATGCAACGAAGGCATTGTTAATTTCAACAGTACACGTTTTTTGCATCATTCCGGTGTGATCCTTTGTTTCGGTTTTTTTCGTGGATTTTTTAATATGAACTGATAGTTCAGAGAGTATTATGCAAATCCTCTAAAAGGGCATTTGATATCTTAATTAGTTTTTGAGATAATAGAGACTAAATAATTAAACTCACAACGGAATGATAAAATGTACACCGGCATGATAAATACACACCCGAATTATAAAAACGTACGCCGTAACCGTACACCGGAATTAAAAAAATAACGGTTTATAAATTATTTAATCATTTATTTTTACTGCTTCACCTAGTATTTAACAAGTTTAGTCTGTATTAACTTTTTTAGACCAAAATTATTTGTGGGTCAAATAAACCAAACACTTTCATCTCAAATTATTTTCTTAACTTGTTTATTCTTTATGGAATAATAAAATTCTTAGCACAACAACTATTTGCTTTAAATGTTATATTAAATTTAAACCCTTTTCATTACAAAGGTCACATTTGAAACATTCTTCAAATTGAAGCTATTTCTAGGATTAGTATTCGAGGAAAAAACATTTTGTATAGAAAATTAACTAGGAAGAGTTGAGACACTTTAATTAAATATGTCATATTTTTCCTTAATCTGCTTATATTTATTTTTGCCTCTATTTTTCAAACTCGTCACAGGTGAAACTAATATAGCTATCCTTGAGAAGAAGTAAATGTACTTACTTTGATTGAATAGATAAAATTAAATATTTTTATTTTCTTCAAGCATAAACTATTAAGTAAGTTGACCAAAATCAATATATACCAGTATTTTTAATTTAAATAGAAGATCCACTCTTCTATTTAAATTAAAAATACTGGATAATAGTTATATACACTTAGATCAAATAAGTATAAATTATAATAAAATATATAATTTGTTTGTTTAATGAAGTGAAGCGATATTTTTAATCGTTCCGGTGTTATTTTCATTCTAGGGGGTATTCAAGCCATTTTACTACACCGCAAACACCGGAATGAGAAACATTGGATAAAAAAAATATTAAACCGCTTATGATTAAACCAATACGACTCTTTATATCACATTTATCGAATACATGTAATATATTAATTTCAACCACAACAAATAAAAAATGGAATGATATTCTTTTTGTCCCCGTACCGCGGCAATGATATACTTTCGTGTAGCAGGCCGTCACATCACCACTTATACACGTACTCACTCGCCGAGTGCCGCAACGAAACTGATTCTCGAAGGGCGCATGAGGCGAAGGGGGCTTACCGATTCAAATTTAGCAAATAAATCGTTGACAAACCTTGTCCGCGGTAATGAGAAAGTTTCTCCGGACAAATATATTTGTACATAATTAAAGGGGCGGGTACAAATGAGATATATACCGAGTCATATTTTTGTTCCCTATTTATATGGTTTTCAAATGGAGGTAAAAGATTTTTATAGTCACACGTAGTTTTCAACTTAGGCGGCATTTTCCAAACAAAACTGGGTTCCGGACAACCCACCTTGATGAGAAATTAGTGTTCATTATTTTTTTTTAATTATTAACTGAATGAATATTAGAATTTTAGCTATTGCCCGAGATAGCCAACTGGGAGATGTTTCCCAAAAAAAATTGTACTTTATTATTTAAGCTTTCTGCACCTGGTTCGAATAATCAATCGGCACTGAAGTGAGAATACCCGTTACCTCGGTCTCAGATACTGGGATTGAGGCAGACATGTGAATTTCATTTAATAATTTTTCATTTTTAAGGAAGACATTGGCATTATTAGGGAGATCAAACATAATCCCAACTTTGTATGCATTAATTGATCTTAGATGCATCACGCCCGACACGAAATGCTTTCGGATTCCATTGGACAATGCAAGCCTATCCTTGTCTGAAAATTTGTGATCATCCTCTCTGATTCACAAAAACAATAAATTCTTTCTTAGATGAATTTTCGTCATACAACCTGTTATAACTTTTGGCCCTGAAAGGAGTATACTTCTCTTTGTCATCTTCAATTCAATCTTTGTATGTTTTGGCCCCATCAGTATTGTCAATGATTTCGCCAATGTCAACGTCAAGGAAAAGCAATTGACCGGTGACTTGGGGTTGCCAGGTTCACTCGGGACAGAAGACACAAAACACAAGACAAGAATCATTTTTATTGTTAGTGAAATAATGAGAAACCTGTAGTATTCAGGTTTTAATAAACATAAAATTGTACATTTCTTGACAATATACATGGTCATATCTCGTATGACAGTGACGTGACAGACAGGAGTAAAGTTAGAGGTTGGCTAGGAAAGAGGTTGCATCTCTAAGCAAATAGTTCATATCATGTCATTCTCCCAGACTATAGTCTTGAAGATGTCGAGGCGGATTTCGAGTTCTGCTCGATCTTCTAAGAACTGGATGTGAAGCTTCTACGCGTGGTGGAGTGGTGCTTGAAGCAGGAATCCGTTGCGTAGTATCTAGGGCCTGTGCAGGGGAAGGGAAAGGTTGTGGCGAACTAGGAGAGTGAGAGTTTGTTGTGTGAGAGTGCACAGGTGGACTAGAGGGGGCAGAGTTGGTGGTTTCTTCTGCACGAATCGGTGAGCTTGGTGGGGTCATGTATTCTTCTTCCATCATGGGCCCCGTGTTTAATTCTTGTAGTCTTTCGCCGGTATTCTCCCCGATAGGGGCGAGGTGTCGATTTGATACCGTTGTCTCACGTCCATCTTGTACAAACGAGTAGTCGGGGTATGACTGTATTAGTTCGACCTCCTCTACCAAGGGCTGATATTTGTTCTTACGATCGAATCTTTTCATTAGTACTTGACCTGAACTTGTGAGCCATGTTGGTATCGTATTCCCATTGGGTGATCGGCGAGTGTGCATGAACATTCTTTCATGCGAAGTACAATTCGTCACAGTACACAGCAAAGAGCGAATCGAGTGCAGGGCCACTGACAAGTATTGTTCCCAGTTTTCAATCGGTGCATTATGAGTTCCACAAGCTAATTGTACTGCTTTCCATACAGTTGAATTCAATTTTTCGACCTGTCCATTACATTGTGGATTGTACGCAGTTGTGTTGCTTGTAGCTACCCCTTTAGAGTGTAGGTAATCTCTAAGATCAGCCGACATGAATTGCGTGCCGCGGTCTGAATGAATGTATGCGGGCATGCCAAGGATCATGAACAGGCTGTTTAGATGCTTAATCACTGTTTTAGCACTCATATCGCTGCACGGGAAGGCGAAAGGAAATCGAGAGTATTCGTCTATAACCGTGAGGATGTATTTGTTGTTAGACTTGGATGGGAGAGGGCCTTTGAAATCTATGCTTAAGCGTTCTAATGCTGCTGTCGCCTTTATGAGTTTTGGTGAGGGAGTTGGGTTCTTGAAATACCTCGGTTTGACCTCAGTGCACAGACGGCAATCCCGCGTCATTGTCCTGACTTCGTCGATTGAATAAGGAAGATTCTTACTCTTCAGCCAGTGGTACATCCTTGTCACTCCTGGATGACAAAGTGATGCGTGAAGAGATTGGAGTTTAGATGAGGTATTCGTGATGCAAGCAAGCACCCGCAGCTTTATTGTCCTTCCCGAGTCTGTATACTATATCGTAATTGTATGGCGCTAACTCAAGACGCCACCTTTGGATTTTCTCATTTTTGATTTTACTGGCGTGTTTGGCATTGAGCATAAATGAAACTGATCTTTGATCCGTTATAAGAGTAAAATGTTTTCCGATAAGGAAATGCCTCCACTTTCTTAGCGATTCTACGATGGCGTAAGCTTCTTTTTCAACGGCCGAATGATTGAGTTCACTATGATTTAAGGTTCTTGAGAAGAAGGCCACAGGTCGTGAATCTTGGGTCAGTGTAGCAGCAATTGTGTGTTCGGATGCATCTGTTTCAACGGTGAAGGGCATTTTATCATCAATAGCATGAACGGAGGACTTGGCGATTGTGGATTTTAAACCTTCGAAGCAATCTTTAGCTTCTTCACTTAGGGGAAAAGAGTCAGCATGAGCCAGAATATGGATTCTTTGGGAGAAGTTAGGGACCCATTTGGAGTAGTGGGCGAACATGCCCAATGTCCTTCGAAGGGACGCTAGATCATTTGGCGGTGGCATATTAATAAAGGGCTGCAGACGATCACTGTCAGGCTTGATGACGTGGTCTTGTATTGTATACCCAAGTAAATTGATGATGCGTTGGCTGAATTTGCTTTTAGTCTTGTTCAGCGTCAGACCATATATATCAGCCGCCCGTAAAAATCGTTCCAAATTTATGTCATGTTCCTGTTGGGTGTAGCCACAAACGGTTATATCATCAAGATAAGCGTATGCACCGGAGAGATCTTCTTTCCTGATTAGCCAATCGACGGTTCTTTGAAAACTGGCTACCCCGTTTGTTACACCAAATGGAATGCGGCGAAATTGATACAAGTTACCACAAGCTTCGAAAGCTGTGAAGGGTTTCTCGTGGGAGAGGATGGGGACCTGATGATAGGCGCTTTGAAGATCGATGGTACTGAAGACCGCATACTTAGAGACTTTTGTTACCATTTCTTCCATGTTAGGTAACGGGTATGCGTCTAGCTGAGTGTACCTATTGACGGTTTGGGAGTAGTCCATTACTAAACGCTTTTTGTGATTTGCATTTTTCGTCACGAGTACTTGTGCCCTCCAGGGAGAATGACTCTCTTCGATGATGCCATCTTCTAGCAGTTTCTTTACTTCATCCGCAATGAATGCCTGGTCCTCAAGGCTGTGTCTACGGGATCGAATTGCTATGGGCTTGCAGTCAGGGGACACATTGGTAAAGAGCGGTTCAGCAGGTACTGAGGCTGCTGCAACGCTGCATACTTTAAATGCTTCTTTAGGGCCACCAAAGGCGACTTCAAAGTTGAATGGAGCGCCAGCACATCATGGCCTATGATCAGGTCGGCGCAAAGGTTCTTGACTATCAATAAGTTGATCTTTTCGTAACAGTGGTCACCTAAATGAACGTTCTGACAGGTTGAACAACTGACTTGCGAAGTATGAGATAGAGAAGCCATTGAGACTGTCTGGGTACAAGGGCTTCGCTTCAGATGGCAGAGGTTGGCGAAGTCTTCATTGATGAAGCTAATCGAGCTCCCAGTATCAACTAGAGCTTGAGCTTTGATGCCTTTGATGACAGCAGGAATCATGGCTTTTCGAAGAGAGGCCGGCGAAGCAGCAATGATGGCATTCTTCTGGTGATGTAATTGATGCACTAGAGCTGGGCTTCGATCGGCATACCTTGCTTAAGTGACCTTTCTTGTTACAGGATTTGCAGACAGTGTCTCTTGCCGGACAGTTCCTCCTGGCATGCAGTGATCCACCACAGTACCAGCATTTGCGAGCGGAGGCGGAGTTAGTGACATTTGATGTCGTAGCGGCAGTTGTGGTAACTGTCTCGGGAGCAGTGTCGTTGTTTCGCGTTTCAGATGCTAGAGGCACGGCATTGATAGTGGGGTTGATAAAGGTTTGTGAATTTGTTTCCGCCTTTTTCATTGACAGGGCTGTATTGTAAGTTTGATCCAGTGTTAATGATAAACTCTCTAGAAGTCTCGAGCGTATTTTACCGGACGTCATGCCTGCGATAAATGCGCCGCGAATGGTGTCGTTTTTGTTAGTTTCTGCATCGACGCTGGTGAAATAGCAGTCTTTTGCGAGTTGTTTGAGGGATTGTATGTATATATCTATAGTCTCGCCAGTTTGCTGCTTTCTCGTGGTTAGTAAGTGTCTGGCATAGATGATATTATTGGGCTTGACGTATAATTTGTCAAGCGCAGAAATCGCGAAGTCATATGTTTCGTACTCACTAACATAGGCGTAAACCTTCGGCGAGATGTGGTTGATCAATAGCTGAAGTTTAATTTGAGGCCATTTTGCGGCAGTATCTTTGTCCGCAGATAGTTCTGACTGAGCTAAGAAGTTGACGAATGTTTTTTTTCAATGAAGCCATTCTTTTGCAGTTTTACTGGAAGGGTCTTCGTCGAATCGTTTTGGTCTTAGGTACTTGTCCATTTATGTTTATTAAATTGAAACAATGAAAAACCTGTAGTATTCAGGTTTTAATAAACATAAAATTGTACATTTCTTGACGATATACATGGACTAATCTCGTATGACAGTGACGTGACAGACAGGAGTAAAGTTAGAGGTTGGCTAGGCTCCTTCCTACTCCTTGCAACTCTAAGCAAATAGTTCATATCACGTCAGTTAGCCTAATGACCTACTACACAAACAGGTTGTAAATTTTAATAAATTTACAGAGGACATATACAAAGGGGGAATAAACCAAAGTGAGAAGGAATTTTATGTTAACGGGACGGGGAATTTCTAAGGGTAAGATATCGTACAATGGAGTGACAATACGGTTACAATGAAAAACTACGTGTTCGAGAGTATCCTCTGCTAGACCACATTCGCACAGAGAATGGTCTCGGACTCGTATCTTTGCCAGAAATACAGGCGTACAAATGTGGCCCGTAGCCGTAAACGGATAATCGCAGATGCCAAGTTTTTTGGAATATCTTTTCGAATGAAAAACCACGGCTAGAGGGCAAGTCTGATTGAATTTTCCCATATGTTTTACTCACATTTAGACAGGACCTTTGCAAACGTGTGTTGCAGGCTGCTCGCATGTGTGGAAGGGCAAGTGCTTTGAGATCACGAGTAAAACATTGGTCATGTACATTGCTGCCAAGTGTGACTGCTGCGCAAAGATCGGCCATCTCGTTGCCCTTTATCCCACTGTGGCCTGGGATCCAAGCCAGAACGACATTAAGGTTATCCGTATGACACTTATAGAGGAGTTCCTTGATTTGTAAGGTTACAGGAAAGTTTTCTTTAGCATGGAATGGACGTTTAACTAAATCTTGCAAGCAGCTCAAAGAATCGGTTAAAATAGGTGATTTATTAAGATGATGGGAACGCACATAAGAAACAGCTTCTAACAGCGCAACAGCTTCTCCTGAAAACACAGAGGTTCCAGGAGGGAGTTAAAAATTCAAGACAATTTTGTATCTGGGAATCCACACTGCAGATCCCACAGGACCCTCTTCGTTCAATTTGGACGCATCGGTAAAAATAGTAATATAGTCAGACCACTTCTCTTCAATCACTTCATGAAATACCTTATCAGCACCTATTTCATTTTTAGAAATGCGTAAACTAAATATAACCGTTGGCTGGAAAATGAGACTGTCATAACTTATTTCAAACAGAGGATTTTTATAATTTTGGAACAAGGTGAACAAGTGTGTACCGGGAGATTTATGAACTTTGTATAGCTGTTCACTAAGAGGGGAGACACTTTGTGAGACCAGTATGGAGATGAGACAACGAGTTGCTGGAGGGATTCAAGAATTGACAACGTGCGTTGACGTCATTCCTACGTCTGTTAGTGAAAGATGTGGACAGGTGCCATAGAGAGACATAATAATGACGTCATATTTTACTTACGACCTATTGGAATTCACTACTTTTAATTTTGATATTTTTGAACGAAAATAAACATTTAGCGAGAAATAAAAAAACACGTATACCTAAAAATTTCATTTTCTATCGAAGTAAATCATATAATGGACCACTTAAAAAAATGAAATGTTATCAATTGGGAGCAACGGATGCGACACTACTTGAAGAGATTTAAAGAAGAACCGGTCAGCCAAAAATTGTCTCCGCAAAGAATAAGGTGGGTCCATACACTCGATTTGAAGAGCATTAGTAGGAGAGGATTTCATAGCTCCTGTGATTATTCTTTAACACCTTGCCTGAATTCTATCGAGTTTAGCCAAAGCGAGTTTGCTACATGGTCCTAGAACAAAACTGCCATAGTCAAAATGACTTCTGACAATGGCATTGTATAAAAGTTTCTGACTGTATGGATGAGAGGATCTTACCCCAGACAAAGCCCGGATAATATTGATATTTTTTTCGGCTTTTTGGCACACATAATTTAAGTGGCTAACCCCTTATAGCCTAGAGTCTAGAATAATACCCAAGAACTTAACCTCATCTTTGATCATCACAGGTTCATCGTCTATGTGGATATTTATATCAGGAACATGCCTTTTTCTAGAAAATATGACTACGCTACTCTTTTCTGCAGACAATGAGAGTCCATGATCAGATAGCCATGTATTGAGGTAATAAAGGGCAGAATTTATAGCGTGAAAAGTTTCCGAATAGTCTTTAGACGAAGAATATAATGCAATGTCGTCAGCATACTGTAAGATCAACTGCAAGCTTAGCAGTAAATCCATCAAGCCATGAAGACTCATTACCGAGGATATTGTTGTCAACTTGCGAACATCGAAAGGTTTTTATTTTCTTCCAAACTAATGAAGCAGGAGCCCTAAGGCGCAGAGATTCGCAGAAGGAACGCCATCCCTTAAATTTCTTTTTGCTCAGCAGTCTCTTACTATGAGCACACACACGTTGAAAATGTAGGTAGTTTTCTAAGGAAAGATCCTCAGCAAAAAGAGACTCCGCCATGTTGCGCTCTTTGATAACGGCCGAACACTCAGCATCCCACCATGCCGGAGATGGTATTTTATCTCGAACTGAATTTTTCAACGGAATTGCGCTATCTGCCGCAGAATAAATTGCCGAAATAAACTGGTTGTACATTTCTAATATATTCGTTTGTATGATACTGGGCAGATTTCCTACAGATAGATCTAAAGGACCATGGGCAACTTTGTATGGAGCCTGGTCCTGAATCCAACAAAGCTGAAACTTAGGTAATTAATTAGGTATTTAAATCTACTTTTTTTTCTATGGACACTAAGTTGAATTCCATTGCAGAACTGAGATGTTCATATTTAAGTTAAAGTGAATAGGATCTATGAGAAAACGAGTTATCTCAGTAAATACATATTCAGAATTATTAGGGTTAGGTTAGGTTGTGTAAAATAAAAATGTTTTTTGTAGCTAATTTAATTGTTTTATTAATAAAATATGAATATATGCCACGCTCGATGTGCCTTCATAATTACTACATTTTGTCATAACTACCCTCCAGAATACTAAATATGAATATTCTCCCAATGCGTTTTTTCATAGCTCATACTACTGACTGTGGCTAAAATACGAATATCTTCATTTTGCAATGGAATTCGACTTTATGCCTATAGAATGAAATAAAGTAGATTTAAAGACCTGTTTAATGACATAACTCTCAGTGCTGTTGGATTCAGGACCATTTTGACGCATGGTCCTTTGATCTAAATTTGCCCCAGTCCGCCTGGGAAGTTCTGTATTTAAGAATTGGAGATTGAATGGGTAACGGAGAAATGGGAGAATTCAGTAGGGTGGAGATAATGGAAAGATGATCACTCCCAAGTGAGTTAGAGGAAACCGACCATGAGAGAGAACGAACTAAGTTTGGTGACGTCAGCGTAAGATCAGGGACACTAGCGTTTTGAAGAGGTGATGTTCTATGCGTGGGCATTCAAAATGCATAAATTTACTTCGTCCATAAGTTCGAAAAGAAAAAATGACGAAGCATCACAGCAATGAGAACCCCATAGCGTATGACGACAATTGAAGTCTCCTTGAACCATGATGGGAGCTGGTAGGGTTACTAATATAGCGCTAAGTTCCTGAATTAGGTCACGATTTGGATGCGGGATATAAACAGACACAAAGGATATGTTGAGGCACCTACAACCTGCAACAACATTTAAACCAAAGGAATAAGAAGGGATAGGAAGTTGAGAAAAGGTAAAATTTATTTTTACAAATATAGCACAACCAGCCCAGCCATCGTCCCTGTCATCCCGGAAACATGAGTAACCCTTCACCCTAAATAAAGATCGGGGCTTCAGCGATGTCTCCGAGATGGCAAGAATAACCGGACTAAAAGACTTGATTAGTTGGAATATATCTTGCTTTTTATTTTTAATATTTCTAGTATTCCATTGAATTAGATTGTAAAAGGCCATTTTGGATTATTTTATTAATAGCGTCACAAATTGAGGCCTTTAGGCTTTCTAGAATAGTGGACATAGGTCTAATGGCATCGAATTTTGACAGTGAATTTACTATAAACTGGGAAAGGTTATCTCCCAAGCCATAATTTTATGCAACGGAGAACGGTTGACCTAATGCACAACCATTAGGTAAAGTTTATTGAGGAGTTGCTGTTAACTGCCTGTGGGTTTCAACATCAAATGACTTTCCAGGTTGAGGTCTGGGTCGCCTTTCAATAAAAACTGTCTTTCTATAAGATTGAGATTGTGGTAGAAACTGAGAGCAAGCTGGACTAGAGGTAGGTGAAGGAGAACGACGGGCTGCCTGGCAAAAACAGTCTTTGAGACATCAGCATATTTTATTTATTTATTTATTTATTTATTTGAGTCAGGCAACAAGGCCCATATTTACAAATACCTTACAGACTAACATACATATCAATATACAAAACTTATAACATAAGACAAATACACGTTAAGACGGCGACGCGCGACGCAAGTTCTGGGTGTCAAATAACCGGCCTCGAAATCGCCGGAAAACTACACCCTTCGGCCAGATCTCCTCCTTCATGAAGGTCGATAGCTTGTCAGTTGGTACTCTCACCACAAATGAATTGAAACTCGGTTTGTGGCGGGACTCCAACCTCTCAACCCTCAGGATGAGCTTGGTCTTCAAACGCAAGTACTCGATGATCTGTTCGGCTTTCGTCGAGTAGTGCAGACGGGACACATATAACAATGTCACCGGGACCGCGGGTTTTAGTAAACCGGCCGACGCAGTACCGCACAGGTTGCGACAGGTAGACTTCTTCTTCCTGTCAATCAAAATGAAGCAATCCTTGTCGCAGTTCTTTCTACCAGTAGTCTTCTGCGGTGGTAGAGGATCGGCCTGTCGTTTTGTAGCATCCTTAGCAGCAACGACAGCATAAGCGCGACGAGGCTTCGACGCACTAGGGCATTACGTCACATCCACAGCTGGAGCAGACGACGGGGCGGCGGGACGCGGGGCGCGGGGCGCAGGGGGCGAGGCAGCCTGCTCGACATCAGCGACTCTTGACACATCGCAACTCGCTGACTCGACACTGCACTCGGGCGCACGCGCATCCAAACACGAATCCAAATCAGTGGCCTCGTGTGACCTACTTACTGCGACCGCTTCACGAAGTGACGCAACTTCAGTGCGTAGCTCACAAATGGTGTTATTTGACACCTCCAATTTGGACTGCACATGTAGCACGTATGTATGTCATATGGTACGTATGGCATATGTAGTACGAACGGGGCGGAACCTTCTAAGCCGCTTCGATGTCTCCAATGTTTTCCTCAGACATCACTAATTTGATGGACTTCTGTCTTGAGATCTCAGGGCACTTCGGGTTGGTTGCAGCATGTGGACCAGAACAAAATAGACATGATACTTCAGTGTCAGGGATCGAGCATTCAGAGGCTTCATGATTTTGTGCGCACCGAGCACATCTAGGGTTCGAACGATATTGATCCTTGATATGACCAAATCTGCAGCATCGGTGACATTGTATAATGGGAAGCCTATATATGAGGACACCGGAATTGACATGCTGAAACAGTATTTTTTTTCTGGCAGTGTTTGCCCAAGTAATGTCAGCACAACAGTAACGGTTGGCTCCCAGATTCTTTTACCATCTACTTCTTTTTTTTTATGAAGCCTACGGGCTTTGATGACTGGGCCGGCCCCAGTTGGACACTCAATACCATTTGAAAACTCTTCTAAAGTCCAGTCAAGGGGGATATGGCTAACTACTCCCATGCGAGATACCTGAAACTTTGGTATGGCTGCTGTTAGTTTATGGGTGGTTAGAACAGAGTGAGACAAGAATGAGTTGGCTTCAATGGCAGACATAAAGTAAATGCTCATTTTGTTTTTGCCAATGCTTTTTATTTCTTCAATACCTGCTATTTTGTTGTTATAAATAACTTGTGCCATTTTAAAAGCCCGCATACGAGCCGGGGCGTTTGGCATATCTGTGGTATCTTCCCGGGACACATGCACTACAAAGGGACCTACATCAGATTCAGAATACTTTATGTCTGAATTGTTTTCATACCCTGGTCGTACGTTTGTATGTTGGACGGATGCATTTGGGGGGCTGGATTTTTTCCCATGAAGCTCAATGCTATCAATTTGTTCTTCTAAGTTTTGGCTTCCCCCTTTATCGGGGGGTTCAGTATCACCCGTTGCCATCCTCACAGGACAAAATCAAACACACCATTCTTACCTCAGCACATTTATTTACCTTCACCCACAAAATAATCAATCTGAATGAAAATTGACTAACAAAACCACTAACTAACGTAAATCAAACAAGATCGCAAAATTTTCACAACCTTCCCGCCAAAACCCAACAACTCGACAATTAGGTTTGAGCTTGGCCGAGACGAAAGTCTTTTGTCATCTTCCTTTGTCTTCTTTTTTGCAGACTGCAGTTTTGTCTACTTTCAGATGGACGATCTGGCCCCGGCTCCGCGCCCTCCAACCGAGAGCGCTTTCCCGTACGCTTCCCCATGACTGGGGAAGCGCATCAAACCAATAACCAAACCGACTATGAATTTAATTTAAAATTAGGACTAAATATGTACAAATTAACACCTAAAATGAATATACAATAAAATATTTAATCAAGCGCGCCTATCTATTTCAAGAGAGGAAACAGCAATTCACATTCTCTGCTCCTGCGGAACACTCATGCACAAAAGAAGTATCTACCTAGGTGTACAGTCTCACCACTGTACATTTTTCCGTTTACGTTGCGACCTACTTTAGGCCGCGCTACAATATGACATCATGAAGTAAATTATATTAGTGCAAACCTAACTCGCAAACGATAAGCATCAACTGAGGGAACAGCCAATAAGTCAAACTATTATATATCTTAAAAGTAATAAATCATTTTAATAACTATACCTCAACCGTTATAACCGTTCTCTCAACGCACTCCAACACAACTACAAATGTCTGGGCTAACTGGCTCATACATAATGGTCCTTCGAAACTAACAGGTATGTGGTGTTTTAAATATAAGGGGACATAAATATTAAATATAAGGGGACAATCTTATACAAATCGAGCTAGTCCCATAGTAAGCTCAATAAGGCTTGTGTTATGGGTACTAGACGACGATATATATAATAGATACAAATACTTAAATACGTAGAAAACATCCATGACTCAGAAACAAATATTCATGCTCATCACACAAACATTTGCCCTTACCAGGATTCGAACCCAGGACCTTCAGCTTCGTAGGCAGCGTCACTACCCACTAGGCTAACCGGTCGTCCGTCGTTTTCTGTGACTTTATTGCGATAGCGATTCGGTTTGCTGGCTTCCCACAAGCGGGTTCCACCAGTAAATTGAGAAGGCGCACATATCGTGCATAGAGTGCAGGGGCACTGGTTACCTGTGAAAACTAGTGTGGCCGAATAAGACCACTGCGCGGCCATCCCGGTCCGGACTTAGAAGACTGAAGAAGGGTGCCGGGAAGCAACTTAACCAGCGAAGATCTATCGTCGGATAACTATGGAGAAGGCTTCCAGAGTTACGGTACATAACTACAACTTTTAACTAACTTAACACAACTGAACTGTCGTCAAACTCAAACTTTAAATTAACTTGCATCAAACTCAACTGATGTGCAACGTATAAACGTTAAACTAACGTCAAACTCAACTTTAAACAGACTCCAAGCTCAACTTTAACTAACGTGACAACTATCCAACTTAACTCACCATGACTGGACGGCTTCAACAGCAGCAAAACTGCTTTGAAAAAATCAAAACTTTATGTGTAAACTACAAGAAAGACTCCGCAGCAAGAAAATCTCATGACTACTTAAACAAGCGGCTTTCAACTCTCGACGCCCTTTGGGCGGACTTCGAAAACCAACATGCAGTCCTTGAAGAAGAAATCGAGGACAAAAGCATCAACTACTTCTTGGAAGACATATACGGCAAAACTAAGGCCATGTATGAAAACACCAAGTCGGATATGCTAACATTAATGCATAAACTAACTGAAAGTTCAGTGAAGAGTTCAATCAAATTCGACCTGACGGGACTACTGGACGACGAAGCGAACGACGACGTCATCTTGCTACTAAATAAACAAGAATGTAACTTCAAAGCAATTGATCGTGCAATGTCAAAAATCGACACTGTCTCTAGCAATGAAAAATGGGAACTAGATGATAATCTCAACATATTGAAATCAAAATGGTCAGACATCGATAAACTGCACTGGGAAATAGATGGCGTACTTAAAGGATCGCACGAAACTTACTACAACATGTTCGTAGACATCGAAAACAAGTACGACTGTATGCGAAAAGAACTTAACAGCAAGATTTGGTCAACTGCACACTACCAGCGATCAGCACCTAGGATTGAGATTCCCGAATTTTCAGGCAACTACAACCAATGGATTTCTTTTAAGGATCTTTTCATAGAAACCGTCCATAACAACCCAACGACAAACAAAGCACAAAAAATGCAGCATCTCAAGACTAAGCTTCGAGGCGAGGCGGAGAGATTAGTCCAGCATCTTACTATCAACGGCGATAATTACAACTCATGCTGGGACATTTTGAACCAAAGGTACGACAATCGACGCCTGCAATTTACTTCTTTCATGAACACTATGCTGAATTTACCTACTATTCAGCAACCGGACGCCTACAATCTCAAAAGAATGCATGACGTCATAACTGAATGTCTAAGCGGACTAAGAAACATCGGCTTAGATACATCAACTTGGGATCCGGTTATTGTACATTTAATGACGATGAAACTGGATGCCACTACGCATACTGACTACGTAAGAGACCTCCAAGATCATAGGGAAGTTCCGGCATTGCACGACTTTCTCTTCTTTCTCGAAAGTAAATTCATGGCTTACGAAACCATGAAACGCTCTAAAAAAGAAGTCGCCATCCAGCAAAAACCAGCAACCGTGAAAACTTTCAACAAGGAAGCTTCTTACCCAGTCAAGAAAACTAACTACAACTTCTACAAAAATAACTCAAAAACATATCATACGGCATATGGTCAATGTCCGTTTTGCAACGAGGCACACGTGTTGATGCAATGTCAGAAGTTCATCGACCTAGACATACCGCAGCGGAATTACACTGTTGCGAAACTGCAAGTGTGCAAAAATTGCTTGTACAGTCACGGCGACAAACAATGCCAATGTAATAAAACTTGCAAAGAATGTAACTTGAAACACCATTCATTGTTGCACAACGTAATGAAGAAACAAATAACTAACTCTTATACTAGAAATAATACCTACGAGCCTACTCCATCTACTGCAACTCAACAAGCATCGAACCATCACTTGGCTACAAAGGATATAGAAGTCCTACTAACCACGGTTCAACTTCAAATTCAATCTCATGATGGAACATTCATCAAGCTTCGTGCTCTTTTAGACCAGGGTTCGCAGGTGAACTTGCTGTCTCAGAACGCAGCACAACTACTAAAACTGCCCAGGAACAAACTGAATGCAACTGTATCTGGAATTGGAAACTTGTCTGGCAACTGTAAAGGAAAAGTAGAACTGACCTGCAAGTCATTATACTCCAATTACTCATTTAAAACTGAAGCGTTGATTCTCAACAAAATAACGAACAATCTACCTAACTCCACCTCCAAGAAAGGAAACTGGCCGCATTTAGAAAACTTGAAACTAGCCGACATCGATTATAACGAGTCACGCCCTGTAGACCTACTGCTTGGGGCGGACGTTTACGCTGACATTATTATGGAGGGTGTACTGAAGGCCGATCAACAAGCTCCTATCGCCCAACAAACGCATCTGGGATGGATACTCTGCGGCAAACTACAAACTTATAACTGTCATGTAACATTAATTAACATGGAAGAACTTACGAAGTTTTGGGAAAACGAAGAAATCACTCAAAACGACGAGGAAATCTCTCAAGACGATTACTGCGAAGACTATTACCAGAAAACTGTTCAGAGAGGTCCCGATGGAAAATACACCGTGAAAATGCCTATGCGCGCTAACTTCGAAGAAAAACTGGGTAATTCCAAATCGGTTGCCATCTCTCAGTTTTTACAGCTAGAAAGAAAACTACAGAAGCAAACTAAACTCGCCGAAATGTACAAAGATTTCATAAAAGAATACTCCGACCTTCAGCATATGATACCTTCAACCTCAACATCAGCTCGAGACTGCTACCTACCACACCATGGAGTCCTACGAGAAAACGCCGCCACTACCAAAAAACAAGCACCGGCTACAGCTTAAACAGCTTACAAGAAAAGGGTCCTAACCTACAGAAGGACATTCAATCACTACTGCTGAAATGGAGAGCCTACAAATATTCCTTTACGGCGGATGTCCAAATGATGTATCGATGCATCTGGATTTCTGAAGAACAACGTCACTTACAAAAGATAATATGGAGAGACTCACCCTCTGAAAACCTTCGGGAATACAAACTATGTTCCTTGACTTATGGTTATAAATGTGCGCCTTGGCTAGCAATGAGAACTCTCAAGCAGCTAGCCATTGACGACGGACACAAACATCCCGCTGCTGCCAAAGTACTGAAAAACGAATTTTACGTCGATGACCTCATTAGCGGTCACAACTCTATGGAAGAGGCAAAACAACTACAAAAATCATTAATCGAGCTACTCCGAGGCGGCGGCATGAACTTACGAAAATGGTCAGCAAATCACCCGGCTTTACTTGAAAACCTAACTGAAGATCAGATTTTGACAAACATATTCGACTTCAAACATGAAGACTCCATGAGAACTTTAGGACTTGGCTGGAATCCTAATTTGGACACTTTTGTGGTCAATTGGAACTTATCCGAAAAAACTAGATACCCATTAACTAAACGGGATCTCTTATCAGAAATATCACGCCTATACGATCCCTTAGGCTGGTATAGTGCTGTCACGGTGACAGCTAAACTAATCTTTCAAAAGGTGTGGACCAGCCCTCACCTAACCTGGGACGCAGCTTTACCTGTCGACATACAAGAACAATGGCTAAAGCTAAAAAACGAACTACCTCTATTAAAAAAGGTTAAACTTAACCGATGGATCGGCGGCACAACAAAACAAATCGAACTTCTAGGCTACTGTGACGCAAGCGAAAAAGCCTTTTCCTGTGTCATTTACACTCGCACCAACGACGAAAACGGAAAGCCAAGAACGACATTACTAACTGCCAAAACAAGGGTTGCCCCTATATCTCAAAAAACTACTCTGCCGAAACTGGAACTTTGCGGAGCCCTTTTACTATCGCAACTCATGAAGAAAGTGATGGAAGCGTACCAAGACTACGACATAACTATACAAGGATTTTGTGACTCCCAAATAGTCCTAGCTTGGCTCCAAGGAGATGTAGCACGTTGGGAAAAGTACGTGGCTAACCGAGTGACAAAAATTAAACAAGTAATACCAGCAGAGAAGTGGCAGTACATCAAATCTGAGCAGAACCCTGCTGACTGCGCTTCTAGAGGAATGTACCCGAGCAAGCTGATTAACTTTGACCTCTGGTGGCACGGACCGTCACTTGACGGAATTAAGCAGAAAGAAGCACTTCTGAAATTAAATTGTCACTTTACAACTAACATCGGAACTGCGAAAAAAGAAGAGCCAACCCTAACTACAAATCATGATAACTTTATTAATAACCTACTTCAAAATCACAGCTCGCTAACACGAGTAATAAGAATCACCGCGTGGATATTGCGATTTATTGCAACTTTACGTCGCAAACAGAAACCTGATAGCAGCTATTTAACTACAAACGAATTACTCGCCGCTAATGACGAAATAACTACATGCGCACAAAGAATGTCATTTCCGGTGGAATATAAACTGCTATTAAAAAACGGAACTTTAACAAAAAGGAGCTGTATATACAAGCTGAAACCTTACTTGGATGAAAAGGGACTTCTTCGCATTGGAGGACGTCTAAGCAGCTCTAACTTACCGCCGGGGATGAAAAATCCTCTCATCTTACCCAGGAAAGGGCGAATAACTTACCTTGTCATTCACCACGGTCATATGGCAACTTTACACGGCGGGGCGCGACAAGCCCTCAACTACATAAGGCAACGTTATTGGATAATCGGTGGAAACAGGGCGGTAAAAGAACAACTGCGAGGCTGCATACGCTGTCACCGATTTAAACCATCCGATAATTACCAACTAATGGCGGACTTACCACCGCAACGAACTAACCCTTCAAGGCCCTTCACACACACGGGAGTAGATTTTACGGGACACGTTGAGGTCAAAATAAACAAGGGACGAGGTGTCAAAACGTCGAAAGGATATATCGTCATCTTCGTGTGCTTGGCCACCAAGGCCGTGCACATAGAACTCACATCCGACATGAGCGCTGAAACCTTCCTCGCGGCGTTTGAAAGATTATGCGCCCGCAGAGGCAAGCCTAAACATGTCTACTCGGACTGCGGATCAAACTTCATTAAAGCATCCAAAATTTTACGACTAGAGTTCGGCCAATTCAAACAAATGTTGACAAACTCAATTTTTTTCGATGAAATTGGAAAAATGGAAGTGGTGTGGCACTTTAACGCACCGGCGTTTCCCAGCGGAGGTGGGATTTGGGAAGCTGCAGTAAAGTCCTTGAAGTATCATCTGAAAAGAGTACTTGGTGAGCAAAAACTAACTTTTGAAGAATTCACCACGTTGCTGACGAAAATCGAAGCGTGTCTGAATTCAAGGCCGTTGTGTCCTCTTACTGAGGACCCCGACGAATACTACAATTGCCTTACTCCGGGACATTTTCTGACGGGTACATCAACACTGTCACTGCCCCACTCAGACCACATGGACTCCAAAAACATCGACCTGCGACGACGTTGGCAACTAACTGAACAAATGATGCAACGATTCTGGAAAACTTGGTCTAGCGACTATTTAACTCAACTTCAATGTCGAAGCAAATGTAATATACCTACAAAAAACATTAAAAAGGATGACATCGTGCTTGTGAAGGAGGACAACTTGCCACCAGGAAAATGGGCCCTGGGTCGCGTTGTAAAGGTCCACCCCGGCTCCGACGGTTACGTACGTGTAACGACAATCAAAACTCAAACGGGTACATTCAAACGGCCCATCCTCAAACTTTCACCATTACCATTGGAAACAAACGGTACACAAAACGACGTACAAACGTCACGAACCAACTCGAAGAAACCTGCACGATCCATGCTAAGGAATAAAAACACAAAACAATGTTTTCTAACACTATTTACAACTTTCATAACCATGTGCGCACTCATAACAAGTTCACGGTCAGCCGGCGTGCCGACATCAGCTCAAATTACGAACCTGGAACCCGAGCGACCTATATACTACGATACGATAGGCAAAGTACAAGTTATTTATAACAGATGCATATTACTGATGTACTACAACTTAACTAACTATTGGGATGGAGTTCGTCGCATTGAGACTTACCTGCAAGGAGTGGACGACTGGTGCCAGAAAACAGACCCGAGGTACTGCAAAACTACGCTTAACCAGTTGTACCATGAAATGGATCTCTTGCAGCTCTACAACACTATGTTACTCACCCCGCAAAGGCATCTAACTGACAGAAAGAAACGAGGACTCATAGATGGCGTGGGATACATAACTAACAGTTTATTCGGAATTCTGGATCAACGATTCGCCGAAAAATATAAAAGCGACATAGAAAACGTGCATAACAACGAAAACTTCTTACTTGAACTTATAAAAAACCAAACGTCCATTGTAGAGATGGAAAACAAGGTTTTGAAGAAAAATGAAGTCAACATTCAGGAACAGTTTGAGGTCATAGAAAACTTCATGAATCAAACGGATATAAACTTCGCCAGAGTTGAGTCGGCAGTGGAAATAGCAATGGCCACAAGTTACTTTAACTCTGCTGCTTTGTCAGCCTATCTACTTATTAATAACATGAAGAACATGCAAGAAATGCTGTTTAACACTTTAACTGATGTATATAAAGGTCATACGACGTGCACCTCGTCACACCCGTAAATCTGATAGAACAGATGAACGTCATTGCGGGAAAACTACCCAGAACTCTGTCGCTGCCCGTGGATAACATACGAGAAGACGTCAAGAACTGATACAAACTATTATATGTCAAAGCGCGAGTCACTGACAAATATTTTTTATTCGAGCTGCATATACCACTCATTTCGGACGAAGTTTTTTCGTTACATCGTGCCATCCCGTTACCTGTCAAAACGGCTCAAGACTACGTCATAGTTCAGACTAGCGCAAGATACATAGCTGTGAACTTTCAGAAAAATACCTACATTTCGTTTAAAGAAGAAGACCTTCAACAATGTGTCCAATTAAAACTTGACAACTTTATATGCAACAAAAACCTGCCAGTATTCAACTTTCATAACGATAAGACCCCATGCGAGGCAAAACTAATAGGTCATCGCACCACAACTCCATGTGACATAACACACACGTCATGTAAAAACGCCTGGATCGAGTTGCATTCACCGAACACTTGGCTCGTCATTTGTTGCGATACCTGCACATTACGGGTCATATGTGAAGAAGATGTGACGTCACACACAATGACGTCGTCTGGAATAATTACTTTAGAACAAGGCTGCATGCTGCAATCAGAATACCTGACTATTCATTCGCTTAATCAATACAACAGCAAGGTGAAGTTGGATTACGTCATCAACGTGCCTTCGATAACATCGTCGATCAACCGAATTGCAAATTTAACCTACCACAACATACCCAATCAACATTTTTCCGAACACAATTATCAAGATATCGAAGAAATCGACAAGAGACTACTCAACCAACGGAACAAGGAACAAAACTTCCCAACCGTTCTCACTACTCACGATATCCATCAATATGCTATATGTTACTTTCTACTTGCTGCGGCCGTCGTCACTGCCATTCTTTGGGGAGTGGGAAGACGCTATCCCCATATTTGTAACCTGAAGAAAAAGAAACAATGTTCACTGCAATCAGTGAAGCCACACTACGAGGATATTGAACTTCAACCTATACCAGAAGAGAGAAGCCTACCACGAGCTGCAGCTAGGTCAACGAGCAGCCTGGGACAGCACCCGAGCCGTCATCAAGCCGCCAACGACAACGTCACGTTCAATTTAGATTGAATTGAATTTTATTAAGTAATTTTTGTAATGGCTTTTCCTTCTACTTGAAAATTATCTTTTCTTTCCCCTTCTTTTGGGGTTGCCAGTATGTACAGTCTCACCACTGTACATTTTTCCGTTTACGTTGCGACCTACTTTAGGCCGCGCTACACTATGACATCATGAAGTAAATTATATTAGTGCAAACCTAACTCGCAAACGATAAGCATCAACTGAGGGAACAGCCAATAAGTCAAACTATTTTATATCTTAAAAGTAATAAATCATTTTAATAACTATACCTCAACTTCTCCGTTCTCTCAACGCACTCCAACACAACTACAAATGTTTGGGCTAACTGGCTCATACACTAGGGCGACACGTCGTGCACCCAGAAGAGGTACAACATATCATCGCCCAAAGAATCTGGAATTTCCTAGAGGCAACGGGTCTTAACGGTGAAATATAATGATAAAGGGGCTGCCACAATAGATCACCTACTGGTCGAAGCGGCAAACAAAGGCCCATAAACCAACAATAATAATAATCTATTTCAACTTTCCCGCCCAAAAAAAAAACTTAAAATTTTCTTGGACAGGCGAATCTTGATCCCTATGACAGCTGTCATCGCCGTGCCATTGATAATCTCAAAATAATTCTTAAAATAGTGATCTTAAGGCCGGTTTACACGTATTAAGTTGTCAAGTAGTTAACTAAATTTTAAGCGACTTAAACCGTGTACACAATTACTTTAGTCATAAATTACAAGTAAAAATTTATCGTGAAAGTAAACAAATACATTAAAAATTTGTCTATTTTTCGGTTAAGTGGGTGGGCGTCAGTTATAACTTGACACGTTTGGGCAGGCACAATTTAGTTAATATTACTTAAGTAAATAAGTTTAGCAGAGCAGTCGTCTTCAAAGTTCGTATTTCGTAAGTTAGAAGAACTTTTTTGAAATAAAAATGTCGAAGTGGTCGGAAGACACTGTCTTTGGAATATTAGAAACCTTAATTATAGAAATAAGCAAGCAAGCAAAACAATAAGGGATTGCCGATCTAGTGTCGGCCATGGCCATACCTAATTTTGGTATCAAGGAAGCCGAAGCAAAGATCAAAAGTGTCAGATCAACATATTCTCAAGAATTAAAAATTAATCAACAATTATTACACTTGAGTGTCCATCTCGGGCTAACTAAAGAGCTTAACTAATTCGAACGTGTAAACGCTTGCTTAAAATTAAGTCGCGTAAAATTAAGTTGAAAATTAGTTCTATTTGACAACTTCATACGTGTAAACCGGCCTTTAGACTCGACGCGATATTCATGATTTCATTAATTACTGTCTCAAATAACATTACAGTGATTAATTTTCAGCTTCCGAGAAGGCTAGAGTTAAACATGGGTTGGACAACACTGGGTTAGATTGTGTTTTAAGGATGACGATACTGCACAAAGTAAGATGGAGAGTGAGTTCGACATACTATGTAAATGGGTCCATGATGCTAGACTATCTAATAATTATCTAAAAACTAAGTTAATGTATATACATTTACCTTACATTGTAACTAAATGATGCCCAGGATTGTGGCTCAGCACTCTTGCAGTCATGCTTCCTGTAATTGTGATACCCTAGAAGTTGTAACACATCACACTTGCCTTGTGCTTACAATAGACAATAAAAGCCTACAAATTAGAGGTGCCGGTTAATGTACAGCCATGATAATGCACGGCCAAATAATGTACAGCCCAATAATCCGCGTCCATACTGTACGTGGATTATCAGGCTGTACATTATTGGGCCGTGCATTATCACCCTGAGCAAACTTGGTCCGGGGCAATAATTGGAAGCCAATTTTGTCCGGGCTGATAATGCACGACCCAATAATCCGAGTCCACAAAAAGTGGACGCGGATTATCAGGCTGTACATTATTGGGCTGTGCATTATCACCCTGAGCAAACTTGGTCCGGGGCAATAATTGGAAGCCAATTTTGTACGAGGTGATAATGCACGGCTCAATAATCCGAGTCCCTGTGGCTTCGGATTATCAGGCTGTACATTATCCATGCGGACTGAAAATTTCCAGCGAGTCGACGCCACCCCGCTGCGCGGGGTGTCTATTTCTGGTCTGAGGGACACCAGTGAACCCTAACCTAACCGACCTAAGACAGAGATCGCTTATGACAAGCCATTTTTGTCCGCCCTGATAATGCACGACCCAATAATCCGCGTCCACAAAAAGTGGACGCCGATTATCAGGCTGTACATTATTGGGCCGTACATTATCACCTTGAGCAAACTTGGTCCGGGGCAATAATTGGAAGCCACTTTTGTCCGGGCTGATAATGCACGACCCAATAATCCGAGTCCACAAAAAGTGGACGCGGATTATCAGGCTGTACATTATTGGGCCGTGCATTATTGGCTCCCCAAATTAGACTACTAAAAACAATAGTGATGTTAAAACATACCTAAATATAAATATAGACATACTTAATTATCATAAACTAATTAAATACTGCAGAATTATGCAGGAAAGCGAACATCTATAAATTTTAAGTAGGTACACACTGTGCAATAAAGAACTGACGCGGGTTGACCAGATTCGTGACCTTGGCGTTATCATGGACTCAAAAACTTACCTTCGTTCCCCACATAGACAACATATTGGCTAAATCTTTTAAACAAATGGGATTTATATTGCGTGTAGGAAAGCCCTTTAGTAGACTGTCAACTTACAAGGTATTATTTAACAGTTATGTACGTAGTAGATTACAATTTGCTAGCGCTGTTTGGAATCCACTTTATAAAATACACTGTTATAAAATTGAGAAAGTACAAAGAAAGTTTGCGAAGGCAATTGAGTATCGCACTATTCGCACTGGACATAAATACATAGACTACCACTTCCTTGAAAAGCCAAAGTACTACTACGTATTTAAGTTCTCGTCGTGAACGTATTGATGTCTTGATCCTGTACAAAATTATTAATAACAACATGATGCCCCTTCGTTAATACATAAGCTTTCATTTAGAGTACTCCGGCGTTGCGAGCGATCTTGTAGAAAAAAACCCCTCTTTCATATCCCCCGTAGTCGTACTTCTTATGCAAAAAACGGTTTCATTAGAAGAGCGTGCAGGCTTTATGACGAAAAATTTCAGTCGTTACATATTCTCCATGAGACATTTTGTAGCTTCAAACGATTATCTTTACAATGTATTCAACAACTATAATAGAAAAAAAATCATAGGGAAGAGGGGGGACAGTGGATCACGGGGAACAGTGAATAAAACTATCTAGCGCCATCGTTTACGCACACATTCAAACGCCGACGCGTGTTTGTAAACTCGTCTCGACAGGCCCTACACTGCGCCAGTCGCCCGCGACCTCAGGCACAAGGAGGGTGGGTTATCGCTGCCGGTCGAACAAATTGAAAATGTTTGTAGGCAAATTCACGCGTGTTATTGAATGTGTTTTTGTTTTATCTTGTTACTTTATGATTGCAAATTGTGTTGATTGGTGTTTTGAGTGTAATAATATATATTTAATTTTTTTGGTGAATTATTCTTACTGTAACGGTTTATGGGGTACACTGGGCCATCTCCTTGTGGGGAGCAGTGGATATGGGTCCAGTGGTACTATGTAAACCTAGGAAACTGGCTACCTCGCCTAGACTGATTATATTATATTTTTATGATTATTTGTAAACTAGTGAAACTAAAACCTGCCTATATGGCTGCCTGATTGCTGTGATTTTATGTTGTAGGAAGACAATTGTGCCTATATTACAGATTATAATAAGTGATATTAAAATGAACGATAACTTTTTTTTTGATGAGATAAAGTATTGTCTTTAAGTTTTCTATTTGAATTTATATTTTCTATAATAAAACATAACTTTTGTTGATTTATGACGTTATTTAATGTAACTTAATACATATGATCCCGTGTTCCCCCTATGGTCCATAGTTCCCAATGCCCTGATTCAAGGTTCCCCAAGCATGGGGAACAGTGGACCAATTCCCATTTTTTTTTAAAGTGACTCTGTGGCCTAAAGTTCCATTTGTGTGCCTTCTATAGTGCATTTTATTTATGCCCTAATAACCCCTTATTAATATGAGGACAAGAAAACTGACATAAAGTGTGTATCTACTGGGCTATGTGCCTCAAAACAAAAACTGATCCACTGTCCCCCCTCTTCCCCTAACTATAAATTTTCTGGCAATGTTTGTATTATTAACGATGCATCTCAATAACTCAAACCTTTTAATCTTCTAACGTAAATACTTCTCCTACTCGCCGTTCCAGGCGCTCCAAGAGACCCAACGGCCGCTATTTAAACTTCGCGGCATAGAAGCCCTTAAGGTTGACATTCGTGCAGCGCCCGCCCAAATGTCGCGCGCTGCCGCCTTCCGCCAATCAGTCTATCGGTGAGCTAGGTACCGACGCGCATCACCTATGATTATAACATTGTTTTAAACCTAATAGTTACTTGTTTATACATAATACTGAGCCTAATATAGCCGGGGCTAATTAGTTTCTGTGTGTAGAGTTACTGATAATAACTTAATATAGTGTTTTTGTTGTGTTTTAACCTAGCCAGTGCCATTTTGTATTAAGACATACTAATAAACTTTGTTTCCCAATCCGCGTCGATTTATTATTTACATACACAATAAATGGCGTCCCAAGTGCGGGCAGAATGCCTAAGTGTCTAAGTGAAGAAGTATTAGTGTTTAAAAGTGAAAACGGATATAGTTATTAGTGATAATGTCGCGTAATACACGGCAGAGAGTGAACGACCTCGATGTTCGTGATGAAGATGAGAACATCTCAATGTCTCAATCAAATTTCGCCTTTTTATTGGAGACAATACAGCAGTCGCAATCGCAAATGTGTGACCGTGTCTTCGAACGGTTGGAGCAGTTGACGACAAGGTCGTCTTCCCCCGCCCGGCGGCCCAGCGCGTCGCCGAGCTCCTCAGCGGGCGAGGCTCCACCGCCGGCCGGCACCTTCGCGACCTGTACATCTCGCTACGCGGGTCACTCCGATAACATTGATGCATTTATAGACGCGATTGAATCATTTAAAGAAGCCGCTAACGTCTCAGACGAAATCGCTCTGAAAGGTATGTCGATGTTACTCACCAATGAAGCCGCGACTTGGTGGCAAAGTGTGCGCGCCGAGGTCACGACATGGCACGAAGCGCTTACATACCTACGCGACGCTTATGGCGAGCGCCGCTCAGAGTCTACTATATATAGGGAATTATTCAGTTCGGAACAGGGTGCCGATGAACGGACCGATATATTCGTCGCTAGAAGCCGCGCCCTGCTAGCCCGTCTACCGCCGAGTGATTTATCCATAAAAGCACAGTTGGATATGATATATAGTTTGCTTAATTTCAAAGTAACCAAGGTATTAAGGCGAGAAGAGTTCTCCTCATTTAAAGAATTGCTAACAAAAGCCCATAAAATTGAAGATTCCGTCAGTGCCCGTAACGCTAAAAAGCAAAGCGCATCCCAGTCATCACCGAGCGTTCCAGAATTCGCGAAAACATCCTCACGCAACGCCCCGTTTTCACGCGAGCGAGCGCCGCCCATTTACGCCAGTACGCCGAGCACCTCAACGCCGCCGCCGCAACCGCCGCCGCCACCGCCGCCGCTGCCATCGCTTGCGCAATATCAGCGCAGCGCATCGAGTGTACGTTTGACGCCGCCGCCGGGCGCGCCGTTCGCACAGGCCACGCGCGGCCCACCGACACCTGCGCCGATTGCCGCGCCGAGTCGAGCGCGCTCGTTCTGCGTATACTGTAAGAACTACGGACACGATCGTGACCAGTGTCGTAAGTTGGCGGACAGGGGTGAGTCAAACTTGCTTACTAATCCAGTGTCGTGTTACAAGTGTAGTGCCAAAAACGTTACGCGCGATAATTGTTCGAAGTGTAATGCGGAACAATGCTTTTATAGTTTTAATAACGTAACTGCCGATGACGAGATGAATACTGACTATGTAGAAAACGATGTTTGTTCGTGAATTATTGTGTTTTAATAAAACGACTATGCGACATTGTTGAAGCCATCTTTTATTTCCCTGCCCCCCACAGACAACATAGACTCCATCACCCGTAACATTCCTCTCCTTTTTAACAAGATTCAATTAATCTTAATGGTGGTTTAACAGTACGACCAGATCTAGTTGTATACAAAGAGTTATGTGGAGTTTCAATAGTGTGACTACTACTACTATTTTGGATATCATCCTGTTCCGCGTCATAGAACGACTCACACTCACCAAACTCGTCCACATCATTACTATAATCAACACTATTCAGTAATTGTTGGCGGCTAATACACAAATGTTGTCTGTTCCTTCTATACTGATGACCGCACTCATCTTCCACAATATATGAGCGGGGCGACTTATCTTTGTCTACAATTATACCTTTTTTCCAACATTCATCTGAAATCTTTTTCTTGAACAATATGTCTTGACCTACCTCTAGTTCATTAAGCGGTTTAGCTGTCTTGTTATAATGATATTTTACCTTTTCTTGCATTTTTTTATCTAACATAGAATTCCTAGTATAGATTTTCGGTTTTAAGTAATTTGCAGACACAGGACAGCGCTCATTAAGATTTCTATTGAACAAAAGGTTAGCTGGAGACGGACTATTTTCCTTGGGACTATTTCTGAAATTCAACAAAGCTACATGAGGATCTGTATTATCCTGCTTACATTTTTTAAGTAACGACTTAACAATTTTAACTGTAGACTCTGCAAGCCCATTCGATTTTGGATAGTTTGGGGAAGACGTAGTGTGTTTGAAGCCATATGTATCTGCAAATTCTTTAAATTCTTTTGAAGAATATTGTGGGCCATTATCACTCACTATTTCTAAGGGATATCCATGTCTAGCTATCATTGATTTGATATGATTAATGATTGTTCTCGAAGACAAATTATTTAATTGAACAACTTCAAAAAATTTACTGTAATAGTCTACAACTATTAAATAATATTGCCTATTTAATTCAAAAATATCAGAACCTAATTTTAACCATGGAAATTTAGGTACATCATGAAATTGTATAGGTCCTTTCGAATTATTCTTTCTAAACAATGCACATATTTGACAATTGTCGCAAACCTGTTTAATTTGTCCTGTCATTCCAGGCCAAAACATGATATTTTTAGCTCTTCTGAGGCATTTATTAAGACCTAAATGACCCTCATGTATTAATTCTAACATCATTTTTTGCAACGATATTGGTATGACAACCAGATTATTCTTTAAGACTATTTGATCTACCATAGTCAACTCATTGCGGAAATTCCAGAAAACCTTCACCAGTTCATTCGTTTGTTCCTTATGACTTGGCCAACCATTATGAATATAATTTTTTAAACATGAAAGTACAGGATCTTCATTGCTTTTCATAGCTATGAGTTGACGTTTGCTACTGGAAATAGGTAATGAATCAAGCATAACTTCGACATGACAGACAATTTCCTTGTTAAATTCTTCATCAAATTGATTTGTTTCATCATTTCTACCAGGTAAGAAAGAGCGACTTAAAAAATCTGAAATGTACATATATTTCCCTGGTACATATTTAACGATTATGTCATATCCTTGTATTTTAAGCATCATTCGTTGAAGTCTCACAGGAACTAGAGACAGAGGTTTTATAAATAATATTTCTAAAGCTGAATGATCTGTCTCAACTAAAACCCGTTTTCCTAAGATATATTTATGAAATTTAACACACCCGAACACAATAGCAAACATTTCTCGTTCCACTTGGTCATAGCCTTTTTGACATTCAGTAAGTGCTTTAGATGCATAAGCAACAGGTTGCCTGTCTTGCAAAAGACATGCCCCTACTCCTTCGGAGCTACTGTCTACAGATACGACTATATCTTTGTTGCTGTCAAATAATTTAAGTGTGGGTGCGTTAATCAGTGCCTCTTTAAGCTTTTGGAATGCTGTTTCATGAGAAGGAAGCCACTGAAATATTATATCTTTCCTAAGAAGCTCGCGTAATGAAGTAGTTATGCTAGAATAATTCTCAATAAACTTTGACAGATAATTAGTCATTCCTAAAAATCGTTCCAATTACTTCTTATCACAAATTTGCTTCAGTTCTGAAATAGCCGTTACTGTCTTTGAATCAGGTATCACTCCTTTATCGCTTACAATCATGCCAAGAAATGAAATCTCATTTTTTAATACTTGAGACTTCTCCCTGTTGAATTTAACATAACATTCCTGTGCTCTTTTTAAAACTTTAAGTAGAACATTATTGTGCTCTTCCACAGTATTGGCATAAATTATCAAATCATCAACATAAAATTGAACATTTTCTATATCACCAAATGCTTCCTCCATGCGTTCTTGGAATGCTTCTGTTGACAGAGAGTCCAAATGGTAGCCTTCTATAAGAATAGTTGCCAAAAGGTGTTGAAAATGTGCATAGCTTTGAACTCTCGGCATCAAGTTGCACTGTCCAGAATCCGCTACTACAGTCAAATTTGGTGAAATACTTAGAACCCGATAGTTTATCCAATATATCCTCTACTGTTGGCAATTGTTTATGTTTTCGCACAATAACTTTATTTAAGTAACGAGGGTCAATACATACCCGAATTTTATTATTTTTCTTTTTAGTTACCACAACAGAGTTAACCCACTCCACCGGATCCTCATTTTTTATGATAATTTGCAGTCTCTCCATATTGTCCAATTCATTCCTAAGGCTATCTATTAGGGCTAAAGGGACCCGACGAGGTGGATCGGCTCTGGGAATGGCAGATTCCTGTAACACAATTTTATAAGGTTTCTTAAAACACCCAATACCATCAAATAAGTCACTATACTGTGACATGATCCTATTTGTCTCTAAATTGCCTAGTACCTGTATCATACTGACCATATTTCTAGTAACCAATTTGAGTTTTATACAAGATGGTAAGCCTAAAATAGTCATACACTCTGAGCTGACAATAACAAACTCAATATTGTCACATTTCCCATTCTTAAGGTAAATTTTAATATTACACGTGCCCTTAACTGGAATGCATTTATCATCAAGTGTCACTATTTTAATGCGCTTATTGAGAATGAACTTATCATTCAACTTGAGCATTTTAAAGGTAGAATAAGACATGCAGTTTACTTGTGCACCCGTATCCAGCTTCGCATTTATGCTCTGATTGTTGATAATTAAATTTTCAATCCACTCACACTCAAGCTTGACGGATCCAACAAAGAAGGTCTCCTCGCTGTCCTGTTCTGTTTGTTGTTCTTTCTTTATTGCAGCAACTTGCTTGTTCCTACAGACTTTACTATAATGGTTCTTAATGCCACACTTCTGGCATTTAGCGCCCATAGCTGGACATTGGTGTGAACGATCCCAATTATTTCCACACCGAAAGCACTTTCTAGTCTTGGTCTTGGTACTAACATGTAGCACTGCAGGTGTATCTGAAGTAGTTAGCTCTGTCACCTGCTTCAGTGACAATTCCGCGGCCTTGCAAATTGTTGTTGCCTTTTGTAGTGTTAAATCTTCAGTACGAAGTAGTCTTTCCTTCAATGTGATGTTATTTAATCCAATCAATATGAAATCCCGTATCAATTCGTCTCTCATATCTTTAAAGTCGCATGATGCGCTTTTGTTTCGTAAATCTGTCAAAAAATCATCAAAACTCTCTGATGGACCCTGGACTCGCGTAAAAAACTTATGTCGTTGCATAGTAATGTTCATTCTGGGAATGAAGTATGCATCAAATCTCTTGACTACATCCTCGAAGTCCTGCTTCTCATCGTGGCTCAGGCCAAATGAGTTGTATATCTCTACTCCTTTGTCTCCCATACTGTGGAGAAGGAGAGCCACTTTCCTCTCGTCCGATGAGTCTTGTAAATCCTCGGCGAGGAGAAAAATTTTGAATTTCTGTAGCCACAATTTCCAGTTTGCTTCCATGTCGTCAGCAAACACAAGAGGCTGTATGAACGCCATCGTCGACGTCCGCGCCTTTGTCGTTAAAGGTTCTGTAGATTTTTCACCCATCGTGAATATTTAACTGAATATACACAATTATCACAATTTTATACTTCTGACACCATGTTCGTGAATTATTGTGTTTTAATAAAACGACTATGCGACATTGTTGAAGCCATCTTTTATTTCCCTGCCCCCCACAGACAACATAGACTCCATCACCCGTAACAGTTTACACTGTAACAGCTGATGAAAATATTTCTAGTGTACCCGTTGCACCATTGTGTAATAATAATAAAAATAATTTTATAACGGAAATGGATTTGTTAAATGTGTTTGAAAAAGAAATTTACTCGTGTATACTGATGTCGAATCTAATGCAAATAATAATAATAATGTCGAACGTAAAGTTCCCTCCTCGCGCGCCGGTACCAGCTCTGAATGCGTGTTACGTCGGGTAAATCGACCTATTTTTGACATACAAATTCTGGGTTCGCGTGGCACGGCGCTTATTGATACGGGAGCGAAACATTGTATTGCGGGTTATACTCTGTACATGCTTTTTCTTCGCAAGGGTCACTCTCTCCAACCGGCACGCAAACTTATTAAGCTCGCCGACGGTCACCCGCGTGAAGTCGATGTTCTTACTACCACCTTAGAAATGAGTCTAGAGGGTAAGAATATTCGAGCCCCGTTCATAATACTTCCAGAGGCCAGCGGGAATGAAACACTCCTAGGTATTGACTTTTTAGTGACTGCAGGGTTTTCCATCGATTTCTCCCGCGGGTTATGGCGTTTTTCAGACGACAGTCAGCATCGTGAGTTTCAACTTCGTTTCGAACGTGACGTCTCTCAGAACCTAACCTGCGCCGCAGCTGATGTTCTGCGAGTTGACGAAGGCTCTCAGCTTATACCATCTGACCGAGACATGCTGGCGCGTGTCTTGTCAGACAATGCGGACATTTTCCAGCCAGGGGGAGCACCAACACCCTATGCTGAGCACCGTATTGACACAGGTGACCATTTACCTATATCTGTGCCTCCGTATCGTTTGACTCCTGCCAAGAAGGAACTGATGCGCCAAGAAATCGACAAAATGCTCAAAGAAGACGTCATAGAAGAGTGTGAATCGGCTTGGGGCTCTCCGGCACTCCTGGTACCAAAACCAAATGGTAGCATCCGTTTCTGCGTAGATTACCGGCACCTTAATGCTGTGACTAAAACGGACAACTACCCTATGCCGCTGATAGACGAATTGCTCCAATCAACGAAGAGGAATTGCTTCATGAGCACCTTAGACCTTAGGTCGGGATATTGGCAAGTGGGAGTGCATGAGCAGGACCGAGACAAAACTTCGTTCGTGATCGTGAGTCCATTTGGTACATACCGCTTTAAGCGCATGCCTTTTGGGTTAAAAAACGCTCCTGCGACTTTCCAGCGTCTGATAGACCAGCTACGCACGTGTTCGTCCCTGTCGAACGTGACACTTCTCGCGTACCTTGATGACCTCTTGATAATCTCTGAAGGTTTCAAACAGCATCTAAATGACCTTCAGGCCGTGTTCAGCCGTCTTCGAGAGTTTAACCTCTGCGCCAATCGTGAGAAATGTGTTTTTGCAAGGGAAAGTGTCAAGTACCTAGGGCACATAATAACTCAGCAGGGCGTCTCGACAGATCAGGCCAAGGTCCAGGCTGTATTGGAGATGAAGGAGCCAAACAACCTCAAACATCTGCGTACATTTCTACAGACCTGCTCCTGGTTCCGAAAATTTATACCCAACTTCTCGAAGGTATCAGAACCATTAACCAAGCTGACGAGAAAAGACCAAAACTGGACTTGGGGTCCCAATCAAGCAGTGGCATTCAAAGAACTGAAGCACCTACTAACCACCGCCCCTATCTTAATTCAAGCAGACTTCTCACGTCCGTTCGTTTTACGTACTGACGCTAGCAGTTACGCTCTCGGTGCGGTACTCCTGCAGGGGGAGGGTAAAGACGAGCAGCCTATTGAATATGCCAGCCGCTTGTTGAACTCCGCCGAACGGCATTATTCTACTACCGAGAGGAAAGCCCTTGCGGTGATATGGGCCGTTGAGCGATTCAGGTGTTATTTAGATGGGCATCCCGTTATAATCGGCAGTGATCATCAACCACTTCGTTGGCTTTTGACCCTGAAATCCCCAACCGGACGCTGAGTAAGGTGGGCGCTAAAACTGCAATCATTTGATATACAGTTTCAGTACACTTCCGGGAAGGTTAACGTGGTAGCTGACACTCTGAGTAGACCAAACTGCTCCGAGGATTCTCGTGAAGACTGCGGCATCTGCACGGTAGTGGTAGACCTGCCAACAAAGGATCCTGTAGAGTTGCGAAAAGAACAACTCGCCGACCCCGAAGTGGAGAAGATTGTCACGGAAGTTGAAGGTGCAGACGAGGTGGCAGCTCGACGGTGGACGGAGCGTGGATACTTGATGGAGCAGGAAGTACTATATCGCTATAATCCCGATTCAGTCAGTGAGACTCCACAGCTTGTTATTCCCATCAGTCTCAGAGCAGAGATCCCGAAAGACTGCCATAACTCCCCGATAGCAGGACATCCTGGAATTGATCGCACGTACTATAAAGTTGCTCAGCTGTACTACTTTCCAGGGATGAGGAGAGTTATAACAGAATATGTCAAAAGTTGCATCGATTGTCAACGATATAAATCTACAAACGAGAAACCACCAGGCCTTCTCCAGACACCCGTTCTTAACCAACGTAACGAGGTAATCGCCATAGATTTGTTTGGACCGTTACCTGAAGGCGAACGTGGTGAACGATGGATCCTACTGCTGGAGGATACAGCTACCCGCTGGGTGGAACTATATGCTCTCCAGGAAGCTACCGCAGAAGTATGTGCTCGTACCCTTATCGAAGAGTACTTCCTTAGATACGGCTTCCCGCGTCGAGTAGTATCGGACAACGGCGTACAGTTTGTTGGAGCTGTTATGCAGCAATGCATGTTTATTCTGGGAATCAAACAGAGTCTGATCCCACTGTACCATCCTGAGGCAAATCCCGCCGAACGAAAAACCAGGAATTTAAAGACTCAGCTCGGCCAACTGGTAGAGAATGAGCACACCTCCTGGCCAACCAAGTTAGCAGTCATCAGATTTGCAATGAACAGCGCCGTTTGCCGCACGACTGGTGTAACTCCAGCTTATCTAATGTATGCACGAGAGATGCGGTCACCCACTGAGCTTCGCCATGATTTGCGAGCAATATTAGATAAAGAGAACTTCGTGCCACAAATCACTCCTTACCTCCGCTCGTTCATCAGTTCCTTATCTGCTGTGCGGGAACGTGTTGAGACACAGCAGGACAAGTCCAAGGACACGGCTGACCAATCTCGCCGTCCAGCTCCCGTGTATGATGTCGGCCATCAGGTGTTGCTCAAGTCGCATGTTTTGAGTAATGCTAAGAAAGGTATAAGTGCTAAGTTCGTACCTAAGCGCGATGGTCCGTACATAATAACGAAGAAGGTTAGATTAGATTAGATTAGATTAGATTATTTATTTCATGATAAAAAATTACATTACAGATTTGCATATATGTTAGTCCCACTACTTTTATTATTGCTCCCGTAACGAAGCCTGACGAGACGTTAGGGAAGTACCACGTTCAGGATTTGACACCATACATTAATACAAACTCGGAGCCTGACACCGTGCCGGCTCCTGTTATACCGAAGCGACGTCGTGGACGACCGAAGGAGAAGCAAAACAAGCTAGTCCAGGAACGAGGGCGTTCTCCTACACTAGAGGGGGAGTATAACGTAAATACTTCTCCTACTTGCCGTTCCAGGCGCGCCAAGAGACCCAACGGCCGCTATTTAAACTTCGCGGCATAGAAGCCCTTAAGGTTGACATTCGTGCAGCGCCCGCCCAAATGTCGCGCGCTGCCGCCTTCCGCCAAGCTAGGTACCGACGCGCATCACCTATGATTTGTTTATACATAAAACTGAGCCTATGGCCGGGGCTAATTAGTTTCTGTGTGTAGAGTTACTGATAATAACTTAATATAGTGTTTTTGTTGTGTTTTAACCTAGCCAGTGCCATTTTGTATTAAGACATACTAATAAACTTTGTTTCCCAATCCGCGTCGATTTATTATTAACATACACAATACTTCTTAATTTTTAACTAATCTTAAATAATTAAGATTTTACTATGGACCTAACAAATTTAGTGCTTTTGTCCAGCGTGTCCACATTATCACCGAAACTGCCCTAAGTATATATTTCTAATGACGTGTTGCAAACATTAGTTACCTATGTACAAAATTTCACTGCAGCAACTTTGTTTTCTAATATTTCAGCGCAATTGCACGAGCTCACAGAAGATTTGTAGCCGGTCACGCTAATGGGATTACCCTGATACGTTGATGGAGGTGGAAGAGTCACTGCCCTTTGGATTTTGAGTCCCTGGTACTTTTCATTATTGTAATTTAATGCGACACATATAAGCCGTGTGTGTTTTGCTGTTACTTAGTGTTTTTTAGGGTTCCGCACCTCAAAAGGAAAAAAAGCGGCCAAGTGCGTGTCGGGCCACGCGCAGGGTAGGGTTCCGTAGTTGCCGGTCTGTCACAGAATGCGGACTTAAAAGGGGCTTTTGTGGTTTTTATTATAGCTTACCCTCGTAAATAATCGTAAATATTATTATTTTTATAACACACCAATGTATAGGGTCGTTTCGCCGGTCACGCGACCACCTGAAGGACAAGGTTTCTTTTGTTGAAGATAACGTGCCGTGAAAAAGCAACTCTACCATCCACGGTAAAAGGTTCAAATTCCAATGACAATGTATATGCATATGCACCCGAAATTAAGTGCATTTCTTACCAGTTAACTAGTTATGTCTACTACTGGTTAACTAGTTATGTCTACTTAATTGTGATAGTTATTCTTTTAAATTCATTATATGTACTAATTAACTATATGTATTATATGCCACGAATTTTTTCACGTCCCCAGTAGTAGCCATTTAGCCGGCAGGGGGGGGGGGGACACACACATGACTCGAACAAAAATTAGGGCTTTAAATCCCATTATCTCGCAAACGCATAACTGAGTTGAAAAAAAGTTTACGAAAACCCATAAGGTAACGGCGTTTATTACCGTGGTACGTGAGGTAGTTATCAAATTATTATAAAAAATGAAGGGTATGAAAGCTCCTCAACGTCCTAGTTTTTTTTTATTGGAGAGTGTTTATTGAACTTTCAGAATAGTAACTTTTTGAACCAATTTTAAGTTATAATATTTGATAAAATAATTATTGAAACCACGAAAGGAGAATCTTTTATTACCGTGGTAATGGATGGTATGTGATTCTATTACCGCGAATTAAGCTTTTATTACCAAGGGTATAAAAAGCAGCATCTTTCTACCATCGGTAATAGTAACCTGATACACAATTCGGCACCCAATATCGAGGGTTAAAATAATATTCGTGACTTTGGTTCCGTACTATATAAAAATAAATAAAAAATGAAAAGTAAATCAAAAAAATTACGTCCACTGGTTATAAGAATAACTACTAGGTACTTGCATACATAGCAGGTAAGCCTACCTTTTATTAAATCACTGTTACGTTACATGAAGTGTTGATTCGGTATTTTGTATTCAAAAAATAAATAAATAAAGAACTCGAAAATACACTACACAGGGTATTATAAAAAACCAAGTAAGTACAATACTGAGCATTCTAATAGGCTAAACAGTTCCGGGTTCCAAATATTTTAAGACTTTATTTAATTTATAAATTTTGCTCGGTTATTTCCGTCCACCAAACATCTTTAAATTTTATCAAATGAAACTGTACGAACGGAACCCTAGATGTGATTTATTTTAAGAGAAGACTAAAATGTTATTCGGTAATAGATACTTCTTTGTAACCTATTACCGACCCAAACAAATAAAGAATGGGTCGGTAAAAGATTACCATAGTTACTATTACCGAGTGTTATGGGATCTTACCATCGGTAATAGACTTAATTTGGATTTTTTTAAAATCTAATTCCGATCCATAAAAACTTTAGGATACAATTGTATTTTCATTACAAATCAAACATACACATTACAAGCTTGGTATAAAACCATAATCACATAACTGGTACGTAAATATAGTTAATGATTACAATATTTAAACGACATGACAAAATAAAGGTTTCCATAGAAACTGCAGATTCAGTACTAAAGTTTTGGTTAAAAATTAAGGGTTTGTTGAATACTTTCCATATCACGGAAATGGTTCTTTAATAGCGTCAATAGGTCAAGATTCGAATAACTGTAAGAAATTTTACAATCGATGACATATTAAAAAGATAAAGCACAAAGAAGCAAATCGCCGACTTAACTATTACCGTGGTATGCCACGGTATTAGTTTACCCTACTAAAAATGGCATCTATCACCGCTGAATTTTATATTTCATTTTAAATGCATTTCCAGGCCAAAAAATATATTATGAGTACCCACAAGTCGTGCCGAAAACTATAAATAACCATTTAAAATCCATAGCATTAGTTTAATTGTCATACATATTACGTGAAATAGTAAATAAGATTCGGGTATACTTACCAGTGACGCCACGCGTTTGTATGACACAACCTCTTCCTACGCCGTCGTCGCGGAAACTGACGAACTGCGAGCTTGTTATTTAATTCACACACATTTGCGTAAACAGGCCCGTTAGTCAACTAAATAAGGCTTCATTTGTGTAAAGAATGTTTTATTGTAAATCGAACGGTTTGCCTTCAAAATGCGTATTTTGAAATGCCGCGGTAATGGTAGCCGAAATTGATACCCCCGGTAATAGGCGCCGTTACCTTAATATTTTTGAACAAGCTATCCAACGATACCCGACACTATATGATTAACGAGAAAAAAAATCTGTGACCAATTTACATGTAGGGGAGGTACCATAATTTTTTTTTTTTTAGGGTACCTCCCCCTACATGTAAATTACACGAAGATTTTTAATAAAAATTAGAACTGGACTTTCTGGAATCAGCACAGCAACTAGCATTAAATATTTATATTTTCTCAAAAACGCTTTGTAATGTTGCCGTAACATCGCTAAAAAACAACAGTAAGTGGAACATACCGAAAACTTATTAGGAGGTTCCAGTAAAACGCAAGATTTTAACTTGGAATCAATATTTGTTCAGTAAGTAAGTACCTATGTAATTCCTATTACGTATCATGCGTTACTGACCTATATAAAAAGTAAGGATGTGAGGGCAATAAGGTTGTATATGAATTTAAAAAGATAATTAATGAACTTGAACGCTATTTTATTTCAAACTAGCTTCCCGGCCCGGCTTCGCACGGATTACCTGTTTTCCCGTAGGAATGAAGCATTTCCCGCGGTAAAAAGTAGGTAGCCTATCTTCATCAGGGATAATGTCGGCTTCTAATGGTAAAATAATTTTTCAAATCGGTCCAGTAGTTTCGGAGCCTATTCAATACAAATACACAAACTAACAATCAAATCTTTCCTCTTTATAATCGTAGTGAATAAGTGTGTAAGGAGATGGGTGACAGCTGTCAAACTGTCAATACTTATAAATAATCGCTGCCCAAATTATCTTAATATACTTACATGGATTACATTGTACACTGCGGAATGTGTGGAACTCGCGAAGAACATAAACTCATCGAAGTGCACCAGTGTTTTTTCCACCGAAAACCGTGAGTTGTACGAATTAAGGATAGATTAGTTTCCGCGCATCGCAATATACAATTCACGCACACATACATAAGCGAAATAACGATCTTCAAAATTTTGAAAGCGATTAACATCTACCGCAACATCAGCTGATAAAACCACTGAGTAAATGTCATAATATTAATTTGACAGTTGTGACATACGCCAGAAAAGCTGCGTTCAAACTCGCATGCTAAAATTGTCTGTGGGTACGTTCCAAAGAGAGTGATTATCTGCCCACTTATTTATATACTTTGAAATAAACACCTAATACGAGAACAATAATTATTGGTTTAATATACCGTAAGTGCTGCCCTTTATCAATACAATGAATTGCCAGGCATGCAGGAAAAAAATTGAAAGGGGAGAGCTACTCGCCTGTACACTCTGTAAGGGTCTGTACCATTATCGTTGTCTAAATATAACCACCGCACAATTTAGGGAACTTTTCCGGCATCCCCAGCAAGCTTGTATCACAAGCATTCACAGAGCCACCAAGCCACAGAGCGTGAGGACCAGACCCAGAACCTGCAGATTACAGACATGTCCATCGTTGACGAATCCGATGTTACAAATATGTTAGGAGATACAAAAATAATACCAGCGCCATCAGACCCACAAAAACAACACGGTGAAGACTCGCAGGCACAAATAGATGCATCTTCTGATATTATTACCTTCGACAGATTTAGCCATTTAATAAAAACAGAATTTGAAGTTATGAAAATAGAGCTAACAAAATCAATTACAGAAAATATCACGAATACAATAATGAGAGAGCTTAACTCAAGGATGACCAACTTAAAATCGGAAGTCGCTCACAACACAGCAATATTGACAGAAGCACAAACAGGTATAAAGGGAAAAATTAATGACATAAATGACACAATACATATGCTCCAATCAGAAAATAAAAAGCTAAGACAAGAATTAGAAGGAATCTGTAAAAGAATTGAAAGTCAACCAACCAAGGTCGCAGATACTCGCGACCACAATCACCACAACAAAAACTCTTTAGTCTTGTATGGATTAAACGAACTAAGAGGAGAAAATGAATATATCCTGATAAAAAGAATCAGTCACATATTTTATGACATTCTCGGAATAGATATCGACGGATATATCGACAGCACAATAAGAATAGGTAAACGTGGAAATCGAAGACCAATTGTAATTGAGTTCATAAACAAGAGAATGACCAACTATATCCTGCACCACAACTTTAGCCTTAGGAATGCTGGCTTGGCAGTTGCAAAATTCATGGACCAAGAAGAACTCAAAAGAAGATACATCCTGAGAGAGACTCTGCAAGATGCCCGTACAAAAGGTTTACGTCCAATTGTAAAGAAAGATAAGGTGTATGTAAATGGTAACCAGTACATACTTCCATCAAACACACACCTTTATCAAGATCAACCAAAAATGAAGGAGTCAAAATGCGATGATCATCGTCATTCCCACAACAATAATTCGCAAAATGAAAACACCGAAACAGCGATCATGCCATCGGGGAGCCACGAAAATGAACATTCTTCAAACCAGCCTTCAGACACATCAGAAAACAAAACCAAACAGCCCTTTCGTTCGCAATAGTTTATCAATTTTGTTCCAAAATATCAGAAGCGTCAAAAACAAACTGTACTTAATTGAAGCGCTAACTGAAGATCTTAATTTACCTATAATTTGTCTCTGTGAAACTTGGATCACACAAGCCAAACGCGACCCTACTTAGCTTAGAAGGATATAACGTCGCAAGTTTATTTTGCAGGACAGACTATGAAGGTGGAGGAGTCTGTATACTGGTAAAAGAGGATATCGAATATACTGCCTGTAATGATATTAATAAATTAGCGATACAATACATAATGGAAATATGTGCAGTAAAAAATAACCAATTGAATTTAGTATTAATAATGTTATATTGGCCTAATAGCCATCGAGAAATAGGATTATTTTATGTGCAACTAGAAAATGTCTTAAAATTAATAACCACTAAGTATTGTAAAAATGATGAAATCATAGTGGGAGACCTAAATGTAAACTTTTTACTTCATAGTAATCAAACTAAAACTATGACCGAGTTGTTTAAATCATATAATTTCGTACAAAATGTCAAAGAGCCTACCAGAATTACTTCCACAAGTTCAACTTGCTTAGACGTTATCTTCACAAACGGTCCTAGGTCGGACTTAATAATTCATGTAGAAGAATATGGTCTATCAGATCATAAAGGTATCGTAATAACTTTGCCAGTATCAAGCCCAAATGCAACTCAAAGCTATTTAACTACAAAAATAAGAATATTTAATCATAAGAATATGTCTTTGTTTAAAGCACAGTTACAATTAATCGATTGGAACAAAGTTATTATGCCGCAAGCGGATGTCAACCAAAATTATAACTCATTCCATACCCAAATTGAAAAACTCCTGGATCAATGTATTCCTAAAAAGAAAACAAGGATAAAAGATAAAAAAGGAAAACACTGGCTAAGTGCGGGTATAAAGACGTCATGTAAAAATAAGCGATTATTAAAATTGCTAACTCTACAAAATGACAGTCCAGTTTTGAAGAAATATTACAAATATTATGAAAATACCTTAAAGAAAACAGTCAAGACCTCAAAAAGAATACAATATGTAAAACGGATGAATGCATCTAAAAACCTTACAAAAACCATGTGGCAAGTCATAAAAGAGCACACAAATAAAACAAGTATTAAAGAGATTAATAATATCAAGTTAAAAGTCAACGATTACATTTTAGAACAGCCAGACTTAGTTGCGAATACCCTGAACAATCTATTTGTCACATTAGGATCTGAGGAAACAATCGATTCTCCTAAAGGCCGCCCAGTTATTGAACCCACTATTAATACCATGTGTTTAAGTCCAGTGGATAAAAAAGAAATTAGTAAAATCATAAGAGACTTAAAAAACAAATCTAGTTTCGCTTTTGACGAATTCCCTCTGACACTTGCTAAGCAGTGTAATGATGAACTGGCGGCACCTCTCACTTTGTTGATAAACCAATCATTCGCTGAGGCAACCTTTCCGGATTTACTAAAGACCGCAATTATAAAGCCGGTACCAAAAACTAAAGGGGCAAGTGATCCAAATGATTTTCAACCTATTGCATTGTTGTCCACGTTCTCGAAGATTTTTGAAACGGCAATGGCAAAACGCCGTAATTCCTTTTGCGATAAACATGCCATATATAACGATAGTCAATACGGTTTTCGTAAGCTAAGATCAACGATATCAGCACTCTATAGATTTACAAATGAAATTCTAAATATAATAGATTCTAAAAAGCACGCAATAGCCATGATGCTTGATATGAGCAAGGCATATGACCGTGTATTACATAGAGTACTCTTAGACAAATTATACGGAATAGGAGTGAGAGGAATAACTCATCGGTGGTTTAAGTACTACCTTGAAAAGCGTCAGCAATTTGTAGAAATAGATCATTATAATTCCACCCAAAAATGTTTGAATACTTGTAGGTCACAAACATCCCTTGTAAAATACTCAATTCCTCAGGGCAGCACCTTGGGGTGTATCCTATTCTTACTTTACATTAATGACTTGCCAAAGATTCTAGATAATAACTGTAAACTCTACGCCGACAACATTACCGTAGTTTTACAATGTGATGACAATGAACACTTTAAACAGCAATTAAATATCACTATGGAGAAAATTATACATTGGCTGAATGACCACAATTTAAAGCGTAATGTGTTTAAAACCAAACTCATACAAATCAAACCGCGACAAAAAAATCCGATCAACACTGATTTCTCTTACGGAAATGAGAAGTTAGTGACAGTCAACTCCTGTGCATTACTAGGGATTGAGGTAGACTCGGAACTAAACTGGAAGAAGCATGTTGCAAAAATCTCGGGAAAATTGTCGCAATTTACCTACGCACTTTATCAATTAAAGAGCTGTACGAATTTAAAAACTGCAATCAGCGCGTATTATGCTTACGGGCACGCCCGGTTAAATTATGGCATTATCCTGTGGGGAAACAGTACACATGTCAGTAACCTGTTTATTCTTCAGAAAAAGTGCATTCGAATCTTGGTGAACATAAAACAAACAGAGAGTTGCAGATGTCATTTTACTCATCTAAAAATATTAACGCTAACTTCAATGTACATCTATGAAATTTGTAAATTCGTAAGGAATAACAAAACGATACTGGAACAAAATAGGGATAACTGCAGCACGGCGTATCATAATCTGAGAAGTAGAAATAAACTAACGAACTCATTGAGCAAAATGCAAATTGTCAGAGCCGGTACGCATCATATGGCCGTAAACATTTATAATGGAGTTCCCCTCCCTAGGAAAATAGAGAAATTCACAATGTTCTGTAAAATGTTAAAAGATTTCTTAATTAAGAATAGCTACTATAATTTAAAAGAATTTTTTGACATAAAATAGGTGTTAGTATAATATAATCTGACATATAAATCTAATATAATAATGTGTATAAATTTGGTAATATAATTGAAAGAAATGTTAATATTATTAATTAGAACACTATCTATTCTAAATATATAAAAGAAGAAACTGACTGACTGACTGACTGACTGACTGACTGACTGACTGACTGACATATCAACGCACAGCCCAAACCGCTGGGTCTAGAGATTCCAAATTTGGCACGTAGGTTCCTTATAAGGTGTAGGGGAGCACTAAGAAAGGATTTTTCAAAATTCACCCTCTAAAGGGGTGAAATGGGGGTCCAAAGTTTGTATGGAGGATACATTATTTTTTGAACTAGAGACTTGAAACTTTGCAGGAAGATTACTTATTAGAATACAAAAAAAGCACTTTCAGCGTTTTACAAAATTCCACCCCTAAGGGGGTTAAATAGGGGTGCAAAGTTTGTATTCAAAACTACTGGGACTACAAACTTGAAATTTACACCAGACCTTCCTTTTATGACGTAGGCAAGGGATAAGACGGGATTTTTGGAAATTCTATCCCTAAGGGTGTTAAATAGGGGTGCAAAGTTTGTATGGGTGAAACATTATTTTTTGTACTAGAGACTTGAAACTTTGTAGGAATATTACTTATTAAGATACAAAAAAGTTCTTTCAGCGTTTTACAAAATTCCAACCCTAAGGGGGTTAAATAGGGGTGCAAAGTTTGTATTCAAAACTACTGGGACTACAAACTTGAAATTTACACCAGACCTTCCTTTTATGACGTAGGCAAGGGATAAGACGGGATTTTTGGAAATTCTATCCCTGAGGGTGTTAAATAGGGGTGCAAAGTTTGTATGGGTGAAACATTATTTTTTGTACTAGAGACTTGAAACTTTGTAGGGATATTACTTATTAAGATACAAAAAAAGTTTTTCAGCGTTTTACAAAATTCCACCCCTAAGGGGGTTAAATAGGGGTGCAAAGTTTGTATTCAAAACTACTGGGACTACAAACTTGAAATTTACACCAGACCTTCCTTTTATGACGTAGGCAAGGGATAAGACGGGATTTTTGGAAATTATATCCCTAAGGGTGTTAAATAGGGGTGCAAAGTTTGTATGGGTGAAACATTATTTTTTGTACTAAAGACTTGAAACTTTGTAGGGATATTACTTATTAAGATACAAAAAAGTTCTTTCAGCGTTTTAGAAAATTCCACCCCTAAGGGGATTAAATAGGAGTGCAAATTTTGTATTCAAAACTACTGAGACTAGGAACTTGAAATTTACACCAGACCTTCCTTTTATGACGTAGGCAAGGGTTAAGACAGGATTTTTGGAAATTCTATTCCTAAGGGTGTTAAATAGGGGTGCAAAGTTTGTATGGGTGAAACATTATTTTTTGTACTAGAGACTTGAAACTTTGTAGGGATATTACTTATTAAGATACAAAAAAAGTTGTTTCAGCGTTTTAGAAAATTCCTCCCCAAAGGGGATTAAATAGGGGTGCAAATTTTGTATTCAAAACTACTGGGACTAGGAACTTGAAAATTACACCAGAACTTCTTTTTATGACGTAGGTAGGGGAAAGAACAGGATTTTTGGAAATGCTATCCCTAAGGGGGTGAAATGGGGGTCCAAAGTTTTTATGGGGGAACATTATTTATTGAACTGGAGACTTAAAACTTTGTAGGAGGATTACTTATTGATACCAAAAAGGTACTTTCGGCGTTTTATAAAATTCTACCCCTAAGGGGGTTAAATAGGGGTGCAAAATTTGAATTAAAAACTACTGTATCTAGAAACTTGAAATTTACACCAGATTTTCCTTTTATGACATAGGCAAGGGATAAGACAAGATTTTTGGAAATTCTGTCCCTATGGGTGTTAAATAGGGGTGCAAAGTTTGTGTGGGAGAAACATTATTTTTTGTATTAGAGACTTGAAACTTTGTAGGGATATTACTTATAAAGATACAAAAAAAGTTCTTTCAGCGTTTTAGAAAATTCTACCCCTAAGGGGGTCAAATAGGGGTGCAATGTTTGTATGAGGTAAACATTATTTATTGAACTAGAGACTTGAAACTTTGTACGAAGATTACTTATTAGGATACAAATATAAATATCCTTAGCGTTTTTAAAATTTCACCCCTAAGGAGATTAAATAAGGGTGCAAAGTTTGTATTCAAAACAACTGGGACTACAAACAAGAAATTTACACCAGAACTTCCTTTTATGACGTAGGCAAGGGATAAGACGGGACTTTTGGAAATCCTATCCCAAAGGGGGTTAAAAAGGGGTGCAAAGTTTGTATGGGAGAAATATGATTTTTTGTACTAAAGACTTGAAACTTTGTAGGGATATTACTTATTAAGATACAAAAAAAGTTCTTTCAGCGTTTTAGAAAATTCCACCCCTAAGGGGATTAAATAGGGGTGCAAAATTTGAATTAAAAACTACTGTATCTAGAAACTTGAAATTTACACCAGATTTTCCTTTTATGACATAGGCAAGGGATAAGACAAGATTTTTGGAAATTCTGTCCCTATGGGTGTTAAATAGGGGTGCAAAGTTTGTATGGGAGAAACATTATTTTTTGTATTAGAGACTTGAAACTTTGTAGGGATATTACTTATAAAGATACAAAAAAAGTTCTTTCAGCGTTTTAGAAAATTCTACCCCTAAGGGGGTCAAATAGGGGTGCAATGTTTGTATGAGGTAAACATTATTTATTGAACTAGAGACTTGAAACTTTGTACGAAGATTACTTATTAGGATACAAATATATATATCCTTAGCGTTTTTAAAATTCCACCCCTAAGGAGATTAAATAAGGGTGCAAAGTTTGTATTCAAAACAACTGGGACTACAAACAAGAAATTTACACCAGAACTTCCTTTTATGACGTAGGCAAGGGATAAGACGGGACTTTTGGAAATCCTATCCCAAAGGGGGTTAAAAAGGGGTGCAAAGTTTGTATGGGAGAAATATGATTTTTTGTACTAAAGACTTGAAACTTTGTAGGGATATTACTTATAAAGATACAAAAAAAGTTCTTTCAGCGTTTTAGAAAATTCTACCCCTAAGGGGGTTAAATAGGGATGCAATATTTGTGGAGGGGAAACATTATTTATTGAACTAGAGAGGGGGTGTGCTACAGTGTATTGTAGAGACTTGAGACTTTGTAGGAAGATAACTTATTAGGATACAAAAAAGTAATTTCAGCGTTCTATAAAATTCCACCGCTAAGAGGGTTAAATGAGGGTCCAAATTTTGTATAAGGGAAACTTATTTTTAGCTACTACGTACTTAAGACTTTGTGGACAGATTACTTATTAATTTACAAATAAAGTGCTTTCAGCGTTTTGGAAATCAATTACACCTAAAGGGTTAAAAAGGAGGTCCAAAGTTTGTATGGAGAAAAAAGATTAGTTAGACAATTTTATTCGAGAATTCACAGGATAATTCCTAACGATAAATGAGTAAACAAGTGTTTCCGGTTTTTTGAGAATTTAACCCCTAAAAGGAGACATGTGGTGACAAAATCTGAAAATCAACATCGGCATCTATTGTTTCTATGGTTTATCGGGTCGCTGATTAGGAAAACAACAACGATTTTACATTCCAACGTGGCGTCTAAATATCAATATGGGCGTTGTTATAACGGTTTTTTGGGACGTTAATAACGAAAATCACATAGATTTTGAAATGTAATGTTGTGGACATGAAAATTCATGAAAATATTTGTGCCAAATTGCAATTCAATCGGTCCAGTTTTTTTCGTAGCAAATCGGTTGTAACAGACGGACTGACAGACAGCCACACGTGATCCTATAAATAAGGGTTCTATTTTTGCTTTTGAGGTATGGAACGAGACCCGCATTATATAGGGTTATAGGTTTTAAAGTTTGTATTCGGTGCCATCTCGATCGTCAGCAATCGGTACCTAGGCGAGTGCGGGCGGCGCGGCGGGACGGGAGGGTAGGAGACATTGGGAAAGTGCCTGCATCCGTAATAAGTACATTCAAGGTGCTGCACGAAGATCTGCATACTTTTAATATGTTAAGCATTTTGGCCGCCGTTAAATTAAAACAAATTTTTGGGTATTTATTTTAAATACTGGTTCGAAAAGCATACAAAAAAAATCTTAGGAAACAAGCCTATAGAAATGTCCAGGCCACAAATTTGACTTAACATTCGTGGAGATATTTTGGTATTTCAACATTAATGTTCATGAACATAAAGTAGCTTTTATTCCAGAGGACAGATTTTCCTTAATCATGATTGTAAATTTAATAACAGAAATACGTACATACATGCATACATTGACGCCTTTATTCCCAAAAGGGGCAGGCAGAGCACATGAACTTTATGTTCCAGAGCCACTTTTAGCATAAATGTGGATATAAAAGATCGACAAAAAGTGATATTGCTTAGGTTGTTAGCCCATCACCCACAACACACTTCAACCCTGCTCTCTTAATCGACTTTTACGACACACACGGGAAGAAAGAGGGTGGTGAAATTCTAACCTGCCACCACACGGGCATAAATATAATAGTAAATAAAAATTAATTTACCATAATGGGTTATGACGAAGGGTTATTAGTAGGGGAAGTTAGCAGTAGTAGGTTAGTAGGCGGCGTAGCAATTCAACAATTATTGGAAAATTACTTTTACTACGCGGGCGAAGCCGCGGGCAAAAGCTAGTTTGTTATAATTTAAGTGTCTATAAAGATTGCCGTGCCCTAACAGGGTTTATATTGGAGCTTATACTTACTTTTAAGAACTTTTGTAACCATATAATGCAATTAATAAATGAATTATGAATTATGAATTATGTGTAGATGTAGATATTTATATTCTTATTTAAAGTACCTATAGGTACTTTTTAGTATTCATACGACTAATTGTTTTAATTATAATTACACCGTGTAATTTACAACAAAAACAAAATATTAAATAAAGGTCAGCACTGTTGGCAGTATAAAGAAACTCATACTTATGATGCATATTTCAAAAAAGTCAAAAGGTTAGTGTGGAAAAGTTAATTGTTCCTATGCTGCGTTTAGTTCACAATTATGTTGTGTAAAATAGTGGAAAAAGTTAAGATTAGTGTCGTTATTTCGGAATTCCTTTTTTGTCTTGTTTAGAGAAACAAAACATACGAGTTAAAATTAAAAGTATGAACATTACGTATAAAAATAACAGTAATAAAATTGTATCATTAAAAAAAAATGGTGTGACGGTGCAAATAACTAAACGCAGTCATTATAATTAATAAAAAAACCGTTCCTAATGCCTCTGTACGCCCTTTTGTACTGACAAAACATATAAATAGTACAATAAACTTATTTAAAAAATTGAGCTCCTGTAGTGTATCCATATTCTTACTGGACGAGCACAATGCCGTTAAAAACGGAAAACCGCATTTTTGCATACACGCTCCTTCGGCTTGAAAGCCTCGATATGACTTGCATTGCCTTAAGTACATATTTACTAATTTCCTCGCGGTGGTGAGGTGAAAAGTTGTCTATTTCGTTCGGCAGCAAAGTTATTTAGCATCTCGTGCCTTGAACGCTTCACTATGCTCAGGATTGTACTTTTGAACCCTACGCTTCGCCCATAGTTCAATCTTACAATCCTTCGCTAGTTCGGTTCTCAATAGCACTTGCGCCAAACATCAACTTTGCAGCCATGTACATTTTAGCGGTCATCGAATGCTGTTAAAATGTTGTTGACACTTTAATGATCGAGTTTCATGTAGTAGTGAACAAATATTACCATAACCTTGATTCATTTCATTCATGCAAGATGGAAGGTGTCAGAATCGGTGCACTGAGGCATAAACGTCGAAATTGTTTACTATTTCACCCAGAATATCTGCGGGCAACTGACTCTGGCGGTGAGTTTCTTGCAGTGAATCAGCCATGTGCTAACTCAGCCAGAATGATCTACCCATCTTAAGTAAATATTAGGGGCAGGGGACAAATTTAAACAAAACTAACTAGCCTCACAGTAAGCTTAAGGCAGATGACGATATACTTATATATCCATATCCCACATTACTATTTCAACACATTTTGCGAAGAAAAATCCTTTTCATTAAATGAATATGCCAAGTTATTTTCTTTACTTAATGATGTCAACAGGTTTTTACTAAACATATTGTACATCACCAAGAATTTCCAGTGGCGTCCATTCTATTTATCACTTTTCTAGTCACTACGAGTCAACATTTTTGATAATAACCAAACACGCATTAACAATGTTTACAAATATTTGTGAAATAATGTGGAAATAACCTACCGCGCAACAGTTTTTTGTGTGAAGTTTGCGCAGTGCGCGCGCATGTGTTAAGCCAGACTTAGATTAAATCTCTAAACAGCCAATACAAAATAAAATAAATATTTTCGTTTTAAAATGTTATTTTTATTAATTAATGTAAAATGTTATCAAAAGCGAATAGTTTTACTAAATTAAACATTTATTCTATACTAGCTTCTGCCCGCGACTTCGTCCGCGTGGAACTCTTTTATATCGTCGCTCCTTACAAACTTGCGCCCCCTATTTCGCCCCCTTAGACGATTATTCCCGGAGTAAAAAGTATTATATATTCGTATGTTAATCCAGGTTATAGACTTTATGTATACCAAAATTCATTTTATTCCGTTTTTGCGTGATTGCGGTCCAAACTTTAGCATCATAGCCTGGCGGCACCTGCCAGTCGGAAACGATATCGCATGTTAAGCAAAGATGGCAGCGGTCAGTCTTTGGATGGGTGACCGCCTGATGTTTGAGTGGATGGTTAATATATAAATGAGCGCTTCCGGGCGGCTTAAGAACTTCTATCAGTCGAGTTGCTCACTCACTTGAGAAAGGGGGGACAACTGTTACTCGGGTCCGCAGGAGCTACCTACCACAACTCTGCACGTGTCCCCTGGGTGGTACTAAAGAGTGATAAACTTTAAAGGTCAAAAATAATATATGCCATATGATTAAATAGTTTACTAGCATTTTTGTTTTATTAATGTTAAACAAACAAACAAAAACAAACAAAAATGCTAGTAACCTCAAAAAGGCACTCAAATTATAGACCAATCACTTTAAATAACAGGACAATAGAGCAAGTCGACAAATTTAAATATCTGGGAAGCATAATCACTAATAACTCCAGATGTACACCAGACATTATCGCGAGGATAGCCATGGCGAAGCAGGCTTTCAATGCCAAGAAGAGCCTGCTCAAAGCCAGAATAGCAGGCCATATTCGGAAGAGGCTTATAAAAGTGTACATCTGGAGCATAGCGTTGTATGGAAGCGAAACGTGGACAATGACACAGCGTGACAGAGAACGATTGGAGGCCTTCGAAATGTGGTGCTGGAGGCGAATGGAGAGGATTAGTTGGAAGGATAAGAAGACGAATGAGGAGGTGCTTGAGAGAGTGAAAGAGAAAAGAACGTTGTTGAAGACCATTGAGAACAGGAGAGGCAGGATGTTGGGCCACTTGTTACGACACGATGATTTTATGAAAACCATAGTAGAAGGGAAGATAGAGGGAAAGAGGAAGAGAGGGAGACCAAGAAGATCTTTTATGGACCAAATAAAAGAAAAAGTAAACGGCGCGTCGTATCAAGAGGTCAAAACAATAGCTGAGAACAGAGAGGAATGGAAATTGCTCCACCGACAAGATTTTGAATCTTAAATATAATGATGATGATGATGATTAAATAGTTTAATGAATGAGGTTTATTCACGATTTTCGATACGGTGATAGAATTGTGCTGAAGTGTACCAACAAAGTGAAAATTGAATTGATAAAATAAGTACAATAAAGTAAAAAAGTAAAGTAAATGCGACAGTTTGGATGGTTGGATGTTTAGATATTTGGATGTTTGTTACTCAATGACGCTCAAACGGCTCAAACGAATTAGATGAAATTTTATACGAAGTTAGTTTATAGCCTGGATTAAAATATAGGATAGCTAAATGCCGGGTCGACTCGGACTTTCGAAGCGGTGAAACGCGCCGGTGCCTTTGAACGTATTAAAGCTAACGCAATTTCAGATCTTAGTTACAACGGATAATAACAATAATATAATATTCATGATTATGAGATTTAAGAGTATAAATTAATGCTTGATGTATATATAATGATAGCCCCATCTAGCGAGCATAATTTTGATACAATTTCAGTTTGATAGAGGTCGTTGATGTTAGTAAGTTGCCGATTTGCGCCATCTAGCCAACTTAATTGTAGTCCAATTTCAGGTCGATAGATGCCGCTTATATTATGTTTTTGATTTTATTTAGACTTATATTATAATTAAATAAACGTGTGAGTATCTACTTTACATTAAAAAAAACTATCTATAACAAAAACATACTGACTGAATTCAACCCCATTTTTTAACCCCTTTGCAGCCTTATCTTTATAATTTTTATAGCCTATTGCCACCTATTGCGTGGTCGAAGATCCATTGAACGTTTTTGTGAAAATTGCGTTGAACGTTTTAATTAACATAACACTCCTTTTCATTGGGCTGTCGTATTCATAAACAGATAGATGGCGCTGTTGCGTAAAGTTAAGACGACTTTATCCAAATATTTTCAAATTTGGCATGTGGGTCACCGTAACTCCATCAAACTTTTTTATACGTTTAATATGGTTTGTTGGAGTTCAGACGCCGACAAAAATCTGGAGAATGAACTTCTAACTGCATGGAAATTGGTGAAGTTCTGCATCGCGTTATTGAAGTTTTTAATGTTCGTTGAATAAATACAATTTCAATTTTTCAAATTTCCTTTCATTTAAAAATTTATAAATACAATTTCCTTCAAACTCTACTTCTTATGTCACAACGAACACGTGACAACCTCAACGAACTTTCACATTTATTATATGTAGAGAGAGATCATATCCCAATAGAAATTTAGTCGATTAGTCGATAAATTAACAACAAGGATTTAATTTGTTTAGTCGAGTAAGAATCCTTTTGCCGAGAATTAAAAAAAAGCTTCAACCCGGATAATTTAAGAATGCACACCGTGTTCATGCATACATCTTGCTGCAAGGTGCAACATGATTTAATCGGGATATAACCATAACTTGCTCCTGCCAGTGTATATTAATTGCATTTATAATGTATAAGATGACTAACCTAGGATAAGTACATATTAACATCATTGTGGACCCCAGTTGTCTTAAATGTTGATGTTGTTTAATTAATCTTTTACTTCTACAATGCTATTAGTTATTATAAATCTTTTTTGTACTCGTCGATTAAAATCTGTGTATACATTAAGATTTCATAGAGAATACTGCAACGTCACTCTTTTCGTCATTGAATAGTCTATGTTAGTTCCGAAACAACCGAAATAACTTTTTCGATACGCTCTAGACAATCGAAAAAAAATTGAAAATAGAACTTCGTATTTCAATAATATGTGTCCTTGATGCGATACAAAATTGCCAATCTATGGCGTTTCGGTACGATGCAGCGTCGCGTCGTCTGTCAAAAATCTACTTAAACTGGCTGCTGTATCCAGGGCATGAAAAAAATAAAAATAAACCACGCCTTGTGATTGGCCAATCACAGCACAGTACTGCAACATTACGGACGCCGGTGGTGTGATTATCTATGGTTTATCTTGTGTAAAAGAAGTCGGATATTAGAACTAGACAATATAGTACTTACGAAGCGATATTTAGTTTCCGTATTAATGACTTAAATTATTAATTTTAATGAACTAGTACAAAAGTATTGTTCACAATACTGTCATAATCAAGCTTTTTAATCTCGTACCTTACTTAGGCCACTCAGCAAGCTTACTAGCTAGGCTTACGGTACTTGACTAAAAAGCTCTCTATTATAACACGATTGTGAAAAATACTATTATTTACTTTTCCAATGTCATTAATTATTATTTATTATAACATTATGATGAAATGTTTTAAAAGTGTAGATATTAGATAATAAGTTAAATATTGTGTGCCCTAACAGGGTGTCATGAATTGACCAAATTAACTGTAACTCCTTATCATGTAATAGGATGCGATTCAGATAGCATGTGATTCAGAAATGGACAAAAAATAATGAGTAATCTTTATTGCTTAGTAAATACACACATGATTATTTTTACAAATAATGACGTTTTTATTAACAAAATTAATTATTTAAAAGTAGTAATTTTCAAATTCGTTCGCAAATTTCCAAAACGCAACGCTATTGGCGGAGCGAATCGTGACGTCACCGTGCACTCGGTGTCTACTGTCAACAGGTCGTTTGTATGATTATTGAAAGTTATTCGCAATGATTAGCCGTTGTTTATGATAAATGATCAGTGTTTTTTGGGAATTACGAGAACAATATTGCTTTGCTATTCCGCTAAAAAACGTGCTGGTCTATTAGTGAAGATAAGATGCAACTATTTGCGTAAAAACATGCAAAAAATTACAGCAAACCACCACCAATAATGACAAAAACCTCGACACGTGTTTCGCCTCTCTACGAGGCATCATCAGGAGATGCTGGCAGGAGATGTTGCTTGCGCCACGTCCACTGAACAAATGAGCCGCCCGGAGCCATCCGCCATATTTATATTCTGTCCCCCCATACTACCGTTCATGCGTGAAAGAGATGGAAGAACACGTAATAACGTGATGCCCTAACGACTCAGCACAGTTTCCACCCTCGTGTAAAAAACCTAACCGACATTGAGTTTTTGGAAGATGAGGTCAAACTGTTAGATAAGGGATTAAAGTATAACTTAAGGCCTACGATGTCTCAAAAAGTTTTGGAAAATTTAGCTGTGGACGCAGAGGTTGCGATAGTTCTTAGCAATAATGATATGGATACCAAGCTCACCGTAGTGAATGCATTAAAAAAGACAAGTCCATTGAGGAGGAGTGCGCCTGACTCTGACGGGTTATTGCTGAGGTCTATTCAACAGAAAGTCGACGACAACGATTTAGTGGTGTCAAAAGCAGACAAAGGGAATTGCATAGTCATCATGGGTAACAATATAACCAGAAAGTAACGGATCTTATACGGTAGACTGTGCAATGGCAAGGAGAAAGTGGAAAGTGCCAAAAAGTCGGGAGTCTACAAACTTGCCTGTCATAATTGCAATAAAGTTTATGTGGGACAAACAGGCCGTAGTTTTAGCACAAGGTATAAGGAACATGTTGCGTCGTATCGGCATAATCACCCGGACAAGTCTAATTTCACAAAACATTCATTGGAAAATAACCATGCGTTGTCTGACAATCATTCTTTCAACATCTTGCATGTTTGCGAAAAAGGATTGCGTCTAAGTGTTCTAGAACAATTAGAAATAATTAGGTACAGCAATAGAGGCGTTATTATCAACGAACAATTGAATGTTGGGTCATCACCGTTGTTACGTGTTTTTCCATCTCTTTCACGCATGAACGGTAGTATGGGGGGACAGAATATAAATATGGCGGATGGCTCCGGGCGGCTCATTTGCTCAGTGGACGTGGCGCAAGCAACATCTCCTGCCAGCATTTCCTGATGATGCCTCGTAGAGAGGCGAAACACGTGTCGAGGTTTTTGTCATTATTGGTGGTGGTTTGCTGTAATTTTTTGCATGTTTATTCGTTGTATATAATTAATGTTTCTAAACATTATAGAACAGTTTTTCAAAATGTGTCATCATGCCTATTAACAGCGCGCAACTTTTTAAAAGGGGCGGGGCCCCGTGCTTGCGTTCGGAAACTGCATCTGTGGTATACATTCATATAATTTAAATTGTTTAAACTAGAATTTTTAATTAGTTAGCATAATAAAAATCATGTTTACCTATTTGTTATGAAAAATGGAGTTTATTCTGATATATTTTATTTATATACTCTTCAATTTAAAATTCCTTTGTATAATTATTTTGGTAATTTTAACTTATTAATTTCATAGTTTTCGAACGTGCCAAATCCCCCCCAAAAAAGCGGATACAACTATCCGCTTTTTTAGGGGTCTACTTTGAAATTCGATGGTCGAACTATGCATCGACCTATGTCTGCCATTTTCTTTTTTCGTAAAGGAATGAAAGGGACAGTGCTAATAAAGTTCAAATATTCTGAACTTGTAATAGACCGCCCACGACCCCACCCCATACGATGAGATGTCAGTGCTCTGCACCAAAATTAAAAAGTTACTTTGTCTCACGGAGTGAGCAAAATCGCATTTTGCACACTGTTTTCACGCAGCAAAGTATGCTTGTTGGAGCTGCTGAGGTGAAAACATATTTTCCATGTAGATAACCGTTTATATTTTATTTTGAGCATAAGATTGAAATTTATCTGATGTACAAACATTTTTCGCTCGTAATGGCAATTCTTAGTAACTAAAACTAAAACAAAATAAGTTTGATATTTTTACTTACGTACGCAACATTGTTTAATGTGTTAAAATCACTTTGGAAACTATAGGTCTATATAGTATTAGGTTATCACGAAATAATATCTTTGTTAGACTTTTTGTTTTTTTGATGCAATACGAGTATAAACATAAATTGGGAGATCTGGTTAAGTGCACATAAGGCAATCTACGAACTCTCACCAGCAAGAAAACGTACATAGTTAACAAAATATAACAACATTAAATGTAAAGCCCGACCACGAAAATAAAAAACTTCACCATATTGCGGAAAACTATTGGAACTAATTTCTTCAACTGGCAACAGTGACTTTGACGTCATTAATGCCATCTGCCAATTGCTGTCAAAGTCAGGTGGTTTTGCCGAAAACTATTAAATGTGACTTTAGTAATTTACAATATCACGAAGTATTTGTCGGAGAGAAAATATGAAGGATTAGACTCTATTCCTCTCAATAACATCACCGACCTTGTTGTCAACATGACTGGAGGGTACATCATATAGTCTTTTTTTAGTGTTGCCGTAATGATTGCTAATTTAGCGCCCCAAGAGCTGGTTTTTTATTTTCCTGGTCAGGCTTTACACGGAAGTAGGAATATAAACACGGAACCCGCCTCAAAATAAGAGCTTGGCAACAGCTACCTTGTTCACTTGCGTAAATCTATAGTTGGCGTTAGAGTGAATGAAACCACAATCCGTACTTGGTTTCACATTTTCGTAGGTGGTCACTAAAATGAACTCGAGAAATGTCAAATGGATGTATTTTGGTCAAATTTAATCCAGCAAAATTAAATATGTCATCATTGTTTGGTAGTAAGTGTCATAACGTCACAACTTAAGTTGCTCGCATTATAGTAGCTGCCATATTTGATGTAAACAAACGGACCGTCTCCGAGAATAGTACATTATTGTCCTCAGATCATAAAAAGAAATAGATATGAAACGGGGGCGTGGCGCGTGTCGCCGCGACATGCCCAGACGGGCATGTCACTGCTCGCCGCAGGTTAGTCGCAATTTTGCCGTGAATATGAAATGTTCGCCCACATTTACGCAAAATGCCGACTTGTAGCGTGGTTACATGCAGAAATAGGAGTGAAACGAAAACCTATAAGAATAGTGGAGTCACGTACCACATGTAAGTATTAGTATTTTCACTTATAAGTCAGTAAAAACAAATATTTTAACAAATAAACACAACGCCGCATCATTTCTCGGGATCGAAATAACATATCGAACGAAAAAGCATATTTTTGTTCAGTGCGTTGTACATTGAACGTTCAATACAATAAGCAACCTGTACAGCGCTAAATCACGGCGCAATGTATTAAACCGCTATCGATATGAACGCTGCTTGATTTTTTTAGTGGTACGGCCGCTGCTTGGCGTCGCGAACTAGAGCGGTGCCAAAATGTAGTTACAGTTTACGCGTAATCGATAAAATAGAAGTACGATATCATACTTGTGATTTTATTTCGACTACTTTCGCCGTTTTATTTTAGTTCATTACTTGTTCTGGTTGGGTGCATATATCTTAAAGGTAACTAATAAGATACTAATAAGATTAAAAGGTACAATTTTGTTAAGGTACCTACTAGTTAGATTTCCACTAAGTCGCAGTACGACGGTAAATACACATTATAAAATTTTATATACACGTATATAATTTAGTTGCAAATGGCTCCAGAACAGTGGATATACTATTTCGCGCCAAAGTGCGCGTGGGATAGGCCTGGTACAGGTCAAAAATATCGATGCTACCAGAGTTTTAAATGTATGTGAACCCGAACTTATAAAAAGCCGTTTAGATACTCTTTAGGTTGGTATTCGTCGATATTTTTTACCTTTGCGATTTGTAGTAAGTTAACAACCCGTGTTATTTAAACTTGTAGCTAGATAATTAAATACCACCACATAAACTTACCATCTTAACATAATAATTTAAATATCAATATCGATCAGACATCATTTTAACGTTTGTCGCCCCCTAGTGTAGTGCGTTTAAGCCAATCACAGCCCTTGTTTGCATGTTGCCGTAGACTCACTAGCAACGCCCGAGTCTTTGTTTTTAGACGGTTCAATGTGTGCGTGGGCGCTGTGGTGGGAGAAAACTGGGGACATCGGTTTTGGTTGAAATGAAGCAGTACGGCACTTCTCCCTTTTTTTATGTTCTGAGTTATTGTCGAAGCAAGGGAAGTAGGCAATTGCTGGCTGAGTATTAATTTTAAACGGACGACCTTGGGAGTCCGTTTAATTTAATACGAAGCCAGTAAATGCCCTTCCAGCTGAGACAAATATAGTGCTTTTCTCAAAAATTGTGCAAGAAAGCAAAAATGTATTTTCTGAAAATGATAAGGCATGCATTTCTTCTCGCCGCTTCAAGAAATTGTCGTACGCCTTCCGATATCTGTCTTTTGGCTTTGCAAATTACCAACAAATTACACTTAAACAAATAACCAATAACTGAGCTTGCAGCTTCTTTTAAATCTGGAATAATTTACACGTCATTTTTCTATATTTTCCGTAAAAAGAATTAGCCACTGTAGGTGTTAAAACAGAATATTTTTTGCATTGCCGCCTTTTATTTTTTTTAATAATAAGTTGGGAGTGTATTTTTCTTCCGAAAGCGCCATAAGTTATTTGAGACAGCTAAAAAGTCGCGATGAGTCACAGCTACTGATCTTGCGTTTTGGCTGTTTAGGACCTATGCCTTTTATTTATATGGCGGTTTCAAATTTTTAAAAAGTTTGTACCACGACAAATAATGGAATTTGTATGCAACATTGTAGTCGAGCAAAATCGAGCCGGCAAGGTTTTTAATTTTTTAAATGTTGACTAACCATAAACTATGCACTTCACGTCCTGATTTTTTACCAATAAAGTCAACATTGCCGATGATTTTTGAGAAAAACTAATTATTTGGTGTATTGTTCCGCCGTGAATGATTTAAATACAGTAAAATTTACGTTTCTTATAGTTAATTGTTGTGAACAAGCAAATATTTTGTGCCATTTAAAGTTGCACGTCCCGTACAGCACGAAAAGAAAATGTCCAGGAACCATTCAGCTTTCACCCGTAAGTTTCGATAGATTTAAATGTTATTAATGTAACAATCTAAGCTCTAATTAATAATCAGTATTCGAAGTTTATGTAAATATCATCATGTTCAATTAATCGTGCAAAATCGCATGTAAATAAGACATTTTCTGTGGATAAAAGAGGTTATGTTTATTTACATAGTGATGTGTAGTTTTTATCGAACTCGGAACAATAACTTATCGACATTGACATGGATGTATTTATCAGTATATTATAGTGATAGGGATTACTATTGAAACAACGACATCTTGGGAAGTGTCTTTATTCGATTGTCCTCTCTCTCGCTCTAACATGTGTATACATCATATGTTTCTCTCTCGCTTGCTAACTAGGCTATTAACTATTGGATGTTCCAATTACGGTTCGGCCTATGGTAGACTTTGCCCTTACATGCCCTTTGAAATTGAAATTGAAATTAATATATTGATTTACTTTTTAATTTTACATTTCCCTTACATGCCATTATTTCAAAACTAAACAAATACATTAAGTTACATGACTTTATATCTTAATAAAAATGACTTTATGTTAAGTTTATCTCACTTTTAAACTATATATTTTATTAATTTGGCCGACCCGAGCGCCATGATAGGGATTAGTATTGAAACAACGACAACTTGGGAAGTGTCTTTATTCGATTGTCCTTTCTCTCGCTCTAACATGTCTTTACATCATATGTTTCTCTCTCGCTTGCTAACTAGGCTATTAACTATTGGATGTTCCAATTACGGTTCGACCTATGGTAGACTTTGCCCTTACAATGGAAAAATCTGTGTTGGATTCGAACATAGAAAGTTACAAGTTTGCTGAAGAATGACAACAAAATGGCTTTCTGGTTGATTGTATTGAAGACAATTTACTGTTGCATTGATGTATTTGTCTAACAAAACTCGACTTTTTGATTTTAGTTTCCCTAAGGACGAAGATATAAAACAAAAATGATTAATGCATGTCTAAAAAAAGAAGTCGGACATGGAAAATCCATTGTCGCGTCTGTTCAAGATACTTCACAGGACTATAGTAGAGAGGCCAGTTGGAAAAAAGTCGTCAAATAACGAAGTTCGTTTGACTGAAGAGGTTCCTACCAACAAGTGGTATCGTTGGATTCAGTGAGGTCTCCCGAGTATGAAAAGTGCTGTTGTCGCTCTCTAAAGGTGTGGAGGGGATAAATATGACGTCACAAAGATGTCGGCGAGTGATATCAATTTTTATCAATTATCTCCCTAAATCCTCAACGTATTTGAACAAATAAGGCATCAAAAGAAAGCTATTTAAACAGCCAACAAAACATGTTATACATAATTAAATGTACATCTTATAATTAAAAAGTCACACTTAAATAAACATTTTTCTATAAACTCACCTTTTTTTTATGCAAAAAAATCTATGAAGGAGGCGTTATCGTTAAAAAATACTTCATATAAACAAAAATGCTACATTTATCCTTTATACAATGCTTTTTGAATCATTGGAATCGGGTCATAAATAAGTATACTACGGCTGTTTCACCACGGGCGTGGCGAACAACGCGGTGCACGCGCGAGGGTTGCCGAGCGCGAGTGTGCGCGGTTTCTTGAGTGCACCTTGATAACTACTTAACTGATTTGGATAAATGAGATATCATATGAGAGTTATTTGAATTCTTAATGAAACTTCTTTAATAGCCAAAACTTTAGCATTTATGTATTAAAAAAAAAGAAAATTACTTACAGAAATCAAAATATGTTTACTGTGTATTAAAAAAAATGAAATGCGAGACAAAATAAATAAAAAAATAATTAGCCTATATACGTCCCACTGCTGGAAACAAGCCTCCTATCATGGAGAAGAGGGAACGGGCACTACCCCACGCTGGCCCAGTGCGGGTTGGGAACTGCACATACACCTTTGAATTTCTTCGTGGATGTATGCAGGTTTTCTCACGATGTTTTTCCTTCACCGATAAATATCAAATGATATTCCGTACATAAGTTCCGAAAAACTCCTTGGTACGAGCGGGGATTCGAACCCACCACCGCCGTTTGATTGACAACCGCATGCCTGAACCACTAGGCTACCGTAGCTCTCTCTAGACAAAATTAAAAGTCAAAATTATTGTGATAATTATTTATTCGTAATTATATTGGTTAAAACACTGCACGCCAATGTGGCATACATCTTTCAGACATTTCTGTTTTCTACCAGCACAACCACAGCGAGATGTTCGACAACCTGTCTTACAATTGCATGATATCAGTTCTAAATCTTTCAATGATATTGGCGGCCTAGAAGATGCTACTGGCCTCATACATCCATCTTGCATCTTCCAACCATTTTCAATAGGCTTAGGTAAATTAGGCATAGCTATGTTCGCTGTATACCAACAAAAATGCTTGCAAATTTGCCCGTTGTAGATGGTGACACAGTACATCTTTTGTTGGTGGCAGTTTGTCTAGTTGTTTGACGTATTGGAACAGGGCTGCCCTCAAATCATTGATGTTTTTAATATGGTTGAGGGCCGACTTTTTATGTACATGACAAACACACGTACATGTACATGTTCATTTTCATGTTATGTTTCAGATAGTTCCGGATACGGACCAAATCATTTAACAGATCTGCGTGAACATTTAATGTAATCCAACTAGATACCTTGGTATGCCCGGAGAAGGCACTGGTGGTAGCGCATCCAGTTATTGCGTGGTAGGCAATTATAGTTAAAAACAGAATATGGTAGGATCGTTTCCTCTAAACCTGCCTTCCTCGTTCCCTCTTTTCTGGGTGAGATAGAGCGCTTTTACGGACAGCTATACACGTCAACGCGCAGACCCGAAGTTAGTCAGGCGGAAGACCCGACACTATACCGACGACATACCGGACATAAGCCTGTACGAAATTGTAATGGCTCTTAAACAGCTTAAGAACTACAAAGCACCCGGTGAAGACGGAATAACAGCCGAACTTCTGAAGGCGGGTGGAAAACCGGTCCTTACGGCCCTTCAGAAGTTGTTCGATTCCGTCTTACTGGAAGGGAGAACTCAAAAGGCATGGAACAGAGGTGTGATGGTGCTGTTCTTCAAAAAGGGTGACAATACTCTGCTGAAGAACTACAGACCCATCTCACTTCTGAGCCATGTCTATAAGCTGTTTTCGAGGGTCATTACAAATCGTCTCGTACGCAGGCTAGATGACTTCCAGCTTCCCGAACAAGCCGTTTTCCGAAGAGGCTTTAGTACCATAGACCACATACACACACTTCGTCAGGTTATACAGAAGACCGAGGAGTATAACCTGCCTCTCTGCTTAGCGTTCGTGGACTACGAAAAATCCTTCGATTCGATTGAAACCTGGGCTATCGCTATATCGAAGTGCTGAAGTGTTTGTACGAGAACGCCACTATGTCAGTCCGACTCCAGAACCAGAACTCGAAACCTATTCCGCTACAGCGGGGAGTCAGGCAAGGAGATGTTATTTCTCCAAAACTGTTCACCGTTGCACTGGAGGACGTTTTCAAGACTCTGGACTGGAGAAGGCTAAGCATCAACATCAACGGCGAGTACATCACTCACCTTCGGTTTGCTGACGATATAGAAGTCTTTGCTGAGACCATGGAGGACTTAAGTACGATGCTCGATGACCTCAGTAAAGCATCCGAGCGAGTTCGTCCAAGAATGCACATTGATAAGACGAAGATCATGTCAAATGCCCATGTAGTACCAACTCCCATTACAATCGGACACTTTACGCTCAAAGTTGTAGACGATTACCTATGTATACCTAGGTCAGACGATCCGGTTAGGTAGGTCCAACTTCGAGAAAGAGGTCAATCGTCGAATCCGACTCGGCTGGGCAGCGTTCGGGAGGCTACGGCAAATCTTTTCGTCCAATATTCCGCAGTCTCAAGACGAGAGTCTTTGACCAGTGTGTGTTGCAAGTGATGACATATGGCACTGATACCACCAGTGCCTTCTCCGGGCATACCAAAGCATCTAGTTGGATAACATTCAACGTTCACGGAGATCTGTTAAATGATTTTGGTCAGTATCCGGAATTATCTGAAACACAACATGAAAAGGCGGAAGATATTCATCATTCAAATGTATGTACATAAAAAGCCGGCCCTCAACCATATTAAAAACATCAATGATTTGAGGGCAGCCCTGTTCCAATACGTCAAAGAACTAGACAAACTGCCACCAACAAAAGATGTACTGTGTCACCATCTACAACGGGAAAATTTGCAAGCACTTTGTTGGTATACAGCGAACATAGCTAAGCCAAATTTACCTCAGCCTATTGAAAATGGTTGGTAGATGCAAGATGGATGTATGAGGCCAGTAGCATCTTCTAGACCGCCAATATTGAAAGATTTAGAACTTAGAACTGCCGATTGCTGAATTGATGAATTGATTGCTGAATTGATGATATCATGCAATTGTAAGACAGGGGGGCTAGGACAACTGACGCCGCGCCGCGACACGAGTCGAGAAGGATCTACCCTCCTCGTTCTAATTTGCACGGTGCGAGTGTGACAGGGGACGCTCAGTCGCGCGTCAAGCGGCTTGTCAGCAAGTTGTGCTAGACGTACAGGTTGTCTAACATCTCGCTGTGGTTGTGCTGGTAGAAAACAGAAATGTCTGAAAGATGTATGCCACATTGGTGTGCAGTGTTTTAACCAATATACTTAATTACGAATAAATAATTATAACAATAATTTTGACTTTTAATTTTGTCTAGAGATAGCTACGGTAGCCTAGTGGTTCAGGAATGCAGTTAATAAATAATTATAACAATAATTTTGACTTTTAATTTTGTCTAGAGAGAGCTACAGTAGCCTAGTGGTTCAGGCATGCGGTTGTCAATCAAACGGCGGTGGTGGGTTCGAATCCCGGCTCGTACCAATGAGTTTTTCGGAACTTATGTACGGAATATCATTTGATATTTACCGTTAGCTTTTCGGTGAAGGAAAAACATCGTGAGAAAACCTGCATACATCCACGAAGAAATTCAAAGGTGTATGTGCAGTTCCCAACCCGCACTGGGCCAGCGTGGGGTAGTGCCCGTTCCCTTTCCTCCATGATAGGAGGCCTGTGCCCAGCAGCGGGACGTATATATAGGCCAATTTTTTTTTTGTCTCGCGTTTTATTTATTTTAATACACAGAAAAAATATTTTGAATCTGTAATTTTTCTTATTTTTTATTATCTATTAAAGAAGTTTCATTAAGAATTCAAATAACTCTCATATGATATCTCATTTGTCCAAGTCAGTTAAGAAGTTATCGAGGTACACTCAAGAAACCGCGCACACTCGCGCTCGGCATACCTCGCGCGTGCGCCGCGTTGTTCGCCACGCCCGTGGTGAAACAGCCGTAGTATACTTATTTATGACCCAATTCCAATAATTCAAAAAGCATTGTATAAAGGATAAATGTAGCATTTTCGTATATATGAAGTATTTTTTGACGATAACGCCTCCTTCATAGATTTTTTGCATTGAAATAAAAGGTGTGTTTAAAGAAAAATGTTTATTTAAGTGTGACTTTTTAATTATAAGATGTACATTTTAATTTGTATAACATGATTTGTTGGCTGTTTAAATAGCTTTCTTGTGATGCCTCATTTGTTCAAATACGTTGTGTATTTAGGGAGATAATTGATAAAAAATGATATCACTCGCTGCCATCTTTGTGACGTCATAGTTATCCCCTCCACACCTTTAGAGAGCGACAACAGCACTTTTCATACTCGGGAGACCTCACTGAATCCAACGATACCACTTGTTGGTAGTAACCTCTTCAGTCAAACGGAATTTTGGTTTTAGCCAATTGGCCTCCCTACTACTACCAAAGAAGGTCACAGAAAAACTAGTAAAAAGTGACCTTGATTTGGTTGGAAGCCGTGCGACACGTATCTATGCCGAATCACGCTGCAGGACTGCATGCAGGCCTGCCGATTTCGCTCGTGTAGCGTCTCCTAATGATAACAGTTTGGTATGATTTCTGGACGTATGCTACTTAAAATTATGCATTTTACTTATATGACTAGTCATGCGCAAAATGTGTCACTAAAAAGAAAAGATTGATATGCATCTTTCTTTCGCTGTGAAGTATATCACTCTTATAGTTCACTAGTTCAATTTAGTTCAGTAGCTCTAGAGGTTCATCTACATCATTTGATATAGATAGATAGATTAGATTGAATATACCATATCAGTCGTACGCGTGTCTTTTAATGAACTATTGAGTTATTTGCCTTATCTAAAATTAAAATAACGTTAAATCACTCATATTATCGAATCGAATCATATTCAATGATCAATAGGCAGAATTAACTACCAATTTTCTAAATGATATACTGAAGTATTGAAGTATATGAATTCGAACTGAACTAGTGAACGAAAGAGTGATACCAACTGAAGTACTTCATTTGAATCACTCATTCGCGAACTACTCATGTCTATAGGTATATGACGACTGAAGGAAACCGTTTTTCACACAGTGCATTATTTGTTAAACTATAAATAAATGGGTACAATTTAGTTTGGTTGTATAATTTATCGATAAACAAGTCGACACAGTAACATCCCTAGCAAAGGACAAAACTGGTCAAAATTTGTGACAACCTGCACAATTGAGGAATAACAAATGCATGTACATCTCTTTCTAACGCGTCAGTACGGCGCGGCGTAAGGAAGCAAAGTGCAGGTATACGTCTCTGCTACCTATTTCAGCGCTCTTTCCATGTTTATCCTTATTCCAAGATGTTTTACATATTGATAGAAAACATGTAAGTAAATGAAGTTCTTAAGGCCCGCCACACACTGACAATAGTAAACTTGTCCGCCGCTGTCAAATTTACTATTGTCCGCCACGCCAGTGTTTGGCAGGCCTTAAGCCTGCATCACATTGTTGTGATTTACCTCTCAGAGGAAATTAGGTAAAAAATAAAATAACTTTCTGGGTAGTCCACTATTTAGTTTTACGTTTTCAGGGTCACTACATGATTATTATATGATTTATTCATATTGTTTGTGTTCTTTTTTTGTGGACTACGGTTTTCAAATATTGCCAATAGACTGAAGAGTGTAGACTAGACAAGAGAGCCGAAAAGGGGTTAAAAAGCACAAGGGGCTCTTTAGGCTTTAGGGTACCTATTTTAGTATAAGGTGTTCATGTTTATCATAGTAATATCTATCTATCTAATGAATGAATGAGACAGAATGAGAGTAGTACGTGCGAGGGAAAGAGATGAAAGAGTGAGAGGGACAAGGATACAGAATTAAGATATGAGCAATAGAGATAGACGATAAATCCAATATGGCCGAATCCTTGTTTCGTTACTTACATTAGTAACGCCCTGTATAAACGTTTTATTATTAAAAGTTTGATTTAGAACTTATTTTTTAACATATATGGACTTATGGGTTCTAGATCTAGAACCACGGTATGCTACCAGTCCTAAGCATATTGACAGAGATGAAAAAGACTTACGCCACATAGTATCCAATCGATAGCATATAAGTGGTTACATGTGTAACGTTTCAGTAATTACGATTATTAACTAAAGATAATAAATATCTAATTTCGTGGTAGGCACTTTGGGGTCGACACCGCTCGCAGGTGTGGCACGGCCGTATAAGGGATAGGTAATTAATTGCCACAAAATGACGGCTGTTTGTATTTCGAGAATCCTTTAGATGTCCGAGACATATGAGAGAAACGGAGCACTCCTCCTAATAAGTTGCGGAGTTTTGTCATATAGGTAATTTGAAAAAAAAGGGTTCTTTCTGAGCGGATATTTCAAAGACAAACTCCTAACATACTTCTTATATCAAAAATGATTAAATGTTACATTGTGCATTAGTGGAATTAAACAAACTGCAATCAACCTCTTAACCAGAATACGTACAATTGCCAATTATCTTATAGTTTATACGTGACAAAGATGTCAATTTTCAAATTTGACTTTGTGTTTAATATTATTTCCAAAAAAGCTACACTATGTATTCTGAAACCGAGTTATGCTACCGAAAACCCTGTGTACACAGTAAAGTAGTTAATTACCTAGATGATAAAATACCTACGACAAGAAGAACGGCCAATAAATCGTCAGTCGACATGATATATCGAGTTAGGGATAATCTGATGAAAACATAATTTTTAACGAGAGAAAGAACGGTTTCACTCAAATTATCACCGACACTCCAGCCCCTTTTCATTTGAATATGTAAATTGACCAACTGTTGAATCTGTCGTGAATAATATAAACCTTTCGATACAGATAATTCGGTATAACGGCGGATACACTAAATGACGTTCCACAGGTTCTTCTAATTGGAGTAAGAGGATCCGAATAGGTCGAGAACAACCTTTATGCGTAATATCACCTCGAAATAAAAGCGTGTAATGTGATGCACAAATGTAAACGGGAATAAGGCCTTTTAGGTCAAATTGATAACCCTTTACCTTTAGGTACCTACTAAAAGTACCTACAGTTGGCTTCGCAAGGTATTTTTTTAGGTGTCTTCATAATAAAGATTGATATTTTAGGAAATAATTTAAAGCAAATTTAATATGGTAGGTACCTAAACCGCCAGCTGCAAACAAAATGTATCTTATATTCGAAAAAAGATTGTGTCCTGATTAGATAGATTAATATGTATATTACGACATAACTAGGGCCCGGAATTTTGCGTGCGGTTTTGGAAAAGTCTAAGGGAGAGAACACCGAAGTTTATCGATACATCGATAAATCGAATTTGTTTATAAGTGTTTTTAAAAATAATAATTCAAACTTTCCGATGATACATTGTATGCTCTTTCAATGGTCAGTGACGAAAAATGTACGAAATATAGGAAAGTTTAATCCGTTTGATTTTTTTAAGGATTAAGTGTTCTAAACGGTGTCTGACACGACACATCCGACACTTCACTTTTTATTCACAACAAAGATCACGTGATACTCTCTATTCAAAATGAAGTGTCATGTCGGAGACGGTCCGAAACACCATGCATCACTCTTTGTAGTAAGTATATTGACGAAAACCTATAACGTGAACAGATTACACATCCCTCCGGACTACATAACGACTAGATAGCCTGAGTGCTTGTTCGCCTACCATTTGATATAGGTAATAAAAGAGAAAATTTAATTTTACATTAGTATTTCATAACTGTACACTCTAACCAAAATGTTTTCGATTATTATGTATGATTTATCGATCTGTCGATAAACATTCGTGTTCTCTCCCTTTGAGTGTTTCAAAACCGCACGCAAAATTCCGGGCCCTAGATATAACCTAAGATACGAATAGAGGCCCGACCTTCACCCATCAGTTTAATGGATGAATGGTACTTGATATCGAATTTAGTACATAGGCGAAAAAGACATGTATTTCGTAGGCCCCTGGCCTAACAATTGGCTGGTTTAAATTAAAGTGGTAAGTCGAAACTAGTAATTTAATTACACTTAACTGTAGAAAAAATATCCGTATATATATATTTTAAAGGCCATATTTTCGATTATTACAAAATTGGATCGTTAAACTATTGAGAGGAATGAAACAAAAAAAAACAAACGGTTAATAGCCATGGCTCAATGTAGTGCGCTAACTGGAGAGTTAAAACGAACCGTAATTATTGCATGTATTGCAACACATAGATACCTATAGTACATTTGAACATCAGATCGTTAAGAAAACAATTTGGGGAACTTATAATTATGCTGACACTATGCGAAGAAAAAATAGATATCCTAGTGTTGTCGGAAGTTAACGTCAAGCAGGAAGAGTTATCATTTTTTACCATAGCCGGATACAATTTGTTTTCAAATACGAGACGAGAAAGTAGAGGGGGAGGAATATTGATGCAAGGGATTGCCTAGATTTCACTGCTGACAAAATGGATACACTGGCGTCGGAAATGTTATATGGGAAACTAAAAGCAGCAGACAAAATTACACACATTTTGTCGATCTACAGATCTCCCAAAACCAACAAATTAAGATTTGTGGAGGAAATTAACTGTCTTCTGAAAAGAATTCCACCAATGGATGACGTTATTGTAATAGGGGATATGAATATGGACCTGTTAAGTAATAGTCTGAATACACAAGCATCTCGAAATATAAAACCATGATGTGTGGACACGGTACAATGTGGGATACCAGAGAGTGAGATAACGCGCGAGGCGGTCGTAGATGGAACGCTACAGTGGTCGTGCATCGACCACGCGTGGGTGCGAAGGCGCAATGCAAAGCGCGCCACTGCGCACATGCTCACCTGCAAGTTGTCGGACCATCACATGATAGGTATACGGCTAGACTTTTTGGGTTCTACGAGCGTCGGTGACCCGAGAGCGCCTGAGCTGCGGTATGTGTTGAGTAATCAGCGAGTAGTGAACAATTTAAGCCTTATTGATTGGTCTGAGTTTTTGGCGATTGATTGCCCATTAATTTTATACGAAAAAATACGCACTGTTTTTGGTAAAATCTATAAAGAGTCATTTATTAAAATCAAACCAACAAGTAGGTAAGCGGGAAACTCAACCGTGGGTAAACAAAAAGTTGGAAAATATGATTGTGCACAGAGACGAGTTATTTAGAATGTGGAAACATAATCCCAAAAATATGAACCTTAGGCTAGACTACACGTGGTACAGAAATAAAGTAAATAAAGTTATAGATTTTGCTAAAAATAAGTTCAGACAAAATGAAATACAAAAATGTGAAGGGGACTTCAGGAAAATATGGGGAAATATCAATAAGTGGCTAGGTAGAATTAAAAGTAATGTTGATAGTACAGTAATGAAATATTTAGGAAAAACAGATAATCTGGAGAACATATGTAATAAATTCTCGAATACATTTACACAAGAAATGTTAGATATAAAACACAAATGCAACCAAAAGTTTTAAATAGAGATTCTTATGTTAAAGAATGCGATGTTTCTTTTAGGTTCAGAAAGGTACAGCCAAGCGATGTTCAGAAAATAATCGAAAAATTAAGTAACGGCAAAGCACCCGGTATTGATGACATCAGGGTTCAAGATATTAAATATGTTAAAGATGACTTCAGTATTATAATAGCCAGATTTATAAATTTATGTTTGACAAAGTGTGTATACCCAGATCAATTGAAAAAATCACTTATTAGGCCAATATTCAAGCAGAGATCTCATTGGAATTATTCAAACTACAGGCCTATTGCAATTTTATCAATAATCAATAAGATTGTTGAAAAAGTTGTAGTGGGGCAGGTGAGCAGTTTTCTAGAATGTAACGGTATTTTATCGCAGGCTCAGCACGGGTTCAGACGAGGGCGGAGCACCGCCACGGCCTTGACCCACTTCTCTAACTATGTAAACAGCAGCCTCGGCGGCGGACAGCAGGTCCTGGCGCTGTTCATAGACTTCCGGAAGGCATTCAACACACTGGATCATGAACAGCTGTTGCAGGCTATGGACGAGTGCGGCATACGCGGACCCACAAACCAGTGGTTTAGGGAATATCTAAACAATAGGACCTTGCGTACTGTCATAAATGGGACGACCGGAGCCGAAGCCTGCGTCAGTCTTGGCGTGCCGACCGGCTCAGTATACGGGCCCGTGGGCTATGTCATGCACGTGAACAGTGTGTCGAATGTTGTCCGGCACTGCAAGGTCTATATGTACGCGGACGACATGTGCCTGCTGTTCGCCGGCAGGGATGTAGTGGACATGGTAATCAAGGTGCAGGATGATTTTGAGAACATTACCAAGTGGGCGCATGATAATGGAATAATATTGAATATCAGCAAAACTAAATGTATGAGAATCTATAATATACCGTATAATAAAAAAGCAAAACAAATAGCATCAAACGACATTAGCATTACAGGACATACTTATGAATGCCTACACAGTAATAAAAATAATTGCACATGTAGTAAAATAGAATTAGTTGAAAGCTTCAGATACTTGGGATTATTAATTGATAAACATTTTAATTGGAAATTGCACATTAATCAAGTATGTAACAGATTAAGATCTGTATTGGGACAAATTTATCACTTAAGCAGAATAGTCAATAAACGCACCCTGCACATTGTTTACCATGCACTTGCTGACTCATTGTTGAGTTATGGACTCAGTTGCTATGGACGTACCTTCAAAACATATTTGGATCAAATAAAGCAACTGCAAATTAGGTTAATGAAATACTTAGTTGGAAGAAACACGAGGGATAGGTATAAAAATCAGTATGATTCACTGTTCTCAATTTGTAAAATTCTCCCAGTGCATTGTAAAGTTACTTACTTAAATGTAATTAATACGTATTACACAGATGACTTTAAAGTACAAAAGAAAAACAAACGTGTGACTCGCTCCTCTAAAATAGCACAATTAAAACAACCTGCAGCCAAAAATTATTATGGAAGAAGAACTCAAGAATACTTGATCCCGAAAATGTATAATGAGAGTCCTATGTTACTAGATAACCCTAAATTAAAAATAGGTAGATTGAAGGAATTATTTAAACAGATATTATTAGATAAATTCGATAACTCCATAAAACAGCAGCATTAAGTAAGTATAAGTTAAGTTAGTATTATATACAAAGATTAATTACTGTCACAGTGCCTCTGGCAACATGTGTATTGTGACGAGTCGGTAGTTTAATTAGTTAGTTATATATATACAAAAAAACAGCATTAAAAACAAGGTAGTTTATAAGCACCGCTGTAGTACTGTCCCGCCAGTGGCTCAGTCATCTTAATTGCACTTAATGGAAAATATGTTATCAGTTATGAGTTATGAATGGGCTACGTCGGGCTGGTAGTGCAGTGCAATTTCAATGTTTACCTGCTTTTGTCGCAGAACGAGCGAGCTCATCGCCAACAAACTCCTCCGCAGTTTGGCGAAATGATGTAATTTCGGTACACATATTTTATACTGACCGGTCCTGCGCCACCCGCATCCAGCAGACTCCTTTACCAGGTCATCAGTCCACCTTGTGGGGGGGCCTACTCACGTCGCGCCTTTCGGTACGTGGTCGCCACTCGAGAACCTTTCCGCACCAGCGGCTATCGGCTCTACGTGCTATGTGCCCCGGCCACTGCCACTTAAGTTTAGCGATTCGGAGGGCTATATCGGTTACATTGGTTCTGCTTCATCATCATCATCATCATCATATCAGCCGAAAGACGTCCACTGCTGGACATAGGCCTCCCCCAAAGAGTGCCAAAGTGACCGATCCCGCGCCACCCGCATCCAGCGGACTCCCGCAACCTTTACCAGGTCATCAGTCCACCTTGTCGGGGGCCTACCCACGCTGCGCCTTCCGGTACGTGGTCGCCACTCGAGAACCTTTCCGCCCCAACGGCCATCGGTTCTACGTGCTATGTGCCCCGCCCACTGCCACTTAAGTTTAGCGATACGGAGGGCTATATCGGTTACCTTGGTTCTGCTGCGGATAGCCTCATTTCTGATGCGATCACGCAGAGAAACTCCCAACATGGCCCTCTCCATTGCCCTTTGGGTGACTTTGAGCCTTCTTATGAGGCCCATAGTAAGCGACCACGTTTCAGTGCCATATGTCATGACTGGCAACACACACTGGTCAAAGACTTTCGTCTTGAGACACTGCGGAATATTGGACGAAAAGATTTGCCTTAGCTTCCCGAACGCTGCCCAGCCGAGTCGGATTCGACGATTGACCTCTTTCTCGAAGTTGGACCTAACTAACTGGATCGTCTGTCCTAGGTATACATAATCGTCTACAACTTCGAGCGTGAAGTGTCCGATTGTAATGGGAGTTGGTACTACATGGGCATTTGACATGATCTTCGTCTTATCCATGTTCATTCTTAGACCAACTCGCTCGGATGCTTTACTGAGGTCATCGAGGCGAGGTTATGAGGCCCATAGTAGGCGACCACGTTTCAGTGCCATATCTCATCACTGGCAACACACACTGGTCAAAAGACTCTCGTCTTGAGACACCGCGGAATATTGGACGAAAATACCCTTCGGCCGCCACCATGTTTCGCAACCAGCTGCAAAGGAAGAATTTTCCTCCTTTGTTGGCAACGAGTTGTGAATGAAGATTATTTTACATTAATACACGGTTGTGTCTCAACTGGTTAGTTGCCAACTAAGAATATTTTTTTTAACAGTGTAGTTGCGTCAAAATGATTTTCATTGTTAACACGCAACCAGACTAATTGGTTTGAGAGGTAATAAATAATGCTAGAAAGTAGGAACATCTCTCTTGCATAAATAATAAAACAAAGTCATTTTTAAATATGGATTTTTTTAGAACAACAAAATAAACTACTGCATACTCAATGCTGTTTAACATAAATAAAAAACGTTATCTTCTTATCGAAAACAAGCGAAGCGAGGAGGAGTGTTAGGTGTACTGCGAGCCGAGCGAGCAAAGCGAGCTGTAGGGTCGCAGTACACCTCACTCCTCCTCGCTTCGCTCGTCGTCGTACCTACACCGACCTACCTTAGAGTAGAATAGGTATGGTTCTGGTTATGAAATAGGAAAAAAATGCTTTTTATAATTTATCTAATTTATCTATCATATAACTTCTTGGTTGCGTAGCCAGAAAAGAAAAATATATATGTTTGGCAACTGGTTGCGAAACTTAGTTGCCATGATGGAAAATGGATTACATCTTCGCAACTGGTTGCGTATTAAAACAAAATATTCGTCTAACACAACTAGTTGCCAACAAAGGAGGGAAATTCTTCCTTTGCAACTGGTTGCGAAACATAGTTGCGGTGGCGACCGAAGGGCGAAAAGATGTGCCGTAGCTTCCCGAACGCTGCCCAGCCGAGTCGGATTCGACGATTAACTTCTTTCTGGACGTTGGACCTACCTGACTGGATACTCTGTCCTAGGTCATACATAATCGTCTACGACTTCGAGCGTAAAGTGTCCGATTGTAATGGGAGTTTGTACTACATAGTAAACTAAACTATATCGTTTGTTTTAATTAATAACTGATATTGTTAACGTAGAGTTATGCAATCGACCAGCAGGAGTTTATGTTCAGGATGAATGTTAGGCCGCAACCGCCGCTGCTGATGCGCCAGCTACTCACGGATAGTATTCATTCTAAACATGGCAAGAATCTACATAATTTACTTTAAAAACAAAGTTTTAACCGACTTCAATTTAGTACTGCGCCAAGCCACGAGAACATTTCCTATTTTTTTTACAATTTACCACATGAACTGATTTCCGATAGCAAATGCGTTGATTTCTATAGAAAAAAACCGAATCGCTGTATGTGGGCCGATAATATTTGAGGACTTACATTATTCCCCAAGATCATCACCAATGGCACTTCATTAGTTCCTATTTCAACGGAATCTTATCAGAACCTGTGATGTACTTTTGCACTTTTAAGTACATAATTGAGGAATTCGATAAGTCATCTGTGGTCTTCATCATCAATTCTTCGCCACCAAATTTATGATTCCGGATGTAAATACACGAGTTATAACAGAAAATACCAAAATCACTACACGCGTGCCTAATAAAATTGAGGAGTCCCGTCAATTCTTCATGGATCCTATCATCTAACTGAATTTTGAAAAAAATGGGACCCACCTGGAAGTATATATACATACGAACAAAAATAAATTGTTCGAATCGGCTCATCAATGACGGAGTTCTGAGGTAACAAACATTGAAAAAAGAAAATAAAATACAGCCGAATTGAAAACCTCCTCCTTTTTTTGAAGTTGGTCAAAAACAGTACAATGCCATCATTACCTAAATCAAGCCCACCAAGTCAATCACATTGACTTCTTATCTGCCGGGGGCCATAAGTGCCATAACGTCTGGATATTGTTTGAGTGAGTATAAGATCCTAAGTTTTCCCGATTATCCACGTGTTATCATTATTTTCAATCCGGTAAAGCACTTAAAATTGTTTAGATTTTAATTTAAAATGTTAGTGCATTTATATTTCTTTTGGCAACCACATGAAGGTCTGTCGACAAATCGTGCTGTTTTAACGATAAATAGACTGGTGACTAGAGCAATCTATTTTTATTGAACTATTCAGTGGCATCGGCAGATGGAATGGATAATGATTAGTTATAATGAATCAATTTTTGCTGGCTTGTTTTCGACAGCTGGTAAGTGCCTAGTAACGAGCTAGTAAGCTAAGTTAGTAAGCTAGTAAGTTTAGCCACACACACATAACCCTCTGCCTGTAGGGCTATCGAGGATTTCCTAATAGTTAAATCATACGGGAAGGACTTATGAAACCAGGGTAAATAAGAACGGCGCTCGGTTAGCAGTAAAAATGGGTCTTGTCGCCCTTTTATTTAAATTTATTATTTATCGTATGGCAAATCAGTCTATTTAGAACCGTGAGATCTTTGAAAAGACAGTACGGTTTATTTAAATAGAAATACTTTAGTCCTGGTTATTCTTAGTGGCACAGTTTCTTGTCGATTATCCTAAGGGTTGGTGAGATGCGGGAACAGCGGGATTGTGGTACTCCGGCTGTGCAAGCGGCTAGGTAGTACCTACCACGGTTATCGGCTGGGTTGGGGTTTGCTATTCCGGCGGTGCCCTCGGGATTCAAGTGGCCAGGAGTAACAGGAATCTCCTAGTACGAACCCAATACAGCGATCGGTCGAAATGGTCGAATTGCGTGGTTGGAGGAAAATCCAGGGAAAACCTCCGGCACGACCATGCGGGGCAGTTTTAACACTGGAATACTCTACGAGTTTGCGCTCCAGTGAGACTGGTTGAACGGTATCAACTATCAACCGAATCTGGGGTGTGAGTGGTGTCGAACTACTGGGAGTTTTATCTAATATCTACTACTGTTTCATAACACAACACTTGCTCGTAAACAGCTTCATAAGGCGCGACAGACAGAGAGCAATAGCCTTTATAGGTAACGAGCATCATGGTTTTTAACATTGAAAATGTTATTTATTTAAATCGCTTCAGTATAGCCCCCAATTTCAGGGAAAGTGAGACATCGCTCTGGTCACGTGAGTTTTAGGGCTACGTGGATGATTGAGATGTCAAAAGATGCCCCTTTACAAGGACTACAAAATGTAAAAAAATGTTTATAGCTTTTTGTAAAATCTTTTTGGGGTCTACCTACAAAATCGGCAATATCTTGAAAGCGAAAAGCGTTATCGAAAAAATGAAAAAAAGCCCTCGGGGTATATTGAGTTTTTATACCTAAATTGTATCTGTCACTCATGCGTCACTTACAGTTACAATATAAAGTTTTAACTCAAATCAGATGTGTGAAAACTATTTATAATTATATCTAAAAGTATAAAAAACAATAAAATATGTTTAACTGAATTATTTAAAGATTTAAAATGTGGTCATTATGTGTCCCTGTAAAATTATTAATCGTGGCTGTATGCCGAAGGGTCTTTGCCTTACGTCAAATTCAAAAAATGGACTATGGATAGTATTATTTTGGTTGAAAATGTTTTTGTGTTTGTGAATGTGATGAAAAACATTGTGTGGTACACGTACGTTAAGAATTTTACAAACTCGAGTCTTCAAGGCCCTCTGCCTTCGGCGTCGGGCTTCTCATAGACTCTCGTTCGTAAAACATCTCTTACCGTACCTACTTGTGGCATATGTACTATTAGCCTCTACAAGTATATATATCGCAGGCATATTGTATAATCCGACGATCAGGAGGATTAAATACCGATGAATGTAAAATCCGCTTGAATGTGTTCGGCGGATTGCCGCTATATTGTAATACAGCTAACTGTTTTTATGTTAGATAGCGCCGCGAGTATAAAAAATGGTAACTTAAACATTCCCAAAGCGGCGGCCAATGGCCCGTTGTATTACATTACCGCTAGTCGTATTGAAGAACGATTAGCGCCGAACAAATTCCAGCGGATTTTCATTCAGCGGTATTCAATGCGCCTGATCGTCAACCCGACGTATTACCAAAACAGCGCTGTTTTGTAAAACAGCTAGCTGTTATGTAAACCGGTGGATTAAGTATAGTATTCCACATATATATCTTAGGCCATAATGTATTGTGCTAAGAGGTAGGTAAAGGATCTTTATTAATTTATTTATTGACAATAGTACATTACGTTACTAGGGCGGTGAATTCGTGAATGCCCCAGATCGCAGGTGTTTGTGGCCCGAACCGAAGGTGAGGGCCATAAATATGCGCTCTGGGGCTTTACGAATTACCGCCCGTGTTGAGTACAAAATTTTACGTCTTCACCTGGCCACAATGCAAGTTTTCCTGTACGCGCAGCGTGCAGTAAAACTCGCATTATGGCCAGGTGTGACGTAAATACATTTACGTGACATTACAGTAATAACCAATGCGTCAAGAAACCAAAACAAAAAATACGTAATACTATTTAGGCGACGAAACGGCGTGGCCCCGTTGAATCGTCGTCTCCGGTGTAGGATTCGGCAGATTGCCCCGGAACCGTCGAAACACTACACCCTTCGGCCAGAAGTCAGCACATGCGACGGTCTCCTGCAGCGGCCGCGGCACGCGCACCACAAACGAGCTGAAGTGCACATAGTGGCGCGAACGCAGCTGGAACACCCTCAGCGAGAAGCCGGTCTTCTGACGAACGTACTCCGCCATATCATCAATTTAATAGTGCCTTCGCATTCATTAAAATAGGAAAAGAAATAAGTAGTACCATTTAGGAGCGCTCTGCGGAACGGACGGGTGCGTAAACAGAGTGGGTTCGAGCGTTTGCGTCACTCTCAAACATCGTGCTAACACCTCGTCAATAATGAATTGATTGTATGCGTGTAAATCATCCAATAATATATTAGTTAGTGCCTGCCATTGAAGCAGTGTCAAAGCCCTCTATGACGGCATGAGTCAAATATAGGTTATCAAGGTAAAAAATTCCGTTGTTGTAATTTGAAACGCGCTGCTTTGTCCTAGAGTAATCGAATGAATAGTGGAGCAAATAATACTAAGTATACGTCACAATAGTGTATGAATACTATCCATATTCAACGCAGTGCTAACAAAATAGGTTTTGGAAACGGAGCTGTATTATTGCAAAAACTGCAGAATTAGGCAGATATCTGAGGTCCAAGTTACGATGTACGTCTACCAGCAAATACTGTGATTTATAACACAGTTGCTTACAACTTCCTGAAATATAATAATATGTAAAAAACTATATCTTCGAATATAGACGGACGCACATTCAGGGACTACGTTTCCCTAGCACTGCGCGCGTAACTGATAACATGGGAAACACATGTCTAAGTCTATACAAAATTGGCCATGAGCCGTAGCCCATCTAGGACTAGGACCACAGTCGGCTAACGTTATTACGCTTCGAAATGAACGTCGATGCCACGTCGTCGCTATAGACGCAAAGTTAGATGCTCAGATTTGCCAATTAGTGAAAATCGAGTAATGTGCACTTCCCGGATGTCTCTTAGACGGCAACATCCGGGATTCGTAAAGGTCCGGTGGCTCATGATAAACTTCACTACAAAAAGTGTCTTGGCCTCCGAAAAGAGAGCACGCCACTTTTTATGTGTGTCACTTTCTGTCAATTTTCGGCTTGAAACTGACGCAGATCCGCCTCCGCTCAGCCTCTAGCAATAAGTACCTATTAGTCCACCTCGTTAGCAACCGAATTAGAGGTTCACAAGATATTCAATTTTCTACCGATGTGACAATTCAAAGCACTACGACTTTTAGTGTTGCAATAGCTTGTGGTTCACATTTTATGCGTTGGCATCGTTTTATTAGTTCCCCTTTGTTTCAGTACATTATTCACTATAGTATCAAGTTGTCCTCAAGTTCGTGATTTATAACCCGGGAGCGTCAGCCTACTAGGCAGAGAAGATACAAGATACGATATAGACAAGACAAAAGTAGATGCGGCACAAGCTCAATAAAAATAGGATGACGCGAGGTAGGTACGTAATCTTAATTAATAACAAGAATCGTCAGAGCCTCATTTAGGTAACTCAATCGCATCCCCATCGCATTTAATTCTGTTTCGCGCTGTTCTGGCTGTTTAAGTTGCTTTTTGAAATTAGAATTAATTTCATTACTCTAGTTTAGATGCACTTTAGTCTGGCCCTCTGACAAGTAAGTCGTAATATTCTATTCAGCGACTATAATATGTATAATGTAAGTTGAGTGCAAAGGAGCACTCAACTGTCCTTTTAAGCGAAATTTACGCTTACCTACCCGCAAATGGAAGTAACAAGTCAGACCACTGTTTTAATGACCTACGTTAGAGTAGAGAAAACGGTTACAATTTGAGTATAATTTTCTTTCAGACGAAATCGCTTTCATTTAAATGTTTCATTGAGCATCGTCAAACTTACAAAGCTTCAAACGGACATTTGACAAAGTTTACCTCTTTATAGTTTTATTATTTATATGCACCTACGCTATAACTATAACCTACCATTTATATAGCTTCTGACTGTTTGTTGTAGTTTGTTATGTATTGTGTACACGATCTACGCATTAATCGACCTAAAGCGTTGCTGCGCTTGTGATGCCCGTATCCGATCTTATGGTTGAGAGATTTACGGAAAATATCCAAGTAAAACTGCATTTATCTAGATACAATGAACCAAAGGATACGTCTACCTTTATTTCTTAGCTTAAACGGTATTACGAGGGTTCATTGTACTTACAATATTGTGGTGTTCATACTACACGAATTAATCTACTGCGCTCTAGATTTAAAAAAATCTTATCCTGAAATTACTATTACTTGCTCACACAAAATAAATTTAATATTAGAGGTCTCCTTAAGTCACTGTTTGCTAACACAATATAAATTTAATATTAGAACTCAACTGTCGTTTTTTCTTCCATAAAATGAAATTTAGTTCTATGTATTTAACGTACGAAACGTTACACAATCGATCAGCAGGTGTGGCAGTTCGAAGAAATGTTTGTTAAAAGGTTTTCCTGAGAGGTAACTGTTCCGAACGGTTCAGATTTCCCATATAAAAAACCGGTCAAGTGCGAGTCTGACTCGCGCACCGAGGGTTCCGTTCAAACTAACAATTAACCCAAGGTAAAGTAAATGTCCCAATATTTGTTAAATTACTTATTTTAACCCAACACGAATTCAATTTCAAACAACGAGTAACTTTTACACCAAGACAATTGAATCGCGATCTTTTTTTGCCCTGCTATTGAAAATAAATATACGCGTCCCAATCTCAACCCCATTAATTCTAGAAAAGTCTTACTACTTTTCCAGTAATATCTATGTTTATCTTAATCACAAGAAATTATTTCAAATTTTTCGCTTGATAACTTCGGTGATAGGGGGGGGGGGGATGGTATTTTTTTTACATTTTCCTTCATAAATCAAAATTTTACCAATGTAAAAAAAAAAGTGTTTTAAAAAGTGCAACTCGAGCCCTTTCATACGATACCCCACTTGACCTAATACTTGAATATATATTTTTTGCCCCCTCCTCAAATTCGTAATTTTTCATAGTGAATTTAAATGTATATTTAAGTTTTTCATTTTACATGCACGCGGATAACTCTCATTTATAATAATTCCAAATTTCAAATTGATAGCTTAAGCAGTTCGTGAGATATTTCACTTTGTGACAGACAGACAGACAGACGGACGGAGTCGCACCATAAGAGTTCCTTTTTTACCATTTTTGGTACGGAACCCTAAAAATGACATTTAGATCTAACGTTCGTATAATGAATGTTACGTGATCAACCTGCTGGCATATATTATTTATAACTAGCCCGTGCACTAGGCGGCGCGGCGTATTGGGGACCTCAGGCGAAGATTTCAAAAATCTTTCAAAAGTGTAAATTCAGAATGGACCTTCGCTTCGATATGGACATTGGCTATATTTTATCTAGAAGCTTCATTTGAGTATACTTTGTTAAGGTGCTGATAGACGTGAGCATTCACTTTATAATGAGCATTCTAGCGAATGTTACATGACAGGTAAAACTAAGGCTCACCAAAATAAACAGGAGCGTTTTCGCGAGCATTCTAGCGGAGCGACAGCAAATTTGCTTTTGAGTAATTTTATGATAGTTCCGTCGAGAGGGACGCTCTCCGAGCACACAACCAGCACAGCATTTATAGAGCTTCTGGTAGAAGGATCGTGAAAATGTTTGTTGCTATCTTTGACTTTATAGATAGGTACATAGCTCTGTTCGTTGTTCAATTCGACAAATTTAAAAACGGCGAAAGCTCGGTGTTCTGTTCAAGTGTATCAGCGACTTTACACGCTGTCGGAGCCCCCCGGCCTCCAATAGAGCGGAAGTCTTTCACTGCCCGGAACACGCCTAGCGGGCGCTCTATTAGGAGGCGCTTTTCGCTACTTAACGAGAAAACCTCGGCATCGGCTACGAGCGTAGCGCTACCAAATTTTTGACCGTGAATGTGAGATTTTAAATCATGTATTCTCGGACCGACATAAATATATGTAATTACTGGTCATTTTCCAAGACATAAAACTCACAACAACAATTTAGGTCAAACCGACTTTTTCCAAGATCATTTAAATTTCTAAAAACTGAGGCCACTGATACACGACATTCCTTCCTCATTCCTTTTAACAATCTCCTCACATTTATCCTTACAAGAATCAACAGATAAAATCCAAATTTTCCAAAGCCAAGAGAAAAAAGCAAACATTAACTTTTTATACATTCCATTGATTGATTCTCTTTTATGGAGGTTTGTATTCAAGCGACAGCCGTAAATTAAACATTATATGTTGGTTACTTTAGCAGTGGATTAGTAATAGTACATTGTGATACAAGTGAGGTATGTTGAGAATTACATCAGAGGCGAAATTGTTCACGCGAACCGCAGGTGAGCGTGATAAGGAAGCCGAGGATGTAATTATCAAAGCTCACGCGTATCATACGACGTTTTTCAACACATTTTGCGAGGAAAAAAACATTTTCATGAGATGAAAATGTTTTAGGCTAGCCAAATTTTTTTCTTTACACGAGGAAATTACGAAATTATTGCGTTCGTTTGATACATTGCTGTATTGTTATTACTAAAGCTTTAGTTTTGCTATTCCTATATAAGATATTTAAGGATTCACTCTATAAGTCATCCGCTTTAGAAATACGATTACGTATACTTTCCTCGATAGAAATTAAATCCAAAGTTACCTCTAATAAAGAAAATATAACATTAATACGGCGTAAATACTTCACGGAAAGTCAACAGTCTTTGATTAATAACAAATCTTCATGTTTCCTATGACGTATATGCTCTTCATTTTCAAAATATGGATTATTTTAGAAATACAACGGAAATAACTAAATTCGCGCACGTTTCGCCCATTCTAGCTCGAGCCACCACGCTTCCCCCCTATCCGCTTTAGTCTTGCTTCGGCTGTCGGACGGGGAGGATGTGTCGCTTTTGCTTTCGCACGGACTTTAAAACTAAACGACGATTTTTCGGTTTTCCACTAATGGGAACATAGTAAATAAATCAAAGAATAGAAGAGGATGACGAAAAAGCAATACTAAACGCTTGCATGAAGAAAAAGTAAGTTAATCTCATTTATCTACAGATTATGCGCCCAAGGAGGGACTGTGCGCGGGTGACAGCTGCACTTTCTCGTTAGACATGAATTTTGATAATCGCCGTACTGTCCAAATTTGGGGTGTACTTATATATTTATTGTTTAATGTAAAATCAACATATATATTAAGAACGAATACATAATTAATTCTAGAGCAAGACATATATATGCAGAGGATTTTAAGATAAAGATAAAGTGTAGATATGCTTACGTACTAGTAACAACTCCTGTTCCTTCGTAAGCATACTTCAGTACCTATACCTATCTACTAATAATAAAGGGTAATTGCTAATATGTGGCACTCCCATGCATTTGTAGTATTTTATGCCTGTCAATAAATTACTATTCATTATTGACTTAATTTAATTGACATTCATGAAAATAACATACATTTGGTCGATCTTTTATACGCATATTTATGCTAAAAGTTGCACTAGACTTTAGAGGTTGATGATGTTTTCTGCTTTTCCTGTCCATGTCCATCCATCCTCCTAGCGTCATTCCCGATGTGCCCTAAGGGTGAGGGTAGACGAGCGTGACTTAAGAGATGTGAGTCGCGTAATTTCGGTCCGCCCATATATGTATGGGCAAACCGAAATGCCCATCTATGGGCGATCCGAAATTACGCGACTCTTAGCTCGCAAATTACGCTCGATTTGGTTACGTTATTTGGGGTGAACAAAGAGCAATAGAGTCGTTGATATTTTTATTTTATTGAATGAATGAATGAACAAATTATTGATAAACCAATATTGTATAAATATAGGTAAATTTATTGGATTCATGCAAGTAAATTAATTCACAAAAAATCAACATAAACATAATATATTGTTGAAAGCAAAGCATGCTACTTTAACATCGGTGGATGTAGAGAGATTGTTCTCGCCAAATAAATGGATTTTTCACAAGTTTAGAAACCGTATAACGCCAGATATTATGGAACAAATTTCCATAGTATATGTTTTTCATAATCTTGACAACCGTTTAATATCAGAAGAAGATAATGTGCAAGATTTTGAAATTTTAATTCCAGTTGCAAGTTGTTCAAGCTCTCGAATACATAAACATTTAGCAAACAAGTAAAATTTATTTAAATGTTATATTATAAAATTACAGTATTGCATTGCAGTTGTCGTCAATAATTTATGTAAAATTACTGGTGCTAAACTGCCACCAGAATCCTAACCCTTGTAACTAGTTATGCCTACTTAGCCATGATAGTTTTCCTTTTAAATCCATATCCATTCCATACTATTCCATACTGATATTATAAATGCGAAAGTGTGTCTGTCTGTCTGTCTATTACCTCTTCACGCTTAAACCGCTGAACTGATTTAGGTGAAATTTGGTATAGACCTAGTTTGAGTCCCGGGAAAGGAAATAAGATTTATCCCTGTAGTATCCCCTAAGGGAGTGAAATGGACGTCCATGTGGACGGAGTCGCTAGCAAAAGTCAGTTAATTATATGTAGGTACTACTGCCACGAATTTTTTCACATACCCAGTAGTAGCCATTTAGCCGGCAGGGTGTCCTCCATGAGTCGAAAAAAAATTTGGGCTTTAAAGCCCAATATCTCGCAAACGAATCACTGACCCCACACTAGAGGCTTAACGAGAAAAAAGAAATTGCATCCCTACTTTGGTGACCTAAACATGTTTTCAAACTACTGTTTTGCCGGCGTGATTGATTTATGGGTATGCTGAATTACAGTTTTCTAATAGTATGGATTACTTAGCTAAGCCAAAGACGGACAGACGGACGGACATGGCGAAACTATAATTTATTTATTTAAAATAATTACACAGTATTACAATTAAAAATTAAGTCACTGTGAATTACAAATTATATATACAATTATACCCTGCATTTTAATACACGACAGAAGAATTACGTCTATCCATCATCTCACAGTACCTTAAGCATTCGCGATACATAATGGTTCCTTGTTGACCATGGAACCCTGAAAAATGGGGTGCCTACTGATATTTTTACCCTATTTAGCTGTTCTGTTATTTAACATTATTGAGTGAATTTTATTGAGCTATAACTATTGTGCTTTTAATACTAATTTGTCATTCCTCGTAGATACTATAACCTACGGACGGTTTTATATATAAACAAAAATTGACAAATCTGCATAAAGATTCTCTAAATTTCAATATTATCAATACAATTATATGAAATCGTTTGGTTGTCTAATTTTGTAAATATTAGTAGCACCCTCGCTGAAAGCATTTACAGCACCATTTGCCGCCATTCTTTGCGATCTATGTAGGCGATCAGCGCACAGCTCCAGCCGCCGCGCCGCTCGCTCTTGCCTGTGTGCCTCACGCACACATGCACGGAGAGCATTGAATACCTAAAATCAATTCGCAGCAGAAGCTCGGTGCCCTCTGAAGTAAATCATTAAGATGACTACAGGTTTTTACTCACAATTGCACATCGCCAAGATTTTCCAATGGCATCCATTCAATTTATCACTTTTCTAGTCACGACGAGTCAACATTGTTGATAATAACCAAACATGCATAAACAAATTACAAATATTTGTGAAATAACCTATAATTGTGTCAGTTTTTTTTCGTGAAGTTTGCGCAGTGCGGGCACAGAAATCTCTAAACAGCCAATACAAAATAAAATAATATTTTGGTTTCAAAATGTTATCTGTACCTATTAATTCATGTAAAATGTTACTAAAAGTGAATTTTTTTACTAAATTAAACGTTTATATTGTGCGTTTACGTTCATATGCAAAAAGAAATAGTCAATTAATTAACAAAAAGGATTTAATTTGTTTAGTCGAGTAAGAAACCATTTGCCGAGAATTTTAAAAAAGCTATACATTCTGTACAACCCGGTTAATTTAAGAATGCACCATGTTCATGCATATATCATGCTGCAAGGTCCCAACGTGACTTCATCGGGATATAACCAATATAACCATAACACACAAGTGTTGTAATGTTATGAAACACTCGTGTTTAATATCCAGGATTATGAGCCTAAAAGCGACACTATAAGAGGTACGTTACGAGCAATTGTGTTGAAAACTCCATTTATTAACTTATAAGTACCGTTTAGTAAAACTGTTCAGGCTAGAAGGATGACTGATGCTGAATTATTAACCTAATACGCAACTACATATCTTTCATCGTGCTAGTAATTAGCGATCCACGCCAAAGGCTTTTTATTGCAAACTTTTGTTATTGTTACTCGAGGGTTCCTCGTTTGATTATTATGGCATAATTATGATAACTGCGTTTATGGGTGGTGAAATTAAAGCGGTGCCGCGATGGCGGTGTGCCGACATACCAAGTTAATATTGTCAGTTTCGCGCGGACTATCGGGCGACTCGGCTGTGGAGTGGCTTGTGCGACTGCCCAACCTTAGTAAACGACTCTTGAGGTACCGCGCTTACTCAACAGGTGAATACTATTTACTAAAGTATTTGTATACACATATTGTCAACATTGGTGTGTGTCGAAGATTGAATGACCCGAGGGATAACGCGTGCAAACGTCAACAAAACAAAAACAAAGTTGGAATATATATTTTGGATATGTAAGTATTATTAAGTACCTATCCATAGTAATTGTTTCATTGTTTTTTGTAACTTAGGTATTTGCTTTTATCACTTAGACTTATACAATATATATATATATATATATATATATATATATATATATATATATATATACCTATATATATGTATTGTAAATAGCGGTTATATGTCACTGAAAGTTTTCAGTGGATGGCTTACAAAATTTTACCGTTAGTAATCTCAATTTATAAGGCAATGTTAAGTTATATAGTAGCAGTCTATAATATTCAACATTACAAATTAATCCAGTAATAAATGTAACTAGTGTATCCACCATGCCATGTTAATCATTGCTCATGGAGTAATGATTTAGCTACATACAGTACCAAACAATCCTGAACGGAGACTTCTAATTATCGGAGGAACGAGAACATTCAATATTGTTTACAAGGTTATTCTCGGAGCTTCATTACCGTGGCGAGATAGTTGAGTTTCGCTTTGAAAAGATTATCTTTTGGAATAAATAGTATCCTTTGTCTCTCCGGTATTTGTAGGACGCTTTGATCTATTGGACAAATAATTTGGTTTTGATGTGCAATTTTAAAATTTGGTGAGCAGTACTTTTTTGGTAAGAGATCATTTTTTTCCCATACCTAAATAAATAGTTGTGTATAGTTCGAATCCTGTTTCTAGACCGGAGATTATCTTAAGACCCATCGGTACAACAAATCCATTGCTTAGCTACGAACAACTTTTTATTGGTAGTTTTGCGGCAAACGTAACCAATTAACTATTAAACTTAACAATGAAAGACAACAGCTTTGTTTTCTCTTTACAACCGCTTTACGTCCTCACACAAAATTCCCTCGGAAATCTGCAAATTTGTTGAATTTACAACTTCTCCCGCTGTACATGCATGACCGCACACTTATCTACACCAAACTCCATCCTGATTGCGCTACTGAAGACTTCTGTCGACTTTAGCCGTCATGGCTATCTGCTGCAAAAAGTTTTAGGTCATCCATGTAAAGCAGATAAGAGAGATGACCTCACCCTTTCTCCGCAGCCAGCAACCTAGCACTGAATCCTTCAGCAGAGTGCTGAGCGAATTCAGTGCTAGGCAGAACCACAAAGAACTCATACTGTCACCCTGGAAGATCCCTCGCTCAATCCTGATAGAGTCCTACGGGCCAGAGGGACCGTTGACGAAGTACTGTGGTCCTCTGCCCCATGCAAGCGCCTAACAAGGATCTCAGAGTTGCATCCACTTTATAAAACTCTAAGATCCTCCCCAGCCATGAATGAGGCACCGAATCATAGGCCTTCTGGTAGTCAATCCAGGCAATTTTTTATATACATTAGGTGTAGGGGAGGTACCCCAAAAAAATATATATTCTGCTATTTTGTCGGCGTGATTGATTATACCCATGCCGAATTTCAATTTTCTATTAGTAATGGTTACTGAACTAAGTCAAAGACAGTCGGCCGGCCAGACAGACATGGCGAAACTATAAGGGTCCCTTGTTGACCACGGAACCCTAAAAACGACATGTAAATTTTTCCAAAATAAAAGAACTGAATCTGATCTATATCTTGATCAATGGCATATTTAAGGTGCCAGTAGGGTTTGCAATTCGAATATTCGAATATTCACATTATTCGAATATTCGTCATAAATATTATTCGAATAATACAACACGAACTATTCGAATTATTCGAATATTATGTATACTATAAAAAAATATATAATAACTGTTATAATTAATAAAACCGTGGGAATATGTTTTTGCAGGTGAATGTTACACTAGATTTATAAGGAATTGATATAAAACACAAATATGAAAGACCCAAAACTTAAAATTTTCTCCTTATCTGGAAGTACTCGTAATGATACTGGGAAAGTCTGCAACTCGACGTGTTACAATTTAAATGCATATGCGAGAATCCCGGGACCCTTTTTCTATCTGCCAAACAATTTTATTAGTATTACTTTAAGTTTATCTTCTTTTTCTACCTAGCGTTATCCCGGCCTTTGCCAGGGTCCGCTTTCCTACTCGCTTTCTTCCATTTCTTCTTTTGTGAGCCCGTTTTCGCACATGTCGGCCTTCACGACATCCAGTCATCGGTCTGCCGGGGGGTCGAGGGCCGTCGAGAACTAGGCCATGGCATTTGTTCCCTACGTAGTCCGACGGCCTGCGAGAGACGTGACCGAACCAACGAAGGCGACATTAATGGAGCTTATCTGCAACGTCACGAAAACCGAGGCTGCCATCGATGTACTCGTTACGAATGCGATCCGCACGCGTAACGCCGCACATCCACCGCAACATCTTCATTTCAGTAACGCGAAGCTCCTGAATGTGCCTTCCAAGAACTGGTCACGTCAGTAGTTAGGTATTGGGAGTTCTGGACCACTGCTTCGTTTCGCTTCGCTTCACTTCGCGGACGCGGTCCAGTTCCTCCCAATACCCAACTACAATCATGAGTGGGGTAGAATCCGTATGTGGACCAGAATACAAATAGTAGTTACAGTTGTATATAATATATCTTGCTTTAATTCATCGTATTGAAGATAAACGCTGTAGCCATCAGACAAACCGACGGATTCGTTTAATTTATGTGTTTGGCATCGTGTTTAATAATCTGATGCAAACTCTCAATGCATGTTTAGGATAGTATCAGATTCACAGTTCGTACTCCGTTGCAGTGGAACAGAACTTCAAGTGCATTAACGGACTTTTAGCACTCATTTAACAAAAAGATGCAAGTTTAAAAATGCAAAAGGCTTAAACACAACGGGTGCTAGCTAGCATCGCAACCCGCCAGATCTTGTTCTTGGAGAACCAGATCTCGTAATGCACCATCATAGCCAGACTTGGGTAATATTGAGCTTTTAGCTGTGCTGGGCTAACAGGATTATTACGGTGTTTGACACACTAATCACATCGCAGAATTGGCCAGAAACTTTGACGTGAGAAGTATGGATGAGATCACCGTTAACTACCGACCGTGTATAGTAACAGATTTCTCGTTGTGTGAGATATAGTAATTGCCCTGCCCATCTTAGGGTTATTAAAACCAAGCAAATACTATATCAACGCCACCGCGTGTTGTGTTTACCCCCACCGGGTTGTAGTGTGTTGTGCATACTAGCCCTGCCCATCTTAGGGTTATTAAAACCAAGCATCGTATGCATACGCCACCGCGTTACCAAGTCATTATCACAAAGCTGGCCAGGCTTCGCAACATGTTAAGTGGTAGGAGTACTATGAACTATCGGTCGGTATAGCTATAGACACTCCGACAGTTCTATCAATGAAATTGTATATATATGAACCGATCACAAAAACTTCGTAAGCGCGATGCAGGCCTCGCAATCTGATTGGATAATTTATGTGACGTAGATATGAAGAATTACAGTAAACATAATAATTATAGGTACACTTGGGTATCAAATTGGTTGACTGTACGTATTAACACTCACTACGTATTAAAACGTAACCAATCGAACGTATGCTTCATCCTTGTCAGACTTCAAGCATGTTGTATAAACAAACGAAAGACAGCTCATGCGAAAGGATAGCTAGTCGACCGCATGACGATAAGTAATATCAGGTCAAAGAATAAATTGAATGAACGGTTTACTGTTTCAACCTTTGCAGGTGGACCCTCTAAAATGTTTGTTCAGTTTATAAATATGATTTCTAATTCATTTCATACCTGATTTTATGAACAAAATACCTACTCGATAATCTTAATATAAGTATCAAAAGTAACACTAATAGGTTATACAGAAATTATCTTTCCTGTAGACAAGTGTTAATGGAGTTGTGTAAGAGAAGATATTTTATGTAGGTAAATTAATAGACTAACTTACATTATATTTCCATATGCATAAAATAACAAAAATGAATAAACGTGTTTTCTTCAATGCATCAACCTATGATTAGAAATGACGTTTCTGTTTTGTTAATCGCAAAGTGTTAAATTACAATCGTAATGCCGGTCGGCGTGTGAATCTTTAAAAATGCTTACGCTCTGTTTATTCACCTTGTACCATGATACTATTTAACCAACATTCTAAATAAGCGGGTTATGTTGTAATACATTATTTTGTTTAATTTAGTAATGTAAAGAATTAATGCATACATGTGTTATAGGTAATTGCATCTATTAAGGAGAAACGTAAACAATGGCTGGTATAGGGGCTTGAAATTAAATGTTTGATTTTCTCGTAGATTACGATGGATATTTCGTGAGAAGGCTTGTTTCTTAGTTGTTTTTATATACGTTTAAAAAATATTAATTCAGAGATGAACTAAAGAAAATGATAGTAATGTTGATATAATTCAAAATGTTTTTCGACTAAATAGACAAGAACTGGTTGTGACAGGTTATTTACACGTGTTGCAACGTAGTAATCGTCGGCTTCATTCGATAATTCGATACTTCGGCGGCATTTCTTTGTGTTAATTACACATTGTAACCGAATGATGTACAGTTTTGTGAGTAATCTGTTTATTTTTACAATCGGTGAATAATGGGTACATTACGGTTTAAAGTGGAATGCTATGATTTGCTTCTTATGATAAAATTATATATTTCGGAAAAATATTGAATCATCAACTAATTTATTATAAAACGAACAATCATACTGTTTGTATCCATTTATTTCCTAAATATTCCGGAAGTGCCTCGAAGTTCTCGGTGTTTCTTTGTTGAGTGACCTTCATTTAAAATGTTAGTAAGTACCTACTCAAATAAATCGTATTTGTGAAGATATGTTTAAAAAACTATATGACTAATTTTTGTTTCGTTTTTGAAGGTCTGACTCTGAATATTCTACACATGCGCGTACGCCTTCGCCAGAGCCGAAGAAAAAGACCATAAAGAAAAGGACCTCATCATCAAGGTAATTCAATTATTTTTAGATTTTTCAACAGTTGCGCTTAATATTTTGATCGTTTTAACTTTAAATTTCTTAGTTGGTTTATGTAAGTTCGTTCACTGAAAATCTCAGTGCGGGTTGGAGACCTTTGACTTTCTTAGCTGGTTTATACAGATTTCTTTACGATGTATTCCTTCACCGAATGCCTATAGTAAATATCTAATTATATTCCATGCATAAGTTTCCTAAAACTCATCGGTATAGTTCGGGTTTGAACCCTCAACCCACTGTTCGAAGGTCATGCGTCTAAACCTTTAGGCTGCCACGGTTTCCCAGCTTTGTTTAATATTTATGTTTTTTATTTTTTATTTCATTAGGTCTGATTTGAATTTCGTCGAACATCAAAGACAATCACCATCGCCACTGCCAGCTGCTAAAAAGAGAAAAGCAAATAGCAAGGTCGCAGCATCAACCAGTAAAGCCAAGAATTCCGGTTCCAGGTACTTATTTGTTGCTTTTTAAATTAATTTCATTATTGAGACTGTCCGCTTGTTGTGTCCGCTGGATGCGGGTGGCGCGGGATCGGTCACTTTGGCACTCTTTGGGGGAGGCCTATGTCCAGCAGTGGATGTCTTTCGGCTGATATGATGATGATGATGATGATGATTGAGACTTAAATTTGTGATGATTTGTATGAGTGTAATTAATTGTGTTTAGAAGTTTAATTTTCCGAAATAAAGATATTTTATTTATTTTATTTTTAAATGTGTTAGCTCGTAATAACATTTTCGTTTATTTATTTCAGTTCTTCCAAGAATTCGGTCACAACGGATATATTCAAGATCATACAAGCAGAGGAGGAGGAACTCGGAGACGAATCGAAAACTATCAAGACCACGTCATCATTTACAAGTCGCGTGTCTGCGGGTACCTCTCGGCGTAGTACGATTACGGATGGTAAATTTTATATAGATCTTAGAGTGTATAATGTAGATGATTTTCTGAAGACCAACCCTGAAGATCGCTATAAAAAAGCGTTAGTGGCGGTCAAATTACAAAGTAACGAAAATTCCTCTGAGTGGAATCAATTACAAAAATTCATGGGTGAAGCTTTCCATATCTTTGAAGATTGTGAACCCGTTTATTATACTAATTCCAAAAAATATTAGTCAAACAGGGTCATTAATCCTGCTTTTCGTATTTTTTTTTTAATAAGAGATTTCTAATATATAAATATCGTTTAAATACATTAACTTTTGTACTGTTGGTTAACCAACTCACCTATTTACGTGTTAGTACTAATTACTACACATTCGATTGTCGTTGCATTCTTGGTAATACGATGTACTATTAATAAAAATAATTATCCTGCAACAGGAATAAATAAATTTAATACGAGCTCCACTCCTCAAACTTAACTACTTTTGTTCGTGATACAGGAAACACCTGGTATTTATTGTTGTTTGTATAACATTATTATTTCACAATGCCTTTCTGTGTTCCGTGTAGCACGTCTGTAAAAAAAATAAATTGGGTAGGCCATCTTCGAAGCAATGCACACAAAACAAGAGTTAATTCTAGCAAAGCTCTAAGAGATAACATTGAAATAGTAGAATCAGCATTTCTGAAGCGTATTGTAACATATCGTGTATCGACAAAAGACGATCGAAGTTTGAGATCTGTAGATGAATTTATGAACTCGGTTAAAAATGACATAAAATGGGTTTTAGATGAATCTCTTACAAAACACACGTGCGTAAAAGTAAATTTTGAACTCTTTGGAATGTTCTTAATGTTTAAAGTTAACAGTCAATCAATTAAGTCCTTTGGAACTAAAAATAAAATTTTATACTTAAGTTATGATTTTGAATCACTGTTTCGCGAGACCGTGAGTTGTCTCAAGACAAAGTTTGAGGAATTTCAAGATCGTGATAGTGGATGGGCTTTTGTTAATAACTCGCATTTAGAGATTAACGTAAACAAGTATCAACCACTGCGAGGATCAAGCTACGTTGACCTGCCAAAATGCATTAAAGTCAAGAAAGCATGTATAAATATACAAAACAATGACCAGTGTTGCTTTTTATGGAGTGTGACAGCGGCGTTGTATCCTTCTAACAACCACCCTGAACGAGTTTCATCGTATCCTAACTATCGCGACGTATTGAATATTTCTCAAATGTCTTTTCCTGTCACATTTGATGACATCAGAGTGTTTGAAAAGAACAATCCAAAGATATCAATAACAATTTTTGGCTTGAAAAATAATAAAACTGTAATAGGTCCTCTTTACAAGTCTGAGATTGTCCGTGATCAGACAAATAGGAAAAATATACATTTGCTCTTATTGGACGATGGCAGCCATCCACCGCATTATGTTTTAATTAAAGATTTGAGTCGTCTTGTGCGTAAACAAGTCACGAGTCATAATAGTAAGATATATTTTTGCGACACCTGTCTGTTATTTTTTATGAAACAGGATGAACTATCCAATCACATGTGTACGGGAGTAGTTACAGTTTTACCAGAAAAAGGAACAGTAATTAAATTTAAAAACTTCAATCGGAAACAGAATTGTCCATTTGTAATATATGCCGATTTCGAATCGTTGTTACAATCCTCAGATATTAGTGATAATGATAATACAGACACTAACCATTCGCCTAACACGACTACTCTGCATCATCATGTACCAGCTGCCTTTGCATACTACATTGTTAGTAATATAGATCAAAGCTACAATCATTACGTCTCTTATCGCGGAACCGATTGTGTTGACAAATTTATTGATGCAATCTATAAAGATGTTGGCAGAATTCATAAAGTTCTAACCACAAATACTCCAATAATATTCAACGAAAAAGACGAGTTAAACTTTTTGAATGCTAAACTATGCCACATATGTAATCATTTTCTATTCTCTGATCGGGTTCGGGACCACTGTCACATTACAGGAGCCTATCGTGGTGCAGCACATAACCTATGCAATTTACAATATAAACGACCTGGTTTTGTACCCATATTTTTTCATAATCTGTCTGGTTATGATTCTCATTTATTTATAAAAAAACTGGGTGAGGCGCCAGGAGCAGTAAAAGTTATTCCTAAAACCAAGGAAAACTATATTTCTATTACTAAATTTATTCCAATCGAGAACGAGTATTTTCAACTTCGTTTCGTGGATTCCTTTAAATTTTTAGGTACAAGTTTAGAGAAACTAACTGAAACTCTGCAGAAACGCGACTTTCTTCATTTACGTAAATATTTTTGTAACAAAAAAGAGTTTCAATTACTTACGCGCAAAGGTGTGTTTCCCTATGAGTATATGAATAAATGGGAAAGTTTTGAGGAAAAAAGTCTTCCATGTATCGATTTTTTTTACAATTCACTGACTAATGAAACCGTTTCTAGAGAAGACTATGAGCATGCACAATTAGTTTGGAAACAATTTAATATAAAAAATTTAGGCGAGTATACGGACCTTTATTTACAAACAGATGTTCTTCTGTTAACCGATATTTTTGAAAAGTTTCGTTCTACTTGCAAGCAACACTATGACCTCGACCCGGCTTTTTATTTAACTACTCCAAGTTTATCATTTGACGCAATGCTTTTGAAAACTGGTGTAGAATTAGAGCTCATAGATGACTTTAACATTCTGAAAATGATTCAATCCGGAATCAGAGGAGGAGTGTGTATGACCTCCCAACGGTATGCTAAAGCTAATAATAAATACTTACAGGACTATGAACCATCCCAGTTGCACTCATACCTTGTTTATATCGACTGTAATAACTTATATGGTTACAGCATGTGCCAATATTTGCCTTTATCAAACTTTAGATTTTTAGAAAATCATGAAGTAAGTGTTTTAAATATTACAGAAGTCCCTAATGATTCAGAAATTGGCTATATCCTTGAAGTGGATATTATTTATCCAAAACATCTACATGATAAACATAACGATCTACCATTTTGTCCTGAAAAATGTATACCACCAGGAGGCACACAATATAAACTTGTACCTAATTTATATGACAAATACTGTTATGTGATCCATTATGTGCATTTGAAAACATGTCTAAAACATGGTCTAAAATTACAAAAGATACATAGAGTTATTACATTCAAACAAGCTCCGTATTTGAAACAATATATTGATATGAATACAAATTTACGACAGAAGGCTACGTCTGTTTTTGAACAAGACTTTTGCAAATTGATGAATAACAGTATATTTGGTAAGACTTTGGAGAATACCGAGAAAAGGGTACAAGTGGGCTTAGTTAATCAGTGGACCGACAATACTAACAAAACAAAAAAGAAAATCTCGGCTGATAAATTGATCGCAAGCCCTAATTTTCATAGCGCTACAGTTTTTACAGAGAATTTTATAGCTGTCCAATTGAAACCAGACATCATAATTTTAGACAAGCCAATATACATCGGTTTTGCTGTACTAGAGTTATCTAAAAGCCATATGTATGATTTCCATTACTCAGTATATAAAAAACAATACGGTAAGCGTTTACAAATGTGCTACACGGATACAGATAGTTTTGTGTATTATATACAGACAAAAGACTATTTCGAAGATTTAAGGTTAAACTTTTTGTCTTATTTTGATACTAGTAATTATAGTGCCGATAATAAATACTTGTTACCAGTCCAGAACAAAAAAGTGCCAGGTCTTTTTAAAGATGAAATGAATGGGCAAATGATTACAGAGTTCGTAGGACTACGTTCAAAAGTATACTGTATTAAAACCATTAATGATGTTATCAAAAAAGCTAAAGGAGTGAAAAAACCAATTGTACGCGGTTTTCAGATATCAGATTATGAAAAAACACTATTTGAAAGGAAAGTAATAAAAAGAAAAAACATATTATTCAAATCAATAAAGCACGAAATATTTACACAAAGTGTTAACAAAGTTGCTCTTTCAGCTAATGATGATAAGCGTCTGATATCTGACAACCAAATTTTTACAAAGGCTTGGGGGCACACTACTATACTATTTGGTAGTTAATTTTCATGAACATGTGTTATCTGAGTTACCTTACTTGCAGATAAAAATTATCAATAAATCATTATTGTATGTTAAGTAAATAATGAAAAATATACATCCTTAGTTATTTGTATAAGACACGATTTTATATTATACCAATTCTTTGACTGACACTGATTTTACAAAATTGTGTTTTATAATAAATAAATGATTAATCTTGTCATTCTGATGTTTTACTACTTATCTGCCACAAACCCTCATCAAACACATCATACAATAATTTATGAATCACCTAATTGGTCTGGTAACCTATCAACAAGTTGCGACTTGTTTTAGGTGTGCATTGAGGAACGTGCAAGTTAAAGTTATCATGTAACACTATTGCGCATTTTCATTTTTGCTGAACAAACAGTAACTTACCTATATAAGCGCATAGAAATTATTAATTTCTTACATTCGAATAGTTGCAATCACCTCTTCATTACTTACTCGCAACCGAACTTCTGGTAAGTTGATTAGTGAGCCTTGAAAACACGCTCTTATTTTACAAACCAAATAAATAATAAAATTTAAGGATATGTCCTTTAAAGTATTCAACATTCACGTCTTCTAAAATTATAATTATGTATGCACTGTATGTATGTATTGTATGTGTCTCTCTTGTTTTAGATTTCCAGAAAATGGCGGATAGCGAAGATATTCAAATTGTTTTCTCTCAATACGCACAAGATCCGTTCCAACTACCTCAAGAATTCGATGATAGTGACCTGTACAAAAAAGTTAAGAATACTATCGACAGTCAAAAAACGAAGCAACGTAAAGTAAACACTAGTAACAAGATAGTAAAGAAGAGTATTGGACGTCCACCATGTTTCGTTATAAACAACAAAGCCGGAAAAGGAAGCAGGCTCATTAAAATACAGATAATCGACATAAAAGATGTCGTTACGGATCAAAACGATGATCAAAATGAAAAGGTTCTCCTGAACGCGCAGTATGTAGCGAACGATGGTTACGACGACATAATTGACAGTACTGAAGAGGTCATCAACAAGATTTCGAAGAAAATGTGTGGTTACAGTGTTAATTTATAAAGTGGGACTTAATCGCGTCAAATACATAATATATTATTTCATAACAAATTGTGCAAATCGTGAAAGTGTAAATCAATATAATTTATGCAATGTTAAGTATGTACACATACTAAGGTGTAATAAATCTTATTAAAGGAATGTGACGTTTTATTAATTTCCTAACATTAATTCTAAATATATAGGTTGAAAAAAACATTAAAAAAAACAATCATATTTAACAACGTTTATTTACAAAATTACAGTTTAACAATTATTTAAATACCATTTTTTAATACATAAAACGTTTTTTAAAGCACAGTTTTTCTTATGATTCACACAATTAAAAGTACACTCAGGTAAACAATATTTCTTAAACAACTCCTTTAAATTAGGTGATCCTTTCTCGCCTAAATCGATAATAGTACAGTCTGAACATAAATGTTTAACCCATTCAATTTTCTCCACCCCCTTTACAAATATAGTCTTATCTTTTATATGGTTAACAATAAGTCTTTTAAATTCTCTATAATCAACATAACCTTCATGCCACATAATACCTAAATGTTTTTCTAACCATCTTGTCTGTACTTTTTCACTTTCCAATAATTTAGAAAATGTAAAGGGGGGTTTTATTAAAAAAGTTTGAGTGTACTCCAGCGTGCTGTATGCAAATTCTTTAACAATAAATTCATTCTTGCTGGTTTTAAACCCTTGAAGATCTACGAATAGATAGTCTTGCATTATGATATCTTTTTCGTTATGCTACTCAATGGCTTGTATTCAACAATACTGTCATTTAAGATAAGACAATACGCCGAGGTTTGGGCAGGTATATCTGATTCACACTCTAATTCAACCCTTACATCTACCGAACCTGTTTTCAAGGTTTCGTTTTGACGAGAACAGTCTATGACGAACAGAGGGGCTTTACTTTTAAATTCTTCCGGGCTCAACAAAGGTGCTTGACCACGGTTAAAGTAAGACTGTTGAAATTTAGCATACTGATCGTATAATATAGCAAACTTCTCAGCTGAAAAACTGACATCAAAACTTTCATAAGGAAAGTAACTAGAGTTTAAAAATACCTTAACATCTCTCAAATGACAATGATCAAAGTGTGTCATGTCTTTATCAGCGACGTTTTTACGTTTCGTTTTCAATCCGACTATGATGTAACGCGGTTTTTCAATTTGAGATGAAGTTTTGATAGCCCAAGAATGCTTTGTCGTTTCAGGCAGAAGTGGATATTCATATAAATCCCAATTCCTGAACGCTATCTGAATAGCGCGATCACTTTCCAAAAATTTCAGTAAGCCTAATCTTTCACGGTCAGAAACCTTAATATGAGGCATGCGCCATACTATTTTAGATATAGTTATAAGGTCTATGTATTCGTTTGCATTTAATTTAACACTATTCAAGTTCGTATTGGACCTTAAAAGAATAAGTTCATGTTTGCAATTAATAATAATTTTGTTATAATCCTCTGCAAATCCAAGAATCTTGTTTAAAGGAATGGATACAGAGAATGATCCGTGTTCATTTTTTGTACCGTTGATATCCCAACCCCATAATTTAGACATTGATGCTTCAAGCTCATTCATGGATACGAGAGATTTCATAGTTGTCGTAACACCTGCGTTTTTTATTTTATCTATTTCGATTCCATTAAGTTCATATCGAATATCTTGAAATAGGTGAAGTATAGGGTTATTCGTAAAAAGAACACTTTTTACCTCTGCTTTTGTTTGTCTGTTATATACACTTATACTACCCTCTATGTATATAGCACTCGCTGATGGCAAAACGTAAAGATCTTGTTGGTTTATAGGTATGCGTATTTCATCATTGAAATTAAAACTGGTTACGTACGGCTTATAAGAATGATATTCAAAGCTCTCAATTGAGTTGTCAAAGGCAAAAGGCTCAGCTAAGTTTAATATACTCATTTTAAAAGACCAAGGTATTGGAGGAATTCTTTGTTTTCTTTTGAAAGTTTTACTTTACGTCTTCTTTTCTTGATAGCTGGATGTATACTAGTACTACTTTTAAACGCCACTGAAGTTTTATTAAAGTCTATCATTTTTTTCTTAAGTGTAAATATATTTGAATCTCTTCACCCCGTAAATTAACCAAATGATTGTTAACATCCAATATTCTTATTGAAATTGAATTTAAACTATTTTGAGTAACAGGAAAATATATCACGTTTTTCGGTGTTTCTATTATTCGATAGCCTGGAGCGACGGCCGGAATAAATTCGTGAATTATGTGACTAGGTTTTCCGTTAACAAATGAACCGCTCACTATGTCACATTCAATGCGGACTATAGTTGTAGATAGAATGGATACAGGAAAAGGAGATTCTGTTAATATATTGGCTTGAATACATTCTGCTCCAAAACCAAGTAAAGTCCCAATAGAATTTTCTTTATCAAAATAAATATTTTTGGTGCACAAAATTGATGTTTTTAAGGTATTATTATTGCATTTCAAGGTAAATGTGCATCCTTGAAGGTGTTCTTGTAGGTAATCATCAATATCTTGAAGTTCATACGAACCTTCTGGAATTTCAATTACTTCGTTTTCACCATAATAAAACTTATTATTTCTTGCATCAATATTAGGTATTGAATTAAAAGTTGATATATACAATAGGCCACATTCGTATTCACCATCTAGTTGTAAAGCTGGTGAATGGTTCGTTATTAGAGTAGCAGAATTTCCCGTTATAGACAAAGTGAAAGACATCGTGTGAATGATAAGATGTTTATTATGCAATACTATTTAAACGGTCACACCAATATTTTTTTAAGTATTTTAAACATAAATGACCGCAATTTACAGTGTTAAATTTTTGATACCTATTGTAGTTATAGCATATATTATAATTGCCTAAATACCTCTGTAACTCCATTGGCGGTGGAAGGTCACCATAACTATTAAAATATTCGCAATAACTTTTGTCCTTCACATAGGCTACCCAGTGAGTTCCATTGTTGACTGAACTATCCAAATTAAGGATTCCGCATTCTACTTTTTTGGCACGTGATGGTAAACTATCTCTCATATAAACTCCTCGAAAATGAGGGATATCAGATGAGTGCTTTAAAATATCAATATTTGTGAGAGCGCGTCTGGGTAACCTCTGATTTAGTTTTTTGAAGCTTTAATACATAAACCTTTCCCATTTTTGTATGGCTTAATATGCAACCCTTTTCCCAATGCAATAGATTCCATCAACTTATTATGTCGTTCTGATTCAGCTAAGTTTTTTTTGGCAGCTTTGTAATCTCCGACAGCTTTAGCGATGCCAGCAGCTCCTCCTGCTAGTGATCCTAACGCAGATAGTCCCGCGAAAATTGGTATCAGCGGTAATAAACCACCAGTTTTTGGAATCGGTATTAAACGTGGTACTCGTATCTTAGTATCTTTGGGAAAAAATTTTTTTGCGGCAATAAGTGCACGATCAACTACAGACCCTTTTGTTTTAGGTTTCTTTTTCATTTCAGCGCGAATTTTAGACACAAAATGTTTAAATGTTTTCATTCCTGCGCCAGCTTTAACTTTAGATTTCATCACTTTACTTACTAACCAGGAAGCAATTTTTTCGCCTCTCCCTGCATCTTTTGACTTTTTTCTTTGCTTGGCCATATTATAAAGTTCTAAATCTGCCCGGTGTCTTTCAGCTAAATCAGTATATGTATCGTAAGCTATGTCGTGTTTCATACACGCAGTGTCTAATGCATTAATTCCTTTATCACCTCTTTGTAATCGTTTGCGCAATTTTGTACCAGGACCGCAATAGTTATAACCAGGTAAATGTAGTTCGAATGGTAAATGATTAATAGCACTATTTAATAGTCCTCTTCCTTTCATTTCTCAAATCATAATGATCAATGCAGTTAAGAAAATGAGTATAAATACGATTGCATTTTTATCAATCCAACTGTTTTCGCTATCACTTAACCCCAACCACTTGACATACAACTTTCTACCCTTTTTTCTAATCACCTTTTCTACAAGATAAACGTTTGGATACTTAGTTTTCTGGAGTTCTTCTTCGTAAAATGTACCGAGAATAGTGTTTTTACGCTGGTCTTGAATGTGATACGTAACAGGTTGAGTGCGATTCACATGTTTAATAGTGAAAAGTTCTGTTGACCAATTAGGCGTATAACCTTTGTGAAAGACGCTTTTATACTTGCTAATGCGTACACAATCTCCAACATTGAATTTGTTTAATTTATAACGCAAATTGGATTGCGATTTTTCAATATTTTTTAAAACTTTAATTTCATTATCAAAATTTACATCAACAGGTTTAAATTTTGTTGTTCGATGTACTGTTTGATTATAAGATTTTACTACATCTTCTAACGGTTTGCCTTCCCATTTGTAATTGCCAATCAAACTAAAATATTTATAAAGTTTAAACTTAATTGTCTTTATCAACCTTTCAACAATAGATGCCTTCTTAATTGAATACGGTGAGTAGTGATTTACTTTCAACGATTTTAAATAACAATTAAATTCTTAAAACTCTTTTCCAAAGTCGGTCTGCAAGTTTTTTGGTTTTCGATTAGATGATTTTATAATTAGATCAAATGCATTTTTTACTTCCGTTTTTGTTTTTGATTTAATAGGAATGCACCATGCATACTTTGAAAAGGTATCAATGACGATTAAAATATACTTATATCCCTTGTTCACTGTATGAAATTTCTGTATATCGATCAAATCAGCTTGCCATAAATCATCAATTCCTTTGAGTACAACTGATCTTCGCTTAAAGTTCTTTCTCGCTGATCGATGGATCTCGTTCACTATTTGTTCTTTTGTCATTATACTTTTCTTTTAAAATTCTATCTATCTCCTTATTTGTATAAAAGTTTAGTTTCAACTGAGATGCAAGATGAAGAATTTGTCCATTTATAGTATCAAACATGGAGTCTAAATACTTCTTCTCATACGTGTTTTGCATGTATTGGTCAACGTACTGTTTATTTACTGCATCATCGGGTGATAAAGGTTCGACAACTCCTTTTAGTCGCAAAGATTTTAAATCAAAATGTCCCGCTTCTGTACGAATCAAAGCCTTGGAATTGAGTTCAGAAACTTCGCTAACACGCAAGCGTTTATGAACATAGTGACCAAATTTGTCTATATTCATTTTGTATACTTGAAAATCAAACTACAACTGATAAAACTAATAAACTTCATTTATTTATATACTATTTGACTATTCCAGCTTCACGCAATTCTTCAATAATAGATATGATTTCATTTCCTAACCCGGTATTACCAGCGTCACGTGCTGCTATAAGCAGTTTTAATCTCTCCACTAATTCGTTCGGGTCATCCCAATACACATATGCAATGTCTTTTTTTACTTTTTTCATTGATGGTAGCCCATGACCGGATACAGGTATTTCTTCACTTAATGAACGTTGTTTAGATAATTTGAAAAGTGGTTTTATCACATATAAATATTTCATACCCTTATTGCTTTTTATCGGTTTATTTGGATCAAAATCACGTCTATGAGCATTTGTTTCTAACAACAAAGTTTTATATAATCGTTTATCGTCTTCAGTAACGAGACTTAAATCGGGTAATTTCTTGAACAATAAAGCGTATAGACCTGGCGTTAAACGAAAGCTTTCTCCACTTATTTTGAGTTCTTTGTCATTCACAGAAATCGGATAAGATCCTAGCATTAGCTTGTCACGCTCCATTCGTATACCAAAAGGAATATTCATGTTTAAATATTGTTTTTGCCAAACGGGGTCTTCACGAGGAGAAGCATACGACTCAGACGTTCTAAACGAAGCATTGATGCTAGTATCAGAATCATTTTGGACAACACTTTCATGAGATATGGAATCGTTTAGGTTAGAGCCACTATCATTTGACTCATGTTCGGTATTATTCGAGTTAGATTCTGATGATTTTCTCAGAAATCTTTTATCAACGAAACTTTCTTTCTCTTCCTGTTCGGATGGACTATATTTTAATGTTTTTACTGATTTATTCCATTTAAAATCTTCGATATTATGATCAGTATTACTAATATTGTTTTTTGCCATTTCATTGAGAGGATCTATAATTGGTTTTAGCATTGTTTCCAACATCATATTATCGTTCGTTTTAACGTCACGAATGAGTTTAACTTTTTTTCTTATGGCTTCGGCAGAACGGAGTACTTTTTGTTTCAATAATTTCTCCTCGTTCATTTTAAGATTCATGGCCGATCCAGATGGTTTCATCTTAAGTAATAAGTTTCAACCTAAATACAATCCTTTATATATACAGTTAATCTAGCACGATAAACGTATCAAAACCTTTCCTATAGCATCCAGATTTCTTATCACAATCTTTATTAATAACTAAGTAATTGAAGGGTACATCCCATACTTGCCCACACATTTCACGAAACTGAGACCATGACATATCACTCCCTACGTGTTCATCGTAAACATGTCGTAAATTAACATCATCTTGTTTAAAAAGAATGATTAAATTTGCATTATCTCTTATCAATTGTTTAGGTATTTTACTATACGTTTGATTCAGATACGTTTGTTTGATGTGCTCTGCCTACCCCTTTTGGGAATAAGGGCGTGAATGTATGTATGTATGTATGTATGTTGATTCAGATAGAAGCTATCTATATTTTTATGCCTTCCCATTGCGAAGTAATCCCTTATATTATTTTGATTTTCACATGCAACATCATCAAATATCATTATTGAATTAATGCAAGCCATAAGAGGACTCAGTATTTCTTCATTTTCACTATATTTTTGAAATGACACTGAGGGAACCAACTTTAAAACTTGCTCTAGAAATTGATACATAGGTTGGAATAAGGTTTTAGAGTAAACATAAACATTTTGAAAGCGTAGCCCATGTTCATGTAGCAATAAACCAACAATCAAATTCGTTTTTCCACAGTTGGACGGTCCACATATTATGCATCGAATTGTGTCAGGTAAAAGTGATCCATGTTGGAAACAGCGCTTATTTTGCGAAGAACAAACGACATCCAACTGCAATCTCTCAGGTTGTTTTACAAATTTCATGTTACCAATATGCACGTGCAACAAACTCGAAAGGCATAATGTAAATAGTACATTTGTATTCAATATAGAGTATATATTAAATATTTAGACCATTACTTTAGGATGCTAAAATCTTATCATAACCATCGAAACACCTTCCAGGTAAAAGAAATCGTATATTATATACAACTGTAACTACTTTTGTATTCTGGTCCACATATGGATTCTACCCCACTCATGATTGTAGTTGGGTATTGGGAGGAACTGGACCGCGTCCGCGAAGTGAAGCGAAGCGAAACGAAGCAGTGGTCCAGAACTCCCAATACCTAACTACTCACGTCTCACTGCCATATAACAGGACTGGTCGTATGACGCACATGTACACTAGCCCTTTGAGTCGAAGTGGTATTCTGCGATCGCAGATGACTCCTGTGACCACTCGCCATTTAAACCACGCCGCGCTGATTCGGGGTCGGATGTCGTGATCGTGATCAATGGTCCCGGACTAATGCAGTACTGATCCTAGGTACATAAATTTGCCATTTTTCGTGTCAAATTCGTCACCTATCTTAATAGGATCGGGATTTCGGGATCCGTACTTCCGCAGGCCATGTATTCGGTTTCTGCGACATTTAGTTTTAGACCGCCGTTCTCTAGCGAGCCCTTCCATTGAATATTATGCTCTGATGCCCGTTTGTCCTCGTCTGTTAATGCGATGTCATCTGCATACATGAGCAACCACGGCGGCGGATCTTGTATTTCCGACGTGACGGCGTCAAGCACCACACTAAACAGAAATGGACTTAAGGCCGAGCCTTGGTGTACACCCACTGTAATAGGGAAGTGTTTTGTGTCGCCAACGGCGGTCCTCACTAGAGAAACCGAGTTGCGGTAAATATGACATATCTCGGATGATGTCAATATAGACCTGTGGCACGTTCTTAACCTTCAGTGCCCACCAGATCATCTGACGTGGGATGCAATCGAAAGCCTTTTGCAGGTCAAGAAATGCCATGTAAAGTGGCTTTCGTTTCTCCCTGTAAGCTTCGGTCAGACTGTAAGCATCGGTCAGATATTACTTTAAGTTTATGGCTCTGCTAATCCCATCACGGTTATATAAGCAGTACTTAGCAGTTCTGGGAGTTAGTTGTTATTGTTTTTATCGTGCCATGCGTAGAGGGGACCTATTAACATTGTGTTTTTAACAATTAAAGTGAATGTGTTTATTTTGACAGGCTACTGCCGGCCTGGGTGATGTAAGTAAATTGTTTTCTTGTAAGCATTAAGTACGGTGGTGAAAATAATTAGACATTAAACTGATACCTATTTTACGTGCAAATTATGATCTAGTATGATTAATCATAAAGTAATGTAAATTACTACATATTCAATTTGTATTCTAGCTAGCTAGGGCAGTAACATGCGATAAAAGGTATCACGTCTGAAAACTTTATTTATACTTTTATTGCATCAGTTAAATAAAAACAGTATTACATATATTATATTACACGTATTTATTCAGGAATGATCATGAATATCATGATCAAAATAATCCTATAGATTATTCACAAATTCAGCGATACGAAAACTATTAAGAAAAATTCAAAATTAATCAGTGAAAAATATTCTTACTTATTCGTTTTTTCTTTAGCAGATCGAGTTCGTTTACTCATGTTGAGCAAGAAAGGCTTCAAATGGAGGACAATAGTGACTTCACCGAATATAACACTTCTAATAAAGAAAAAAACTTTGTGACTATTGAAACTTGATACCTAATAGTACAATTTCAGTAATGTTCATTTGTATAATTGTCTTAAATGGACAACTTTTTTGAAATCTAACTTTATAATTGATATAACATGACTTCAAATCGAAATTTTGTTTTATTTTCACAAATATTCGTATTATTCGAAATATTCGAATATTCGATTAATAAAAATTTTACTATTCATATTATTCGAATACTAAAAACCGACGAATAATGCAAACCCTAGGTGCCAGTTTCCATAAAAAAATAAATAGTAAAGCAGTGTTTCCCCGTTTTTTCAATCGAGCCTTCATCTTCAAACCTTATTCAACAGTGCTTTGTGGGGTGTTTCAATGAAACCGATGACGTGCTTGTGGCTTTGAAATTAAACGCTTTGAAGTTAAAGGAGACCTTTTGTTCATGGATGTTACTGTATTTCAGACAAGCTTACGTTACGTTGTAAGAGTATCCTGAAATAAATAAATAAATATTAGGGTACAATCTTATACAAATCGACCTAGTCCCAAATTAAGCAAAGCTTGTACTATGGGTACTAGACGACAATAAACATACTCATATAGATAAATACATACTTAAATACATAATGAGTCAGGAACAACTATTCGTGCTCATCACACAAAAAAATGCCCTTATCGGGATTCGAACCTAGGACATATTGCTTAGTAGGCAGGGTCACTACCAACTAGGCTAAAGCGGATGTCAAATATAATTCAAAATTCAAAATATTTATTGCACACATAATATTACAAGTAATAAAATGGACCCTGTAAGGGCACAGCAAAGAAGCTTATGACTAGGTTACATCTAGGTTGTAGGTACTAAGTACTATGTTGTAGGTACTAAGTACTACGTTGTAGGTACTAACTAAAGGTAGGTTAAGCTAATATTTTAGCGTAATTTATACTGTATACTAATATTTAAGAGTAAAAGTCTGTGAGATTGTAGCTTAGTAAGTTTGTATGTAAAGAGTAATCTCCGGGCTTATCCTATTTAAAAAAATATTTCACCTGCGTGTAGAGTGGATATTCTGGATGGTTATAGGCAAAATTTAATTTGATCGCGTTCTTTGCAATACAATACTCGAGGGAAGCCTCGCAGCGCGGCTATCACGCGACGGCGCGCAAGCTCTCTCGATTTTTCTCGCACTATCCGTCTCTCTCTTATTAGAACACTTAAAACAAGAGGCATAGTGCGAGAAAAATCGAGAGTAGGTATGTTGCGGCCGTCGCGTGATTGCCGTGCAGGTAGATACAAAAACATAGTATAAAAATAGCCCTCGAATAGGTATGTATGTAACAGCAAAATGTTATGACAGCTATCTTCGAAACGATGTCCAAGCAAAGGAGAAAGAAACAGCATTTACAAAACGAAATATTTTGCCAACTACTTTTAGAGTGTGAGTGGTACCTATGGTTAGAGCTCCCGTTGCACGAAACCCTACCTCACAAGGTGGCAGAACAGAAATGCAATATAGTGATAGATACTACTTAGGAACACGGGATTTTAGTTGGTTGCCATAGCATAACCTGGAAGAACTATTTTTTTTTCATCGTCGTATCTCGTATCGTTTTTTTGTCGAAAATTACATCATAAGGTGGCAGATCAAAACGTTTACTCATCGAAAGAGACACATTTGAAAAAAAAATGAAAATGAAATGAAAATGGTTTTAAAATGAAAATGAAAATGGTTTTATTTCACAAATACACACACACACACACACACATACATACATTTAGAGATAAAAACCCGCAATGGTTGCCAGCCCAAAGCCCAGCCCTGGCAGGCTGAAGGCAGGCAACCCTGTATATTCGTGAACGGCACGTCTAGGGCAATCGATCTGCATCAGTTTCATCTTGCCACCTGATGAGAATTGCTATATCACATTGAACGTAAAAGGCAACATCACTTCTTTCAACATTTCAAGATATATTAATGAGAAATGACCAAAACTGGTACATTTACCCTATTATTTCAACACCATAAGACGCAAGTACGTTGACTTTTTAATTATACCCTGAATCTGAGCATAAATACACGAATTTCTCGTTATTCCGAGATTTTCACATATAATGTTCGAGGTGGCTGACCAGAAAAACTGCCAAGCTGAAGGCAGGCAACCTCCCATACATTAAAACTTGAATGTGTTAGTTGTGAGCTTCACTCGACAGTTTGAGCTATTTCTATAATTTTAATTAGTATTATTAAGATGAGATTTGATTTTAAATTCTCATTTTATTTATAAATAAATACATAATAAGACGTTATTTGGAAATATCATGAAATATGATATTATTTTGCATAACTGGCAACTTTACGGCATAAAGCACAGATAAGATTTGTTTTCCGTTCCATTCCACTATCTTTTTGAAAGTTCCTAAATTGCATCTATTTTAAACAGTTATATGAAAACAACCGTAAATGTTCCAGAGTACTAGAAATTTACCAAAAATATAATTATATATTTTTATTTAAAACATTAGCCCTAGTAACAAGTACAAATATTGTGTGCATTAACCACATAATACAATTCGGTGTAGAGGAACGCAGTGCTTTTTTTTTTTAATTTAATTCGAATGGCGGAGTCAGTCACTCAGTCTGGAATATTAAATATACGCTTATAGTAATAGGAAATATTATGACCCCGCACTTTTTATTATTTTGAATATAATCAGTAGGTACCTAACATAATGTAAATCAGAATCCCATCGTACCCATTGGATTTTAAGGCCCTGTATCCGCCAGAGATGTGCGAAGCTGTATTTTTCCATTATGTTAAAGACGGAAAGGTGACGGAAGAAGGTGTTCTTATTGTGTTTAGCTATTATGCTAAGTATCAAGCCTAATATGGAAACACAGCTTCGAATATCTCGGTGGAAAAGTGGCCTAAAAGCAGTGAACGTACAATGCTATGCATGTATATGTATATATATGTATATACTATATATACACATGCATAGCATTGTACGTAGGTATAAATCGAGCTTCAGTCAATAGATGGCGATAGTAAATGGAGGAAGCTGATGACTCTATCTCAGTATACAACGTGTTTTTTAACCGTCTTAGAGCCGAAGCCCACTGAAAGTATCCAAAAGGTACTATCCATTCGTGAAAAAAAAAATTTTAGTTAAGTTTTTCGTAATAAAATGTAATTAAGTTTGAATAATTATCTATGGCGCACGGAGCGAAGTTCATTCACCCGGTTAGAGTTCGTACCTATCTACATAAGATGGCGGGTAGCGGACACTGCGATCACTCAGCTGGATGATTAAAATTAATATTAATACAAAAAAAAACAGTATTTTATGCATTTTAAAAAAACTTAAAAAAATAAAAAATAAAAAAAACATTTTTTTAAGTTCTTTGTAATGTATACTGGGCTTCGGCTCTAAGACGGTTAAAAAAACACCGTGTATAATACTTTCCTCTATGCAGGCAACCCTGTATATTCGTGAACGGCACGTCTAGGGCAATCGATTTGCATCAGTTTCATCTTGCCACCTGATGAGGTAATTGACCCCATTTTTGGGGCTCATAAAACGTGGCTGATCTTGAAACCTGCCAGGGTTTGGGCTGGTAACCAATGCGGGTTGTTATTTCGAAATGTGTCTCTTTCGATTCGATGAGTAAACGTTTCGATCTGCCACCTTATGATGTAATTTTCGATCAAAAAAGCCATACGACGAAAAAAAAAATAGTCGTTCCAGGAAATGCTATGGCAACCAACTAAACTGTTCCTAACTAAACTAAAACTAAACTAATCCCGTGTTCCTAAGTAGTATCTATCACTATATTGCATTTCTGTTCTGCCACCTTGTGAGGTAGGGTTTCGTACAACGGGAGCTGTAACCACTATTTTGATTTTCATATTTTATAAATCATTTAAGTTCGCTACGCCCGCGCCCCCTGGCTACGCCCGTGCAGCACCCTAGTGTACTCAAATAGAGTTATATTGTTAGTTGAAGGAATCTGAATAATCGGGATAATTGGGTGAAGCTTATGGACTAATAGCTGTTAATTAATTAATCTGTCAAGAAGTACCGAGCGATAACAACCTACATGCATTGACATAAGATTTAACTCCGCAATAAATGTTATGTGTCCTATTTAGCCGATATCTGCAGGTCTATCACCTAAAATCAATTTTGTTTATATTTTTTAAACGCGCCGTTTTCAACGCTCTTTCAAAAAATGTCAACCACACGCCACGTCAACATGACATTTAGTGCGGAGTTTTAATCTGTCTAAACATTGGAGATGGCAGCTATGGTTTTTTGTTACGATACCTTTTAGTTGAAAGGTTTTTCTTATTTATAATTTTGCTAAAGTTACCACATTGTTGAGATATTTTCTTGTGCTGTACACTTCTTTATCGTGATCTGGGGTGAAACTTGTGCCAGATATTTGCGCCTAAAACAATTAGAAATAGAAATAACTTTATTGCTTTCATGTTGGTATACCTATAGGTGGTTAAATACAATATTTACAATACATATGAGACCCTGTAAGATAATTATCTACCAAGTAATAAATATTAATGCTAGATTTTATTCTACAGTAAAACACTCCATCCCTTGGATAGCTCGGCATTGGCAACAAAGTAGGTACCTACTACTTTATAAAAACTGTATTACGTATTTTAAGATAAAGTTCGTGATAATTTCACTGAAAAATGAATGAAAATTATCCACAAGAACTTTACATAAATACTTTGTTGCCCACTGAACGCTACAAGCAGTGTTTCATATAATTATTATTCATATACTAGACATGATACGTAATCATACGTATTTATATTATTGGATATGGATTGGAATAGGTACCTCTGAGGAATTATAATAAATTCCTGCACCAAATATTTCTGCTGCCAAATGGTTGACTGATGGAGGTGGTTTATTGCATTAAGTATGTTTAGTTTACTACCATACAATTTAATTTGTTAAATCTTTACAGGTATATCAAAAATCAAGTGCGGGTTCTAGCGAGCATTCTAGCGAAACGACATTAAATTGCCTTCAAGCTTTTTGCCGAGTCGAGCAATGTAATGTTATTGTTTTGCTGCCTCCGTCTCCGCCCATACCTCCCACAAGAACGTTCACTACAATGATGGAGAAGGCTCTATGCTTGGCTCTGCACGGCTATCACGCGACAGCGCGCGAGCTCTCTCGATTTCTCTCGCACTATCCATCTCTCTCTTATTAGAACACTTAGAACAAGAGGTAAAGTGCGAGAAAAATCGTGAGTATGTCGCGGCCGTCCCATGATAGACGTGCTGTTCGTTGTTCAGTTAACAAATTTAAAAATGGTGATTGCACAATCGTCGATATTATGCTCAATTCAATAAAACTTGCCCAGAATATGTGGTTTTCGATAGAAACTTATTTTACAGTGGCGTTATTTACATTTAAATTAAACGTCAAGTTGTCTGGATAACGCCGAGCCCGTGTGTACGGTCTGTAAAATACTCAGTAACACCAGGTAATCACTCCACGCACGTCCGCTCGGTACGGTGGTTGACAGCTGACTCCCCCCACTACTCCAGCCCCTGCAGGTGCAGGATACTACATCCCTTCCTTATTAAGGAAAATAAAATAGTCTGGGTTGCCTTGAACTTGTGATTGACTTGCTACAGAGGGACCTCATTAATGTTATTTCATTATGGCTATGCACCTCCAATATCTTATTGGGCATCGGTCAACTTGCTCCGGTCTTAACAGGGTATACCCTGGTGACTCTGTTCGTGTTTGCTTGTTAGTCACTAAGTCGAATAAATAAACATATTTACAATGCTATGGCCCCCCAGAGGTCCAGTCGACCGTGCCAGTGTGTTTCCGGACCACACCACCAATATATGGGAGCTCCAGGCTTCCCTGTCCAATTCTAAGTGTGTTGTGCACTGCATGATTGGACTACTACAATTATGGAAAGAATGTCATATGAATCATATTACAATAGTCCTCTCATCTTTCCACTGATCATGCACATATAAGTGGACATAAAGATATGCAAAGTGAACACTCACCGGGGTCCTGCAGATGGACCTCCCAAGAGCTCGGGGCTCCTAACTTCTTGGTGTTCTTTACTTTATTCACCCACCTTGCCCATGGTGAGTCCGGCCTCCATCTTCTTTCCCGCCATCTTTCGATTGTTGTATGGCGAATCGCACTGGGCGCGACACTTGTCCACCCTGGGTCAAGACTCCTGGTCGGTCGGTACAGTTTGCCTTGACCCCCGCCGGACAGGAGACCTTTTGGTCTCCCGGGAACCTTCACCTTCCCGTACTTACGTACCTTAACTGTCGTAACGGGCGCCAAGTGCCTTTCCATCTCTTATTTCCTCTGAGTGGTTGCATATCCACGAACTCTATAGAGGAACCTCATGACTGTTATTTGGCTGCAGTCTACTAATGGCTATGCACTTCCTTACTTACTTAGGCATCGACAACACAACTGACCGACCATACGTGCACTTTATATGCATCCTAATAAGGTTCTATTTAAATACCGGACAGTCAGCTAACCGTGTTGGCGTTTGTCCTTTAATGTATTCACAGTACAATGAATTCAAGGTAAATGTAATAGATTTTCTGTCTCAGGACATTTAACAATAATATTTAAGATATTTGCATGCTCATGTTACCCAATACAAATAGCAGAATAAGATAATTATTGTATGTCATATAACAACTAAGGACAATGATGTAGCCTACTTATTCTCAGCAAATAAAGATGCTATTATATTCTATTCATATCGGTGTATTTGTATGTATTCTTTCTTTGTAAACCCAAACCAGGGCAAAGGAAAAAACATATTTTACACTTGAGTCCATACTAGGATTCCTAGGCTATGGACCTTCTTTAGCACTAACTATAATACTTCCTCCCATTCCACATGTTCTGCTCTGTGGGTACACAAGACTCCACTTGTTTTGTTCTCTGTTGTCTAGGTCTCCACCGTGAGTTTCTAGGTCTCCACCGAACTGTGGGTTTCTAGGTCTCCACCAAACTATGAGTTTCTAGGACTCCACCGAATTGTGAGATTCGAGGTTTGATCATATACCGACACACCTCGGTTTTATTATCTGAACTTCTATTAAACCTTTCTGTTTACAGCGATAGTACTCTTACTCTTAGTACGCCAATGAAGTAAAACATTAAACTGAATACTTTAAGATCTCGAACGTAAGTTCCTATAATGGTCGTGGTGAAATGTATCTTTCTCGCCTTTTATCGCCATTAGCACCAGATACTTACCTACTATGTAATATGACTTATTCAAGTGTAATGCGCTTCAAAGTGGATCAAGTAATACTGTCATGTATTTATTCCTATTTAATAAATCTACGTAACTATTACAACTATGCTGATCTATTTATTGACTCTATGCACTATACACTTTATATTATTTATTCGTTGACCCGAGTCTACTTTCATCAACACAGTTAAGCACTGTAACACATAGTAAAGTATCACACATAGTGAAGAATGTGATTCCAAATTATCATGAAGGTAATATGTATAGAATCTCATTGTGATTAATTTGGAATCCACATACTTGTGGCTGGAATCTACACACGATCTACTTCGTTACTTTTTGTTTCTGATAGTATGCACCGTTTTAGTTACGTAACGTATAAAGTACTTGTCCGACCTTTCAATCAAATCTTCAATTTTAAATAGTTCAGAAAGATCTCGCTGTGATTGCGTATGAAAGTTTACAGTAAGTACCTAAAGGTCTGGCCAGTTATTATAATTCATAAAAAGTCACACGCTCTCTAACATATATCTTACAAACATAGTATATGTGACTATAAAATATAGTAAATTCTACGATAGGTATCTCATTTATACAATACTCGATTAACTTTGACACAACGCAACAGAACTTGAACATGTCCTGCTCGTAAACTGACTCACATAACTATATGTATGTTCCAAATAAATGCTGCACTTCGGTATCGCAACACTAGCAATAATTTCAGCTCATAAGCCGAATCAAACTACTAACTTCAAATTAAAGATCAATCAATTCAGCTCTAATCACAGCAACACTCGTATGTACGAGTAGATATTCTGAGCAACTATCGAATTCCACTATACTTCCAGAAATTAAGCCGCTACGCTCTACAGCGTAGTGCTACCGGTGATATCTACATATACCAATAAGCTAATAATATTTCCTTTTATCCAGACGAACCATATTGCGAGAACAAAAGTTCTACTATTAGGTTCAAGCAATAAACTGGTACTTAACACATGATCGCTCACCAATGCTGGTATAATTATTATCGAAGCTGGCTACTTGGCTAGAAAATCATTGAGCTATAATACATTAAAGTTCAATGTAGAAACTATTCGATTCTTATCCCAATTCTATCTCATTGTACGATTTCATAAATCAAAACAACATCAACATTCTTGCGAACCAGCCGAATCTAATATCGAGATTCTCGAACATAAAGTATAACTTTCTTACCTCTAACTATACAAAGGTAACGCACTTCCTGTAGGTATATCTTTCTCAAACTAACAGCTCTTTTCTAAATGACGAATTCGTATTTTGTCTCCAACACTGATAAAAACTCAATTCACTATTAGAAATATTTCGGCCTATACCATGAAATATCCAACTGCGCCCTTAAGATCAAATTTATGAAATTTATCTCATTTTGCAGAGAGATACTCCAACCGCCATCTAACGGAAATGCTAGCACAACTCCTTTATACTTTGTCATATTTTGTCCTGGTATAAATCACTCTAGCAATATTTGCTTGTCTTATCTTTATGTTTACAAAATATGCATAATTATACAAATTTATCATTAAAACAGTTTAATCCGCTGATATCATTTTTGCTTATCTACTTGCAAAACTAGACTATGACTACTAGATACAATATTTAGTAGACTATCTCTACTAGATACAATATTGAGCAACAGTCTTGTTGTAAGTACGCATCTAATTTCTCCAAGCCGTTTCGTAAACATCGACGCCATCAGCTTCTTCGGCGTGTGCACCAGGCAAGTTATAGGGCGAGCCCTCGCTTTTTCGTGTGTCGGTTATACGCGGTCTATCACATAGACCCATCAACATACATAATACGGTGTTTCGTGCCATCCAGCACAGCTACTTAATTTCTTATACTCCAAGGCCCTCGTGGTCTGTCAAATTGACCCCTTTGCGAAACTTACATAAGTAACTTCTATTCAGTTGGCCTGTCAAATTGACCTCTAATATAAATAGCTCACCTATTCACAATCAGGCTATCAGACACAACACAAGTCTTCCACATCATTTTCCTCTCAAGTACTAAACGCCCAGGTGGTCTATAATATTGACCCTTCATATAAAAGTATTTCATATCACTTTTAGTCAAGCAGTCTTTCAAATTGACCACATTATTGCAACGCAATGGTCTATAATATTGACCTTTCAGTTTAAAAGTCCTTCATATCACTTTTATTCAGGCAGCCTGTCAAATTGACCACATCATTACAACGCAATGGTCTATCATATTGACCTTTCATTTTAAAAGTCCTTCATATCACTTTTATTCAGGCAGCCTGTCAAATTGACCACATAATTACAACGCAATGGTCTATCATATTGACCTTTCATTTTAAAAGTCTTTCATATCACTTTTATTCACGCGGCCTCTCATATTGACCTGTTAGACTATTTGCTATATCAATACAGTTATGGTCTATCATATTGACCTTCCATATAACCTCCAAACCCTTTGTCCCCATCATAACAAGGGTATGGATTAAATGTCTCATAGATTTATTATACCAAATAGTACCTTCACTGCATGTATAGTATAGGTATATTCAAAGGTAGCCGTTAACATAAATTAAGTACAAAGTAGTGAGAAGGCAGTACGCAATCATCTAATCATTTCATCGCACGCGTTTCCAAACGAACCAAGTAACGGATTAGTTACCAATTTAAGTTATTTCGTCAGTGCACTGCACATATTCTTTACATTTTACATACAGTGAAAGTACAATACATTACAATACAGTACATACGATACGTATATTCACTAATGATAGGTAGGTACTTTGATCTCCAAGTAAGCAGGTATAAAATGTATTATGCATCGAAGTTAACAACACAAATGACTCATCAAGAAACTGCTGCGCGGCGCCGGCCGGTCGGTGGACAATGCATTTTAGATAACTATTGTTTTAAATGCTCGTCAACACTGTACACGTTACGCTTTAGTTAGTTTCTAATTGATAATTATACCCGGTATAAATAGTTACCCGAAACACAATAAGTCTTGGCCGGATAAACAACTAACTTCCATAATTATTTCCGCATACATTTTACCTACTTAGGTACCATCCTTTCCTTTAAGAAAATATCGCACTTATTACGTTTTCCTCGTTCGCCACTTGTAAAATACTCAGTAACACCAGGTAATCACTCCACGCACGTCCGCTCGGTACGGTGGTTGACAGCTGACTCCCCCCACTACTCCAGCCCCTGCAGGTGCAGGATACTACACGGTCCACGTCAAATAAGTTTACGCTTTCAATAGTTTCAATGCTTGACGTTGACTGTACGAGAGTAATAAGGCCCTAGCGGTTCATGCATGCGGCTGTCAAACGTCACATGTTCAAATCCCGGCTCGTACCAATGAGTTTTTCGGAACTTATGTACGGAATATCATTTGATATTTACCGTTAGAGTTTCGGCGAAGGAAAAACATCGATCGTGAGGAAATCTGCATACATCCACGAAGAAATTCAAAGTTGTATGTGGAGTCCCCAACCCGCACTGGGCCAGCGTGGTGACAACTGCACGTTCCCTCTCATCCTTGAGAGGAGGCCTGTGCCCAGCGGTGGGACGTTATATAGGCTGATTTTGTTATTATTAAGTAGTGTTACTATATGGATAGTAAACCATCAAATTATTGCAGTAAAGTAATTAATAATTACAAAATATAATCAAAATAATTAAAAAAAATATGAGACTTGAAAGTTACAAAAAACAGTATATTTTATGGGTTCATAGCAAATTTAAATATACCAATAGAATCCCTACACTTGAATTGTAAAACGATGTACATAAACGCAGCCTATTTCACGAGCATAACAGCAATTGACGTAATTTGCCATAGATACAACAGTTAGTACGAACTACGAAGTTAAATCTGTGACGTCGAAATACTAATGTCAATTCACCTGCACCTACCTATAGACAAAATCCAGCAAAATATCAGACAGCAAAAAAAAAAACTTAATTAGCTCTTTTAAAGCCGGAATAAATATGACTAAATGTTTTAATCTTCATTTGTATCATAATATCATGAATAATTGAATATTATTGAGAAAATGCCAATTATTGACACAAATGAAGATTATGCTCCATTTAAATCTAAGTACTGATATGATTATATGATATTAGTGAAATAAAGCACCTAAGAAAAAAGTTTTAAAATAATTAAACAAAAAACGCTATTATTATAAATTAATGCTTTGCAAATCGTATTTTTCCTAGAATAGTAAAATACTATGGGTTGATTAGTGATAAAATGACCTATCGTAAAGTTATCCTTTGCCTAAAATATGAAACCAACTAAAATGCGATGTTTGTTAATGTTATCAAAATATTATTCTGAATATCAAGTAGCAGTAGACAATGTTTTTGTAATAAGGAATGAGGATAAAAGCTCTGAAACATGAGCGGGAACGGGAAATCGTTTTATTCCCGGGAACTTGAAGCTATTATGACAACAAATATAACGAATGTATTAGAATAATAAGACGGTATTACTCCCCCTACCATATAGAAGGTTTCATTAATTTATATCTATCTCTCTAGTCTCCTTTGTGTATTAAATATATTGAATTATTCAAACACACAACAATAGTGACCCAACAGTCCCCTATTTACGTAAGGATCAACGCATATGTCAGGTGCCGGGTTCGGTTCCATGACAGGTTCCGGATCAATGTGACTGAAAGAGGCAGTTAACGACAGTTGACAGCATTTCAAAATCTATACTAATACTATAAAGAGGAAAAGTCTGTGCGATTGTACTCGTAGCTTTGACGTTACGTTTGTATGTCTAGGGTAATCTCCGCAAAAATGGAACCGATTTCAATAATTCTTTTACTTGTAGAATAGACTTTCTGGATATTTATTAGGTTATTTTTACCCCGCGGGTTTGCCTTTGTTCCTTGCAATAGCTAGTGTAGTGTGTAATAATAATAAAACCTAAATTGCAAACTATTTCGATTAATATATTACCTGAAGGGCATTTGCATAACTTTTAGAACGAGCTGAAATGGTATTAAGGCTCCTTTAGTCTTAACTCGAACAAACAATGTTTAGCCACTCGTACCCAGAGTCATTTCCTCACGGAACGTACTTGCTTCGCTATTAACTATCTTTGTCTTCGCCGCGTGGAAGATAGAGTCATCAATTCTTGACCTAGACTGCGTCCAGTTTAGGTGAAGGCGCAAAACAATACTTCCTAAGTGTAAATGATATTGATATAGGGCGAGCCTATCTCTGGTTCGTCAAAGCTTCTAGGGTCAGTTTCGTTTGCTACCCACGTACGGGGGAAGAGGTATCCAGTATATGAGTTAGCTACGTAGCTGGTCCTATCTGCAGCCTAGTGCTGAGATCGCCTGAGTCTTGGGAGGGTTGACTATGTGCATATGCTAATGCAATATGTGATTGAATTGATCGTAGGTGATTACATCAGGTTGTTGTGGGTTAAGGTACCTTTAGTCAGATCTTGCTACCTCTGTAGCTATGATTATGAGTGGCCACTCAATTGTCAACCCTCGTGCACTTCAAATCGGTGGATACCAATCCCACTGCAGGCCATATAAACACTCGTTCTCTTTGGCAATGAATCAGTTCCCTAATTTATAATAAGGATTAAATAACATCTAGTTATTTAATGTATTGTATCTAAATATCGATAGCAAATTCAATCAGGTTAATTAGGGTAAAATTACCCTATTGTGAATACTATAGAATGGACAAGTCTGTGACCTCAGATTGTACCCCCCAGCCAGGTGGAGTCTTCTCTTTGACCACGTCAAAACTGCTGAAAGAACAACGATGCTTTGTCTAAATCTGACCCTAGTCGCCTATTAAGTAGCTAGATATACTAGGTCTTGCTTGAACTATTAATACTTCAAAGGTTAGACACTATCTGTTCGAGTATAATAGTACAGAGAATTACTATTCTTATGTTATGATCTTATCTACGTTGCCCTAATTATGTAATTAAACTAAAAGGTATCCTAATACTGGGAATCTGCAGGAAATGGATTAAAAAACCAGTTGAAAGTAGAAAAAAGAAAGGAATTTATTGTTTGTGATTTTAATCGAAACTCTTGACTATGGTATTTGGTATAATACCAAATAAAACTAGTTGTAGTCTTATTTGGTGATTGCTTTGATTAACCTAGGCCAAACCTAAAGAGGAAAAATCTAGCAATCTCAACAAAAAAACCTCTTGCCTTTTATTAACTCTAAATACAAGAAACAGATATTATACGCTAATAGTTAATTATGACACACTTTAGCTAACTATGAGCTACAAAAGTAACTAAGTACCCAATATTCTACTTTCTATGTTCTCTAACTTAACAAATACACGAGTTCACGTTTGGACACAAAACAATATATCTAGATCAAATACACTTGCATATATCATAAACAATATTGACTGAAATGACCTTAGCAGTCTTAGGCTTTGACAAAATTTATAACCACCAGTGTTGGCCCGCCTCTTGTTACCCTTATAGTCTGGAGTATTATATAATGCGTGTTACAATTATTACGTTAAAGTATGCGCTAATATATTAAGGGCGTTTATACTGTTCTTTGGTCAATTCAGACAATTATGTACAAGCAATGACACACGAGTGGGGATCGAACCCAACTTGTACAGAACACTATTTAAAATCGTTCCACAATTAATCAATAGATAATTACACAATGTACAATAAGGTAGATGTGGCTGCTTTATCTAGAAGTAGGTAACACTCCTACAGAGTGTAGGCTAGCAACTCTATGTGACAACGGTAATTAAAGGAAAGGTATTTATATAAGTGAATACGCCCACTAATTCATCTGTTCATTGATTTACTCAAGATTTGTACTTAGCCCTTCAAATACTGTACAGGAGCACTGCACTGACTCTAATACTTAAAACACTTAGATGTCTCATATGATCAGACACAGGAAAGAGAAAAGTAATCTCGTAATTAGAAAGTATCGTCTTCTTCCGCGATTCTCGAACAAGTGTCGTGCTCGCGACTTTTCCCCGTCTTCGTAAATATTTCCTCCCCTCAACTAATGCTACAACTTTATTTATACAATCGCTTATCCTTATTTTCAACTTAATTTTAATACAATAGGGTCTTTCTGCCGGTATCTGCCTGTCGTTGCATCCCCGCTCCCCTATGATCTGCGCGTACGCCCTTGTCTTGCTTCTCGTTCCCTCCTTCAAGCAGGATCACACTCCGTCTCTCTCGTGCCGCTTTCAGCAAGCTAACGGAATTAGCTCTGTCATTTGCTGTACACGTGTCCCCGGTCTTTTACTGCAAGTAGAAACAATGGTTTGCGTAATATCTGTATAATAGGATATGCTACAATGAACATTATGCCAATGGTGGCAAAGTCGTCATTTGATTGTACCGTGTGCAAACCTGGACATTAAATTTATTATCCATGTTCCTTGAACTGCCATTAGTTAAGCATTATAAGTGCTCAATATTTCTTTAGGTCCCATTCTTTTTGGGACCCTAGTTTATGACTTCCTATGGTTAATTGTAAGATGCCGCCTTTATGGCACTGCTGGGCGAGTATCATTGTTTACTTAAATAAATATTCGTAGAATTTCACGGTATATTTAACAGATCTGGGTTCCCATTACACCCCCCCCTTTGTAGATAGGTAAAATAAGTTTTGGCTCTCTACACCACAATTTTAACTATAGATCGGGTTAAATATAGCGTCATAAAAATCAATAGACAACTCTTTTTTTCCGACTTTTAACGTTAATTACCCTACTCAACACAGTATTATGTCTTAAGTGGCCAATAAAATCAGTGGTTAGGCGCCGGCGCTACCTTTTGTATTGCGTCTACTTGCTCGATCCGCTCTACTTGCATTTGCTTAGGGTCTGTCCTGACACTTGAATAATAACGAAACAGATGAATAGCATTGTAGTTGCCTTTAATTGCCCCTGTTGTTGTGCAAACTAGTGTATAAACATTATCGTATGGTATGGCCCCAATTCTGAAAGGACCTACATATAACCGCGAGAATTTCTTGGTCAACTTTTTATCGGCGTCTGATCTAGGTAACGTCTTAAGTTTGACGAGGTCTCCAATATTGAATCGAATTAATTTATGGGATTTATCATATGCCACTTTTCTATCTTCCGCTGCTTTTACTATGTTTTCTTTAGCCTTTTCGCGAATCTCACTCACTGTTCTATTCGATACAGCAATATTAAATTTACTAATTGTTAAGTCACTAGAAAGCTCTGTACTCTCTCCCCGCAGAACTTCTAATGGTGTGAAACCTGTCGAGATCTGTACAACGTGGTTATAGCAATCTACTATTTTCGTAACGAAATCAACCCATGATTTATGAGACTTATCACAATATGTCCTAAACATTCTGCCAATCTCTTTGTTCACCCGCTCCGTAGAATTAGCCCTTGGGCAGCGTACTGATGTATGCCCTAAATCAATACCTAACTGTGCTAACCCATTTTCCCAAGTACTTGAAATAAACTGAGCTGCATTATCCGTTATTATACGCTTGATCTTCACTAGCTTGTGGAATTTCTTGACACAACCCAAAGCACCCTGGCCTGTTGCCCTTTTTAATGGATATAACTGTATAAATTTACTGAAGGCGTCTTGCAATACAAAGATATAATTGTTTCCGAACTTCCCCGTTGGTAATGGCCCATTGAAATCGCCGAAAACAATCTCTCCTACCTCTCCCACTACCACTGGTTTACTAGGACCGGCATGGTTACTAAACACATGTTTTGATACTTGGCAGGTTCCACATTCTCGCAATACGTTTGCTATTGTCTGAGACATATTAGGGAAATAATATCTTTTCTTCATCAATGCTAAAACTTTAACTCTACCGTAATGACCTATTTCCTCGTGAATACTAATAATTAAGTCTCTTTGTACCGCTTTCGGAACGACTAATGCGCGACAACCTGACTTAGGATTCTCGTAATACAATACATTATCTACCAATCTATAGTATTTTGCCCCTCGCACTTGAGTTGTTGGCTCACTGCTGATTAGATTTTCCAATATTCCTTTCAAACCCTCATCTTCCAATTGATGTTTTTCTAAGGCTGTTAATTGTTCCTTAACAAGATTTGAATTCGTGGCCTTAAATAAATTTATCTGTGGGTTTTGAGTCTTTGTAGTTTTTAAATCTGTAACCCCCTGTATGTGTCGTGATAGAACGTCGGCTATAACATTGTCGCTACCCTTTACATATTCTATATGGTGATCGAATCGCCCTATGTAGTTTACCCAACGAATCATGCGAGCACTTAAAAGCCTACACGAATTCAAAAATGTTAAGCTTTTGTGGTCTGTACGTATTACCAGTCTCGCTCCCCTTAAATATGTCTCAAATTTCGACAAACTGTATATAATGGCCCAAAGTTCTTGTTCTGTGACCGTCCATCTCATTTCTGCCTCTGTTAAACCTTTGCTACAGAAACCTATGACTTGTTTATCTCCCGTATCAGACAACTGGTACACGCAACCTGAGATACCTATCGCACTGCTATCTGTTTGCAAATAATATGTTTTGTTAACATCTGGATGGGCTAACATTATGGTATCTAAGAATAATAACTTCATTCGCTCAAAACAATCATTCTCCACTTGCGTCCATTCCCACTTAATGTCCCTTTTCAAAAGTTCGCACAATGGTCTAGTCTCTTCTCCGTATTTTTCTATAAATTTCCGAAAATAGTGTAAGAGACCTAAAAATGCTCTAACTTGTTTTACGTTTCTTGGTATGGGAAAATCCCGGATAGCCTTTGTCTTATCTGGGTCCATTCGAATACCCTCAGTGTTCACTATGTGGCTTAGCAGCTGAACCTCTACCTGCAAGAATTTACATTTTTCTATGTTACATGTCAAATTCGCTTCGTGTAACTTTTCTAAAACTTGGTCTACATGTGATAAGTGTAACTCGAGATCTCCTTTGGTATACACAATTAAATCATCTAGGTAATTTACGCAAAACGCTCTAACGCCGCCTAATATCACATCCATCGCGCGAGAAAAGCTAGCTACTGAAGTCTTCAAGCCTTGTGGCAATACGGCATATGTGTAGCTTTTACCCATGAATGTAAAACCTGTGTACTTTGTGGAATTTCTATGGATCGGTATCTGAAAATAGGCATTATTTAAGTCAATTAAACTAATGTAATTTACCCCGTAATTAAACTAATGTATCTCGGATGTAATAGGTGGAGCTTCGGAGTCCCCTAACATTTTTTTATTTAATTCGCGCGCATCTAGTAATAGTCTAACGGAACCATCCTTTTTCTTCGTATAAGTCAATGGGCTGCTGTAAGCCGTGGCCTCTCGTTTTAAAACTCCTAAACTCTCTAACTCATCAATCTTGGCCTTAACTAAGTCTCTGTGAGCGAATGGTATAGGGTAACTACGTTTTAAAAACGGTGTTTCATCTTTCATTTTAATTTCATGAAACTATTTATTTGTAAGTCCTAATTTCTGTGAAAACACTTCTGCGTGTTTCTGTAATGTTTGTAACAGTAAAGTCTTATGACACTTCTCTATATTCAAAGTCTCTATATGGCTATTAATCGACTGTAAATCTGAGTCCTTATCTGGTCCTAAAGTACCAGGTCCGTTAACAGAACTTGCCCTACTAATCTCACGGTTATTACTAAGCCCCTGGGTGTTGTTCTGAATCTGAATCGAGTTTATGACTCTAGATAAACTTTCAATCTCGCTCTGTGTTCCAATCCTTGCGTTTGTAATCATTCCTAAATGTTCGATAGTCAGAGTTCGTTCCGGTCCACATCTAATCACTCCTTTCATTCTCTCCAACCAATCAAACCCTAAAATAATTGACCTAGGCAGCTTACGCACGACTAAAACCGGTGTATCGATTTGCGTATCTCCTAATTCTATGTTAATTAAGACCATACTTTTCACACTTTCACTCTTCGACCCAAACGCACCTTGTATTTGTACCGTCGGAATAGGAATCTCAGGTAACGTCCCTACTTGTGCCTTTATTGCCTGAAATAACTCACTTGAAATAGCTGTTACCTGGCTACCTGTATCTATCAATGCCTGTTTTATACGGTCTCCGACCTTGACTGTTACCTCGGGTAACTTAGGCAATGCTGGGCCTACGTCCTGCTCGTCAACATTTTCCTCTGTATTGTCAAAGATAGTGCAAAGTTCCCCTCTCCTACTTTCGCACGAAACACACGGTCCACCCCTCTCATCACATATTCTAACATACTCGTTCCTATCACCTAAAAGCCTACCTGCTTTATCTAATAACCTAACGTTCTCGTGTCCTATATTACAACCTACCGGATTCCTAACTCCGTCACCTATTTTACCTAACCCTTGTCCTGCTCTCCAACCCCATTTAGTCATCATAGTATATGCAGTCCCTATCTTCCTAATACCTGAATCCCTGTCTAGTTTATCAGTCTCACAAGTGGGATCTACTTGTTCGACCGTTTGTCGTTTCCCTGGTTCGCGTTACTGTTCGTGCCCCCATTATTATTATCTTGAGCCGGGGACCCCAAAGCAAAACTCGGTCGTGTGTTCTGCGACGTAGACGCCGCTTCCCAACTGATGGCCGGGAATCTACCTCTATTAACTCCCGAGTATCCTCCACGTCCGCGTCCGCGTCCGCGTCCCCTTCTAGGCCAATAACTACCCTGAAGCACCGAAGCCATAGGTACTGCGTTACCTCGTGCGTACCTTATGCCCCGCCTATGCGCAAGACCACGCCCTACGCTGTTGTAATTACCTTCGTTACTATCGGTCATACCTGGGCCCCTACAACTAACACTCTCCTCATAATTTGAAAGAAAATCTAAGGCTATATCTATCGTGATATCACCTACCCGAGTATATGTAAACCACATCTGCTGGACGTCTTTAGGGAAGTGTCGCATAATACTATTTACTAAAAACCTTTCTTCAAAAGGCTTCGTCAACAAACTAACGGCGTCTACCTGCTCTGCAAAGTGCTCACTCATAGGGACTTTACTGTGGCTGTCATATGCCCCGTGCATCACTTTGTATTTAGCCCTCTCTTGCCGTTCCTCCGTCCAATACTTGTGTTCAAAATCCGCCTCGAAATCATCTAAAGTCTGCCACTTCTTACTCTTTAAGCCTAACACCACAAGAGCAGAACCCGTCAAACATTCTATAGCTATTTCTACGGCCCTGTCTTGCGCGTTCATAGATCGTATATACCTACGTAGCTTGTGTATAAATTTCATGGGATTTGTATCACCCCTCCCGTTAAAACTAGGCTTAGCTATTGGCTGTGTGATATAAACGTTAGGTGTAACAGCCGAGCAACACTCACTTCCTTGTGCCCTCACTACCTGTGACGAACAATGTCCATTGCTCGTGTCCGTCCCTACTGAACTCGTAGGACGTGTCTCGAACGACTGGAACCGCTTGGACAGCGCCTCGAATTTGTCTAAAAGCATTTCAAACCCACGTTCCTGTATAATCATAGAGTCTGCGCTGGCCTGTCCTAAGTTATTACTCGCCTCAGTATGTATCTGACTGTCCTGAACTACCCCACTACGATCAACGCCCGTCTCACCACGTTTCGACCCTCGCCTCGTCTTACCCTTTCCAGACATCTCTACAATTTTAATTATAAATGGCAATTCAAAGAACTCTTAGTAGGTAAATCAATAAAATTCCGCTTATTCCTGTTAAGCGTAAGAAAATAGTGTGTCCAAACGTACTCTCGTAATACTCTGTTTATAATAAAATAACATGTGATACCCCCCTTAAATTTTTCGAATAAAGTGTATTTTTTTTTTATCTCAACTCTCTAATTGGCTCAATCCAATCTCATTCAAAGTGGTTCAATATATGCTTGCTATTAGCTAACAAGTTGTAATTTGTTTTATAATTTAAAGTGATCGTCTAATAAGTTCAAATATCTACGTTGTGTTTTAATAAAGTAACATTATGATTCTTCTAGTTGTACTAATTCAATATTAACACAAAATCTAGAATCCTGCGGCACGTGCGCCAGGTGAAATGGTATTAAGGCTCCTTTAGTCTTAACTCGAACAAACAATGTTTAGCCACTCGTACCCACAGTCATTTCCTCACGGAACGTACTTGCTTCGCTATTAACTATCTTTGTCTTCGCCGCGTGGAAGATAGAGTCATCAATTCTTGACCTAGACTGCGTCCAGTTTAGGTGAAGGCGCAAAACAATACTTCCTAAGTGTAAATGATATTGATATAGGGCGAGCCTATCTCTGGTTCGTCAAAGCTTCTAGGGTCAGTTTCGTTTGCTACCCACGTACGGGGGAAGAGGTATCCAGTATATGAATTAGCTACGTAGCTGGTCCTATCTGCAGCCTAGTGCTGAGATCGCCTGAGTCTTGGGAGGGTTGACTATGTGCATATGCTAATGCAATATGTGATTGAATTGATCGTAGGTGATTACATCAGGTTGTTGTGGGTTCCAGTACCTTTAGTCAGATCTTGCTACCTCTGTAGCTATGATTATGAGTGGCCACTCAATTGTCAACCCTCGTGCACTTCAAATCGGTGGATACCAATCCCACTGCAGGCCATATAAACACTCGTTCTCTTTGGCAATTAATCAGTTCCCTAATTTATAATAAGGATTAAATAACATCTAGTTATTTAATGTATTGTATCTAAATATCGATAGCAAATTCAATCAGGTTAATTAGGGTAAAATTACCCTATTGTGAATACTATAGAATGGACAAGTCTGTGACCTCAGATTGTACCCCCCAGCCAGGTGGAGTCTTCTCTTTGACCACGTCAAAACTGCTGAAAGAACAACGATGCTTTGTCTAAATCTGACCCTAGTCGCCTATTAAGTAGCTAGATATACTAGGTCTTGCTTGAACTATTAATACTTCAAAGGTTAGACACTATCTGTTCGAGTATAATAGTACAGAAAATTACTATTGTTATGTTATGATCTTATCTACGTTGCCCTAATTATGTAATTAAACTAAAAGGTATCCTAATACTGGGAATCTGCAGGAAATGGATTAAAAAACCAGTTAAAAGTAGAAAAAAGAAAGGAATTTATTGTTTGTGATTTTAATCGAAACTCTTGACTATTATACCAAATAAAACTAGTTGTAGTCTTATTTGGTGATTGCTTTGATTAACCTAGGCCAAACCTAAAGAGGAAAAATCTAGCAATCTCAACAAAAAAACCTCTTGCCTTTTATTAACTCTAAATACAAGAAACAGATATTATACGCTAATAGTTAATTATGACACACTTTAGCTAACTATGAGCTACAAAAGTAACTAAGTACCCAATATTCTACTTTCTATGTTCTCTAACTTAACAAATACACGAGTTCACGTTTGGACACAAAACAATATATCTAGATCAAATACACTTGCATATATCATAAACAATATTGACTGAAATGACCTTAGCAGTCTTAGGCTTTGACAAAATTTATAACCACCAGTGTTGGCCCGCCTCTTGTTACCCTTATAGTCTGGAGTATTATATAATGCGTGTTACAATTATTACGTTAAAGTATGCGCTAATATATTAAGGGCGTTTATACTGTTCTTTGGTCAATTCAGACAACCATCTATGTACAAGCAATGACACACGAGTGGGGATCGAACCCAACTTGTACAGAACACTATTTAAAATCGTTCCACAATTAATCAATAGATAATTACACAATATACAATAAGGTAAATAAATGAACAGATGTGGCTGCTTTATCTAGAAGTAGGTAACACTCCTACAGAGTGTAGGCTAGCAACTCTATGTGACAACGGTAATTAAAGGAAAGGTATTTATATAAGTGAATACGCCCACTAATTCATCTGTTCATTGATTTACTCAAGATTTGTACTTAGCCCTTCAAATACTGTACAGGAGCACTGCACTGACTCTAATACTTAAAACACTTAGATGTCTCATATGATCAGACACAGGAAAGAGAAAAGTAATCTCGTAATTAGAAAGTATCGTCTTCTTCCGCGATTCTCGAACAAGTGTCGTGCTCGCGACTTTTCCCCGTCTTCGTAAATATTTCCTCCCCTCAACTAATGCTACAACTTTATTTATACAATCGCTTATCCTTATTTTCAACTTAATTTTAATACAATAGGGTCTTTCTGCCGGTATCTGCCTGTCGTTGCATCCCCGCTCCCCTATGATCTGCGCGTACGCCCTTGTCTTGCTTCTCGTTCCCTCCTTCAAGCAGGATCACACTCCGTCTCTCTCGTGCCGCTTTCAGCAAGCTAACGGAATTAGCTCTGTCATTTGCTGTACACGTGTCCCCGGTCTTTTACTGCAAGTAGAAACAATGGTTTGCGTAATATCTGTATAATAGGATATGCTACAATGAACATTATGCCAATGGTGGCAAAGTCGTCATTTGATTGTACCGTGTGCAAACCTGGACATTAAATTTATTATCCATGTTCCTTGAACTGCCATTAGTTAAGCATTATAAGTGCTCAATATTTCTTTAGGTCCCATTCTTTTTGGGACCCTAGTTTATGACTTCCTATGGTTAATTGTAAGATGCCGCCTTTATGGCACTCCTGGGCGAGTATCATTGTTTACTTAAATAAATATTCGTAGAATTTCACGGTATATTTAACAGATCTGGGTTCCCATTACAGAGCGCTAGAATTGAATAACGCAACACATCATTCTCCCTTACAAAATTTAGATCTACTTAACGTACATACGAAATGTTACGCGATTGACCAGCTGAATGTAAATAACTACAACTTAAAAAAGTTGAAAAACCCCCGAAAATTTCAAAGTCCAATATCTCAAAAACGGCTGAACAGATTTTCGTGAAACATGGCTAAGAACACTCGGGATAAAATGATCTATGACACAAAAAACCGCGTTCAAATCGGTCCATCTGTGAAGGAGCTACAATACCACAGGCATCTGACTTGAACTTATAACATCCCTCATTTTGCATCGGGGGTTAAAAAGTAGTCGCATTCGATTACTGTGTTTCAAAACCTTAGACTCGCTTTCGAATACTACGAGTAAACGCTGCACTTTGTAGGAACTATCCGTCTCTTTCGAATTAGAATGTTTAGAAAGAGACAAGCTTATCTCGCAATGTCATGAAGCAGATCCGGGAGCACTTAACTGTGCTCGGAAACACACATCGAAAAAATGAAACCAATTCTTTACAGACTAAATTGAACTTCGAATATACCTACATAGATGAAAACTAGTTATTTGATTGAAGTTTAAAGCAACGTTTGCAGTATCCGGCGTTTTTTTAGGGTTCCGTAGCCAAAATGGAACCCTTATAGTATTGCCCGTCTGTCCGTCTGCGACTTAGATCTGTAACCCTTATTACTAGAAAATTATAATTCGGCATATATATATATATATATATATATATATATATATATATATATATCAATTTATTTTTCTCGTTGAACCAATAATGTGGGGTATCGTTGGATAGCTTGTTTAAAAATAATATGGGTTTTTGAAAACCAAATTTCAACTCAGTTATTCGATTGCGAGATTTCGAGTTCGAGTCACGACGTGTCACGACTCTGAGCCCAACGCAACCGCATCTGCGCGTTAAGAAACCATTTACGATAAGCTACAAGATAGAGCGTCCGTCACTGGCTGTCACCGTTTGATCGAACGAGACAGACGCTCTATCTTGTCACTTATTGCGTGATACGACCGACCATGATACGGGGTACAGGTGTGATAAAAATTAAAATAATATTTTTATTCAAATTGTAAAAGATGATAATAATTGTGTTACGTAAGTTAGGCCAGTCATTTTATCCAAATAACCGAACCTACCCGTGAATAATTACTTCTTGGATTTTTTTTTCGTAGGTCCCTATGGGGGTCTCTGGGAGTGTACCTACATTAAAAAAGTAGACCGAATCGGGCTTCTGCGTATATTCGAAAAAATAAATTATATTATTATAATCTGCACCAAGTATCATGTTAATCCTTTTAGTAATTATTTTTAAAGTCCTTTGTATATTTTTCTGACTTATTTTCAATGTCAATATTTTCAAGAATCGAAAGGTGATAGCTTCTTCGAATTTTAAAAAATCTAAAAAAGGAGTATAGCATTCTCTAAAACACAATTATCATAACCGCTTTTTGCATCAACCTGTATTTAATAATTATGTGATGCACACATAGACATTATCATTCACTCGTTCAATTCATTCGTGCCAGCTTTCGTGAATCGACCTGTACTCAAAAGTTGCTCTTAGAGAACTGTTAAATTTGTAATTTTTTCAATGAAAATTACAGCTACAGGGGAAATAGCAAACACGACACTTTAAAATTTCACTTTCTATCGAACTAAATCGTCAATAGGTTCACTTGAAAACGTGAAACGTTGTCGATTGCTAGAAGTGGCACTGAAAATTCTATTGATTATGCCTACCCCTTCTCAGAACACGATGGTGTTTTTTTTGAATCGTAGTATTATTTTCAAGACATTGCCTAGCTGGCTACTACGCCATAGCGTTGGCGCATTCCGCTACATAATGGGAAAACCGTGGGCGCTACGAGCGTAGCGCGTAGCGATTCTTGGCAGAGAATGTGTTTGAGATAACGTGGCGAATTTCTTGCGGTGTTCCTTTTGACCAGAGGTAAATAGTTTTCGAATTGCAGAGTTGTAAATTAAGAGCCCTTGCGATCCATTCGCTATTCTATTTATCTATTCACAGAACTAATATTGGAATTTGAGACGAGCTCTATCTTGTTATTGGAGCTTCTTGGAAAAACTGGTTAGCATACCATGAACCACCTTGTGCATAGTAGAAAAGTAGTAGTAGCACACCACGGAGAAAACATCGTGCCAAAATAATGAAAAATATAAAGTCGGGTAATTTAGGCATTTAACTAACTCGCATTTTCTCCAACTTATATGAATTGACACCTCACTCAGCCGCTGCCTACCTATTCTATTCTAAGGCGTAGGCTCTAGGCGACGAGCGAAGCGAGTGTCAGGTGTACTGCGACACTACAGCGCGCGAGCCGAGCGAGCGAAGCGAGCGTGCCGCGGTAGCGGCCGGCGAAGCGCCAGAACCGACTTTATTCGAAAAAGAATATCCGTAAACTCGGTTCTGTCCTTCCTTTCTGTATATACAACCTAGGTATAAATATAGTAGCGGTGTACCACGGGTAAAAAGTAATTTTGTTTCAATTACCCGTAGTCCCACTGCTCCTCAATGGGACTACGGGTAAAAATATAACCGTGGACCCACAGTGGCTCAATAGCTGTGGGACTACGGTTAAAAGGGGAAGTAGATATCTATTTTAATTTTCACGGTAAGCTGTTAGTGCAATATTATAATATAACCTTCAATTATTAATGGCTACTTGTCGCGATTCCATCTGTGTCAACTCCCACTGATTTGATTTGATTATTTTTTATTCATTCGCGGCAGTCAAGCCAAGTTCAGGCATAGAACTGATGACGCAGCAGCAGCGTCTTATATTACACGAACTATTTGGATCCACATTTTATAAGACTACATTACGATCGTCTCAAATTAATATCAAATATAATTAATCACTGATCAAATTATTTCATACTAGCTTTTGCCTGTGACTTCGTTCGCGTTGACTTCCCTTTGTTGAATTTTAACTGAGATAAAAATTATTCTGTAAGTGAATCCAGACTATATACTCTTGTATACTAAAATTCATCTTAATCCGTTCAGCCGTTTTTGCGTGATTTAGTAACAAAATCCAAACTTTGGCATTTTGGTATAGCATTAGTAGGATCTCCGAGTCAGGATCGGCAATGTATAAGTCGGATTTGACAATAATGTTAACAATTCAGATTCAGTTTAATTTATTCATAATTACATTATAAGAAGCTGAAGGTACGGGCTGCGATTCCCGGTAAGGGCAAATATTTGTGTGATGAGCAATATTTGTCTCTGAGTCTTGGATGTTTTCTAAACATTTATATCTATAAAATATATCGTCGCCCAAGTACGCATTAAACTTATTGAGCCTACTATGGGTCTAGTTTGACTCGTGTAAGATTGTCCCCTAATATTTACTTGTTATACCTACCTAGGCAAATATTATCAATTTACAAAATATGGTTATGACGATTTTATGAATAAAAAGCCAAATAGCTTGAACCATAATAGTATTTTATGCAACTGTTGTATAAGTAGGGTCTTAAAACGCGAGTGCCGTCAGTTGCGATGCGAGCCTTGGCGAGCATCGCAATTAAAGACGCCACGAGCGTTTTAAGACCAAGTTATACACCGTTGCATACAATACTTTTTCTACGATTAATTTTAAATAAATAGCATTTCACTTTTCGGGCAGTAAGTTTTCCGTTAATTCTATTACTACTAACGCAATTTCTTCAGCGGTGCAGGTATTTTCTTCTTCGTCCATTTTAAAAGGAACGTAGGTAAGTACACATTTTTCTGCACTTCACAAACACGAATCAAATCTTAAGAAGTTATTAATAACGAATAGTTATCATATTTCGTCTTTTAATTTTGAACTGGAACTTTGGTGGGAAATTAGAAATATGACACATTGACACTTCTTGTTTATGGTCTGTTTTGTTTTTAATTTTTTTAAGCACTTGCCATCCGAACCAAACTGAATCCGGATACGGACCGAATCGGATCGGTTTATATTTATAAATAATACCAATAATTGGTAAAATATGTATATTAACACACAATGATAATTTATTTTTATTTTAATAAATAGCTTATGTTTTACAAATATTTGATAGTAAATAAAAACTCTTTATTTCGAAAAATTTGCTTATGAAGTTGGCACCACTGCAATATATAGTGGCTGATTGAAAAAAAGTTAGATGATTTGACATCGTGGTAAACAGTGCTTTTATGGAAAATGTATGAACCAAAAAAGTACACTAAAGTGTGCGTTTATGGGCCATAGAGCATAGAGTTTTTCGACGACTTATCATCATATTCATATATTCATATATTCATTGTATTTGAGCTAAAGCCTATATAAATGACAGATAACGGTACAGGAGAAGAAAAAATATGTTTAAAGATTACCGACAAAACTACTTCTACAAAACTAACGGGCTGTTAATCAGAACGCGTTCATTTCCATCATTTCACCCGTCATGGCTAAAGAACCCGGAGATGGACCCGCCCCCCTAGCACACTAAGTTTTATGTCGGACTTCATCCCATTCTGGCAAATATGCGAGTGCAAGAGGGACAAATGCTTTACGTCGGACATAAAACCTAGTGTGCTAGGGTCCGATCTATCCAATTTTGTGTCACATGTTATTCTTGAATCCAATTCTTAATTAACAATAAACCGATTAAAATCTTTTTACGAAACACAAATTAACAACTGCCTTTTCACCCGACTGCCAAAGGAGAGGAGGGTTATTGTCGTAAGTTCTAAGAATTAGGTACAAGTTTTTATATTTTTCGTGTTTTATCATGCAAACATTATCACACTTTTCTGTGCGGTTACACAATATTCATTACTTAAAATGTCCTTGTATAAGTACTTAAAGAAACTTACAAAGTATTAAAATCAAGTACGAGTAACTATATAATAAAATTTATAGTTAGATTTTCTACAATAGTCGAAGTAACGAAAACGAACGAATGACCACAATAAAATCCGACATAACAATGTCTAGAGTGCCTATGAATCACACTTTATTTATATTTTCCGTCATTTCTAATCGTTAGGCATTGTCTATGATCATATTTGTGTTTGTTTATTTACATGGTTAGGACACGTAAGAATGAATAGACTTGACGCGAGTGTCGAAAGGTGTGTTGGTGTGATTTTAGAGCTTAATTTAGTGTCCGTTACGCTTGCACTACTATACCTTTAAACGCCATAATATGTTATCGTGTTATGTGTGTGTGTGTGTGTGTGTTATGTGTTTGTGTGTTTAATGTTAATTGATCTGACTAATTTTTGTGTTGTAAATTCATCTAATGTTTTTATCTTAATTTTTGTAACCTATTCGACACAATGTATATTGTTGTTAAATAATATATATAAATATATCAAATATATACCGCCTCAGGTAAACGGTACGCCTATAGTTACTGAACATTTACAAATAAATCTTTCTTAACAGTGCGGCTCAATAAAACTCGTCTTATACAGCAGTAAGAATAAAGGATACTTTACTATTGTTTTTAAACTATAATATATCTCGGCACTTAAATATTGTAATTGTACTTATAGTGTAGAGTAATTTATCTGTACTAATAGTATAAAAAGAGATAAAGTCTGAGAGCATTAGCTTTGTAAAATGTTTGTATGTAATGAGTAATCTCTGGAACGTGCCGTTTTATAAACTGAATACATTTTTTGTTTCAGGAACATTGTGGAGAAACTATCAAGCGTAGACATATAATTTTAAAGTAAATCCTACTTATTCTGGGAATTCTAAGAGAGTTATGATTATTGAATGTATATATGAGTCAATCCATATAGAAACATGGCATTGGATGTGAAAGCATCGCCGAATATAACGCAGACACTCTCCGGGCTCCTACAGGAAATGTTTATCGCTACAAACGATGCAGACGCCAATCGTACAACTGTCGACCTATCACAGTTCCTCAACACCCTGAAAATTCAGTCACGGAATACTAGTCATGACCATCTCGATTTTGGAGCCCTAGTTAAATTTGTGGACGGACTGAGGAACAAGCTGAACTTGACCAAAGCTCCAGAGATCCCCTGCAACTACTGTTCGGGCAGCTTTCGCGACGTTGTCCTGACATATAATGGGATGCATGGATACTTCAGTCTGCTTGTAAGTACCTTTGATAATGCCTGCATGTAAACTTTAAGTCGGTTTTGGGGCTCAATTTGACACACACGTTCCGCCTTCAAATTTGATTTCAAATTACGCTTAGTTACTACGAATCGCGGCTTTGTGAGCAGTAAGTAGAACACATGCTCGCGTGTTATAAAAAAAGGGTTTAGAAAGTGCAACTCGAGCCCTTTCATACGATACCTTTGTAGTCAAAATCGACGATTGACGAGGGAAAATACGGTAGCAGTAGATACTACAAAAATGAGAGAAACAAAGCCTTTCGGCAAATGTGTTTACGTGGTTTCGGACACTTGGTGTCATGTTGCGCAGTAAGTAATTTGCTAACTGATGACTAATTAATGTTGACCGTCACGGTTCGTTTGTGAACACCCACGCTGTGCCAAATCCAGAGAGAGATAGGGTCATCCAATATAATGTACATAATGGGCATAATGTACAAACACGATTGGGGTAAATGTAAACAAAATAGCCCGTTAGCGAAAAATATATATTTGTACACGGTATTAAACGTCAATAGGTACTGATTCAAATATTTTATTGGTAAATCTGAATATTTCCCGGCCTCAGTTTACACCGACTTGCCATGATGATACCTGACACCTGAGATTAACTTTTCGCCATATATTACCGACACGACAAGTAAAAATAGTGGTTCCATGTATGTACCGCGAGAAGGGACGATATTAATGTACTAAATACGAAAGTAGGTAACTCTGTCTGTTTTTTGCGTATTCAAAAAGTAACGTTTTCACTGTTTTACCGTGAAACCCATTGAAATATATGGTCTTTTGAGTGCGTTAAATTACTTGCGGGTGGCGGACATGTAATAAAATAAACCAGCTTTGTGCTCTACACGGTCATTATTACTGGCTATAGATATAACTAACAGCAATATAATTGCCATATGTACTATTGTACATTGAAGTCGTTTGTTGACACTTATACCGTGTATAGTTAATTAAAAACAGAAAAAAATGAAAAGAAAAATATGTTCTTTTTTTTGCTAAAGTGATTCCAAAGAATCCTATTTCAATAAACGAATTCTTTCTTTCTTTCAAAAAAATCAAGTTCAGTACCTACATACGTATCGGAAGGCGCAGCGTGGGTAGATCGCTGGATGCGGGTGGTCATTCGGGCACTTTATGGAGGAGGCCTATGTCCAGCACTGGACGTATTTCGGCTAATACGATGATGACGATGATACATGTCCTTTAAGAATGTCAATATTTTGAGGTTGCGTTTATTTTTGCAGGTTTGTTTCTTCGGTAGCCTGGCGAACACGCTGAACGTCGCGGTATTGACGCGGCGCGACCTGTCGGCGGCGCCCATCAACCGGCTGCTCAAGTGGCTGGCCGTGGCTGACGTGTGCGTCATGCTGGAGTACGTGCCCTTCGCCGTCTACCGGTACCTGGTGAGTGAGCACACTGACCATCACCCTGCTGCTCAAGTGGCTGGCCGTGGCCGACGTGTGCGTCATGCTGGAGTACGTGCCCTTCGCCGTCTACTGGCACCTGGAGAGTGAGCACACTGACCATCACCCGGCTGCTCAAGTGGCTGACCGTGGCCGACGTGTGCGTCATGCTGGAGTACGTGCCCTTCGCCGTCTACCGGCACCTGGAGAGTGAGCACACTGACCATCACCCGGCTGCTCAAGTGGCTGGCCGTGGCTGACGTGTGCGTCATGCTGGAGTACGTGCCCTTCACCGTCTACTGGTACCTGGTGAGTGAGCACACTGACCAATCACCCGGCTGCTCAAGTGGCTGACCGTGGCCGACGTGTGCGTCATGCTGGAGTACGTGCCCTTCGCCGTCTACCGGTACCTGGTGAGTGAGCACACTGACCATCACCCGGCTGCTCAAGTGGCTGGCCGTGGCTGACGTGTGCGTCATGCTGGAGTACGTGCCCTTCGCCGTCTACCGGTACCTGGTGAGTGAGCACACTGACCATCACCCAGCTGCTCAAGTGGCTGGCCGTGGCTGACGTGTGCGTCATGCTGGAGTACGTGCCCTTCACCGTCTACCGGTACCTGGTGAGTGAGCACACTGACCAATCACCCGGCTGCTCAAGTGGCTGACCGTGGCCGACGTGTGCGTCATGCTGGAGTACGTGCCCTTCGCCGTCTACCGGCACCTGGAGAGTGAGCACACTGACCATCACCCGGCTGCTCAAGTGGCTGGCCGTGGCTGACGTGTGCGTCATGCTGGAGTACGTGCCCTTCACCGTCTACCGGTACCTGGTGAGTGAGCACACTGACCAATCACCCGGCTGCTCAAGTGGCTGACCGTGGCCGACGTGTGCGTCATGCTGGAGTACGTGCCCTTCGCCGTCTACCGGTACCTGGTGAGTGAGCACACTGACCATCACCCGGCTGCTCAAGTGGCTGGCCGTGGCTGACGTGTGCGTCATGCTGGCGTACGTGCCCTTCGCCGTCTACCGGTACCTGGTGAGTGAGCACACTGACCATCACCCGGCTGCTCAAGTGGCTGGCCGTGGCCGACGTGTGCGTCATGCTGGAGTACGTGCCCTTCGCCGTCTACTGGCACCTGGAGAGTGAGCACACTGACCATCACCCGGCTGCTCAAGTGGCTGGCCGTGGCTGACGTGTGCGTCATGCTGGAGTACGTGCCCTTCGCCGTCTACCGGTACCTGGTGAGTGAGCACACTGACCAATCACCCGGCTGCTCAAGTGGCTGACCGTGGCCGACGTGTGCGTCATGCTGGAGTACGTGCCCTTCGCCGTCTACCGGCACCTGGAGAGTGAGCACACTGACCATCACCCGGCTGCTCAAGTGGCTGGCCGTGGCTGACGTGTGCGTCATGCTGGAGTACGTGCCCTTCGCCGTCTACCGGTACCTGGTGAGTGAGCACACTGACCATCACCCGGCTGCTCAAGTGGCTCGCCGTGGCTGACGTCTGCGTCATGCTGGAGTTCGTGTTCTTCGCCGTCTACCGGTACCTGGTGAGTGAGCACACTGACCATCAACCGGCTGCTCAAGTGGCTGGCCGTGGCTGACGTGTGCGTCATGCTGGAGTACGTGCCCTTCGCCGTCTACCGGTACCTGGTGAGTGAGCACACTGACCATCACCCAGCTGCTCAAGTGGCTGGCCGTGGCTGACGTGTGCGTCATGCTGGAGTACGTGCCCTTCACCGTCTACCGGTACCTGGTGAGTGAGCACACTGACCAATCACCCGGCTGCTCAAGTGGCTGACCGTGGCCGACGTGTGCGTCATGCTGGAGTACGTGCCCTTCGCCGTCTACCGGCACCTGGAGAGTGAGCACACTGACCATCACCCGGCTGCTCAAGTGGCTGGCCGTGGCTGACGTGTGCGTCATGCTGGAGTACGTGCCCTTCACCGTCTACCGGTACCTGGTGAGTGAGCACACTGACCAATCACCCGGCTGCTCAAGTGGCTGACCGTGGCCGACGTGTGCGTCATGCTGGAGTACGTGCCCTTCGCCGTCTACCGGTACCTGGTGAGTGAGCACACTGACCATCACCCGGCTGCTCAAGTGGCTGGCCGTGGCTGACGTGTGCGTCATGCTGGAGTACGTGCCCTTCGCCGTCTACCGGTACCTGGTGAGTGAGCACACTGACCAATCACCCGGCTGCTCAAGTGGCTGACCGTGGCCGACGTGTGCGTCATGCTGGAGTACGTGCCCTTCGCCGTCTACCGGCACCTGGAGAGTGAGCACACTGACCATCACCCGGCTGCTCAAGTGGCTGGCCGTGGCTGACGTGTGCGTCATGCTGGAGTACGTGCCCTTCGCCGTCTACCGGTACCTGGTGAGTGAGCACACTGACCATCACCCGGCTGCTCAAGTGGCTCGCCGTGGCTGACGTGTGCGTCATGCTGGAGTTCGTGTTCTTCGCCGTCTACCGGTACCTGGTGAGTGAGCACACTGACCATCACCCGGCTGCTCAAGTGGCTGGCCGTGGCCGACGTGTGCTTAATGCTGGAGTACGTGCCCTTCGCCGTCTACCGGTACCTGGTGAGTGAGCACACTGACCATCACCCGGCTGCTCAAGTGGCTGGCCGTGGCCGACGTGTGCGTCATGCTGGAGTACGTGCCCTTCGCCGTCTACCGGTACCTGGTGAGTGAGCACAATGACCATCACCCGGATGCTCAAGTGGCTGGCCGTGGCCGACGTGTTCTTCATGTGCTCGAGAGGCTATTCGTTGCTAGCTCCACTTTTGGCATGACTATAAAAAATATGTCATTTTTATTTAAAGTCTATATCTTCGTGCAACACACTCGTAGAGGCTGTTACCAGCCACCGAGACAGGTTCACATATTTCAAATTCCTATATTAGAATTAAACAATAATGCGGAATATTGACTTGCAATAAATTAGTGTTTAGGTAGGTATTTTTTACAGAATCCAATAATCAAATAAGGAGTAACAAAATAGAAATGTGGCCGGTTCTGCCGCTGTTATTTTGCATTAGAGCTGTTTACATTTTGATTAGTGATTGATTATGTTATGTGAGTTCATACATTAGCCGCTTCTACCAGATATTTCTCTGGTGAAAGCGTTGCCTAAAATGCTACAAAGAGACTCGACAATTTTTTATTAAATACTTCTCTTATACTCGCAGAATCACTTTTTTCAAATCAAATCTGTCCAATAAACAGATATTTCGCAACCGTCTCGAACGAGGGCAGATCGGATCAGACGTATTGGTTTGAAATCTAATTTATATTAGTCGCGCGCTCAAGTTTTACGCGTTCCGAGCTGTCCAACCGTATTAGCCTATTCTAGACCAATTACTCACACATGAGCTGGTGTCCCCTTATTTCACCGACAAACGGTTCACTGAATGCATTGTTTCGCCGAATTTTTATTTTATCGAATTTTGGTTACTCAGAAACCGTTAATTTTTTAGGTACTTACAGCTTCTTACAATCCATTAGGTTAGGTTTGTTTCATAACAAACCTGAAAAGTTTGATTGATTATGAAAAATATGGTTTTCGATGAAATGAAAATTCTACGAAACAGATTTAGATGTGTTAATTTCTAGATAAAAAATACAATATAGATTCGCATACAATGTCAAAATTATAGGAATCCTTATCACGATCGTCAATATTAAAAATAAAAATTAAATAATATTGAAAATGTCAATACAGAAAGTCATACATTCGATGGAACATTTGTCGGTATAACAAGGTACAACCATTTCTGCTACATGTCGGAAAAATGCATAAATATAAGCTACTATGGAAAAATGCTGCTACGCGTTACGGCGTAGCACGCGTAGCGTTGCTTTGTCTCGAATGGGTTAAACTGAGTGCGCACGTACAATATCAGTTTAATTTTGTATTATAGTTTATGAGATCTTGCTTCGAACATTTGACAGCTGTCATCCCAGTACAATTTATGTCATCATATGTTATAATTGACGTCTATTGTACCGGCATGACAGCTGTCAAATGTTCTAAGTAAGATCTCACAAACTATAAGCAGTAACGTCTGCTATGGAAATTTATAAATTTCCAATTCCTCATTCTTATTCATCTACTCTAATGCCTGTAAGGTTGGGAGGGACTTCCTGGTAGTCATTATCTGGAAGTATTAAGTATCAAGGACAATTAAAAAAATGCATATAGCCGGATTCGAACCAGCGACAACAGGCATACATGGCGGTCTATCTATAAGAATCTTAACCAGTTAAGTCCAGTAATAGATTAATGTAGTAGTAAACAATTATTTAAAAATATATTAAAGAAGGAACTGTTGGATACTTCGGTCGGCCCCTAGTATGGGATGCCACATGTGTGGATACCCTTGCCGCATCCCATCTTTCAGGGACTTCGACCAGGGCTGGGGCTGCCGCTAACACAGCTGAAAACCTCAAGCGGCGCAAATATGCAGCCATTGATTCTGGCTGCAGGTTTGAGCCGTTTGGGGTTGAAACGCTTGGGCCGTGGGGGGCCGGAGCACACGCAGTATTCAAGGAGCTCGCGAAGCGTGTCGTGGAAGCAAGTGGTGACCAACGGGCTGGCGGCTATCTGGCGCAACGGATCAGCATTGCTATCCAGCGCGGCAATGCCGCCAGCCTTATGGGCACCTTGCCGCACGGCACAGATTTAGACCCGGTTTTTTATTTGTAAATATTATGTAGTTTTGTTATTATTTTGTTAGTTTATAGTCAGTATGTACTTTAATTATGCACATTGAAGAATATCATAAAAAGCTCAATTATCATGTCTCGTCAAAATTAAAATTTTGGAGAGTGATTTTGAATAATCTTCCTAAATATAAAGTGGATAAGTTGGATTAAACTCAATATATAACGTTACATTTAGTTTCACGCTACGTGGATTTATAGTAAGTTAGTTTGCATGACTTAGTTTATTGTTAAATAAGTAGGTATAGCTTACGAAAATGTACACTAATGAGAGAGCGTATCTCGCCAATAAACTGTGAATACAATTTTGCGAGGTAAAATCTGTACCTTACATTTTAAGTATTTTTTTGAGGTCAATAAATAAAAAATAAAATATCGCTCCAACCAACTGAGGCATCGCTGCCTGTAGCGCTGCGCTGTGTGAAGTAGATGTCGCTACATGCCTCGATAAGGCGTTGTAAGAGCTGCTTCCGATCGCTCAAGTTGGTCCGAATCCCGCTCGAAGCATTAATTTTTTCCTGTAATATGAAATTTATTAATACACGTTTGATTTCAATCCAATACTTTCAGTCCAATCGACTCCAATCTGTTGCGTGAGGCTCGTACGTACATTCGCACATGCTTTTGAGATCCGTAATGCCATTGTTTGTGAATAATTTAATTTAAATTCCAAGCAGGTTTCCTCGTTTGTTGGGCGGCTGCCTATGTTCGTTGTGTTTGATGTCATCGTCTAGCGCTCTAATGTTACTTCGTTTCAATTCCGGTTAAATTGTAAATTGCTTTACCTGATACAAACAGATTTTTTTATTTACGTTACCGAGGTCATAAAGTGGCAAATACCACACGCTACGTGTGTGAACAATCCCACTTTCTGCCCAGGGGAAGGTGTCGATAGAGGGGTACAACAGAAAGCTACGTTAAAAGAAATATTTTCTCTAAGTAGGCGACTTTAACACTTTTACCTGCAATCTGGGACATTCCTTTTGTATGTAATAGGCTAGATTCCTCAGTTTTTTTACAATGCCATTAAAACAAATATTTGCATGAGAGCAACTGCAATTAAAGGACATACATGGACAGCAAAAATGTCAAAGACGGACCTCACTAGCGACTCAATATATGTATGACGTCACAGTTTTCTATTGGTACTTATCGCTGTATGGAAAATCAAGTACATTCCTGGTTTATTATGTTGGCTGGAGTGCTGCCATTTACACCGAGAAAGGAAGCAATTTATAAAACTCAAGACACTGACGGTTCCTAGTACACACATATCCTTGATGTTGCAAAATATATGTGGAGCCACCTAAAAGCCACCTACAAGGGGGCTCGGTGGGCGAAGCCCCTCGCAGTAAAAAAATAACAAATACTCTTAACGATGGTATTACTTGTAGGTTAGGTTAGGGTTGCCTTGTGCCCTTTAGTGCGGAAATAGACACCCCGCGGAGCGGGGTGGCGTCGACACGCTGGCGGTTAGGTAAGGTTAGATTAAAATAATTGGCGTGTTTGATATCAAAATAAATTTAATTTCAATCTTACAAACGTTTAATGCAGTTGCAGTCTTCTCGCCGGATTAACTCGCAAATCCAATAGAATTTGTTATTTACTTGTCTGTTTTTACTTAAACTGTAAGCATTCTCGTGCAATTTAATTGCTCCTTTTGCACTTTTGGACTTACCTACAGGACATTAAAATAACAGAATTAAAATAACTGAAGGTGATTATACCTACTATACGAGCATTATACTGTTTGATGTTAGATAAATTGAATAATATATGTTATAAACCTTAGCTGTTATGAATATTATACGCTTTAATCGATATATCAATTGATATTATATCTAAAGTACGTTATACTTTACGAAATTATATATTCTGACATTATACCTTTCGATCGTTATGTGCAATGAACGTTATACTAAACAAACTTATACACAGTGAGCATTACTTACTTACTTATTGGTACAAAGAACTCAGACCTGGGTATTTGACATAAATTAATGTTATTTTATTGTATTGCTACTTTTCCGTGTATGCATTAAATTATGCCATTATGACATGCCTTTTTTATGCATTAAATAATTTGGCTTTAACTTTTAAGGGATCCTAATGGAAGCTTTAAATTTACTCTTGGACGATACAAAATGCATACTTCTCGTTATAAGTTCCACATCTTTGATTTTGATTATATTTTATATAGCAATACCACGTTACCAATTATAACATGAGGAATCTACCCTATCGTATTTTGTACTTGGAGATCTACCAATATCAAAAGTTTTAACTTCAATTCAATCTGATTAGGAAAATAATATGATATTACACGTTGATGGAAATTTTTATTAAGGGAAGCCAAATAGGCTATCTTATCAGTTTGTAATCGGGAAATGCGAGCTCGTTAGTAAAGCAACGAGAGACATGCATAGATTAAACTTGATAAGAAGATGTAATTTGTTGTATGTTTACCAGGTATTGCCAGGACAACGTGAAATGCCTTACAAATGGGCGGCCTATCTTCTATTCCACATGCACTTTGCCCAAATCTTCCACACGGCGTCAATATGTCTCACATTGTCTCTGGCTGTTTGGCGCTACCTCGCTATCAAGTAAGTAACCGAAACTACGAATTCAGTTACATAAATGTTCGTCTATTTGGGGAGGAAAATAGCAGTAGTGATTTATTATTTGTAAATAAACATTCAATTAACTGATCGGGTCTCGAACAATAGCACCAATAAATATCACGGTATTTAAATTGATTTATTAAATACCGTAGGTACGGTACTAGGTACGGTACTAATTACGTAACGGTAGTATAAACACGCGACTCTTCGTTGGCATGCGAATATAGTGATAGTGTAGCTATTCGGTGAAGGAAAACGGTGAGGAAACGGGTCTTATCCCAACAGAGCCTAGTTTTGTCTGAGGGGCTGGAAGGTCGGATGGAAGTCGCTTTCGTAAATCTATGTACGCTAAATCTTGGGAATAGGTGTCAAAGAGAAATCGGGGCTCCTTTAGGGTACAACCAGGAAAACCCCATCAACGGACGTGGAGGAGTTGTGCAAGCAATTTCAATATTATAATTCTATGTCCGCAGGTACTCAGATAAAAGTCACATTTTGTGCACTGAGAGACGATGCAGCACGGCCATACTAAGCAGTTTCCTTTTACCGCCTATACTCTGTATTCCGACTTATATGGTAAGCAAGAATATTCCACCATTTTTTTAAATTCTTATACGTGTAATTTAACAACGAAATTAAACATGTACGTTGTTTGAAGTGGGTAATAGGATTTAACAAAATTACGAATGCTCGGCAGAATCCCTTTTGTTGAAGAATTATTATGTTATGAACTATTAGCTTCTGAACGCGACTCCGATCGCGTGGAACTCTTTTATATCGTAGCTCCATACAAACTTTCATCCTCCATTACACGGGGTGTTAGGGGATGATTTCCGACATAAAAACTATCTAATGTCCTTCGTCGGGACTCAAACTATCTCTAGACCAAATTTCATCTGAATCGGTTCAGCGGATTAAGCGTGAAGGGGTAACAGACAGACAGAAAGACAGAGACATATTAGTATCGATCACATTTTATAGTTTAGTCAATTTTACAAGATCTCATCTCTCATCTCTCATACCAAATGCGTAAATAAAATAACTAAGTTCAGGCACTATAGGTTTAAACGGAATAAAAACATTTTCTCATAGGTATTTGACATCCACACGGCGGTGATATTGGAGCCGATGGGCCCCATGATTTTGTACCACGTTGATGCAGATCAGGAAGGAAGGCTCTATCAGATAAACTTCTGGGTGCACGCAGTAGTTATCAAACTAATTCCCTGCTGCATCTTGACCGTGATCAGTCTGTGGCTGATACGAGAAGTGTACAGGGCGAATCAGCACCAGAAGAAAGTCCGAGTATATTCCGCGTGTCCGACCAACAGTAAGACGATGAAGAGGCAGTATAAAGCGGACAAGCGGACGGACAGGACGACGAAGATGCTGGTGGCGGTCCTTTTGCTGTTCTTGGTGACTGAGGTTCCGCAGGGTATTTTGGGGTTGTTGAGCGGTGTCCTGGGGAGGTGTTTCTTCAAGCGCTGCTACGATCTGTTTGGGGAGCTGATGGATGTGCTGGCGCTGCTGAACGGCGCCATCAACTTCGTTCTGTACTGCTCGATGTCGCGCCAGTTCCGCATGACGTTTGGCCAGCTCATGTGGCGCGTGCACCTGCACCGCTGGCCGCCGCCGACCGCGTCGCACTCCGATGGCCACACCACGTAAGTGTTCACTTTTTAAGGTAAATGTCCCATTGCTTCCCCATTGATACTGGCTCACTTTCAATCTTGATTCATATGAATAGAGGTGAACAATAGATGTCAAATATTAGAAATCAAGTGTTACCTGACTTTAATTTACAAATAAATATTTTGCTATGTCGTATTCAGGGAAAATAGACGGCTGGCGATTTCGTCATTATTACCGAGTAACGCATCGAAGCTCCGGGATAAAATATATACCGAAGGTGTATTCTATACGCTGTTGAAAGATTGTTCACCCAAAACAAAACAGACAACAAAGCTACAAACTCTTTACTCATACTATAACAGTAGAGATGCTCCAATAACAATACAAAGCACCCCTTTTTCCTAAGAACATAAGATTTAGGGACGTATGTAAATCAATAATAATATAGGTACCAGTGGCTCCATGACCTGTAGCCTGTTGCATGTTGCCATCGCAGGCCTGCCCTTAAACACAGAAGAAAAATAATCACGAGAATATTTTGAAAAATGCGACGCATACTAAATCATTTTCGCTAAGCTGAAACGGACAACTTCGTTCGGTTCGCTCGCTCGTTCATAAAATGTATACCATAAGGTAAAACTAAATACAAAAAATATAGAACCGCAAAAGCAAATTTGTAATTGAACCTTAAAAAATTAAGTAACTAAGCTAAACTATAACCAACATGGATAAATCATATTCTCGGTATAATTAAGTTAGTCCTTAAGGTAGTTTTTGTTTGTTTTTTTGGTTATACCAGAATTCTTATAGTTTAGATATATTGCACGTTTCAAATAACATGACTTTTTTATCTCCTTTGTTAATAACCCTTTAATTTATTTGTGTTTGTTATTAAGTTTTATCTTAACTATTCATAATTCGAAAAGCAAACATATCAGGTCTTAAAAAGTTGAGAAGGCATCATTAAAGTCATCCAATGTTAAGACTTCAGAGAATGAAAGGGCTGCTATACATATTTGTTTAATTAATCGGTTTTCGGTGACGATCGCGATAAGAATTTTTATAATTTTTAACGCGAAATAAATCTAAATAGGTACATTTATAATCTAAATTACGTTGGGGCTAGTAAAAATTTGATAATTACCTACGCGACGTAATGTGCTTAGATTGTTATTAATTGATTACTTGGTAATCGCATTAAACATACCCTGTTGACAATATTACTTTAGAAGTTGAGAAGCATGTTTATCAAGAGCAGAGAAGTTCTCAGTGTCTTTTATGGGTAAGCGTGTAACATTAAGTACGTCTACTTAATTAATTCGAAGTTCCTTTGTTTCAGAGCTAAAACTTCGGTTCCGTGAGGGAAGATAGTACAAGAGAAACAAGCACACGTGTTGCAACATTTTCTGTAAATATTTCATCGTCTATAAAACTAGTCATACAACTCTTCATCCGAGTGTACCTTGGATTGTATATAACTGAAATGTACATTGTATTTGAAAACCTAAGTATAGCTTTCGTTCCTACTGCTTTAGTTTAAGTTAACTAAGTCTTTATTATAGTTTGGTCCAATCGGGTCTCAGTATACTTGCACTTTAAAAGTATATCAAAATGAGACATTAATATTTTTTCTTAACGTTGGAATCGGCGACATGCCCTTATAAATTGAAAATGATATATATTCTTTAAATTCCTGCGAAGATGCCCCGAATAGGTTTAATACCCCTGCCAAGACTTATTAACTTTCTCGGATACCCAGGAGGATTAGTTCTTACTTCTCACGGTCTCTATTTGTTGTAATTAGTTAGACCAGCGGTCGGCAACCTTTTCGCAAACGAGGACATGGTAGTAAAGTTGATTGCAGTTTTTTTTTTAACACGCAATAGACACACACTGTACATAGTTAAGGGCCTTAATCTAATCTCTAGATTGTATGTATGGATGTACCTTAATTTTTTTTTGCAATGCGCCCAGTAACAGCCGTACTTCTTAATAATTTATGACTTACAATTCTGAATTAAACGACCTTTACTTACAAAATAACTAGAGAGGCTCGCGAGTCTGCTGCCAGACCGCTGAGTTAAGGCCTCCACCCACCGCACGCGTGTCGTGCGCGGCGCGTGTGCTGCGCGGCACACGCGCAAGTTGTAAAGCATTGAAACTACACTTCAAACACACATCGAATGCGTTTCGAAGGCGGGCCCGCGGCGCTAAAGTTACAACTCGGCAGCGCGGCCGCGTGTCGTGCGCGTCGCTTGAGCTGCGCGGGCCCGCGCGGACCCGCGCTGCTGAGTATGATAGAGATAGTATCTTACATATTAAATTTGTTGGTAGTAAGAGAGATATGACGCGCGGGCCCGCGCGGTCCCGCGCAGTAGCGGCGCAGCTGCAGCGCAGCAGCCGCGTGGCACACGAGCAGCACACGCGCAGCTCACGCGTGGCACACGCGCAGCTCACGCGTGGCACACACGCAGCACCCGCGCAGCTGCAGCGCAGCACCCGCGCGGCACACGCGCAGCACCCGCGCAGCTGCAGCGCAGCACCCGAGCGGCACACACGCGTCCGGTGGGTGGAGGCCTTTAGTGTAGTGTAAGGCCTGAGTGGACGCCCCGCTCAGAGCGGGGCGTGAAGCGTCCATATACTTTGCATTGGTTTTACAAAGTACCTACAAAGTACCAACTGAGCCAACACGTAGAGGTCCTTTTGACAATTTAATGAAATGCAAGGAGTACACCGAGCGGATGCTGTTCCTGCCCGTGTCATGGGACGCACACAGAGACAGCACCCGCTGGGGTGTATAGGGACTATTGATGGTTGATGGAATCTAAATAAAACGGGTTATTGGGTTGAAATGATGGACTAGTGGCTGGGCTATTGGGTGAAACATCGGACGCCTGCCTATTAAAACTTTCAATCTTTATCTCTGGCAGACGGTGACTCGCTAACTGCTAGATGGGCCCCTATTAATAGCGACATTAAAAAATGGCCTAAGGGCAACACCGGTCAGAGAGCTGGGGGGTAGAGAGGTGGCACTGGACTTTAAACATATAGCCAACTCGCCACTTAGGTGTCCACATCTACCCTCGAGCAACAGCTCTTGCGACTCCACTCTGGACGGCCAATAAAGGCAAGCCAGAGGCGGAGGGCCTGTCCAACCAACCACCCGATCGGCTCAGCCTGACCACAGGACACCCCCAGGAGCACTCAGGTACGTAGGGTCGCTACTCCCTAACAGCCCGCCACAAGCTGCCTTACGTGATTATTATTATTATTATGTACGTCTTTCCCGTTCACGGGACCAATGATGTCCCGGACCTTTGGGAGGCGTGCGTGGAGCTAGGTACCTACAAAGTACCAACTGAGCCAACACGTAGAGGCCCTTTTGACAATTTAATGAAATGCAAGGAGTACACCGAGCGGATGCTGTCCCTGCCCGTGTGATGGGACGCACACAGAGACAGCACCCGCTGGGGTGTATAGGGACTATTGATGGTTGATGGAATCTAAATAAAATGGGTTATTGGGTTGAAATGATGGACTAGTGGCTGGGCTATTGGGTGAAACATCGGACGCCTGCCTAATAAAACTGTTTCAATCTTTATCTCTGGCAGACGGTGACTCGCTAACTGCTAGATGGGCCCCTATTAATAGCGTCATTAAAAAATAGCCTAAGGGCAAAACCGGTCAGAGAGCTGGGGGGTAGAGAGGTGGCACTGGACTTTAAACATATAGCCAACTCGCCACTTAGGTGTCCACACCTACCCTCGAGCAACAGCTCTTGCGACTCCACTCTGGACGGCCAATAAAGGCAAGCCAGAGGCGGAGGGCCTGTCCAACCAACCACCCGATTGGCTCAGCCTGACCACAGGATACCCCCAGGAGCACTCAGGTACGTAGGGTCGCTACTCCCTAACAGCCCGCCACAAGCTGCCTTACGTTGACTGATTGCACCAGAAATCTGGTGGGCGATGGGGCCGTCACATCCCTACGCCATGTATTATTATTATTATTATTATTATTACCTATCTCTTTATTTAATATTTCTCTTAAGTTAGGTTTTTACAATAATTATATAAAAAGTAAAATATAAAACAATACATATAAAACATAAAACCATTATAAAAACCTAACCTAGGGTACCGCCGGCAGCGAGGCGGGGCCTAAGCTACCGGTGGTCAGGGCGACAGAGACAGGAACCTCCTGACTATTCGCGCAGTGTCCAGGAGTACCGCCTTCTGTATCTGATCCTTGATCCAGCCATCTAGCGAGAGTCTCTTGAGGTGACGGTCGAGACTCTTCGCTATCAAACCGTTCGCCGAAACGACTATCGGGACGATGTTCGTCGAATCAACATCCCACATGGCGGTTACCTCGTGAGCCAGGTCTAGGTACTTGCTGGCTTTGTCCTTTTCGGCCTTCACGAGGTTCTCGTCATGGGGGATGGTGATGTCGACGAGCACTGCCTGGCGTTTTGATCGATCTATCAGCACGATATCAGGCCTATTGGCAAGAATAGTTCTGTCCGTGATGACAGATCGATCCCAATAGAGCGTGGCACGACCATTTTCGAGAACTGGCGCAGCTGTGTACTTATAGTAAGGCACTTCGGAGACCACAAGATCGTATAGCAGAGCAAGTTGCTGGTGAATAATTCTGGCTACAAGGTTATGTCCGTGCAAGTACTCGCCGTTAGCAAGATGACCACAACCGGAGATGATATGCCTGAGTGACTCCCCGGGACGGCGGCATGCCCGACAAATGTCGACCGTACCGTCCTTCAGGATATACCTCCGGTAGTTGTTCGTCATCATTACTTCGTCCGCAATTGCACAGACAAAACCTTCGGTTTCCCCGAAGAGATCCCCGAAACGTAGCCAGTTCACCGACGCGAGCAGATCTACATCGGGCCCTGTGAGAGCCTTGTAGAACCGCCCGTGTAGCTCCTTGCTCCTCCATACCGCCTTGCGGTCCTCGGCGCTCATTACTTTAAGTCTGCGCCAGTTCTCGTTTGCCAAGGAGAGCGGGGTGAAGTTTTCGTCTACTGCTACTACGTCGCGATGCATCCCACACTCGTTGTTTAGGAAATAATCTCTGAGACTGTACACCTCGCGGTTGTGGAGGTCTTTGGCATTTAAAAAACCGCGACCTCCACACTTCCGCGAGATGTACAGTCTCATAACAGACGAGCGTGGGTGTAGCATGCGATGCGCAGTAAGCAGTACTCGGACTCTTCGATCCAGGGCATCCAGCTCAGTCTGAGTCCACCTTAGTACGCCAAAGGAGTAAGTAAGCAAGGGCATCACCCAGGCGTTGAAGGCGCGCACCTTGTTGCCGCCCGACAAAAGACAATTAAGTACTTTGATCAGGCGACAAAAGAAGCGCTCCTTCACCGCCCGCTTTTCGCCCTCACCTTCAATACCCAATGACTGTGACATACCAAGATACTTATAGGTTTCTGCTTCGGAGATAGATTTGAGGGACATTGTTTCAGAAAGTTGCAAATTTGTTGAATTTACAACTTTCCCCCGCTGTACATCCATGACCGCACATTTATCGACACCAAATTCCATTTTGATGGCGCTACTGAAGACTTCTGTTGTTTTCAGTAGTTCCAACAGGTCATGTTCATTTGGTGTAAATAGCTTGAGGTCATCCATATAGAGCAGATGAGAAATAACCTCACCCTCTCTCCGAAGCCGGCAACCTAGTCCTGAATCCTTCAGCAGGGTGCTAAGCGGATTCAGCGCTAGACAGAACCACAAAGGACTCAGACTGTCGCCCTGGAAGATCCCACGTTCAATCCTTATAGAGTACTGCGGACCAGAAGAACAATCTTCTCCCCCCGGTTGACGAAGGGCTGTGGTCCACTGCCCCATGCAAGCGCCTAAGAAGGATCTCAGAGCTGCATCAACTTTATACAACTCTAAGATCCTCCTCAGCCATGAATGAGGCACCGAATCATAGGCCTTCTTGTAGTCAATCCAGGCGGCCGAGAGGGCCCCTTTGTTCCGCCGGACTCGTTGGCAAATGGTCATGTCTATGAGGAGGAGGAGGTCTTTAGTGCCACGAGACCCAACCCTACATCCATTTTGAGCAGGAGCCAAAACATTGTTTGCAACGATGTGTGCGTTAATTTTTGATCTCAAAATGGATGTAAGGAGCTTGTACAGCGTAGGCAAGCACGTGATGGGTCTGTAGTTTTTCGCTTCCGTGGTACTACCGGACTTGTAGATCAGGGAGGTGATACCAGTTGTAAAGAAAGATGGCAGGGAACCGAGCTCGAGGGCTTGCTGGAACTGTGTTGCCAAACGCAGGTGTGAGCATCGAAACCATTTCACCCAGAAGTTGTGCAATCCATCCGGCCCAGGACTTTTCCAGTTCGGCGCCAAACGGATGGCACAACTAACGTCTTCGGGGCTGATTGTAACAGTCCCCATGGGTTCGATGTCCTCACACTCACGTTCGACGACACTCATCCACTCGCCTTCGGTGTGTTCGACTGGCACCGACCAGATACTACGCCAGAAGTCAACCATGGCAGTAGAATCCGGCTGCTGTCCGTCGGTCACACGAACGTCGGTTTCCTCCCACTTTCGGTATACCTTCCTTTGGTCGCTCTGGAAAAGGCGATTCTGCTGGTATCGGTGCACACGCTCTCTGTAGCGGCGAATACGGGCTGCCCATGCATAGACTTTCTGCTTCAGAAAGTCAATGCGCTCTGTGACACAGGCCATGTAGTCGCGGGGCCTGGTACCAGTTCCCGCGAAGGCTTGGTTCACAAAGCGCATGACTCGGGGGCGGTTGTTGCCCCCCCTGAAGCAGATCAGCTTTGCAATGAGAGTCCTGAACGTATTGATACGCCGCTCAATCCGTACTTGCCATGCAGGGACACCCCCAGCGGTCCTAGGTGCACGATCAGCGTCCGGAAACTTGAAGCGAGCAACACGGCATGCCGCGATGGCCCCGCAGTACATGATAGATAGTCCGTATATACGGGTCTAGCAGACCGTTTAGGGCTCCCATTAACGCTAGATTTCGTCTATTCACAGGCAGACGTGGTAATCGCGGCCTAGAGTTGTTTGTGGAATACCCCGTAATCGCATCTTCCAAAGCCCTCCTCAGTAGCTCATTAGTCTGGGTACTCACGCTCTGATTCGCACAGTCCTCCTCGTTGGCACTGGGATCAACCCGCGGTGCCCCCGGTGCCAGGTCGGGTACAGGCATCGGAGCCGGCAACAAGGCGGGCGGATCCCGCGCCGAGGTAGAGGTCGCACGATCAGAGAGTGCTTCCAGTCGTAGCCGATCAAGTGTGGCGTCATCCAACCGCTTGTGCCGCTGGATGACGCGCACCTGATCCGATAGACGTTGTGCGGATACGGTGATGGTCGGTTCAAGCGCCTGAAACAGAGGCAGCATCCGGACACGGTACGCGGACAGATTGGTTCCTCCCTCTGTCGCCCCATAGTAGGCGCGCATGCAGTTTTCGTTAATGGATTGCGTCCACTGCATGCGGCGCACTATACCACCGGTAGCGGGAGCCGTGGGCGGAGCAGGATGCCCCACAGGCCCCAAGCGTGCCGGCAGCGGTGGTCGCCCGCGCCGCGCAGGTGGTCGTGGCGGCGGCGGCGGCGACCCGCACTCGTCGTTCGAACTGCTGCTGCTAGTTTCGGGCGCGGTCGCAAATTCATCGCCCGATAATGACGTGCTAGACCATCGTCTGGACGACGACGTGCACGAGCACGTGACGTCGTGGTGTGGACGACGAGGCGGGTGGGGGTGGAGGGCGTGCGTGTTCTTCCGCTAGTGCTTGACGTGTTTTTCGCTGTGATCTAGTTATCATCGCGTGCTGTCAGTGAAATTTCAAAAATGGGCATTTCACCAAATTTGCCGTTTTTCTGGACAATTTAAATATTTCCAGGGCTGTGGGATGTTTATATATAGTGGCGATACGAAATCGAGCCATTTTAACCTGATAAAACACGAATACAACGAACATATATTATATTATAATATTTATAAAAAAATGCGAAAGTTTGGATGCTTAGATGTTTAGATGTTTGGATGTTTGTTACTCAATCACGCTTCAACGGCTCAACCGATTTGGATGGAATTTTGCACGACGATAGTTTATAGCCTGGATTAAAATATAGGATAGTTTTTATCCCTTGTCCACGCAGATGAAGTCGCGGGCGGAAGCTAGTAGTTTTATATTTTTGTGAATATAATTTCGGATGTAAAAATATCATCCGCAATACCATCCCCCCGCCAACTGTCGCGGTGTTCAAACTACCTACTGGGTGTTTTGGGCTCGGATAGACGTATATAATACCCGTACCGCATGGCATTGCTGTACCCAAAATTGTATACCTCTCCATTCAGAAGCATTCCCTATAAAAAACGGACTAGAAGGCTCTACGCTACCTATAAAGATTGTATATTTAAGATATCCGAAACCTGAGTGTCTCCGTCGCCGTCGTAATTCAAATTAAGTCGATTTTATTTAGTTGTTTATTTTTCAATTCATTAATTAAAGAATTGCTGTATTGGACCTTGGTCATATTGTCTACAGTATAGTACCTATACCAATATAAGTGTCATGATAAAGTGGAAAAGTCTGTGAGTAGCCTTGTAAGTTTGGGCGTAGGGGAAATCTTCGGAACTAATCGTCCGATAAAAAAACCGTCAGTACTACATAGAAAGGCCCTTTAGGATGGAAATAGGCTATATCAATATAGGTACTTATAGCTGGGCTGAGTGCTCGAACAAATTGTCGTAAATGTGGACACGCTGGGCAAAAGCACCAATTTTTTTTCAGGCACTTGTTAGGTCCATAGCTTTAAGTTTTTGATGGGAACCAACTCCTCCGTCGGCCATATTTATTTTATTCCGGCCATTTTTTATTATACTTAGTCAATTATTAATATTTCGAGTTCTAAGGCACAATCAAGAGCTTGGTGTCTAAATATACATATTTGAGGTCAGGGAATTCGACTAGATTAGTATTTTACCGATATAAAACTGCTTATACATGTAAACGTCTTTGTTCTTAGAGTTGGTTTAAGTTATGTTAAAAACCAATTATTAACATTATTATATTTTTGACGACCGCTTTAGCCTAGTTGGTAGTGACCCTGCCTACGAAGCAAGAGGTCCTGGGTTCGAATCCCGGTAAGGGCATTTATTTGTGTGATCAGCACGAATATTTGTTCCTGAGTCATGGATGTTTTCTATGTATTTAAGTATTTATTTATCTATATAAGTATGTTTATCGTCGTCTAGTACTCATAGTACAAGCTCTTGCTTAGATTGGGACTAGGTCGATTTGTGTAAGATTGTCCCCTAATATTTATTATTTATTTATTTATTTTCATTACTTGTTATTGTAGAGGCTATAAGTAATACATAATCTGCAAAAATTTCAAGTGTCTACATATTACGGTTCTAGATTGTTATGACCGATTGTTATGGGCGAGCAGTAAAATTACGTTTCATGTATGAGAGCACTGTTTAATTTTTAATTTAATTTGTTTTTATGTATGTATTTTAAAGCAGCAATAGAAAAACAACTTCTGTGAAAATTTGAACAGTCTAGCTATTGCTGATACGCAGACAGCCGGATGGACAGTTGAAGCTTAGGAACAGGGTTCCGTTTGATATCCTTGGGGAACTTGACTCTAAAAATTATTTAGTTGAATTCCTTGACCCCAAATATGTATATTTAGACACTAAGTTTGTACTTCTACGTTATTTAGAACTCGAGATAAGATATTAATGATATACGAATAATTCAAAATTGTCACCATAAAATTAAAGATGGTCGACGGAGGAGTTGGTTCCTATCAAAAACTTAAAGCTATGGACCTAACAAGTACCTGAAAAAAAATTGGTGCTTTTGTCCAGCGTGTCCACATTATCACCTGAAACTGCCCTACATATTCTGGTTACTCAGGCTACCGAGTTATTAATAAAATGACTCGTTACATCGTTACATAATACGCAACAATAAATCGTAATAAATATTTATATATTATTCACAAAAGATCAAAGGATCAAACTGATTTTTATATAAGTACCTACTCGGCAAGTTCCAATAGTCGAAACCTAGGAGTTGGAGATTTGTACTACTACTACTAGTTACTACAAATTTTGTAGTCATTAGGTTTTCCCCTCTAATTATATATTATGATAAACTTTGATAAATAACCATTGTGACATTGATAGGCTGATAGCAGGTGCCCCGGGGAAAACAGCCCATCATTTCTTGTGAATTTACATTTTGCAGACTAGTCTAGACGAGTGGGTGTAATGTGTCAAAAACATTATAGAATTCTTGTTTTTTAGATATTTAATGCTCTTGAAATTCAAGTACTTAATCTATAAAAATCGACTAGTTTAAAAGGCAATATATGTGTTTGTATTAAATTTAATTAAACCGCAGTCTACCAAGGGATTTATAAGTCGTTACTGTAGTCGATAAGCATTCTGTTTACCTGTATAAATGTCTACTGAATAAAATACGAGCTCTAATGCAGAAGAGCTTTAATATTTATTCCATTATTATTATACGTATTGATTGTCAAGAGTCATTTACTGTTTTATGAAAGGATTTTGTAACATTGTGGTCTCTTATTTCTGCACTCATGGACCCAAAGTAGAGCCGTCAGTAGGTATATCGCTATACTTAGTTCAGATAAAATGACGAAAAGTTCATAAAACCTATCATTACCGAAATCATTTGTTTAATTGTTACCTCCAAGAAGGAGACCTCTCTTTGTTATATTTTCCTAAGCAGTAATAGAAAAAAGTTGCAAAATCCCACGTTAAGTGCATTTTCCTCATTTATGTTTAGGTTCACCTTAAGAATTTGTGACAGAAATAATTTGAAAAAGCAAATAGAATTATTTCTTCTCATCATAAGAGTGGTATTTTTATATGTTAATTCCAATGATGTAATATAAAACAGAGGTAGAAAGGTTATCAAGCGCTTCAAAAGTGGCGCACTAAAACTAAGTCAATTGCACCAACTTGCCTCAGTTTCGCGTCGTCAATGGAAACGTTTAAACGTGCTCAGCCATCAGATTTGGTGGCTATTTTTAAACACTGAATTTAGTGTAATATACCTCTTTTTTATATTGGTTAATTCAATAAAAGTGGAACTAGATGCAAAATTTTACTAGAGAGGAGTCGAGTTTTTATCCAAAACAATATTTCTAAGAAACTGCTCGGATTAGACGTCGATGCACGTGCTCGTAATTTTATTGAAAATCGAAAGAATTATTGTATGTCATTATCTAAGAGTTAGTAATAAATAGTACTTATATTTGCGCGCTGAAATAACTTTCAAAGAAAGTTTGGATATTTTTAACAAACTGACGGGTCTGATTGATGAACTGGTAGTTAAGTACTTAATGTAAGTAATAGTTAAGTAAGTTAAAAGATCGGGTTCGATTCTAGCATTTTTGAAGTCAATTTTACGAGTACCTTCTAGGTACCTATCTCCATGGTTACGTAGTATTCAAATACACACGGATACACTATGTTCAATATATATCTTATAGGTCAACGAAGTAGTATGGGTTCCTATGTACGTTCCTATTTATATGTAATCTGCTACAAATTGCGACCAAGGATGGTGACAGCCCTTCTGGTATGCTGGTACTTGCATCGGCACAGAATGCCGGTTTTTAGTTGGTAGCGGTCCTGCTACGAAACGAAGCGGTCTGTCGACGGATGGAATATATGTATACCTATAATCCTGCTCTATTTTTGTCTTGCAATGTGAATGAAAAAACATCAAAGGGAATATGCATACTGTCAAATATCGCGGATGGAATACTGGCTACGATTGGTGCAGCGTAGTGTCGAATAAATGTCGATCTTGCTTTGATAATTAGTCTTTTTCCCATTTCGTGTCAGAAGGAGATAATGCAATTATAATAAATAACTATCCAGGTATATACACGCAATCATTGCAGTAGGTAGAGTACGGCATTGATTGTATCTCTGTGTATCACGGACTATGGACGCGAACCTATATGATAAGTTACGAATTAAGTAATTCTTATCTATAAAATTATTATAAGACATCTTCATCAATACAGTTTCTCTTGTACGGGTCGAAATAAAATAAACAGATTGAATAATGTGCGAAAATAATTATATATACGATATTAGGTATCTTAAAGGATAACATGTTCATTGATAAATAAAGCGTTGAAGAAAAACGTGTTGGTTTTATTCCACATATTAAATATGCGATCTTTTGCGTAGAAATGCTGTAGAAATAACACTGTCTCTGTCCAAGTGCCCATAATTTATAGGTCACCAGCTTTCCAGGAGTCCGTGCTTCCACAGTGGATTCACTGCTTCGAGCTGGAAGCACACTTGGAACATCGTCAGATCATTTTATATGGGGACAGTGAACGTGTTAAAGGTTCAATATAAAATTATGATGAGATAAACGTGCCGCTGCACTACACTGGTCCAATACCTACTAGACAACACTAATCTTCATTTTCCTCAATAAAAGTGAACAACAAGCGTCCTAGCAGAAGTTGCTGCTAAGTCGCGTACTCGGATGCGCGGGTAGTTTTTTATGACTCGTTCTAGCCCCGCAGGTTGACATTTAAGGCCTCCACACATCGAACGCGGGTCGGGCGCGAAGCGGGTCGGTATATCTCTCTCACTTACCAACGCATTTAATATCTCTCTGACTATCTCTATAACACAGTTGCTCGGGCCGACCGCGAGCCCGTCGCGGGCCCGCGATGCTACCGCAGCCGCAGCGGGCCCGCGGCGGGCTCGCGCTACTGTGCGATACAGACGCCGCGATACTGTGCGAAAGAGATAGAGATACCGCCCGACCCGACCCGCGCACGACCCGCGTTCGGTGTGTGGAGGCCTTTGTTGAAATTAACGACTGCCGACTAGCCAGTTTTTGCAGTACAAAGATGGGCTAAAACTCCACACACAGAGTAGTAATATGCAGCCGTTCGAATGAGAGGCATTGGCTATGGGCCGATTACAGTGGAGGCAAATTTTGTTCACACAGGTGAACGATTTTCGAAGTCCCACGGTGCGCAGAGCTTGACACAAAGCGCAATGAGGTAAAGGCTCCACATGCGGCCATTCAGTATAATTATGTTGGTACCAGTGACGCTCCCAATTCTCTGAGGCCGAATACGGCTAGGAGAGGATGATGATGATTGAAATTAAGGTCTCAAATATGCTTGCATTGCTTGTTTAGATCCTTGTAGCAATCGATCGGGTGTATCTGGGGACACCTCGGACGTGTGATCGTGTGATGTAAGATCCGAGTTTAACCGAAGCAGCAAGAATAACAGGTTTGCTGCGGATGTTTATAAGGATGTAGTGGAAAGTCTCAAAGGAGCTTCTCTATAAAAAGAGGCAATATCTGATGAGTGATGACGATTCTGTGACATGGCGAGGAATAGCTGCCATTAAAGAAACGAACCTCTGGTGTAAGGCAGCAGTGTACTTTACTGTATTGTAGTACGTAGTAGTAGTAGTCCTAGATAGAAATTTGGTAGTGTTATTGTTCAGGTATCACGGAGCGTCATTCATGCACAGCGGAAAAAAACTGTATATGCAAGATACGGTATAAGCTTCAGCCTACTTATAGAGAAATTGGAGAATCACAAGATTTTATGAATTTAAAGTATTTGTTCGTTTACAGCAAGAAAAAGTGAAATTTAAACCTTGGTGAAATTTCACTTATTCTTAGATCAATAAAAATAAAATAAAATTACCAATTACTTAAACCAATATTATAAAAAAAATATAATTATTGTCAAATTCTAATTAAATCCAATGGTTAATTATTATTTTCACTCAAGTGGCGCACTCCATCAATGCAATTAGTTGCTCTCGCTAATCCACACTTAATATCATAATTGCGAATTCGTGTCTATTGTGTTACTACCTTATCACGCTCATGTCGTTAAACCGATAGTGATTATATTTGGTATGCAGATAGATTGAGTTCGAAGGAAGGACATAAACCTTTTTATCCTGGAATATCATATCTACCTAAGTGTCTGCCTTGCGTGTGGCATTAAGCCTGCCTTTTGTGCTTTTTGTTTTGTCAATAAATTTTACATAAATAAGTGAAATACGTTTACGAGAATGTATGTATATTCTATTCGAATTTGTACGACTAATGAGTTGGCAGTTCATCTTTATAGGAACTACCCAATCGAAGACGTCAAAAGCTCTTATTCCCTTTCAATAAAGACTTTTGACTTCTTCGTTTGCGTAGCTACTTTTTATGATGACTGTACAGCATCATGGCTGTTATTCGGATATCGCTAATTGGTGAGACTTTATAATTAATATTAGGGGACAATCTTACACAAACCGACCTAGTCTTTTATATTAATTTAAGTAGTTAATTCATTTGTTTTCCTATTTAATGTTTGAAATGATTGTCTTTTTTTCTTGGTATGATATGATCGAGCGAAGATTAAAATATCGTATTTTGGTTCGTAGAAGTAACAAGGGCGATTATCAAACTACTTACAACATATCTCAATATCCCATCGAAAAACTCAGTATGTATTTCATTGTTTATTATTGAATGTAAAATAGGTTAATTTCGAATAATGATGTCATTTACCTACAATTCATCAGATTGTATTTTCGTCTCTGCTGATACATAGATAGATATGCGCATTTAGACTATGAAATGAATACTGTCGTAAAATAGTTATTTGTTTTGAAGACTGCAATGTTTAGGTAAGTCTCTGTCGGCGCGTATAGACACGGTTGGTGGCTCCTGGCCCAGGCTGGCTTGATGATGTGGATGGCAGGTTGTTGAAATGACGAAGGCGGCGGTTCAGCGAATTAAATACTTTTAATTCGGTATTTTCTACATGGTTTGTATGAATCTAGCGTTATATAAAATATTAAAATAAAGAAAAAAGGTAAAAGCTGTGTGTAGCTTGTGAAGCGATAGTCGAAGAAGTACCAGTCATCGTCCACGTCCCATCTCTCCATTGGTGCTTGAAGGGATGACGATCCAACACGTGATTGGCTGCCGATCACGTCATATTTGCCTCTGATTGGCCGCTGGGGATAGCCGCGATTCGTGACGTCATGGAAGATGCACCGTGTATCTAGGCGCGCGCTGTCGCTAGGCGCATGCCGGATTGAAGGACACCGTCCGCCGCCAGCTGATAAGCGCGTAGGTAAAAAGCGCCTTAACATAAGCTCCCGGCCTTGGAAGATGCAGCTTCCAACATGGGAAGACGGTGACAGTTAGTCGTCATTAATAGGCAGTGGGCAGATTTTTGAAAAAGCTCGCCGTACGGTGCCGTGGGCTGTGCGTATATCAGCCACTCTTGAGATGCCGTCCCTGCCAGGGAAGGTCTTTGCGATTCGACCTAAACTCCATTTGAGTGGAGGAGTATGGTCTTCCTTGATCAGTACTAGTGTATCCTCTTTCAGTTCGTCCTTGCTTCGTGTCCATTTCGTCCTAACCTGCAGCTCGGATACATATTCCTTGGACCAGCGCGCCCAAAAATGCTGTCGTATTTGCTCCACTCGCTGGTAACGTGACAGACGGTGTGCAGGAACGTCGATGAGGTCGGCGCATACGGGAACGGTCAGCGGGCGTCCAACCAAGAAATGAGCCGGGCTAAGAGGGGTGTAGTCTCGCGGATCTGAGGACATAGGACTCAAAGGACGGGAGTTCAGGATGGCTTCGACCTGTGTCAATACCGTGCTGAACTCCTCGTATGTTAAATTGACATCACCTATTACACGTCGGAGGTGATGCTTGCAACTTTTTACACCGGCCTCGACTAGACCGGCAAAATGACTAGCATAAGGGGGGGGGGCATCATAATAAATTCAATTTTTTGTGAAGTTGCGTACTCCTTAATTTCATTTGAACATGAATTCAAAAACCTTGCGAAATCATTCATCAGGCCAACAAAATTTCGTCCGTTATCCGAGAATATTTTTGAAGGTTTACCACGACGCGAAATAAACCTTTTTAACGCCAGTAAGTATGCATCTGACGAGAGATCTGTGACTAACTCTAAATGAACTGCGCGCGTTGTGAAACATATGAAAATACACAAATATGCCTTAGTGGTGCTAGCTCCCCTCCCCTTGCGATTAAGTATGAGATAAGGGCCACCATAGTCCACAGCACAATTCATAAACACGAATCCAGGTTCTAATCGTTCGGGAGGCAAGTTACCCATAATGGGGGTTAGCGTTTTACCCCGAAAACGAGCACAGGTTACACAGTTGTGGACCACTTTCCTAGCGAGATTCCTCCCGCTTATGGGCCACCAAGTCTCTCGAAGCGAAAATAAAATTTGCTGAGGTCCAGCGTGTAGCAATTTTTGATGTTCGAATCGAAACAGTAATGTCGTAAAATGATGCTTACTGGAAAGCAAAACCGGGTGTTTTTTATTATAATCAAACCTCGATGAATCTCTTAGACGACCTCCAACTCTAATTACCTTGTTATCGTCAATAAACAAGATCAATTTCTCTAAGAAACCCTTTGCGATATTTTTATTCCTTATCAATGCATCGTAAGCATCTGGGAACGATTCTATCTGCGATAAGCGCGCGAGTAGTATTTCCGATTGCCTCAGTTCATCCGTCGTCAGCGCACCGACTCGACGTGCATGTTTATTGCGAGCGTTATGAATGAATCTAAGTACATACGCGGCTGCGCGCTGAATTCGACTGAACTGAGAAAACCTGGAGAACGTAAACAAATTATCATTGTTGTTATTGCATACCAAACTAGTCACAGGATTTGATTTACGTTCCGGCAACTGGGACTCGTCTGGTAACAATGACGGATCTACGTTTTGGTGGACATAATTGGCATCATGGAGGAATTTGGGCCCATTCCACCAGATATTGGAATTCATTAGTGTGTCTAAGTGTGCTCCGCGAGAAACTAAATCAGCTGGGTTATCCTTGCCGCTTACATGATGCCACGAATGTCCTTGCGTTAATTCGTGGATTTCTGAAACCCTATTTTGAACATAAGGTTTCAATAGGTTAGGTTGCATTCGAAGCCAGCCTAGCACTATGGTCGAATCTGTCCAAAATATGACCCTGTCGAATTTAGAGCGTAACGATTCTCTTATTTTATTATATAATCGCGCGCTAATGAGCGCACCTGTTAACTCCAGTTTAGGTATACTCATAGCGGGCGCTATGGGTGCGACCTTGGCCTTCGCGCATAATAGTCGTACTGTAACAGCTGAATCGCTATCAACTGTTCGTACATAGGCGCAGGACCCGTATGCCAATTGAGATGCATCTGAAAATATATGTAGGTCTATACCTACAGGATTGTTATCACACATAACATGGCGTGGTATGCGAATATTAGACAACAACGTAAGGTTGTTTACGAAGCGGTGCCAGGTTTGCGTGACGTCATCGGGAACCGCTGCGTCCCATTCAAGTTTTAACAAAAACAATCGTTGCAATAAACATTTGGCAATAGTTATCATCGGACTTAATAATCCAAGCGGATCGAAAACCTGCGATGCCGTCGACAATATTACGCGTTTTGTAACGGGATTTAGACCGGGCTCATGTCGTGTATGATAATGTAATTCGTCGCTTTTATTGTACCAACCTATACCTAAGGTTTTGTTATTTGCGTGTTCGCCTAATGTTAGCTCTTTTGATGAATCGCCTTTGTAGCATTGGTATGTACAGTCGAAATTGAAAACCCACTTGCGTAATGCAAAACAACCAGAACTCAATACTTTCGCGGTTTCTTTGCAAATTCGCAGCAATTCCGTGGTTGTAGACGAACCCGTAATTAAATCATCTACGTAAAAATCGTCTTTAATAGTTCTGGCGACTTCGGGATCTGTACATTCCAGCGCCAACTGTTTTAAACACCTACAGCTGAGAAACGCCGCGGCCGCGGTTCCGTAGGTAACGGTCCCCAGCTGATATACTTCGAGTTTATCAGTCGGGTTGTCGCGCCACAAAATCAGCTGTAAATCGCGTTGAGATTCATCAATACGAATTTGCCTATAGTGCTTCTCGATGTCCGCGCATGCAACGAATCTATTTTCGCGAAACCTCAATAAAATATCAATTAAATCGCCTTGTATGGGCGGTCCGACGCGTTGCAAGTCGTTCAACGATTTTCCACTGGTTGAGGAAGTACTTCCATCAAAAACTACTCGTAAGCGAGTTGTGAGTGCGTGTAATCGTAGTACTCCGTGGTGCGCAAAAAAGAAATTAGGGGTTCCGTATGTATAAACTCGCTTCATGTGGCCTAACGCAAGGTACTCTTTAATGAAATCGCTGTACATGGCCTTATAAATTGGATCGCGATTAAGACGTTTTTCCAACGACATAAAGCGTCTTTTCGCTTGTGCGAATGAGTCACCGAGTGCTTCCGGTGGCTCTTTGAGAGGAAGCTGCACGCAAAACCTACCATCTTCGAGACGGGTTGTTGTTTTAACGAAATGATCCTCGCAAGCAATCTCGTCATCACTGCGCAAATCATACGATTTATGACTTGCACGGACCTCTTCTATCTCCCAAAACCTACGTAATTGGTTATCTAATGATTGCATATCAAAAGATTGCGTGAAATTGCAATTAATAGGCTTTGTGTCGCGCGTATTAGAGTAAACAGGTCCTGAGATAATCCAACCAAATTTCGTATTTTGCAAGAATGGGCCGTTGACTAATCGAATTTTACCGTCGACGAGGAGGTCCCAAAATAGCTCCGCGCCTATAAGTAAGTCAACGGATTGACATTCATAGAAAGTTGGATCTGCCAGACATACGTTGTCTGGAATGCGGAATTGATTACGTTTAATCGTAAACGTCGGCAGTGTTGATGTTAATTGCGGCAAAACCAAACACTGTATGCGCGTTTTAAAGTTATCAACAAGTGAATTAATTTCTATTTCACATTTTTTCGAACAATGAGTAATAGAATTGCTGACTCCTCGAATTTGTTGAATGGACTGTATCGTACGCGGCTTTAATTTATCACACAACGCTTGCGTCATTATCGAACATTCGCTACCACTGTCGAGAATCGCTCGCGACCTATGATAGTTACCGGAACTGTCGCGAATGTCCACCAAAGCAGTAGATAACAACACGGGTTGCACCGAAGACCCTTGCGCGTTGATGTCTAAGTGTGCATTTGTTACCTGCATCGCATGGTGTGCGTGTGCGATATTATTATCAAGGATCGAGGCAGAGGAGGCGGGTGGCCTTGACGCGTTGTCTAGCGCCAGCAGCGCTACGGAGCACTTGTCACTGTCACCCTCCTTCTCGTCCTCGTGAATTATTGAATTGTGTTTCTTATTGCACTTCCTGCACGGGCCATACCTACAATCACCAGACGAATGACCGGCGCGTAGACAGTTCTCACACAATTGTTTATCGCGAACTAATTTCAATTTATCGTGCAAACTTAAATCGATAAATGCTTGACACGAGTACAAAGGGTGTTTACCATTGCACATTGCACATAATCTTTTATACTGTGCTTGTTTAGTGTGAGATTTGTCCGCGCGCTTGTCGGTAACAATGTTGCAGTGAACTTTAGGAGCTGCGTGCGCGTTATATGTGTATGTTTTCTTGGCATCGTGCTGTGGATGAGTGTAAGTACTAGAGCCGGACCTGCTGTGCGTAACCAACAATGTTTCTAACATGTCGGCGCGGTCACGAATGAACTTAAGTAAGTCGTCTACATTAAGCGCGGATTTAGAATCGTTTGACACTGGTAACAAAGTGCTTTTGTATTGCTCCCATTCACGTTCGGTTGTGGGATCCAATTTGGAAACAACTAAATAGATAATTAGCGTTCCCCAACTATCAGTAGGTTCACCGAGCAGTTTTAAAGCACGCAAATTCTTTAATACGGTGTCGATTAGTTTTCTTAGCAGTGTCGGTGATTCTTTAGCTAGCGACTGTAAAGAAAACAACGCCTTTACGTGATTGTGAACTAGCAATCTACTGTTATCATACCGGTTTAAAAGCAATTCCCAAGCTATCGTGTAATTATCAGCCGAAAATTCAAGTGAATCAATAACAAGTTGCGCATTACCTCTAAGCGAGGACTTTAAATAGTGAAACTTTTGAATATTGCTTATTTCTTGGGAATTGTGAACCAGTGATGAAAAAGTGTCGCGAAACTGCAACCAGTGCTCGTAAGAGCCGTCGAAAAAGGGCAAAGAAATAGTAGGGAGTCGAACTGACTGAGATAAGCTATTTGAAACTATTATTTTCGATTCGCTAGCCATCTCCGCACATTTCACCATGCACTGAGTCTGAGCGATAATGCCGTAATATTCGTTTTCGAACTCCTCCCTGGCTTCAAAAAGTGTATCTATTTCACTGTCGGGAATAATACTTTCTAGCTGATTATGCACCTCTGAATAGTCATCAAAAATACCCTGAGCCCCTTGCATGCGTACATTTAGTTCAGTACGCTGGCTATCGGACAAAACTAAGCTTTCGAATGACTTCACAAACTTTTTGAAATTTGTAAGCCTACACTTAATTGAACCACGTCTACGGTTCAATTGCCTTACGGTCTCTTGATCCGATGCTTGATTAGGACTCTCTAAAGCAGCATGAAATTCATGATTACCCTTAGTAACCATCTTGACGGTATGAGGCGTAAATTACTTACAGTTGCAAGTACCACCACGGTCGATAACAGCAAGGCAGCTTGCGGTAAAGCTGACGCAGGCTGCTGGCTAGCGATGGCTGACCCGACGTGCGATAGGGGCCACAAAGAAAGCACAAGCACTGGAATTGAGAAAAGCACGGTATGACGCAGGCGTAAAGGAAAAGGTAGAGAGGTAAGCTGGCTCGTCTCACCGAAGTTTTCTTGCCGCTGACGTCATGGAAGATGCACCGTGTATCTAGGCGCGCGCTGTCGCTAGGCGCATGCCGGATTGAAGGACACCGTCCGCCGCCAGCTGATAAGCGCGTAGGTAAAAAGCGCCTTAACAGTCTCTATGACCTCTTCTGTGAGTCTGTATGAGTCTTCTGAGTTTTTCTCTATTTTTAAGTTTTTATGTTTTTTGTGTCATGTTGAGTATTTGTATTGGATTACGGCGGGGCGCGAGTGCTGGGTCAGTTCTAGTTTTACGTTTTTTAGACTAGGCCACACTACACTAGGCGGTCGAATTCCGAAGTAGACATAGACATAGACATAGAAAATCTTTATTTAACATTACATTTTATACAAAGGTACAGTGTACAAATTAGACTTAAAAAATAGACTTAAAATGTATACAATATCGTACGAGGCATTAACATCGTGTGATGTTAAAAAGGGGTTGTACTCAGCATAATGTTGAAGTGAGTACTGAGTACCTACACTGCAACGCTGATTTTCAGTCAGACCCTTCATATACTTAATAAGTTCTAATTCTAAGATTACGTTAGTAAGTTCACGAATTATAATTTGATGTTTACTAGGATTTGTGTGCTTGCTTACAGGTGCTAGAACTAGCGAGCGAAACACATGGAAATTAAATCGGAATTCGTAACCACGTCTTAAGTCGACTTCCTAGTTCCTGTTAATACAAGAGCAAGCTACCAATTACATCAATAATAATATGAAATTGTTGAATAAATAGGTATTGCATGGGGTCGTAATGCATGAGGCGTTAAATAAAATCGCTCGCTGTCGAGCGAAACCTCACTTTTCGAAAGAATTATGGTAAGCTTTATAGTTCTTCCGATTTGTTATTCATCACTAACACAATGTGATTAACCACATTCGTTATTCTACACGACAACGTTTCTTCCTGATGGCAATTGTGCACAATTACATTTATTCACAGCAGTACAAACGTTTCCACGTTAAAAAAGGTTAGAGCACAGCGAGCTATGCAACAGCCATATGGCTGTTCACCTACTTGCCTGTTTTACTAGTAGCATTGTCATATGACTAGCTACATCGGATACAAGCAGGTACGATGTCGCGTGAGTGCGCCTGCCAACGATAATCGCTTGGACGTGCGCCAGCCAAGCAAATCCTTCCAGACACATACAATCGATACACTTTACAGCAAAATTCTCGACACTCCGGAAACGTTTTGATTTAGAAGCGTTCCTATCCTCACCGGACCGGTCCGCCAAAATCCTCCTCGAACAGGGGACCGATTTTTGACTTTCGAGCGCTCGAAAATCAAACAAAAGTATATACGTTTTTAGTGTTAAAATGGCAGACTCGTAGTTTCTACCAATAGAATTTATAAGTACGATTGGTCAATACCACTCGTTTTTCAATTTCCTATCGCTATTTCAAAATAGCATTTCATATTTTTTACAGTTTTCGAGTGAATAAAGAGTCGAGCGCTCGAAAGTCAAAAATCGGGCCCCAGGTGAGTTTCTCGTACTCATAATACTTTGAAAAAACGCAAGTTTTTCTTCAATAGTGAATACCTACACCATCTTTTGAAGCTCTTTGCCAAATTAGCGTAGGTACATGTTTTTCAGTTCAGTGAGTTAAAGTTAGTCGGTCTAACGATTTTGGGTACATGTTTGGGACAAAAGAATCATTTTATTAAACAATCTAAAATATCGGCCCAGTGCGTGTCGGGCCACGCGCAGTGGAGGGTTCCGTAGTTGCCTGCCTGTCTTATTTGGGTTACCTTTGTTTTACCAAAAAAAATTTGACAAATTATCACTTCCCAAAACATTTTTCGTAGAATTTCATTTGCCAAATAATCGTTTGCCAAATTAACAATTGACAAATAATTCTTACGCAAACCTTACGTTTGGCATATTCATGTATAGGCAATATCTCGTTTACCAATTGGTACTTTGACCAAATTTCATTCAGTCAAATATGTTAGTTGGCATAATTTGTTTTAACCAAAACAAAATATGGCAAATGATTTGTATCGTCAATATTTAATTGACCATTTCTATACCGTCGGTTAATCAGCAGAGGAACTCTTCAATGACAAATTATTTGCATTTATTTTAATGGTGTATAAGATACACAATAAAATAACAACTTTTTTTGTTATGTGGGTAGGGAAAATCAATTTGTGTAGAAGTCGCAATTCTAACCTAACCGCCAGCGTGTTGACGTCACCCCGCTTCGCGGGGTGCCTATTTCCGCTCTAAGGGACACAAGCTAACCCTAACCTAACCTACCAAATAATATCATTGTTACGATTGTTTTTTTACTGCTAGGAGGCTTCACTCCCCGAGCCCCCCTTTTTTCTCTATCCTAACCTAATTTAACGCCTTTGCCTACCGACCTACTTAACCGTGCATTTTTTTATTTAAGGGACGGTGCCGTTTTTAAGGTAGTAAGGTAATAGTATTTTGGTAAAATGTCATAACCCAAACAATTGTCATGTTTGTCTATTTATAGTTTGCCATAACATTAACTTGACGAAATGTTGATTGTCTAATGTTTTTTTGCCTTATTAAAGCATTTGCTAAAAGACCACATGCCATAATGTAATTTTTCGTAATAATATTTTGCTGAATGAAAATTTGACGTAATGAAAATATTCGTATTAAAATTGTGCCAAAGTTTGCATTGGCAAACAAAACAGTTGCTAAAATTTGTTTGGGAAATGAAATTTGACCAAAATAAATTTGGTAAAACAACAGGATCCCGTCTTAGTTACATGGACGTGCGGTGCGGTTGCGTCGACCGATTTTTTACGAAAATTGGGCTTTCCAAGAACACATTAAGTTGGTCGACTATTATACTCGGTAACTACTTAGGCCTACTTGTCCGTGATAGTTTTCCTTTCATTATATGTACTCCTACCACGAATTTTTTCACATCCCCAGTAATAGCCATTTAGCCGGCAGGGGGGGGGGGGGGGGAGGGGGACACATGACGCGAACAAAAATTAGCCCAATATCTCGCAAACGAATCACTGATTTGAAAAATGGTTTTAGGAAACCCATAATATTTTTGAACGACCTTTCCAAAGATACCCAACACTATGGGTTTAACGACAAAAAAAATACATCGCCGCTTCAGGTGTAGGAGAGGTACCTACCCTAAAAAAATTTTTTTTTCAAAATTTTATTGTACTGTTTTGTCGGCGTGATTGATTTATATACCCATGCCGAATCACAGTTTTCTAGTAGTAATGGTTACTGAGCTAAGCCGAAGACGGACGGACGGACAGACGGACATGGCGAAACTATAAGGGTTCCTTGACTACGGAACCCTAAAAAGGGCACTTGTGTTTTTATTTAGTACCTATTTAATTTATAGCACGACAAGTTTTTTTGACCCTAGCTACGTTGCGGATTTTTAATGGAACTAATTTCTTTTACTGGCAAGGAGTACTTGCGAAAAAATGATTCCGGCTTGATATTCCGCCAGACATCGCTTACACATAGACATTATAAATGACTTTCCGAGCGGAAACTGCGTATTGTCTTGCTCATTGTATGGAATTTTTGTTGCATTTGAATGCTAATAAATAAATACGGTACAATAACAATAATAGTTTGACATGACAATCCCCGTCTACTAGCATCTGTCAAGTTTAACGAAGTTAACAGCAAAGGTTAACATGCTGGTAATAAAATAGTTCCATTTCTAGACTTTTTTCCAAGCTGTATTTATAGAGTTAGTATGTCTATACCAAAATGTGTATTCGATTGTAATGGTTCTAAATTAGAAACCAAATTGAAACTATTTCTACTAGAAGACATTGTTTTCATAAAAAACATAGTTTCTATATTACATACATACATACAATCACGCCTTTATCCCTAAAAGGGGTAGGCAGAGCACATGAAACTTATGTTTCCAGTACCACTTTCAGCATAAATGTGGGTATAAAAGATCGACAAAATGTGATATCGCAGTGACAGGTTGCTAGCCCATCGCCCGCAACACACTTCAACCCTGTCTCGGGTTATCAATATATCATCGGTCAGAAATGTTGGTACTGATCTATTTGAAAGCAGGTACATATAATTGGGGGAGACCTATGTCCAGCAGTGGACGTCTTTCGGCTGATATGCTGCTGATCATGATGATGATGACATTTAATTCCATGGCTCCACCAGGGGTTCTTCAACACGCGGGTAAAGCCGCGTTGACAGCAGTTAATAAAAATAAAAATAAAAGGGCTGCAGGTCCTCACTCTCTATAGGATGACGATTGCTGAAAGAATTGCATCTGTTCAAAAACATAACTTAGACTATTAAGCAGCGACATACGACGACTGTAACCGCCTGGCCACGACTTTGCGCGACCTGCTTCGGCGGCGGCGACTAGCGGATCGCGCATAATACAAAAACAGCGCGGAAAAGAAGAGATGCCACGAACTTCCGCACCGGCGACCAAGCGCGCGGATTTACTCGAGCGACCAGCGACTGCGGGCAGCGGGGCGGCGGGCGGAACGAACAAAGACAAGGCGCGCGAACGCGCGGCCACGACTCAGAGCGGTGCGACCGGTCTTAGCGGCGGCACGGATCGGGCGGGATTTTAGGAACAAAGTTTCTTGTATTATCCGCGCGCGATGTCCACATTGTCCACAGAGAGAGACACAGAAAAGTTTATTTCGGAAATAATAAACAGGCCTGTGTATTCATAAAACTTTTGGGGATGCTGTTCGTTATTGTTCATACAATGTCCGGAATTCGCCCAAAGTATAACGCCGTCTATTTGTCACGTGCACACCTTCTCTCATATTTAAAATGTCTCCCATGAAATAGGAGCTGCTTTCGAGGCTCTGAAGGGCCACTTTCGACAAAGACATTTTGAGTCACCCGAGTACGTCCCATCCGCTCGAAGTCGCCACGGCTACTGCGGAGTACGTGGCCTGCTCGCCGCCCCGCTCTAAATTCCGCCCCGCCGGACGCACCGCAGGTCGCTTAAGACTAAAGTCGTGGCCAAGGCGTAACGCCTTGGCCACGACTTTGGTCTTAAGCGCAAGCAAGTTTTATATCAAAGGGGAGTTCAAGAAAATGGAACAACAGAAATACGCATAAAATGACACTAATTTTGATCGGTGACTGTTTCTATAATAAGACGAACCCATTACGCCTTGGCCACGACTTTAGTCTTAAGCGACCTGCGGTGCGTCCGGCGGGGCGGAATTTAGAGCGGGGCGGCGAGCAGGCCACGTACTCCGCAGTAGCCGTGGCGACTTCGAGCGGATGGGACGTACTCGGGTGACTCAAAATGTCTTTGTCGAAAGTGGCCCTTCAGAGCCTCGAAAGCAGCTCCTATTTCATGGGAGACATTTTAAATATGAGAGAAGGTGTGCACGTGACAAATATTCGGCGTTATACTTTGGGCGAATTCCGGACATTGTATGAAGAATAACGAACAGCATCCCCAAAAGTTTTATGAATACACAGGCCTGTTTATTATTTCCGAAATAAACTTTTCTGTGTCTCTCTCTGTGGACAATGTGGACATCGCGCGCGGATAATACAAGAAACTTTGTTCCTAAAATCCCGCCCGATCCGTGCCGCCGCTAAGACCGGTCGCACCGCTCTGAGTCGTGGCCGCGCGTTCGCGCGCCTTGTCTTTGTTCGTTCCGCCCGCCGCCCCGCTGCCCGCAGTCGCTGGTCGCTCGAGTAAATCCGCGCGCTTGGTCGCCGGTGCGGAAGTTCGTGGCATCTCTTCTTTTCCGCGCTGTTTTTGTATTATGCGCGATCCGCTAGTCGCCGCCGCCGAAGCAGGTCGCGCAAAGTCGTGGCTAGGCGGTTACAGCGGTCAAATTGTGAGGTTGGAGAGTAGCCTGGGGAAAATCCAGGGGAAACTCCGGCACTATCACGCGGGGGTGGTACACGACCACGCGAGGGCGGTACACGACCAAGCGGGGACGGTGTGTGATGGACACCTTTAGTCGGGTTATATGTTCCGGCGTCGGTCTGGGCACTGCACGGGCACGGAAAGACGTGCTGGTAAGTGCACGGTGCAAGGTGTGCGGTAGGTAAGGTAGGTATTAACTTACCCCTAGACCAAAAGCGATTCTAAAAACTGGAAAAGTGTACGGACTAGCTAGTTTGGGTTGTGTACTACCGGAAAAACTCCTGAGTAAACAAATTCGGAAAATACATGGCGATTGAAATGGAGTCTAGACGAAACCCATAACGCTTTCTCCAAAATCCAAATAAAATTCCCAGAACAGTAACGACGGTAGTTCTTCAAATCATACGTGAAATACAGCTATGCAATACACAACCAGCCCCCCTATTCTGTAACTTGTTTTAAGCTCACCTGAACGCTTACCCACAAATATATCTTGACACCGCGATGTGTAGTAACCAAGCGTAGGTAGAGGTCTAGTTTCGAGACGGGTAATCGGCGGGGTGAGCCGCTTTAGCACGTTAAGCATAACAGCCCTGTCTCGGAGTCGAGACAGGTTAAGAGATGAGGTAAGTACCTCGTCTCTCAACACTAGTAAAACTTGACCCAGCTATTTACAGGGATAGAGGCGGGAATATTTCACCGAAAACAAACTTATAGTAAGTACTTTGTCAGTTTTCAATATACGAAGTGAATGCTTATTGCAGGTTTTTATTTTATTGTTTGAAATTTTATTCGTGTGTTAAGTTTATATGTCGGGGGAGACCAGCAAGGAGACTTGAACCATCTCAAATATTTCTATTTAAATTTCGCGCTATCGGCGCCGTTGCCAGCTCAAAATTATCACATTGTATCTGTTTTCTTATCAAATTTCCTTTCCTTTCCCTTTCCTTGCTAACTACCTTACCTTACCTTTCTTGCTAAAAAGTATTAAAGTAAAGTGGTACCGGATAATGTACGGCCCGATAATCCGAGTCCATCTATCTTTCTCTCTCTCTTTTTGCATGAGTTAAAATGAAACAGAGATATATTGGCCGTGCATTAACCGGTAGGTAGAGTTCTGATTATGCAAGCTAACAAATATATGTACCTACTCGCACTGCGAAGTTGTTCGTCTTCAGTGGGCCATTAATAGGTTAGAGCAACTGGCCGAAGGTGGCAGAAAGTCACAGTTACATCTGGCTCCAGGTAAAAACTTTTCCAATCAGTTTCATGAATGATTATCAATACCTTTACCCAAAAATTGTCTCAAAGAGATCGTACTTTATCGTTGCCTTTTACCTTTACATTTCATGTTCTGTTTTTGGTTCAATTCAATTGAGGTTTTAATAATTTCTCATTGTTCTCCAAGCGATAAAAGAGCCGAGCTTGTATTGATTAAAGCTTTCGCCTTCCCTACGACGTTTTTCAACACACGAGGAAATATAAATTTCATAGGATGACCGCATGATTCAGCAGAGCTGGCTGGTAAAGTTTTTTTTTGCACGGCGCTGAGCACTTTTTGGGATGTGCAAAAATTGTTACACTCGCGACAGATTTTGTGAGAACTGAGAAGGTCACGTGACCGTAGAATTGGGAGAGATTCGGGAGGCTTGTGGCGGTAGGGAAAACGGGTATTTAACTAGGGGCACATAGTTCTAATTTGTACTTTATTGTTAACAGTATAAGGTCGTAACACATTTTCCGTAAATGCAAATTCCATTTTGTTTTATCAAACTTATATTTTGCTGTTAGCCGATTCGACTTCATTCAAAACTGAACACTATTCGTAAGAGTATAAACCCGTTCAACACTTTTTGCAATTCCATATCCTGCATATAAATTTGTAATTCTGTCCACGCGTCCTTTACCGTTTTGCTATTGAGTAAATTCGTATAGTTCGAATTTGGACGTTATTCCTAAAGAGATAAAGTTTTGAAAAATATTTGGCAATGGCAAAAACAAATTGGTATTTTATTTCATCGTCTCCTTCATCAATTTTGCTGAGTTAAGTTGAACTATAGCGTACTACTAATAAGGTTGTTATTAGATATATTGGCACGCTGGGGGAGGGAGGGGGGAGGAGCGGATATTTTTTTGCAAAATTAAAATTATTCATGTTTTCACTTCTGCCGCATTTTTTTAATAATATTGTGTATGTCGAGCGGCGTCCATTCTATTTATATTCATATTCTTCTCAAAGGATTCTGTCGGAGTGGCACGTTCGACTTGATTTCGCATTTTGGCATGGCCACGTTAGACCCTTGACGAAGGTTGTTCGTCTATGTTTATCTATATTTCAACAGTAGAGCCACGTTAGAGGTTTCGGACGGTTTAAAGAATTTACTTTTGAATCAATGGTTTAAACATACAGTTAAGTGCTTCCGCAAAAACTTTTGTCTATTCTTGAGATGCAGTTGGATCCAGGGGTTGTTTAGTATGCCATCGAGACAACGAGGATGAATTTGTAATAATTCGAGTAGATCTGAGTAAATAGATAAAAGTCTGTTCATCCAACCGTAGAATAATTTGCAGTTTTGAAGCCTAAGTTCAGACCATTTATCGCTTAATTTCTGAGCAACTGCGTCAAAGATGATAGGTTGGTAGGTTACAATCGATATGTGTGCCCAGGGCTACTATTCTTTATTACTAGCTTCCGCCCGCGACTTCGTCTGCGTGGAGCCGGGAGAACTATCCTATATTTTAACCCAGGCTATAAACTATCTTTCATACTTCGAGCTTTCATACAAATCGGTTGAGCCGTTTAAGCGTGAAGTAACAACCATCTCAACACCCAAACCTTCCTTAACCTTTAGATGAACCCAACAGCTATAATCACACATTAAAAATTGTCAGTGAATACAAAGAGCCAAATATAGGAATAGGAACTCACAGGTAGTCATAAAAAAAACAAATTAAACCAGAAAAAATATAAATCACTTTTTGTATTAAGTACCCGTTTAGCGCTTTTTGCCCCGCTTGGTACCTGTGCGCGCAGAACTAGGGAGAAAAGCGCGAATAAAAAATTTGCTGCGCGCCATTATTTGTTAACATTGGCATCATCATCATAATAAGCCGAAAGACGTCCACTGCTGGACATAGGTCCCCTTGCCAAAGTGACCGGTTCTGCGTCACCCGCAGGCCTCATCCACCGGATTCCCGCGACCTTTACCAAAGTCATCAGTCCACCTTGTACTGCCCACGCTGCACCTCCCGGCACGTGGTCCCCACTCGAGAACCTTTCCGCCCCAACGGCCATCGTTTCTACGTGCAGTGTGGCGCCCGTTGCCACTTTACTGACTTCAACAACTGTAGAGATAAGTAATAATAATTAAGAAATAACAAGAATTATAATTAAAAATAATGATTGATCATAAAACGTTCGCGTATTTATAATTTCACTTATAGAGTACTTTCTCGTATTTCAACACATTTGCTCGCAACGTTTCTCGTCCGCTTTTAAGCTCATAATCCTGGGTTCATACACGCGTGTTTTATAATATTATATACGGCACTCTTGTTTTATGGATATATGCTGATTAAGACACGTTGGCACCTTGCAGCAAGGTGTATGCATGAACACGATGCATCATTAAATTAACCGGGTTATACAGAATTTACATATTATTTTAAAATCTCGGCAAATGGATTGTTATACTCGACTAAACAAAATAAATGTTTTTTGTTAATTTATTGACCATTTCTTTTTTGCAAATGATATAGAAACGTTTCATCACATATCACACATCATCAGCCTATATACGTCCCACTGCTGGGCACAGGCCTCCTCTCATGTATGAGAGGGAACGGGCAGTAGTCCCCACGCTGGCCCAGTGCGGATTGGGGACTTCACATACACCTTTGAATTTCTTCGCAGATGTATGCAGGTTTCCCCACGATGTTTTTCCTTCACCGAAAAGCCAGCGGTAAGTATGAAATCATATTCCGTACATAAGTTCCGAAAAACTCATTGGTACGAGCCGGGATTCGAACCCACGACCGCCGTTTGACAGCCGCATGCCTGAACCACTGGGCTACCGTAGCTTTTAAACGTAGAAACGTTTAATTAAGTAAAACTATTTTTTTTTTCTTCGCTCGCTTACTCGGCTCCGGTCTCACTTGGAGGGATGGCATAAAAATTTCATAATATAAACAGCGTACACACTTTCAGGCTACCGCGTTTCAATCGGTTGCCTGGCGACAATTTTTTTTTTACCACCTTCCTCCTATTTCCGAACCAGTCACAGTTGGGTAAGTTCTGGTTGCACAGGGCGGTTCCACAATACTTCGGGAGCTCAAATACCGCGAGCCACCCGGTTGCCTCTCGACATTAAATTACACGTCATTGACAAACAAAGACTGCGTAAATCATATCCCTTCCTTTTCGGCTCTGCCGTTGTCGGGCAAAATGCCACTGGAAATTCTTGGCAATGAAGGTACATTAAGTGAGTAAAAACGTGTTGCCATCAATAACTAAAGAAAATAACTTAGGAAGCCTATACAATTTTAATCAACTTATAAAAAGGTTTAATTTCTCACAAATGTGTTGAAAAACGTCGTATGAAACGCGTGGGCTTTGATAATTACTTCCTCGGCTCACTTATCAGTTATCATGCACGCTCACCTGCGGCTCGCGTGAACAATCCCACCTCTGATGTAATTAATTATCAACATAGTTTACTTGTTGTGTACATAGGTTACTTGTTTGTATCACATTGTACTATATTATATGCTAAGGTTTTAATATTATCCAGTGCTCCGACCCTCCGACCCTCCGCTCCGGACCCTTATGACTAGGATACCTTGTGGTGGAAGTCATGCTGTTTCGTCGATAGGACGACCTTTTAAAATTAGTACATATTTTATTGTTAGTGTTCCGTACCAAAATTGGTCCAACGGAACACTTATGCGATCACTCGGAGGCTGTCCGTCTGTTACTTACACTGTTACTTTTTTCATACAGTGCTGTCCCCAGCTCTATTTCAAAAACTATAGCCAACTAAGACTTGGAAATACACATACTCCAGTCATTATACGGTCCGCTAGTATGGCGAAATGGAAATAATTTATAATAGCTTTTTTTTTCTGCTTAACCGATAAATTATAATTGATGTAATAACTACGAGACTAAATCCGACAGAATATTAGTGATTTAGATATTTTAATAAATTATTGAAAATTTATAAATTCCTGTAAATTCGGTAAAAAAAAATAACAATTTTTTTTTCTTTGTTTTGATAAATAAATATTTCCTTTATAACTTTGATGATAAATCAGGCAAAAAATGTTTCCGAATATTACATTTCTATTCAGTTAGTCTCCAACATTTTTTCTTTTACCATATCTCCGTGTCTAAAAATAGTAATTGGCTGTAGGTTCCTACATTCCTTATTGAATGTAGTGGACACAAATATTAGAAAGCAATCCCACACTAAACAACAACGGAGGGTGGATTTTAGGGGTTAAATGTTGTTTAACAATTTAAAAAAATGCAAATTGATCAGTTAGTTTTGGGATTTTCATTATAAGCACTCTTTCATTGAATAATGTACGAATCGCCTTATAAAATACGTTGCAAGTAATGTTATTACAAACACCTGTTAAAGTAGCTTTAAAAATGCCGCGCGCGAGCCGCAGAGCTAACGTGATTGGCCGGTTGCCTGCAGCGGGGCACACCGCTGCGGCGCTGCCACGAAAACCGAATCTCGAAGTTCTTTCATTCTCGGATAGATCACTTATGTTTTATGGTACTCGAACGAAAGAGGTAGAGATATACGAACTTCGTGATTTGATTTTCGTTGTAGCGCTGCTGACCGCCCGGTCGCCGCGTAGGTACTATAGGTACAACATAAGTAATAGGTACCGCGTACCGCCCGAGTCGCAGCGATTCGCGACATGATCTAACGCGTTTAAGATCTATTAGTTGTTGATATAAGTTAAATTTTAATATACTCGTTGTGAAACAAATTATGAAATAGTTATTTACGATACAAGTGCCGAATATAGGAAATTCGCAACGAGTGGCGATAAATTAAAACACGACCGAAGGGAGTGTTTTAAATCGACATGAGTTGCGAATTATCTATTCGCACGTGTATCGTACATCGTTTTACTGTACATATGGCTCTTTAAAGTTTCGACATATGCATGAAAAGTGCTCTTTTCTGCACTAGTGCGGGAAAGTAGCACCATACGTACAGTAAATATTATTTTTATTTATTTATCAATGAGTGACACTGACAAGTGTGGGATGAAGATACCTATGCAATTTAATTTTCACGGGCGTGTAGATTGTATTGTAATAGAGCAAAATTCGTTAAAATAGTACCTAAACTAGAGGGATTTATACCCTTACTTATTATTAGATTTTTATTAAGCCCAATATTACATGTAAGATAATATACAGGGTGAAAAAATCTATGGGCCCTGAAGGGAAACCCTTAAGACGGGGGCGCTTTGTTTCACCTATTTTTTTAAGTCCTATTATTGGAAGTCCGAAAATGTTCGTCATAAAATTTTACGCCATAATAATCGTTAGTCCTAATAATTCTTGATCCTAACGATCGTAAGTCATAACCATTTGAAGTCATAATGACAGTAATCATAAGTTTCACAGGTCCTAATTTTTATTTTCCCATTTTTTTTAGTCATAACACTCACTTGCCCGTTTTATTTCAATTCATAATGACACTAGTCATACATTTTTTAATCCTAAATTTGTTTTTCATAATATTTCTCATCATAAATGTTACTTGGCGTTATCGAAGTAAATAAACGTGTGGTTTTTTATCGCTAGGTACAAGACGAGGTCACAAAACTCTAGCTAGACGTCTCTACATTGACACATCGACTCTACATTGACTCTACATCGATTCTACATATAGACTCTACATCGACTTTACATATCGACTCTACATCGACTCTACATATAGACTCTACATCGACTCTACATATCGACTCTACATATTGACTCTACATCGACTCTACATTAACTCCACATCGACTCTACATAGACTCTACATTGACTCTACATATTCGCTCTATATCGACTCTACAGACTCTAGCCGCCTGTCTGTGCGGACGTAGCCTAAGGCAGGTCCGTGTAGGTATGACGACGAGCGAAGCGAGGAGGAGTGTTAGTTGTACTGCGACCCTACGCGCGCGCGAGCGAAGCGAGCGTTCCGCGGCAGCGGCCGGCGAAGCGCCAGAACCGATTTTTTTTTTCAATTTACCTAGCGAAAGCTTTTATTCATTAGGAAAAACCAAATTAGGAGTTAAAGTATGTTCTTAGTTATGATATTAGGACTAACAAAATTATGATGTATGTCCGTTATGAAGAAAAATGTTATGATTAACAAAATTATGAATTCAAGCAAGTTCTTAGTAATGAAATTAGGAAGAAAAATTTTAGGACAACTGATCATTATGACTTCCAATGATAGTGACAGAAATTTAGGAACAGAAAAGTTAGGACGAAAAAAATTAGGGCTAGCGATGATTATGACTACAATAGGTTAGTACAAAAAAAATTAGGATCACGAATTTTATGGCAGCCAATATGGACCCCCTTAAGACAGCTCATTGTCTCGCTCTCATTTTCATGAAATAATCACTATTTAAATTTAATTTACCTAGCCTTAGCCCTAATTACATGATGAATGAGGTAACCTAATTGCAATCACTCAAATTTATTGACCGAATATCTTTTGTCCAAAGAATTTTCGTATTTTTATAAGTTCTCTGAATATACAATTCATTACTTTTTAGGGTTCCGTAGCCAAATGGAAAAAACGGAACCCTTATGGATTCGCCATGTCTGTCTGTCTGTCTGTCTGTCCGTCCGTCCGTATGTCACAGGCATTTTACTCGAAAAGTATTAGATGTATTTGAATAACATTTTGAGGATAAGTGTATATTGTTAGCCGCTACATAGTTTTGTAATTAAATTACTCTAAAAAATTGTATACATAGGGCTTATTAAATTCTTTCAGTGAAAATTGATTTGAACAAGATCGGTTCAAAGGTTTTCGAGATATTTAAAAAAAACTGCCTTCCTTAAAGAAAAGGACGTAAGTGCTTTAAGATTTTGGTAACGATACGACCTTTTTAATAGGCACGGAATCCTTCATTGTGCGTGGTCCGACACGCACTTGGCCGCTTTTTTCATTTACCATTTGATGTTATTCAAATGTTTCAGTTGTCCGAGTTTTACCGCTACGATCATTAGAGCTTTGGGTTGTTACAACTTTTGTTTCCCAGGCAATTTTTTACTTATCCAGCATTACTTTCCGCATTTCATTCGTTTAGTCAAATGATCATTTTGAGTGAAATTCAAAGTAGTCTTACGGAGACAAGCAGGTCGGTGCAGGCACGACGACGAGCGAAGCGAGGAAGAGTTTTAGGTGAACTGCGACCCTACAGCGCGTGAGCCGAGAGAGCGAGCCTAGCGAGCGTGTCACGGCAGCGGCCGGCGAAGCGCCAGAACCACAGTTTAATTACATACAGTTGGGCAACGAATGTATACTTGCGCAGAGCAACTGTGGGGGCTGTCGCGCTGTCGCCGCCACAAACGCACACAGTTTGTGTTGTATAACTTTCAAGGCAGGCGCGTGGCGCGTAGCTATATATGTTTGAGTTGAGTGAGCGGTGGCGGCGAATGATGTTACGAGTATTAGGTACAATGGCGCGCACTGTTCCGTGTACGGATGTACCTCAACAACAACATTAAATAAGGATTTAAGATTTCATAGATAGACCGTGATGACAGGTAAGTTTGTATACCTAATTTCGTTAATTACGTAGGTACCTAACTGCAACCTATGTTGGAAATAATAATTATAGTCTGATACCTACGTCGGTTCGATGAATTAATGAAATTGCGATGGCACAGCGTTGAATTGTTGTGGAAACCGTATTTAACCGTATATAGTTGTGGATCGCGCTCCGGGTACGGCCTTTTTTTATATAGGTATAACGTGGTTATATTCTCTTTGGGTATAGCTACAGCCTTAGAGTTAATAATATTATAGCGAGTTATGTATCTGTTCACATTTTTTTTATTAATCAGTGGCTATGGAATGTTCATATGAAAGAGCATCTTAAGCGCGAACTTGGAACTTTAGTGTGGTATGTTCATATGGGCCTAAGTTTTAACCCTTGTTGCTGTCGTTATTTTAATAGGACGTCAACTTTATATATAAATACATACATTTACGCCTTTATTCCCAAAAGGGGGTAGGCAGAGCACATGAAACGTATGTTTCAGTGCCACTTTTAGCATAAATGTGGGTATAAAATATCATATTGCAGTGATAGGTTGCTAGACCATCGCCCACGACACACTTCAAGCCTGGTCCCTTAGTTGACTTTTACGACACCCTTGGGAAGAAAGGTGGTGGTGAAATTCTAACCCGACACCACGCGGGATGTCGGGGGGTCAACTATATACAACTCTCACAAACAATTGAGGTACTTATGATCCTTATGTTTATACTTCGTAACGTTTCAAGTACCTACCTATTACAACGTCGCGTGAGCTGTAGGTAGGCATTAACTTTTTTATTATTTTTTATTCGGACAGGCTGGGACCGTAGGCCATACTGCCTCGTCTTCAGTAAATATAATTTCATTTGGTCAAATCCAGTAATTACGTCTATCAAACCTACCGCGCAATATTTAAGTAGTTATTTAATAATGAAACACAGTTTAATTATATTCAGCGTGAATGTAAATCTTTATAAGAAAATCTCACGTAAACATCTGGCTGTGCAATGCATGTTAATAAATCATTCCATAATAACAACGTTTATTTTATGTATTTTCCATTTTGTGACAACCCTGGCACATCCGCACGGGACAGCGTAAGTACTTACACGGGAGGCGGCGTCACCCGACATCAAAGGCGTTTCACTACTGTAGGGAATATATCGTAATACTGTGACAAAATGTCGTAATTATTTAGTTCCGTATTAAGGATAACATCTATCCAATAAACATTTAGCCTTTAAAACAAAATTAAGTCAAAGGTGAAAAGCTTACGTGAACTGGACGTATCGTTATCCTTTATATTGATCCTATCGGTTAGTAAAAAAAAATGTGTAGTATATATGTACCTATTTTTACTGCTTAAGTTTGTTCGATTCTCGGTAAAAGTATGTTTATTTACTGGTTACCTGTCACTAAACTTTTTTGACAATTATTATTCGACAAACTTCGTTTGCCTTTTTTTTTCGTTTGGCCGACAGTGACACTACACAATCTACAGTGGTCCGGTGGTCCTGAGTGTAAACTGAGCTAATCTAAATCAGTGGCGCAGAGTTTTTAGACAGGGGGTAGGCAGAAAATTTTAAAGGTAGATATTATTTATTATCTTACCTAAAATTTCCTTCTTCCTTTAATCACCGAACGAAAGAAACATTCAACATGACTACATTCTATATTCTGCTTATATTGGAATCCATAACGTTTCTTGTCCTATTTTCGTAATCCATCCGTACCGCTGTCTGCCATAACGATAATTTATCCTAACGTTTTTGAGAGCCAAGGACCCTATTTATGATTCGCCTAATACATTTTGGACGAAATTTGATTGTTCCCTAATATTATCTGTCATAATAATAATATTTTTATTATTATTATTATATGGATGTAAGTGTTTGTAAAAAAATGGTTCTGGCACTTTGTCGGCCGCTGCCGAAGCACGGCCGACAAAGCGCCAGCCAAAGCGCCACGCGAATTCGAGTCCGCGGCATTAGGTTAACCCATTTCAAGGACGCGAAATCGCATCCTCGGCATTACGATTACACAAACATGGGACGTGAATTCGCGTCTTCGGCATCCGAGATAAGAATTATGAAAATTACAAATGCCACCAATCCAAAAACCAGCAACAGTATAATATTATCCTTCATAAATAAAGTAACATTTTGGTATCAGCATTCAAGTAAAGTTGTTTTCTAGCAAAAAAAAAACAAATATTACGATTACACATACATGGGACGCGAATTCGCGTCGTTGGCATTTAATGGGTTAATGCTTAACTTGAAGAGTTTCGAAGCTTGGGCTATTTAGGTATACGAGTTTACGGGTGCATTGTAATTACCCACCCTTACCCATCTCTAGCCGTGTCTCTTTCTTTTGCTCGATTTGGCGGGGGCACTACCATACCCCCAGATAGACTGTCTAGTGGCCTGACACATGAAGCAAATTTTTATTTTTCGAATGTATTCATTGTGATTGTAACTAAATAAACAATATCACAGATTTGAGTAGGGTAGGCATTGTCTTTCTGCCTTGATGTAGTGCACGCCACTGATGTTAAGGATTTACGGTGGTTTTCTTTCAGGGCCCATAGATTTTTCCACCCTGTATAGTTTAATGTGAGCTTAGTAGTATTTTAGCGGAGTTTTCTTTCTTACCCATACCAAAAATAAAGTACCGAAGTAACTACTTTCGTTACTACAATCATTTGTAGATAGATCTCGTACTACAAACTACTTATTCTGCTAAACGGACACTAAACTACTTTAAGTAGGAAATCATCTGTTAAATTTGTCGTCAGTGTTTTATAATGATGACATTTTATCATCATTATAAAACATTGAGACATCAAACAGAAATTTACTTAATTCTTGACATGTTTTTGCTAAAATTATTATTAATTATTATTATTATATATCGAGCCCATTATGTCCCACTGCTGAGCAAAGGCCTCCCCCCTCTTTTTCCAACCATCGCGGTCTTGAGCAGTCTGGCCAGTCTTTTAAAATGGAGTCCAAGTTGTCACGCCATCGCCGACGAGGTCTACCGCGTCTCCGTTTTGAGTTTTGCGGCTTCCTTTTGCTAAAATATGTTTATTTAATTAATCGCTTCCCGCTCACGCCATTATTACGCCGTGAATAGTCGCATTTTCCTACTAGCACATCGTCGAAGACGATATACATATTACAAATAATCTGCGTAGGTAACGTAGGTACTTATCTATCTAATTCGCGTCTTGGGGCACAGAAAGCGCGACCTTGAATGCGAACTGGGCGAAGCACTCGTTGCGTGCCGCCGCTGCGAACGAATGTGATCGTTAACACACGGGGAAAGAGTTCAACTTCAATTGTAGAATTAAACAGGACTATTCAAATGTGTATTATTCTTTACATAAACCTTTTTTCTGTAGGATTCACGTACTACTTTAATAATCTATATAGTTAAATTAAATTTAGACACAATTTGGTTCTATAAATATTTTTACCGATGGTTAATTGGAGTAAATGTATTTATATGCAATTCTAAACAAAAATCAATACGATTTTTAGGAAAATAGGTTCATCAATTACTTTTATGAGAATCAAATCAAAGTACTACTTATTACAATTTTTTTCTACCAACTTATGGCACCTGTCACCCAAGCCATGCATTTCGTTAATTTATTGGTTTTACGTGTAAAAAAAATGTCGGATTTCATTGTTTACAGGTTAAAGACAATAATATTGGTATGTTGACGATTATAAACAACTATTATTATTTTTATTTAAAAAAATCGGCGTTTATTTGACAGTATTTTTTTATACCTACTTCCGGGTCGAAAGTTTTTAAGATTCGTAAATATAGTATCTTAAAATATGTATTTAATGACGGAGAAAAAAACCACAGGCTATTATAAATTAATGTTTGGCGAAACCGTAAAATGACTGGAGTAACATGCATAACGGAAATTATGTGTAGATGGCGGGAAAATTATCAACATGAGCTTGAAAAGTTAAAATTATATTTACAAATTAAAGCAAATAAAATCGGTATAGCTAGATTTTACGCTGGTTCTTCAGTATAGCCGTGCCTGGTGACGTAACATTGCACTTAGCAGTCTGATAAATGAATATTAATATAATGAAAACACAGCATTGTAATTCGTGTTGTTTCCTGTTTCCGATTTGTTCCAACCGAAACCGAAAATACCCGATGTCAAGTAATTAGACAACGCAGGTCTGGTGTTTTCAACAATTACCCACGATCCAGTTAAAGTCTGACCTTCGATTCCGCGTAGTTGTTGCGGATCTCTCACTCAATATGTACTAGATGTGTGTGGTAGTTTAGAGATAGATTGTGAATAGTTTATATTTCCGTATGAATCCGACGACTAATTTGCATCTAGTAAAAATAGGATTTATTGTTGTCATAAGTCATAATCTATACCAATTCAAATAAGGAACTCCGTACTTTATGAATGTTTGTTTTTAGTGTTCCATATTTAAAGCTGATACATAGACCAAAGATTAATAAACCAAATAGAGGCGTCATAGTTATCACATTTATTAGTGTTCCCACCATATTCAGTTTTGTGCATTTTTTTGTTTGTATAAGTGCGCGTGAGCGTGTGCTTAACTTATTTGGCTTGGTTGAAAACCGGCTTCACTAGGTTTTTCGTAATGCCCTGTCTATCTTTTTTCTTTGTCTGAGGTTATCGCTCGCGGATTAGACAAATTTAAAGTTATTAACACAACACAGTAAAGTAAAGTAAGTAACTAGCCCTTACACAACACACAACAATACCTAAGTGGCAGTGGGCGGGGCATATTGCACGTAGAAACGATGATGGCCATTGGGGCGGAAAGGTTCTCGAGTGGCGACCACGTACCGGAAGGCGCAGCGTGGGTAGACCCCCTACAAGGTGGACCGATGACCTGGCCCCGTATCATGGTCGGCCTTATCACGCAATAAGTGACAAGATAAGAGCGTCGTCGTCTCGTTCTATCGAACGGTGTCAGCCAGTGACGGACGCTCTATCTTGTCACTTATCGCGTAATAAGGCAGACCATGATACGGGGCCCGGTAAAGGTCGCGGGAGTCCGCTGGATGCGGGTGGCGCAGAACTGGTCATTGTGGCACACTTTGGGGGAGGCCTATGTCCTGCAGTGGACGTCTTTTGGCTTATTAAATATCGATGAATATTTTGTAAATAAACGATTCAGTTGAGAACTACAAAAAAAAACATTTAATCTTCTTATATGCGGTTTTATTTGGGTTACTAAAACACACAAAATAATACTATGCTTAATAACGGCTTCAAATTTAAACATTACTAAGCAGCTTTTGGTGTTCTATATTTTAACAGTTCTACATTGTTGACTCTATTTGGTTAAAATCTAGAAACAAAATAGCATCAACGTACGAGGTTCTTTATTTGATTTAAATATTGTTGCCTTATACCATTTAAGTTTGAGAGCTTGCTGCGAAAATGTTGAACCCGACACCTAAAAAAAACGAGGACCTAAAACATTATTAAAATGACTCCTTTTTCGCATGTACTGGGAAATGAATAATCAGGAGATAAAGTATGAACCATTTAAAATAACTGAATGTACGGAACACTAATTGCTGAGTTCCGACTCGCACTTGGCCGATTTTTATTTTATTGCATGCAAAATCTTTTATGTTTATCGTCTATTCGTTTCATGTATACCTACATATAATAAAAAGGTAGCTGTATTGTATTTGGTTGTATCTCTCATCCTGCGATCACTAGAATACGGTATTTGACAAAAGTCTAATCAGCTTTTTTATGAAACGCGCCGGTAAAGTAGTTTGTAGGCACTACTTGCTTGAGACGTCACTAGCAAACGAAGGACTTCGAAGAGATTGTTCGTTTTTAGGAATTTAAAAATCTTTAAATAGTATACTTAATGAAATATTGATAGTCTTGGAGTATTTTCGTAATACTTCAAAACTATCAATACAATACGCTAATGAAAAAACAAATAATTTTCAATGTTGTCTTATAGGTAGGTACTCTATTTGTTCTGTATTTTCATAGTTAAAAGTGACCCGCCAGTCATTTAGTTTGATCTTACAGTTACAATTACCCATGTTTAGGTTAACTAGGTTTAAATTTTTAATTATCTTGATGTAGATATAGGGGGCCAGACAACTATTTGATCTCGGCGCGAATTTGGTCTGGTATATCTATCATAAATATACTCAATACTCAATCATTTATTGCTGTTTCACAAAAGTAGGTACAGATGTTAACTTAAAGCTACAGAACATTAGTGAACCCTGTTGGGCACTGCAATTTCAGGGAGAGGAGGACTTACTGAACGTTTACAATTTATCTTCCAAATATTCATTTAGCGTGTAATAGGATTTAGTTAGTAATAGTTGCTTTATTTTATTTATGTACTTTTAATCGTCTTCTGCGTCCTTTATAGAGTCAGGTAAATTATTATAAATCTTAATAGGACAAACCGTCTTAGATTAGAGCCGAAGCCCACTGAAAGTATCCAAAAGGTACTAATCATTCGTAAAAAAAAAAATTTTTTTTAGTTAATTTTTTAGTAATAAAAGGCAATTAAGTTTGAAAAATTTTCTATGGCGCGCGGAGCGAAGTTCATTCACCTGGTTAGAGTTCGTACCTATCTACATAAGATGGTGGCTAGCGGACACTGCGATCACTCAGCTGGATGATTAAAATTAATATTAATACAAAAAAAAACAATATTTTATGCATTTTAAAAAAATCTTTAAAAAAATAAAAACTAAAAAAAACTTTTTTTGAGTTCTTTGTAATGTATACATTAACTGGGCTTCGGCTCTAAGACGATTAAAAAAACACCGTGTATTACGAGTACCTATACAGTTTGCTTGATATTGACCAATATGCGGATTAGTTTTTTCTGGATGGTGAAGACAGAAAGCGCGTCTGTGCTGTTTCCCCAGAGCATAATGCCATTGGTACGTATATCTCGCCTCTAGCCGCGATTCTTGGTAACTCTACGTCTCGTTTCGTGAGACATGATGGGTGAACCGCCCCTTATACTGTAACTTGTTTTTCATATGTCATGCTCTGAAAGTGGGTCGTTGTTGTTCTAAAAAGTGTGCTGAAAGTGGTACGTTTCTGCTCTAGTGCAGAAAAGTAGTGTAATCCAGTTAGTCCTCGCCTTGTAAACATTATCCGGAAACTAATTCTAATAAATATCAATACAGACGCCGCCACTGACAAAAGGAAATACTTTCTATTCTTACTAGTTCATAGAATTTATTTTATTTAATATAAAATAAGTTTATGTTGTAAATTCATTACTTTTTTTTAGCCAGAATATTCGCTAGGGTCTATGAGGTGGTGACAAATGCAATACACTCACAATGCTTTCTTAAGAGTCCGCAGTAAGCTCGATTCTCCATACAAACGTAGTTACGTCCTTATTTTAAGATAACACGTTGGATTGTCATGAAATTTTGTAAATACAATGAGATTATATATATCTAGGTCTGAAATTAGTTTATGACTCTTGAAATGTTATTAGAAAGAAAATAGAAAGAGTACAAGTTTTGCATTTTAAGACCCCAAAACAGGGTTCAGTTCGGCTGAATACTACGGCCAAAATATAGATTAGATTGAACTCAAAACCTATTTCCGACATCGATTAAACGATGTAGTTTCATAATAAAAAGAAATTTTCGTAATTGATCGTGTAGTTTTCAAATGAGAACGAAACTACGAAAATCAGTTAAAAAACTACAAAATTTTGATGCGATTCTGCAGCGAATCATTCTAGCGCGGGGGAACGGTACGGGGGTTGACGCTTCACGCAAGCCACGCTTGCCTCGTCGTTAGTCGACTCTTTGCTGTGCGCGTGACTATTTTGGTGAATTCTCTTCGTATGGTAAACGCGGTCTACTAACGACTTGGACTGATAACGGACTATTAACGGATATTTTCTTTTTGATACTGGTGGTGTCGCATATAGCTGTTAAAAATGTAAATAATAATCAAATAATTCACTTACTAAGGTAACGGCGCCTATTACCGTGGTACGCGAGGTAGTTTTCCAATGATTATAAAAAATGATGGGTATGAAAGCTCCTTAACGTCCTAGATTATTTTTTTAATTGAATAGTGTTTATTTAACTTTCAGAGTCGTAACTTTTTGAACCAATTTTAGTTTATTATATTTGATAAAATAATTATTGAAACCACGAAAGGAGAATCTTCTATTACCGTGGTAATGGATGGGATGTGATTCTATTACCGCGAAATTAGCTTTTATTACCGAGGGTACAAAAAACAGCAATTTTCTACCATCGGTAATAGTAAACTGATACACAATTCGGCACCCAATATCGAGGGTTAAAATAATATTCATGACTTTGGTTCCGTACTATATAAAAATAAAGAAAACATAAAACATACTTAAATCAACAAAATGATGTCCACTGGTTATAAGAATAACTACTACTTGCATACATAGCAGGTAAAGACTACCTTTTATTAAATCACAGTTACATTACATTATACTATGGATTCGGTATTTTGTATTCAAAGATTAAATAAATAAAATACGGGGTATTATAAAAAACCTAATAAGTACAATACTGAGCATACTAACAGGCTAAATGACTCGAAAACAATATTTTGCGTTTTGTGTAGGTAAGTAACACCTTTATCTATACTAATGTATCGTTTCCGGGTTGTTTGGATGTTTTAGGACTTTATTTAATTTACAAATTTTGCTGGGATATGTTATTATCTCCGTTCACCACACATCTTAATAATACGAACCAGAGAAATCAATTTTATCAAATGAAATTGTACGAACGGAACCCTAGATGTGATTTATTTTAAGAGAAAACTAAAATGTCACTCGGTAATAGATATTTCTTTTTAACCTATTACCGACCCAAACAAATATTGAATGGGTCGGTAAAAAATTCCCATAGTTACTATTACCGATTGTTGTGGGATCTTACCATCGGTAATAGACTTAATTTGGAATTTTGTAAAATCTAATTCCGATCCATTAAAACGTTAGGATACAATTGTATTTTCATTATAAATCAAACATACATATTACAAGCTTGATATAAAACCAAAATCAAATAACTGTTAAGTAAATATAGTTAATTATTACGACATTTAAACGACATAACAAAATAAGGGTTTCCATAGAAACTGCAGATTCAATACAAAAGTTTTGGTTAAAAATTAAGGGTTTGTTGGATACTTTCCATACCACGGAAATAGTTCTTTAATAGCGTCAATAGTTCAAGATTCGAATAGCTGTAAGAGATTTTATAATCGATGACATATAAAAAAGATAAAGCACAAAGAAGCAAATCGCCGACTTAACTATTACCGTGGTATGCCACGGTATTAGTTTCCCCAACTAAAAATGGCGTCTATCACCGCTGTATTTTATATTCCGTTTTAAATTAATTTCCAGGCCAAAAAATATATAACGAGTACGTAAAAGTTGTGCAGAAAACTATAGATAATCATTTAAAATCCATAGCATTTGTTCAATTGTCATAGGTATTACGTGAAATAATAAATAAGATTCGGGTATACTTACCAGTGTCGCCATGCGTTTGTATGACACAACCTCTTCCTACGCCGCCGTCGCAGAAACTGACGGATTGCGTGCTTGTTATTTCATTCACACACATTTGCGTAAACAGGACCGTTAGTCAACTAAATTAGGCTTCATTTGTGTAAAGTATGTTTTATTGTAAATCGAACGGTTTGCTTTTAAAATGCGTATTTGAAAATGCCACGGTAATGGTAGCCGAATTTGATACCCCCGGTAATAGGCGCCGTTACCTTAACTCAGTTTATATTCTTTTCGCCTTTTTTATTATTATTTTGTTGTGTTTAGTTATAAGATTGGTTTCATGTGTAATAAAGAACTATCACCCATTTTTATATAGTTAAGGTTATAATCAGTTAGGAAAAATTATGTTATGCTTTGCTTTTATCACTCAACACGTTCTCATTACTACGCCCTCGAAGTGCGTGACGAAGTGAGAGTATAAAGAGAGGCGCATCCCGGCCGATAACTCACTTCATCACTGGCAGCGGCCGCGCGCGGTCGCTTGAGGCGGCTACAAAACACTCTACACAGTTTACTTAAATAAGTGTTCTTATTCTTCACCCCGGTAATCCTGGTTCCTGGTTATGCTGGTAATGGCGCTCAGCTCGGTACTACTATAGTCTGCACCCCACAATGGTCCTTCAGAATCCGAATTAAAAGAAAAATCAGCGGACACAAGAAAGAAACAAGTACGCGCTGAGCTCGAAAGCAATTTCGTTCTCAGGAAGAAAGAAACAAGAAACAAGTACGCGCTGAGTTCGGAGGAAACTTCGCTCTCAGAACATAAGTGCAGGGTTTAGCCGCCTCTCGCATTCGCCCGCTTTAGCGGAAGGGCCGATCGCATGAGATACACTCTGCGTGGTGCCATCGTCACTACCAGCCTGGCTGGCGGACTTGCACGGGAGCCTCGCTCAGTGTATTGTCCTGGCAACTTTCGTTGCGTGTCACATGGTTGACATCATCACACTGCTTTCAAACGCACTTGGCACTTGCACTACGCCTTGGCGGGAGATTCAGTGCACCGAGGGATCCACGCCGTTCCTGTGAAGAAACGTAGGGAATTAGGAACGTCGACGTCACACTCGGTGGCGTCCACGCTAAGGTGTTAGGTAGGTTGTTAGGGAACCCCACGTGCGTCAAGAAGATGTCCGAACGAGGAAGAACACTGAGGACTCGCAAGCAGCTCGCCGACAACACAAAGCGCCATCAATCCACTTCGATGGCATCCCACCACAGCGACGGCACCAGCAGTAGCCATGACGAAGGTATGAATTCGCGTGCGCAAAGTAGGGACCCGCGAGTGCGTAATAAAGATTCGCGAGTGACAAGTGAAAACAATCTCGATAGAACCGTAGTGCCGGTAAAAAGTACAACGAAAAACGATCATAGTAGAGACCGCGCGTCTCGTCGCGATGTCAATTTAGAATCACACCTCGATAGGGAGCGCGACGACCATCTTTCAACTGTTTTAGCTGAATTAGAGGTTTGCAAAGCCAAGCTCGAACTCGCTCAAAAGGAAGCCGACACCGCCAAATGTAGGCTGGAGATCGCCCAGATTAAGGCGCGATCTGTCAGCGGCGGCGCGGTCTCCGACGTCATTGCTGTAGACGAGCGAGTTCGCAGCTGGGTGGAGCAACATGCAAAAGGAAAGCCGGTCGTCGTAAAAACTAAACATTCCCCGAGGTATGAAAACCCGCCAACCCGTTCCGCGCCGGTACACGTTTTAGAAGCCCCGCAGGCCTACGCGCATATAACTAATCGCCCTGCTCCCGAGCTACCCCATTTTGACGGAAATATCTCGGAATGGATAGCGTTCCGCGCCGAGTTTGAGGATAGCGCGCCCATGTTCAGTCCGGTGAACAATGTTAGCCGTATTCGTCGGGCTCTAAAAGGCGAGGCAAGAGTTGCGGTCAAAGCGATCATGTACACCGTCCAGGACCCCTACGCGATTATGGAAGCCTTAGAAAGGCATTTCGGGGATCCTGAGGAGATCGTCTTGACCGAAATTCATAATGTCAAACGTATGCCCCGACTGGCAGAAGATAATAGTAACATAGTTAGTTTTGCCTCACACGTCGCGAACGCGGTGGCCACAATTAAATCGTTACGGCAAGACAAATATTTACACGCGCCCGAGCTCGTAAATAAGATTGTAGACAAGTTGAATATTCTCGTGCGTTACGAGTGGTCCAAGTACAAGCAGCTAAATGCGGACTTGCCAGACCTAGTCGGGATGTCCGGTTTTCTCAACGACATTAGTTTCGCCGCTAAACGAACAACGCGATCGAAACTGATCAAACCGCGAAATACAATAAATACTGTCTATTACGAACAGGGCCCCGCGCGGCAACCAATCACTAAGCCCCGCCCCCCGCCGTATCGGCGCGATTATAGTAGCAGTGGCAGCAACTCAGACAGCGACTTGGATGACCGGTCCAGCCATACCGAAACCCGACCACACACGGTAGCCCAATTAAAATCGCGGGATGCCAAAAGGCCAAATAACTTCAAACCACGCTCATCACCGCCTTCGTCGCCCTGGGAGCCGACGCGTACTAAATGCGCCATATGCGAAAGCGCGAACGACCATAAAGTTAGTGCGTGTCCAAAGTTCCTAGAAGCGGCGATCGCGGATCGATGGGAGATGGCTAAAAGCGCGAAAATATGCTTCCGCTGTCTAAATAACTCACATAAAAGGACAGCGAGATGCAAATATACACCGTGTGGGGTAAACCAGTGCGAGGCCGGACATCACAAGCTACTGCACGGCTTAAGCGCAGCCACCGTTGCCGCCGCGACGGGCGGCAATGCGGGGAGTGTTAATACTATTAGCTGAGCTAACACATTCCTTAAAATCATACCGGTAGAGGTATCAGGCCCCTCAGGCACCATTCAAACCCACGCCCTTCTCGATGACGGAAGCTCGATGACTCTCATCGAGCGCGGGACGGCAGATAGGGTCGCGCCACCTACCGCCGGCGAGCCCCTCGCTATAGAAGGAATAGGCGGCCATTTAGTACACGATACGGAGTCGTGCAGGCTGAAATTAAAAATTCGCGGCCTAAGCAGCCGAAATACGGAGTTGATCAATGCGTATACGATCGACAAACTTAGCATCGCGCCTCAAAAGGTATCGCGAGAAATAGTAGAGCAATGCGGGCATTTAACGGAAATTCTCGATGAATTATGCTATGAACGTGCAACGCCTACGATCCTAATCGGCCAAGATAATTGGCATTTAATAATTTCATTACAAGTGTTATGCGGAAAAAGGTCGCTGCCGGCAGCGAGCCTTACGAAACTCGGCTGGGTCTTACACGGGCAATATTTGACTCACAGACCAGTCCTAGGTCTGGTAAACCATGTAAGGCCCCCAACCGTCGAGGACGAAGTCCTGTCACTAATGAAAAAACATTTCGATATCGAATCATTAGGTGTAGAAAGCAAACTACCGCGGGACGATCCCGACAAGCGTGCGATAGATTTACTAGACGCTACGTGCGAAAAGATACCGGGGGAGAACCGATACCGCGCGGGGTTACTATGGCGCTCAGACAATGAGGAACTTCCAGACAACCGAGTTCACGCGTTACGTCGATTGTATAGTTTGGAACGTAAGTTAGATAAAGATTCGAATCTCAAAACCGAGTACGCAAAACACGTGAATAACCTCTTAGAAAAAGGTTATGCCGAAAAAGTAGATTCCAAACCACCCGCCGACGCCCCACGAACGTGGTACCTGCCCCATTTCCCCACGGTTCACCCCCAAAAGGGTAAAATGCGCCTCGTGTTCGATGCAGCCGCTTCTGCATACGGTAAATCACTAAACAACGCTCTCCTTATTCGCCGTAATCGCGGACGTAAAAGAAATGTTCTTACAAGTCGAGATAATGGAACCAGACCGTGATAGCTTGCGTTTTGTTTGGAGGGGGGAGGACCGTGTATCTCCGCCCCAAGAATATCGAATGAAGCGACTAATATTCGGCTCGGCGTCGTCACCGACCACAGCCTTATACGTTAAAAACAAAAACGCAAATTGTCACGCAATAGAGTTCCCGGTAGCTGCAGAAAAAACGATTAAAAACGCATATATGGACGATATATTGATAGCTACTGACGAAAACGACGGAAACGCGAAACGTTTAGTGAACGAAATTTACGAACTGAACATGCGCGCGTCGTTCGAGCTCCGCGGATTCGCCTCCAATAACCCGGAAGTAATAAGTGACGTCACTAAAAGCGAAAAGGAGACGTCTCCTATAGGGAGAAACGAGAGTGAACGCACGTTAGGCCTCAAGTGGAACCATACACGCGATACTATAGGTTTTAACGTGAACTTACGAAATACGCCGGAAAACACGATAAGCGGTGATGAATTACCGACCAAGCGACAGGTCACTAGCAGCGCTATGTCTATCTTTGACCCAATAGGGTACGCGAGCCCTATTTCGGTCCTAGGAAAAGCGTTAATGCAGGAAGTCTGGCGAACCGGAATAGGATGGGATACGGTTATCCCCGATTCTCTAGCACCCGTATGGCGATCCTTTCTAGACAACATACAGAAATTAAAAAACTTAGAAATTCCACGATACGTACCCGCGCGCAATAGGGAGGCTAACATTCATGTTTTCTGCGACGCGAGCGAGAAAATATATGCGTGCGCCGTATATTTAGTGAGCACGCACGCGGAAGGGCACACGACCGCGCACCTTGTTGCCGCCAAGGCACGCGTGGCGCCACTAAAGATAATTAGCATACCGCGTCTCGAATTACAATCGTGCGTTCTAGGGACTAGACTCGCCGAGTCCGTCGTCAAGGAATCCGATTACGTAATAACTAATAAATATTATTGGAGTGACTCCCGCACAGTCCTCGCGTGGATACGATCCGACCCGCGAACGTATAAAAGCTTCGGTTATTTACCCGAGGTAAACAGATTTTCTAAGTACGAACGTTTAATTCGCGCTACTGCCCGAGTCATGGTTGCTGCCGAGGTATGGAAAGCCAAATCGCTATGCAGAACTCACGATAAAGAGATGAACAACGAGCATATCAAACTGGCCACGATCCTGCTTATAAGAAGAAGTCAAAATGTATCCTATCCTGAAGAAATCAAGCACCTGGAAGCTGGGCGAGCGTTCCCTAAAAAGTCCCCCTTACACAAGATTGCAGTGAAGTTAGCCAAAGGCGGAGTCATCGTACTAGACGCAAGAACAGACCGCGACAAGGAGTACATCCCTGTTCTACATGCTAAAGAAGACTTCACCAAAATCCTGATCCACCACTTTCACGAAAAATTTAACCACGGCAATCACGCAACCGTAATAAACGAACTAAAACAACGATATTTTATCGTCGGGTTGCGAGGCAGCATTCGCTACATCACTAATAAGTGCCAATGGTGTCGGACCTATAAAGGGGCCACCCTCAAGGCCCCCGTAGGCGACTTACCAGCAGAGAGGCTCCTAGCGAATCAGCCGCCCTTTACCGCTACGGCCGTGGACCTATTCGGACCGATGAACATAACCATCGGCCGACGCCACGAGAAACGATGGGGCGTGTTATATACTTGCCTTACTACCCGGGCCATTCATCTCGAGCTCGCCGCCTCACTATCGGCGTCCTCAATGATACTTACTCTACGCAGAATGATGGCGCGGCGCGGAGTACCCACGGTGATTTATTCGGACAACGCTACCAATTTTTGTCGAGCTGAGAAAGAATTATCCGAGGCTATAAACTCACTGCCCGATACCATGAAACAGTTCACCTACGACAATAAAATCACGTGGAAGAAAATACCCCCGAGCAACCCGTCCGCAGGTGGCGCCTGGGAGCGCCTAGTGGGAAGCGTGAAAACCGCACTTAAAGTCACGCTGAAAGACAAAGCACCTCACGAAGAAGTTCTACATACTTTATTGCTGGAAGCCGAACACGTCGTTAACTCCCGCCCACTGACTCCGGTAAACCCCGACCTAGAAGCAGAAGCATTGACACCGAACCATTTCCTAATCGGTCGTTCTAACGCTATGTCCCCACTGGGTACCTTCGCAGACAGCTCACTTACCCTGAGTTCATGGAAAACAGCACAAGCGCTGGCAGATCATTTCTGGTCCCGATGGATGAAAGAATACCGACCGAATCTGTTACCCCGATCCAGCGCCCATGCTACAGCGACCAAACTACAAAAGGTTATAATTGCAGACAACACTATGCCGCGTGGTACATGGCCTAGAGGCATTATCGCACGACTCTATCCCGGCCCTGATGGCCACGTTAGAGTAACCGATGTACAGACACGCGCCGGAATAGTTCGCCGCCCAGCTTCCCGCCTAATCCTCATATGCTCTACAAAGGAAGACGGCGCTGACGCACGTGGGGGAGATTGTCGCATATAGCTGTTAAAAATGTAAATAATAATCACATAATTCACTTACTAACTCAGTTTATATTCTTTTCGCCTTTTTTATTATTATTTTGTTGTGTTTAGTTATAAGATTGGTTTCATGTGTAATAAAGAACTATCACCCATTTTTATATAGTTAAGGTTATAATCAGTTAGGAAAAATTATGTTATGCTTTGCTTTTATTGAATAAAGTACACTCAACACGTTCTCATTACTACGCCCTCGAAGTGCGTGACGAAGTGAGAGTATAAAGAGAGGCGCATCCCGGCCGATAACTCACTTCATCACTGGCAGCGGCGGCGCGCGGTCGCTTGAGGCGGCTACAAAACACTCTACACAGTTTACTTAAATAAGTGTTCTTATTCTTCACCCCGGTAATCCTGGTTCCTGGTTATGCTGGTAATGGCGCTCAGCTCGGTACTACTATAGTCTGCACCCCACAGGTGGTGGTTGTTCAACGTACACCGCACTTCTATAATTTCACTTGTACAGGTCATAGCAATGTAAACGTTTTTTTTACATATGCAGCACACACGGAGAACGTGAGCGTGCCAATGAGCAGACGAATAACATCCCCGATACTGAGCCTCAACCTATAAACTTCAGCGGGTAATTATTACTTTGACTGATTGCGACGGCATTTAAATATATGTATGCATTTTTTACATGTACAGTACGCTTGGCACCGGAGGGCATGCCAATGAGCCGTCTGATAGTGATATCAATACCGATCCTACGCCTCAACCTCTGAATTTTAGCAGGTTAGTATTATATTCTGTATTATGAGTCTTATGTTACTCGAAATAAATGATTTGATTATTATATTTATTATTATTATTATTACCCAACAAATCCATACAGAATAACCACGCACAGACTACCTCACCCCGCCCCCACACGTGCCCGACTGAAACATCGTTGCGCGCACAGTTAGAAGTGTACGCTACAGGTGTAGTCGCGCGCACAGTATACGACATACGAGTATGCGCACCGAAAATCGAAACCTATTTTTTGCATAGCGTTGCCGCCATTTGGAGTTTTCTGTAGTAGTGGAAGCCCCACAAGCCCAATTTCATAAGAAAACCGCAAATCGATGTACAGTTTAGCCGTTTGGCACACGCATACTAGAGGTCAAAACAATTTTTTTGACCCGCAGTTCCTAAAAAAAATTCCCTTAGGGGGGGAGTGCCGAAACATTTTTCTTTTTGTATGGAAAAAATATTACCAAGTGAAACAATCAAATAAAAAAAGTAAAAAAAAAACTATATTATATTATTTCTAAATTGCTTTCTTGGGGTTCGATATAAATATATAACGGATCATTTGTGATACATTATATCTTGATATCCTTATATATTACCTTGATATTTTGTGACAAAAACTAACCAAACTATACCAACTGATGAAAAAGCACAGTTAAAGGGTTAAAGAGGTATTTCCCGTTGGATATATGGATACTACGTATCATTTTATGATTAATAAGTAACGTATCTGCAGTACAGTTTTCGGCACTCCCCCCCCTAAGGGAATTTTTTTTAGGAACTGCGGGTCAAAAAAATTGTTTTGCCCTATAGTATGTGTGTGCCAAACGGCTAAACTGTACATCGATTTGCGGTTTTTTTAAGCGTAGGGCTACCACTATAGTAGTGTAGCGACACATTTATGCATAGCTAACATATAGGTTACCTATATATGTTAGTTAGGCAGGCGGGCTCGCCAGTAGTCCCTTACCCATAGGCGAATGTAGACGCCATGGTAAATAAATAATATATAGTGACATTTCGGTGTTTCCCTTGACATCCATAAGTAGACTCCTATATCTGGTGACCCCTGTGAACATTACAAGTGAACATTACATGTGAACATTTTGCCAAGTGAACAATTTTTTTTTGGTGAAAAGGGACTTCTCCTTCCTGTGGGGTGCCACGCAGGAAGAGCATCATAGGCATACAGCGTCATACTAACGCTGAGAAATGTATGGACAAGCGCCTCCGGGGGCACAGCCCCCGGCACAGCCACCGGCACAGCCTCCGGCACAGCCTCCGGCACAGCCTCCAGCGCAACCTTCGAAGAGTGATTCCGTAAGCGGTGTAGGGGAATTGGCAGCGGTGTCACTGTCAGCTAGAATTCCGGATTTCTGGGCTGATCAGCCCAAGCTGTGGTATGCACAGTTGGAAGCCATCCTAGCACCACAACATCTGGGAGACGTGCAAAGATTTAACATAGTGGTTACCAAGCTGGGGAGAGCTACAATCCAGGCAGCTAGTGACATCTTACTGACGCCTCCCGACACGGGTAAATACGAGGCCTTAAAAGAGCGGTTATTGACAGTTTTTCAAGAAACCGAAGAAAAAAGGCACAGGAGGCTATTGCATGAGATGGAGCTCGGGGATCAAAAGCCCTCTCAGCTCATGAGACAAATGCTAGACCTCGGCGGAGCAAAGTTCCCAGATTCAACTATACGCATGCTATGGGTCGATTTGTTGCCCCAGGCGGTGAAGGCCGTAGTAGCAGGAAGTGAGTTAACGGACCTCAAGAAGTTGGCTAGCCTAGCGGACAGAATTGCAGAGGCGACAGGGTCTTCAGGTAGCATAGCAGAAGTGTCGGTGAACCACCAACCAGCGGCGGAGGACAGAGTTTTGTCGGAGATAGCGAAGATCAGCACGCGGCTCGAGCGGCTGGAGCGGGGTGGAACATCGGGCGGACAGCGTAACAACAGTGCTCGGCAGACCCAACCGCGAGGTCAGACACAGCAGAAGAAGAGCCGCCAAGATCCAGATTGGCTCTGCTACTACCATTTCCGTTTTGGACAGAAGGCTTCTAAGTGCATCAAGCCCTGCGGCTGGAAAGGGGAAAACTAGCAGCGATACAGTCAGAGGCGGGTTACTGTATCGGCTCCACCAACCACCGCCTTGTGGTGACAGACTTTAACACGGGCTTACGTTTTTTGGCAGACACCGGAGCCAATATTTCGGTGTTACCGCGGTGCAAAATCGTGAGTAATAGTTGTAAGGTGGAATTAGATTATAAGTTATTTGCGGCGAATGGAACGCCCATCAAAACTTATGGAATTAAGACCTTGTTGTTAGATTTTAAGTTAAAACGTGTCTTTCGATGGACATTCGTGATTGCCGACGTTAGCCAACCTATTTTGGGGGCGGATTTCTTAAGTTTTTACAGCCTGAGCGTTAATCTCGGCTCAAAAAAGCTTGTTGACACGGTCACACGAAATGACGTCATCGCGACTATAGTTAACTGCGGCAATGATTCGGTGAATACGGTTAGCGGGAATCACCCTTTCTGCGACCTATTGAAACAGTACCCGGAAATTACTAAACCGATTAGTTTCAAGGAGGCTCCCAAGCATACGGTGTTTCATCACATCGAGACCCAGGGCCCCCCGGTGCATGCGCGTGCAAGACCGCTACCACCGGACAGGTATAAAAAAGTGAAGGACGAATTTGACTTCATGATTCAATTAGGCATTTGTAGGCCGTCAAAAAGCGCGTGGGCAAGCCCGCTGCACGTGGTGCCAAAAAAGGATGGTAGTTTACGGCCTTGCGGCGACTATAGGCAATTAAACGCATGCACCAAGCCCGATCGCTATCCGATTCCGCGCTTACAGGATTTCACGTATATTCTTGCAGGTAAGAAAATATTTAGTAGAATAGATGTGAATAGGGCCTATCACTTTATACCGGTAGCGGAAGAGGACATAGAGAAAACGGCTATTATTACGCCTTTCGGTCTCTTCGATTTTCCGAGAATGACCTTCGGGCTTCGAAACGCAGCCCAGACTTTTCAACGTTTCATGAACCACAATGTGGTGAGGGAACTCGATTTTGTTTTTTGTTATTTGGATGACGTAATAATAGCCAGTGTCGATGAGATGCAGCACCGAGCACATCTAGAGAAACTATTTAGTAGGTTAGATGAATTCGGCTTAACAATTAACATCGCCAAATGCAGTTTCGGACGCCCGAGAGTAGAATTTTTGGGGTATGAGGTTACTAAGGATGGTATTAGGCCTTTACCGGAAAAAGTGAAAGCCATAACGGATTTCCCCAAGCCACAGTCAGTAGAACAGCTTAGGCGTTTCCTTGGCATGGTAAATTTTTATCGGGCACATTTAAAACACGCAATTAAACATCAGGCCATATTAAATAGGTACTTAGAAAATTCCAAGAGGAAAGATAAAACCGCCATACAGTGGACGAAGGAAGCTGACGAGGCGTTCTCGCAGTGTAAGTCTAGTTTGCTGAGCGCGGCGTTGTTAGCGTACCCGGTTGAAGGCGCGAAAATGGCTCTTATGGTAGACGCGTCGGACTCATGTGTCGGTGGCGCATTACAACAGTGGGTCAAAGGTAATTGGAAGCCCTTAGGTTATTTTTCTAAGCGCCTCACCGACACGCAACGCAAATATAGCGCTTATGACCGAGAGTTGTTAGCTATCTATTTAGCAATCTTACATTTCAGAAATTTGTTTGAGGGTCGGCCGCTAACGGTGTTCACCGACCATAAACCACTGATTTACGCTTTTAGTAAATTAGGTAGTGACAAAGAAACTCCAAGACGAACCCGGCAATTGTTGTTTATAAGCGAATTCACCACTGATATACAACACGTGTCGGGTAGTCAAAATGTGGTTGCCGATGCATTGTCCCGAGTAGAGACAATATCAACACCCACGACTATTGATTTCAGCGAAGTGGCTCGAGCTCAGGCCACAGACGCTGAGTTAGCACAGGCGTTGCGGGATAACAATAGCGCGTCGCGTCTCAGGAGTGTTCAATTACCTAGTGCCAATGGCGAGATTTATTGTGACGTGTCAACAGGCAGAAATAGACCTTATTTACCATTAGGTTTTCGGAGAATAGCATTCGATACTATGCATGATTTAAGTCATCCGGGTATCCGTGCTACACGTATGATGGTAAGAAAAAGTTTCTATTGGCCTTATATGAATCGCGATGTAGGGCTGTGGGCTAAAACGTGTATACAATGTCAACGTGCGAAGGTTCAAAGACACAATCATTCGGAATTGGGTCGCTTTCCATGTATAGGCAGATTCGAACATTTACACGTGGACATTGTAGGGCCCTTACCTACGTCAGCGGATGGTCATAGGTATTTAGTCACATTTATAGATCGGGTCACGGGCTGGCCAGAGGCTTTTCCGGTACGTGACATATCAGCCGAAACGATAGCCAAGGTGATTTACGAAGGCTGGATTTCGCGTCATGGTTGTCCTACTAAACTCACCAGCGATCAGGGCAGGCAGTTCGAGAGTGGTATTGTTTCAGAGTTAATGAAGTACCTGGGCATAACCAAGTTGCGAACGACGGCATATCATCCCCAGAGTGACGGAATCCTGGAACGATGGCACCGCAGCCTCAAGGCAGCCCTTAAGGCGAGGCTTACTTCACCGGCGTGGGTTCAGGAACTGCCGACCGTCATGCTGGGCTTACGTGCGGTTCCACGTAGTGATACCGGAGTAAGCGCAGCAGAGTTGACGTTCGGCAGATCATTGCGTATGCCGGGAGATTTCTATGACGCGAAAACTAGCCTGAGTTTCGACGCGGTTAATTACGTCACAGAATTAAGGAATGCCATAAGCAACATAAGGCCCAAGCCATTAGCGCAGCGCGATTCTCGAACGATATTTGTGCATCCGGACCTTAAAACATGTAATAAAGTATTTGTGCGAGTCGACGCGGTTAGGAAACCCTTGCAACCCCCCTACCAAGGCCCGTTCGAGGTCATTAAGAGAGGGGACAAGCAGTTCAAGATACAGTTACCCGAGAGACAATCACTGATTTCTATCGATCGATTAAAACCGGCATATTCACTAAACGAGGAAATGTCTCGTTTAGTCGAACCGAATAAGAGTTATTGTGCTAAGGAATCTAATAACAACAAGGTTACTGCTGAGCCACCCTGTACTAGTGATAAGCGCAATGCGCCCACAGCGGTTGTTACCGACCCGGCGCATATTACTTGGACCACACGTAAAGGCCGTACGGTTAGGAAGCCAATGCGGTATCAGCAGTAACAATGTTTTTATTCAGACATGAGCATTAATAACATTAGTTGATTATTTAAGTATTTTTTTTTTCATGTTGAAATTAGGTGACCACCTTGCACTTATACTGTAGGTATGGCGTGCAAATTGTTATGTTTAATTTTTATTGCTTAGCTTGCCCTGAAACGGGGATTATAAAGTTAGTTTGTGAGCTTGTTTTTGGCCATTCGACTGCTCGCTACGACAAGTTTTCATCATGGGTTTTGGACAGAGCAAAAATAAGCAAGACGAGATTGAGGCCAGTATCGGCGCGAGGCATACGGAGTTTGAAAGTCGAATTGCCAACTACGGCGTTCTAATTATAGCACTAGTAGTGCTCATTTCCATCGTAATATTGTATACTTTGTGGAGATCCTGTAATAGGAGGTTGAAGGGATGGATTAAGAATCAGGCGGCAACACAGCCAAGCACCGTGGCGCGTGGGCTCGCTGCGCAGCCAGTGCACGCGGCCGCGACCGGTTACGTATAGTGAAACAAGTGTGTTTGTGTTAAGATTTTTTATTTTTTATAAGTGCATTAAAAAAATAGTTTTTGTAAGGGGGGGGCTACTGTAGCGACACATTTATGCATAGCTAACATATAGGTTACCTATATATGTTAGTTAGGCAGGCGGGCTCGCCAGTAGTCCCTTACCCATAGGCGAATGTAGACGCCATGGTAAATAAATAATATATAGTGACATTTCGGTGTTTCCCTTGACATCCATAAGTAGACTCCTATAGTAGTGTACGCCTCATAACGCAGTATCAAATATCTTTATTTCACCGTTTACCCTTGCATGATGTAAATATAATGTAACTATTTTTCCTTTCAGAAATTCGAGTCCGAGTACTCCGTCCTCGACGCCATCATTACAAGTAGAAATTGATGATGGTAACAATGAGGAAGTCATACCTGAACTTGCTGGTCGACGAATCTTCAATGTTCCATATTTATTTGAACAAATGAAGGCTGTGGATCATAGTCCTTTTAATTTCAATTTTAAAGATATGGATTTTGTGAAGGAGTTGAGATCTGGATTCCAGTCAACTTTTCTGTTCATATGCAAAATGTGTGGCAAAAATTAATAATGAAAAACTAGAATCAAAAATGAATAAAAATGTTGTTCAAGCAGTCGTATGTTCGGGTAGTGGCTTTTCCCAATTAGATGAGCTTTGCGCTCATTTAGATATGCCATATATGGCGGAGACATCATTTGGGAAAGAGAATATGTTGCTAGGGGATAAAACTTTATTTACTAAAGTATACATATACAAAATGATATTAAACTAATTATAATAAATTACAATTAGAAAAATGTATCAAAATTTTGCCCTTTAGGCAGGGTGCCCATCACACAGGCAGCATTCCCGCGCTGAATAGCAATCGCTATTCTTTGGGCGAGAAAGCTGCCTGCCCGAGGGTCACCCGTAGCCTCCCTTAACCGCTTACTGATCTCCTTGTGGAGCTTACGCGCGTTTCTTCCCCAAGGGCCGAGTGTCTCGACGCCAAATGCGACAAAATCGTATTGGGCGCCGAGACAGCTATACTTCCTGACCTTGGATCTCTCTCGGGCATCCGCCGCTGCCCCGGCTTGCTTGGACGTGCTCGGCAAGTAGGACGCTGCCAGCGTATCAGCACAGGTAGCGTCCCACACCAGTGCACGGCCCATCCGCCAGGGGATTAAAGACATCCCGTCCGGACGCTTGCCATCATCTCGTACAATGCGAGGCTCAAGAGCGCAGGGGACGCAGGCGCTGGCAAGCGCCCTTCTCAGGATGTCATTGAGCGCAGCGTGACGGGACAGGCGGCCGGCGCCCGAGGAGCAGGCGAGTCCATGGTGACCGAAGCGATCTACCGCGGCTCCACAGGAGATGCAGTTGTGGTCCACGCACACATCAACTCCGACGCGGAGAGCAACTGCAATTCGGAGTGTGCCTGGGTCAATGAAGCTACCTAAGTTAGGTGAGGGGTAGGCGTGAAGCCATTGCCCCGACTCTGGTCTGGCTGCTGCCAACAGCCTGGCTCGGTCCCGGCCAGACGAAGAGTCGATCAACGACTTTATGGTAGCGGCGGAAGCTAACGAGTCCCAAGCCCTTTGTAATTTTGGTCTTGATGGCAAAGTTGG